>CM077183.1:27931969-29240719 GCA_039654105.1 Coreius guichenoti
CTGCATCACATACAGGAATGCTACTGTAATGGAAATCACAACATGGGCTCAGGAATACTTCCAGAAAACATTGTCGGTGAACACAATCCACCGTGCCATTCGCCGTTGCCGGCTAAAACTCTATAGGTCAAAAAAGAAGCCATATCTAAACATGATCCAGAAGCGCAGGCGTTTTCTCTGGGCCAAGGCTCATTTAAAATGGACTGTGGCAAAGTGGAAAACTGTTCTGTGGTCAGACGAATCAAAATTTAAAGTTCTTTTTGGAAAACTGGGACGCCATGTCATCCGGACTAAAGAGGACAAGGACAACCCAAGTTGTCATCAGCGCTCAGTTCAGAAGCCTGCATCTCTGATGGTATGGGGTTGCATGAGTGCGTGTGGCATGGGCAGCTTACACATCTGGAAAGACACCATCAATGCTGAAAGGTATATCCAAGTTATAGAACAACATATGCTCCCATCCAGATGTCGTCTCTTTCAGGAAAGACCTTGCATTTTCCAACATGACAATGCCAGACCACATACTGCATCAATTACAACATCATGGCTGCGTAGAAGAAGGATCCGGGTACTGAAATGGCCAGCCTGCAGTCCAGATCTTTCACCCATAGAAAACATTTGGCACATCATAAAGAGGAAGATGCGACAAAGAAGACCTAAGACAGTTGAGCAACTGGAAGCCTGTATTAGACAAGAATGGGACAACATTCCTATTCCTAAACTTGAGCAACTTGTCTCCTCAGTCCCCAGACGTTTGCAGACGGTTATAAAAAGAAGAGGGGATGCCACACAGCGGTAAACATGGCCTTGTCCCAACTTTTTTGAGATGTGTTGATGCCATGAAATTTAAAAATCAACTTATTTTTCCCTTAAAATGATACATTTTCTCAGTTTAAACATTTGATATGTCATCTATGTTGTATTCTGAATAAAATATTGAAATTTGAAACTTCCACATCATTGCACTCTGTTTTTATTCACAATTTGTACAGTGTCCCAACTTTTTTGGAATCGGGTTTGTATATAGCTCTGGAAAAAATTAAGAAACCACTTAACATTGAGAAATATATATATTAAAAAAAGTGGTAGTTGCGCAGCTGTCAACGGAGGGACAGAAAGCTCTCAGATTTCATTAAAAAGATCTTCATTTGTGTTCCGAAGATGAACTAAAGTCTTACAGGTTTGGAACAACATTTATTTTGGGAAACTTTGACTTATGTTGGAATAGCGTTCCTCTTAAAATGTTAACGCATTTCGCCCCATGTGACGTCTGTATGTTGTATCTTTATACAGTTTGTTGCCTCATATATTCACATTTTGCTTTTCTCCATTTTTAAAACACTGTAAAGTATATTACTCCACTTGTTTGAATACACTGGAATTATCAGTTAAATTGTCCCTTAAATTGATATTTTAGTATATTAAAGTTTAATGTTTTGATAGAGTATAATAAGTGTTGGTACTAAAATAAAAATTGTGTATTTGCAATACATACTAAATGTATGCACTAATATTTCTTAGTGCTCACTAGTGACTAGTGCTGGCTAGAATAAATACATGGTTAATCAATCAGTACTTTTTACTTTTAATACTCAAGTACAACTGTAAATAAAGTACTTATACTTTTACGAGAGTAATATATTAATATGGTATCTGTGCCATATGTGGTATATGGTATGTTTAACAAGTGCTTGATTTGTGCACTTCGTCCACTACTGCAATTAGCAGGATTATTGATGATTGCCTCAAAGAACAAGCTACAATCAACTCAAAACAAGACTATCTGATTAGAGTCATAAAGATAATTGTCAACGTAGGGTCAAGTTAAATATTTATAAAAAAAAAAAAAAAAAAGAAAAGTCAATAGGATTTCTCACCTTGCTGTATCATGGTATTGAGTGTGGGCTGTGTGGGCTTGGGAGGATTCAGGCCTGCAGACAGGAAATCCAGGCTGATGTTGACGCTTGTGTCTGACCAGGTGGCAGGCATTGATACATTTCCCCCTGACTTCTGTAGTCCCATCTGCTGGGGCAATAACGGACCCCCTATTGTCTGACAAAGAAAGAACAGCATGTAAATTACTGTAATTTATAGCTTTTGATTACAGTGGAATATTTTTTCCTGATACACTGAGCATTAAACTATTTAAACCCCTAATAAACTAAATTTCACAGCAGTTTTTAAATGATCATTTTATATGTTGATTTACAAAGACAGAATTTAGTTTGATAAATAATATTCATATTGACTGTATTGCTGCATTTTATATATATAAATATTTCAGGTGACATCTTTTTTTATACAACGTTGATCCACTGTGGGAAAATAATGACTACAAAGCTCAATGAAGGAAAAAATTGGATCAGCATCATGTATCCATTTAACTCAACCCAGGTCCGAACGCCAAACTGATAACCCTAACTGATAATAATAATATTAATAATAATAATAATAATAATAATAATAATGTTATTTTAGAGAACAACAGTAAAATGGCTGTCTTAATTTCTTTGCTTTCAAATGTTAAACCAGAGCTTTTATTTTAGCAGAAAACTAGAGGGAGACCTTAAAGACACAAAGCAGAAGTATTGACAGATCTTCCGCTTTGTGTATGCAAAAAATGTACTTTTAAATTTACAACAAAATACCTGAGTTACTTTTTAAGTTACTATTAAGTTACTTTATTTTCCCCATGTACTGACTGACAGCTCTCCTGCAGAGGTGTTGTGTGCGCTGTGTGAACCTGATGGTTCTTAAAGTTCTAGACTAAATGTGAGCAGGCATTTACTCATCTCACTTGCACAAAAACAGATTCACTTTTCCTCAAAATGAATAAAAACTTAAATGCAAACCTGCAATAATTAATGTTACACAAATATACTTTATGCATTTAATCTAACTTTATTAACCAATGTTTTTGCTGTTGACCTTCGATGATCTAATTCAACCACACTAATAAGCAAAAATTACTTTAGATAAACATCACATTTGTGTTTCATTTTTATGTTTTTATTGCTGAAGTAAAAATGTTGAACTCTCTTCTCCTGTGTCCTATTCTTCTGCGATTTAGAATGGGTCGGCAACACAGCTGAAAGGTTTGTTTGAGCTGCGCCCTCTACTGTACAGGCGTGAATTTGCATTTCCTTCAGTCTGAGGCTTGTTCATTTCACTTTTGGTGTGAAAGGGTCTTTACATTTGACAAAAATATAACTTTTTGGGGATTTTTTTTTGTTATTTTAAAACAAACATGCAAGCCCAGCCCAGGTGAGAAAAAGTAACGGAAAAGTAATTAACATCACTTTCCATTAAAAGTAACTAAGTAATGCAATAAGTTACTTTTTAGGGAGTAACAATATTGTAATGCATTAAATTTTATTAGTAACTTTTCCCAACACTGTGCATATGTCATCAGAGGGAAGTCTGTCGTTTTCACTAGAACGTCTAGTTAAGACATTTTGATTAAATATTATAAGGTCAAAAAATAAATAAATAAAATAAAACTCGCATGAATTTTGTTCAAAATAAAGCCAGGTGTGATTTATAATAATAATATAATTATACAGTGCATCCGGAAAGTATTCACAGCGCTTACTTTTTCCACATTTTGTTATGTAACAGCCTTATTCCAAAATGGATTAAATTCATTATTTTCCTCAAAATTCTACAAACAATACTCCATAATGACAACGTGAAAGAAGTTTGTTTGAAATCTTTGCAAATTTATTTTAAAAAAAAAACAACAACATGTACATAAGTATTCACAGCCTTTGCCATGACACTCAAAATTGGGCTCAGGTGCATCCTATTTCCACTGATCATCCTTGAGATGTTTCTACAACTTGATTGGAGTCATCCTGTGGTAAATTCAGTTGATTGGACATGATTTGGAAAGGCACACACCTGTCAGTTAACAGTGCATGTCAGAGCACAAACCAAGCCATGACGTCCAAGGAACAGTGCATGTCAGAGCACAAACCAAGCCATGACGTCCAAGGAATTGTCTGTAGACCTCCGAGACACGATTGTATCGAGGCACAGATCTGGGAAAGGGTACAGAAAAATTTCTGTAGCATTGAAGGTCCCAATGAGCACAGAGGCCTCCATCATCCGTAAATGGAAGAAGTTTTGAACTACCAGGACCCTTCCTAGAGCTGGCTGCCCGGCCAAACTGAGCGATCGGGGGAGAAGGGCCTTAGTCAGGGAGGTGACCAAGAACCCGATGGTCACTCTGATAGAGCTCCAGCGTTTCTCTGTGGAGAGAGGAGAACCTTCCAGAAGAACAACCATCTCTGCAGCACTCCACCAATCAGGCCTGTATGGCAGAGTGGCCAGACGGCACATGACAGCCCGCCTGGAGTTTGCAAAAAGGCACCTGAAGGACTCTCAGACTATGAGAAACAAAATTCTCTGGTCTGATGAAACAAAGATTGAACTCTTTGGCCTGAATGGCAAGCGTCATGTCTGGAGGAAACCAGGCACCGCTCATCACCTGGCCAATACCATCCCTACAGTGAAGCATGGTGGTGGCAGCATCATGCTGTGAGGATGTTTTTCAGCGGCAGGAACTGGGAGACTGGTCAGGATCGAGGGAAAGATGAATGCAGCAATGTACAGAGACATCATTGATGAAAACCTGCTCCAGAGCGCTCTGGACCTCAGACTGGGGCGAAGGTTCATCTTCCAACAGGACAATGACCCTAAGCACACAGCCAAGATAACAAAGGAATGGCTACGGGACAACTCTGTGAATGTCCTTGAGTGGCCCAGCCAGAGCCCAGACTTGAACCCGATTGAACATCTCTGGAGAGATCTGAAAATGGCTGTGCACCGACGCTCCCCATCCAACCTGATGGAGCTTGAGAGGTCCTGCAAAGAAGAATGGGAGAAACTGCCCAAAAATAGGTGTGCCAAGCTTGTAGCATCATACTCAAAAAGACTTGAGGCTGTAATTGTTGCCAAAGGTGCTTCAACAAAGTATTGAGCAAAGGCTGTGAATACTTATGTAACGTGATTTTTTTCATTTTTTTATTTTTCATAAATTTGCAAAGATTTCAAACAAACTTCTTTCACGTTGTCATTATGGGGTATTGTTTGTAAAATCGAGGAAAAAAATAATGAATTTAATCCATTTTGGAATAAGGCTATAACATAACATGTGGAAAAAGCACTGTGAATACTTTCCGGATGCACTTTACACAGTACGATTTATAATAGTCCTTTACAATTGTTGCTTGTCATACTGTACGAACACGATCCCCGCTGTAAGCCATGTCACACTGACATCAGTTGTCATTAATGTCAGACTGTATGACAGTCAAGCCTCATTAAAAACAGACGCACACAAGACGACTCATCCGTGACATGTTTGGTGATGGTGAGCTGCATTTACATGCGGGATTGAAATGGTGGCTAGCAAACTTATTATTTTAGCAAAAAAATGAAGACGGTATGTATGGAGCAAGTGGTGGTTCGTTGTTGTCGCACTAATTGAGTCATGTTCTGCTCTCCTGTTGGTTTTTGATTTGACGGTTGGTTCTCAATTTATGAGCCACACTGCAGGATTGTGCTTCAAAACTTCTGACGCTGGCAGGATTTCATCATAGGCTAAATTTGATTGCAACGTTCATCAATCGGCTGTCAGAGAACATGTCAAACTAGCGATCAAAAACTACAGATTTTAGCCTAGGATCAGAGGAATCCTATAGGATTTGTAAAAATTTGTCTCAGACGACCAAATCATGACCAAAAATCATACAGTGTGCACCTGGCTTAAGATCTATAATATGCATTTAGAAAATAGATAGGGTGAATTTGCTGAGGCTGAGAAGTCTTTCTGATAAAGGGAACTGGCGCTCCAGGTCTCTCTGTTTACCTGTGATCTGGACAGAGGTGTGGTTGCATTCTGCGGGCACATGTTGAAGGTCATGCTTTGGGATGCGCTGAGGCTGCTGTTGTTGGTGGCCATCAGGTCAAAGAGGTCAGCGGAAGGCGGTTGGACAGATGTGGCCACAGGGGCGGCCGGAGCGGGTACGTCACTGAACAGGTCTGGGATGACAGATTGAGCAGCGGCAGCAGGAGGACTGGTGGAGGAGAAGGCGTTCCAGTCACCAAACTCACCGTTACCAGTAGACAGCGAACCTGAGGAGACAGCGAACCATTAAAACACATTACACACACACACATAGAAATGTAGAAAAATCTTCAAATGTTTGGGGTCAGTAAGATTTTTTCTACAAAGAAATTAATACTTTTATTCAGCAAGGATGCAGGGCTAGGGCCATTCCCCCCAGAAATGTCCAGGAACTTGCAAGTGCCTTGGTGGAAGAGTGGGGTAACATCTCACAGCAAGAACTGACAAATTTGGTCCAGTCCATGAGGAGGAGATGCACTGCAGTACTTCAAGCAGCTGGTGGCCACACCAGATACTGACTGGTACTTTTGATTTTGAGCCTCCCTTCATTCAGGGACACATTATTCTATTTCTGTTAGTCACATGTCTGTGAAACATTTTTAGTTTATGTCTTATGGTGTTGACTCTTTTAGTGTTCATACAAATATTTACAAACATTAAGTTTACTGAAAGTAAAAACAGTTGAAAGTCAGAGGACGTTTCTTTTTTTGCTGAGTTTGAGGTCAAATGGGTTTTTGTCCTTTATTTATATCATATGATATAGTTTAGCAATATCACACAAGCAAGAGTGCTGTTTTCCCCGCCAATATATGCACGACTGCAAATGTGATATTGATTTTATACAACAGTTCAATAAGTTAATACTGTGTTACATTTTAGTCACAATATTGTCTGTTTTCACTGTTTTCACCAATAAAAATAGTTCCAATCAAAGTCACAGCAGAATCATCTCCAAGCAACACACAGCAGTGAGTCATTATTCAATGAATCTGTGGTTTTTAACGAATCGAGCGAGCCACTGAATCAGTGACACATTCATAAAGACAGTGCCTGCATCTCAATGTGCATACTATCCATCCTAAATAGTATGTGACATTAGTAATATTCAATACTATTTAAGGCGGACAGGGTGGACAGTATGCACATTGGGATGCAGGGTTACTTGATTAGTTCCGGAATGAATCAACTGTTTGAATGAATCGTTTGAATGCCACCACCTACTGGTGGTTTTAGTTTCATATTTAGAGTACCATTTCATTTTTCATTCATATTCATGCCACGTCTGAGCTGCATTAAACTGTCTGTGTAAATATACCTAAATGCAGTGTTGTGGGTAACGCATTACAAGTAACGTGAGTTACGTAACACATTACTTTTTTTTACAAGTAACTAGTAAAGTAACGCATTACTTTTAAATTTACAACAAAATATCCGAGTTACTTTTTCAAATAAGAAACGCAATTTACTTTGTTTTCCCATTTATTGACTGACAGCTCTCCTGTTCCCATGTTGAGAGAAATCAGGAGTAAGTCCAGAGGTGTTGTGTGAACTCATCTCTCTTGCACAAAAACAATTTAGTATTCCTCAAGATGAATAAAAACAGTAAAATGCAAACTCAGAATATTACGCAAACCTGCAATAATTAAATATGATAAATAACACAAATATACTTTATGCATTTAATCTCAATTTATGCAATTTTATCTTTGCTGCTGACCTTCGATGATCCAATTCAACCACACCAATAAGCAAAAATGAAAATGACTGTTTTTATTGCTGAAGAAAGAGTGTTGAACTTTCTTCTCGTGCGTCCTATTCTTCTGCCAGAACGGCAGCACTTTTAATAGAACAAACAAGCAAGTTCAGCCCAGATGAGAAAAAGTAACACAAAATTAACAAAGCATTACTTTCCATAAAAGGTAAGTAAATAATGTAATTAGTTACTTTTTTAGGGAGTAACACAATATTGTAATCCATTACGTTTAAAAGTAACTGTGGGAAAACCTTAGTCATCTTCAATTATATTGTCCAACTGTTGCTGTCATTAGAAATCATATCTGAACAATATATTTATGCTCACATACACGTTTATTATTGATTTGTGTTAATTCTCCTACTTACAGGGTTATTGGTTCACTGTTGTGTGACTATTCATGAGACTTATAGCTGGATCCTCACACATGCACACACTGCTCTTAAGGAGTGAGTCTCTGTCAGGGGAGATGGGGCATGGATGATGGGAGCTGACGTGTGTCTCTGCTCATAATGCTCAGCAGGTAGCTGCTCCATCTGGACCCCTCAGTCATTCATCAATATTTCACTGCGTTGTGTGTTGCTACTCCAATCATTTTTCAGACAAGCCAACAGAATTGTCATCCTACTGCCCACCAGCAAAGTGCCACTCGCTCTGCATTGAGGCGAGGCCCAGAGAGGGAAGAGAATGATGGGAAAAGTCAACCCAAGCCCACCTATCTCTCTCTGTAAAGTGGGACACGTTGAACTGCTGTAATAACTTCCTAAATGCTCAAATTGTGCAGATGTTAGATTCAAAATCTTTTTATCTAAGCACACCTGTACCTGTGACTGGTTTGAGTGTTCAGATTACACTGTTCACATTACTATGTTAATGTTTTTTCCATGAAAACGTGCACAAAGACATTAACAGATCACCTATTGTCAGGTGAGGCCAAAACATAATTTTGGTCCCCCGTGCAGGTGTGTACTCTGCATGTGATCTTATACGATGTGCAGTTGGATCACACATACCAGCAGCTGACGGGAGACTGGCAGAGGCAGCAGGTGAGGAAAAGTCAGCAAAGCCACCAATGAGATCTGAGCTTCCAACTGTAAACAATCAAGGTGACGCATGGTCTTTAGAAAGCAATTATATATAATATCATTGAGAAATGTAAGTATAAAAGAGGACAAAAACATATGAATACCTACACTCCCGTTTCAAAAGTTTGGGGTCAGCAAGATTTTTTTGTTTTTGAAAGATGTTATTTGATCAAAAATACATTTGTTTTATATTTTGATAAAAAATACAGTAAAAAATACAGTAAAAACTGTAATACTGTGGAACATTATTACAATTTACGATTTCTGTTTTAATTAGGGCTGTCAAAATTAATGCGTCAACAGAAGCGATTATTTTTTTCAGTTTAGTGCGACCTACCAAGATTTTCAGGTAGGTCTAACAGGTAGGATACAGAAACTGAATAAAAGCAGTTTACATGGTTTCATGGGTCAAAAACAACGGAAACAATAACTTTTTGTGCATTTTGACAGGATAAGTAAAAATCTGAACTGGTCTGACTGGGCCAATAGAAAAAATTGAGCCCTGATATGAAATGCACAGGTAAATGTGGCATTTATTATAATAGGTTTATGTGAAGATTGTTTTAAGTTCACTTAAATTAAAAGTTGTTATATTTTTTAAAGCCTAATATGTTAAAATTGATAGCTTTTAATTATACTGTAATGCTGAATGCCTATAATTAATGGCTAAAATTGAGAAGAAAAAAAAAATTCATAGACATATCAGGAGCACTATTGGTATCTGTGATACTGGACTTCTTTCATAAAAAGATGCCATTAAACAAATACTTAAAATATGTTTCTACATTAATTTGGAGATTAATTATTACAAATCTAAAAAGATATTAAAAACTTTAAATGTTAGGCGTGATTAATTGTGATTAATTACAGAAAAATGTGCGATTAATTAGTTAATTTTTTTTAATCGATTGACAGAACTAGTTTTAATATTTTTATTTTTATTGATTCCTGTGAAGGTAAAGCAGAATTTTCAGCATCATTACTCCAGCCTTCAGTGTCACATGATCCTTCAGAAATCACTGTAATATGATGATGTCTGCTCAATAAACATTTCTTATTATTATCAATGTTGAATATGGTTGTGCTGCTTATTATTTTTGTGTAAACTGGGATACATTTTTCCATGATTCTTTGATGAAGAGAATTCAAAAGGACAGCATTTATTTTTAAGATTATTTCTGTTACATTATAAATGTCTTTACTGGCACTATTCATCAATTCAGAATATCTGCAGGTATCAGGGTAAAATATATAATAATATATTATAATTTTTTACTTATAATTTTTTAATTTGGGAATACAAATAGTAATTAAGGCTTTATTTTTACATTAAGGAATTTAAGGAAATTAATGAATCCTTGCTGAATAAGAGTAATACTTTTTAATGCAAAATATATTCTTCACGATAGAAAAAAAAAATCTCAGATTTATATCAAAATAATGAACTCTGATGTTTTTTCTATCATGACCATGCAGAATAGTAACAACCGGTCTGGATGCGTGACAAACTCAGATGCACAGGCAAACACACGCGTTGGTTGTCACAACCTGGTTGCAAAACCTTGTGACCTCCTGACTGATGCCAACGGACACAGCACAGCTGTTGGGCTGGTGACAGGATACGGAGGGACAGCAGCATCTGTGCAGCCATCTCCTATTCGTTCATTCTCTCCCACACACACAACTCACACCCATCTGGGGCACTTAGATGCCTCTGACTGCATCTCTGAAGAACTTCTTCCATGAGTTTGGCTACATCAACTTTTCGGAAAAAAGTTTCTCTTTGAGATTTAAGTCTCTGTATGGAGGAAATTGGGCTCAAAAACAATGACCAAGTAGTAAAAGGATATGCTCCAAACACATGGTACATACAGAGTCATGGTGTATATATACAGGAGGTTTGGGTTCTAATCGGTTTGTGAGTGGTGTTCAAACCCCTAACTCTATGCGTGGGCAATAGTAATAGTGATGCTTATAGAAAAAAACATTTTAAATGTGGAAAATGAAGCTGATCAGGGTCTTACCTGAAGACACTGGTTGACCAGAGCCAGAGTCCACCATCAACAGGTCTGCAAGCCCTATGCTGGATGACTGACTCACTGATGCCTGAAAGGAGAATAAAGAATGCCATATTTCACTTCTACCACATGAAGGCAGCACAGGATTCCTTTTGCAACCATAACCACTATCACAGAGAGGACTGTATAGGTGCATTCATGTGTTTTTGTTCAGATTTTGCAGTCTACTGTACGGACACCTTCTGCAGTGTCTATGTAAAATTCAATGTAAACTTCTGGTCGAGTTATTATTATTATGGCCAATACAAATAAATATTTATAAAATAAGATGGCCAATACAACACCAATATATTGCAAAAAAATTCAATTTCTCTCATTTGAGCATTTAGGAAGTTATTACAGCAATTCTTTATTATTATTATTATTATTATTATTGCTCATGCAAATAAAGTTAATAACAGCAATATAATATAAATAATTCAACCTATGTGAAAAGATACATGCTTAAAATTATGGAAATTAAATTAATGATTATTTCACAATATTTAAACATTATTATTATTATTATTATTATTATTGCCAATAAAAATAAATATTTATAAAATAAGATGGCCAAAATAACACCAATAAATTACAAAAAATTAAATTTCTCTCATTTGAGCATTCAGAAAGTTATTAAAGCAATTATTACTATTATTATTATTATTATTATTGCTAATGCAAATAAAGTTAATAACAGCAATATAATATAAATTATTCAACCTATGGGAAAAGATACATGCTTAAAATTATGGAAATTAAATTAATGCTTATTTCACAATTTATTATTATTATTATTATTATGGCCAATACACATAAACATTTATAAAATAAGATGCCCAATGGCCAATATAACACCAATATATTACAAATAATTTTATAAATTTAAATAATTTCTCTCATTTGAACATTTAGGAAGTTATTACAGCAATTCTTTATTATTATTATTATTATTATTATTATTATTATTACTATTATTGCTAATGCAAATAAATATTTATAAAGTCAATAACAGCAATATACTATAAATAATTCAACCTATAGGAAATTATACATGCTTAAAATTATGGAAAAATGAATGTTTATTTCACAATATTTAAACAATAATAATAATAATAATAATAATAATAATGAGAAGAAGAAATGGTTAAAGTCCTCCTGCAGTCAATAATTTTATCCCTTAAAACTCATCTTTGATAATCCATGGATCCATGAAAATGCAAATTAGTCGCCACCTCCACTCAATCACACGAGCTCAGAATACCTGATCTACTCGGTCAGCTTCACTGTAGTAAACTAAACGCTACACAATGGCAAGTGGAAATATTAGTTTCATTCAGCCATATATGTTTGAACCAGAAACTTGATTCAGAAGAAGCCGAAGAGTGAATTATACAGGGTCGTCTACAAGTCGATGTATCAGAATGGTAATGCATTTTACATTTCATAAAATATTTCAACGTCAGACACATAACGTTAATTGATATGATTAGCTTTTTGCTTGACTATGTTATCAAACAGCTAATAATGTGTTGCTAATGTTACACAAACCATGTTCCCGTTCACCATCTCAGAGTCAGACAGCTGCCTTCCAACAATCAGCATCCTTAGAAACGCTTTGAACATCATAGAACGTCAGTGGAGAAAGACGTATAGTTCATCAACATCGTAATATACATCATATACACTGAGTACATAATGCACCCACTATATTGCTATATGTACCCGATTTTTCCTATGCCTTCTGACGCTGCCTTATAAAACGTAGTTCCAGTGACTACACATTGTCATGTTGTAAGACATCAATGGAACCTCCATGTTGATGTTGCTATTTTATGTAGGAATACCAACACATCAACGCCACAGAAACCAATTCAGATATCTCGGAAAAAGATTGTGGAACTGACAAGTGTTAACCTGGCTATTTTAAAACAGCTTTAAACAACTTAAAGATTTTAGCACCAGAGCCTTCCATTTCATTATGAATTTATCCACTATGCATTTACAGCAGGATGAATTTGGAAGGCAGTATTTTACCTGGTTGTTGTCAGCATCGGGACTGCTTTTGCCGCCAGTGTAATGAGCAGCTGCGCCCAGGTCGACGGTTTTGGACGGGACTCCGCTGCGTTTGCGTGTGGAGGTGGTAGTGGTGGTGGAGGTGATTGTATCGGTGTTCTCTGTGATCTGGACGCTCTTGGTTGTTACAGTGTCTTCATCATCCTTGAACTCCGACTTTGCAGGACGACCGTTCCGTGAAACTCTGTCTTCCTCATTGTCACTGCAGGAAGATGCAACAGTAAGACAAAAACGAATAAAGTAGCTAGTCAAAATGTATACTACAGGGCAGAACTGTGTTCATATATCTACAGGTGGTATTCAATTTACATTTTTCAAAAAGTACATTTCAAAGCAATAAAATCAGCATGAAATGAAAGTTCACCATTTTCTAAATGCATGTTATTGATCTTAATGTGAACAATGCACTTCGTAATTCTTAATCAATGTCATCACTTGATCCAGACATCTCTCTGGTGATGTATGCCGAGTCCTCCTAACCCCGCCCCTTTCTTACAATTGACTGCAAGCTCACATTCAGACGATCTGCCTTATCCAATTAACAAACGATGGATAGAACCAAGTCTCCATCCTAAATTTTGCCTTTTTTGATAATCTGTTTTTTTACACTCGGATGCATCAATGAGCCTTGGCCGTCCATGACCCTGTCGCCAGTTCACCACTGTTCCTTCCTTGGACCACTTTTGATAGATACTGACCACTGAAGACCGGGAACACCCCACAAGAGCTGCAGTTTTGGAGATGCTCTGACCCAGTCGTCTAGCCATCACAATCAAATCCTTACGCTTGCCCATTTTTCCTGCTTCTAACACATCAACTTTGAGGACAAAATGTTCACTTGCTGCCTAATATATCCCACTCACTAACAGGTGCCGTGATGAAGAGATAATTAGTGTTATTTACTTCACCTGTCAGTGGTCATAATGCTATGCCTGATCGGTGTACATCACAATACATAAGAAAAGATCTGTCTCTACTTCTGTTTCATAGCTTTTTACTCTATAGCTTTCAATTCTGTGGACTGAAAATTCAGTAAATGTACCTGATACGGTCTGGCGAGTCATCTCTCTCCTTCTTGCGGAATTTGTTGATGGTGTCATCAATGGTGCTTCCAATTTTGTCACTTATCTCCCCAAATTTTTCACTGAATGGGAAGCTGCTCTTGTTTTTGTCCCAGTCCTCTTCCCATTTACTTTTGGATTCGGGGTCAAATCGCTCTCCCGCTGAGAATGTTGATACAGAATTAGTTAGGTGCTGAATTTATTTAAGATATTTAATGCTTCAGATAGGAATTCACCAAGAATGAACTTTGGAAGATAGCCATTTATTGCCTGTTTTCAAAGGACAATAAAGCACAGCATTAACTGCAGCAGGTAAATAGTGCTGACTTTCATGAATGAGGTGCAAAACTATAATATGACTAATTTACATAGAAAGTGTGTTTTGGGCTGACAATGACTTACCCAGTAGCGGAACTAGAGTTTTATACATGGGGTGGCCAAGGCTACTTCAGGGGACCATGAAAGAATATCAGTGTGTAACCATAACCTGGCATCAAAAGCATGAATGAATCATATGACCGATGATTAAAGGAGTGTGTGGTCCAAAAGGGCTACTTCATATTACCCCACATTAGCTAAACCTTCTGAGTGTGACACTGTGACAGATATAAACAATGTAGACGAGTTGCATTCTCAAGTTCAAAGCGGCAGTCCAAAACAGTGAATCTAATCACCATACAGGCAAAAAGTTAACTTCAAGAATGAATAAAAGTGCCATCGATGAGTTTTGCTTTAAAATCAGTGCAAATGAAAAGTGAAAGGGCAATCTATATTATATCTCTCTATGAAGCATATTCAATCCACAGATCCACGGTAATATTCACTTAATATCCAGCGTTAATGCATTAACAATGTGCCGTGCCGCCGCAAGATACATCATAATATCTGTCTAACTAGGAAAACAAAATGCCTGTGAAAAGGTTAAGTGTCGGTTTTCCAAACTTTGGACTTAAACATGGCTGGGGCATCTATTATTTTACTCACACTGCTGTCCGCCATCCCGTTAAAAACCTCTTTTTCTTAGGCTAGTTATGTTCATGTTTCCCTCACTCATGTTGAGCACCACCTTGAGGAGCCATGAAGTAGCGAAGCTGGGAGCAGGGAAGAGCGTCTTTTTTTATGAATTAAAATATTGATATTTGGCGCCAGTGTATTGATTCTCGTATCGCACGAAGTACGATATATTGCCTTATGGATATTTTGTCCCACCCCTAATATACACGCATTTCCAACTTCGAAAAGTATGGAAAATACACCTGACCCAAAAAACAAAACAAAAAAACAACAAAACTCAACCAACTTAAAAGTACAACTTAAAAATTAAGCTGTCTACCTCCTCTGGCCCTGTGCTATTTTTATCTTTCATAACCAAAAACAAATCCATTAGAATGCCATCAATAATTGGAAATTTGAACCTGTAGTACAGCTAATAAAGGGAGAGATCTGAGCAGCAAATCAAAGCAGAAACCAAGCACAATCTTTTGACATTGCACACAAGTAACATCACTAATGACATGACAAGGGACATGGCACCTTGACTTGATTAGACGGCTCTAAGAGAAAACATGTAATACAAAAAGCAGAGATCTGATTATTTCTTCTAACCTGATCATAAACATCACCAAATAAGTGAAGTGAGCAAAGTTGAAAAAGTGATAGCCCTGAAATCAAAACAGCTCTAATCAAAAGATCAGTTGTGGGAAGAAGAGAATCCAGGGGGAATTTTTACACACTATGCGAGAAAACTTCAGAGGGCCTAAAACAAATCCCTGTGGGATGCCTACAGTAGAGAGACAAAGCAGCTTACTTTTGGGGTCAATCCCAGTTTCAACAGATAAAAATAATGCCTCAAAATGACCTGGTACCAAAGGGAATTTCATGCATTATTTGATTACCTTACTAACCCGCTGGACCAAAAAAAGTATCTGATATGAACTATCCAGTGAACTCCTCCTAAAAGCACCAGCAACTTTGACACGTCTTTTTTTGTGAACATCAAAATGACGCATGTATTAGCTTTACTGTCTAGGAAGTGTTTGCAGAACAGTCTTAGTATACTGATATTATGTCAGAGCAGAATATCTTGGCATGCGTTTTAGGGTTGGATATCGTTTGATCGATTATTATCGATTATGATTCTAATCAATTCCTAATTTTAACGTTATTATAGAGACGGCAGCAGCAATATTAGGCTGCTGTCATGTATGATGTGTACATGTTCTTCTGCCTCGCTTAATACAGCAGCACAATATTGACGGGCACTTCAAAAAGTGAGATTTATTTGTGCATTAAATTATAGCTGTCACAGGATATGTACTGTATGTATTTGTGTAATTTACGGTGAGCTTACAAAACCATATGTATATTGTGTTGCGTGTAATAGTAATTTGCAGCGTGCATTTGTGGGAAGCTTTGATGCTTTTAATGAGAGCGAAATAAAATGGTCTGAACAAGGTTGCCAGGTCTGTGCAGCAAAACTATCCAAAGCGATTTTCTCCATTGGGTGGCCGAATACTCCACTGAATTTGTACATCTGGGGGATGTTTTGGGGGTGTTGAAGCGGCGAAATTGCCCTTACAGGGGTGGAAATCAACCCGCGGAAAAATTATTATCCGCGGGCAAAAAAAAATAAAAGTAGCCCAATTCCGCAGGAAAACCACAGACTTGGCAAGTTGTTGTCGGATTATCAATTCATAAATGATGCAAGCATCAGCTTTTTGCCCATTTCCCCAGTAATGCCTCAAATAACATTTATTACGTTTTTAGGTTTGCACAAGTTTGTTCAACCAGCGGCAGACAGACAAGAATATCTGGGAAACCTGTCTCGAAAACCTTTTAATAAACAGTCTTCATTTTAGCAGTTCCATTTAGTGGCATTAGTGGTTGTAGAAATCATGCACTTTTAAATTTAGCAACACTCAAATTTGCTACATTTGATCACTTACAGTTACTTTGTTTGAAGCCTCCCATGCTGTCAGAAGAAACTCCAATGTATTTGTCTTTATTCTTCTTAGCTTTCTTCCTCTCCTCACGTAACCGGTCATCATCCTGAACAAACTCGACCATTTCTTTCACCTTCTGCCGTACATTAATGCCCTGGTCCTTCCCATTCTCATCTAGCAAAACAGAAAAGAGCATGTCAAGTCACAAGGAACTGTTTGTTTTTGCAAACCTCCATTAGATACAGTAAGAAAAAAATTTGGATAAGAACCAAACGTCAGAATGTGACCCCACGCAAAAAGTTCAGTAGTTGAAATATTATTAAATAAGTAGTAGTCAAGTTTTCTTTCGATGCCAGAACAGCTGGAACACTTGGAACTTTGATATTGAGATTTACTGCATGGATCTCCTACAAAATTCTTGGTAGGCTGCAAAATTATTTCTTCTTGTTTGCTTCATTAGATATGCACTGAATACGAATTCAGAAATACAATGGTGTAAAAGCAAATCTTTTGGGTTGAATACCGAAATTAAACCAATGCTACTGATGTGCTAATGTTCATGAATAGTCTCAGTAGATGAGTAGATTGAAAATGTGTGCAAAATGATGAAAAATTAAACAGAATAGCTTCTGAAATGCCACAGATTCTTTGAAACATATTTAGAACAAGGCAGAGCTTTAAATAGCTACGAAAAAAAGAAAAAGACACTAACAGCTCTGAAGGATCTGTCATTCATGTTACTTCTTTGCCATTCACTAATCAGACAAAAGCAGCTTAATAAAGATGTAACACCTTCAGAAAGAATTTAGTTTTTTTTTTTTTTTTTTTTTACATTTTTGTTGAAAAATTTAATATTTTTGACCTTTAATTCATTTATGAATACATTTATTATTTCTCCACAATGAAATATTGACATTTCTCTTGTACAAACAAGCTCTAAAGTTGTTCCTGTTGGAAAACAAACCCCAGACAGGGTTCCCACACTTTCATGAACACCAGATTCAAGGACTTTTTAAAGCACCTTTTATTTTAAATCAAGCACAATAAATATGATAAAGGTGGGAGTGTTACTGCCAATCTGGACAGTATATCAAATACCTACTGTACCTGTGTCTATCATTACTGCAGTAAAGCTAAGGCATACACTGACAACTAAAATAAAATTTTAGGGGCATGTGACTTTTTTAAAATCCAATGAGGAAAGAGGCTGGTAGAGTGTACAAGAGAGGGAGCGAGTTTTAACGAGAGATGCAGTTTGCAGCTCTCTTATTCCTGCTTTTAACATTCATTTCACACTGGTTTTAGTTTTCTTTTTTATGAATCATTACTTAATTAAAACATCAAAATATAGAGATAATATTGTATACATGAATTTTCCAATTAAATGAAAAGATATGTTCAAGTTAATTGTTAGGCATTAAAAATATGCAAAATTATTTATCAATCACCTGTACATGGTACCTTTTTAAAAATCAATTTTAAGGCTTTTAAGACCTGCACAGGGTGAGATCAGTGTTTATGGAAACATCCTAAACCATAAAACGACTGTTTTAAAAAATAAAAAAAAAAAAAAATAAAAAAAAAGACAAACAACTTTACAGTTCAGATAAGTTGACAAAAACAAGTTTTATAAAAATATTTATAGAAACTTCACATTTCAGCCTTTAAGACATTTTTTTTAAGAAAAGGGAAGAATATAAATTATAAGTGATTATATGTATTAATTTAAAATATGATTATACTTAATATTCTAGATATATTATTATTCTACATTTTTAAAAAGCACATTAGCTTCTCATCGATCCACCAGTTAACATTTACAACTCTGTGTGTAAGCTAAAAATATGGGTTAATATGCATTAGTCTGAACAAACCAACTGATGCTCTGGAAATTTCACTCTTTGACAGTAGATGGCGCTTATGGAACAGCAGAAATATATTGGTTTCCCCTGTAACTTCTGTAAACAAAGGAGCGCAGCGATGATAAACACTACTTTATTAAGCGTTATTCATTGGAACTTTGATAAACCAATTTTTATGTAGCTCAACACTGAGCCAAGCATAACTGAATTTGCACTTCCCTGCCACTAAGCTAGTTAAAAAGCTCCACGTTATGTGCTCATTATGCAGAGCTGCCTGCACGTGATCACGATCCAGCCGCTCACGCAGCATTTTTTCAGGTTTTTCCCCGCTTTCTCCCCAATCAGTAGCACTGTTTTTTTTTCCTGGCTTTGGCAGCACATAAAGGCCAATTTTTGTAATAGCACCATGCTACTCTAACAAAATGTAGTTCATGCCTAATTTAAGAACTTTCAATGACCTATGTTTGTTTTCAAGTACTTTCCAGGCCTTGAATCCATGTGTCTGAAATTCAAGGACTTTCAAGTACTTTCAAGAAGCGTGGGAACCCTGCCCAGAGCACGAGGCTACTTCCAGCATTGCTTGACGTCTGGGATAGTGTTACCTGGGTGTTGAGCTATATTTGGGTTATGACAAACAAAGCACTGTTTTCAGGCCAAAGAGCTCAAATTTAATTTCACATTACCCTCTGCAACAGCATCAAAAGACCCATTTGCTCATATTTGCCCATTTGCACACTGCTTGAACAAAGATTTTCACAAAGTAATTCCTTTTATGTGCCTCTATTATGCTTTTTTGAATATTACCTTTCATGTACTGTGTTATATAGCTTATTGTGAATGTAAAAGGTCTGCAAAGTTCCAAAGATCTAAGTGCATGATAAATTGAGTTATTGTCTCCCAAAAGAATGGTGAGCTCTCAATAATTCCAGTCTTACTTCCTGCACGAACCTACATAGCAACATCCACTTTGACCCGTCCTTAAATGCTGTAGTTGTAGCTGAGGCTTGGAAGAGTTTGGTTTGTGTTGTTGACAAGCCAAATGTGTTTTCTGCACTGCGAAAGTATTGCATGCACTTCCAAAGGATGAGGACTCGGGCTCAAATTGATACAGTTTGTATCACTGGGTAATGTGTATACAACTGCTGAGGAAGCTTCTGGAGCTGAAATTCAGATATGGTAATGTGTGTTTTGTTTCCAACATGCGCTGTAAGTGGTAAACCAATCACAACAGACTGGGCCATCTGACCAATCAGAGCAGAGTAGGCTCCTGAACAGGAGGGGTTTTGAGAATGAATCCTTAAATCGAAACGGTTTCAGAAGGTTATGCTGCAAAGTACACTATATTGCCAAAAGTATTGGGTCACCCCTCTAAATCACTGAATTCAGGTTTTCCAATCACTTCCATGGCTACAGGTGTATAAAATCAAGCACCTAGGCATGCAGACTGCTTCTACAAACATTTGTGAAAGAATGGGTCGCTCTCAGGAACTCAGTAAATTCATCCGTGGTACTGTGATAGGTTGCCACCTGTGCAAAAAGTCAATTTGTGAAATTTCCTCACTACTAAATATTCTACAGTCAACTGTTAGTGGTATTATAACAAAGTGGAAGCAATTGGGAACAACAGCAACTCAGCCACGAAGTGGTAGGCCATGTAAAAATCACAGAGCGGGGTCAGCACATGCTGAGGCGCACAGTGCGCAGAAGTTGCAAACTTTCTGCAGTCAATAGCTACAGACCTCCAAACTTTGCGTGGTCTTCAGATTAGCTCAAGAACAGTGCGTAGAGAGCTTCATGGAATGACTTTCCATGGCCGAGCAGCTGCATCCAAGCCTTACATAACCAAGTGCAATGCAAAGCGTTGGATGCAGTGGTGTAAAGCACGCCGTCACTGGACTCTAGAGCAGTGGAGATGTCTGGAGTGACGAATCACGCTTCTCTGTCTGGCAATCCGATGGACAAGTCTGGGTTTGGCGATTACCAGGAGAACTTACTTGCCTGACTGCATTGTGCCAAGTGTAAAGTTTGGTGGAGGGGGATTATGGTGTGGGGTTGTTTTTCAGGGGTTGGGCTTGGCCCCTTAGTTCCAGTGAAAGGAACTCTTAATGCTTCAGCATACCAAGACATTTTGGACAATTTCATGCTCCCAACTTTGTGGGAACAGTTTGGGGATGGCCCCTTCCGGTTCCAACATGACTGCGCACCAGTGCACAAAGCAAGGTCCATAAAGACATGGATGAGCGAGTTTGGTGTGGAGGAACTTGACTGGCCTGCACAGAGTCCGGACCTCAACCCGACAGAACACCTTTGGGATGAATTAGTGCAGAGACTGCGAGCCAGGCCTTCTCGTCCAAAATCAGTGCCTGACCTCACAAATGCGCTTCTAGAAGAATGGTCAAAAATTCCCATAAACACACTCCTAAACCTTGTGGAAAGCCTTCCCAGAAGAGTTGAAGCTGTTACAGCTGCAAAGGGTGGGCCAACTCCAAATGAAACCCTACGGATTAAAAATGGGATGTCATTAAAGTTCATGTGCATGTAAAGGCAGGTGTCCCAAAACTTTTGGCAATATAGTGTATATTATGAGAAAATTAAAGTGTTTTTTTTTTTTTTTTTTTTTTTTTTAATGGATGCATGTAAACCTATTGTAGTAAACCATTATAACAAAATTAGGAACATATAAAAAAAAAAAAGCATAATAGGGGCACTTTAACCTTTTAATCATCTCATCTATTTAAACCTACCTACAAAATGATAATTTTCCAAAGAACGCAGGTCGTAAATATGTTCTCTGGCGCTGGTGACCACCCGCTCTGACCCGTTTCTGATGAGGTACGCTAATAGCAATAAGGCCTGCACATATGGAAGAGGGAGTTATTAGGGATATTTCCAAATCAAGCAATTAAATGAGTTAAATGCAGGATTTGGGGTGTATAATTAAAAAAAAATTGTAAAAAAAAAAAAAAAAAAATACAAATACAAATTCTAGTTTGTTTACACAAAAACAAATCAAAATTATTGAACGTGATCTACAACATACATGTACATGCTACATATGCAGCACAGACATTATGTAGATAACCTTAAATATTCCTTTACACTCACTAAACTTGAAAAAGTTTAGCTGGACTATTTATAATGAATCATGGGTTTTTATGAAGTGCAACCATAAATGGAACAAACATTTCTTTGTGTGAAACGATGAATGAAGATTAGCTATAGACTGATATAATGGTCCAATGATTATCCAGCCGCTATTTGGACTAAATACTGTGTAAATGTATTACTCAAATGAATGTACACTTAATTTCAGTAATTGTGCTTCATTTAAAGGTGAAAGTATGATTTAAGATGAAAGATTCTAAGAAAGGTGAGCAGTGCACTGTACCTTGTAAACTCTCCTCCAATTCTTCTTGTTGTCTTTCAGCATTCTAGTCCAAAGCATGTTCATAACTTCAGGGAACTGCTCGTACATAAATGTGGATCTGCAGCGTGAATAAGAAGGGTTACAATGCCAAGATACTAAATTAATTAAATTTTTAAACCTTTTATTAATGTTAATTGATTAAGTATATATTAACCAGCAGGAGATTCATCAGTGGAAATGATACCATGCCAAATTGTCTAAATATAAGCTTTCAGTGGAATCTCTATATAAAATGCAGCGATTCTGAAATGGCCCAGTTGATATGCAGAAGCAATTTTGCTTGGCTAATTAAAAGCTTTGTGTTTTTTGTGTCGTGTTTTTTAACCTGTCAAAAGCAATATTCCTAGCAAATATGTCTGATAGTACTAAGACAGGGTTTCCGTCACAAAGTTTGGCATATTAAAATACCGGCAAATCATCCATCCGGTTTCTGATTTTAATGTAGACTGCTCTTTCGCACTAATTTAAATGTAAGCCACTACATTTCTAAGAAGAAAAAAAAACCTAGATGAGGAGGTAATAAATCAACTTTCAGCAGAAGTCTAGAACTTACAAGTCTATGCCATGATGCAATGCAAATTAAATCATCAGCTATCAATGATGAGATCAATGTAATTCTGCAGTAATTGCCCTACACAAATGCCCTGCGGTAATTCAGAGAAGAGTCATTGAATGCCTGAAGACTGAGGGGAACATGTAGTCCCCCCACCACCCAGCAGGCTGAGCACTTACTTGGCAATCTCACCCATGAGCTGACCCGATGGGCCCCAGGGGTCATCATTGGTGGCTTCTCGAACCTTGGACTCGATCTCTGAGTAGTTCATCACAACATTGGTGCTGGGAAACAGCGAAAAACAGAGAACCACAAATAAACACCAGACATCCACACGTCCATATATTGTTGCACATGGAGGTGTTAAAAAAACTCTCAAGCCGGTCCATTTTGGTCGACGGATATGTATTTTGGACCGATGAAAGAGAACAGGCTGCCAAGGCTTAAATGTGTTCAGATGACGCCCGGTGTGAAAAACTGCACAGAGAGGTCTGTTTAGTGTTAAATCTACTGAGCAATCACGTGACTAAACCATTTCATTAACATCGTCGTAGATCAACCTGTCAGTATATGGGGGGGGGGGAAACTAGGAAAAAGCAAGATTGAATGGTGAAGTTATGCTGGCCAAAGATATATGAAGGCAACTAAGTCCAAAAAAGCTTCTCTACAAACAAAACATACGTTTCAAATATTTTATAAAATCTGCCTGGCAAAGTCACACACTTGTCTGGCCTAATGGAGAGGGTCCGACAGATAATTGTGTTCCCCGACCTACAGATTCAAGCAATGGGCCAAATTGCAGACCAATCTTTGTGGTTTATAATAACTATATACGAGAAAGGTAGGTGACAAAGAAGAGGAAATTGGGAGTAGGGCACATCATTATCCGTTAATACTCATTTCAACTTGTTTTGTGCTGTTTTCCATAAAACTTTAGATGTGAGGAAGCGTAGGATGATGTGACAATGAAATGATGTGCCTTTATTTGGGATTGGAAATAAAAATGCAGAACAGTTGCTCCTGTGTTCTGATGAATACACACTGTAATGCCTGCTACAGATTGTGCGATTTTGGCAATACTATAAGATCATTACAAATCACAATGTACGACATGAATCTAATAAACTTGGGTACGACATATGTAGACTTTACGATTATGACACTTATTAAATCGTAGGCTACGATGCAAGTTAGTATAGGTGTATAACTTACAAAGTTTCCACAGCCTGGAAAAATGTTTGAACTACACTTAAAAGGAACAGTTCCCTCAAAAAAAAAATTATCCTTCCAAAGTGATCATCCTTTTCTCACCATGTCATTCCTAACCATATGACGCACAGGAGATGTTTAACAAAATGTCCTAGCTGCTCTTTTAACTCAACAAATGTGGATGAAAGTGACTTAATAGCTCCAAAAAGGACAAAAAAAAATAAAAGCATTTTAAAAATAACTGATGTCAAGTTTTTTTTATTATAAATCGTCCTCTTTGCCATAGCTCTCAAATGTCAATCAAACAAGGCTTCTCATATGTGTCAGCCAGGCCAGGTTTGTCATCACTGACATCAAACATCACTGGTTCTTGCATTTGACTTTGAATAACTGAATAATGACTCTACCTATCATATGACTTTAGAAGAATTCAGTCACATACTTTTTTCTGTACTTTTTTTGTACTCTGTAGTTTGTAGGGGTGTAACCAAAAACAAAACAGTCACTCTTTGTAAACTTTGTTCGATGCTAGTGTCGAATGCTCTAATATGACCAGTCATTTACGCCGTCATCACCCGGGTGTTGATGGCACACGAGCGCAGGTGAGACCGAAACAGTCTGGATATGAACTGTATTGTGCGCTGTAAGTGTTGTTAAACTCACTACGGTGTTCAGTGCAGAAAACACTCTCAGGCTTGTTTCGTGTGTACATGTGAAATGTTTTTTACAGACAGACTTATGTGTTGGTAGTTAGCCAAATGCACACGAGGGAACGCAAGCAACACACTCTTACTACCATGTCTCTGAAAGGCAACCAAATGACGAACAAAAAGAATGAACAGAGGTGAAATAGACTTTCTTGACATTTAAATTCTCTGGTGTAATGCAATCTCATGCAGAATACCGTGCAGTGATTGGAGTGAACAAGTTTCATCTCATTAATAATGCACACCAAGACGCTTAATAACGAACCAAGATCGCTCTGAGACCCTAAAAACAATTACAAGCCACACGTGTGCTTCAATTTGAAGCGTATATATTTAAATAATTAAATCACAGCCTTTGGATTTCAGAAATCGCACTAAGCAATATCGCAATTTCGATTTGTGTGTCATTCACTGAAACGTAATTTGCAACCAAATTCCTGTGCGACCCACCTTTTCCCACTCTACGACCCACAGTTTGAAAACCCTATATTGTGTCAGTATATTGCTTGAGCACAATGCAAAGACTACAGTAAATGGCCAACTAGCACATACGTTTTACACCTGCATTAGGGCTGCACGATTTGGGGAAAATATCTAATTGCGATTATTCTGGTTAAAATTGCGATTTAAAATGCGTTTTTTTTGTTTTTTTTTACCAAATGAAAAGTGTGTGTAAATATATATATATATATATATATATATATATATATATATATATATATATATATATATATATATATATATAGCACTGCACATACACATACATACATAAACATTTTGTGCTTATATGACTAATAATAATTATGATTATTATTGCTAATAATATATATATATATATAAAAAAAATAACAAAATAAGAAATATTACTATTATAATAACATTTTCATTTTCAAAATAGAGTATTTAAGAATAAATATAACAAAATAATATTATTATTATTATTATTTATATTTTACAGAAAACTTATTTGACAAAAAACTGCAGGGTTACCTGTTAACATGCAGGCAGCCTATGACTAAAAATCGCTAGAAATGTCTAAGGATTTATTATAAAATATTATATTATTATTAGTAGTATTATTATTATAAAAATCTGTGATATCAATTTCTTAATTTTTGTCAGGAGGTATGCAAAATCAAGAACGAGTCTATGTCTTTAATATGAAATATGAGCCTCTTATGCATCTGCACCACTGTGGGGAAAAAACTCCTGTACACTGGAGAAAAACATATGGATTGTCATATACATTTATTTAGAGAAGTATTATTTTTCCTATTTTTTACCCAAAATAAGATGGAGTGAGCACTGCTGGGCACTAAACACACTCATGTTTCATTCATACTGGAGGCCAGAGGGCGCCCTTGAGCAGAAACGCCACATTTGCCTCAGAGAGAAGTAATATAATGACGTTTTCAGGAAATCCCTAATGTGAAGCTAGCGCTGTGTAGCTGAATAAAAAGAAGACAGAAACGCTTTGATTAAACATCAAGACTGCGACAATATATGGTGTATTTGAGTTCTTCAAGCCTTCTCGGGTATTTTCATAATAATAAAGTATAATATAATGCAGTGCTAATCGACATAGACTTCATCACTGTATAGAATACTATAAAATAATTCATCTGCCTCATTCTGTGATAAGGAAAAAGCTCACAAAAAGGAAATATCAAACACTCGACTGACGATATGAAGCGAGTTAAAACATGTTATTAAACGTTGTCTTTTTTTTTGTTTTTTCAAACGCACGTTATAAGCGACTCAAACTCGCAGTGCTTTTAGACGGAGCAGCATTTACTACTGATCACAGAGCCGCTCTTCACCAACACGCTGGGCATATATTTATTTTATTAAAATCGCAGCATTTACGCTTTCATAATCGCACATAAGAATCGCGATTGCGGTACGATTTCGATTAACCTGCATGAAAGAAAATAAAATAACTCCCCACACCGGCAGGCGGCAGTAGTCTGTATTCGTCATTCAAAAAGGGAAACAGGAAGAGCTAGAGCTTCGGATATACAAACCATTAACAAAGCAGTGCTTCTAATATGTCTAATAAGTAGCAAATGGCACTGGAATTTTCACTTGTTGTTTGCTTGACTTTTTTTTTTTTTTTTTAATTGAGCACTGGTTTGCTAGCTGAACAGCCAATCAGAGTGATCTCTTTCACCGACCGGCTCCGTCGCCGATTCAACAAGGTCAATCTGCCAAAAAGCTGCAGATGGAGGTCCGACTACTTTCAACTAGGGCTGGGCGATATGGCCAAAAAGTGAACTCGATAAAAAAAATGCTCATATTAGTCGATATCGATAATTATTCCGATAAATATCAAATATTTATTTCTTTCAAATTTAAAGGCAGATTTTTGCTCCTAATTGAAAGTTGTAGAAACCAGACTGTTAATTGTGGTTTTAAACTCCTCTTTATTGTCAGAACATGACAGAACTTAACGTTTTTGAATTCCTTACTCTTTTCCAGTCATTTTTCCAGTCAATTTCCTAGAAAAAATAATGTCTAGTTTCTGCATGTTCTAATAGGTGATATTGTTTCTAGTCATGAAACAGGTTTGTGTTGCCTGACTTTGGCATATATCTTCGGCACAGTTTGCAGTGCAGGTTGCAGTATTAATAATATTACGTTTTGTCTTAGAAATGCACATTTGACAGTGAGTTGACAGTAGTAGTAGCAGCTTGAGTTAGGAGGATGCAGATGTAAAAACCTAATTTTTATATGGTAAAATTTAAATATTCTGAGTTCATATATCTTCCATAGTATCATACATTTAGATCATGATAATAACCACAGTTAAAACAATGCATATAGCTCTTCACTACCATAGTAAAATGTATCTATATGGTTTCTATGGTATTTAACAGGTCAAACAGGTAAGGTAAAACAGTAGCCTAAAAACATTTAGTATAAATGCACATTCTATAGCTAAATAAAAATACAGTAATAATATTACTCCTTTAATACATCTACATTAATAATATAATACAATTCTATATGAATATCCAAACCACATTTCTGCCACAGATGGTGCAGTTAGTGTTACTACAGTAAATCCATGGTAAATTATTGAGATTTGTAGATCAAAAATCCTTCTGACTGTATCATTGCACACAGTGTTTAGTGTTTGTCAGCGCTGTTTTGTCTGGCTTTAAAGTAGTTTAAATCACAGAGAATAAAAGTTTTTTCACAGAGAAAAAAATAGGCCCACAGACGCTCAACAATGGCCCGACTATAGCTGACTGTAAGCTTAGTGTGGCACAACCTTTAGACCAGACTATCCAGTGCATCCTACTAATATAGGCAATCAACATGGACAGCCTGTAAATCAAAGATCAATTCCACATCATTTGATAACGACATACTTGAAATCAGAACCACACAACAACCACTGCAGAGGTGGCACTCAGCGGAGGTTTAACATGCAAACTCCTAAAACAGCTGCAAACACTTTCCATAATCATTGCTAATGTGAAAACGTGGCTTTTCCGCCTCACTCTCACAATCCCAAAGGGTAAAGAGGGTGGGAGAGTGGAAGTGAACTTCTGGAAGTTATTAAAGACAGTCAAGTGGTGCTGGATGATGAGCAGGTGGGCAACATGCATCTCGCTGGAACATGGAAGCAGGTGGTCTGGAAAAAGACAACGTAGCTGATTCACAATCATTTGAAAAGTCAAGAGAGCCAAAATCACATCTGATCCAAATCAGCAAAAACTGGCTACAAGGAAATCGATCCCGCTCAGCTGCGTCACTTTCAGGATTTGTGGGTGGCGTGGTCTTTCCAATGGATCAGTTTGACTTAATGGCAGAGCAAATTCAATCTGTAAACACTTTCAAAAACAAAACCGCAAAATTCCTCAAGTAATTCAGACTAGTATTCAGATGGAGGCAAATGCTGCACATATGGTCTCGATGACCGAAAGATGGATCTAATTGTGTGGCAGCTGGCAAGTAAGAATGTTAAGTTGCTTAACCAGCACTATTCCATAAAAAGCCACACTGACATTCTTCTTCCAGCTTCATTACATCATGTATTTGTGCGTTAAGCAGGGCTGGATACAATCTTTGGGTCTTATTAATGAAACGCAAGCAGAATGAGTAAATCGTTCATGAATCTATTAGCATGTAAATTGTCATTTAATTCATTACGTAAATGTTTTTATGTACAATCTACAAACTCTCTGCTCATATTTTATAAATAAGACCTATTAATCTTTATATTGTGATTCTGTTTCTAAAAAAACCCATACATTTTATCCTTGTATACATTTTATGTATTTATTTATACCCTTTTCAAAAGCATCATCTTTGGTTCTTACTTCTTGTTTTCTAACTAGATCCAGTGACATACACTATATTGCCAAAAGTACTGGGACACCCCTCCAAATCATTGAATTCAGGTGTTCCAATCACTTCCATGGCCACAGGTGTATAAAATCAAGCACCTAGGCATGCAGACTGCTTCTACAAACATTTGTGAGAGAATGGGTCGCTCTCAGGAGCTCAGTGAATTCAAGCGTGGTGTCGTTGGTCTCAGTGAATTCAAACGTAGGTTGCCACCTGTGCAAAAAGTCCATTCATAAAATTTCCTCACTACTAAATATTCCATGGTCAACTGTTAGTGGTATTATAACAAAGTGGAAGCAATTGGGAACAAAAGCAACTCAGCCACAAAGTGGTAGGCCACGTTATAATAAAAAAAAAAAAAAATAAAATAAAAAAAAAAATAAAAAAAAAAAAATCACAGAGCGGGGTCAGCGCATGCTGAGGCGCACAGTGGACAGAAGTCGCCAACTTTCTGCAGAGTCAGTAGCTACAGACCTCCAAACTTCGTGTGGCTTAGCTCAAGAACAGTGCGTAGAGAGCTTCATGGAATGGCTTTTCCATGGCCGAGCAGCTGCATCCAAGCCTTAAATCACCAAGTGCAATGCAAAGCGTCGGATGCAGTGGTGTAAAGCACGCCGCCACTGGACTCTAGAGCAGTGGAGACGTGTTCTCTGAAGTGACCAATCACGCTTCTCTGTCTGGCAATCCGATGGTCAAGTCTGGGTTTGGCGGTTGCCAGGAGAACGGTACTTGCCTGACTGCATTGTGCCAAGTGTAAAGTTTGGTGGAGGGGGGATTATGGTGTGAGGTTGTTTTTCAGGGGTTGGGCTTGGCCCCTTAGTTCCAGTGAAAGGAACTCTTAATGCTTTAGCACATTTTGGACAATTTCATGCTTTGTGGGAACAGTTTGGGAATGGCCCCTTCTTGTTCCAACATGACTGCGCACCAATGCACAAAGCAAGGTCCATAAAGACATGGATGAGCGAGTTTGGTGTGGAGGAACTTGACTCGCCTGCACAGAGTCCTGACCTCAACCCGATAGAACACCTTTGGGATGAATTAGAGCGGAGACTGCGAGCCAGGCCTTCTCGTCCAACATCAGTGCCTGACCTCACAAATGCGCTTCTAGAAGAATGGTCAAAAATTCCCATAAACACACTCCTAAACCTTGTGGAAGGCCTTCCCAGAAGAGTTGAAGCTGTTATAGCTGCAAAGGGTGGGCCAACTCCATATTAAACCCTACGGATTAAGAATGGGATGTCATTAAAGTTCATGTGCATGTAAAGGCAGACGTCCCAATACTGCCAAAAGTTTTGGGACATCTGCCTTTACATGCACATGAACTTTAATGACATCCCATTCTTAATCCGTAGGGATTAAATGTAAATATATATAAAAAAAAATATAAAATATAAATATAATGTATTTGTGATTTTGTTATTGTTATTATTCACTGGACTTTAATATTACACATCTGAACTGTAACAGTCATGCTGTATAAAATAAAGGAATAATAAATATCGTACTATGAATATGCACAATTATGGTAAAATCCGCTGTTCTGCAAAGGAATAACTTGTTTGATACTGTAGCATTTGGGTCAATAAAAGGGCCAAGTAAAAGTATCCAAAGATAAAGAGGACAAGCATCTAGGTTAAAATGCATATATGTGCCAAAGTTAAAAAAAAGTTTAAATTGAATGACTCTGAAATGCTATGTGTTGTAACCAACACAGGGAAAAAAGCTCTGAATACATTAGAGTGATAATTAATTATTTCCAACAAAAAGATATAAAATATATTTTTCAAGGAAATTTCAAGGAAAACAAAAGTTTTTTGGGTGTAGCATTTTACAACATGATATTTCTGGTCATAAATAATCAAATTATCTGATATATTAAGATTTATTAACCATTTTTAAATAAATAAATAAAATAATTACAAAATACAACCTAATAAATACAAATGTTTAAATCCAAATCACCAATCAGGCACAAAAGAAGCAAATTTACTAGTGTGACTGTGACCACAAACAGGTTGCTTCAATGACAAGCAAGAGTTCACGACAGTGGGAATGGCAATCGATGCGACTCAAACACGTAGAGAGAATGCTGCAAAGTTGGCGTAAGATTACAAGGAAAATCTCAGGCAACTGAATAATGAATGATGTCGGTTTATGCAAGCAAGCGGCCTGTAGAGCAGTCACACACACATAAATACATTCCAGACACACATACAGTGCTGTGTACTGTGCTGCACATATTTTACTGGAATATTCAATATGCAGGAAAGACAAAAGCAAAAGAGGCAGGCTTTCTTTCGCACAAAGAGAAGGGGGCACAGACAGGCGTAGGGGCGTCTTGCCATTCTTTGCATCCGCAGTCTCTTTGTTCTATGGGCCTGCCGAGATTTACTCTCCACTTCTTTTATTCTGTTCTTTGCCATTCTTTGCTAGAAATGAATGGGTGTACTTACACATTCACTGTGGAGCTATGGCCTGCAAAAAAATCCACAACAAACTCAAGACGCCTAACATGAAAGCTCTCTGAGTGGTTTCAGCTTTCCTGCTCCGCCACCTCAGACTAAAAAGACTACCTAGAGCTTCAGAGGGAAGCAAAGGTCTGGATAAAGCTTTACAATGGAGATGAGGATGCTGGCGGTTTATAATAAGTATGACGGAGAAGGAACGAAAGCACCAGCTAAGAGATGAAAGGCATGATACCTGGACAAGGGAAAGTTTGCTAGGGAAAGAAGTCCCAAGAGATGTGAATTATGGAGATGGGTGATTCTGAGTTGAGGCTACCACTGGATTCTTCGCTCAACAGCAAACAAATAAATATATAAATAAAGCTCAGTGGCCTGTTACATGAAGACAGTTGAACAAACTTTAAGTTTCAGAGTAGGTTTAGAGTTGAAAAAAACTAAAACAAATACATCCCAGTTTAGATCAGGTTCACAATGCTTGCTATAAACATTCTCGGTCAACATAGGGTAGGGCTGGGCGATATGGCCAAAAAGTGATCTTGATAAAAAAATTTTCATATCAGTCGATATCGATAATTATTCCGATAAATGTCAAATATTTATTTCTTTTAAATTTAAAGGCAGATATTTGCTCCTAAGTGAAAGTTGTAGAAACCAGACTGTTAATTGTGGTTTTAAACTACTCTTTATTGTCAGAACATGAAAAACATTTCACTTTTTTAAATTCCATACACTTTTCCAGTCATTTTTCCTTAAATTAAATATCTTAATAGAAGAAATAATGTATTAGTTTCTGCATGTGCTAACGGGTGATATTGTTTCTAGTCATGAAACAGGTTTGTGTTGCCTGACTTTGGCATATATCTTCGGCACAGTTTTTATAATAATCGCAGTATTAATAATATTACATGTTTTGTCTCTTAGAAATGCACATTTGACAGTGAGTTGACAGTAGTAGTAGCTTGAGTTAGGAGGATGCAGATGTAAATTTATGTTCATTAACAAAAACACAGACATCTGTAAAAAATTGTAACAACCTCATTTTTATATGGTAAAATTTAAATACTCTGAGTTTTATTAAAATTAACCATTGGTCTTCCATAGTATCATAAATGTAGCTCATGATAACCACAGTTAAAACAATACATATAGCTCTTCACTACCATGGTAAAATGTATCTATATGGTTTCTATGGTATTTGTATGAAAATCCGTAGCCTAAAAACATTTGGTATAAATGAACAAATTCTATAGCTAAAAAAAAAAAAATACTGTAATAATATTCCATTACTCCTTTAACACATTTAATACATGTCTACATTAATAATATAATACAATTCTATATGAATATCCCACATTTCTGCCACAGATGATGCAGTTAGTGTTACTACAGTAAATCCATGGTAAATTATTGAGATTTGTAGATCAAAAATCCTTCTGACTGTATCATTGCGCACAGTGTTTAGTGTTTGTCAGCGCTGTTTTGTCTGGCTTTAAAGTAGTTTAAATCACAGAGACATTTGTGTTTTTCGCTGAATTCACGCGCTTCTCACTGGATCTCACAGTGCAGTTTAGTGTCGCGTGACCGAGACCGATCAGAGTAAACGGATCTCTGCTCCAGTGAGCTCGCGCTGCGCTGCCGTTTGGACTTTGACCCGAGCGGATAAATGGCCCGTGTGGCGTGGTTCAAATGAGTAACTGAATTCGTGCTACCTTTTATCGAAAATTTCGTCATATTTTGATGATAACGCAAGGTTAGTTTCACTTTCAATTTAACGTTCGTCACTGCTTCCACTAAGTTTTTCCTTCTCGTGTCGAGTTTTCTTTGCCAGTAGAGCGTGTACTTTGACGTTAAAGCTAAAAGCTGGACTGGCTGTTGTCGCGTTTATTTCTGCTGTGTGATTGGTTGTTACATTAATCCATATCGAGTAAAAATGTCCAGAGCTTATCATCGTTATCGCCATGGATTTTATCGCGATTCGATATGATATCGTTTATTGGCCCAGCCCTAACATAGGGTCAATATTAGCGTTTTTTTTTAAAAAGTTCATTTTCAGTTTCTGCCCAGAATTTTCATTTTGGTGCATCCCTAAATCACAATATGGTTTTGCACTGTTATTTTAAGAAAAAGGCTATATGTGCAACTCACGCAGATCAGCATAAATTGATGATACATTGTGATTGGTCTCAGAATTACTACAATACCTTATTTCAGGGGCGGACTGGCCATCTGGAGCAACGGGAGTTTTCACGGTGGGCCGCCCCATTGCTATGTAAATATATATGAAAAATGTATTATAGTCTATTTACGTAGCATATCCTTCCATCAGCACAGACTAATTGCACACGCGGCCCACTTGAGTCAAAAACAGTGCAGTGCAGTGCAGTGCAGTGCAGAGGTCTAAAAGCGTTAGTCACTATCCAAATGTTTTCTAGCCAATCAAACCGAAGGAGGTTGGATTACTGTCCACAGAAACTGAGCAGCTTTTTAATTCTTGAAGAATGCAAGCCGAGGTACAGGTACAGCACAATACAGCAATATTTGCAGACTGTTTACAATTTTAAAATAAAGAGTTAAACGACAGACATTAATTTCCAGGGTTGCAAACTACTGCTGACGTTTTCGAATTCCTCAAATTTTATTGCCATTTACATTATTCGTCACACAATGCCCACAGAAACATTAGCATGGCAGTTTTCAGCATTTCAGATAAGAGTGAATGTTTGTGTATCTGTTTCCAGGCTTTCTTCCGTAATTTCACAATAAAACTCAAAATATCATTCTCAAACTTACACTAAAACATGGTAAAACTGTCAACTTTTATATTCTATGTCCTGTGTTAGGAAAGTGTCATATACTTGAAAATATAATTTGCTAATTAGTTCACATGCATTATTTTACACACTGGCGATCAAAATTTTGAAATAATTAACTTTTTGAATGTTTTTTTGATCAAAAATACAAAATAGACAATAATGAAATATTAATACAATTTCAAATAGCTGTTTTCTATATGAATATATTGTAAAATGTAATTTATTCCTGTCATCAAAGCTGAATTTTCAGCATCATTACTCCAGTCTTCAGTCATGTGATCCTTCAGAAATCATTCTAATATGCTGTATTTTTCATAAACATAAGAACTTTTACACTCTTTTCTACAATTGGAGCTCTACTTCTGAAAGCACAAATACTACAACCACTAGAAAGGCACCATAAAACAGTCCACATTCTGCACTACATTCCAAGTCTTCTAGACCATACCAGTGTTATATGGACTGACTTTATGGTATTGAACTTTAGTGATATTAAACTTCCCTGTATGGAAAAGAGATGAGTAAAAAAAAATAAATAAAAAATAAATAAAAAATAAAAAATTCTAAATTATTTACTATTTGCCATGTGCACCAGGAAAGACAAAGTATAAATGTAAAGAAGTATACCAATCATGCATTAATGTTAATAAGCATTTCAATAAATAGCATTTATATTTCTGAATAAATAGCATTTATATTTTTATGTTAGTAAGTGGCGTAAAAAATTGCCCGGACCGGGTGTGGTGGGCCGCTATGTGCCAGAAAGTCCAGGGCTACTTTTTTGCCCCAGTCCACCCCTGCCTTATTTTACCAAATTATATGGTTTACATAAAGGGAGACTATTCGTTGATCAATCATACTTATAATTCCATGGAATTATCCAGCTGTTATTGATTTTGTACATTCAGCAGTGATAAACAGTTTCCAGTGACAGTCACATCAATGACGAGTACTTTAGTATTCAGAACACATTTAAAGCAGACAAGCTGGGTCATTCACATTCTGACTCCAAAAAAGAACAATGCAAGCATAACCTGACATCGAATTTAGTAGAATAGTACAGTAAAATTGCTATTAGACTATTCTACTATTACAAGAAGAAACAAAACCATATTTGATGATGAAATATACAATTGCAAATAAGAAATGAAACCAATCTCACACCTTTGGCTCAACTTTAACTTTCCTGGAAGCGTCGATGCTGACATATTAATTTTAAGATAACTTCTGTAAACAATCTTGTTAAAATTCAACAGAGTAAATAACTTTAAAATAGGGTTTGGACAAAGTTCTTTCTCAACAAGAAGAATAGTTTCCACTGTAGCGTGTGCCAGGCGAAAAACCGCAAGCTTGCTGCCTGTTTAAATGTGTAGTACCCTACATTCTTAGACAGTGCAGTGAATACAACATTTGGAAAGACGAGAACTACGAAGTTGGAATGACCAGCTATTTTTAATTACTATATCTAACCATGTAATGTACTGCAGTTATCATAATCAAGTCAATGTAGTAATGTCATGACTTGGCATATAAATGGAAAATTAACATGGCATTTCACTCTTTCTGTTGGAAATGTGCTGGACAATTTAGTTTGGGGTGGATTTAAGTCTAATTTATGATTCTCATCTGTTGGTGGATCACCAAAACAAGTCATTGTGGTTATGCATAACTCCAAACCATCTCCCAGCAGCCAAACAACTGATCAACTCCATTTTGCCAAACATATTTAAAAACAAAGTTCAATCTCTGGAGTCCCATAACAGAGGGACACAAAGGGACTCCCTGAGCAAAATGTTTGTACCATGCAACTTAAGGCTGGAATACACTTCACAACTGAAAATCTGAACAGAGTGCTTTTTGCCGCCTAATTAGGCTTGAACGGTTAAATACACATACCCATGTGTTAAAAGTGACATGTATTTGCAAGTAAACAGTCATTTATGTCTTAACTGAACGTTAACAGTTTAAATGAATGCAGGAGTATATTGGATATCTGCACTCTTAAAGTGACAGCATACAAATTTACCTGCTGTCATTATTAATGCTAATCAAACAACAAAAAAGAGAGAAAATCTCTCACTGCTCTTGACTGAATCACTTTTGTAACTTTAATATCTTTTGTAACTTTTAATAAATCTATATTTAATTTACACACTAAAGGCTAGGGATGGGTATTTTTCAAAAATATTGTATTCGAAAATTTGGGCTCATGAAAAACAAATATTCGAATATTCGTTTATTTAAATGTTGATGATATTATTCTCGGGTGAGAAGCGCACTCTGCTGACAGACGTTGCGGAGACAGAAAGATAACGGTGTTAAGTGTGTTTTCTGTTCTTAAACCCTCGATGAAACTTAAAGGAAGCATATGTCTCGAGATAATTTTACTATCATATAAGTTATCTTGCTCTCGCTTGGGGTACAGCTGTGCTTACCTGCACTCATGAATGCAGTGATGGACAGCTGTCTTTCCTCATTCACCTGGTGTTTGGATTTCATGTGATTTCTCATTGAGGTCGTGTCATGATATTATGATAACTAATTCAATTTATCAAAAATAAATAAATTTAGTAAGATCATTTTCAATTTTCATCCAAGTAATTCCAAACATCGCGAGGCAGACGACATTATGTGATCAAATACAATCAACTTATTAACACGCTCCACAGCGCCACCCAGAGGATTTAGTTATAACTGCGAGTTTTAGTGAGATTTTTCATGGATTCACTGCCGGCAAAGCAACGTAGTAAAATTTTGGTATTTGTATTTTTCGAATATTAATTACAGATCGAATATTCGACTATTCGTGCACATCCCTAGTAAAGATTATGCATTTTTTTTATACATTTGATTACTTTATCATGGTTTACTTGTCTTTTTACTTTTTTTTAGGCTAGTATTAATTTTTTAAAATTACAGTGCATCCGGAAAGTATTCACAGTGCTTTACTTTTTCTTCATTTTGTTATGTTACAGCCTTATTCCAAAATGGATTAAATTCATTATTTTCCTCAAAATTCTACTAACAATACCCCATAATGACAACATGAAAGAAGTTTGTTTGAAATCTTTGCAAATTTATTAAAAATAAAAAACGGAAAGAAAAAAAAAAAGTTTTCTACATAAGTTTTCACAGCCTTTCCGCGATACTTTGTTGAAGCACCTTTGGCACCAATTACAGCCTCAGGTCTTTTTGAGAATGATGCTACAAGCTTGGCACACCTATTTTTGGGCAGTTTCTCCCATTCTTTTTTGCAGGACCTCTCAAGCGCCATCAGGTTGGATGGGGAGCGTCTGTGCACAGCCATTTTCAGATCTCCCCAGAGATGTTCAATCGGGTTCAAGTCTGGGCTCTGGCTGGGCCACTCAAGGACATTCACAGAGTTGTCCCGTAGCCACTCCTTTGTTATCTTGGCTGTGTGCTTAGGGTCGTTGTCCTGTTGGAAGATGAACCTTTGCCCCAGTCTGAGGTCCAGAGCGCTCTGGAGCAGGTTTTCATCAAGGATGTCTCTGTACATTGCTGCATTCATCTTTCCCTCGATCCTGACTAGTCTCCCAGTTCCTGCCACTGAAAAACATCCCCACAGCATGATGCTACCACCACCATGCTTCCCTGTAGGGATGGCCAGGTGATGAGCGGTGCCTGGTTTCCTCCAGACATGACGCTTGCCATTCAGGCCAAAGAGTTCAATCTTTGTTTCATCAGACCAGAGAATTTTATTTCTCATGGTCTGAGAGTCCTTCAGGTGCCTTTTGGCAAACTCCAGGTGGGCTGTCATGTGCCTTTTACTGAGGAGTGGCTTCTGTCTGGCCACTCTACCATACAGGCCTGATTGGTGGAGTGCTGCAGAGATGGTTGTTCTTCTGGAAGGTTCTCCTCTCTCCACAGAGAAACGCTAGAGCTCTGTCAGAGTGACCATCGGGTTCTTGGTCACCTCCCTGACTAATGCCCTTAATGAGGTTCTTAACTGAACGTTAACAGTTTAAATGAATGCAGGAGTATATTGGATCTGTTATTGGATATCTGCACTCTTAGAGTGACAGCATCCAAATTTACCTGCTGTCATTATTAATGCTAATCAAACAACAAAAAAGAGAAAATCTCTCACTGCTCTTGACTGAATCACTTTTGTAACTTTAATATCTTTTGTAACTTTTAATAAATCTATTTTTAATTTACACAGTAAAGGCTAGGGATGGGTATTTTTCAAAAATATTGTATTCGAAAATTTGGGCTCATGAAAAACAAATACTGACTAAGGCTAAAAATGAAAAACTGACTAAGGCCCTTCTCCCCCGATCGCTCAGTTTGCGACCGCGTTATGGAGGATGATCAGATATTTCTTTTAATTTTATTATTAATTTGTGTTTACGTTGCTCAAATAGAGCGCTTAACCAGCTACAGAGAAACCAGTAGCCAGACAACAGGCCAATTCTGATTCAATTTTAAGACTGTCACCGGAAAAACACAAGTGATAAAAACAGGATAATCGTGCCGTGCCGAACCGAACCAGGCTCAAGTGGAACTGGAACAGTTCCTTACCATTCCTTACACACCCATGATTGTGTATATGTCGATACCTGTGCAACATATTAGTATTACAAGAATCTTTAATAGTTCCTTCATCAGCAACCAATCCAGTTACATATGCAAACGAATCTGCTTGAGACAAAGGATCGTAAAACTCTCCCTCCGAAAGCCTGAATACGATTGGCTCACTGACCCTAAAAGGTGTGACCTTCTCGCAGACCTTAAAGAGAGACGCACAGATCCGCCCCTCTCAGGCTGTAAGGCCTACACACACACACCAAGCGTGTGCGTGTGTGGGACAGGAAACCCGATCGGAGCACACGGTCGTAGGCCGGCAGGCCCAACACCTCAAGCCATGTGCAACTTCCTCGACCTCGATGTAGTCAAAATAACTGCAAGTGCATCGTACCTTCTTCAGTCAACGCAGAAGAAATCGATTGCAACTTCAACACCATCAGACCAAACTATCAAGACTTTCTCCTGTGATTTCACATTGGACACTCTTCAACAGCTCAGGCTAAATGCAAGTAACGTACGATATACAAATCACTGTGTAGTTAGCAAAAGCTACAAACCCCTTTGTTCAGACAAAGGAGCTTGTAGTCACTGATGGCTCTTCCAGGTGTTTTCATGTTTTCATTCCTCTGTCCTGACCCGGTTCTTTTGCATCTTACCTATGTTTTTTTTTGTGTGTATGCGTTCCTGTTTAGTTTAGTCGTGTTCGTGATGTAGTTAATAAAGTTTGTGCACAATATATGTTTGGTTCTGACTCCCTGCCTGCAAACAAATTGTCACTTAAATGATCGATCTTGTTATGCGCTCTAAGCGCTGTAAATACAAAGGAAGAATTATTTTTCTGTGGCCATGAAAAATATCCTTTTCTTAGAATTAATTAATAATCAATACTGAGCGTTCACAGGATGAACTGACTGATTAATTGTAATGTTAATTTAGCTACATCAAGTTAATCTCATTAACTGGTTCAAATATTCATAATCAATGAGTTATGAATAATTATTAATATTTCCTCTGAGCTAATTCACTACATCACTGAGGCACTAACGGACATTTTTCGGGAACTTCGGGAGGAGATTGGAGCTTTAACTTTAATCTCTACATTTTCACAACTGTTTATTTCACAAAAAGTTGTTGATTAGGAGGGAGTGTGAGTGGGAACTTGATATCGCGGCTCTTCGCGCTCACTACTGCGCAGACTTGGGCTCCAAGTAGCCCCTGCGCAGACTTGAGCTCCAAGTAGCCCCTGCGCAGACTTGAGACCCAAGATGTCAACGCCATATTTGAACACTGGCAGCTTCACTTACGTCAACGGAAGAGAATTTCTACCATCTTTTTTTACAGTCTATGGATATCATTAGTGGTAGTGGTAGAGTTAAGCTCATGGGACACTATAGTTATTCGCAATCACGAAAGTTCATTATTTGCATGTGTTTTAAAGCCTTGCCGGATAAACATTTCTTTCGCGTGCTTATTTTAACATTTGTTTTAACGTGCTTTTCTGAGCGTGCGCACACTAAAAGCTAGGGGTGTAACGATATTCAAACCGAACCGAATAACCGCGATACACGACCCACGGTACGAACCGCGCTACTCTCATGTCGAACCGAACGTGCCCCGCCCCCTGCTGCCCCGGCCCAGCTCTCACTTCACCTTATGCCACAAAATTATTTTTTTCTTCCTTGACATTTGATTAAATAGTAATTAGTACACTTTTAACAACTAATAAGAGCTGTATTTTTACTAAATATTATTATAATAATATTATTTACTAAATATACACTAACTTTTGTCTTCCAAGTGCATGTCACGTGACTTGGGTGATTGCTCAAGTTGCATGGTGGAAGCACAGAGAGAGCCAGTTTCCTTATTTAGCCAGGTAGGCTAAATGCTACCTTGGAGTCCCAGCAACATCGTCATTTTCGTAGCTTGTTACGAAATTAAAAAAAAAAATCTCTCTCACAGAAAACCGATTTCCTGTCCTGTCAGCCGTTATACTGTGCTCATAGCGCACACTCTTCAATTACAAGCGCAAATGCGGCGGCGCGCGCAGTATATCACTTCATAAAGCACAAAAGAAACTATGAGCAACGTTACGTTGTCAATTCATAAGTCATGAAATAAAAGTAAAGTACCAATAAATCACGAAACTGGTTCAACGTGTGTGAGCTGGGAAGGCATGCAGGTATGATGTTCATTCTGTTCATCAGGAGCAGTTTATATGATTCATTAACAGTATTCACCATGGTAACTGTTGTTTCCATAACCCCAAAATGCCACTTTATTTTCACTTTATGTTATTTTGTTTATTTTTAAATTAATGTGGTGGCTACTTTATTGTATTAACAAAAACTGCTATTTAATAGCTTTAACTTATAGGCCTATTTATTCATCAGTATTAGTCATATTAGGCATTTATTTCATTTTAGTTTACTCAGGTATGCTAACTGCTCTAAAGAAAACGTGAAGCCAATGTATAAAGTTAATAAAGATAAAGTTAATAAGTTAAATTATTGTTGTTGTTATTATTAAGTTAAAAGTGAATCTAGTGTTATTATTGCTGGTGCCCTGCCATGAACCCTGTCTCTACAGCAAACAGAACCAAACCGAGGCTCCAAAACCGTGATATGAACCGAACCGTGGCATTGGTGTATTGTTACACCCCTACTAAAAGCCTGTCAAACAGGACATGATTACTGGATTAAGTAATCTTACTGTGCTAATACTGTCAAATACACACAAGGTTAACATTTACACAGTCGGTTATGTCTAAAGTGAAAGTAAAATCGGATGCATGTCTGTATAGATGCGTGCAGGTCTTAAAGTTGTTAACATGCTGCCGCTTGTCCTTAAAGGGACAGTTCACCTCAATTAAAATTCTGTCATTATTTACTCACTCCAATGTAGTTCCAAACCTGTATTCATTTCTTCTGTTGAACAAAGAAGATGATATTTTGATAAATGTTGGTAACCAGACAGTTGACAGTAGCCATTGACTTACATAGTATTTTTTTCCTACAAAGGGAAGTCAATGGGGACTTCTTCCAAATATATTTTATATTCAACAGAAGAAAGAACTTTATTCAGGTTTAAACCAACTTGAGTGTGAGCAATCGATGACAGAATTTTAATTTTTAAGTGACCTATCCCTTTAATGTTAATAAAACAACAAGACAAAGAGAAAATCACTCACTGCTCTTGACTGAAAACCTTTAATACAGTAGCTTTAATAAGAATCAATGTATATTTTATAATGAAGTCTATGTAGTGTTTTATTTTTACATTTATTCATTCAATTTCATACTTGAATGCTGCTGTACAGCTCTGAGCTGCCAGCGTTAATCTTTATATAAATATATTTTATATTATACAATACACTAGGAATGTGTACAAGGGTTTTTTTCTTTTAAGTAAAATAAAGAAAGTATTTTTTCTCCTTAACCTCTTGCCGTTCCTGTCGCCTAAGAATAGAACAACAAAAAACACTGATGTGACAAGCAATCAGAACCGAACCGAACTGAACACCGTGGTTAAAAAAACCGAGGTATGTATTGAACCGTGGACTAACTGTATTGTTGCATCCCTAATATCAAACACAGTAAAAGTTAGTATAAAAATATTTATTACGCACATGTATCCTGTCAAACTAAATCAAAACTTAGTCATTTCAACAAATGGCAACATTTATAATTGATTTATGAATTTTCACAATCCATTTCCACCTTAATTTGGGACAGATGAAAGTCTAAGAGACTCAAACACAATTTTGACAAAGTAGTCAATACAATTGGCCTTTGTGAAAACTGACTGTAAAAAAGCTCAGGGTTCGAAAGTAACACCTGCCAACCTACCAAATGCAGGTAAAAATGCATTTGTGTTATACCCAACCATGGTGGGTAACACATATCTGTTTTATTTTCATCTGTATATTTGCTTTCCTGTTCCATCCCCCTCTTTCTTACAGCAAGTAATTTTTATATCATCTACATTTATTTTGTAACCAATTCAAGTGTAACCATTAGTGATGCACCAAAATGAAAATTCAGGGCCGAATGATTTTAGAAATGTATTTTTTGTTACTTGTATTAGACTTTTTAATTAACCATGAATTTTGCAGCAATGCTGAGAATTGAATGCATACTCGTGTCAGACTGTGACTGATAACACATTTAAGAATGAATTTCCTGTCCAGTGGAGTTACTATACATCCAAAAGCTTTTAGAGTAAAAAAGTCAACTGTCGATTAGCTAGCAGCATATTCCATTTATCCAGCCCTAAATGAATATAAATAAACATCACTAGTATGCTAAACCACGACAATTTATGTTTTGCCACAAACAATTACACAAAATGTAACAAATGCTGCCTGCACCAATTTGTTTATCAACGTGGTACCACTGCAAGGACATACAAAGAAGCCAAACCCAACATTACACAATGAATGACAATGAAAAGGCCAACTATATCAATATCCACCTCCTTTCAGCTGAATTCATGCATGCTTAAAAGATGCCTTCAGCTCTGGCATCCATTACATATTACACAACTTGACTACAGGGCTTGTTTGTGCAACAGACACTCAGAAAACGGAGTCAGAAAAATGCTGAGCAGGATAACTGCTTGAGAAGTTCTTACCGAAAGCATAAACATTAGAGACGCCGATTTTTGATCAATTTAGAAACAGAAATGCTCCACTAAATGGGGCAAACTGACAAAAAAGAAGTACAAAACAGTAAGTTCTACAGTTAAAATATTCCTTGGTACCTTGGATTAGGAAATGTATTCTTAAACACAAGGTAAACTGTAATTCCCATGGTTAGTTTTCACCAACTATTGCAGTTTGACCTTTAGACTTGATACAATCAAATCATTGTTTCTGAGTAGGCCATGGGAATGTCACAACAAAGATATTGAGATAGACTTTCAGAGACCATTTGACAGTTTGAGACATTTCATATCCTGCACATCAATTCACCAATAGGCCATAATTAAAGGTGTCCTATTATGCTTTTTCACTTTTTCAACTTTGGTTAGTGTGTAATGTTGTGGTTTGAGCATAAAAAAAGATCTGCAAGATTACAAAACTCAAAGTCCACTCAAAAGGGAGATATTTGATTATTTTATTTAACAGAATCCACCTTCCAAGAACTACAACGAACGACTCGTTTGGACTACAGCGCGGTTTTTTCCCCGGATCTTGTGATGTCACAGTGTTACTCATTTAAATAATCCCTGCCCAAGGAATACGCAAAAAAGGGACGAGGCCTGGTTGAGCTGCGTTAGAGAAGAAAATGTTGTCGCTATGTCAAAGAGAGACTTGCTGTGCTCGAAATCACCCCCTATACCCTCATTCGCTATTCCCTACATTCTGTCATGAAAACTAGCATGTATAAACCTTAACTGAACGATTTAATTATCAATTAAAAAGGAATTTACACCTGTATGATATTACGCTGTACCCACATTGGACCAGCAGTTTGGAAAATGGATAGATGATTGATTCAGCTGTGGGCACCATCTTCTGGTCAGACGTGGGAATACATTCGGCGCATGACCCTCACAGTGCCTTATGGGTATTCTCTAGCTGTTGAGCGTACATCGTTTGTACACTCGTTATTGTGGTGCATTGTGGGATTGAATGAGTGCACTCAATAACGTCCATTATGGTTTCGGACACCACTACAAATGGTTGTTCCCTCAAATAGTGCCCTATTTAAGGGTATAGGGGGCGATTTCGGACACAGACATCGTTTTTTTCCCACCCCGTTTCCAAAACTCATTTGTTTGACCTTCCTAAGGCTGACGAGAGTGGTTAAAATTGATTTTAAACACCGTTCCTGAACATTATAACCTGTGTGCTGCACATTTTACGGAGAACTGCTTCAAACACCTAAGAGAGTGCAATGCAGGCTACGCTCAAAAGCTTCTCCTGAAATGGAGCAGTTTCCACTTTGTCAGGACAATCTGTTGTTTGTGGATCACAACTTGTCTTATTATTTCTAGTTGCGTTTTCTATTAACAGCTCCAATTATAAGTTATTATGTTGTTGCTATGATGTAAACAAAGGGCAAAGCTGTTTGGCACCACTAGCCTGCTAGCCAACATTACAGTACTGAAGTAGTGTTTACTGTAGCTTTTGTAAGCTCTCGTTTTTGTAAGACTGTTCACCGCCCCGTAGGAATATTAACCTTGGTTTTGTGATCGATTACGGTTTGTATTACTTGTTTTCCAACAAGTATCATGATTAAAAATGGTATAACTTTGTTTCTAAAATGAAAAAATATCACTCCGAAACGTCCAGTGAAATCCGTGCTTGCAAAGTTTGTGCATGAAATCCGTTCAGGATGATCCTCTTGTTTGTTAGCATTCTTAAATCTGAATCATTGAATTGGTTTAAAATTGACGACATCCTTAATATTTACATCTGAGAGGAGCTTGCGGTTATGGTAAGGGGCGTGACATTTTCCGAACGCACTACACACTGGGCCAGCTAACCAATCACAGCACATTTAGTATTTCAGAAGGAGGGGCTTCATCGAAATAGGAAATAAACGGCGCGTTCGGGCCAGACTTCGGCAGAGAGGTGCTGTAATAATGTAAAATGTGAAAAATAATGGTGTTTTTTGAACAAATCAAGCATGAAAGCATATTCTAGTACACCTCAAAAACAAAATCATAAAAGAGCATAATAGGACCCTTTAATAAAAACAGTATGAGACTTTAAGATACAGCTGTTGGTTGGTCTTTGGATGATATGATGATGTTGCCAGCAGGTAAATAGAAATTTCTGTTTAGTCATTTAGGAAACATTTACACCAGTGTTTTGAGATTATCACATTGGTAGCTGTTTTACAGAGTAAGTAAAGCATCCGTTTGCTGGTTAGTCAAGCAACAGGATGCTTTATATGTAACTTATTGTTGGCAACTTTCTATTATGTCATGCTTACAAACCATTTATTTCCATCAATCTAGTTTCAGTTGTGACCAGGAATAAAACACATACCCATGCTTTTTAACTAACTTTTTGAAAACTTGAAAAAAAAAAAGAGTTTGTTTCATTTGGGCTTTCCAAGAAATAAAATACACTGCTCACTTAGCTGGGCAAAAATCTACAAATCGATAGAGATCGAAATAGATCACGTTTCGTTTCAAAATCAAAACTAATATTCATGTTTCTCATCAATTTGCACCACAACGTGTGGCCATCGCTTGCAAAATAAATAATCTCAAGGATTGAATAGAAACTCGTTCATTTTCAGGTGAAGAGCTCTGATGGATCAAAACAAGGCCCTCTGGAACTACTAAGGTCATTCGGCGTGGTATTTTAGGGTTGACAGCTGAATCGTCAAGTTTGTTATTACCAACGTGTGTGTTGTGAATGTGATGTTAAGGCTGAGCGATACCGTTATCCGTTCCCTCATATGAATTTAGCATAGTGCCTTTAGCTAAGCTAATAGGCTAATTAGCTAGCATGTATAACGGGCCTGTGAACCGTCTAACTGTATAACATTTAAACAACACAAACTGCAACATTACACACACATATAAAACATATATGACAGGATGAGAAATACTGTTCAAGCTAATTTGCTGCTGACTAAAGATATGTTTTAGCGATTTAACACTGTTGGCAATATAAATGTACAGATAAGAACATATATAAAAAATTAGTGGGCTGTCTACCTAGTCAATATTTTGAGAGCATTATATAAAAGGTAAAATGTGCCTATTGTGCCCCAAAATGCTGCAAGCTCCTGTCATGTCCAAAGATGCTGCCTAAGTAGGCAGCTCACTAGGGTTTGAAACACAGCCCAGAGAAAAAATATAAATAAGCGTGGAAATTGTGTATGTTTAATAGAAGAGCACGCATGATCGGGAAGGGGTCATAAATATGTTTAAAATAGTGAAATAAGCGAGATCATACTGTTATATTAACCGTGTGGCGCTCATTGATCAGCTGAGGGTGTGACGTCACGGGATCCGCACCTTCATAAGTAACGGGCCTCTGCATCGACACACAAGCTCTTTAGAAAGCAAAAGCCTGGGCATACTCACGCTTTATCCACCAACTCCCTGACTTTCCACATATTCAACATCTCGGCGCTCTAGCAGGGGCTCTCCGCCTCAATATCTCGTCGTCCAGTCCGCACTAAAACACAGGTGGACTCGGATATCTGTTACCGATAATAACAGAATCCCTCAGCCCCTTCCGCCTCTCCAGCGCTAATCTACACAGCACAGCGAATCGGCCAGTTACTACGGTGACGCGTATTGTGCGTCAAGAGGGAGCGGACGCGGGCATGACGTCGTATGCAGTCATCATGGGAAATGTAGTTTTTCGAGAAACGTAACGAGCCGAGTACAAAGCATAGCACTTGATTAGTAAATCACTTAAAGGGGTCATGAAAAGCTTTTAGATTTTTACACTGTTTCTCGAGGTTAGTTTATACATTTTGCAAAAACAGAGCAGGCATATTCTTTATTTCTTATATGTTTCTCTGAACCATTTTAAATCGAACTAACCGGACTATTAGTGGCTACATTTTATAGTGCTAATTGAAATGGGCTATAACAGCATATTTTATTTTTATTTAGAAATAGCCTATATGGATCGTTCTTGTTATGCATGTAGGCCATTTTGAGCCCTGTACCTTAAAAAAAATATAGCCTATTAGTCAGAAGAAAGAAAGATGTCAAATTTTCTGTCATTCATCAGCGTATTAGAAACCCTAGACTGCACTATATAGTTATGAATTATACATTTATCATTGTCAAATAAATACAAGGTTTCTCCACATAAGAATACATTAAATGTCTAAGTCAATGTACCATGTGATAATACACACAATAATACAATTTCATTACCAAATCATCCCATTTTGCCAATACACTGTATACACAGGGTGCATCAAAAATAAAAGAAGATTAATAATATAGTCACATGCGGCAATCATTGGGGTCCAAGCACCAATGGCCCATGTGAATAATTAGTGATCCAATTGAAACATATGATGTGGTTTTTATAGCAAAGTCCATCTTCATTGAAAGATAGCGTTTGATCATAATAAGTGTGATGTATGTGTGGACTCATATTCAACATTTAAATTTAGATGAAATCCATGGACAGGACTATTTCAAATAAATGTGAAGATTTGCAGCTCAAAACTATTTATCTGAAGCATTTATCTCAAGGCCCTTTACATTTTAAAATGTATTTCTACTGTTTATGTATTGCCTTCTAACCTTATGCTTGCAGTTTAACACACAAGTGTTTATTTTATTATTCATACCACAACAAAAAAATTATTTAAAAAAATATATTTTTGTGAAGAAAATAACTGGCAACTTTGTCTAAAAATGAACTGAGTCCATGAGGGCATGCGCAGGCTGGATGGTACATAGGCGCGACCCTCAGGACCTCCCGGTGGAGCAGGTTCTTCTCTAGTGGCAGCTGTTATCTGTTCGTCCAGAGCCCACTGAATTGGGCACTTGAAGAGGGCTGGAGGGAGAATGGTCTCCAGCCAGTGTCTCCATTCCTCTAGAGCAAGTTTGATGCTGAGAAGTTCACAGTTTCCAAGAGAAGGCACATGGATGAAGCTGGGTCTGTTCCTCCTGCCGCTGTGATAACTCCGTTGGTGGATGCATCCACTTCCACAATGAAGGGCAAGTCTGGATTGGGGTGTTTGAGGATGGGAGCGGTGTAAAAGGCTTCTTTAAGCTGTTGGAAAGCTTCAGTGACAGCTGGACTCCAGGACAGAGACTTAGGCTGGTTACAGAGCAAAGAGGTTATGGGAGATGCAATCAGACCTGAAGTTGGCAATGAATTTGTGATAGAAATTGGCAAAGCCTAGAAACTGTTGCAGTTCTTTGATGGAAGTGGGTTGTGGCCAGTTTCTGACAGCATGGACCTTCCCCTGATCTAGATACCACATCCGTCGATGATGTAACCCAGGAAGTGGACGGATGGGCAATGAAACTTGCATTTCTGCAGCTTCAGGTAAAGTTGGTAGTCTCTGAGGCATTTAAGGACCTGAGCGATGTTCAGCCAGGTTCTGGGAGTAGATGAGGATCATTGATGTAGATGATGACAAATCTCTGGAACATGTCCCGGAAAACCTCATCCATGCCAGCCCGTATGGCATAACCCGGTAATGCGCCCCGATGGTGTGATGAAGGCGGTTTTCCACTCGTCTCCCTTCCAGATTATATGCGCTGCACAGGTTCAGCTTGGAGAAAATGCGAGCACCTCTCAGTTGTTCCAGGACCGTGGGAACCAGGGGAAGAGGATAGCGGTACTTAATGGTTTGATCATTCAGGGCTCTGTAATTGATGCACGGCCACAAGCCTCCATCTTTTTAGCCATGAAGAAGAAGCTTGAAGCGGTAGAGGAAGTAGAGGGTTAGATGAATCCTTGTTTGAGTGCCTCCTTGATGTATTCATGCATGGCCTGCGTCTCCGGAATCAAAAGTGGATAGATTCTACCTTTGGGTGGAGTGGCACCAGTCACATGGCTGATAAGGTGGAAGTTTTATTGCCAGCTGCTTTCTGAACACTTCCTGGAACGGCCCATATTCCTCTGCCACACTCACGGTGACCTGCACTTCTGGAATTTCGATGGTGGTAGAACTGCGATTGACAGTGAATTCAGGAGGTTGAGATGAAGATTTCTTCTGAGGGAGTTGTATACAATGATCGAAACAATACCCACTCCACTGAGTTATCTCTCCCATAGACCAGGAAACGGTAGGTGAGTGAATCTCTAGCCAGGGGCGTCCCAGGATGATGTCCACAGTTGAGCCCTCCAGCATCATAAGCGAGATTTCCTCCCTATGCAGGTTTCCAATACAGAGCGTGATGGGTGGTGTACAATGAGTGATGATTCCTCGACCCTGCAGTGGCTTACCCAGAATAGAGTGGATTCTCAGGGTTTGTGAACAGGGGAGTTTCTTGATAAGGGCCTGAACTGTAATGGAACATCGAGGAATAGTCACTGATACTGTGGTGCGTTATAAGATTGAAACAATCAAGGGAATTTGAACGGCACTCACCGTGGGTCGAGGAGGACGAACCAGACAATCTGGGATGAGATGACCACTTGATCCACAGTACAGGCATAGATTGTTGTGAATTTGTTGTTGCCGTTCCATTGGGGCGAGATGAAATGAGTCAACCTGCATAGGCTCAATAGGAGGTGCTGTTGGAGCGGCTGATGGCATGAATGGAGAGGATTGCAGCGGCGATGCTTCCAGTTGGCATGCTGAAATGCGTTGGGCTACACGGATGGATCGTTGAATCAGATTTTATAGACCCATTGCATCATCGTAAATTGCCATTTGCAGTCTCAAATCTGGAGAAAGACCCAGTAATCAAAGCAGCCTCGTTCCACCCACTAGCAGCTGCTAGGGAGCTGGATTGAACGGCGTAATCGCCCACTGATGGTTTTCCTTGACAGAGATGAGAGTTGATCATTAACAGAGATATTGTGGCTGGTTTGACCAAACACTTCTTTAAAGCAGTCATGAAAGCTTTCGAGGGACAAAGTGAGGGTGGGGTGAGGTGTGCTTGGCCATGGACCCCATGGACATCCCTGTGCCCCCCTCCGGACCGAGGGAGATGGACTTGATAATAGCATGTAATTTTCTCACTCAAGCCACTGCCACCTGCTGCTTCTGCTACTGATTGCTTTTAGAGGGAAAAGCTGCCCATAACTGCTGGTCTAGGATCAGTTTTCTTCATAATAATAACATATTATTAGCGAAAAAGAGTTGGCAAAGCTCGTCAAATGATTAAATTTCCAACGTGTGTTTTCACTTTGGTGAGTAATGTAGCCAATCACAGACATGTTTGTTGATTTCTTGAACGCAATGGCCAATCATAGGTGTTTAAGTTAGAATTCACTCACCACTCGAGTTTTTGTCCCGTGCTGAGTTCTGCACACGTGCAAATCCTCTCTAACAAAGTGTAGACATTATATAAATAAGAGATTCATTGTGTAGTCAGCTTCACTGATTAATATAACGGAACTTTGTGAGATCGTGTTCATGGAATGAGTGACAGCTTTTAGTGATTATAAAGGGAGCGCTCTTTGCGCGCTGTCTAGGCGGTTAAAAAAAATTAATAGGCCAATAATATATTCGGAATTTAATTTAAATTTTTGTTTTCCATTCTTGACAAGCGACCACATACACACTTCAATATATAGGCCCATCCACATATAAGTGCGGGATTCACTCTCGAAATTGTGATGACTGACAGTAATCAGGGCCGTGCACGGGGGGTGGCCCGGTGGCTAGAGCCACTGCCCCTCTGCCCTCATCGGCTGAGGTGCCCCTCTTGCCCCCCTTCCCTCCCTCACCCCCAAAGTATTGGAGGATTCCCATAAAAGCGTTCCGTTCTGCTAAAAATCCACTAATTCCGCTAACCCGCTTCGTGTTTTCCCGCTCGCTCTGCAGCATCGCTCACAGTCTGTGGCAGTGCCCGCTCTCTGTGGAGACGACAGTTCCAGAATGTCGTCCCATTAACAGGTAGATTACAAACTACAATCCACATTACAGAGAGTGATTAATCTGCGGAATTAGTAATTTGGTAGTTTGTTTTTGTATTGTTGTCGGTAATGTTTTGCTCCTGGTCTTCTAATAGTGCTAACAACTTGTGCAAAATATCCACGTTCTTTGAAGATAACTAATTGTCTAATCAAATTATTGTACCGGATTTGATCTAATATAAATGACACCAAATTTGCTGTTGTCGGCACACTTTGTAGAGAAAAAACAATGACTTCACAAAAAAGAAGACAGAGTGAGAAAGAGCAAAGGGAGGCTAAAGCCCGTTCAGCATTGCAAACATGGATTCAAAGCTCCAGCATGCCAGCGGGTAAATCGTCATATATAATAGCTGTCAGTTTGTCACACTTTAACTCCTTTAAGGTATATTTCCCATTATAATCAATTGTCTGAGTTAATAGTATCTATAACATACATCATATTTATGATATTTTATTAAGACCATATTAATAGTATACACAATTAAAAAAGGTAATATTCTATAAATGTTCTAAATGAGTTGTATCATAGTAGGGTACAATGGGGCTAAAGGCACACCCTAAGAAAAATGTGCTTTTTAATCATGTCTAAGTTAATAATTGTTCAAAAAAATCTCTTTAGCAAAGTTTGTACTATTTTCTGTTTATTTTGATAAATAAAATAATTCATTAGGCCTATTGTTCAATAAATATTAAAATATGTTAATATAAAAATATATTTAAAAAATACAGAAACAATTTTTTTAAAGTAAAGATTCTGAAAGCATTGAATGAGATCCCATAATACTTTACATAATACTTTACAGTTGTAGCCTAACAAATAAATATATTTTTTATTATACGATATGATTATTATCATATTTTTAAATCTGATGGTTTCATTATAAATATGATGATCATCTCTAAGGTGGACAACCAACTTAATATATGATATTTACCATCTGAATCTAACCATGTCATGTCAACTAATGAAAAAAAAAGCCAGCTAACTATATATTATCATGTTAATTATTGTGCCTTTTACCCCAAATACCATAATTTTACACAATCTTCCGTTATTGAAAAACTGCTACATTCTCATTTGCTACATAAATCTAAAACATTTTGAAAAAACATTAAATATGAGATCAAATTAGCGCAGAATCAACTTTTTGGAAGCATAACTGCAACATAAATTGAATTAGCACTAAAGCCAAACAACTGTATTTACAATATGATTGTAAAAGGTTTGATGATACTCAACCCCCTTATAGTGCCCCTTTTTTTGGTTTGGGCCACTGCCCCTCAAAATGTCTGTGCACAGCCCTGACAGTAATAAATATTTATGTATCGAAATCAGGTTCATATAAATGTCAGGAAACACGATTCCTGGCTGCATGTCAATATCCATGGATCACTGGATCTTTGCTAAGTTGTAAGGAACACGATATCGAGTCCAACCTTTAGTTTAAACTGATAACCGTTTGTTTTACTCGCAGTTTCTCCTATTAAATCCAGTCAGCCACTCAGTCCTGGCTGAGGGGGCGTGTTGTGAACGAGTGGGTGGAGCTGAAGGACCTGGTGCTGATGGCATTCTGGCTGAATCTATGACACGCTCACTTAGAAAACTCTAGATTCATTAACATTAGAACAAGGTTAAGAAAAAATTCAGTAACACTTTATTTTAGGGTTAAATTTCTCGCTATTAACTAGTTGCTTATTAGCATGCATATTACTAGGATATTGGCTGATTATTAGTACTTATAAAGCACATATTAATGCCTTATTCTGCATGACCTTATTCTACATCCCTTATCCTACCCAATATCTAAACTTAAACGCAACAAAAACTACCTTACTAACTATTAATAAGCAGTAAATTATGAGTTTATTGAGGCAAAAGTTGTAGTTAATAGTGAATACAGTATGTGTTCCCTATACTAAAGTGTTACCAAAAATTCATATGCAATAGCACTTGATGTGTGAATTAGGCAGATTTTTTTTTTGTTTTTTTTCTGCGTACAAATACGAAATGATCCACACAATTATTAGTGAATAAGACACATTGACTTCGGGATTGTCCAAAGCGTACAAAACGTAAGTATTTTTTTATTTTACGTAAATTATGCAAGTATTTTAATTTCGTATCAATTCAAAACAGAATTCACAAAAGCATACGTTTTTTTGGAAAAAAGTAAACAAGGTCCACCACTAACCCCATCCCTAAACATAACCATTACGGGGGCGTAAGCAGATCATACAAAACTAATGGAATCCTATGAATTCAAACAAATTAGTCCACATAGTTACAAATTGCCATGAAAAAAAGTAAACAAGGTCCACCACTAACCCCATCCCTAAACATAACCATTACGGGGGCGTAAGCAGATCATACAAAACTAATGGAATCCTATGAATTCAAACAAATTAGTCCACATAGTTACAAATTGCCATGAAATTTGGCAATTTCTGTCTGTTTTTCTTTACTTATTTACATATTTTTCCATTCTTGTCCTGCGGCCACGTCTATGGCCAAATCACAGACATCCACACTTTTCCATATGTGATACGGCTTTAATAGATTAATAGATATATTTGATATTTATCACAGAATTTTTGAATTGCAAGCATTGTGCCAAAATCAGGAATTGTGTTTGACAACAGGTTTTAAGTTGCAGCTAGTAATAATACATGTTGCTCTGTCTTTCAACTTCTGGCTCTGGAAAGTGGGACAAAGCTCACCACGTCTCTGTCAAAATTTAATGGACATTTCCAGTACACCCTTCAACAAGAGGACACCAAGCCTAACAACAGCAGCCAAAAACAACATCAACGCATTCAGAAAACACTGTGATCCTTCATAGCCCAAATATAAAATGGCAGAAAGGAGCTATCCTTGAAAGTCTGTAAATACTGCAGCACTTTGGCATCCTGATTCCATCATGCTCATCTTTGTGATGGACAGCGGACATCTGCGAAGGTTAGGCCACCCGTTTCCTGATGTCATCTCCAATTCAGGGTCCATTTCTCAAGAGTCTGCGTCATATTGCCTCCATGTGTGAATTCCAGTGAAATGTTGAGATTTTAAGATGGACTCAGATGGAGATAAAAAAGGCAACCTTTCACATAAACACATGGTATAAATAAATCATTAACCTGATGACAATCAAACAAGCAAGAAACATCGATTGTCTAGAGTGACAACAGACACAAGACGGCACTTAATGTCCTCAAAGTCTAGCACTCTAGGGAGCCGAGAGACCATTGTGGGCAGGCAGATTTGAAGTCTAGATGAGGACGTCAGGACACTCAGGAACCATTTGATCAGATTAACTAAAAGGAGTGGCAGAGATTGACAGCTGAGGCTGTTTTGTGGCTGCCGATAAACTATTCAGTAGTGATGTGGCCATCAGGAGGGGTAAAGTGGTAAACAATGTCCGTGGGAGGCACTTAGATGTGGGCCCACCGACTGAGAAAGTGCTGTGGCATGTTAAAACGTGCTGTGATGAGGTGCAAGATAGATGGCCTCTTGGCAATTTACTCGATCGTCGCTTTGAACGTTAACCTCTAGGTCTTGAGTTTAAGCACAGCAAAAATTTCATTTTAAATGGAGCTGAGAGTACTCTAATCTTAGCTTAAAACTATTATCAAACTGCACGATGGGCGTCAAATTTTATGTACATTTACGACGCTTGCAAAGCTCTCTCTCTCTCTCTCTCTCTCTCTCTCTCTCTCTCTCTCTCTCTCTCTCTCTCTCTCTCTCTCTTCTCTCTCTCTGTGTGTGTGTGTGTGTAGGTCCCACACTTTAAAAAATGCTGGGTTGTTTTAATCCATGTTTGAGTCAGTTATGGAGAAACCCAACAGTTGGGTTTAAAAATTTGGGTTGTCCATATTTGACCCAAACATGGGTTGAAACATGTGCCTGACTTTTAGATACAAATATAATTACACCTCTTTAAAAGGATAGTCCACCCAAAAAATTGTATTCTGCCATCATTTACTCACCCTCATTTGTGGAACATAAAAAGAAGATTATGTTGAAGAAAGTTGGGAACCAAACAACAACAACAAAAATTAAATACCTTAAGAGTATCGTCTTTTGTGTTGCACAGAAGAAAGAAAGTCATACAGTTTTAAACAACATGAGGGTGAGTAAATAATGACAGAAATTTTATCTTTGGATGAAATATCACTTAAGGATATATATAGCTGACCTTCATACATGCACCGGCCATTATATTATGTAAACCTGTTCAACTTTGTTAACACAAATATCTAATCAACCAATCACATCATCGGAATGGGGAAGAAAGGTAATGGTAACGCTTTAGATTACAGCCCGGAAAGTACTGCATAAGTAAAAATGAATTTACAGCGTAACTTTAGGTAATTATAGTGTAATTATAAAGTACATACGTGTAGGTATAAGGGAACAATATGTAATATTTGGGGAATAAAGGGGGAACTACCAGGGAAATGAACAAATTATTTATACTGTAAGTATTTTTTAAATTAAGGGGTAATTATCTGTGTTGTTACAGGGTAAGTATGAATCTGCGGGCTGTAAATTAAAGTGGTGTTTGTTCCCCTCTTGTTTCATGTAGTTACAGGGTAAGTATGAATCTACGGGCTGTAAATTAAAGTGGTGTTTGTTCCCCTCTTGTTTCATGTAGTTACAGGGTAAGTATGAATCTGTGGGCTGTAAATTAAAGTGGTGTTTGTTCCCCTCTTGTTTCATGTAGTTACAGGGTAAGTATGAATCTACGGGCTGTAAATTAAAGTGGTGTTTGTTACCCTCTTGTTTCATGTAGTTACAGGGTAAGTATGAATCTACGGGCTGTAAATTAAAGTGGTGTTTGTTCCCCTCTTGTTTCATGTAGTTACAGGGTAAGTATGAATCTACGGGCTGTAAATTAAAGTGGTGTTTGTTCCCCTCTTGTTTCATGTAGTTACAGGGTAAGTATGAATCTGTGGGCTGTAAATTAAAGTGGTGTTTGTTCCCCTCTTGTTTCATGTAGTTACAGGGTAAGTATGAATCTACGGGCTGTAAATTAAAGTGGTGTTTGTTACCCTCTTGTTTCATGTAGTTACAGGGTAAGTATGAATCTACGGGCTGTAAATTAAAGTGGTGTTTGTTCCCCTCTTGTTTCATGTAGTTACAGGGTAAGTATGAATCTACGGGCTGTAAATTAAAGTGGTGTTTGTTCCCCTCTTGTTTCATGTAGTTACAGGGTAAGTATGAATCTGTGGGCTGTAAATTAAAGTGGTGTTTGTTCCCCTCTTGTTTCATGTAGTTACAGGGTAAGTATGAATCTACGGGCTGTAAATTAAAGTGGTGTTTGTTACCCTCTTGTTTCATGTAGTTACAGGGTAAGTATGAATCTACGGGCTGTAAATTAAAGTGGTGTTTGTTCCCCTCTTGTTTCATGTAGTTACAGGATAAGTACAATAAAAACACGTACACAATCTGATATCACTCGGAAATCTTTATTTGAAAAACAACTTACCCTGTTAACTACATGGAATAACAAGCACCACTTACCCTGTAACTACACAAATAATTACCCCTTAATTAAAAAATACTTACAGTATAAATAATTTGTTAATTTTCCTGGTAGTTACCCCTTTATTCCCCAAATATTACATATTGTTCCCTTATACCTACACATACATACTTTATAATTACACTATAATTACCGAAAGTTACGCTGTAAATTCGTTTTACTTACGCTGTACTTTCCGGGCTGTAATCTAAAGCGTTACCAAGGTAATTTAAGAGAAAGGTTTTTCAGAAACTGTTAATCTACTGGGATTTTCACTCAAAACCATCTCTAGGGTTTACAGAGAATGGTCCAAAAAACAGAAAATATCCAGTGAGGGTCAGTTCTGTGAGTGAAAATGCCTTGTTAATGCCAGAGGTCAGAGGAGAATGGCCAGACTGGTTCAAGCTGATAGAAAGTCAACAGTAACTCAAATAACCACTCCGTGCAAATGAGGTCAACGGTTCAGACTGGTGCTGGTGGTGTAATGGTATTTTCTTGGCACACTTTTGGTACCTTAGTACCAATTAAGCATGATTTAAACCCCACAGTCTATTGTTGCTGACCATGTCCATCCCTTTATGACCACAGTGTACCCATCAGTGTATCACACAGTATCTTCTGATGGCTACTTCCAGCAGGACAACACGCCATGTCACAAAGCTCAAATCATCTCAAACTTGAACATGTCAATGATTTCACTTTACTCAAATGGCCTCCACAGTCACTAGATCTCAATCCAATAATAGAGAAGTGTAAAGGTTTTACCTCAACTGAAAGTATAAACATCATGGTTTCACTTAGTTTTAGTCTTAGGTTTTCCACTTGGTCTTAGTTTAATACTTTAGCATAAAAAAAGTACAATATGAATCCCATGCATCGTGAAACAGTGAAAAATGATCTTCCATTTAAGGGACTGCTTCATGCTCTCATTCAACTCATTCAAAGTGGGAAAACATGTACAAATCCGATTCCAAAAAAGTTGGGACACTGTACAAATTGTGAATAAAAACAGAATGCAATGATGTGGAAGTTTCAAATTTCAATATTTTATTCAGAATACAACATAGATGACATATCAAATGTTTAATCTGAGAAAATGTATCATTTTAAGGGAAAAATAAGTTGATTTTAAATTTCATGGCATCAACACATCTCAAAAAAGTTGGGACAAGGCCATGTTTACCACTGTGTGGCATCCCCTCTTCTTTTTATAACAGTCTGCAAACGTCTGGGGACTGAGGAGACAAGTTGCTCAAGTTTAGGAATAGGAATGTTGTCCCATTCTTGTCTAATACAGGCTTCTAGTTGCTCAACGGTCTTAGGTCTTCTTTGTCGCATCTTCCTCTTTATGATGCGCCAAATGTTTTCTATGGGTGAAAGATCTGGACTGCAGGCTGGCCATTTCAGTACCCGGATCCTTCTTCTACGCAGCCATGATGTTGTAATTGATGCAGTATGTGGTCTGGCATTGTCATGTTGGAAAATGCAAGGTCTTCCCTGAAAGAGACGACGTCTGGATGGGAGCATATGTTGTTCTAAAACTTTTATATACCTTTCAGCATTAATGGTGCCTTTCCAGATGTGTAAGCTGCCCATGCCACACGCACTCATGCATCCCCATACCATCAGAGATGCAGGCTTCTGATCTGAGCGCTGATAACAACTTGGGTTGTCCTTGTCCTCTTTAGTCCGGATGACATGGCGTCCCAGTTTTCCAAAAAGAACTTCAAATTTTGATTCGTCTGACCACAGAACAGTTTTCCACTTTGCCACAGTCCATTTTAAATGAGCCTTGGCCCAGAGAAAACGCCTGCGCTTCTGGATCATGTTTAGATATGGCTTCTTTTTTGACCTATAGAGTTTTAGCCGGCAATGGCGAATGGCACGGTGGATTGTGTTCACCGACAATGTTTTCTGGAAGTATTCCTGAACCCATGTTGTGATTTCCATTACAGTAGCATTCCTGTATGTGATGCAGTGCCGTCTAAGGGCCCGAAGATCACGGGCATCCAGTATGGTTTTCCGGCCTTGACCCTTACGCATAGAGATTGTTCCAGATTCTCTGAATATTTGGATGATATTATGCACTGTAGATGATGATAACTTCAAACTCTTTGCAATATTTCTCTGAGAAACTCCTTTCTGATATTGCTCCACTATTTTTCGCCGCAGCATTGGGGGAATTGGTGATCCTCTGCCCATCTTGACTTCTGAGAGACACTGCCACTCTGAGAGGCTCTTTTTATACCCAATCATGTTGCCAATTGACCTAATAAGTTGCAAATTGGTCCTCCAGCTGTTCCTTATATGTACATTTAACTTTTCCGGCCTCTTATTGCTACCTGTCCACACTTTTTTGGAATGTGTAGCTCTCATGAAATCCAAAATGAGCCAATATTTGGCATGACATTTCAAAATGTCTCACTTTCAACATTTGATATGTTATCTATATTCTATTGTGAATAAAATATAAGTTTATGAGATTTGTAAATTATTGCATTCCTTTTTTATTCACAATTTGTACAGTGTCCCAACTTTTTTGGAATCGGGTTTGTACTTGTTGAATGACTAAAACCCACATAATTACAAATTCCATTTGATTATGTTGAATTTCCATTTTGAGTATGTTCATTTTATTTAATTGATTATTTATTTAATCAAATTCCCTTAATGGGATTTTTGATTTGTATACTCTTTATCAGCTCTGGTTTCTGCTGCGAAGTCTGAAGTGTTCTGGCTGAGGGGTTATATTCTCCAACAGAGGGCACTATTACACCACAAAATACACAATATATGAGTCCTAGACCTCACATTCCTGTTATCCAGTTACACATAATAAAAATATGACTCATGGCACAAAAATAATTGGCATCTGTATTTGGTCCCCTTACAAAAAAGGTGCTTTTTGATGCTCTTAGGAACACGTTTAGTGCAATTTAATTTATATGAATAATAGTAAAGTAATGGCTGTATAAATAAAACTGTATTTGTTTAGCTTCAACAGAGAGAAAAAAATGACAAGCAATAAAACATTTTAGCTGGAGTTGAATAATAATATGGATGTGCAAATTATATACCACTTGGAAGAAAGAAAAAAAAGTTAATTTGTGGTCTGAAATGAGCCAAAGAAAAATATCTTTGAATAAAAGTGTAAAAGAACAATGACAAATCTGCCAATGAAGGGCACAGCAGTAACATGGCATAGTTTCGAACTCTACAAGACAAAGATTTTTGCATTTGCATTGCATTTTTAATAAAACATGAACATGGACAAGCATTTTTTAAAGTGTGGGACCTACACACACACACACACACACACACTGTTTCACAGTATTTAAGACAATTGTTTCCATATGGCACACACATACAAAGAACAATGAGAAAATTCTGCATTGTTTTATGTTTTTTTTTTTTTTGTCAGCTTTGTTTTGTTATAGTAGAGAGCAAAAGAAAATACAGCGCCATGTCCGTGACCATGCACAGTGATTTTGACTGCATTTGCCATGGGAAACTCAGCTGAGTAAACAAGCTCTGTCCATTATCATTCATAAAACCTGACAAATAGCTCTGGATCGCCAATCTTATCCCAGCTTCAGGTCTGTAACTCTTTCAAAACCCACAGCCCAAGTAATTTCCAACAAACAAGCACAGTTTCTCAAAATAAAGAAATGCATGGTTTGTCTATAACAACACAGTTTACTGTGTTCAACCTCTATTCACGTAGGCGGTCCTGCCCAATTATAGAAGGGGAAACAGTACCATTTAAGCTAGCAAAGTTATTTTATTTTTCAAATATTTAATTTATTTGTGCTTACTTGTTATGGTACTTGCTCTGGAAAAGACCAGAACAAGTTTGTAGGCTATTTTTACTACATTCATTTAACCCTGTTCCAGCAAGTTGTAAATTCGTATACTTACAATTTGAAAACTGAGTAAATTATGGTGGTATAAGATAGTAAAATTGAAAAGAATAAACAAAAAACGAAGATGAAGAAGTGCACTTAATGTTATTGAATGTGCACTTGTGGTGTTAAAAGTATATTTAAAAAAAAACTATACTTGCAGATAATAGTAATAAAATAAAGGGCTGCTTAAGTGTAAAGTCAATACACTTTCATGGCTATTTTTCTTAACACATTTAAGTACATTTTAAAAAATGCACTTTTAAAAAATTATTGTTTTATTAATCTTTGTCATGCTTTAAAGAAGTAATTATTTTGATTAATGTGTTAATTATGTTAATTAACTTAATATATTTTAAATGTACTTAATTCTAACCTCTTCATTACAAATGTATTTAAACACATGACATACAAATTTCACTGGTAATAACATTACAATATATTTTACCATAAATACTTGTCAGTATATTCAGCACTTACAACATATTCAAAGACAACATGCAGAAGTACGTAGTTACATATAAAGATGTATTTAAGTCCTTCTTAAGTCGGTCCAAAAAAGCTATTGCATTTAATATAACTATTATATACATTTTCATTTAATTGCAATGAACATGCAATTAAGTGTCCAAAAAAACGTTACATTTCACACAGAATATTATTTAAAAATACAGTGGGGAGAACATGTATTTGATACACTGGCGATTTTGCAGGTTTTCTTACTTACAAAGCATGTAGAAGTCTGTAATTTTTATCATAGGTACTCTTCAACTGTGAGTGACGGAATCTAAAACAAAAATCCAGAAAATCACATTGTATGATTTTTAAATAATTAATTTGCATTTTATTGCATGACATAAGTATTTGATCAGCTACCAACCAGTAAGAATTCCGGCTCTCACAGACCTGTTAGTTTTTCTTTAAGAAGCCCTCCTGTTCTCCACTCATTACCTGTATTAACTGCACCTGTTTGAACTCGTTACCTGTATAAAAGACACCTGTCCACACACTCAATCAAACTGACTCCAACCTCTCCGCAATGGCCAAGACCAGAGAGCTGTGTAAGGACATCAGGGATACAATTGTAGACCTGCACAAGGCTGGGATGGGCTACAGGACAATAGGCAAGCAGCTTGGTAAGAAGGCAACAATTGTTGGCGCAATTATTAGAAAATGGAAGAAGTTCAAGATGACGGTCAATCTCCCACGGTCTGGGGCACCATGCAAGATCTCACCTCGTGGGGCATCAATGATCATGAGGAAGGTGAGGGATCAGCCCAGAACTACACGGCAGGACCTGGTCAATGACCTGAAGAGAGCTGGGACCACAGTCTCAAAGAAAACCATTAGTAACACACTACGCCGTCATGGATTAAAATCCTGCAGCGCACACAAGGTCCCCCTGCTCAAGCCAGCGCATGTCCAGGCCTGTCTGAAGTTTGCCAATGACCATCTGGATGATCCAGAGGAGGAATGGGAGAAGGTCATGTGGTCTGAGGAGACAAAAATAGAGCTTTTTGGTCTAAACTCCACTCGCCGTGTTTGGAGGAAGAAGAAGGATGAGAACAACCCGAAGAATACCATCCCAACCGTGAAGCATGGAGGTGGAAACATCATTCTTTGGGGATGCTCTTCTGCAAAGGGGACAGGACGACTGCACCGTATTGAGGCGAGGATGAATGGGGCCATCTATCGCGAGATCCTGGCCAACAACCTCCTTCCCTCAGTAAGAGCATTGAAGATGGGTCGTGGCTGGGTCTTCCAGCATGACAACGACCTGAAACACACAGCCAGGGCAACTAAGGAGTGGCTCCGTAAGAAGCATCTCAAGGTCCTGGAGTGGCCTAGCCAGTCTCCAGACCTGAACCCAATAGTGGAAGAGTACCTATGATAAAAATTACAGACCTCTACATGCTTTGTAAGTGGGCAAACCTGCAAAATCGGCAGTGTATCAAATACTTGTTCTCCCCACTGTATATTATTTCCATAATAAGTACTCTTTTAAAAAGTATGCTAAAGTGTCTTTTCATATTTTCATATTTTAACTCTTTTACATTTGAAATGTTTAAGGTTTGAATATCAGGGCAAATATGAGCAAATAGGGTTTTCCAAATTTGCAGCTTTAGCAAATGTCACGCCAAACCACATTTTTCACAGTCATTATTCTTGTGTTTTGTGCAACAAACAATGTAATATATTATATACACTCACCTAAAGGATTATTAGGAACACCTGTTCAATTTCTCATTAATGCAATTATCTAATCAACCAATCACATGGCAGTTGCTTTAATGCATTTAGGGGTGTGGTCCTGGTCAAGACAATCTCCTGAACTCCAAACTGAACGTCAGAATGGGAAAGAAAGGTGATTTAAGCAATTTTGAGCGTGGCATGGTTGTTGGTGCCAGATGGGCCGGTCTGAGTATTTCACAATCTGCTCAGTTACTGGGATTTTCACGCACAACCATTTCTAGAGTTTACAAAGAATGGTGTGAAAAGGGAAAAACATCCAGTATGCGGCAGTCCTGTGGGCGAAAATGCCTTGTTGATGCTAGAGGTCAGAGGAGAATGGGCTGACTGATTCAAGCTGATAGAAGAGCAACTTTGACTGAAATAACCACTCGTTACAACCGAGGTATGCAGCAAAGCATTTGTGAAGCCACAACACGCACAACCTTGAGGCGGATGGGCTACAACAGCAGAAGACCCCACCGGGTACCACTCATCTCCACTACAAATAGGAAAAAGAGGCTACAATTTGCACGAGCTCACCAAAATTGGACAGTTGAAGACTGGAAAAATGTTGCCTGGTCTGATGAGTCTCGATTTCTGTTGAGACATTCAGATGGTAGAGTCAGAATTTGGCGTAAACAGAATGAGAACATGGATCCATCATGCCTTGTTACCACTGTGCAGGCTGGTGGTGGTGGTGTAATGGTGTGGGGGATGTTTTCTTGGCACACTTTAGGCCCCTTAGTGCCAATTGGGCATCGTTTAAATGCCACGGCCTACCTGAGCATTGTTTCTGACCATGTCCATCCCTTTATGACCACCATGTACCCATCCTCTGATGGCTACTTCCAGCAGGATAATGCACCATGTCACAAAGCTCGAATCATTTCAAATTGGTTTCTTGAACATGACAATGAGTTCACTGTACTAAAATGGCCCCCACAGTCACCAGATCTCAACCCAATAGAGCATCTTTGGGATGTGGTGGAACGGGAGCTTCGTGCCCTGGATGTGCATCCCACAAATCTCCATCAACTGCAAGATGCTATCCTATCAATATGGGCCAACATTTCTAAAGAATGCTTTCAGCACCTTGTTGAATCAATGCCACGTAGAATTAAGGCAGTTCTGAAGGCGAAAGGGGGTCAAACACAGTATTAGTATGGTGTTCCTAATAATCCTTTAGGTGAGTGTATAATGAAATACTGATAAAGTTCTTTTTTATTCCTGTTGTTTATATCAGCAGTACATTTTTGCCTTACATTTTTAAGTACACTCAACTTAGATGTATAAGTTATTTTAACTTAAATTACATGAAACTGGCTTTAGAAATTAGTTCAATCTTGTATAACTTATAAAAAAGTTTAAAAAGTCAAAAACCTATTTTGATGAGTTAAAGCAATGTAAAAACATATTTTGTCATGACTTGCTGATCATATCATTTTTACAGTGTATAGAAAAACTGAACTGTTGCTTGAGAATGACCCTGACAAAATTTTTTTAGCAAAGTGTGGAGTTTCTAAAACTATTTAAAACCGTCTGGTGAAATCAGAATCAGGAAATCAACCCGGTTGTGGTTCATTTCTGCGGTTGTAAGTACATGTTTTGGCCCTCTAGGGCAAACTGCCCACTGGACCAGTGTAGCGGCCCCTGCGTGGCATCATGCCAGAGTTTTGTTACAGTACCTACAAGCTGGAAACAATTGACACTGTTATGGACTGTTTATGCTGAATTACAATTGCTGTAATGTTCCTTAGCTTATACTCAGATCCTTTGTCTGAACAGCTGCCCGCAGTTTAGTCTGTCACATAAAAAGCTGGCAGTGTTTTAGGGGCTGGGTGTTCTCTTCTACTTCTAATTTTCTCTTAACACTACTCATTTCCAAGTTTGACTGATAAACAGACAAAGATAGAATAAAAAAATGACCATAACCTTTACTGCACTGCTTTTAAAAACAACCTTTTTTTTACTGTGGTGTCTGAACATTTCGCATTTCTCTTAAAGGTACATCACCTTCACATTGTTCCAAACCTGCACGACTTTTTCTTCAGCGGAACACGAAACAAGATATTATGAACAGTTTTTGTCCATACAATCAAAGTCAGTGGGGTCCAAAACAACACCTTATACTGTATGAACAAACACTAAGACATTTTTCAAAATATCTTCTTTTGTGTTTCACAGAAGAAAAAAAGTCATACAGGTTTGGAACAACATGATGGTTTTATTAAGTGTGGCAGCATTTACCAAGATACAAAAGAGTTTTATTTCAACCAACAAGGGGGAATGCATTCCGGAGCTGTTACCAAAATAAACTGGCTAGTAATGCAAAAATGAGCACTTTTTAAGTCACATCGCTAATCTGGGGTGTACTGGGACCTGTGCCCATGGGATAAGAAAACTGTTTTGAATTTACAGACTTGGATTGCTCCTTTTATCAATCTTTTAAGGAGGTGTAAACTTTGTTTGTTCAAGGAGATTTGTGAATAGAGAGGAATCTAATAATCTTTTGAGTTAGCTTGTTAGCTCATGTTTTTACACCTTATCTTTACCTATTGTTTAGCAAAACTGCTTGACTATCGGGACCTTTGTTGTCATTTCTCTAGATGTATTTGTCATGATTTGCTCAGGGAACAGCAGAAAAGTCTTTAAAATATTCCAAAAAAGCAGTGCACTGGTCTTTTCTGATCTTTTTTTTGGCCTCATTTGGCAATAAACAATGAGGTTCACTCTTGTGTGTTACGCAGCACGTTTGAGCTTCCACAAGAACCAATGAGGTTAATTCTCGTGTGTTACGCAGCACGTTTGAGCTTCAGCAAGAACCAATGAGGTTCATTCTTGTGTGTTACGCAGCACGTTTGAGCTTCCACAAGAACCACTGAGGTTCATTCTGCAAGAAACACTGAGGTTCATTCTCGTGTTACGCAGCACGTTTGAGCTTCAGCAAGAACCAATGAGGTTCATTCTTGTGTGTTACGCAGCACGTTTGAGCTTCAGCAAGAACCAATGAGGTTCACTCTCGTGTGTTACGCAACACGTTTGAGTTTCATCAAGAACCAATGAGGTTCATTCTCGTGTGTTACGCAGCACGTTTGAGCTTCTGCAAGAACCAATGAGGTTCATTCTCGTGTGTTGCGCAGCACGTTTGAGCTTCTGCAGGAACCAATGAGGTTCATTCTCGTGTGTTACGCAGCACGTTTGAGCTTCTGCAGGAACCAATGAGGTTCATTCTCGTGTTTTACGCAAGAACCAGTGAGGTTCATTCTCGTGTTACGCAGCACGTTTGAGCTTCTGCAGGAACCAATGAGGTTCATTCTCGTGTTACGCAGCACGTTTGAGCTTCCGCAGGAGCCAATGAGGTTCATTCTTGTGTTACGCAAGAACCAATGAGGTTCATTCTCGTGTTATACGCAGCACGTTTGAGCTTCTGCAAGAACCAACGAGGTTCATTCTCGTGTGTTACGCAGCACGTTTGAGCTTCTGCAGGAACCAACGAGGTTCATTCTCGTGTGTTACGCAGCACGTTTGAGCTTCTGCAGGAACCAATGAGGTTCATTCTCGTGTGTTACGCAGCACGTTTGAGCTTCTGCAGGAACCAATGAGGTTCATTCTCGTGTTTTACGCAAGAACCAGTGAGGTTCATTCTCGTGTTACGCAGCACGTTTGAGCTTCTGCAGGAACCAATGAGGTTCATTCTCGTGTTACGCAGCACGTTTGAGCTTCCGCAGGAGCCAATGAGGTTCATTCTTGTGTTACGCAAGAACCAATGAGGTTCATTCTCGTGTTATACGCAGCACGTTTGAGCTTCTGCAAGAACCAACGAGGTTCATTCTCGTGTGTTACGCAGCACGTTTGAGCTTCTGCAGGAACCAACGAGGTTCATTCTCGTGTGTTACGCAGCACGTTTGAGCTTCTGCAGGAACCAATGAGGTTCATTCTCGTGTGTTACGCAGCACGTTTGAGCTTCTGCAGGAACCAATGAGGTTCATTCTCGTGTTACGCAGCACGTTTGAGCTTCCGCAGGAGCCAATGAGGTTCATTCTCGTGTTACGCAAGAACCAATGAGGTTCATTCTCGTGTGTTACGCAGCACGTTTGAGCTTCTGCAAGAACCAACGAGGTTCATTCTCGTGTGTTATGCAGCACGTTTGAGCTTCTGCAGGAACCAATGAGGTTCATTCTCGTGTTATGCAAGAACCAATGAGGTTCATTCTCGTGTGTTACGCAGCACGTTTGAGCTTCTGCAAGAACCAACGAGGTTCATTCTCGTGTGTTATGCAGCACGTTTGAGCTTCCGCAGGAACTAATGAGATTCATTCTCGTGTTACGCAAGAACCAATGAGGATCATTCTCGTGTGTTCGCGAGAACACACCTTCATTGCAGTGAAAATGGTAAATCATAAAGCTTTTTATAAAGATCATATGATCAAAATTTGGAAAGAGTTTATTTCAATCATTTTATTTCAATTTATTTCAGAATTTTAAACCAAAAGTTTATTTTCAACCAAATTAAAAATGGCAGCAGATCTAGTCCGACAGAGATTTTTCCTAACTACAGAATAATAGGAAACCTCTCATTTTGTTTCTAGACCAAATGGTCCAAAAGTAATTTGCAAAAATATGAACATTCAAACTTTTAGAGGTGCTAGTGGGTTTAAAAGACTGACTCCAAATTTGGCACAAGGAATATTGTGACCTTCTCCAATCAGGCTGCCAAATTTCACAACTTTTTGTTTTATTTGGTTCTATGAGGTGCCATAGACTCCCACTGCGCAAGAAGAAACTTAAGAAAACCTACATACAATAGATGCCTGCCCACCATCAGTGCTTGGTTTATATAATGTTGCTCATATTTTGCCTGCTATGCTGTTTGACTTCAGAGGTCAAACTGTCAAAATAATGATATCATCGCTAATACTTTTGACAGTTTACACCGGTCTAAGAGTGTATTCTGTATTCTGAATTTCATCATGCAAAACTTCAGAGGTGCCAACATAAGCTCTTCAGACAGTGGACCTTAAAAACCCAATCCCTATCCGATCTAGCTGTAAAACGGTTCATTTGCTGCATAAATATTGACAGTTGGACATTTGTTTCACACAGGCTAATTCAAAGGCACTGACGGGAAACATTAAACTTGTTGCAAAACTTGCGAGGGTGAGGTCATTGCAAAAGTATTCCTCAATGTCATAAATATGTCAGTTTGAAAAGTCTGCCGTTTTTTCCTCCCCTACTAGATTAACATCAAAACACTGGGAGTGTAGGTGACACTGGACTAAAACTCTCATCCAAACTGGGCAGTTGGAGAATTTAAGTTCTTAAAACAACACCAGACTGTTCTTAAAGAGTGCTGAAATCTCTGTTTTAAAACGGTAAACTCTTAGTGGGCTGACGTGACCCGTAGGCATAAACAAATATTATGCCTTCGCCGACCGGAGGCGGAGTCAGCTGTGTCTGAGAAAAGGTGTTAATTGTTTTCAGGCTGTCATCTTTAAGAGCTGTTGAGATCAATTAAAGTCATCACAGTGCAGCGAGCATGTGCTGGGTGAAACAACCCAGCTTGAGTATGCTGTGTGTCTGGAATGCAAGCAGCAGATATAGATGAACCGTGTGAAAATCAGCAGTGAGAGAATGCTTCAGGAGGAATGTTCAGTAGGAATGCTTGAGTGAGAGTCAATAAAAAAAGTTTATTGGAATATGTCAAGCAAAGCATGAAAGACTAATAATTTAGCTTAAATTCACCCAAAAAAGAAAATTCTCTCATCATTTACTCGCTCTTGTGATGTTACAAACCCATATGAATTTCTTTCTTCTGTGGAACAAAGATGTTAAGCAGATTGTCCAGCGGATCTTTTCCATACAAGGTAGCCTATATAGTGACTGGGAGCTGTCAAGTTTCAAAAAGACAAAGAATTGGCACATAGGCCATGTATTCAAACTTGAGTGAGTTACAAGTGATAAAACTGACTAATGGTGTGTGCACACCAAACGCGAATTGAATTATTTGCGCGAGTAGATTGCATACAAAGTCAATGCAAAGACGCGCATAGATGCAAATTCGCACCGGGCGACGCGAATGACGCGAAGTGGGCAACACGTTTGCCGCGAACGCGTGATATTCGCCTCAATCGCGTTTTCCACGCAAGTTGAAAAATTTCAACTTGAGCGGAAAATTCGCATGACGCGTTGCCACGCAAACCAATCAGTGAATAGCTTATTGACTCGTCCGGTTTGACAGGTTATCAAACTGGGCATCCATCATCCTCAAATTGCGCTGGAAGCGGCTGTCATCCAGGCGCAGTTCCTCCTCGAGAAGACAGTGAAATTCAGAGTTGTGTGCGCTCTGGTGCTGTGAACCCAGACACGTCGGCGTTTGGCTTTCCGACGTATTTGGGACTTCCACAACAGATACAGAGCAGCAATAGGCTAGTTGTTATCTACAACATGTTTGATGACGGAAAAAAATGGCAGAAAGAAATGATGTTGATGATATGCGTGAAAACACTTTGAACTCATCGCGCAATGTTTTTATTCAAGAGTTCACACTTACAAATAATCAGATATAATAAAATGTATGCGTATTTGGCGTGCTGTCCGAGGGGAGGGCTCCGAGCTCGGAATTTTGGCCCTAACCCAGAGTACTCCCCCCGTATCTTCTGATTAGTTAACCAAGCAAGCGTGAGGAGACGGGGTGGTAGTGGGATGCAGGAAACTGTCGAGGGACCTAGGTGAGTTGGCTATGTGTATATATATAGGCCTCATCTCGTACTGATTGGGTAGGCAATTTGAACGTGTTCCTCCCGAACTTTGTTTATAAAACATAATCTTGCGCGAGTGACGTGAAAAACAAGTTATCCCGCAAGTAAACTAGAGCGAGTATAGCCTTGTTTATACTCGACGGGTCCGCACGAGCGCGAGGGTGCGCGCGGCAAAAATGACGTCAACGCGGAGTGGGCGGTCGTGAGCGTTGAGAGCGCGAGACCCCATTTCGCTTGGGTGGGTGCACGTCAAATTTTGTGGCGCGCGAAGATGCACGAGTTGCACGAGCACGAGCGAATCTGGCCAAGCATGACGTCTCATCACACCGGCACCCAGTTTGCGCGTCTAAATCAGTTGCTTATATTTACAAAATGAGCCAACAATAGCAGAAATAAACCATTTTAATGAAAATAAAGATCCATGTTTAATAAAAATATTCACGAAACTAATTGAAAATGTTTAGAGAAATTAGAAAACGTTTAAGAGATCGTTAATTTAGTTGTATACATGTTCTCCCATCCATATATTCTGTTCTAATGTCACAAGTAATACTGGGTTTTACACAATTCTTTTGTAGTGTGGTTTTTGGTGAAGTGTACTAAAATTAATATCGTCACCTGTGCGCATTACTTCTTCTCACCATTGTTTCCTGATGGTTTATAGAACAATTACTCCGAGTTGCCCTCTGTCGTTTCAAAGAAAAGTACAACGGCGAGCGCGTCAAGTATAAACGCCTCGTCCGTTTGGGGAGGAGCGCGCGCAGTCACCGGAGGCTCGCGCTGCGGAGCCAGGCGAAAAGTGTAAACGAGGCTTAACGCGATGCTTAGCTTTTGGTGTGCAAACACCATAAGGGTGTGTTCACACTTGTAGTTTGGTTCTCTTGGTTCTTTTGGACAGCAGCAATGCTGTTTGCTGGGCTAAATGTGCTTGTTATAGGTGCATACCTATAATGGCATTTTGACTAGCTAAGAACTCATGAAAAGTTTATAAATGTGTAAGGAGTCAAAAACAGTGGCAGAAATTATTTCCTCGGTTGCACACAAACGAAGATCTGCTGCAAGAAGACGGCGTTTCTGACGCCTGTACTGAACTGTAATTGGGCAAGGTAGCTCCTATGATGAGGAAAAACAGGTATGCTTGAGCATTCTGTCCTTTTTAGGGTCGCATCTTGTGACATCACGTCCTGTTTTTGGTTCATTTACATGTCTTTGGTTCGTTTACATGTCTCTGGTATGTGTTGTGTTCATTATTCATTCGAACCGCACCAGAGTTCATTTGAAAGCAGATTTGGTGCGCTCAAAGGTTTGGTGGTAGCGTTCACACTTCAAATAAACCGCACTAACAGAGCAATCACACCAGGGTTCGTTTTAAACAAACCAAACCTGCCAAGAAACAACGGTGCTTGACATAACTGTAGTCAAAACAAGCCAAGTTTAACACACCATGTTTGAATAAGATTGCTTCAGCTTGTCATATCAGTGATTCTTAACTAGGGGGCTTTAGCAAACTTTTTGTCACAGTCAAGTTCTGTTTTGGTTTCGTTTTCATTGTTCCTTGTAACCGTTTCCCTGAGTTCTTGTAGTCTGTTCCCATGGTTTTTGATTGAGTTGCACACGTTTCTTGTTCAGTTGATTATCCATGTGTATATTTAAGCCCTCAGTTCTTTCTGTTCATTGTTCTGTCGTCTTTTGATTGTGTGTGGATAGCTTTTATATTTATCCTGTAGTTTTCCTGAGAATTCGTTTAGTTTAATAAAGACTGCTTCTTTGTATCTTGTCCGTCGTGCATGTTGGAAAGCCGTTTGTGACACTTTTAAAGTGGCCAGTTGAAATTATAAATATAATTAGAAATAAGTTTTTAAAATTGAATATTTTTTCAAAATAAAAACTTAAATGCTAAAAATGAAGGTGTGTGCATATCTTTTAATTTTTAACCTTCTGAGGTCGGAAAAGTCGCTGGCGACCTCACCTCGTTTTTTTTCTTATCAGTGTGAAAGAGACTCAAAATACTCTACTTTTATTTGTGTACACTCACAATAAAAACAAAATGTTGTGTTTTTTGCAAAATAAAGAAAACAAACATGATGCGCGATCTGCAGCCTCTATCTCAATGAAGTCCAATCTGATCTTCGTCAGAAAATGAACTGTAACTTAGTGAATACTTGTCACACAAACATGAGACATATGTCTAAAGAAACGTAAATCATGTAAATCAAATCGAAAACAAATATTCTCTGTTTATGTAATCTGTTTGAAAAGAGAGAGATGTCAGTCGTTCGCGAGTGTCTCATTATCCACTAATGCGGCCACGGAGAGCACGTTCTTTTGAAAGTTAAATACTGACGTGATCCATGAGAGTATCCTCACCCACATCAACTCGAATAAACACATCAAGTTTCATGTAGGCTAGTTTACATCGTTTTGAGACGCGGTGAGGAATAATCTTGGAATAATGTACCTCAGAAGAAAAGCTGTTTATTTCTAAGAGCAACAAGGATTGTGAGTTAAGTTTATTCTGTTAGTGTCTGTGAATACTAAAACGCAAAATACCGTTTAAATGTGAATCCTGCTGCAACATAAAATGTCATAGACGTAAGACTGTTTAGACAAGATTTCTTTGGCCTGTTTTGGACAGATTATAAAGTGTTTACTGTAAAATAGCCTAGTGTCACATCAATAAAGCTTTTGTTCACAAATTTCTGCTCAGATGCTATAAATACAGTAGCCTACCAGTCAAACGTTTTGTGTACAATAGGCTACTTCTTGTAGCCATTAAAAACGTATTTTGTTTCATATTGATGTTAAAATATTATAGCCTAATGTTATTTTTTAATTTCATCTACGTTGATTATGAAAAGTGAACAGCTCACGAGTAAGAAATATGTCGGGAGACATGGAGTTTGTCAGACAGGATTTTGACCACTTCATTAAGTTTTGTTTTGTAGAAAGCCTTTCTTTAAAGTGAATTTCGTTTTGTATAAATTGTATCTTAATTGAATCAATGTTTCATCAGCCAATTGCCTGGATTTAATAAGTAAGAAGCAAATATAGCAGACAATAGCCTATAATAGGCGCCGGCACGATCATGCATTGCACGGCGCGTCTCATAAATGAACCGAAACTCGAAATGATATTTGAGTATTGTGTGTATCAGATAGTTTACAAAATCAAATGATTCAGAAAATTGTTGCCATTGAAATGGAAAAAGTGTCCCAATCAACCTGAATTCACCCTATACTCTATGAAATCATAATTGCAAATATCCCAAAAATATATATGTTTTAAATCCCAAATATTTTACTTATAACATTCATCATAACCAATTATTCAGTTATTTGTATTTACTGAATACTGAATTGTGTTCAATGTTATTACTGTAAAGATATTACTGTTTTTTTTTTTTTTTTAGCATGAGACTTCTTTCAAAAACATTAAAAATAGTAATGTCAAATCTTTTGATAATTTAAAATATAATAGGCCTTTGTAATGTGCCTTTGGCTTTCACTTTATATTGTTAACTATATTCTAAATAAACTACAACAAAATATATTTCTTTTGTAAAGAGTTCCCCTCTCAGTCACATACCTGACTCAAAGGCTCATTCATTATGCGGCTCATTATGTGTTCCTCTGTCCTCTCAGGTGTAAATCACAGCATTATTCATGATCATTCACACCCCTTCGCATATGGGCTTTGTAAAGAAAAAGTGTCTTACAAAATTTAAATCAATGTATTGTTTTATGTGAATGACTAGGCACAATGATTCTCACATCAGTTTGAAGCAAAAACTCTAGGCAACAACACCCATTAGTCAAAAGTATTGTGGACACATATCTATTGTGTGTTTTGTGACCTTAATTCAGTGACTTACATTTTTTGTTTTTTCAAAAACCACTCATAAATGTTATTCTCTCAAAAATACAAGCATGTAGCCTACATACATGTTGCTAACATATTATGGTAGCCCAGTTTGTGCTGAATACAGTGTAATGACACTTTTGCCCTTAAAATGTTTATACGCAACTGAAAAAAGCACAAATGTCAGAGCATGTCAAAACTTCTAAAGGGCCCCAAAACTGTGCAGTCCTCTAGGGGTTAATAATTTTTTAATTTTTATCAAAGAGCATACAGTTATTGAAACTGTAAAAATTAATCAAAGTTAATTGTTTTAATTTATTGACACTCCTAGTGTCTTTTGATTAAAAAGTTTGAAAACAAGTATCTTTTGCTCATTACAGCAAAAGTATCAAGAAGATTAAGTTTCATTGATATTGACTACATTTATGTTATCATATTGATTTGGATTGACATGAGGGTAAATAAATATGTCTTTAAGTACTGTATTCTTAAATAAAAAAACTAATACAATGAACATTTTTGTTTGCATACAGGTTGTTCTACTAAACCTGCATGATTTGCATTTGCTACTACTGAGGTTTGGATATATAGGGTTGGGATAGTTCACCCAAAAATGAAACTTCTGTCATCATTTACTGGCCCTCAAGTTGTTCCAAACCTGTATGAATTTCTTTCTACTGCTGAACACAAAAGAAGATATTTTGAAGAATGTCAGTAGCCAAATAACTGATGGGACCCCCTACTTATTTTCCCCCCTCTATGGAAGTCAATGGGGCCCATCAACTGTTTGTTTACCCATATTCTTCAAAATATCTTCTTTTGTGTTCAGCAGTAGAAAGAAATTCATACAGGTTTGGAACAACTTGAGGGTTGGTAAATGATGACAGAATTTTCATTTTTAGGTGAACTATCCCTTTAAGGGTACGCTACTGCAATTAACAACCAAACTGGGCAAGGCACATTTTTTTCACATTTAAACATCATGATGGAGAAAGTCCATAAAAGCCAACATATTTAATCATAAAGCACCAGTAACTAAAAGAATGACACATTAGAAACCCAGGAGAGAGGGTAATTGCTGGCAGCATAGAGTCTGAAATCCCCTTCATACACACCCTTTTTTCCTAGCAATGTCAGCAGACCCCCCAACTTTAGCTCTCCAGACCAAACTCAATGTTACTGATCCTGACCATTGTAGAGCTGGGAAATGTGGTAAAGGGATTGACGAAGGCAATAAGAAACAGTGAGACGTTGGATAAATGCCCCGACGCCTACCTTTTTGGCTCGTCCACGTGTCGGTCTGAATTAATGCTGGGATACTGTGTCTACAGGATGGAGAAAAGGACATATCGTGGAGTTCATTGAGGATCTTTACAACGATTGAAATAAAGTTACAGTATGTGAATAGATTAACTAGAGGTGTGTGTGTTTTGTGATGTGCTGTTTAACTGTGTAACATAATATGAAGTAGTTTGTTCACTCTCAGGGTACGTTTACACGACAATGAAAACAGACAGACAACAACGTTGTCAACGGATCCGCGATAACGACTAAAACGCTGTATTCTGCTGCCAGGCCAGTAGTTGGAGATGTCACTTTAAAGAAACACTACGTGCCTGTAGACTGAACACATAATACTCATGCGCATGACGACACCATTTTCACAAATTCACATTTTTGTTGTTTACATGGGGACGATAATGGTAACGTGCAATTTGAAACCCGTTTTCAAAAGCTTACGTTTCCAGGCCCCCAAAACACCATTGTCATGTAAATAAACGGCCAAAACGCATAAAACAGTTTTCTGTTTTTAGTTGAAATTGTGTCAACGGCCCCTCAGTCTCTTTTAATTAATTCAGCTGACAACTATTACAGGTTGTACTTCTAAGTATATAACCACAAGTCTACATCCCTCACATGCACTTGAATCAAAATGACTGATGGACTCAATTATAATCTAAGTAACAGCATCCTTTTTTTAAAAAAACATTCACATATAAAAATAAAAAAAAATAATTTTACTTTTATTAAATTAAATGATAAAAAATTATACGTTTTACATCTAAATTCTTCAAAACAGAAGTATGTCTATAAACTGTCAAACTACGTATATATCACTTCACTCCTTCCCCAACTATTTTGTTATAGTTAATTGTGGGAACTTGAAAATTCAAGCCATCTCATGCCTTAACCCCTTAATTAAGAGCCAGAAGCCACATCTGCCTATATTTTCTTGTTCCTCATACACAGTAAATTAACTTAATTACTGAACAATATCCTGTCAGTAATTGCCATTTATAGCAGAAATCTCTCTCTGAAATTTGCATTATGCATTTGGTTTTATGAGTTTGTTTCCTCCTGCTTATAGGCCAAAGATATAATTCCACACTGAGGGACTTTAAAGTGCTTTTAAAGATTTTAAAACGCCTTAAAACAATAAAAAAAAAAAATACAAAAATAAAACAATTTTGTTTCCACTGTACAACAATGAGTGATATTTACACCATTTCTACTGTGTTAGGTTAGGTAGGGTAGGGTAAATATTCACTAGGAGCCTATCGGTAGAAGTTTCAACAGCCCAAACCATAGAGCATCAATTTTTCATGTCATATTTGCATGTGCTGTCCTGACCAATCAGACTCCTCCTTCATTATGCCTCACAGTGTGGCTTTCTCACAGGAGGAGGAGGAGCCGCTTCAACATTAATTGTCAGCAATCAGCTGAGAGAAAATTATTATCACTAATGCTCAGAGAAACCTGAGAAATCTACGCAGATGGGTGTTTGCACTCTCTCCACTTATCTGTGATGAATCCTGAGAGACTTTTCTACAGTAGATTAAATCAAGACAGCTTGTGCTCCTCCCCTTAAGTCTAGGTAGCAAGACTTAAGGCTCTGCAGTGGAGTCATATATCACATTTGCCAGAATCATTCTGGTTCTATACAATATGCTATTTAATTTTTCATGGATGTATGAGGTCATGTACATGTCCACACATTTTCCAAAGTTTGACAACCAGAAAGTGTCCAAGACTAGTTTTAAACAATATATTTATGTTTTTCATATTTTTAAAACCTAACAATTTTCTGTTTTAGAAACGTTTTGATTGAAAAATGTGCTTGTGCTTTATTACTTTAAAATAAAATGCACTGGTTTTGATATACATTTATTTGCATTGTGTAAAAAGTGGGTTATTAATTATTTAAATGCCCAAATAATTTTTGGGACAACTGTGTGTTGAAATTTAGTTGATGTTGTGTTGAAAATAATAGTTATATAACTGCACACCACAAAACATCTATCTATACTGACACCCCAACATACTAATGACTCATCATAGCTTATGGATATTAAAAAACAACTCACCTTTACAGATTTGCAATTACAAACTACTAATCTGAATATTGGGGTGATGTCTCCCTATGGTGGTGCCCTAAAATCTTTGGTGGTTATGGCCCTGATAATTTGGGCCTGAGGTCCTAGTCATCAAAGTCATGCATTTGATTCACATGGGAATGCATGAACTGATCAAATCTTGAATACAAAGTAAGGTTAGATAAAAATGCTAATGCTTTTTTTAACTAAAAACTTCAACAAATAACTTTTTATGTGTTTTGGCCGTTCATTTACACGACAGTGGCGTTTTGGGGCCCTGAAAATGCAAGCTTTTGAAAATGGGTTTCAAAGTGCAATTTTTTGAAAACTATACCGGTATCGTCTCTGCGTAAACTACAAAAAACATGAATTTGTGAAAACAGTGACGCATGTGTATTACGTGTTCAGTCTATAGGCGCATAGTGTTTCTTTACAAAGTGACATCGCCAACATACTGTCCTGGCAGCAGAATACAGCATTTAGACGTTTTAGGGGATCCGCGAGAACTGGGATTGTTTCACCTGTACGCAAAAAACACGAAGGAAAAACGTTTCCATTTTTAGTACATCGTTGTTGTGCAAACTTACCCTAAATAAGCATTAACACACACAAGATAAAGACAATTGCTGCGTCCCAATTTGCATACTATCCGTCCTAGAAATTAGAATTAGTGTGTCCCAAATCGTATGTCGAAATGAGTATTCCAAAGATACCCGGATGGTCTATTTTTCCCGGTTAGAATTCAAAGTGCAGATCGATGCACACTCTAACGGCTAATATTGCCCACAATCCATTGCGAGTTTGACGAGGATTCTATTAGAACTACAAACTACAAAGTGTTAAAAAACTACAAACGCGGCGGATGTGCGAGTCCGACGTTGAGTTGAGAGGTTTAGATAAAGGAATTAATTATCAGTATCTAACCTGACGAAAACATATTTATTCAGTGTGATCCACATTATATTTCATCTGCAACAGCATTGTGAATTTTGTAATGATACATTTGGCCATTAACTTTTAAATGCATCATTATATTCCAATTGCACACACACAAGGAGAGTCTCCACATTAAAGACCCACAAATGGCAGATCAACGTGCGACTACATTTCTCTCTGATACGGTAGGAAATTAAATTGAATGTGGAGGATTTTAACTGTGACAAGATGATTGACAGGGCAGTTTAAAAGGTGACAGGGTGCACGTAACTAAGTGACAGAGCTGTCCGTTAAAGATGATGAAGTAGTATGTCCCAAAGCTTGCATACTCTTCTGCTACACACTCAAAAGTATGTATTTATTCTTCACAAAAAGAGTACACACTATAAGGGCGTTGTATAAGTAGGCGAATTGGGACGCAGCAAATAATTGACAGGGGGCTACATATATACTGGGGACAAAGGCAACTAAACTAGACACAGGTGAAACTAACTAGTAACTAGGGCAACAAACTACTAACAAGGGCTAATCAAAATCTAAACTGAAAGGAAACACAAGACACAGGAATGAAAAGACAACTAAACTAAACATAACCCTGACAAAATTAAATTATTATGCCTTATTAAGAAAATAATTTTAATGGCTGGATGAGTTGGTTTCTGGAAGACTTTGGAAAAAAAAGGACGTTGCATACTGGATGGTTGGTATTGTTAGTGATATATTGTTTAATAATCCATCTGCTAAATATCTTCTTTTTTAACTTTTTTATTTTATTTTATTTTATTTTATAAATTTTTTTGTTTGTTAAATAAATGGAAAAATCTGTGTAGTCTTTTATCTGATGGTTGACTGTCAAATTTTAGAAGTTGATTTATGGCCTGATAAAACCATAAAATTGAACAAGGGTCTGTTTTCTTTTTCAACTGACTGTGTATATTTGTTTGCCTGCACTCAAAAGTCTGGCCCCGTGAGAACCCTGTCAGCTCTTGTATGTAGCGGAGACATGAATTGAGGCGGCACTCTTTCTATAGACTCTCTCTCCCTTTCTCTCTGTCTCACCCCAGGGGAAAGAGCAGCTGTCAGCCCTCAGCGCAAGAGGGACCCTCCGGGGCACCTGGGGACCACCGCCAAGGCCATCAGGGCCTGCTGGATCCGGTCTGTCAGTGAGTAGCCACCCTCAGGGAGCCCTGAAACAGCGGTTCCCTCCTCCCACTTTCCATGCCTTTTTTCTGAGTCTCTTTCTTCCCTCTGTGACAGATGAGCCAGGACAGTGTGAAGATGTGCACCTGTCTATACAGCGAATGTGCATTACTGTAAGAGCTGTCTGTCACACACAGGGTCTGATCTTCTGTCAGCCCAAAGAGCACAGTTCACGTTTACTGACACAGGACATATGTCTAGATGAATATGGGAGTGTGCTTGCATGTTTGTGACTATAATGGTACATGCAATTCAGAATGTGTCCCTTTTCTTTTCATGAGTTGGACTTTGAATTGGCCAAGCTTTACAGGTATATGCAGTTCACAATTTGTCTTCGTTCTTCTATGGAACACAAAAGGGATTATTTTGAAGAATGCTATTTCTATGGAATTACAATGAACTGGGACAGAAACTTTAAAGGTTTAAAAAGGACACAAAATCATCATAGAAGTACCATAAAAGAAGTCCATTGGACTCATACTCTATGTTGCTAATCCAGGTTGCTTGAAGCCATATAGTAATAGCTTTGAGTGAAAAACAGTAAAATAATAAATAATTAATTTTTGGCAGCTAAATGTTTTATGGCTCTATTTCGAAGACCTTTGGTTAAAACAAAGATCTTTTTAAATTTCTGTTTATTAAAGATTCCTGAAAAAAACAACAACAAAAAAAACATGTATCATGGCTTCCACAACGTTTTGAACATTGATAAAAATAAGAAATGTTTCTTGAGCAGCAAAATCAGCATATTTGAATGGTTTCTGAAGGATCATGTGACACTAAAGACTGGAGTAATGATGCTAAAAATTCAGTTTTGCATCACAGGAATAAATTACATTTTAAAGTATGTTATAATAGAAAACAGGTTATATAATTTACAATAATATTTTATATAATATTACTGTTTTTCTGTATTTTTGATTAAGTAAATGCAAGCTTGGTGAGCATTTAAAAAATAAATAAAAAAATCATATTGACCCCAAACTTCTGAATGGTGTGTGTGCGTGTGTGTGTGTGTGTGTGTGTACATATTAAACATAAGTTTTAGGGACAAAAGGCCCATTTTAAATCTGACTACTTCCTTGGGGGAAAAATTTATATATATATATATATATAAAATGTATAAAGTGTATAATGTTGAAATGAAAAATGGAAAAATGAAAAATTATATATACATTCAAACCAAAAATTATTCAGACACCAGATATATTTTTTTACTAGTGGGTGCAGGACACTATAGTTCATTTATGTAAGTGAGGATAGCAAAATAAAGTAAACTGTGACATATTATACCCAAAAATTCTTCATACAGTGGACTACCAGTAAAATTGATAAAAATTTGGGACCAAAATTATTCAGACACTTTGACCTGACCATGTTTTGCTTAAGTGTTTTTTTTTTTTTTAATTGCTAATGCGACCTTTTATACCACAGACTGAACAAAATTCAGCATTGCTTGGTAACTGGTTGACCTAAATTGGTATTATCTAATTGTGTACTTAAATTTAACAGCTGACAGCTGATTGGTTGATTGTAATCCATTACATACCTTTCTATCAAAGTTATCTGACATTATCAAGATGAATTTGTTCAGACACAGTTTAACTCTTGTCATATTTTATAACCATTTTCTAAACTATATTGAATAAACTGTGATAATGTGAGAAAATGTTGAAGGTGTCTGAATAAATTTTGGTTTGACTGTATATATATATATATATATATATACAGTGTTGGGGTAACTCATTACAAGTAACTTGAGTTACGTAATCAGATTACTTTTTTTCAAGTAACTAGTAAAGTAATGCATTACTTTTAAATTTACAACAAGATATCTGAGTTACTTTTTCAAATTAGTAATGCAAGTTACTTTGTTTTCCCATTTATTGACTGACAGCTCTCTTGCCCCCATGTTGAGAAAAATCGTGAGTAAGTGCAGAGGTGTTGTGTGTAAATATGATGGTTATTGTAGTTCTAGACTAAATGTGAGCATGCATTTACTCATCTCACTTGCACAAAAAAGATCCAGCATTCCTCAAAATTAATAAAATCAGTGAAATGCAAAATCAGAATAATTCGCGAACCTCCAATAATTAAATATGTTAAATAAATGTTAAATATATTTTTAATATGCATTTAATCTCACTTTATTGACCAGTGTACTTGCTGCTGACCTTTGTTTTGTTTGTTTCAGCTCAGGTGAGAAAAAGTAACTCAAAGTTACTAATGTAACACATTACTTTTCTTAAAAAGTAACTAAGTAACGCAATATTGTAATGCATTACTTTTCAAAGTAACTTTCCCCAACACTGTGTATATATATATATATATATATATATATATATATACATATGTATATATATACATACACTGAATGAAATTATAAACGCAACACTTTTGTTTTTGCCCCCATTTTTCATGAGCTGAACTCAAAGATCTAAGACTTTTTCTATGTACACAAAAGGCCTATTTCTCTCAAATATTGTTCACAAATCTGTCTAAATCTGTGTTAATGAGCACTTCTCCTTTGCTGAGGTAATCCATCCACCTCACAGGTGTGGCATATCAAGATGCTGATTAGACAGCATGATTATTGCACAGGTGTGCCTTAGGCTGGCCACAATAAAAGGCCACTCTAAAATGTGCAGTTTTATCACACAGTACAATGCCACAGATGTCGCAAGTTTTGAGGGAGCATGCAATTGGCATGCTGGCTGCAGGAATGTCCACCAGAGCTGTTGCCCATGAAATGAATGTTCATTTCTCTACCATAAGCGTCTCCAAAGGCGTTTCAGAGAATTTGGCAGTACATCCAACCGGCCTCACAACCGCAGACCACGTGTAACCACACCAGCCCAGGACCTCCGCATCCAGCATCTTCACCTCCAAGATCGTCTGAGACCAGCCACCCGGACAGCTGCTGCAAAAACCGGTTTGCATAACCAAAGAATTTCTGCACAAACTGTCAGAAACCGTCTCAGGGAAACTCATCTGCATGCTCGTCGTCCTCATCAGGGTCTCGACCTGACTGCAGTTCGTCATCGTAACCGACTTGAGTGGGCAAATGCTCACATTCGATGGCGTCTGGCACTTTGGAGAGGTGTTCTCTTCATGGATGAATCCCGGTTTTCACTGTACAGGGCAGATGGCAGACAGCGTGTATGGCGTCGTGTGGGTGAGCGGTTTGCTGATGTCAACGTTGTGGATCGAGTGGCCCATGGTGGCGGTGGGGTTATGGTATGGGCAGGCGTATGTTATGGACAACGAACACAGGTGCATTTTATTGATGGCATTTTGAATGCACAGAGATACTGTGACGAGATCCTGAGGCCCATTGTTGTGCCATTCATCCACGACCATCACCTCATGTTGCAGCATGATAATGTACGGCCCCATGTTGCAAGGATCTGTACACAATTCCTGGAAGCTGAAAACATCCCAGTTCTTTCATGGCCAGCATACTCACCAGACATGTCACCCATTGAGCATGTTTGGGATGCTCTGGATCGGCGTATACGACAGCGTGTTCCAGTTCCTGCCAATATCCAGCAACTTCACACAGCCATTGAAGAGGAGTGGACCAACATTCCACAGGCCACAATCAACAACCTGATCAACTCTATGCGAAGGAGATGTGTTGCACTGCGTGAGGCAAATGGTGGTCACACCAGATACTGACTGGTTTTCAGACCAGATTTGAGAGAAATAGGCCTTTTGTGTACATAGAAAAAGTCTTAGATCTTTGAGTTCAGCTCATGAAAAATGGGGGCAAAAACAAAAGTGTTGCGTTTATAATTTTGTTCAGTGCATATCAATTAACATTTAGGAATTTAATTTACATTTAAAAGCCATTATGGAACACAACAGCTGTTAGGTCATTGGGATATCAGAATGTTTTGATCATATTTTATGATTTACTCTATAAATCATAGCACATCACTTCCAGTGACCGCAACAGGGCTGAGAGAACATTGACCAGACCCACAAATCTCTACATATCAACACCATCATTTAGCATAACACATCCTGTCCCTATATTCTCTCATGGGAGTGCAGAGAAAAAGATCTTCACTTCCTGCACCATGACCTCATAATGCCATTACGCCAACTCTTACAGGCTGGAAAACATGAGTGCGGCCTGTGGGAATACCAGCACTCTTAAGCGGGTGTGGTTGGAGAGATCTGTGTGTGTAAGAGTTCCCTAAAGTTTTGGCAGGTGAAAACATAATGTTTTGCAGGATATGGTACCAATTTGTTCTCACATCACACTATATCCTATTTAAAGTCCCATTTAAATCTGACATCATCCAGTATTATTCTGCAAAATCATGTGTTGAAGTTGAAGTGCAAAAAATCATCAGCACAACAGTTTTTATCGGCAGATTTATTTCTGCCCAATAATTACAATTGCAGAATTAAACAGAAGTAGGAATATGTTTTTCTTTTTCTTGTTCTTTCTTGTGGGGGTTGTAGTGAGCAAATAAGAGCTTCATATCTTTATAATTTGCCATTTAAAATCTGTGAGAATTATTTCTTGCTGGCTTTGATGAAGGATCTGTTCATTACACAACATTTCAGTCTTCAACTTTTCACATTTAAAGGGATAGTTCACACAAAAATGAAAATTCTGTCATCAATTGCTCACCCTCAAGTTGTTCCAATCCAAACCTGTATAAATTTCCTTGTTCTGCTGTACACAAAAGAAGATATTTGGAAGAATGTTTGTAACCAAGCAGATCTCGGCCCCCACTTACTACCATAGTATTTTTTCCCCACTATGGTAGTTAATGGGGCTCCAGATCTGCTTGGTAATTTAATGTTACTTGCCATTATTTGTAATTATTTGTGGAATTTACTAGCAATTTCTGAGTAAAAATGGTTTCAAAGTAAATCCTATCCTGCACCATTGTTTACAGTGTAAATCATAGCAGAATAAATTTTCCATTTAAAAAAAAATGTGTATGAATGCTAAATCCTACAATCATGTTTTATTGAATGACTTTAAACATTTAGACCAAAGTCAGCCCATTCTAACATTTAACGATTAACATTAAGCATTAAATCTGGGTTCATTAAAATAACTCCCAAAGCCATAGTCTGTATCTTGGATTTCTTCTGGATGTCAGTGATTTTACATGTGTGTGTGTGTGTGTGTGTGTGTGTGTGTGTGTGCGTGTGGATATGTGTCTGTGTGTGTGAGTCAGTCTCAAGGTCAGGCAGGAAATGCCGGTACAGATGTTGCCTTCATGTAGATGGTTATGAGAATGTCCCAGCTCAGACAGGAAACGGGTGCACTTTGTAGCTTATTGCAGTGTTGAGTTCTCTATGCACTCGTATGAAATAAGAATAAAACACTGAAAGAGTCGAGTTGTTGACAACAGATAAATTGTTTGCATGATCACATACTATGATGAATAACTGCCGTTCAAAAAGCCATTTTAATTTATTATAAATATTATATATATATATATTTCTGATAGTAAAGGATATATACAGTGGGGAGAACAAGTATTTGATACACTGCCGATATTGCAGGTTAGCCCACTTACAAAGCATGTAGAGGTCTGTAATTTTTATCATAGGTACTCTTCAACTGTGAGAGACGGAATCTAAAACAAAAATCCAGAAAATTACATTGTATGATTTTTAAGTAATTAATTTGCATTTTATTGCATGACATAAGTATTTGATACATCAGAAAAGCAGTAATATTTAACTTAATATTTGGTACAGAAACCTTTGTTTGCAATTACAGAGATCATACGTTTCCTCTAGTTCTTGACCAGGTTTGCACACACTGCAGCAGGGATTTTGGCCCACTCCATACAGACCTTCTCCAGATCCTTCAGGTTTTGGGGCTGTCACTGGGCAATACGGACTTTCAGCTCCCTCCAAAGATTTTCTATTGGGTTCAGGTCTGGAGACTGGCTAGGCCACTCCAGGACCTTGAGATGTTTCTTACGGAGCCACTCCTTAGTTGCCCTGGCTGTGTGTTCCGGGTCGTTGTCATGCTGGAAGACCCAGCCACGACCCATCTTCAATGCTCTTACTGAGGGAAGGAGGTTGTTGGCCAAGATCTCGCGATACATGGCCCCATCCATCCTCCCCTCAATACGGTGCAATTGTCCTGTCCCCTTTGCAGAAAAGGATCCCCAAAGAATGATGTTTCCACCTCCATGCTTCACGGTTGGGATGGTGTTCTTGGGGTTGTACTCATCCTTCTTCTTCCTCCAAACACGGCGAGTGGAGTTTAGACCAAAAAGCTCTATTTTTGTCTCCTCAGACCACATGACCTTCTCCCATTCCTCCTCTGGATCATCCAGATGGTCATTGGCAAACTTCAGACGGGCCTGGACATGCGCTGGCTTGAGCAGGGGGACCTTGTGTGCGCCGCAGGATTTTAATCCATGACGGCGTAGTGTGTTACTAATAGTTTTCTTTGAGACTGTGGTCCCAGCTCTCTTCAGGTCATTGACCAGGTCCTGCTGTGTAGTTCTGGGCTGATCCCTCACCTTCCTCATGATCACTGATGCCCCACGAGGTGAGATCTTGCATGGTGCCCCAGACCGAGGGAGATTGACCGTCATCTTGAACTTCTTCCATTTTCTAATAATTGCGCCAACAGTTGCTGCCTTCTCACCAAGCTGCTTGCTTATTGTCCTGTAGCCCATCCCAGCCTTGTGCAGGTCTACAATTTTATCCCTGATGTCCTTACACAGCTCTCTGGTCTTGGCCATTGTGGAGAGGTTGGAGTCTGTTTGATTGAGTGTGTGGACAGGTGTCTTTTATACAGGTAACGAGTTCAAACAGGTGCAGTTAATACAGGTAATGAGTGGAGAACAGGAGGGCTTCTTAAAGAAAAACTAACAGGTCTGTGAGAGCCGGAATTCTTACTGGTTGGTAGGTGATCAAATACTTATGTCATGCAATAAAATGCAAATTAATTATTTAAAAATCATACAATGTGATTTTCTGGATTTTTGTTTTAGATTCCGTCTCTCACAGTTGAAGAGTACATATGATAAAAATTACAGACTTCTACATGCTTTGTAAGTAGGAAAACCTGCAAAATCGGCAGTGTATCAAATACTTGTTCTCCCCACTGTACCTTAAGGCAATGTATAAGTGATGATTTTGACTTTCCACAATATTTTACAATTTCAATGCCAAGTGATATACATGTAATATCTCATGTAAGAGATCGCTAATATCAGATTTTGCTTAAATACAATTTTAAAGATAATTTTATCTAGAAAAAAATCAAAAAGAAGTTTCATTTGCATAGATAAAATGTTTTACTAAATATTTAGTAGATAAACACCCACAAAAAAAATACATAATTTTAATACATAATATTGTGAGCATATAAAAAAAGAATACCTAATTTGATTTAAATGTTTAAATGAGTAAAGTCACAATACAAAGCCTTATTGTTATGGGCATTTTATAATGACAACATTTCATTTCGATTAAAGAAAAATAAATAAAAAAGGCCTTTTCACCTGTAGTACCTCAAATTAATGGATATGCTATTCCATTCATAATTTTTTTTTATATAGCTTTTATATAGCTTTTATATAGCTTGAATGCTTTTGAATGCTAGCCACTGACTAGATGGCGCTCTTTAACCAAAAAAAAAAAAATTTGTGGAATAAGGTTACTTACTTGACCTCTTACACCCTATCTCTTCTTCCCTTCTCTGTCTCTCTCTCTCTCTTTCTCTCTCTCTCACACACACATGCACGCACACTCCCTCACTCACTGTATGGGACTCTGTCCTAAGGGAGTAGTATGTTTTTTTTCCTTCCATTTCGAGGCTCGGAGCTTCTTTTTGTGGACGTGTGATCGGTGCACATTTGGGAGTTCGAGAAAATCCCTGGCATCTTGCCACGCTTTCCATTCATTTAAACATGAACCTTTGCACGTCAATGTACTTTCATGTTTTGGAGTGAACAATCATAGAATTGCTCCATTATTGAAAACAAATCTATGATATAAGCCACAAATGAAAGTGAAATACAATCAGTGTGAGTCAATATAGTCAAGTTACTTGTGAATTACATATATTGGCATGTCTTTTGAAAACTTGATATAACTAGATTATATTAAATGTATCTACAGCTATATTAGTCAGAAATAAAAGCGGCAGCACAATCTAAATCATTATATTAACCTGTGTGTTTTATTTCTGTGGAGCAGATGTTAAACAATGTCTATGCTCTTTTTCATAAAATCAAAGTGAAAGATATTGAAGAGTTTTAAAAAAAAAAGAGGTTGAAAATTAGAACTTCGAGAAGCAAAATTAAATAAGTTTTGTTTTCTGATGTAAAATGTATAAAAATTAAGCGAGTTTATGCTTACAACATGAAAAATATCTGCTAATGGGGTAAGAAAAATTAAAATAAAATAAAAAATAAAAACTTATTTATGAAACGATTATTTTAAGATGCCAGATATTTTACTTGTTTTAAGCAAAAACTGACATAATTTTGATAAATCTTTCAGAAAACAAGACTTAATATCTTATGCCATTTTATTTCTCAAGTAAATACATCTTGATTTAAGAATGTTTAGATATTTGTACTGGAAAACAAGGCAAAAATACTGAGCAATTAAATCATCTTTTGCAGTATAAATAATGGAAGGTAGTTTTTTGCTGCTTTTTGGAACACCATCCACTTTATTTGTATGGAAAAGAACAGCTTAAACATTCTTCATAACATCCCCCTTTGTGTGCCGCAGAATAAATGAATGAACGAACAAACAAGCAAATAAACAACTAAAAAAATTACATTCATTTGTGATGAAGGTGAACTATACCTTTAAAGAGGCTGAAAAATTCAAGAATATTATTTGGTTTATATTTTACTTCAAAGTATTTGTCTAGTTAAGAACGAAGGTAATACTGGAGAAAATCCTAGTGAAGAAGCAGTAATGACATTTCCAAATTAATTTCCTGTGGCAAACATAAACATTTAGATGATGAAACATATGTTTATGTTTAACATTATAATGTAAAACTATATTCACTAACATCCTCAAATTTCCATCCATCAGTAGGAATAATAAAAAACTATTTTACCCAGTTTTTTTTCCAGAAGTGAGAATGAAGCCTAGAGATGCAAATTCAAGAGCATCAAAAGCATAATTTCTAAGAGAATATGGTTATCAAACCCAACATGAAAAAACCCTGGCAGAGCCACTGAATTCAGGTAGGGGGGTGGGTGGGTGGGTGGGTGGGTGTGTGTGTGTGTGTGTGTGTGTGTGTGTGTGTGTGTGTGTGTGTGTGTGTGTGTGTGTGTGTGTAGAGAGAGAGAGAGAGAGAGGGAGAAAATGGTTTGAAAGTAGATTGTAAGTGTGTTTCTGTCTTTGTGTTTCTGGAAGTTTGCATATTTTCCCATGAAGTGTGTATGTTGCAGTGATGTATGTCTTGTGTGTATGTGTGAAAGATTGTGGTTTCGTCAAAAGCCAGAGAAGACAAAGCAGACCGATCTCCCCTGTGGAAAGTTCTACAGATGACTAATTCATGAGTCCTGAACTCAGAGACCACCTAGAGAGAGACAAAGAGTGAGACTGACCACCTTATGCCCTTCCAGCCAGAAAATACAGCTGATTAAAGTCTTATAAGACAAAGAAAACTGTTTTGTCATTAACATTAACAATTAACTATTTTATGTTGGTGACAAATTGGTGACAAATTCATATAAATTTGTATGATCTCTTTCATACGTTTTCACATGATCTGCTCATGTCCCATTGAGGGTTATGGTTAGAGGTGGGGGAAGCGTGAAGCTTCATTCTTACTGTTTGATCACAAATCATACATTTCCTTACGAATCACATTGTATGGATTTGTGTGTAATTGCAAAATCTGGATCAACTGAATCAATGACTTAATAGAAACAATTTGTTTACAAACCCGTTATTGGTAAATGACGACGTAAATTTCGGTCTTTTTCTCACACAAAGCTAGATCGTATGACTTCAGAAGACTTAACCCTTAAATGCGTACGTCGGGTCTTTAGTGACCCAGGACGTCATTCACTACCCTCCTCCTCATTCATTTTTTAAAGTTAGGCATCAACCTTCTTAGTATTCCTCAGTCAATTCATTATAAACAATATAACAAGAAAAAAATAATAAAATGATAAAAGAATGCCTGTTTTCCCATTAATTTTTGGTAAAAAATTGAATAGGGTCACTAATGACCCGAGGTGTGTAACAGTCTAAGTATATTTTTTCTGCACAACAATAATTGAATCTTTGATGACTGAATAAGTGCCTTTATTCCACAAGGTGGCGATGTCTGATACACAATGATGAAGTGACGTTTCACTCATAGTTACCGCAGGCAGAAAACAAAAGAATAGGAAGTATCATCAGCAAAACTTGAAACGGCTCAGTGATTTACAAGTACTGAACGCAATCAAATATTAGTGTCACTGTCAATTGATGGTGCATCTGGTGAAGAAGCTGTCAACGATTAAAATATTGATTTTTGAAGATGTTAAACCTGCAGTCCGTAACTCTTTTTGGTTAAAATTTATCCAAAATCAATTTTTGAGCAAGTACATAACCAGCCAGTGTTCAAAACGATCTCCTTACCTTTGCCTGATTCACAATGGTAAGCTTGTAATAATGTGTTCTAATTTGAGTAGTACTGGTAGCTTTCTGCGGGAAATACAAGCTTCTTTGCGTCATTAATTTCAGGGTTCAAACAGAGATGGCGACAAAGAGGTAAAACTTGCGGACTGCAGCTTTAAAATTGATAGTTTTGAGAATATGTTTGAGATTGCAAAAATGAGCCAGATGCTGAATGTACTGGGAAATGAGGACAGTGGTGATGGTATAAAACATCTGCTCAAACTGAACCCTTCCAAGCTCCAAAAGGTAACAAAATATGCTTAATTTTTTTCTTCTATAATTGTTACTCTAATATCAGGAGAGACATAGCCTGACGTCGTCATTCTCAGATTCTAGTCAGAATATGAGTCTGATACTGCTCCACTGGGCTGTGATTATGGGGCGTGTTTCAACCGAACCAGGAAAGAAAATGCCTCTGCACTCAATTGGACAGACCTACAACCAATCAGAGCAACGGAGTAAGTGACGTATGTTGAGCAACTGGAAGAAGTAGAAGAAGAAGAGTGTAAACGATTTTTGCCAGTGTTGTAAAAAGAATTTAAGGATACATGGAGTACTTACCAACACGATCATCATTTTTGAGAGAAATAGTAAAGGTGAATGCATATACGAACAAGTTCTCCGTTTAGGGTTAGAACGAATTCAACCCAAGCGTTCTTTGGTGACGTGGATGATTACGTTACTGTTGATCATCTGTCCATCATCGTATAAAGCCCGCCCTGACAATCTGATTGGTCCGAACAGCTCTGGTTCGAGCATAGTTGCTCCACAACGGATCAAGTCCAGACCGAACTTCCCGACCACAAATGTTGTGGGCGGGGCTAAATTCGGCTGGCATCCAGGCTAGGAGAGACACACTATATAGCCAAAAGTTTTGGGACGCCTGCCTTTACATGAATTTTAATGACATCCCATTCTTAATCTGTAGGGTTTAATATGGAGTCTGCCCACCCTTTGCAGCTATAACAGCTTCAGCTCTTCTGGGAAGGCTTTCCGCAAGGTTTAGGAGTGTGTTTATGGGAATTTTTGACCATTCTTCTAGAAGCGCATTTGTGAGGTCAGGCACTGATGTTGGACGAGAAGGCCTGGCTCGCAGTCTCTGCTCTAATTCATCCCAAAGGTGTTCTATTGGGTTGAGGTCAGGACTCTGTGCAGGCCAGTCAAGTTCCTCCACACCAAACTCGCTCATCCATGTCTTTATGGACCTTGCTTTGTGCACTGGTGCGCAGTCATGTTGGAACAGGAAGGGGCCATCCCCAAACTGTTCCCACAAAGTTGGGAGCATGAAATTGTCCAAAATGTCTTGGTATGCTGAAGCTTTAAGAGTTCCTTTCACTGGAACTAAGGAGCCAAGCCCAACCCCTGAAAAACAACCCCACACCATAATCCCCCCCTCCACCAAACTTTACACTTGGCACAATGCAGTTAGACAAGTACCGTTCTCCTGGCAAATGCCAAACCCAGACTCATCCATCGGATTGCCAGACAGAGAAGCGTGATTCGTCACTCCAGAGAACACGTCTCCACTTCTCTAGAGTCCAGTGGTGGCGTGCTTTACACCACTGCATCCGACGTTTTGCATTGCACTTGGTGATGTAAGGCTTGGATGCAGCTGCTCGGCCATGGAAACCCATTCCATGAAGCTCTCTACGCACTGTTCTTAAGCTAATCTGAAGGCCACATGAAGTTTGGAGGTCTGTAGCTACTGACTCTGCAGAAAGTTGGTGACTTCTGCGCACCTCAGCATGTGCTGACCCCGCTCTGTGATTCTCTGTTTACGTGGCCTACCACTTTGTGGCTTAGTTGCTGTTGTTCCCAATTGCTTCCACTTTGTTATAATACAGTGGGGAGAACAAGTATTCGATACACTGCCGATTTTGCAGGTTTGCCCACTTACAAAGCATGTAGAGGTCTGTAATTTTTATCATAGGTACACTTCAACTGTGAGAGATGGAATCTCCTGAAGGAGGGAACGGAGACGTACGTCGGACGTCACCGACGAATTGGGATCACTTCTGGGAGCCCCTATCAGCTTCGAGTGTATAGAGAATGGGCCAATGGCCATTGGCGTGCGAGATTTGCATCTCGCGCTCCGCCCCGCATCGCGGGTATAAAGCGGAAGCGGATGCAGCGCACATTTGTTTTTCACTGAGGAGCCGAACTAGTGACTCGGCCGCTGCAGTGATGGTACAGCAACTGTGGCGACGGGACGTACGTCTCCGTTCCCTCCTTCAGGGAACGAGGGTTACATACGTAACCGAGACGTTCCCTTTCAGTCGGTCACGTTCGACGTACGTCGGACGTCACCGACGAATTGGGATCCCTATGGAAAACGCCACAGTTACTACCACTTCCAGCGCCCAGCGAAAGCCCCTCAGACCCCCGTCTGTTCGGGGCGGGGAACTTACGCAGGGAGAGTCACTGCTGCTGTTCCGCAAGACCCACTCAGCAGAGTATTGGATAACGCTGGGAAAGCGTGCCCCGGGGGGCCGCTGCGGAAGCCACATCCTACCCGTAGGGAGGTATCATGTGGAATATACATGTATGGACTGGCCGTGGGCAGTACAACATACGGAAGTCCCAGGGGTGGCCCCGGCCAATGCAGGCGGGAGACTACACCGCACAGAGACGGCAGAGCGAGCTCTGCCAAGGGAAAGACACGGGCTCGCCGTAGGGAGCCGTACCGTGGAAGAATACACATATGGGACCGCCGTAGGGGTCACAACATATGGATACCCAGCCTAACACAAGTTCCACCAATGCATACGAGTGTTAGACCTGGCGTCGGACGCTCCGCCACGTCTGACTGCTACGGGTTGCGGAGGACTCAACAGGGTTCGCCGTGCTGGGGAACTCGACTGGAGCATATCAGCGCACGTATCCGGTCCATGAGGAGGGGAATGGCGCAGCAAGCCGACACTAGAACGGGCCCTTCGGTGTTACTGGCTATTTGAAGCGAGCACACGGGAAGAAACCGGCTCTACACGGAGGCTATAGAATCTAGCGAACGTGTTAGGTGTCGCCCAGCCCGCAGCTCTACATATATCTGTCAGCGAGGCGCCGTGCGCCAGCGCCCAGGAAGAGGCCACACTCCTAGTGGAGTGGGCCCTCAACCCAAGCGGGCAGGGCACGCCTTGGGTTTCATACGCCAAGGCGATGGCATCCACTATCCAGTGAGCCATCCTCTGCTTGGAGACAGCCTTTCCCTTCTGCTGGCCTCCGTAACAGATGAAGAGCTGTTCTGAGGTCCTGAAGCTTTGCGTTCTGTCCACGTAAGTCCGCAGAGCGCGAACGGGACAGAGAAAAGCCAGGGCTGGGTCTGCCTCCTCCGAAGGCAGCGCTTGCAGGTTCACCACCTGGTCCCGAAAGGGAGTGGTGGGAACCTTGGGCACATATCCGGGCCGGGGTCTCAGGATTACATGAGAGTTACCCGCCCCGAATTCCAGGCACGATTCGTCGACCGAAAATGCCTGCAGGTCCCCTACCCTCTTGATGGAAGCCAATGCAGTCAGGAGTACTGTCTTCCAGGACAGGATTTTTAACTCTACTGACTGCAAAGGCTCAAAGGGAGCCCTCTGTAATGCGGTTAGCACCAGGGGCAAATCCCAAGAGGGTATAGAGTGAGGGCGAGGCGGATTTAATCTCCTCGCCCCCCTCAGGAACCTGACGACCAGATCGTGCTTTCCTAGGGACTTACCTTCGACCATGCTGTGATTTGCGGCGATAGCGGCAACATACACTTTGAGGGTGGAGGGAGACAGCCTTCGCTCCAACCCTTCTTGCAGGAAGGAAAGCACAGAGCCGATCGAACATCTTCGGGGGTCTTCTCGACGAGAAGAACACCACTCGACGAACAGGTTCCACTTCAACGCGTAGAGGTGCCTCGTAGAGGGGGCTCTGGCGGAAGTGATGGTGTCTACCACAGCCTGTGGTAGGCCACCTAGAACCTCCGCGTCCCGTCCAGGGACCAGACATGGAGTTTCCAGAGGTCCGGACGCGGGTGCCACAGGGTGCCCCGTCTCTGAGTCAGGAGGTCCTTCCTCAGAGGAATGGGCCAAGGAGGTGCTGTCGCGAGGAGCACTAGTTCCGGGAACCAGGTCCGGTTGGGCCAGTATGGTGCAACTAGCAAGACCTGCTCCTCGTCCTCCCTGACCTTGCACAGTGTCTGCGCAAGAAGGCTCACTGGGGGAAACGCATATTTGCGTAGGCCCCGGGGCCAGCTGTGTGCCAGCGCATCCGAGCCGAGGGTCCCCCCGGTCAGGGAATAGAACAACTGGCAGTGAGACGTGTCCGGGGCGGCAAACAGGTCTACCTGTGCGGTCCCGAAGCGACTCCAGATCAGCTGGACCACCTGGGGATGGAGTCTCCACTCTCCTGGGAGCACTTGCTGTCGTGAGAGCTCGTCGGCTGCACGATTGAGCAGGCCCGGGATATGAATGGCACGAAGCGACCTCAGATGCTTCTGACTCCAGAGGAGGAGATGGCGGGCGAGTTGTGACATGCGGCGGGAGCGTAGACCACCCTGTTTGTTGATGTACGCAACGGCCGCAGTGTTGTCCGTACGGACCAGAACGTGCTTGCCTCGTAGCGGCCCTTTGAGGCGGCCCAGCGCAAGACGAACTGCTAACAACTCGAGGCAATTGATATGCCATTGCAGTTGAGGCCCCGTCCACAGACCCGAAACTGCAAGCCCGTTGTACGTGGCCCCCCAGCCGGTGGATGAGGCATCCGTGGAGACCACAGCATGCCTGGACACTTGTTCTAGGGGAACTCCTGCCCGTAGGAACGAAGGGTCCAACCACGGACTAAAGGTTTGGCGACACTTCGGTGTTACTGAGACACGGAATGAGCCGCTCTGCCACGCCCATCTCGGGACTCGGTCGTGTAGCCAGTGTTGAAGCGGCCTCATATGAAGCAATCCGAGCGGCGTCACTGCGGCTGCGGATGCCATATGCCCCAGGAGCCTCTGAAAATGTTTCAGTGGTACCGCTGTCCTGCATTTGAACGAATTCAAGCAGTTCAACACCGACTGGACGCGCTGCTCTGTGAGTCGCGCTGTCAGATTGACCGAGTCCAACTCCATACCGAGAAAAGAAATCCTCTGCACGGGGCAGAGTTTGCTCTTTTCCCAGTTGACCTGAAGTCCCAACAGGCTGAGGTGACTGAGCACCATGTCCCTGTGTTCGCACAACTGTGCCTTCGACTGAGCCAGAATCAGCCAGTCGTCGAGGTAGTTGAGAATGCGAACACCACGCTCTCTCATGGGAGCAATGGCCGCCTCCGCGACCTTCGTGAAGACGCGGGGCGACAGGGACAGCCCGAAGGGTAGGACTCTGTACTGATATGCCCGTCCCTCGAACGCAAAGCGTAGGAACGGTCTGTGTCGGGGGAGAATCGAGACATGAAAGTACGCGTCCTTCAGGTCGATCGCTGCAAACCAATCTTGGGGACGGATGCACCTGAAGATGCGTTTCTGCGTTAGCATTCTGAACGGCAGCCTGTGAAGGGACCGATTCAAGAACCGCAGGTCCAAGATTGGCCGTAACCCGCCGCCTTTCTTGGGTACAATGAAGTACGGGCTGTAGAAGCCTGTCTTCATATCGGCTGGAGGGACCGGCTCTATCGCGTCCTTCGCCAGTAGGACTGCGATCTCCGCCCGTAGCACGGGGCGTCCTCCTTCGACACGGAGGTGAAGTGAACGCCCCTGAACTTGGGGGGCCGCCGAGCGAACTGAATCGCATAGCCGAGTCTGATAGTACGGATGAGCCAGCGGGACGGGCTGGGGAGCGCTAGCCAGGCTCCCAGCGACCGAACCAGCGGGACCAACGGCACCACAGACGTACCCGCAGCGGGGCAGCGCAGCGGAGTGCAGGGACCCGACTCGGACGGCATCGCGGCCCGAAGTGGGGTCTGAGTGCGCAATGCAACACTTACCTGCTTCCGCTGAGGGGGTGCACGAGTGTGCGGAGGCCTCTTGTGTGCGTCCTGGACACAGCCAGCACCCCCTGCTGGCGATAAGAGAGGCACCGGAGGGTGACAAGGCATGGGAGCGTCGTACACCGCCAAGCGCGCTCTCTTGGCACCCAGAGATTTTAGAAACAGCTCTTTTTTTGAAGTTTTGGGTACCACTGGCCCGAAGGCCAGTGGCAGAACAGAAACCAAACAAGAACATAAAATTCTCTCCCGGCCCTCCAGCGGGAGAAGGAGCGGTGCTGTCACCACCTCCTGAAGAGCTGTCTCCTCCATCTCTGGGTGGCCCGTCTCAGGGTCTCTTACGACGACGCTTGCCACCTGGCTTGGCAGCGGCCTGAGCGGGCTGGACGGCCTTCCCGCGGCCGGCTCCACGCCGTTGCCCTGGTGGAGGCTGCTGCTGGGCTGGGGCGGGGGCGGGAGCGGGGGCGGCGGCGGGCGGCCGCCCTCGGCGACGAGCAGGCGGAGGAGCTGCGGCCGGCGGCTGGGCAGCAGCTGACCGCCGGGGCAGGATGTGTTTGATGGCCTCCGTCTGCTTCTGGACAGTCGAGAACTGCTGGGCAAAGCTCTCGACTGCGTCGCCGAACAGCCCAACCTGGGAAATGGGGGAGTCCAGGAACCGATACTTATCAGTCTCCCTCATATCGGCCAGGTTGAGCCAGAGATGTCGCTCCTGGACCACAAGAGTGGACATCGCCTGACCAATGGAACGGGCGGTGACTTTCGTCGCCCGGAGGGCGAGGTCCGTCGCCGTCCGGAGCTCCCGGAGGAGCTCTGGGTCAGGTCTACCCTCGTGCATGTCCATGAGTGCCTGGGCCTGGTGCACCTGGAGCAACGCCATGGCATGCAAGGCGGACGCAGCCTGTCCACAAGCCTTGTAAGCCTTCCCAGTTAGACTGGAGGAGAACTTACAGGCCTTGGATGGGTGGCGTGGGTCTCCGCGCCAGGTGGAAGCGGACGCCGGACACAGTTGCATCGCGACCGCCCGTTCCACCGGCGGGATCCCCACGTACCCCTTGGCTGGCCCGCCGTCGAGAGTAGCGAGGAGGGAGGAGCCACTCGGCCGGTTTCTGGCAGAAAAAGGTGCCGTCCACGACCTCGTGAGCTCCTCATGCACTTCCGGGAAGAAGGGCACCGGGGCGGGACGCTGAGAACCAGCGCGAGCCGCCCCGAGAAACCAATCATCCAGCCTAGAAGGCTCGGGACACGGTGGAGGGTTCCACACGAGCCCGACCTTTTCGGCGGCCCGGGAAAGCATAGCCGTCAGCTCGGGGTCCGTCTCGGACAACGCCACTCTCCCAGAGGGAGGCAACGCAGCCGGGTCTTCATCCCCCGAGGACTGAAACTCCCCCTCCGATGCAGCGATCGACATCCTATCCTCTGCTGGAGCTCCAAAGGTCACCGTTGGACCACTTCGAGAGGGGCCAGCGACTTCCTCCGGAAGCTCAACCGGCTGCGGCACTACAGAGGGTTTAGGGGCCCACGGAGGCTGGCTCGGCGGGTGTGCCCTAAACGTGATCCTCAGGTCACCCTGGCTATTTGCCGAAGTAGGTCTATCCTGCTGGGCAGGGATAGCACTAGATCGGGGCATAGGTAAGGGGACTCCACCCTCCCGAAGGTAGGCGAGTCTCGACCTTAGCGCCGAGATAGTCATGTTCCGGCAATGGGAACACGAGCTATCCACAAACGCTGCCTCGGCATGTTGAATACCCAGACATGTCAGGCAGCGATTGTGACCGTCAGCTGGTGACAGGGAACGACCGCATCCAGAAACGCACGGGTGGAATGACATCTTGAAAAAGACGCAATTTCACACCCGTGTTGCTCTTTTAGAAGAAGCTCTTAACGTGCTGAAGCACCCAGGAACAACCGCGGCAAACACAGGGGATAGTGCAGCCTGTGTTTGCACTCACCGTGGAACGCCCCCACCGAACCAACCGGGATGCTGTAAAAACAGCAGTTTGTTTCACCGATTTCGGTGAGCTCGCGGTTGTCACTGCACGTGCCTTCTCCCCAGCACAAAAGCCTCTTCTCTCGCTCTCTCTCTTTCTCTTGCTGAACAGGAAGTCTTTCATGAGCTTGTTTTGCTCCGAAGTGAATGACAAATGTGCACTGCATCCGCTTCCGCTTTATACCCGCGATGCGGGGCGGAGCGCGAGATGCAAATCTCGCACGCCAATGGCCATTGGCCCGTTCTCTATACACTCGAAGCTGATAGGGGCTCCCAGAAGTGATCCCAATTCGTCGGTGACGTCCGACGTACGTCGAACGTGACCGACTGAAAGGGAACACATTGTATGATTTTTAAATAATTAATTTGCATTTTATTGCATGACATAAGTATTTGATCACCTACCAACCAGTAAGAATTCCGGCTCTCACAGACCTGTTAGTTTTTCTTTAAGAAGCCCTCCTGTTCTCCACTCATTACCTGTATTAACTGCACCTGTTTGAACTCGTTACCTGTATAAAAGACACCTGTCCACACACTCAATCAAACAGACTCCAACCTCTCCACAATGGCCAAGACCAGAGAGCTGTGTAAGGACATCAGGGATAAAATTGTAGACCTGCACAAGGCTGGGATGGGCTACAGGACAATAGGCAAGCAGCTTGGTGAGAAGGCAGCAACTGTTGGCACAATTATTAGAAAATGGAAGAAGTTCAAGATGACGGTCAATCTCCCTCGGCCTGGGGCACCATGCAAGATCTCACCTCGTGGGGCATCAGTGATCATGAGGAAGGTGAGGGATCAGCCCAGAACTACACAGCAGGACCTGGTCAATGACCTGAAGAGAGCTGGGACCACAGTCTCAAAGAAAACTATTAGTAACACACTACGCCGTCATGGATTAAAATCCTGCGGCGCACGCAAGGTCCCCCTGCTCAAGCCAGCGCATGTCCAGGCCCGTCTGAAGTTTGCCAATGACCATCTGGATGATCCAGAGGAGGAATGGGAGAAGGTCATGTGGTCTGAGGAGACAAAAATAGAGCTTTTTGGTCTAAACTCCACTCGCCGTGTTTGGAGGAAGAAGAAGGATGAGTACAACCCCAAGAACACCATCCCAACCGTGAAGCATGGAGGTGGAAACATCATTCTTTGGGGATGCTTTTCTGCAAAGGGGACAGGACGACTGCACCGTATTGAGGGGAGGATGGATGGGGCCATGTATCGCGAGATCTTGGCCAACAACCTCCTTCCCTCAGTAAGAGCATTGAAGATGGGTCGTGGCTGGATCTTCCAGCATGACAACGACCCGGAACACACAGCCAGGGCAACTAAGGAGTGGCTCCATAGGAAGCATCTCAAGGTCCTGGAGTGGCCTAGCCAGTCTCCAGACCTGAACCCAATAGAAAATCTTTGGAGGGAGCTGAAAGTCCGTATTGCCCAGCGACAGCCCCGAAATCTGAAGGATCTGGAGAAGGTCTGTATGGGGGAGTGGGCCAAAATCCCTGCTGCAGTGTGTGCAAACCTGGTCAAGAACTACAGGAAACGTATGATCTCTGTAATTGCAAACAAAGGTTTCTGTACCAAATATTAAGTTCTGCTTTTCTGATGTATCAAATACTTATGTCATGCAATAAAATGCAAATTAATTACTTAAAAATCATACAATGTGATTTTCTGGATTTTTGTTTTAGATTCCGTCACTCACAGTTGAAGAGTACCTATGATAAAAATTACAGACTTCTACATGCTTTGTAAGTGGGCAAACCTGCAAAATCGGCAGTGTATCAAATACTCAACACAACATCCTCATTAAACCCATCCCCGGCGTGACGACTCCAATCTTTCGCATAATCCTACGAATATCTATTGATCTAATATGACTTCTGACCTGTAATGTTGCCAGAATCATGATCATACACTATTTGTTTGTTGGCCAGAGGAGAACTGGCACCCCGACTGAGCCTTGTTTCTCCCAGTTTCTCCTGGTTTTTTTCTCCATTCTGGCCCTGAAGGAGTTTTGGTTCCTTGCCACCGTCACCTTTGGCTTTTGGCTTGCTCAGTTGGGGACACTTAAATTTCAACTATATTACTGATCTGCCCGCATTGACACTATATGATAATTGAAATGAGCTGGATGACATCACCGTTTTCACCAGAGCGGCTGTACAGCCGAATCAAATTCCGTTGCATTATTTTCCTGTTACCACTGTGAAGCTGCTTTGAAACAATTGCCATTGTAAAAAGCGCTATATAAATAAAGGTGATTTGATTTGACTTGTTCTCCCCACTGTAGTTATAATATTAATATAACAGTTGACTGTAGAATATTTAGCAGTGAGGAAATTTCAAAAATGGACTTATTGCACAGGTGGCAACCTATCACGGTACCACGCTTGAATTCACTGAGCTCCTGAGAGCGACCCATTCTTTCACAAATGTTTGTAGAAGCAGTCTGCATGCCTAGGTGCTTGATTTTATACACCTGTGGCCATGGAAGTGATTGGAACACCTGAATTCAATGATTTGGAGGGGTGTCCCAATACTTTTGGCAATATAGTGTATATTATCTATATTATATATTATATATGTATTATTTTATATGATCATGACAGATCCATCTAGATATAGATCTTGGTCGTTAAAGACCTGAATATGTAATAATGATTGGTGAAACATTCATGCATTTAAGGGTTAAAATAGTGCACGTCGCATGGACTAACATGCTGCTTTTATGGTGATTTGTACATTTTTGTTTTTCTGATAAAGAGCAGGCATGATATTCTTCAAATTATATTGACATTCTAAAATTATGTTTTGTGTTCAGAGGAAGAAAGAAAGTCATATGGCTTTGGAACAAAATGAGGGAGAGTAAAATAATGACAGATCTCTTCAATCCTACATGTGGCCCAAGTGTCAACATAATCTTTTCAATGAAACACATGCCCTCTTGTTCTTGTCCCCACCAGCCTCTAGACTTGATGTGGTTCTCATATGTTCTTGAAATATTTCAGTACTTGGCAATCTTAGACAGTTCTAGAATGACTATTTAATGGCAATGAGAGAGCAGAAGAAGCTTTTGCCTGTGCTTCACCTTTGAGAAGTGAAGATTTGAAGTGTCAAGCACAAGACAGCTCGAGAAACCCATTAGACTCATACTGGCATATGTACACACACACTATTAATAGTGCTATTAAACTGGATCTCACGTTCAGTTTAAAGGGATAGTTCACCCAAAAATGAAAATTCTGTCATCATTTACTCACCTTCAAGCTATTCCAAACCCGTATGAATTTCTTTCTTCTGCTGAACACACAAGAAGATATTTTGAAGAATATGTTTAACGAAACAGTTGATGGGCCCCATTGACTTCCATAGAATGGAAAAAAATACTATGGAAGTCAGTGGGGCCCAAGGTTACTGACATTCTTCAAAATATCTTCTTTTGTGATCAGCAGAAGAAAGAAATTCATACAGGTTTGGAACAACTTGAGGGTGAGTAAATGATGACAGAATTTTCATTTTTGGGTGGACTATCCCTTTAACAAAACAATATTATCAAATTTAGATGTACAGACAAAAAAAGAAAAAAATAATAAAGAAATTCATGCACAGATAGTTTTATGATTACCAACAGCATGCGGTCCAACTTCACAGCCAGTGAAACAAAACCAGCGAAGAAAACATAAGCACGCTGTCCTATAAGCTCTGTCTGCTTTTTTTGATTGACAGGAAGACAGACAGGTTATCGGGACGTTTTGATAATGCCGACTTCATACCTATTCAATGTTTCATGTGTGCCTCTGCTGCAAGTTGCATTCTTACCGTCGCACGCTCTTCGTCTTCTGGACCTCATATGCATGTGCAGGCCACGTGGGACGGCATTTGCATTAGAAAGCGGAATATAATCACTTTAATTTTTAACAAGACATTTGGTATGTGCCACAAAGGCAGATTCTCGGCAACTGACGGAGCCCACGAAAGAAAAGAAAAAAAGAATTATTATGCAGGGAATTAAAGGAAAGCTGGAGTTGATGCGGCACATACATCAATCAAGTGTTGCGAGTGTCGGAGAGAGGGGGAAAATGCACTGCATCCATGTTTCCAATAAAAATAACATTAAAGTAAATCTGCCATTAATCTTGCATATTGATCAAGGTCGGTGTTAAGGAATTAATCATGAGTAGCATGCTATACATCAAACAGTCATAAATAAATAAGCAGCTCAAACAATGTAGTGCGTCTGGGCCGAGGTCAATACCTCATTAGCAGGGGTGTCTGCGCATACCATGCTTATTTTGAACAATGAAACTAGCTGTGGACTAAAGGTTATTACTATTAGGATTATGTTCGATTGTCAAAGGTTGAGGTGAAATATCTTCGCACTTTATGGGAAGTGAAATGAGGGGAGTTTCCTGTAAAAGCACTGGAGCTGTGACCTGAAAATACCTAGTGCTGAATGACAGATGTAAGAGCTTTCAAACCTTGTTTTTGATTGCAAAACTTGATATAAAAAGACGGTGGGTAATATCTCTAAATTCAATCTTAAACAGACTAGCCTATACAGTGCAAAAATGGCTTATTAATGGAGTTCAAAGTAAATTCATCCTTTTGGAATCCTAAAATCAACATTAATCTATTTACGAAGCAAGATTGCATGAAATATTAAATATTAAGACTTGTTTTCAGTGTAGAGTGTATCTTGAATATAAATGTAACATCTGGCAAAATACACTTTTATTCAAGATATTTTCTCTGAAAACAAGTGTTAGTTGGTTTTGAATATTTTAAAATATTTTAACTGAAAGACAAAAATATTTGTTAATAATAATAATAATAATATTAATAATACTAATATATATATATACAGTATATATATATATATATATATATCTTATCAAGCTAGCTAGAAATGACATAGCAACCCTCATCTTTCTTCAGAAAATCTAGTTTACACTGCAAAAAAAAAAACTGCAAAAAAAAAAAATATATATATATATATATATATATTTTTTTTTTTTTTTTTTTTTTTTTTTGCAGTGTAAACTAGATTTTCTGAAGAAGGATGAGGGTTTATCATGAAAAATCATACATCCTAACAAGTGATTCTCAAAAGCAGAATGCCCAAGTTAAAATGTTTTTATCCACTGTAGGGAGATTTTACTGTATTGTGTATATCGCGGTATGTAAATATATAGCACTATTGACACTTCTGAGTGATGAAATGCATGAATGAGAATATAAAGAGCGGGATGTGCTTGATGTTAAAAAGAGTTCATGTAAACACAGCCAGTTATGTCTCAAGTGAAAGTAAACAGTTGGGTGTAAACCGGATGTGTATCAGTATAATAGATCCGTGTGTTTGGTCTTAAAGTGACAGCAGCCTAATATACCGACCTGCTGCTCTGTGTCATTAATGTGAATCAAACAAAAGAGAAAATAACTTACTGCTTTTGAATAATTTTTTAATAAGAATACATTTATATTTAATTTATACAGTGACGACTATGCAATGTTTTACTATCGATTATTAAATGTCTGTACTAATTCTAACTACATGTTAAATAAACCTCTTGTACCTGAAAAACTTAATTTGTTTAATTCATATTTTTGTTATATTGTATTTGTCCTATTGTTTGCTTCTTTTTTCTTATTTTTAATAACAGAAATTAGATAAAATAACACAAACTACATTGTGGTATATATAATTACCGTGAAATAAAATTTCTCATATCGTGAAATAAGAATTTTGTCATATCGCCCACCCCTAATCCACTGTATGCGCTAGACATCATCACACAAATCTAGCAGCCTACAATAATTACATTTTGATAAGTGCTTGCATTTCACACTCCTGGAGCATGGGTAAAACAAGAGGACAGCCCCGTGGCAGGTCTCTGTGGGAAACTCTCAATTTTCACTCTTAACATGGTGATCTAGAAACTTAATTGCTTCCATTTCCCTCCCTCTCCATCTTTTTTCTTTGCTGAGGGCACTCGCTTCCTAACCTGCCATTGTGTTTAGTGCCACTCGTGACTGGCATAGCTGATGCCCACTGGGCTTTAGAAGGGGGTTTTCTGAACAGCAAGTGCCATGGGATCTGTCATATACTTTTGTCATGTTTTACACTTTTATCAGTGCCTCAAAAGTGGCACACTTTCTATCGAATGTATGTGGACCTAAAACTCTGTTAACGCCTGGGCCTCCGGGTTAAGAGCTTAGTAGGAAAATGAATCAGGGCTAAATCTCCAGTGGTGAAATTAAGGTAAATTGAGGTAAATACTTTGCCATTGTTCGATTCAGAGCACTTTATTAGTCTGCGGAACAAGGTCTCATTAGGCAATAGGGAAAAGAGAAAAGCTGTCTGTAATGTGGTGCCGCATTACCATTGACATCTGCCGCAGTCTTTGGAGATTATCTTTCTATGGTGATAATTTGTGAGCCAGGTGTCACCAACAATTACACCCACCTCATCCTGTCTCAACAGGCCTGTGTATCAAGCAATAGCTCCACCCTTCCCCTCATTCCTCCTCTTTTCATCCCCCATCCGGCTTTTGTCATCTCACCTTCAGAAACTCAATCAAGTTGCCCCTCTTTAGGGAGTTTATTAACACTTAGCATGTGAAAAACAGGTGATTGGCATCTCTGCATGACTAACCACTAAAATGAAGCTTTAATGAAGAGAATCTTCTGAATCTCTTCTTGTTAATTACTTTTGAGATCAATGGAAGTCTTAGAGTGTTTCATTTATTAGTGTAAGGAGCATGAGATGTCATACAGGAATATAACCATGGGCAGAAATCATCTGTATTTTTTTTTCTTCAAATTTAAAAAAATAAAATAAAAAAATGTATAGATTCAGATTTAAATCATTTATTTACTCTCATGTCATTTCAAATCAGTTTTCCCTGTGCTACACAGAAGGTGGAATTTTGAAGAATATCCTGACTGTTTTTTCAATAAAAAATTCAATGATGTTATCGATATACTATATCGATTGTCATTGTCATTGATATACTATTATCATTTTTGTTAATATTTTGAATTAGATTTTATTTTTGTATTTCTATTTTCACGTTAACTTTAGTTCAGTTGTAGTCATTTTTGTCATTTTTATTAGTTCTTTTTTTATTTAAAATATGTCAATTTGGTTTCTTTTTATTTATATTATTATATTTATTAATTTTATTGTAGTACTTCAACTTAAACTAAACGAAAATGAAAAATGTTGTTTAATTTTTTTTAATATTTTATTTTATTTAAGTTAACGTTATTTTGTTTCAAGTAATGAAAATGTGTTTTTTTTAAATGGTTTTAATTTTAGTTTTAGTCAATGATAATAACCCTGGTTCAACTCAGTAACTGCAGTAATAAACCACTAATGACGTGCCTGTACTCTAAATGCTGATTATACAGAAAATGCAATAGAAATAATAATAATAATAAAAAAAAAAAAAAACTAATGCTAAATAAATGAATAAATTCCATAATGATCCAATTGCAAATTTTTCTCTGTTCATCACTCAAATTGATTATATTACTTCAAAAGACTTGGAATGTAACATGTGAATCGTATTGTCCGCTTTTATGATGCTTTTGATGGAGAGTGATACGTTTTTCTCCTAACCAGCTATGATCGTGCTGAGCAATAGGCCATTTTGCTGCCTTATAAGACATTAGTATTTCGCCATACACTCTCATGTAAAATACAGTACAAATCAAGGTTGGGCTTGTTTCAATGGTTTCGGATTGTGGTATGTAAAGTGGTTTACCATTTAGCAACGGCATTTCGAACATTTTTCTATAAAACCAGGCAGATGGAAACCATATAAACTGTGACCATTTTGGACTAACGGAAATGGCTTCTTGATGGTATGGGTATTAAGCAACTTTCTTTGCTAAAACAAAGTATGTACCCCCAAAACCTCAGATGGCTATTAAAGGATGATGTTGGCACACAATGAGGTTATAAGCAGTATAAGAAAGTGAGGTGGGGCACAGTTATACCCCTTTACGGTTTCTTACCTGTTTCACTTCCTCTATTCCATCTGGCCACACTTCCTTCATATAGCTTTCAAGTCATAGTAATATTAGAACTAGATTTTCACATCTTTTTTAAAGGCACAGTATGTAAGTTTCGCTGCTAGAGGTCGCTTATTCAAAACACTAACAAAGGTGTAGCTTGATGACGCCGTGAATGAGCATGGAATCATGGGAGTTGTCTTCACCTCCATAGCCGATAGAGAGCATTCCGGGACTTGGGCAGAAATCATGTTCATGGACTAGCTAATTAATTAAAGTTTTATTATTGTTACGAAGCAGAGCCTGGACATTTTACTTTGCTGTATTCATTATGTTTATATGACGCAGTCGAAAGCTGCTGCTCTTTTGGTTGTTTATACGATTAAAGTTACGTTTAACGTTTAAAGTTACGTTTGACTTTTTGACGCTTCTTCCCTGAACTTTGTTATAGTTATGTTTGATCACTGAAAATCACATTATTTTATTTAATTCTAATGAAATAGTCAAGTGCTGAATTACTACTAATACAGGTCACTTTATTTGACAAACTAAAATTGTGGGGTAACGCAGCGCTTTTTTACTTGGGCAAAACAATCATACTAAAAATAAGCTTTGAATGTTATGTTAATGTTACTCTGTGCGTTCGCTAAGTGGCTGCTATGAGAAACTTGTTGCACATTACAGTAATCTAGATCGATATTAGAATACCATTAATAAAAGCTGGATGACTTGTGTTGCTAAATGGCATGCAATTCATTTTAAAATACAATGATCAGGCATAACATTATGACAGGTGAAGTGAATAACACTGATTATCTCTTCATCACAGCACCTGTTAGTGGGTGGGATATATTAGGCAGCAAGTGAACATTTTGTCCTCAAAGTTGATGTGTTAGAAGCAGGAAAAATGGGCAAGCGTAAGGATTTGAGCGAGTTTGACAAGGGCCAAATTGTGATGGCTAGATGGCTGGGTCAGAGCATCTCCAAAACCGCAGCTCTTGTGGGCAGCTCTTTCCCGGTCTGCAGTGGTCAGTATCTATCAGCCCATGCTGACCCCTGTCCACTGCCGAAAGCATCAACAGTGGGCATGTGAGCATCAGAACTGGACCACGGAGCAATGGAAGAAGGTGGCCTGATCTGATGAATCACGTTTTCTTTTACATCACGTGGATGGCCGTGTGCGTGTGCGTCGCTTACCTGGGGAACACATGGCACCAGGATGCACTATGGGAAGAAGGCAAGCTGGCGGAGGCAGTGTGATGCTTTGGGCAATGTTCTGCTGGGAAACCTTGGGTCCTGCCATCCATGTGGATGTTACTTTGACACGTACCACCTACCTAAGCATTGTTGCAGACCATGTACACCCTTTCATGGAAACGGTATTCCCTGGTGGCTGTGGCCTCATTCAGCAGGATAATGCGACAAAGCAAAAATGGTTCAGGAATGGTTGGAGGAGCACAACAAGCTTGAGGTGTTGACTTCAAAGCTCCAAATTCCCCAGATCTCAATCCAATCGAGCATCTGTGGGATGTGCTAAACAAACAAATCAGATCCATGGAGGCCCCAACTCGCAACTTACAGGACTTAAACGATCTGCTGCTAACATCTTGGTGCCAGATACTACAGCACACTTTCAGGGGTCTAGTGGAGTCCATGCCTCGATGGGTCAGGGCTGCTTTGGCAGCAAAAGGGGGTTGCTCACCTCAAGGGTAAGGCAGATATGACGTCACTGCCAGGTTAAACAATGACACGGACCGTAACACCAGTTAAAATATCAGATTTCTCTTGATCTAAACATTGCTGGAAACATTTGGGACAATGTAAGTACGGTTTTTGGATTTTTGGATATACTTTTTACATATTGTGCCTTTAATGACAGTTTGAGTGGTACTAAAACTTGTCTTGATTCTAGTGATTTAGGGGTGGTCAAAAGATCCCAGTCTGAATTTCTTTGATATTGATGTACATAGATATGGCTCTATAGGATAAAAATATAGGATTTTCCTCAACAAGCATGCACAAATGTGTTGATGAATTTAGCAGTTTAAACATCTCATTTAGTTTAACCCCTTACCATACCATTTTCTAAAAAAAAAATGACGCCAAGAAAAGTGGTGTAAGTAAAGATTTTCCTTGCAACTTCAATACAAACCTTATTGTAAAGTGTTATCATTTTTTTCTATCATGCAATCATAATTATTTTCAAAAAATTTGATAACGCTTTACAATAAGGTTCCATTTGTTAAGATTAGTTAACTACATTAGTCAACATGAACTAACAATTAAAAATAAAACATTTACAACCTATTTAAATGTTAATTTCAGCATTCTATAATACACTGTTAAAATCAAAAGTTGTATCTGTTAATAAAAATGGACCTGAGGAAACATGAATGAATAGTTATATTTTTTCTTTTAATTAGTTAATGCATTGACTTCTGGTAACTAATTGGACCTTACTGTAAAGTGGGTAGCACTTTATTTTACAGTTTATTTTACAGTCCTGTTCCGCATGTACATACTATGTATTTATTATAGCAATTTAGGGTTAGGGTTTAGGGTTAGGGTTTACCCTAACCCTAACCCTAACCCTAACCCCCTAACCCCCTAACCCTCTAACCCTAACCCTCTAACCCTAACCCCAACCCCCTAACCCTAACTCTTAACTGGGTTATATAGGTACTAACCCTGAACCTACCCCTAAACCTAACCTAACCAATGTAGTTACCTTATATTACCCAGTACTTTCTTGGGTAACACTGTAAGTACATACATACTATATTTTATATTTAGGGTTACCAACATTTTGTGTTTTTATTATTTTTGTAATGTATATTTTATTTTATATTTTATATAGTCATTAATATCACCACATTTTCTTAAGGTTACTCCATTTGACCTAAACAAAACATGCCTTTTCAAAAAAATATGTGATATTATTAAAGAAATCTAATGACCTTGTAACAGTCATGAGGGTCAACAGGTGTCCTCTCTGTTTTTATTAGAAAATGGCTTCCTGCATGTTGGTTATACCACACTGACTTTGTTTTTAATGGATAAAAGTTTGGTAACGCTATTTTGATAGTCCATTTTAGACATTTTACTAACTATAAGTAACTTTGTAGACTGTCTAATATCTGCTAACAGATTTGATGCTCCTCAACAGACATTCTACTGACTATAAGTAACTTTTCAGCAACTTATTCTGCTAACCTGAACACTAACCTAACAGTGTAATACTCTAATGAGAGTTAGTTGACATATAGTTCATTAATGAGAGTTAGCTGTAATGTAGTTGCAGAGTTACTTCTAGTTAGTAGAATGTCAAAAGTAGACTCGATTATATTAATATAACTGTCATTAGCAAAATGACTTTTTAATTCAGAAATCAAAAGCATCTTCATTATAGAAGAGGTGAATACAAGTCATTTTTCGCATTAATTGAATTTTTAATTTATGTTTGCATAATAAATTCAGGCATGCTTCACATAAAGCAACACTCTTGCGCTCCAGTTTGTATCTATAGGCAGCTAATACCGCTTTTGTTTTCTTTCATCACTAGACACTTGGGTTTCACTAAATGCTATCACTAGCAAACAACAGAGCAGGATTAGCAAGCATCCACTCTGTCCGTCCTCCTAGGTGACTAGCACGCTCCTGGTGGCATCAGAAAGATCCATAATGCCGAGCAGCTGTTAGGGACATCTGGACACAGGTGAGGATGATGCTCGCCCCACACCGCAGGGCTGACGGCTTCCAGTATCACTGCATTATGGAGGTCAAAAGATCATCTCCAATAGCAACAAAGGGCTGAGGATTAGTTTTGTAACATAGGAGGCCCTTTTCGTCTGTGGTGAATGCAAATGATGCAAACAAAAGCGATTGGGAGGTGATGGTCTGTCAGATTAGGGTGTCTGGACGCACACTTTGGATGCTGCCAATGAATCGCTCCACTCTTCTGTAGAGCAGATGGTATTGTGACGTTTCACAGTTACTATTAAACTACATAATAGGTTCTTTTAGGCACTCTTAAGCTGCATCCCCCCTTTTTTGGAATAGCTTGGAGAAGCTTGGACTACCTTGTTTTTTTTTGTTTGTTTGTGTTTTTTTTTTCAAAGTGACTTTTGACCCAAAGGTATGATCCTTCAGGACCAAAAGAGGGCAGCATAGTTCTGTTTGATTCACGTGCTGATTGAAGATTGGTCACCCATATTTAAAAGAATGAGCCAAAACCATTTGTCAGTGTTTGAACATTTTGAAGTAAACACAATTTTGAGATATAATTAAAATAATAAAGATAATATAATACATTCAATAAAAGTCACAAGATTTTAATTTCATTATAAATAAGAACGAGATTTCTAACACAAAATATTTTCACAATAGTCAAGGAAACCGATTTTTAGACATTTACTTTATTTTCATACACATGTTTATGGATGACAGATCTCCCAGCTGTCTTTTATCTTATTTATTTGTATGTCTGTTTTGTTGTTTTAGATGTGTTCGATTGATGCTAATGTTATTACAAAATAATATATACTTGTTTTTATAGTTGCAGTCATGTTTACTAAGCATTCATGTGAATATTCCTGAGCTGACTGTAAATATGACTTTTAATTAATTGAAAATATGCTGTGTTTTTCAGCTGTGAAATTGCAGATTAGATATCCTTTTTTTACTTGTTAAATGGGTAAAATATATTGTGCTTTGTAATGGAAATATATAGGTGAAACGTCAAATGCATTTGATTAACCAACAAGCAATCAAAAAATATGACTATTTATATTCTGTTGCTTTATCGGTCTTTTATGTATTTTCAAACATAACATTTCATGATCAACGTTGCATCAGAATTAAAATTGTGAGTCTGCTGAACTGAGTACTGTAATTTATTAGTCTGATAATTAAAAACCTACCAAGGGTCTATTTATATCATGCAATACATTATATTATAGATGTGTTGTCATTTAAAAGTTATTGATACATCACATCTGCCACAGCACAATAGACTTTGAGCAGAGTTAGAGTAGATGCTATATTACAGTACACACAGTGCAGTACAGCCCATTCAAAATTCAAAAATTCAAAATTCAAAAAAAATGGTTTCTTCTAGGCAGCAATGTCAAATTCTCCTCAGACTTTTCTCCTGGAAAAAAAAGACCTTTATCAACTGTGTTTTAAGGCCTGTTCACACCAACAATGATAAATATAAAGATAACTATACTAATGCTAACTATATTAGCGTCCACACCAGCGGTTCGAGCTCATTAAAGCAGGATTATTTCTGATTGCCAGTCAATGTTTTTATCATTCTGAAAGTGGTTCCAACTATATCATTTCTCTGTGCCGTTATCGTTATAGCTGTGGTGTGAACTCTGCTATTCTTTAATATTGAGAACAATTTTTAGAACTATGTCTGTTTCGTCATCTTCTTTATAGTTATCATCCTTGGTGTGAACAGGCCTCTCATTTGTGTCTATTTTTAGTATTATTATTATTAGTAGGCCTAGTATTATTTCTTCTTTTTGGAATTTTAATGTGTGTACCTGGATGTCAAGAAGTTATCTGATTAACATTAAATAAACATGATAAATTAAATATGCATTCACTTTGACTGAAGGTAATAGCTACTACCAAAATCTGAAATCAAAGGTCAGAGATCTTAATACGAATTCAAACATTTCTCAATAAATTCAGCCAAAAAAGAAATTACCAGAGCTATGATATCTCGTTTTATAGCTCTATATTCTTATTGTATTCCAAAAATTGTCTCATTAGTGTCTATTTCTTTTTAGCAATTTCAATACTACTGATCGACAGTTAACTGATCGACATTAAATATTTGTCTTTTTACAGTTTTCCTTTGGACAAAACACTTCAGATATGAGTCAAAATCTGCTAAGCAGTAATAATGGAACAATAGGTTTAAAAAGTTTAAAAAATTTTCACTATTATTTACAACAGGATCTGCATTTTCATGGGTTTGAATAAAAGATTTTGGGTGCACTTTACAATAAGATTACATTAGTTAACATTAGTATTAGTTAACATGAACTAATAATGAACTGCACTTCTACAGCATTTATTAATCTTTGTTAATGTTAATTTCAACATTTACTAATACATTATCAAAATCAAAAGTTGTATTTGTTAACATTAGTAATGCACTGTGGAGTAACATGAACAAACAACGAACAGCTATATTTTTTATAAACCAACGTTAACAAATATTAACAAATACAGCAACAAATGTACTGCACATGGTTAGTTCATGTTAGTTAATACATTAACTAATGTTAACAAATGAAACCTTATTGTATAGTGTTACCAGATTTTGGTTATGAGAGACAATTAAAACAGCTTTGTGCATCAAAACCACTCCTCTCCTGGTAAAAAAAAAGAACTTGATTTTCAAAAGACAACAAATTTGTGACAGCTGAATGTAACATTTTTGACAAGCCAAACATGTCAGTCTCTGAGCAACATGAGAGAATATTTAAGCCACAAAATAGCTTCATTCCGTAAAATAAGTATAATGAACTACGCAAAAAGCACGTCTCCAGCACGTTTTTGTAATTACCCAAAAATCAAACATAGTTCCCCCTTATGCACGTTATCACGTCCGTCAAAAAGCTAAATACATCGACAGACTGATGGGCATCAATCACTTCACTGAATACTTGCCGGCTAAGAAATAAACATATATTACGATCCATCTGTTTTCAAATCCACATAATTTGAATATCACAACATCGATGTCTGACAAAAAATAACGTGCACAATATACAGTAGTATTTACGAGAAGCAGAGCTCCAGCAAGTCACGCATTTCCTGGAAAACACACTCTACCGGAAGTTTTGAATGTGTCATCGCTTTCTGAGAAGAGGGAGAAAATGGCATCCTGAGCGGCTTCAACATGCTGTCTGTCAGAGACGATAACGTATGTAATACATAACGCACGTGAGTATAAATTTGCAGAAATTGAATAAGAACTGAATGAAATGCGTCTTTCAACATGTTTTGACGGACATGTTTTGTGCACGAACTACGCATTCTGATTCTGACATTCCTGATTTGAATATTTTCAATACATTTTCTATTCTTGACTGATCTTTTTTCCCCCATAATTTTGTCAAAACACATGAACTGTTAAATGAGAGATCTTGAGACGAGTCCCTGTAATATACCTTGACAGGTGATTTTTATAAAATGTAGTTAGATCACTATTTTCTCAGTTGTTTAAAAGATTAAGGCAATTATCAAAGTTAGATAAAATGTTGTTTCATTTTTCCAATAAAAGTTGATACATTTTTACATGATTTGTTACATTTCATTACCCCATAGCAGATTTTACTCATATAGCAGGTTGCGAGATGTTACGTGACCTAATGATATATGCAAAAGCAGGGCTATGACATATTGAACGGACTCTTATATTTTGCAACAAAAAAAAGTGCGTTTTGGTTGCGTATGCGTTTTGGTTGATCGGATCACAAGTGGACGACACTAAATACAGGTGTAAACATTTTGAGCTTGTCCACTTTCGACCATTTCCGGAGGTAGTCGAAAACTTCGACCGGGTTGCTTTCATAGTGTAAACGCTCATGTGGTCGAATGCAGTGGTTCGAACAGACACAAAAGACCGCCTGCTCTCCGCCTACTGACTTAATGCGTAAACATCATGGGAAGCGCGCTAGCCAGACGGGATTTAAACTTTGTCAGCTGAAGATCCAAGTTTGGTTTGAAGATGAAAAACGTACCAAGCACAATGTTCTCGCACCATTCCTGATTTGTTGTGGTCTTACGGCTGTCAGAGCAGAAACGAAAGCTGATGCTCTCCGTATGTTTTTCCGTCGTAAATTGTGAGGGCTTATTTCATCCATTAGATCGAAAGAGCTGAAAAAATTCATACATTTACCTGCGCATAGAACCTCACCTTGAGGAAATCAGGACAGAAATGGTTGGAAGTGGACAAAAGAGATGGATTAACCCTTAAATGCATAAATGTTTTGACAATCATTATTACATATTCAGGTCTTTAGCGCCCCGGATCTATATCTAACAAGGATGGATCTCTACCTGTCGTGATAATATAAAACTCTCCTGATATTAGAGTAACAATTACAGAAGAATAAAATGAAGTATATTTTGTTACCTTTTGGAGCTGGGAAGGGTTCAGTTTGAGCAGATGTTTTATACCATCATCACTGTCCTCGTCAGTGCTCATTTCCCAGTACATTCAGCATCTGGCTCATATTCGCAATCTCAAACATATTCTATTCTATTCTACCCATAATTTTCAACATCTTCAAAATCAATATTTTAATCGTTGACAGCTTCTCCACCAGATGCACCATCAAGTGACAGTGACACTAATATTTGATTGTGTTCAGTACTTGCTCTGCAGTAAATCACTGAGCCATTTCAAGTTTTGCTGATGATACTTCCTATTCTTTTGTTTTCTGCCTGCGGTAACTATGAGTGAAACGTCACTTCATCATTGTGTAGAGGCATTGTCACCTTGTGGAATAAAGGTTAGACTTATTCAGTCATCAAAGATTTAATTATTGTTGTGTAGAAAAAATATACTTACACTGTTACACACCTTGGGTCATTAGCGACCCTATACAATTTTTACAAAAAAAATAAATAAATAAAGGAGGGTAGTGAATGACGTCCCAGGTCACTAAAGACCCGAGGTATGCGTTTAAGGGTTAAAATACCATTTGTAAACAGGCATGTGTCTTCCCCTTTATCTGGATGTCGAGAAAACAGTTGCGAAAAGTAAACATGACCTTATGATATACACGATAGCAGGCCTACGACGTATTGAATGCACACTCTCACAGGCCCATTTTGCAATATGGAGTCAACTTTGACTGAAGTGAATAGCTATTAGCTAGACGCCTGACCAGTGTGCTGTTGTTTTCCATGTTCTCACACGTATCTCAGGCATGCCTCCATGTTGCCAGCGGGACAGCGCACTGATTCGGCACGCGGCAGATGTGGCACAGTGGCGTCTGCCGCTTCTGACTGCAGCTCCCTGTGTGATGTGACTGAAGAGATGAAAGGCGAGGTTGTTGCTGTGGCGGTAATTACCGCGGATACAAACGGGAACAAAAAGCTGCTTTGTTTGCCATTCTGTCACCCAATCAGTGGGGTGCGCAAGTCTTTCTGATATGTATGTCAGATTCATCTGAAACTTTTCTTTACCCTCTGTATTAATAAACAAAATTGTAAGTAATAAGTGTGATGTTACATAGATGTTCAATAGGCACTCGGTGACTATATTCAACTTCATGAGCGTGAAATGAGATCCGGGGTGAATGTTTTTTTCTGCTAACTCCTACTTGAATTCTTTGTTGTTGTTTAATGAAAGTAAGCAATTAAACGGTGGGAACAACAGCAGTCAACAAACGCCTTATTAGTTAGTTGGGACCAACCTCATCTAGTCAAGTATATGCTCAATAAATGAATCAAATCCCCTCATTTTTCGAGTTCTTATTTGATTCCTCTGAAGTCTGGATGGAAGTGGCCTACACCCGATTTAATGAGAGTGAGAGGTGTCATGTAACATTGAATGATTGATTGACAGTGCTGCAGGATGAACTCATGAGATTCTGTCTTTTAAATAGCTACCTTATTTAGGATGATCATTAGCTGGTGTCAGTTTTGAGATGTTCAGAACCTGATGCAATCAGGAGCAACTACTAATTGCAAGCTGTCGTAAGTGGAAGCTTGCTAAAACGTCTGTTCAAGTAGTTTGGAAGTCAGTGTAATGAACTGGAATTTTTTTTATTAGGCTTCTCTTTTACTCTATAATGACTTCAGAAGTGGATTGTATGACCAAGATCTTATTTCATGGTGGAGTTTTTTGGTACTTTACAATTAGTTTCAATTTGTTAACGATACTTTTACAGCATTTGTTAATCTACATTAACGTTCATTTCTACATATAGGCATAGTATTGTTATGCCCATATAGTTATATAAATTAACAGTAGTTAGTTAATTTACACAGAACAATAGAACAATAGAATTTATATTTATTAATCAACATTAACCAAGATTAATAAACACCTTTGTTGTTTATTGTTAGTTCATGAGACCCAATACATTAACTAATGTTAATGAATTGCACCTTATTGTAAAGTGTTACCAGTTATTTTACATCATAGAAATGCAGTATAAGCGATAGAGCAAATTCTTTACTGGTTTAGATTTTTACCATATGTGATGCATACGTATTTATTCTACATCTCGTCCCTCATTTAAATATTTGTAAAACAATGACCTATTTTGATGAAATTTTTTTTTTTTTTTTTTACATTTTAGTTGACTTAATGCATTATTAGATTGATGGCATGCTTCAACCCTTTTACCATCATATATTTTGCTATTCATTAGTACAAAAAACACTTTTCACAGTGACATTATCATTCTTTAAAAATAAGATAAAGTCGCTTTCAACTCTGTTACCACGATTTTGTTCAGTAAACAACAACTAATTGAAAATTGCAGTAGAAAAAGTCTCCACATTGAATTCTCTTTCAAAGAAGCATCTAATAGAATTTGTGACTTTGAACTAAATTCTTTTATTGCCAAACTAAACTGTAAAACATTCAACCTTGTTACCCTAATAGATTAATTTATCAACTGTGATTGCACAATCTCACAAACACATTACAGACCTGACAGAATGTTTAAAATAGCACAAGAATGTACCTAATGTCCACAATGAATTCTCTTTCTCAGGAGTAGTTTCATGACTTTAAGCACAAGCCAAATTTAAAAGTAAAATGTCAACCCTGTTACTGTAACGGTGAGCTGTGTAGTCAATCCAACAGATGAGATGCATAACGCAGAATGAACGAAATAACGTCTCGGTTACGTATGTAACCCTCGTTCCCTGAAGGAGGGAACGGAGACGCCACGTTGGAGACCGACGAATAGGAATCTCGCTAGCGAGAGCCAATCTACTTCAAGTGTAACTAAACGAGCCAATGCACATTGGCATGCAATGATTGCACCAGGTGCTCATGCCACGCAGCACGGGTATAAATGAGACACAGGTGCTTGCATCAAATTAGCTTCTTTTGCTGAGGAGCCGAGTAGGTAACTGGCACCCCAGCAGGGTACAGAGGACATGGCGACGGGACGTGGCATCTCCGTTTTCTTCTTCAGGGAACGAGGGTTACATACGTAACCGAGACGTTCCCATTCAGTCGGTCACTTCCGACGCCACGTCGGAGACCGACGAATAGGAATCCCTACCAAAGCGCCATGGCCTCTGCCCCCTTCCAGTGCCCTGTGTGAGCCTCCTGAGCTCTCTTACCTGATGAGACGGGCTCTGTGTGAGCCCCGTCTCATCAGGTAAGAGAGCTCAGGAGGCTCACACAGCCTCGCTCAGACCCGCTCAGCGACTATTGGATAACACTGGGAAAGCGTGCCCTAGTGGAAGGGAACGCTGCAGAACCCACATCGTACCCCGAAGGAGTTATGTGGAGTACAATGCTGAGCCGCTTCTACCCGTTTGAGGTGAGAACACAGGAGGAAACCGGCTCTACATGCAGGCTATAGAATCTAGCGAACGTGTTGGGTGTCGCCCAGCCCGCAGCTCTACAGATGTCTGACAGCGAGGCACCACATGCCAGCGCCCAGGAGGATGCAACACTTCTAGTAGAGTGTGCTCGCACCCTGAGTGGACAGGGCACACCTTGTGCTTGGTGAGCCAAGCAGAGCACAGACGGGACAGAGCAAAGCTAGGGCTGGGTCTGCCTCCTCCAAAGGCAGCGCTTGCAGGTTCACCACCTGGTCCCTGAAGGGAGTGGTAGGAACCTTGGGCACATAGCCAGGCCGGGGTCTCAGTACCACGTGGGTGTCACCCGGCCCGAACTCTAGGCACGATTCGTCAACCGAAAATGCCTGCAGGTCCCCTACCCTCTTGATGGAGGCCAGTGCAGCCAACAGCAAAGTCTTCATAGACAGAATCTTTAGCTCTGCCGACTGCAAAGGCTCAAATGGGGCATTCTGAAGTGCTCGGAGCACCAGAGCAAGATCCCAAGAGGGTATGGAGGGAGGTCGAGGAGGATTTAACCGTCTCGCCCCCCTGAGGAACCTGATGACCAGGTCGTGCTTCCCAACCGACTTACCTTCTACGTGATCGTGATAAGCAGATATTGCAGCAACATGGACTTTGAGGGTGGAGGGCGACAGCCTACGCCCCAACCCCTGTTGCAGGAAGGAAAGCACAGACGCGATCGAACATCTTCGGGGGTCTTCTCGGCGAGAAGAACACCACTCGACGAACAGGTTCCACTTCGAGGCATAAGCCTGTCTCATAGACGGTGCTCGTGCCGAAGTGATGGTGTTAACTACCTCTTGGGGTAAGTCACCTAGAACCTCCGCGTCCCGTCCAGGGACCAGACATGAAGTTTCCAGAGGTCTGGACGCGGGTGCCAAAGGATGTCCCGTCTCTGAGTCAGAAGGTCGTTCCTCAGAGGAATCGGCCAAGGAGGGGCTGTCGCGAGAAGCATAAGCTCCGGGAACCAAGTCCGGTTGGGCCAATACGGCGCCACCAACAGGACCTGCTCCTCGTCCTCCCTGACCTTGCACAGTGTCTGTGCAAGTAGGCTCACTGGGGGAAACGCATATTTGCGCAGGCCCCGGGGCCAGCTGTGCGCGAGTGCATCCGTGCCAAGTGTGCCCTCGGTCAGCGAATAAAACCACTGTCAGTGGGACGTTTCTGGGGAAGCAAACAGGTCGACCTGTGCCACCCCGAACTGTCTCCAGATCAGCTGGACCACCTGGGGGTGGAGTCGCCATTCTCCCGGGAGCGCACTGGATGTGGAGTTAGGGCACAGTTGCATAGCAACGGTCCGTTCCACAGGAGGAACCTGCGTGTAACCCTTTGCAGGTCCGCCATCGAGGGTGGTGAGGGAGGAGGATCCACCAGGCCGGTTTCGGGCAGTAAAAGGTGCCGTCCACAACCTGGTGAGCTCCTCGTGCACCTCCGGAAAAAAAGGAACCGGGGTGGGGCACTGAGAACCAGCACGGGCCACCCTGAGAAACCAATCATCCAGCCTCGAGGGTTCGGGACACGGTGGAGGGTTCCACACGAGCCCGACTCTCTCAGCGGCCCGGGAAAGCATGGCCATCATTTCTGGATCCGTATCGGGCACAGCGGATCTTCCCGAAGGAGCCCCCTGCGCCGACACGTCATCTCCAGAAAATTCTGACCCTCCCTCCGATGCAGCGATGGACATCTGATCATCGAGAGGAGCCCCGAAGGATACGGATGGTACACACCTCGTGGGTGGCCCACCGCGTTCCGACGGCAGCTCTACTGGCTGCGAAGTGCGGGAGGGGTGAGGGTTCCCCGGGGGTTGGGTCCCTGGGGGAAGCGCGCTCACCGTAACCCTCAAATCACCCGTACTACTGCCTGAAGTAACCCTCTGTGGAGGGTTAGATCGAGGCAGAGGCACGGGGACTCCACCCCTTGCAAAATGGAGTCTCGACCGCAACTCCGAGATGGTCATGTTCCCGCAGTGAGAACATGAGTCATCCACCATCCCTCGGTGACAGGTAACCACCGCATCCAGAAACACACAGATAGAATGTCATCTTGAAAAAGACGCAAGCTCTATCTGTGTAAGCTCTTTTAGAAGGACGCTCTCCTTGGTGCTGAAGCACGCAGGGGGAAGGGTCGCGGCGACACAGTCAGGGAATAGTGCAGCCTGACGTGCGCGCTCTCTCTCACGAAGGCGCTCTCTTACCAACCGTAAGAACGGCTTTTCAGCGCTCTCCACCTAGCGCACCGAACCAGCTGTGAGAACAGCCTTTGTGTTTGCTCTATCAAACAAAAAAGAGAGATGATCAAAGAACCACACGACCCGCTGCAGTGCTGTCACACCAAGACCGACTGAAGAGATCGCTTCAAAAAGGCAGGCTTCAGTCAGTTCCACTGCGTAGAAGAGAGTGATATCTGGACGAACCATTTACCACTCGGCTCCGAAGCAAAAAGCTAATTTAATGCAAGCACCTGTGTCTCATTTATACCCGCGCTGCGTGGCGTGAGCACCTGGTGCAATCATTGCATGCCAATGTGCATTGGCTCGTTTAGTTACACTCGAAGTAGATTGGCTCTCGCGAGCAAGATTCCTATTCGTCGGTCTCCGACGTGGCGTATTGAAAAACATGATTGAAAATTGCAGTACAAAAATTAATTCTCATTTTACGAAGCAGTTTCATGACTTTGAGCATGAGACTTGTAAAGCCAAATTTAACTGTAAACGGTCAACCCTGTTACTGTAACAGTGAGCTGTGTAGTCAATCCAAAAGATGAGATGCGTGACACAGAATGAACGGAATTATCTCTAATAAACACCAAGATATAAACATACACACTACAACTATCATAACTTTAACATGGGACAGTATGAACAGAATGGTTAAATACACAGGGGAAGATCATTAACGGGACAGGGAACACTAATTAGAAACAATGACAACTAACGAATGAGAACAGGCAAAACAGGTGACAATGAAAACTATGGAAACAAAACAGAACAGAACAAGACATAAACGTGACAGTTACAATAATATATGAATAACCTGATATTGCACAAGTTAACAAACACATTACAGACCTGACATAATGTTTAAAATATGTCTATAAGCATCTTATATAGGATTTGTGACTTTGAGCACAAGGCTTGTAATGCCAAACGAAACTGTAGAACAATCAACCCTGTTACCCTAATAGATTAATTTATCGACTGAGATTGGAACATTACAGACCCGGGAATGTTTAAAATTGCACAAGAATGTACCTCATGTCCACAATGAATTCTCTTTCTATAAAGTACATTTGTAAAGCCAAATTTAACTGTAAACTGTCAACCCTGTTACTGTAACAGTGAGCTCTGTAGTCAATCCAACAGGCGAGATGTGTGACGCAGAATGAACGATCAGGAATAATCACTAATAAACACCAAGATATAAACGTACACACCACAACTATCATAACTTTAACGTGGGACAGTATGAACAGAAGGGTTAAATACACAGGGGAAGATCATTAACGGAACAGGGAACAGGTAAGAACTAATTAGAAGCCATGACAACTAACGAATGAACGAGAACACAGGCAAAACAGGTGACAATGAAAATTATGGAAACAAAACATAACAGAACAAGACATAAACGTGACAGTTACAATAATATATGAATAGCCTGATATTGTACAATTTAACAAACACATTACAGACCTGACATAATGTTTAAAATATGTCTATAAGCATCTTATAGGAATTTGAGACTTTGAGCACAAGGCTTGTAATGCCAAACTTAACTGTAGAACAGTCAACCCTGTTACCCTAGATTAATTTATCGGCTGTGATTGCACAATCTGACAATCACATTACAGACCTGAGAATGTTTAAAATTGCACAAGAATGTACCTCATGTCCACAATGTCCATTGAATTCTCTTTTTGTAGAATTTCGTTGTTTACAAAACTTGTAAAGGCTAATTTAACTGAAAAATTGGCAACCCTGTTTCCTTACACTCTTATGTTCCAAAAGTGGTTTTTGCAGTAATGCCATAGAAGAACAGTTTTTGCCTCCCCAAAGAACCCTTCAGTAAACAATTCTTAAAAGATTTTTGCTTAGTGTGAAGAACATTTTAATAAATTAAAGACCCTTTTTCCATAATAAAGAACCTTTTGCACAATGGAAGGGAAACATATACAGATGCAGAAACAAAGATACCAATAAAGAACCTTTATTTTTAAGTTTAGCCTGATATTTCACAATTTAACAATGAAAGACATTATAGACCTGACAGACTGTTTAAAAATCACATAAAAGCATATTTCAATAAAACAGAAACAGTCATTTCATAGAATGACCCAACTGAATAGTGTTATTCACAGCTTCATTACTGTTCCTGATAGAAACAAAGATGTCCGCTTTTCAAAAATAGCCTCCTGTGCAGCTGCCGCCCATTCTCTCTCAGTAACCCTTCAATCAAGAGTCCAGTCCTGGGTGGGCTGCCCTACTTCCAGCCCCCAGGAATTAGCACTGGAGGCAAGCCAGCTCTTCCCCCTCAACACAACCAGGCGTCCCTAAGGTTAATGCAGGCCCGGTCTCCACTCGATCAGCTCTCATTACTAATGTTCAGGGGTATGGGTTACCAAATTGCTCCCAATTGGGCTCACGGAGCGAGACTTTGTGCCCAAAGCAAGACGTTCAGTGGAAATAATTATCAGCGGTTGGCCGACAGGTCACTACCACATGTTCGCACATACTGAAGGACATGCAGGAACAAGGTCACGGCTATGGGTCCAAGACAGATGATAATGCTTTAAGTACTGGTAGGCTCTTTTTTTTATTGTTGCTCCAGACATTGTCAAAGCATGCCTTGTGCTTGCTAAATGCTGTGTGACAGCGATATTAGATATTTAGATTGGGATTGTTTAATGGTTCGCCAAGATAAGATGACTACACATGCCGTGGAGCAGGGTGGGTTGGGTGACGAAAACAGGTTATGATTCAACAAAGTCCGAAGCAACAAGTAAACACAAGCGCGAACGTAGCACACACTACACCCTACAGCATGTTCCAATTGGGTAATTTGGGTTGTTTAGAAGGGGGGTGAAAATAGACTTATTGAAATGGGCTCTCATTACAAGCCTCATTATAATAGCAATAAAGTGACCTTAAGATAAGAAGTGAAAGTCTGAGGGCCTGACATGGAAACCCAGATAAAGATCACATCTATTAGGAGCGTTCCCACTGATTGGAGCCAAAATACTTGTCATTAAACAACTACAGTATATGTTAAATTGCAGACTATTTGGGATTTTCTACACACGGGGGGTCACGACAACACGCTCTTTTTGTTTCTGCCCAATGTGTGTATAATTGTGCATACTACCAGTCAAATGTTTGGAATAATTAAGATTTTTAAAAGTTCTTATGCTCACCAAGACTGCATTTCATAAAAATACAGTAAAAACAGTAATATTATGAAATATTATTACAATTTAAAAAAACTGTTTTTTTTATTTAAAAATGTATATTTAAAAATGTAATTAATTTATTTATAGCATCACACACTCTAAAAAGTAATTCAGGGGACCTGTTACCACAACTTAAATAAATTCATGGTTGCAAAAATTAAAATTTAATGTTTTAATTAAACCTTTTAAGTTGCAAACATAATTTTTTCTGTATGAGTTCTGTTGACACAATTATGTTGATCATTACATCAACTTAATATCGTCTGTAATTTAAACTCAAATTTCTGCGTTAATTGGCTTTTTAAAAAAAAAATCAGGTTGTAGTAACTTAATGGAATTGTCTTGATAACTTCAGAAATTAGGCAGTGGATTTCTAGCTCCCAGCATATTTTGCATAGGACTGGATAAGGAGCATAAATGTTGAAATTAAGTGTTAACTTGTGTTTTTAGTGAAGGGAAAGACCTGTTAGTGTTTAATGCTGCTATATTTGACATTTAAAAGAGTTTCTGTAATATTGAAGTTTTTGTGGTTACCATTGTGCTGAAGAGTAGATACATGAAGGTAAACACTACATTGATTCGATAAGCAGTGACTGTGCTAATGCCAGTGACAAGTAATATCTTACTTGTTCAGTAATATCTTACTGTTGTGTTTATGCTACAAATTATGAAGTTCCTATAACTCAATGTAGCTTGTTGGTTGAACGTAAAGTGGTGCAAAAATGGTACAAACTGTTGCGTAAATTTTTTTTGTTGAGCCAACACTATTTTTTTTACAGTGCACGATCCTTCAGAAATCATTCTAATATGCAGATTTAGAATAAACATTTTTATTATTATGCCCGATACACTTGAAGACTTGAGTAATGGCTGCTGAAAATTCAGATGTATCATCGCAGGAATAAATTACATTTTAAAATATATTCAAATAGAAAACTTAAATTTAATTTAAATTGTAATAACATTTTACAATATTACTGTTTTTATTGTATTTTAAACAAATAAATGCAGCCTTGGAAGAGACTTTCTTTCATAAACATTAAAAAAATCCTAATTATTCCAAACTTTTGACTGGTAGTGTAAATAGCTGTTTGAGGAACACATGTACGGCTTTTCTCGCCAGCTGTGATTTAGTCTCCTGGAAATCAAAGACGAGCCGTTGTGTAATCATGAAACAGAATGAGGTTCGGCATTATGATCAGCCTTCCGCTCTGTAGCCCACCTACCTAAAAGTTTTTTCATTAAATAAGACTTTGACACAAGTGATTTCAAACCCAAGGAGTGAAAAAAAGGTGAAAATACACATCACATCCTTTTAACAAACCATCCTCACCTTGGAACGACAAAGCACTTCTCTAAAGCTGTTAAAAACACATTTCATTTCCAGGTGAAATTGCATAAATTGGGCCCATGGGTTTTCGCAACACTACAGTGCTGTGCATACGTTTTTTTATATCTACAAATTTTTGTATTTTATGTGCAGTCATATCTGGAAGGCAAGAGTAAAAATTAATATTCAGAAGGTATTCATTTTCCCTATTTTGAAAATGGTAATCAGTTTTTAAAATGCATTTTAAGACAAATCTTCAAACTATTCACCGTTTATAACACCTTTCAATCCTTTTAGAAGTGTTGATAATACTAGGGGTTGGTTGTAGCAAATATATAAGTGTAGTATGGCCAAAATCATATATCATGAGATATCAGAAATGTTATATCATGTTAAAAGTACTGTTATTTTTATCTTTAAATTCAATTAAAATTTGTTTATAATAATAATATTAAATAATAATTTTAATGCCTATTCTTTTTAACTTTTTTGTAAATATTTTACTCATCTCATTTGATTGTTTTCTCTTTTGAATATTCATAACAAATGGCATTATTGCAAAAGCAGCTTCACATTGTGTAACACTTGAGTTAAAAGCAAAAAATATTTAATAAAGAATTATAATAATAAAGAACAGCCCCATTTGCTACTGTAAAGATCATTTACCCAAGATCTCACTGCGGTCATATCATAGTTTTACTAGCAACAATGATAAAGAACCAAAAATTGCAGTGTACACTTGGCTTCAAGCCACAAATCTTTAGTGAATGTCCACCAATTAGCCTTCCGCTCGGCTGCAGTTTAATCTTAGCCAGTTACGAATAACTCTATCTGGATAATTGAAACCTCATACTGTCCTCCCAGTTGCTGGAGCAGATGCCATGCTTTACTGAATTTCTCAGCATCATCGCATTGTGCTCACCTGTCAGTCTCATATTTAACAGCGTCCACCCGTTGTTAGCACCTGTCACACTGGTCCAGCTCAAGCCAAGAGAGATCCCAGTAAAACAGAATAATACAGGGGAGGATCTGTGCCACATGTGTCCTGGTGCTACTGACAAGACTTAAGCAAGTGCTGACAGACACCGCCACTGACAAACCTATTAACCCGTCTGGATTGTCCATAGAGCTGACTTTATGACATAAAGGCCAACACACACATGTACTTCCTTCAGCTAATGCACAGAATGATCACATGAAACATGAAAGTTTCACATGAAAATTTGAAATAAACACTGCAGAATATATAGAAACCCCCCAAAAAAGTTACTTAAAAATAATTAGCTCAAAATAATTGTCATTTATTTAAAGGTGCACTATGTAACTTTTTTTTGTTCAAAATTAACTAAATATACACCATCAATCCTTCTTCCAAAACATGCTTTTGTCTTACCCTGATTCACATGGTAAGCCCACTATGGTGTTTATATTTTAGACCTAGTGGGATGATTTTCACTGGAAATTGCGTACTTGCGTCACTTGTTCATGCTTGTCTTGTCATATCCGTAAATAGAGAAACGTTGCTCTGCACACTTGTGGGAGTGGCATAGGTTAGTTGTCACAACGAGTGAGAAATGTTGATATGGAGCAGCTAAATCTCGAACCTCTGGGGAATCATCTGTTAAAAAAAAAAAAACGCTGAACAGAGGAGAGTCTGCTGGCAAAAAGAGAATGCGACAGAGCTCGTAATAAAACAAGAATCAACATTGGCTTGTCTTTTTGAAGACAGCGAGTACTGAGGGATTTGAAATGGTGTTTTTATTACTCAACAGGTCAGTAAGGTATTTTATTGAACAGATAAATTGCCATATGTAGCTCTCTAACAGAGTTCATTAAAGCATTATCTATTGTGAAGGGTCATTTCATTATGGTTTTTGTAGCTTGTGCTGAAATTTATTTTCAAGGAAGTACCATGTCTATTGATGTTTAAAGCTACAGTAACGTTTTCAGCTAGTCAGCTTGAGATCCTTTCCATCTAAACTGCTTATATCTCTTAAGCCTCATATTTTATGAGCAGAAGGATAACCATATTCCATCCGCACAGTCACGCAGAGCCAAAGCACAACCAAAACAATGTTCTTCTGCAAAATGCATGCAGTTTTGTTTTTTTAACCACTAGAAGGTAAAAAGTTACCTTTAATAAAACAAAACGAGACAAGATGAGATGAGACAAAACATAACAAAACCGGACAAAACAAAACATTAAAAATCATAAAAAGATGGTTCATTTATGCTGCGTGAGAAGAATATGTCACTGTGTTTTCATTACCCTTCAAATTGCGAATTGAAAATACACAATGGAAACACGTCAATTTCACAAAAACTCCCATATATTGCAAAAAAGTTTTTACGCTCACATAAGGTGGTTTTTCAGGCAATTCGAAAAAGGAATATTTCGCAAAACTGCAATGGAAATAGTTCTTTCATTTACAGGTCACCTGGCGTAGATGGCGAGGTATGTTTGGACAGAAGAGGAGACAATTTCTTTATTAAACGCATAAAAGAAAAGAATTACGGGAATACTGGATTCTAAACAACAAAGGAATTCCACAATTTATCAAGACTGGAAGCAGATGAGGGAGAACCACCCAGAAACAATTCATACATGGCCGCTCCCAATAAGGGGCTTGCCTTGCCATTGATGCTTGGATAACACGCCTCCGCCTTCGATTGAAAATAATGGCTATTTGTAAACCTACCAACATCCATTGTCATGATTTTTGGAATGACTTATCGCAAGAGGAAAAAATTACGTTTTGGACGCATAACATCGGTTAATGGAAACGCTGTCATTTCGCAATAGTTTTTTTATTGACATTTAGAAAATCTGTAATGGAAACCAGGCTAATGTACTGAAGCCACAACACATTATTAAAATATCTTCTAATAATATCTAGCATATCTATTATATCATCTGTACAGCATATTTTTTCTGCCTACTGTTAGAGTAATGTTTTCAAGAGAAACATTTCATGTCAATTCAGATTTATTTGTCAAACGCTTTTCACAATACATTTTGTTACAAAGTAGCTTGTTAGGGAATTTCTTTAAACATTTAATAAATTTCAGGTTTACCATGATTCTTATAATACTGTAGCATTAAACAACCTCATAAACAAATGTGTGTATGTAGTTGGCATTTTTTTTATATTTTTATATATAGTTATTTCCATTCTCCCTCATGGAGAAGTAGCTGGAGGAGTAACTTCAGCTAAATTGAGTCTCTCTGGATAAAGAATTGCTTCAGTAACCGCTATCTTCTGTCAGAGGACTACTTCGACTCAGTGTGCTGACAGACTGGAGTTTGTCATATAACATCCCTAAACGCTTCCTGTGAAAAAGGGGACAAGGATTTCAAATATTGCCATCTTTCTGGGGATATTTTATCCTCATAGGGTGTACCAGGACCACACACACACACACACACACACACACACACACACACACACACACACACACACACACACACACACACACACACACACACGCACAGCCAAGTAGAATCAGTAAATATAGAAAGACCCTCTTTACTGGTCATTTATTTATAAATCCAACCCAGATGGGACATTTAACCAAAGTAAAATAATTTGCAATCTTCGTATGGTGAAATGTAATCATCATCAAACTCAATAAGTGAAATATCACACACAAGCCAAACACTGCTATTTACAGAAATGCAAACACCAGATGACCACAGGAATCTTTGCACATGTAATGTTATGTCCATAAAGTGTGAATGGGGAAAGTTATATTATTTAATTATTGCAGATTTGCATCGAGTTTCGTATTTGCATTATAAATAGAGGTTTTCTGCAATGCAGATCCTTTAAAAACCTGTAGGATTTTCCATGCATTACTGCCTTCCAGTTCTTCTTGCCATCACATGTTCAGCTCCATGTGGAATGTTCCAAAGCTCAATCATTTCCATTTTGAATTCTGATCATTGCTTAAACGTCCCAGAGCCAAGCTCATCAGCGCTTAGAGATTTGTTGATGACAGGTGTCCAGTCTGTCTTTGTGCATCTAAATGGTGCCATTCCACTGGGAATGCCAAGTTTCCATAGCTGGAGAGTTTCAAAAGGTTGCCAGTTTAACATTAAGTCAAATGATCAGAGGCACTGATCAGAGTCAATGTAATTTGGAAGTAATGCAAATGTCAAGTGTGTCTAATTATGCTGCACTTAGAGCCAATTAGAGTTAAGCAATTGGCTTTCATGGCTGAGCGGACCGTGGTGCCACAACCCCTTGTTGATTTGACCTGAACTTGACCATGGCCTTGTTGGGCAGTTCCTGATAGCTGGAGGGTTACCAGTGCTTAGTGAATTGTTTGAATGACAGCATTATTTTCTGCCTTACATTTCTTCCATTTTCAAAGTAACTTCTTGAAGAATATTTGTGTTTATAATAAAATAGATATAAGTCCCATTATTTTTGGTATTAGAAATTGAGTATAATCTTAAGATTATCTTTTTAACAGGGAACTATAACTTTAGAGATTAAGGAATTAATATATTATTACTATCACTCAAAAAACAACTTTTTGGCTGAACTTGATTCAGTGGTTCCACATGATGGAAACGTGTTATTGCTACTCAAATACCTCTTATAGCATGAACTTGAATGAATCAATTTATTCAGACAAATCTAAGTTAAGTTTAGTTCATGCAACAGGTTTCCATCAAGTGGATCAACTGCCCATGACTGAATCATGTACAGCAAAACAGTTAAACATAGCTTTTCTTTACATCCATGGAATTCCCATAACAGTTTATATTAAAGCAACTTGAAATCTTGTTATCAGGTCCTCAATCCAAGCACACACTCTATACTTCACCACAATAAAGAAATTGCAAAATTGCTTTTTATTTATTTTTTATTAAACAGTAGTTTATTGAACAACCACTGTTTAATGAATTCAACTAAAAGTTTCTTAAATATAATGCTGTAAACTACAGCGGGGAGAACAAGTATTTGATACACTGCCAATTTTGCAGGTTTGCCCACTTACAAAGCATGTAGAAGTCTGTAATTTTTATCATAGGTACTCTTCAACTGTGAGTGACGGAATCCAGAAAATCACATTGTATGATTTTTAAGTAATTAATTTGCATTTTATTGCATGACATAAGTATTTGATACATCAGAAAAGCAGAACTTAATATTTGGTACAGAAACCTTTGTTTGCAATTACAGAGATCATATGTTTCCTGTAGTTCTTGACCAGGTTTGCACACACTGCAGCAGGGATTTTGGCCCACTCCTCCATACAGACCTTCTCCAGATCCTTCAGGTTTCGGGGCTGTCGCTGGGCAATACGGACTTTCAGCTCCCTCCAAAGATTTTCTATTGGGTTCAGGTCTGGAGACTGGCTAGGCCACACCAGGACCTTGAGATGCTTCTTACGGAGCCACTCCTTAGTTGCCCTGGCTGTGTGTTTCGGGTCGTTGTCATGCTGGAAGACCCAGCCACGACCCATCTTCAATGCTCTTACTGAGGGAAGGAGGTTGTTGGCCAAGATCTTGCGATACATGGCCCCATCCATCCTCCCCTCAATACGGTGCAGTCGTCCTGTCCCCTTTGCAGAAAAGCATCCCCAAAGAATGATGTTTCTAACTCCATGCTTCACGGTTGGGATGGTGTTCTTGGGGTTGTACTCATCCTTCTTCTTCCTCCAAACACGGCGAGTGGAGTTTAGACCAAAAAGCTCTATTTTTGTCTCATCAGACCACATGACCTTCTCCCATTCCTCCTCTGGATCATCCAGATGGTCATTGGCAAACTTCAGACGGGCCTGGACATGCGCTGGCTTGAGCAGGGGGACCTTGTGTGCGCTGCAGGATTTTAATCCATGACGGCGTAGTGTGTTACTGATGGTTTTCTTTGAGACTGTGGTCCCAGCTCTCTTCAGGTCATTGACCAGTTCCGGCCGTGTAGTTCTGGGCTGATCCCTTACCTTCCTCATGATCATTGATGCCCCACGAGGTGAGATCTTGCATGGTGCCCCAGACCGAGGGAGATTGACCGTCATCTTGAACTTCTTCCATTTTCTAATAATTGGCCAACAGTTGTTGCCTTCTCACCAAGCTGCTTGCCTATTGTCCTGTAGCCCATCCCAGCCTTGTGCAGGTCTACAATTTTATTCCTGATGTCCTTATACAGCTCTCTGGTCTTGGCCATTGTGGAGAGGTTGGAGTCTGTTTGATTGAGTGTGTGGACAGGTGTCTTTTATACAGGTAACGAGTTCAAACAGGTGCAGTTAATACAGGTAATGAGTGGAGAACAGGAGGGCTTCTTAAAGAAAAACTAACAGGTCTGTGAGAGCCGGAATTCTTACTGGTTGGTAGGTGATCAAATACTTATGTCATGCAATAAAATGCAAATTAATTATTTAAAAATCATACAATGTGATTTTCTGGATTTTTGTTTTAGATTCCGTCTCTTACAGTTGAAGTGTACCTATGATGACCTTTGTAAGTAGGAAAACCTGCAAAATCGGCAGTGTATCAAATACTTGTTCTCCCCACTGTATATAGGGAGCCCTTACTTGCACATTATATATAATATAATATTAAAGGTTAACAACAGAGCCCAAACTATTAGCCTAAATTCAGTTGCTATTTATTTTTAGATATAATAATCAACACTCAAATAACACATTGTATGCAAACATGTAAACTTCAGATAAGGCAGTTTTTGCATTAACTTCTAAATCTAATTATAAAATTATGTTTTTACTCCAATTCGTTGTTGAAATAATCATTTATACACAGTGGCTGTCATACACAGACAGATTTATTTAAACATACATTAAATAATCAAGACATCACTAACAGGTTAAGTAGAATATATTGAACATATAGGCTAATATACTGCATATATTTAGCGAAAGAGTCCATTTCTCTATGAACTAACCAGCTGTGGACACTAAATGACTTGCCTGAGGTAAATTTAATGCTACGTGCCATTGTTTACAAGCTGTTTTATTGACGTCTTTCCACCGTTGAAATATTTATTGAGCGATTACACGACATATGATACGTTTCGGTAAGTTGTAATGTATCCTCAACATACCTTCAGATGTTGATTCATGTTTATTCTTTGACAAGGAAGAGATGATCGCGTTCGCTCTCGCGCCGCGCTGCTGCTTGAACAGACGTAAATATACAGTGATCTGACATTACAGAGCATTAAAGAGCGTCAAAACGGCATTTATCGTTTGAATTTCATGATAAAATGAACAGAATACTTAATATGTTCGTGTGGGAACTTGGATTGAAGTATGTTCCGCGCGTAAAACAAGCCTACTGTTAACTCTTAAAGACTGCATTCGGTACTGTTCGATACACACGTGCACCGTACCGGAAGTGGTACGAAACGGTTCGGTACGAATGCGTGTCCCGTTACACCCCTAGTAAATGTTCATGTGGTCAAATGTGTTGGAGATGGGTATAAACGGAGGTCATAGCCAGCTGCAAATGGGTGGGTCAGCAGCAAGTGGGTGGGGCTTTAGCTGCAAGTGGGCTGTACAAACTTCCAGAGGATTTTGATTGGTTTATTTAGTATCACCTGTGTTGTAGTAGCTATTGGTTCATGCTCCACAGTTGGTGGCGGTGATGTGTAAGTTTTGTTTTGCGATCCATCAGAAAACAAAGAAGAAAACCACTTTCACGTGTTCATCAGCGTTGAGTTGAAGGGGTAAGCTTGTTGTACAGTTTTTAGTTTTGTAAAAAAGCATTATAAGATCTGAAAAAGTACATTTCATAATGGCGTTTGTACACAGTTTTTAGTCTTGATGTAGTTAAAAAGAATAAGGGTAAAGTGTATCCAAATTAATTTCTGTAGTTTTTTTAGTAGCACACACAAATTACAAAATCTGTAACGTGCATGACAAGATCTTTTCTGCATTCCATTTCTACAATTTGCTCTCCAGATTATGGATTCTGAAGACCATAAGAAGGTATTGTGGCAGTGTAATTTTTGTAATTTTGTAATTAATTAGATTTTTTTTGTATTGACAAAAGTCTTTACTGTAATTTGTGATCAATTTAATGCATCCTTGCGTTCAATTAATTTTGATATTGTACTGGTTCTATTGCTTACTTTATTTGCGTTTGTTGCATGACAATCAAATTGTGGAAGACATGGGAGAAAGAGAAAACGAGCTTTTTTTTTTGTCAAATTAAAAATTAATGGATAATTTTATCACTTATTTTTTTTTATTCTAATCCACTTTCAGAAGAAGAATTCTCTGCACTTCTCCCTGAAACCTATGGCAAGAAAAAAAACAGAACTTGCATATGAAAGTAAGAACTTTGAAAAATACATATACTATGCTAGGTTTCAAATTATGTAACTATAATATTGGTCAGCTAATTTTAAATTACTTTATTTTAGCAGACCAAACCCCAGTTGTGCCCTCTGTTTTTAGCAAGGTATGCATAATCAATTTTAATGATGATTTAAAATGCGTATCATGGAACAATTTGAATCCACTTATATTTTTCTTTAAGGATGAGCTGTTAAGAGATGATGACCCTCCATCATGCTTCATCTTTAAGGTAGTTGAATAATGTTATATAATGTACTTTTTAACTTTTTTAACGGCCTGTGCTAACTGTTGCTATCTTTTCAGTTATCAGGAGCGTTGCTAAAGAACATATTGCTTGAAGTTGTTCTTGAAGAAGGAGATGCTGCCTACATGCCCCTATCATTGGTTTGCTCTAGGTTCAGGGACATAGTTGGGGATGAAAACTTCAAGAATCAGGCACACTTCTTATGGCTAGAAATTAAATATTGATATTAAAAAATAAAACATATAGAACAACACTGATAATGTTAAATGTTATATTATATTTTTTTTGTTTTGTTTTTTTTCCCCCTCAGGTGTTGCATGTTGGAAAAATAAATCTTCACACTACAAACAACTCTTCTGGAGAATGTACTCAATCTCCACTTGTTTGGAGTGCCGTTTTGAGTACAAATGCTGCACACCTGGTACGTTTTGTGTAAATTGGTGATGAATAAACTAGTTGTTAGTCTAGTTGTGGCATTTAAAAGGAATACTAAAAACAGTAATAAAGTCTAATTTACTTATGTCAGCCCTTGGAGTTTAAAAGTTATGGACACCATTCACTTGCATGGCATGGACCTACAGAGCTGAGAAATTATTCTTAATGTTTGTAAATGTTTAATGTCAACTATAAATCCTAGTGCTTATTGTGCTTCTTGTGTATCCACCAGGTTATGCTGGGAAGGGAAAGCGAGGCGAGCTCCAGGGCATTTATTCGGAAACATTCCACCCTGGATTTTGCAGTGTTCACTGCATGCAGATCAATTCCAATGAGCTGCAATAGTGTACATACAAATAATAAAAAAGAATAAAAATAATAAAATAAAATGAAATGAAACACTTTTGCAATCAATTCTGAGTGACTTGTACATGATTTTATTCATTAAAAAAAAAAAAATTTATCCACCCTGGGATTTCAATTTAATATGTGTAACATGTTCAGAAGATCATTATGTCTGCTGTTTTAAAAATGATGCAGTAAAGATGGATGGTAACTAAAAAAAAATGTCATGTATTTACTCATTTCACTTTACTGAGTGCAATTGCATCTCATTTTAATATGTTCATTTTCTTGATACTGTAGAATATGTAGCTAATATTCAGAAATATGCTTGAGTAAGGCCTACATTACAGCCTAATGAATTTAAAACACCATCACTTTAAGTATGGTAAAAGGTGTAAAGACGTGACTTCATCGTTGACAGTGAGTGGTATTGGACACACACAATAATAACAAAGCTGTAAGAAATTAAACCATGATGAGGAACGTAATATTTAATAGTTTATTTTCATTACTGTCGCTACTTCCTGCCATACTCATTCACTGCGGTCCTCGGCAATGACCGCTTGGGGATTTCCGCACGCATTTGTGAAATCCCTCCTACTTGCAGCATAAGCTCCTCCCACTTGCGGTGTAAGCTCCTCCCACCTGCAGGTCTCCGGGCTGCAGCGATACATACTTGGAATGTGTTCGAACTGCCACAAAGACCTCCTACTTTCCACCTACTGACCTAATGCGTAAACATTATGGGAAGCGCACTAGCCAGACGGGATTTAAACTTTGTCAGCTGGAGACCAAGTTTTGTTTGAAGACGAAAAACGTACCAAGCACAATGTTCTCTCACCATTCCTGATTTCTAACACGCACTCACAGCATTCGCAGTGATCTTGCAGCTATCAAGTCAAGTCACCTTTATTTATACAGCACTTTGTACTGTACAATACAGATCAGTTCAAAGCAGCTTTACAGTGATAACAGGAAAATGATGCATTTCGGCTGTTGTTCAGCTGAAGTCATTTCAGTGTTGATTCAGTTCCATTATAAAGATCATCAATTATTAAATTAGTTCATTTCATCTATAAAGCAGTTCTGCAAAAAAATAATGTCATCATCCAGCTCAGTTCAGTTCTCATACAACAGCGTCAGTACAGTCAGATCAATAATATTGTTGAATATTAAGTGTCGTCAACTAAGCAAGCCAGAGGCGACAGTAGCAAGAAACCCAAACTCCATCAGGTGACAGAATGTCACGCTCATATGTCTCCAGACACGTTCATATGTAAATTGTGCAAACTTATTTCGTCCATTGGAAAGACCTGAAAAAGCCCATACATTTACAAATCCACAGACCCTTCCCTCGAAGAAATCAGATCAGAAGTGGTCGAAAGTGGACAAAAGAGATGGATTAAAACACAAGGTGTAAACGGGAACTTGTCTCCCTCGTCTACTTGTGATCCAATCGACCAGAACGCATCTTAATACCAGGTGTAAGCAGGGCATGAAACATCAAGTTAAGCCAAACAGTAACTGTTTTAAGTCAGTTTAACATGATGCAATTGTGTTTAAACGAGAAACATGATACAATGGTGTTAAATTAAAATTAATGAATGAACAGCATCAATGAATCATTTTTGAGTGTATTTAGGATACAATTAAACACTGATGTAATAAAACAGGAAAGCAAACTTTCTTCAAAGAGAAAATGTGGTGCAATAGTTAACGCATGTGCTCATGAGTGGTGCTCATATGGATGATGCAGGTTTAAATCCTGTGATGCGAATAGTTTAAAACAACACAAATCTCTCTGGCTAGTAGGCACCAGACATTTGACTTGTCTTATGCTGCCTTCATGTGCTATCGGAATTATCGTAAATACAAGTTTCCTAGGTAAAAACTGCACATGAATGCCCTCTGATGTCGTGTTTACCAGTGGGAAGTTCGGAAATAATTTTGATACCCAAATTCCCGAGATGGGCGTGCCATAAACTTTAAACATGGTGGCGGCCAGAACTACTGCTGGGACAGGTATGATTTATTAGTTTTTCCCCCCAAAACAGCTAGATTGTCTTGTCTGGTCATTAACATAGTGCATATTTACATATACGAGTAATTTGAAGCGCATTGTTTGTTATACACAGCAAAAATAGCCTGCATTTAACCGAAATTACAGAATCGACAGAAAGCGGACTATCTGGATAGCATCGTAAATGTTTATATGGTTGTCAGTGCATGTGACACTACATATAATTTTGGTTTTTAATAAGATTTTCCCAATAAATAGGCAAGAATAAACCTGGTGTCAGCCATGATTCCTGTTCATTCTGACAACAAAGCACTTGAATGCAACAAGCTCCTAATCACTACTTCTGAAGTGGGAATTACGAAATTTCCGATAGCACGTGTGAAGGCAGCATTAATGCCATTTCATGTAATAAGTACGGTGGCCCAGTAGTACACAACACAACTAAATTTAAAAAGCAAACATAAATTCACAACACAACAAAATCAAGCTACAACACAATGAAATCAAGCCACAACACAACGAAATCAAGCCACAACACAACGAAATCAAGCCACAACACAACGAAATCAAGCCACAAGACAACGAAAAAGCCACAACACAACGGAAATGCTCTTGACCATTAGGGGGCACTCGGAGCGCGGTAAAGTTAGTTTTCCTTGCCACTGTTCTACAGATTCGGCAGTCTTACAAAGATATCAATACTACGATCAGTTTAAGTGTATGTAACCATTGTATATCGACATGAAATATTAATTCAAAATCACCTACATGCATTATAGCTGCATATTTACACTCGAGAATGCTTTGACCCGCTACCACGGCGCATGATGCCTAAGGGAACGTCTGCCAATTGACCTATCGGTAAGCCCCGCCCCCCTTAGTTACTGTTGCTAACTCGGACAAACAAACGGAGTGGCTAACTGTCTTACAATGACAGCTGTTAGTTTGAAAACCTTATCCCAAGTTGTTTTTGGACACAGAATGTAGCGTACCCCGTCCGAATGATGGCCAAACTTTACTGATGGTTTATGAAGTTTATTGCGTCCCTTTTCACTCCAAAAAAATCACTGTAAGACCTGAACAAACAAAGCATAAGAAGTGCGCATTAACGTCTCATTCACAAATTCTCTCTCCGTTGCATTATCATTAACATACACAGCAAATTACACAAAAACACTCATACAACTAACAGTAAACAAACATATACAGACCTTATGCCATTTCGGGGGGTGCACTTGGAATAAACTGTAAACTTTGTATCTGCAAAACAACTAAACTGCGAGCTCTCCCATTCACTGTCCGTATCGCTCCGTAGACTATAATACCCATCAAAATAGGAGTCCTCCTTAGTAAGACAGATAATGCAGACCTTAAACATATCTAAACTCACAGAAATATCAAAAATGCATACAAAAACAAATTAGAAGATAAATCACAATAAAGTCTGTGACACAGAAGGACCACGTTGAGGGGCATTCAACTGGGACTTAAATATGCCATGGAGGTTTGTACATTAGCAGGGACTCACTAACTTTAATCGTAACTTAATAAGAATTTGACAACCAAAAAAATCCTCTCAGGATACCTGGAATCAGTGTTACAGTACCCCATCGTTTTACCATTTTTTAAGCATAAATGGCATTAAACCGATGAGCGCTTCGGATTTTCCAATGTTTCTCTATGGCGCTAAAACCTAAAGTTGTCCGAGTTCCGGTCCCCGTGCGACTGATACTCAACTGCCATTGGCTCGTCTGCGTTCGAGGGGAGGGGCTTACCGATAGGTCAATTCCACCATGTGGTTGAAACTTATAATTTGTATTAATTAAAAAATTACTTTTAACATTTAAAAAAAAGACATGCTCAAAATCCAATTTTGAATTAATATTTCGTGTCGATATACAATGGTTACATTCACTTAAAACTGATCGTAGTATAGATATCTTTGAAAGACTTTGTCCGAATCTATAGAACAGAGGCAAGGAAAAAATAACTTTACCGCACTCCGAGAGCCCCCTAGTGGTCGGGAGCATTTCCGTTGTGTTGTGGCTTGATTTCGTTGTGTTGTGCACTGCTGGGCCACCAGGCCACCATAAATAAAGAGCCATCTAGACAAGAGAGGTGAATCTGACTTTGCACTAGGCACATGGAGTTCTCCACACGACACAGGCCTCTGGGGAAGCATATGAGTCAAGTCTACACAATACAATAAAGAACAAAACAAATCCACCGCACCTGTGGGATTTCTTATTTCCATCTCCAACTGGTGACAAATAAAGAGAAAGACAAGATCCACAGCAGGAGGGCTGCCAGCTAGCATCTGCTTTTTAAGGCTGGTTCTATTTGTTTCACGTTATTTCGCGTTATGGCGATCAGGTATTTCTTTTATTTTTATTATTAATCTGTATTTACGTAGCTCAAATAGCGCAGCCAAAAGAAGAAAACTGCAGAGAAACTGGTAGCCAGGCAACAGACAAGTGACAAATCCTGAGTGGCGACGTCACTACACACGCATTCTACCAGCACGGTTCTAGTTTGTAATCGTGCCGTGTCTTACCAGGCTCAGGTGGAAACACAACTGGTACCGTTCCTTACCATTCCATGAACCGTTCGGCCCGACAGTGGAAAAGAGGCTATTGTTCACCTGCTCGTGGGTCAGCCGCGCCCGCGCCCTCAGCAGAGATGGAGGGAATCCCCGCCGTTTTTATTGTGACTTTGTTTTATACAGTTTAGTGTATTGCACAGTGGGTTGTGTCTCAGTAATGATGTTGTGATTTTGCCTCAGTAAAACAGGGTGTTCTGCACTGATGCAGATGCTGTAGCCTACCTGTTGGTTTATAAAGCTAAACCAGCTTGCAGTTGAACTGTGAATGCAGGGAATTCTGTTGCTTTGATGTTTATAGTTGTGGTGGCAGAGGGTAATATCTTTCCACCATCTCTGTTAATTAAAGGGCTGCTTCTAAGCACTGGGTCTTGTGCTTGTTTGTATTTGTGTTTTGTTTGTAATGTTCAATTTCTCATTTTACCTATGTGGTGTGGTGGTAATTTTCGTACTGTGGTGGTCCACCACTTGAAGAAATGTAGAGGAAACACCGTAGTATTGGCTGTCTCGTGTGTGTGTGTGTGTGTATATATATGCCAGTTCACCACATTTGCGTGTGGACCATGTATGGCACTAAATACATTTTTCCAGTAAAGCATAATGATTAAGGGGGGCCTTACACAAAGAGCAGCCTAGGGGCCCCTGACCACCTTAATTCGCCTCTGAGTACACTAGTATATTCATATATACTGTAAGTGAATCTCATATATTAAGTCAAAAGAAAAAAGAGGCTTTTAAAATATCATTAAAAAATTTGTTTTGAGAATTTATTTTCATGACATTAAACATTAATTTTAAACCCAAATTCCTCCTAGTTTAATATAATAATAATAATAATAATAATAATAATATGTCATATTTAAACAATGACAACAATACTACTACAATGCCTAGGTCTATACTAACTCAATAATAATAATAAAAAATATTGTATCATGTTTGGATACAATTATCCAAATATATTTGTCATGTTTTTAATAAAATTAGTTGTGTATGTATACTTTACAAATGTATAATTTTATTTATTTAATTGCATGCAAAAAAGTTTTGTTTTTTTTTGCAGAGAAATAAAAAAAAAATGGCTAAAAATAAAATAAAGACTATTACTTTAACAATCCAAAAATTGTTAGTGGGCCTATGTATATATAAGCAAAATATCACTTCTTGTTCCTTTTTTTCCCTTTTGATTTTGGGGTGAAATATGACCAGGGCATTTCTTTTTGTGACATTTTTTAAATGTAGGCTATACTGTATATGAAGTGCTGTTTGAAGTACATTTCTGTTCTCATTGCATTTTTTTACAAGCTACTGTATCTCTTTAAAAGTGTGTTTTTGTAGGGTGTACATATGAACCCTTTTGCCTGCAGGTATCAAAGCAATCCACTACAAAACAAGCACACACACAAAAAAACAGCACTGTATACATCAGAAGAATAGGCAGGAAAGTCCAGGACCAGTGTGAGGAATCACCAGATAAACACAAGCAGGGATTGTTTCATCTTCACACTGAACAAACGCAGTGCCCCACAATGATTGGCACCCCGAATCCATTGCCCTGGTTCTCCACGGCTTGTTACCTCTGACAACTCAGTTTCAGGTGTGTTGTTGGGGTGGGGGGGGGGGGGGGCACTGTACCTAGAGCATGTTCCATTTGCAAGTGGGGGCCAGTAAGGCAAACACTACAACGTTTGTTAATAATGATGTGCCTTGCCATCGCAGCTAACTACATCCGCCTTTGTAACGCGAGACTCCGTGACAGCTTTTGTGTGGCAAACTAAAAGGCCATTTTACAGCTGTCAGGAGCTGACAGCCATTACCCCTGCTTACACACCACTCTCAGTATGCACTGTCAGGCACACGGGAGACGCCGCTACTCCCTACCTGTGTCAGTCGCACCAGCTATCATTTCGACTCTAATTAGCTACACTGCTCTCCGTCGCGGAAAACAAAGAGACTTTCTATTTTTGTCCTGATATATATTCTGATGTCTTTGTGTCTCCTCCGCATGTTTCTCCCTTTCTTCCTCCCCTCCTTTCGCTTTCATCCCTTTCTTCTCTCCCCCTTTCTCCTTGTTTGTTTGTCGGCAGAGCGGCGTATTTCATCACCTACTTCCTTGGCAGAACTTGTGATTCCGACAGTCGTTAAACGAGACCTAAATTAATACAGACAATGGGGAAACTTTTTTCCTGGCGCCTGGATTCTTTTTTATTTGTGGCGATTGTTATGCAGAGCTACACGAGGGTGAATGTTTCCTCTGTCAATGAAGGCCCTCTTCATTAAGCAAAATGGCAAATAATAATGATTCGAGCCAACCTGGATTGCAATCTTGTCGGGTTAAAATCAAGAGCTCCTCTGCCTCCAAACCTTCCTAATTAGCATTTAAACCTGTGATTTTAACTGCAGCATGTTGCGTCAATGTAGCATCAACAATGCAAACACCTGTCACGGCTGCTTAGCATTAAATATCACCTGATGGAATGTAATGAAGGCAATATTCATCCATTCATTGGCTGCAATAACTTGTAATGATCATAGCATCATTATACTGGAACTACTTTTTGAAATGTCTACATTTGTCCCATTATTTTTCAAAGCTCCAAATCTTAATATGTAGTTTTTGTTTCTTTAGCCAACTCCACATTCTGAAATTTTAAAAATAATTATTTATGATGGCCTAAAAAAAATTCTTAACACCTCATTCAAGGAATAGTTCAAGCAGCTCTGCTGTTATATTACAGTGTATGCAATATTTTATTATTATCCTTTCTGGCTTAGAAATTGCATAATTGGGCTTGTTAAAGTCAGAGTAGGTGATTTGTTCCAGAAACATTTTCTGTTATGCTGATTGAAAGTCTCTTCACATCCTGATAGCAATCACTAAGTCTAAATGTATTCATATGTATATACAGTGGGGAGAACAAGTATTTGATACACTGCCGATTTTGCAGGTTTGCCCACTTACAAAGCATGTAGAGGTCTGTAATTTTTATCATAGGTACTCTTCAACTATGAGTTACGGAATCTAAAACAAAAATCCAGAAAATCACATTGTATGATTTTTAAGTAATTAATTAGCATTTTATTTCATGACATAAGTATTTGATACATCAGAAAAGCAGAACTTAATATTTGGTACAGAAACCTTTGTTTGCAATTACAGAGATCATACGTTTCCTGTAGTTCTTGACCAGGTTTGCACACACTGCAGCAGGGATTTTGGCCCACTCCTCCATACAGACCTTCTCCAGATCCTTCAGGTTTCGGGGCTGTCGCTGGGCAAAACGGACTTTCAGCTTCCTCCAAAGATTTTCTGTTGGGTTCAGGTCTGGAGACTGGCTAGGCACCTCCAGGACCTTGAGATGCTTCTTACGGAGTCACTCCTTAGTTGCCCTGGCTGTGTGTTTCGGTCGTTGTCATGCTGGAAGACCCAGCCACGACCCATCTTCAATGCTCTTACTGAGGGAAGGAGGTTGTTGGCCAAGATCTCGCGATACATGGCCCCATCCATCCTCCCCTAAATATGGTGCAGTCGTCCTGTCCCCTTTGCAGAAAAGCATCCCCAAAGAATGATGTTTCTAACTCCATGCTTCACGGTTGGGATGGTGTTCTTGGGGTTGTACTCATCCTTCTTCTTCCTCCAAACACGGCGAGTGGAGTTTAGACCAAAAAGCTCTATTTTTGTCTCATCAGACCACATGACCTTCTCCCATTCCTCCTGTGGATCATCCAGATGGTCATTGGCAAACTTCAGACGGGCCTGGACATGCGCTGGCTTGAGCAGGGGGACCTTGCGTGCGCTGCAGGATTTTAATCCATGACGGCGTAGTGTGTTACTGATGGTTTTCTTTGAGACTGTGGTCCCAGCTCTCTTCAGGTCATTGACCAGGTCCTGCCGTGTAGTTCTGGGCTGATCCCTCAACTTCCTCATATCGTTGATGCCCCACGAGGTGAGATCTTGCATGGTGCCCCAGACCGAGGGAGATTGACCGTCATCTTGAACTTCTTCCATTTTCTAATAATTGCGCCAACAGTTGTTGCCTTCTCACCAAGCTGCTTGCCTATTGTCCTGTAGCCCATCCCAGCCTTGTGCAGGTCTACAATTTTATCCCTGATGTCCTTACACAGCTCTCTGGTCTTGGCCATTGTGGAGAGGTTGGAGTCTGTTTGATTGAGTGTGTGGACAGGTGTCTTTTATACAGGTAACGAGTTCAAACAGGTGCAGTTAATACAGGTAATGAGTGGAGAACAGGAGGGCTTCTTAAAGAAAAACTAACAGGTCTGTGAGAGCCGGAATTCTTACTGGTTGGTAGGTGATCAAATACTTATGTCATGCAATAAAATGCAAATTAATTATTTAAAAATCATACAATGTGATTTTCTGGATTTTTGTTTTAGATTCCGTCTCTCACAGTTGAAGAGTACTTATGATAAAAATTACAGACCTCTACATGCTTTGTAAGTAGGAAAACCTGCAAAATCGGCAGTGTATCAAATACTTGTTCTCCCCACTGTACATCGTCTGTGGAAGGTGTATGACTATAAATTGTTTGTCCAATCCGAATGCAACTGTACAATGTCCTACCTGCCAGTCAACGTATGTATTTTTTCATACCTCCATGCACCCTGTTTGCACAGACATCACACGTCATCAACGCGTTTCATGCTATGCAGAGTTAGACAGGCGTCAGTCACTGAGCTCCGCAACCGAAACAGCAACCACCTTTCACAGTTTCTCCTGAACCGAGTTTATACTGCATTCACGCCATAACTACTGTAATTTGGAAGAGATGGAAACCTGTAACGTTATACTTGGAGTGGTTCGTGACTCGAATTTATGAGTTTCAGTGGCAACACTATCAATGCCGAAAATAATCTGCAGAAGTCAGGTGGTACAGGTCAGAGCTCTTTAAGTTGTTTATGTTCAGTATTATTGTAATGTTATGTGCTTTGAGACATGAGGTAGTTTAACATTGTCTCTTGTGATGATTTTGTTTGCTCCCTGCTGTGTGCGTTCTGAAGGAAGGAGGGAATCTTATGCTTTCAAAGCTAGCTCGCTATTGCTAGCCATTCCAAAAATCGCCTACCCTATCTTTAATCTAAAAAAATATGCTTTCATGTGCTGCTATACAAAATGGCCACATGTATGCATTGGCTCCATTTTTTTATGCCCTTCCCTTGCTAACTTCCCTCAGTCTCATTCACTTGGATGTTATTGCTTACGTTGCATGAGTGCCCACTACTGGCGGAACCCTTAAAAATGTGTTTAAATAACCCTAAGCCCTTGCTCACTTGGAATCAACAATAGAGCGGATTTATTATTTACAGTTTTTTTTCCTTATGAATTTGTTTTATGCACCATTCTATAGGCCTGTATGTATGCTTGGGGTGTTGGAGAAAATATAAAAAATTACATCTTAAGGTAGCTATAGTATTATCAAAGTCCCTTTAAGACAAGTAATTTCACTCAGTGGCCATCTTTAAAACACCTCTCGGGCATTCAAGTGCAGCTCCTATTTCTTTGAATGGGGAAACATCAAATTCTCCAAAACTAAACGCCAAGCTTACGAGTAAATTTCATATTTGAAATCAAAAAATGAAATCTGACAACAACTTTGTCTCTAAACACTCGAATCATGACAAAAAAACTGCATTTTTCAGCCTGGACAAAGCTAATGCACATGCGCAATCCTAAACGCATGTCTCAGAACACTGCCTGTTTCTATAGCAACCGGAGCTGACAGCTGCAGTGACACAATGACTCTACCAATCAACAATTGGCTCTTTCAGTTAGAAGGCGGGGCTTATTCGCCATATTGGGCGTAGCACTTTCTCCCATTCATAAGTAATCGGAATGCACCATCTTCCTTATATACAGTATCAAGTCTTTGGTATTATGTGGTTAAATGTGAAAATAACTCCAATATCATGTGTGGGGTGGGGGTAAATTAAGCGTGATCTGCTGTGACATCACAATCATGTTGCATTGTGGTCTTATGGATCTGCCTGTACATGATGGCTGCGTCCGAAAACTTAAAAATGCTGCCTCCAGAGGATACATTCAAAGGTAGGAAGGCATCAAGACATGTCCGTTTCCAATTTTAGCTTCACTTCCTGTCTCCTGAGATACCTTCATGTTTGATTATTGAATGCCTTTGTGTGAATGCCAATTTTTGAAATTGATTTTCTGCCTTTGATGTCCCACAATCCTGTGCTTTCCATTCTGTGACAGTTGAGCTAAAAAATAAAGATGGCGTCTGAAAGTTGCAGTTGCTGGTCAGTTTGTGTGTAAATGTACGTTTTTGACAAATATTTTCCGCTTCTGATGTAATTTCTAGGGAGAAATTACTATTGTAGTAATTAAATATTTGCTTAGTTATCACCAAAGCTTGCCCTATTTTGCTGTAGATCATTAAACTGTTACGCTGTCCGAAATCAGTTTTGTGAGGTACCTTCACGCGCAAACGCTGCCTACAAAGTCATTGCCTATATGGTTTTCGGACGCAGCCATTGAGTAGACTCGCTCCCTCAGTCAAAATTTGAAGGGTCGGGGGTCTGTCCGAATACACTTCCCTCACCCACTTGTCAAAGTTGAATGCACTTCAAAAGGGCGGTGAGGATTCCACAAGGGAAAGTGCTTAGGGAAGTTCAAGAGTGTATGGCTGCATCCAAAATCACATACTTCCCTACTATATATAGTAGGCGAAAAACAGTATGTGACACAAGATGTATGTCCGAAGTACTCATAAAAGAGTAGGCAAAAAGTACCCGGATGACCTACTACTTCCGGCAAGATTCTGAAGTGTGCATATGATGGACACTTTACTATCCCATGAGGCCACAGGAGAGGATTTGTGAATGGCAGTGACCTGACGCTGGTAGGTCACATGATAAGGGCAACATGTCGAATGTAGTACGTCCGGATTCATACCACACACACTCATACTATATAGAACATTCTTTTTTTAGCAGTCGTGAAATAATTACTTATTCAAAACAAGTACCTACTCAAGAGAGTATGCGATTTCGGATGCAGTCCCTGTCTAAAAGTAGATAGAAAGCAGCCCATTGTCTGCGCATGTGCTTGGAAGTGACTGCACTAACCAGTGGATCCACTAGGTGTCAACACTCATAGGTAGTCCATGGCTTCCAAGTCAAATAAGTAATAAAACAGCAATAAAAATAACAGAAAATGAAGGTGGAATCAACAAAAAATGGATATGCGAAGGTCAGAAGGAAACTATATTTGTACAGCTCAAGTTAAAAAGACTATTAGGATTATAAATGGAGGAAAACGAACCATGCGCCAGGCTTTGGGGCTTGGATATTTACTTTGATAATGTCTTTCTGTCATTACCTCTGGCATGTGCTGCTCTATCTCTTTGAATGAGTGCTGTGAGTGAAGGCAAACGCTCTCTCTGTCTTTCAGCATTTCTGCTTGTGTTCAGATGAGAAGGAGAAATAGTTCCTATCACACATAACAATTAACACAGTCCCTCGCCAAGTAAGCATGAAAACCAAAGGGAGCCAATTTTTGACTTGTTTTCTCAGACTAGGTTGTTTATTTTTCTAAAGAGATCTGGCAACATGGAGTTCAACCAAAAAGATCATCATTTGCTCAACCCTTATGTTGTTCCAAACTGTATGAAAGGGTGTGTAGTAACAAAAAGTACAAAAGGAAATAATGCCATTCGTTTCAGTTTGTGGTTCTTTAAGCATGGTGCACTGATAACATCAAAAACTCAACGTGACCATGGATTTGAGATTTGAGAGCTATGATGAAAGGGAAGAGTTTCAGAGGCCACTCCTCACGACTGGTAAGAACATTCTGCTAAACTTCCTCCATTGTGTTCCACAGAATAAAGTAAGATGTGGGTCGACCAGTAACCTTTAAAGGTGCCATAGAATGGAAAACTGTATCTACCTTGGCATAGTTGAATAATAAGAGTTCTGTACATGGAACTGACATATCGTGAGCCTCAAACACCATTGTTTCATCCTTCATATGTAAATCTTGTGCGTGCAAAAGACAACTGAAAAACAGGTGAATCACAACATAACGTGACGTAACAGTATGGCTCATTAATATTTACGGCCCCCAAATTTGAATATACCATCCCAAGTTCAGAGCAGCGTTCGAGTGGTCATGCTTGTGGCTGCCAGATTTCAATAATTTAAATCCCCCAAACAGAGCTTTTCTGTTAAAGAACACGTATTCTATCCGGTGTTTTACTTAAACTTTGCAATCTGGCAAACATGTGCACGCGAGCTCTCTCTCGCGCGCGGATGATCTGAAAACACCAATAAACAAGTAAGCGTTGAGATTTTCTGCTTAAATGCCGCTTGTGCTGTTTGTGCGACTAAAACTGACATCAAACCTTCTCAGTGATGAACTGTAATAAATTCAAGCATGGATCTCTCGACTATTTGCGATTGTGTTTGCTGAATAACTGCACTTGTGTGAGCCACTGAAATGAGCCTTGCTGTGAAACAGCCAGTCAGAGCAGAACTGAACATTATTATTCATGACCCTTCCAAATAAGGTAATAACGGCCCATTTCATTCTAGGGACAAATCCTAGGGTTGTAAATGGACATGTAAAACCGTATCTGGAGAATTTTTGCCCTTACCTGAGCCACATACCTTCTATGTAGATATCAGAGAACAATTTAAAATATTGTATCAATGGATTCTATGGCACCTTTAATGGATACCTTGGGTCTTTAGTGACCCAGGACGTCATTCACTATCCTCCTCCTTATTCATTTTTAAAATTAGACATCAACCTTCTTAGTATTCCTCAATATAACAAGAAAAAAAAAAACAATAAAATTATAAAAGATGTTTTCCCTGTTTTCCCATTCATTTTTTTTAAAAAATTGTATAGGGTCGACCTGAGGTAAGTATATTTTTTTCTGCACAACAATAATTGAATCTTTGATGACTGAATAAGTGCACCTTTATTCCACAAGGTGGCAATGTCTGCTACACAATGATGAAGTGACGTTTCACTCATAGTTACCACAGGCAGAAAACAAAAGAATAGAAAGTATCAGTGTTGGGAAGGTTACTTTGTAAATGTAATAGGTTACAGATTACAAGTTACCCTATTTTAAATGTAAGTAGTGTAACTATTTCAATTACTTTATTAAAGTAATGTAACTGATTACATTTGATTACTTTTTTTCTATTTTCCAGCACTGGAACGCATTTTTATCACTCTCCGTGGTGGCAACTCTCAGACAGGTTGTGACCTAAAGCTTTCAGTGGCAATGTGGATTGATGTAATTGGCAGATTACAGATTATGTGGTGTGCTGCAAATTAAAACAAGAACCAATCAAAAGCATCAGAATAGCGTCACTTTACTAAATGATGTTTTATTAACAAGGTTCGGGAGGAGCACGTTCAGATAATTGACACAAGTGGAGAGCACTCAGCTAATCAACAATAAGAGGTATATATACACAGCAGCCCTACATCCGTTTGTTGACAGTTATCAGCATCCCTCCACCACCCCTTCTCCACACTCTTAGTTCCAACTACTTACATACACGGGGGTGGGGGTACTCTGGGTTCGGGCCAAATTCCGAGCTCAAAGCCCTCCCCCTGGACAGCACGCCAAATACGCATTTAAATTTACTCTCCATAATTATATGTAAGTGTGAACTCGTGAAACAGGCTTTAAATGGCAGGAGGCATCATGTACATCAAAAACAGGCAAAGCAACAAATTAATATTATTCAACCTATAGCTTTTTACAAATTTTTTTTAGATGTAACCCCCTTTGTAATCATTAACATTTTTTTTAAGTAAGTGTAATTAAATTACACATTTTTTCTCAGTAACTGTAACTGATTACAGTTACATTTATTTTGTAATTAAATTACGTAATCTAGTTACATGTAACTAGTTACTCCCCAACACAGAGAATCATCAGCAAAACTTGAACAGGTTCAGCGATTTACTGCAGAGCAAGTACTGAGAATATGTTTGAGATCGTGAACATGAGACAGATGCTGTATGTACTGGCAAATGGACAGTGATGATGGTATAAAACATCTGCTCAAACAGAAAACTTCCAAGCATTTCCAACAAAATATGCTTTATTTTATTCTTCTGTAATTGGGACACCCCTCCAAATCATTGAATTGAGGTGTTCCAGGTGTTCCAATCACTTCCATGGCCACAGATGAATAAAAATCAAACACCTAGGCATGCAGATTGCTTCTACAAACATTTGTGAAAGAATGGGTCACTTTCAACAGCTCAGTGAATTCAAGTGTGGTACCGTGATAGGTTGCCACCTGTGCAATAAGTCCATTCGTGAAATTTCCTCACTACTAAATATTCTACGGTCAACTGTTAGTGGTATTATAACATTGTAAGTGGTATTATAAGTGGAAGCATTTGGGAACAAAAGCAACTCAGCCACGAAGTGGTAGGCCACGTAAAATCACAGAGCGGGGTCAGCGCATGCTGAGGCACACAGTGTGCAGAAGTCGGCAACCTCCAAACTTCATGTGGCCTTCAGATTATTCAAGAACAGTGCGTAGAGCTTCATGGAATGGGTTTCCATGGCCGAGCAGCTGCATCCAAGCCTTACATCACCAAGTGCAATGCAAAGCCACTGGACTCTAGAGCAGTAGAGACGTGTTCTCTGGAGTGACGAATCACACTTCTCTGTCTGGCAATCCTATGGATCAGTCTGGGTTTAGCGGTTGCCAGGAGAACGGTACTTGCCTGACTGCATTGTGCCAAGTGTAAAGTTCGGTGGAGGGGGGATTATGGTGTGGGGTTGTTTTTCAGGGGTTGGGCTTGGCTCCTTAGTTCCAGTGAAAGGAACTCTTAATGCTTCAGCATACCAAGACATTTTGGACAATTTCATGCTCCCAACTTTGTGGAAACAGTTTGGGGATGTTCCTGTTCCAACATGACTGTGCACCAGTGCACAAAGCAAGGTCCATAAAGACATGGATGAGCGAGTTTAGTGTGGAGGAACTTGACTGGCCTGCACAGAGTCCTGACCTCAACCTGATAGAACACCTTTGGGATTAATTAGAGCGGAGACTGCGAGCCAGGCCTTCTCTTCTAACATCAGTGCCTGACCTCACAAATGCGCTTCTAGAAGAATGGTCAAAAATTCCCATAAACACACTCCTAAACCTTGTGGAAAGCCTTCCCAGAAGAGTTGAAGCTGTTATAGCTGCAAAGGGTGGGCCAAATCCATATTAAACCCTACAGATTAAGAATGGGATGTCATTAAAGTTCATGTGCATGTAAAGACAGATGTCCTAAAACTTTTGTCAATATAGTGTATGTTATAATGGCTGATCAGCAATTAGAAGAGGATCTTGTCAGTTGAATAAAACGCAATGCAACATTCCGTCAACATTGTGCCAGCAAGTCTCTATGAGAGAAAGATCGGCACGTCTGTTCTGACGGAGGGGGGGAATATAAACACATAAAAGTGGTGTTGCATTTTTTGACTTTACAATCACCGGCTTCCTTTGATCCAGCCAAAAAAACTTTTCTCTGTCTCTCCCTCTTGTTTCGATGAGATAACAAGATTACAATTCTCCCTAAATTCCTCCATTGCATAAACACTCTCGCGCAGGGAGGGAAAATAACACGCAGGCAACAAACCGCGGGCACTTGAACCAGACTGCTGTGAAAATAAACTGTGCTCCCCTGTTTGCTCTGCTCCGTGTGCCAGCTTCTAACACAGTCAGACGGCAGGGTTGCACTGTCATGGCAAGCTTGAGAAAGAAATAAACAAGACCCAGAAAGGCGATGAGTGTTTGTGGGTTGGCTGGACAGAAGTACAGAGGTTCTTTTTATTATTATTGTTCTGGGCCAGTACATGAGTGTTGATGGCAAGTGGTGTGAAGCAGCTATTTTGTAACTGATATGCTGCTAGCATGATATCATGAGCTAAACTTGTACAGATCTTCAAATCTATGATGAAAAGAAAACAAACTTCAAATTAGTTGAACAGCATCTATTCATGATGTTAGCACAATGGTGCTGTTGAGCTTAACATGCCACAACAAAAATACTTACATTTTTAACAAAACTAAAACATTTAGGGCCAGATTTACTAACAGCTTGCGCCAGCGCAAACCCTCTTTTGGCGTTAAAAACTACTGTCAGGATTTACTAAAGACATACAGTGAAAAGTTATTGCTGAAAGGCATGGACAGAGTTATTTTTGCGGCTGACCTTATTGCATATGCATTTGTAGGAGTTTCCCTTTCAGACGCAAAATTTATGGGAGGAGAGTATTTAAATGTATCATGCAAGGTGATTTACTAATATTTGCGCTCGTCAATTTACTGATGTTTGCGCCATTATTTACCGCCCCCAAAAAAACACATCTTAAACCAGACGCTAACTGATAGATTGCGCTGGTCATTATGGAAATGATCCGGCTGCGTCTGTGTTCATTAATTTGCGTGTCATCATCACGCGCAGAACTGTCCACTCCCATCTACGCTTTTATGGAATTGTGCTCTCATGCTAATTTGCCCTGTTTAGTAAATTTGGCCCCTGATCTCTTAGTGAGCAGGATGCTGAAACTCTTATACAGTGCATCCGGAAAGTATTCACAGCGCTTCACTTTTTCCACATTTTGTGATGTTACAGCCTTAATCCAAAATGGATTAAATTCATTATTTTTTTCCTCAATTCTACAAACAATACCCCATAATGACAACGTGAAAGAAGCTTGTTTGAAATCTTAGCAAATTTATTAAAAATAAAAAACGAAAAAAATCACATGTACATTTAAGTATTCACAGCCTTTGCCATGACACTCAAAATTGAGCTCAGGTGCATCCTGTTTCTACTGATCATCCTTGAGCTGTTTCTACAACTTGATTGGAGTCCACCTGTGGTAAATTCAGTTGATTGGACATGATTTGGAAAGGCACACACCTGTCTATATGAGGTCCCACAGTTAACAGTGCATGTCAGAGCACAAACCAAGCCATGAAATCCAAGGAATTGTCTGTAGACCTCCGAGACAGGATTGTATCGAGGCACAGATCTGGGGAAGGGTACAGAAAAATTTCTGCAGCATTGAATGTCCGAATGAGCACAGTGGCCTCCATCATCCATAAATGGAAGAAGTTTGGAACCACCAGGACTCTTCCTAGAGCTGGCCGCCTGGCCAAGCTGAGCGAACCTGAAGGACTCTCAGACCACGAGAAACAAAATTCTCTGGTCTGATGAAACAAAGATTGAACTCTTTGGCCTGAATGGCAGGAGAAAACCAGGCACCGCTCATCACCTGGCCAATACCATACCTACAGTGAAGCATGGTGGTGGCAGCATCATGCTGTGGGGATGTTTTTCAGCGGCAGGAACTGGGAGACTATTCAGGATCGAGGAAACGATGAATGCAGCAATGTACAGAGACATCTTTAATGAAAACCTGCTCCAGAGCGCTCTGGACCTCAGACTGGGGCAAAGGTTCATCTTCCAACAGGACAACGACCCTAAGCACACAGCCAAGATAACAAAGGAGTGGCTACGGAACAACTCTGTGAATGTCCTTGAGTGGCCCAGCCAGAGCCCAGACTTGAACCTGATTGAACATCTCTGGGGAGATCTGAAAATGGCTGTGCACAGACGCTCCCCATCCAACCTGATGGTGCTTGAGAGGTCCTGCAAAAAAGAATGGGAGAAACTGCCCAAAAATAGGTGTGCCAAGCTTGTAGCATCATACTCAAAAAGACTTGAGGCTGTAATTGGTGCCAAAGGTGCTTCAACAAAGTATTGAGCAAAGGCTGTGAATACTTATGTACATGTGATTTCTTTGCGGTTTTTATTTTTAATAAATTTGCAAAGATTTCAAGCAAACTTCTTTCACATTGTCTTTATGGGGTATTGTTTGTAGAATTGAGGAAAAAAATAACGAATTTAATCCATTTTGGATTAAGGCTGTAACATAAAAAAATGTGGAAAAAGTGAAGTGCTGTGAATACTTTCCGGATGCACTGTATGTGCCTTTGTCACATCTCACCTTGATTACTGTAACTCACTTCTTTATGGCCTTTCAGCTAAAAACATCAAATGATTATATTTACTATTATGGAAATGGTATTCCCTGGTGGCTGTGGCCTCTTTCAGCAGGATAATGTGCCCTGCCACAAAGCAAAAATGGTTCAGGAATGGTTTGAGGAGCACAACAACGAGTTTGGTGTTGACTTGGCCTCCAAATTCCCCAGATCTCAATCCAATCGAGCATCTGTGGGATGTGCTGAACAAACAATTCCGATCCATGAAGGCCCCAACTCGTAACTTACAGGACTCAAAGGATCTGCTGCTAACATGTTGGGGCCAGATACCACAGCACACCTTCAGGAGTCTAGTGGAGTCCATGCGTCGACGGGTCAGGGCTTTTTTTGGCAGCAAATGGGGACCAACACAATATTAGGATATTAGTCATAATGTTATGCCTGATCGGAGTATATTTTATATATATATATACAAACTTTTACTTTAGATGTCATTAATCGATTTGACAGCACTAATTTTAAACTTTCATTTAAGAGAAAAAAGTTGGTGAATTAATGAAGATAATATATCTATCTATCCGTCTGTCTATCTATTGTCTGCCTCTTTGTCTATCTATCTGTCCATCTAACTCTGTCTATCCACACAGCACCAATATCTTACCACCATCCATCTACCTGTTTACTCATCCATCCTCCACCCTGTAATTTCTCTCTCTGGTCGTCTCTGCGCTGGTGGGGCCCCTGAGGTCTGTGCGGAGCAGCTGTTTCTCTCTAACAGTATTATTCTGCCTGGGGCTCCTCGGGGACCCCGGCAGTCTCGTTAATCAAAGCCTCCGTGAGCTTTAGCCAGCGCTGGTGCATCTTCCCCTGCCCCATCCATCATAAACCCCAGCACCGCTATGCGTGGGTGCACTCTTCCTGTTTTGAGAAATAAATTGAGACACTACAAGAAGAAAGCAATTAAGGGAGGTCTTTGGTCTATCATTCACAGGCTAATGGACCACCTATTCCTCTTATTTATTTATCTGTAGCTATAGTGGAAATGACAATACTAGTGAGTATTGTGAAGTCTGATGTGCCTCATCTTTTAAGGTGTCTCTCAAAAGAAATAAATGAGGGTCCAAACTGGACACAAGGCCAGAGGGAATTCATCACGGCCAATGTGTGGAATTATGAGCAGAAGCGGATGGACGATCAGTGTGAAGGTGAGAGAGCCTGAACTGGGATCTGTTTGAGGTGTTTGCATTGAGCTCATGATAACGCCAGAAGCAGTCGTGGTCACTCATGACTTTACTCTGTGATTCACAGACACTCTTCCTTCACTCAACACACATTTCTACTAGCTTTTTAAAACAAACCTGGTTCCAAACCCTTTCCTATGGAACACAACGCAGAAGTCTTTATGTAGCTCTTTCCATTCAGCTTTCTGTAAAAAAAACAGAACAAAATTAAATTTGTAGTCACTAAAATCTTACCCTGGGTGCAGATCTCAAATCTCATTCCTGCTGGTGTTTAATAAAAAAAAATGAAAAAAGAATAAATAAATAAATAAATAGTATTACAGCAGATACAGTGGGGAGAACAAGTATTTGATACACTGCCGATTTTGCAGGTTTTCCTACTTACAAAGCATGTAGAGGTCTGTAATTTTTATCATAAGTACTCTTCAACTGTGAGAGACGGAATCTAAAACAAAAATCCAGAAAATCACATTGTATGATTTTTAAATAATTAATTTGCATTTTATTGCATGACACAAGTATTTGATCACCTACCAACCAGTAATAATTCCGGCTCTCACAGACCTGTTAGTTTTTCTTTAAGAAGCCCTCCTGTTCTCCACTCATTACCTGTATTAACTGCACCTGTTTGAACTCGTTAACTGTATAAAAGACACCTGTCCACACACTCAATCAAACAGACTCCAACCTCTCCACAATGGCCAAGACCAGAGAGCTGTGTAAGGACATCAGGGATAAAATTGTAGACCTGCACAAGGCTGGGATGGGCTACAGGACAATAGGCAAGCAGCTTGGTGAGAAGGCAACAACTGTTGGCGCAATTATTAGAAAATGGAAGAAGTTCAAGATGACGGTCAATCTCCATCGGTCTGGGGCACCATGCAAGATCTCACCTCGTGGGGCATCAACGATATGAGGAAGGTGAGGGATCAGCCCAGAACTACACGGCAGGACCTGGTCAATGACCTGAAGAGAGCTGGGACCACAGTCTCAAAGAAAACCATCAGTAACACACTACGCCGTCATGGATTAAAATCCTGCAGCGCATGCAAGGTCCCCCTGCTCAAGCCAGCGCATGTCCAGGCCCGTCTGAAGTTTGCCAATGACCATCTGGATGATCCAGAGGAGGAATGGGAGAAGGTCATGTGGTCTGATGAGACAAAAATAGAGCTTTTTGGTCTAAACTCCACTCGCCGTGTTTGGAGGAAGAAGAAGGATGAGTACAACACCAAGAACACCATCCCAACCGTGAAGCATGGAGTTAGAAACATCATTCTTTGGGGATGCTTTTCTGCAAAGGGGACAGGACGACTGCACCATATTTAGGGGAGGATGGATGGAGCCATGTATCGCGAGATCTTGGCCAACAACCTCCTTCCCTCAGTAAGAGCATTGAAGATGGGTCGTGGCTGGGTCTTCCAGCATGACAACGACCGAAACACACAGCCAGGGCAACTAAGAAGTGGCTCCATAAGAAGCATCTCAAGGTCCTGGAGTGGCCTAGCCAGTCTCCAGACCTGAACCCAACAGAAAATCTTTGGAGGGAGCTGAAAGTCCGTATTGCCCAGCGACAGCCCCGAAACCTGAAGGATCTGGAGAAGGTCTGTATGGAGGAGTGGGCCAAAATCCCTGCTGCAGTGTGTGCAAACCTAGTCAAGAACTACAGGAAACGTATGATCTCTGTAATTGCAAACAAAGGTTTCTGTACCAAATATTAAGTTCTGCTTTTCTGATGTATCAAATACTTATGTCATGCAATAAAATGCAAATTAATTACTTAAAAATCATACAATGTGATTTTCTGGATTTTTGTTTTAGATTCCGTCACTCACAGTTGAAGAGTACCTATGATAAAAATTACAGACTTCTACATGCTTTGTAAGTGGGCAAACCTGCAAAATCGGCAGTGTATCAAATACTTGTTCTCCCCACTGTATGTTACACATTGGTCACTGTGATTTTGCCAAGCAAGACATGTTCCTTTATCAAGACAACATTCCTGTCCGAAAATTTAGACCTAACTGTATCCCTGCCCCTTAACCTAAACCTACCCATAACTTAACCCTAAAATCAGAGGGAAATTATAGGTGAATAACACTGATGTAGAAGCACAAACCCCATTTGTAGGCCTAAACTTGACATAAACTGTAAACTTCTGATTGGTTGACTGGAATCCAGGATCAACAAAGATGTTGATCCAGAAACATGTTGTACTTTGTGAAATCACGTTTACTGTAACACATTATACAGTACATTTTTATATTTAAAAAAAATAAAAAATAAAAATTATATTTTATTTTTAAATAAATATTGCTTTAGCTGATTTTTCACAACAGTCAAATGTAAAATATAATCACATGCCAACACCAATCTACTTTGACCACTAATAGCTCTAATTGAACAGAGAGTAGCATATGAGGAAATTATTAAATGAAGATATATTTTTCTAAATGTATGGTTCCAAAGGAGCATACTTTGAAAGGCTCACGCACCCAACTTGCGCGAGACGGAGCGGAACACGGAAAATGAAGTACCCAGGCCTTAAAGGGTTAGTTCACCCAAAAATTAAAATTATCCTATGATTTACTCACCCTCAAGCCATCCTAGATGTATATCTTCTTCAGACGAACACAATCGGAGTTATATTAAAAAATGGTAGTGAAAGGCGGTCCTGATTTTGAAGTTTTGAAGTGCATCTATCCATCATAAAAGTAATCCGCACGGCTCCTGGGGGTTAATAAAGGCCTTCTGAAGCAAAGCGATGGGTTTTTGTAAGAAAAATATCCATATTTAAAACTTTATAAACTAAAATAACTAGCTTCAGGCAGGCGGCCTACGCAAGTCGACTTACACCAAAAGAGTAACCCCTGACACAATGTATGATGTAGGATGTAGGAGTAGCGCAAGCTTTGATGCCTCTCGCGGTTCAAACAAGGTTCAAACAACATAGGGCTGGGCAACAAACTCAAGCTCCTCTTCTCTTATATCGAAATCCTCGGACATTTCTCTTTAAAAATTCTCGTTTTAGACTTCTAGTTCATGACCGGTGTTTTGTTTTGCTCTATCCTCTGCGCTTCTGCGTTCGTCAATACGTCATGCGTCAGGTCAGAGGTTACTCTTTCGCCGTAAATCGATGCGTACGGCTGTCTGTCGGAAGCTAGTTATTTTAGTTTATAAAGTTTTAAATATGGATATTTTTCTTACACAAATGCATCGCTGTGCTTCAGAAGGCCTTTAATAACCCCCTTAGAGTCGTATGTATTACTTTTATGATGGATGGATGCACTTTTTTGGGCTTCAAAATCTCAATCCCCATTCACTGCCATAAAGAGCCAGGATATTTATTAATATAACTCTGATTGTATTCATCTAAAAGAAGAAAGTCAAATACACCTAGTGTAACAATTCACCAGTGTGAGTGCCCCTGATCACCACCAGAGGGCACTCCAACCTGGACTGTCATTCCATCATAGACTACATCACCCATAATCCTTTGCCCGGACTCATCAGCACTCACTGTTTACACCTGTGTCTCATTTCCCTCATTACCTCTGCTTATATCTAGCCTGTTCATCCTGTCATTCTTTGCTAAGTCTTGTTTTGTCTCACACTGCATTTCTGAGCTTTATCCCTGGTTTCATGTCTCTCGGTTTCGTTGGAATTCTTGCCTGTATCCCGGATTACATTTTTGCCTCTGTCCCTTGTTTTGTTTGCCTGATTGGACTGCCTACCTGTGTATGACCTTTTGCCTTTTCTCTGACTATGATTGTGGATTACCCTTTAAATAAAGTTGCTTTTGGATCCTACCCTTCAAGCCTCAGAGCAGTTCGTAACAGAAGACTTAGCCACCATGAATCCAGCACTTCAAATAATCCGTCTATGTCAAGGTAACCAGTCACTCGAGAAACACATTCAGGACTTTTTATCCATTGCTAATTTCTCTGATCTCCCGGACTGTGCACTCATTGACTTCTTTTGTTATGGACTTAATGAACAATATCAATCAAAGTTGATCCGTGATGGTCCTCGTGGATCACTCAGTCAGTTTCTGGACTATGCACTATCGTTAAGTGGTTCCTCCTACGCTGTTGGGGAAATAGAGGAGGACATTTCCCCTAAATGTTTTTTGGGAGGGGGTACCATGCTTCAAGCTCCAGCGAGGGGCTGTGAACAAAGCCCAACACAGTGTTTGCCATGTCCAGTGCTGAGGATTGCTAGTCCTAGGTTTTCTGTGCCTCCTTGTCCTGTGTTCACCATACCAAAACCCTCTGCCAAGATGGCCGCCACCACGCCAGATCCCTCTGTCAAGATGGTAGCCACCACGCCAGATCCCTCTACCAAGATGGCCCCAGCCACTGACCAGCGTCCAGAGACGGCCCCAGCCACTGACCAGCGTCCAGAGACGGCCCCAGCCACTGACCAGCGTCCAGAGTCCAGAGACGGCCCCAGACACTGACCAGCGTCCAGAGTCCAGGGCCCCAGACACTGACCAGCGTCCAGAGTCCAGAGAGGGCCCCAGACACTGACCAGCGTCCAGAGTCCAGAGACGGCCCCAGACACTGACCAGAGTCCAGAGAGGGCCCCAGACACTGACCAGCGTCCAGAGTCCAGAGAGGGCCCCAGACACTGACCAGCGTCCAGAGTCCAGAGAGGGCCCCAGACACTGACCAGCGTCCAGAGTCCAGAGAGGGCCCCAGACACTGACCAGCGTCCAGAGTCCAGAGAGGGCCCCAGACACTGACCAGCGTCCAGAGTCCAGAGAGGGCCCCAGCCTCCTGTCACGAGTCCAGAGAGGGCTCCGCTCCCTGAACTGTGTGGGCCGCCCTGGCCTCTTGAACTGTGTGGGCCGCCCTGGCCTCCTGAACTGTCTGAGCCGCCCTGGTCATCTCTCCGGCCTACGCCACACTGGTCATCTCTCCGGCCTGCGCCACACTGGTCATCTGCCCGGCCTGCGCCACCCTGGCTGCCTGCTCTGCCTGAGTCTCCAGGCCCTCTTCCACTCCATGGGCCTGGCCCTCCATCCCGCCCCCGGGTTCACCTCTGCTCCACCTCCCTCCTAGACCATTTCAGGAAGCCGCTCCTTTGAGGGGGGGCTATGTAACAATTCACCAGTGTGAGTGCCCCTGATCACCACCAGAGGGCACTCCAACCCGGACTGTCATTCCATCATAGACTACATCACCCATAATCCTTTGCCCGGACTCATCAGCACTCACTGTTTACACCTGTGTCTCATTTCCCTCATTACCTCTGCCTATATCTAGCCTGTTCATCCTGTCATTCTTTGCTAAGTCTTGTTTTGTCTCACACTGCATTTCTGAGCGTTGTCCCTGGTTTCATGTCTCTCGGTTTCGTTGGAATTCTTGCCTGTATCCCGGATTACCCTTTTGCCTCTGTCCCTTGTTTTGTCTGCCTGATTGGACTGCCTACCTGTGTATGACCTTTTGCCTTTTCTCTGACTACGATTGTGGATTACCCTTTAAATAAAGTTGCTTTTGGATCCTACCCTTCAAGCCTCAGAGCAGTTTGTAACACCTAGGATGGCTTGAGGGTGAGTAAATCATGGGGTAATTTTTATTTTTGGTTGAACTAACCCTTTAAGGTAGGGACAAACCAACACCAAAGAACTCGCGCTGATGAAGCCAACTGTTCTGTCGCCTCGCGTCACCAGCATCGGGGGGGGGAAAATTTGTGCTTGAATACACCGAAGGGACTACAGGCGACTGTCAACTAGCACGCACGTTCTGCGCCTGCGCGTAAAGGAGATAACTGTCTATTTAAAGTGCCCCTATTATGGATTTTTGAAAATTACCTTTCATGTAGTGTGTAACATAGTTCTAAGTGAATGAAAACATCCTGCAAAGTTTTAAATCTGAAAGTGCATCGTATATAAAGTTATTGTCTCTCAAAAGTAAGAGTCGACTCTGAGTCAATTAAATGAATAATTTTTCAAACGAATCGCAAGCCGTTTCGTTGTGACGCAGACACCAGGGAAAACTTTAACCCCCTTAAACACTGCAGCAGATACTGGATAGCATAATGTCGAGAAGACGCTGTGCTCTACAATGTGTTTATTGTGTTTCATATTGTGTAGCTATCTGGCTAACTCTAAATACTAAAGATAAAGGATGGAGCAAGATTTGTTTTGCAAACTTTAATGTTCCATCAGTCATTCACATTAGTGCTGGTCTAACGTATATGTTGTTATTGATACAGTTCCTGCATGTGCACCGCAATAAATTAGAAACACACACACACACACGGGTTTGTTGATGGATGTACACTTGTTAATGCTGACGGTGAGGAATTACAGTTGAAACATCTCATAATGTACCTCAAACTGAGTAGCATCACTGAGAAACGTCCTGCTCAAGGTTCGGGTTGAATAACTAGTTCTTCCAATGTTTTGTCATCGATTCGGACTCGCGCTGGGATTGATGTAAAATCAACGTCATCATTACTGTCTTCACAGTGTGTACAATCGCTGAGCTTTAGGAATCCTCCGGATGGAGCTGGAGTTCAGTTATGGTAATGGGCGTTTGTTTCCAAAATAAGCGCTGTACGCGGTAGACCAATCACAACAGACTGGGCCATCTGACCAGTCAGAGCCGAGTAGGCTCGTGGAAAGGAGGGATTTTGAGAGATTGATTCATCCGGCGAGTCGTTTGAGAATCATTGAACATTGTCGTGATGTGCAATGTATATTATGAGAAAATGAAACAGTTTTTTGACCTTTGATGCATGTAAACCTGTTGTTGGAGACCTCCAAAACTAAATTAGGAAGCTTTAAAATAGCATAATAGGGGCACTTTAAGCAGATATATTCGTCAATATTCATTTAAAAAGGGAAAGCGAAACTAAGACCGCAGGTATACAAACAATAAAAAAAGCAGCGCTTGCTTACCGTTTTGTTTATCAATCATGCTGATCACATTCTTTATTCCTCAGTAGTGAGCACGAAGTGGAGCCACGATATCAAGGTCCCGCCCACACTCCTGCCCATAAACTGCTCCCGCATAATCAGTCACATGCCCCTGATCTTTTTGTGAAATAAACAGTTATGGAAATGTAGAAATTAATGTTAAAGCTCCAATCTCCTCCCGAAGTTTCAGAAAAAAGTCTTTTGGTGCCTCGACTACTTCGCTCAGAGAAGCTGTCAATCTCAGCTGTCAATCATAACGTCACACCCCCGTTTTTATAGCATCAAATAACTAACTAAAACCAAACTTACTTAAAGAATGAACACTTGAACTAATACCAGCGTGATAAAAACTGCCTAAAATGACAAACCATCTTTGGAAAAAATTTATTTGAAGTGTAATTTGATTGTTTAGTTTGTCTATGTCCCATTACATTACATGGAGAGGGTGGGGTTTATGACCTATACTGCATCCAGCCACCTGGGGGCGATCGAGACGCTTTGGCATCACTTTTCAGGACTCTTGTGGCACGCTTGTGTGGAACACACCAAAAAAAACTGAGGCTTGGTGTGTCCCTGGCTTTAAAGGATGCTTTCATCTGTTTACAATAATCAACGTGATTACATGAGTTTATTAATTTTTCTCATCAGTTAAATTCAAATTGTTCAGAAAAATGCAATGAATTTATATCTGCAATTTGTTGTTTTGGCACCACTGTTTACTTTAAACATTAAGGTAGCAATTAAACTAAATTATTTTATTTAATTTTTATAGGATGCAATGAAAATGGAATATTTCAAAAGCACACATTTAACTTTCTGAACCACTTTAGATACCAGTTCCAGGTCCATTCGCTTTGTTAATGTGGATCGGGCCATTGAATTTTAATCTATATTTGTGTGCCATAACTTGATATGATACTGTGATATTAACTAATATATTTATGTATAATGATAGATTACTTATTAAACCATAATTTTCATGTTGTATTCATTAAAAACTTATTCAAAAATTGTAAAGATTCCTTTCAGCAGTAAAGCACTATAATTCAGGGCCTGAAATTCTGAACCTGAGAGAGATAAATTTCTCTTTAATAACCTGTACTACCAGGAACAGTAATGTTATTTTGACTGCAGCTCCAGTAATGTATTCTGACTTCACATTGCACGGTTGAGGGGAGAGAGGAGAAAGAAATGGTTGCCATTGTAATGGAAACCCCATTATAGCTCAGTTTAAGGGTAGGAGTAAGTGGGTGGTATGGTATAATTACCTGTCTCCATTAAATCCCAGGTCAAAGGGTTATACTGCAATTGCATCAAATTGACCGCATTTGGGGGTACTTGGGCAATTGCAATGCAGATAGCTCTTCCTGGCAATCTGAAGTCCTGGATTTCTATTTGAATAATATAAATAAGACAGAGACTGCTTTGGTTGCCAGTGGAAAGTCATGAATTATGAGTTTCTTTTCAATATTTGCATTTATTTAGAATGCACTAATTATGTCTATTTCTCTGAAAGTGAAGGCAGGTGTTTCATGTACACTGAATTTACAACAATCTCACCACACTGTAAAAAAATTTTTTCTAAGTTGTAAAAAAAAAAACAAAGATCATTGAAGTTTGAAGTACTTTCATGTTTTTATTTCATGTTTAATTCAACATGTTACTTGCTGTTTTCTAGCAATTTCTGAGTGAAAATTGTTTCTACACCATTTCCCTTTCTTCATCCCCACTAAACTGAAAATCTGCATACAAGTAATATTTCTTAACCTATTCCAGCCAAAAGAACTACGTATCTATGTTCCTTATTCCAAATTGTGGTGTAACCTGAAATGTTTTGGTGGGTTCAGAGGAAGTGCATCCAATGCATTTACATGAAAGCATGTTGCATGTTCATTAAAACAGGAAATCTCCATCACACTATTTTGGCAAACTTTTAATGGTCTTCCCATTGCATCAATTTGCATCAGTTTGCTTCGAAACTGGCCCCTACGCGCCATGGTAACGGCACCGGTCAAGACGGCGGAGCAAATGGAAAGCAGGACTCTCTGGTAATACGGATACAATTACTGGAGATTACTGGTTAATGGTTACCACATGGACACAATGAGAACCTGATAAATCCCCCCACCCTCCTGTACATCTAGGTGCTTTCCTCTCACTTGCCACTGAGTCAAAGAGTAAGAAACAGTGTGTGACACTGAGAATGTGAAACAGCCCACAAAGAAAATGAAGGCTGATGGATATTTGTATCTTTTCCCAGGTTTTCATTCCTTCTAATTTCCTGTTCAGCTTTTACATGGTGTCAGAGCAGGGGGAGGCTGTCAAGCTTGGCTCCTTCACACGGTTGAGTCTCATTCGGCACTTGACTTTATCTGATAGGAATGGAGACAAGAATCCTACTGCCTGGAAGGTGACATTGCTTGGGGTCTGGATCAACTCCCTGGAAGCAAATCAATCTGCGGGGTGCTCCGTAAACACGGAGGTTGTTACAAGGGTTTGTCAGGTCTCTGTAGTATGGTTAGCGATGCAAACCGCTGACTTTAGCAATTAGATTACAGGTTTCTGAGAATAATCAGTGTATTAGGGTAGAATCTGCCCTCAAAAAGGCCAATCCGCTCACATCAAGGAATTAATACAAATCTTATGTTCACCTCAAAGACGACTTGTGCAATTTCTGCACTAGCAGCTAAAGCACTAGCAGAAAGCAAAATAACTAAATTTGGTTACACTTTATTTTAAAAAGTGTTACATTGTACTTATTCAAATAAGTCCTGATTAATATTAATTAACATGTACTTACTGTAGAGTTACAGTTAGGGTTAGTTACCTGTAATTATGCATAATTTACTGTTATTACTATAGTAAGTACATGTAGTAACGTGTAATTATGTCACCTTAAAATAAAATGTTAAATTTTTTCATGTTTTGGAGAAATTTTAATTGGTGATTGTAAGTGAAAAAAATGGACCCTAAAAATCTGATTGTAATCGGACACAATCAGCATAAAAAGTTACCATGCCAACTGGAATGAATTCGGATTATAAGGGGTGGTTTAACCCTTTTCTAATCCGATGGAGAGGACATGTAAACACTTGATCAGATTAAAAACCAAATAGGCTGTTGAATGAAGTGTCATAAATGACTGTCGTGTCATTTTAAAATTCTCCTTCCACCTATCATCTGTGAAGTGGAGCAGGACAACGTCCCATCAGTCCTTTTTTCGGACTCTCATCAATAGACGCCTTGTTTTGGGCGCAGGTAGCACGGCACAAAGATTTATGTGCTCATTGTTTCCTAAATTAGGACCCGAAATAGAGAAACATTAAGCCTGCTCTCTAAAGTAAAAAAAAAAATATACAGTGGCCGAGAGAGCTCAACGCACTGCAACTGAAGAAAATACACGCAAATAGAAAAAAACACCAGCAAAGTAAGAAAACCATCATTTTGACAACACATGTGCTGCAACTGCTCACAACGCAACCAAATACAGACAACTCAACCAAACCTGTATAAATTTCTTTGTTCTGCTGAACACAAAAGAAGACATTTTGAAGAATGTCAGTAACCAAACAGTTGATGGACCCCATTGACTTCCATAGTATTTTTTTCCCCTATTATGGAAGTCAATAGGGTCCATCAACCGTTAAGTTCCCCATGTTCTTCAAAATATAATTTTTTTTTGTGTTCAGCAGAAGAAATCCATAGAAGTTTGGAACAACTTGAGGGTGAGTAAATGTATTTTAGGAATGCATTATGTAGGAGAATGATTAGTATGCACAAACAGAAGGAAACTACATTCGTGCAGTGTGTGCATGTCAAAAATCAATTGCGATTTCTGATTTGAAGCTTGTGACAAATGCGCACATAAACCCGATTACTTTATTTAGGGGTCATGTAAACTCTGCGTTCGGATTCATTATTCGGAATGAATTCATTCCGACTGAAATCAAAGGTGTTCATGTAAATGTAGCTAGTGATAGTGAAGAGTTTTTTTTTCATGAACTGGTCAGTTTTGAGATGTTCCACCATAGTGGAAAAAAAACATCCAAAATACACAAGCATTTATTTTATTACACCATATCCCTTTGCATCTGTTTAATTACAATTAATGTATTTTTGTTTTCTCAAAATAAGTTTTTTTCTCACGCACTGAGCCCGAAATCTCCACTTCAGTAGCACTTACATACACCAAACTTTACAGTTTTATCTATATTCTTAAGGTTTTTACTGAGGGTTTGTTTATATATCATTCGCCTGAATTACATAACATTTTATTGTTGTTATATGTTGACATTGTTGTTATATGTTGTTTCTGATTTGATAAAAAGTGATAAAATGGACAAAGGTGGGAAATCATCTCTGTAAAAACTTAATATGTCAATAAAATGAAACAAGAATTGTCAGCTTTGCTGCTAGTATTCACATTTTTAAAATGAGTAGCTAATAATGCAACAACAGGTTTGAACAACAAGAAAAGTAATATAATTTGTATACTTTATATTTATATTATAAAGTATACAAAATGTATACAACATAAAGATTCAGAAAGTAAGATTTGAGGCTTTTCAATAATTCACACTCTTTTTGTCTTTGTTTTTGTCAGTGCACTAAAAAATGACTTTTTGGTGGTTACTAGTCGTTTGCTAAGTGGCCCAAGTCAAAAGAGTCCATCCCTTAAAACTGGACCAAATGGATGAACTAATTACAAAGTAAACAACTAAAATACCACCTCTTGCCTCCACATCCAAATGTCCTGTATTACTGTAGCTCAAACAGTCGAGCATGGTGTTGGCAACACCAAGGTAAGGGGGTCAGTTCCCAAGGGTGTTGACCTTTAATAAGCAAAATCAAGTCTTTAAGTGCTGTAGATTGTTTAAATTCAAAATAATATAACAGTCATTCAGTTGGATAACAAAAACCAGATGAGCATGAAATGGCATCCTGTGTTGTGTTGTTTCTCTTGAAAGCAGCTGTAGGGTAAGAGAGGGTCAGCAGCAGGCATCAGCTGAGCGTTAAGGTGCATATGGTCCTGCCCGATCCGCTCGCTGATTGATGAGCTCAAACACTGAAGGAAGGAACTGAGCCACGGGCTCTCAACACATCCATCCATCTCACGGTCACCAGCTCGCTGGGGTGTAGACAGATGAGCTGTCGAACCTTCAGAAAGTGAGAGGGTCTGCTGAACCCTGTGGTACATCCAGGGATGGAATTTCAAGATCAGTAGTTGGATGGATCGTGGTGGTATTTTGAGCTAATAAATGTGTCAACTGTTCTTATGTCTGCTGCAGATGTTTTGAAGAACTGATTATAGAATCAGAATGTCACTTTTTTTGTGATTGCTGAAACTTGGTGCGTAAAAAAATTGTATATGGGACTAATATATATCTCAAAGACATAAAAACCTCTGAGAAACGTTTCACAAGGGATCTTTTCTCAAATCATTCTGACCAGTAATGTTCTGTGGGTCTTTCCCTCCAGGAAACAATTCCAACATGAAATTTCTCCAACATGTTCTCAAGGCAAAAAAGGCCTTTTCCAATGTTTTCAATGTACTAAAATATCACAGCAAACCAAAACAAATGCTGTGGTGGCAACCACAAGCAAAGGAAAGGTTTAGGTTTATATAAGGCTTATATTCGTTGTGGCATAATTCACCTCTATTTCCCTCATTTTTTTTTTACAGATACACAATGGTAAATGTTATGATTTGCTTGTCAACAACCCAGTGGTGGCTAGACGAGATCTTGACTGCGAGTGAAATGGGAACGTTTTTTGCTGGCCTCAGCATCAGCTGGTTCTATTTATGGATGACGAGCAAGCTAAAAAGACCATTATGGAGTGTTTTACACAATTTTGAGCTACGGTGAGGGAGCTGTTTTTAAAGGACCATCTGAGTATGCTACCGTAGCTGGAGAAGCTTATGGGAATTCTGTGATGTGGGCCCTCTTTAATTAAACAGATAAACAACTTTAAAATGGAATGAGAGGATGTACAGTGGTCTAAAAAAGCTGGTCTATTTAGCATTCCTGCTAAAATGACTCACTTACCAGCATTAATTTCCACTAATGCCATAGACTGTAAAAAAAGATGGACAGCACGTCTCTGCTTCCTAATAATGTAGAAAAATGAAGCCAAAATATCCCAGAAATGGTAGTTGCCGATTACGTCATTCAGAGCCCGAGTCCGCTCAGTAGTGATCCTGAGAAACTGGAAAGTTCTGTGGAACCACAGTATCAAGGTCCCGCCCACACTCTTGCAGACCTAATCGCAAGCACAGTTGTCAATCATGATGTGACACCCCATTTTTATAGCATCAAACAACTAACTAAAACCAAACTTACTGGAAAAACGAACACTTGAGCACACGTCTGTGTGATAAGAACTACCTAAAATGACAGAAACCATCTTAGCAAAAAATTATTTGAAGTGTAATTGGATTTTTTAGTTTGGCTCGCATCCCATTCGATTACATGGAGAGGGCGGGGTTTATGACCTATACTGCAGCCAGCCACCAGGGGGCAATCAAGATGCTTTGGCTTCACTTTTCAGGACGTTTGCGGCACACTTGCCTAAACCATGCTCAGCCCAGACTAAATTAGTCTAAACTAAATTAGTAGCAATTATATTACGTTGCTTCTTTCACATTTCTTGACGCTTTCAAAGTGAAATGTCCGATGAGTGGCGCTAAAAGCGCATTCAGTTTTATCCAAAACAGATGAACGTGAATCTGGAAATGTTTTATTATTTACTATATATAATATAGCAGTTTGGAAAGGAAATGTCCTATGAGTGGTACTAAAAGGTTAATGCTCTATCACATTTAAAAAAATATACCACCTACCATAACCTAACCAATAGTGTTAATACAACAGCTGTGAGATAAAAACACATTTGCTGAAGAAACCATGCCATTTTAGTGTGCCTTTACAAGTCTTTAACCCTTTCATGCACGGCGTCCACTACAGTGGACAGATATTTGGAAGCCATTTTGAACCATTTAAGTTTTAGTACCATGTCCCAACCACCAAGTGGCGAACCCTCAAAGCGTTGTCTACGATTCCATTTAATTATTGTCTTTGTATCTCTTTGTTGTTTTGAGATATTGCATCATACATTCAAAATGGCGCAGGAAAGAGGAGATGCAATAAGTGTTAAATCCTTTTATTCTCAGATAACCAGACAGGAACAAAAAATATTTTTCAGCTAAATAAGATGTAACAAATACTTTTATCCAGATTTTAATAATATTTTTCTTGTACATTTTTTTCTGTGACAAAAAATACATCTTTCCACTCCAGTGGACGTCATGCGCCAAAGGGTATATTGTGCCTATTGGGCCTATATTTAGATTCCACCTTATTTTGTATGTTTTAGTTGAAATTATGATATAATTTACACTTGAATAGTTTTATTAAACAGCAATATTAAATAGTCTTCATATTTTATAATTTATTTAAATTCTTACAGTCTATATTTATTTATTAGGTCAAGTGTAGGCATATACTTATTTTATATATTTCATAATTATTTTATTAATAGTTTTAATTGGTGGAAGAAGGTAAATCAAATGAGACTAATTATGATACTGGTTTTAATTGGTTTCAAATAAAATTAGTTCCCATTAAGTCGACGTTACGTCAGGTTACGACGTTTCGAGACCTAGAATGATATGTTTTTCAAAAGTCCTCTCTATTGTTGTTGTTGTTTAATGTTCTTATGTGTATTCATACCATTTGCTCTCAGTAAATGTTTTAAAAACATGTTTTTTTCAGACCAAACAATGAGTTCTATTGAATCACTTTTTATATCGTTGATGCATGGTGTCCACTGCAGTGGACAGATATGTAACTCCCTCAAAATAAAAAATATTGGGGGAAAAAAATTATTGGCATGATTTTTCACTTGTTTTAAAAGTAAAAACAAACATTAAAAAAAATATTAAAAAAAAAATAGATTCAATAATTCATGCATGAAAGGTTAAGGGCCTGTTTATATTTGGTATTAAGATGCGTTTTGGTCGATTGGATCACAAGTAGACGAGGGAGATGCATTCTCGTTTACACCTTGTGTTTTAATCTGTCTCTTTTGTTCACTTTCAACCACTTCTGTCCTAATTTCTTCAAAAGGAGGGTCTATGGGTGGTAAATGAATAGTTTTAGCCGCGAGACCATGACGAACATTGTGAGAGTGTGTTAGAAATCAGGAATGGTGAGAGAACATTGTGCTTGGTACGTTTTTTGTCTTCAAACCAAACTTGGATCTTCAGCCGACAAATTTTAAATCCTGTCTGGCTAGCGCACTTCCAATGTTGTTTACACATTAGGTCAGTAGGCAGAGAGCAGGCTGGCCTTTTGTGGCTGTTCGAACACATTCGTCCACATGAGCGTTTACACTATGAAATCAAACCTGTATTTAGCGTTGTCTACTTGTTATCTGATCGTCCAAAACACATCATATACCACATACCAGGTATGAACAGCGCCTAAGTGTCGTGACTTCCTGTTTCACGGGACTCATACCCCAGTGCTCTGCATCGCAAGTGCAATGCACTCTACCAGGTGAGCTACCGAGCAAGTTTAGCATACTATGACAGAAAAGCCATACATATGAACTTATGTTGTTTTAACGTGAAAATGTAGTATTAGTTTACAAAACATGCAGTATGGTAAAAGTGTTTTGAGGTCATAAGTTATGCAAGGAACATCTTGAAAATAAGCCATTATTAAAGGTGCAGTAAGTGATTTTTGAAAAACGCTGTTGAAAAGTGGTTCGGACCGAGCACCAAAACACACTTGTAGCCAATCAGCAGTAAGGGGCGTATACATTTAATGATGGGGGAGGAGAGAGAGCTCAGTGCACAAGACAGACATTAGCGGAACGACTATAGAAAGAGAGAGATGGCAGAGAAAATACAAAAGAGGAAAATGCCATGGGAATATAACTTTAAAAAGAAGGGTTACGATCAGGCAAGAGGTAGGACCTGTGTTAATATCGGAGAAGCTTTTTAGCGCCGGAGAGACCTTAACGGACATCGAGGTTGCTTTATTACGTCTCTTCATGATACGAGAGTACCGTTGGTTTTGCTGTGTTTCACAGAACTAGGGTAGAGTGGGGGAAAACGCCCCCCTTAAGGACTGTGTAACTTTTCTGTGAAACAAAAGTTAAATGTGTCTAGAATAGTTATCCTAGTTTTCAGTGATGACATAAATTATAAACCAAGTATGAAAAATTTCATGTTTTCATGTTATTAGATTTTTAACAAAAATTAAATTCGTACCAAGGGGGCGTTTTACCCCACAGGTGGGGTAAAATGCCCCCCAGGGTGGGGTAAAATGCCCTCACTCTGACAAAGCAATTTGCTTTATATGTTTACAGCAAAATCAGAGTACAAGCATGTTTTGGCTTAAAAAAGACAAGCCAAAATAAATATGAAAATGTATTAATGAACTATGCTGAAAATCAACCTTTAAAAAAAAAATATTGTTAGCTGATGCTAACTGGCTGGCTAACTAGCTAGCTGATGCTAATGTGAGGTAATTTTTAAATATAAAGTCCAAACATTTTTATTCAACCACCTAGTTAGATTACATTTAATGGAAAAACAAAGAATGTGATGTTCAGAACATGGCAACTACAGTAATTATGATAGTGGGAAGCAATGCCCCCTGGGGGCATTTTCCCTCTCAGACTATGTTTAAAAAAAATGATGTCATTCTGAAAATATAATTATATTTTCCTTAAATGACAAGTAATCCCTACCTACATGCCTTGCTCTTCTCATATCATATATAACCGTGATGTTCTGCAAAACAACAAGCTTTAGAACACTTTTTTTCTCTACCTCTACATCACTCTGGTCAATGTAGTCCATAGCAACAACAAAAACGTTTCTTAATTTTATCTAGTGGTTATTTTGGGAAAAACAGTGGGGGGGGGGGGGGGGGGTCGTTTTACCCCATGGGGGCGTTTTTCCCCACTCTATAAGATATGCTCTCTTTTGCTTGAATATATTCGTGTGTCATCTTCACTTGTTTGTTAATTTGCAATATTATTATTATTATAAGCTTGGAACATGTAAACCACCTCCACCACCTATTTCAAGCATCAGCTCCCAAAGTGTGTCCGAAAACATACTCTAATATGTGTTTTTTTCTTTTGGTTCCCCTTTTAGTGATCGCTATAACCCTTTAATTTGTAATATATTAGTTACTTGGACTATCGTGTTATGTACGGTGTTTGTTTTTTGGGATGGAAGGGATGACTTTGTCATCGAAGGAGTAGATGAGCTAATTAACAATTAGACCTGAATAGTCATAGTAACACAAATTGCTTTCACTTATTGATGACATCATACCCTCGGGCAGCAGGCACATTGGCAGATTCCGCCATCATCGTTGCCTATGTTGCATAGATTGTATGTGAATGTGAGGGTGGAGGCATCAAGATAAGGGTGTGATCCTTTTGGGTAGGAGTTTGTTTTGGGGATTTCAAATATCAACAGCATTTACCACAAATCGCTTACTACACCTTTTGAAAATTGAAAACTGCAGTTAAAGCCACAAAATGTAATTTTTTGCCGCTAGAGGTCACTTATTCAAAACAAAGGCATAGCCTGATGACGCCTGGATTTCGCAGAGCTTTTATTATGCTGCAGATGGCCGCTTCCGCTTTTTTACGCAGTGCTGTTTTATCATATTAGATACATTATTTATGTGTGTTGAAAGTTATGTCATAATGCTTTTCTATGCATTCGCTTGGTGGCTACTATGAGACACTTGTTGCACACTGCAATAAGCTAGATCAATATTAGGCATGGTAAAACATGGTACTCGTGGTAAATCAAGAAAAGAGATTTAAACAATAAGACTAACTGTTTTGAGCTATAAAACGATCAGTTTTCTGTCGATGAATGTATCCAAACAGTTGATTACCTGTCTAATAAAAGACATAATATATTAAAGCATCTTTAGTGTTTCCGGAAATCGAGGGTAACGCGGGTATGATGTCATTGATAGGCGACGCATGGACACAGTCCTTGTCCTGGTTAAAATAGCTTATTTCTCTGGATTTAAACATTCTTGGAAACATTTGGGATAATATAAGTACACAAGTCAACAAAATATATAACATCAAAATCAAGTCTGCTGTGTGGTTCTCAACATACTTTGTGAACATTTCACTGTATTTCCACATTCTCATAATTCCAACCATATGGGGCTGTTTCAAGATACCATACAAATCAAATGAGGTTTTGTGGACAAAGGATTTTGAATTTATCTGGAGAGATTTCCATTTGTTTAAAATCATAGTTTTGCACATTATATATACACTCACCTAAAGGATTATTAGGAACACCATACTAATACTGTGTTTGACCCCCTTTCGCCTTCAGAACTGCCTTAATTCTACGTGGCATTGATTCAACAAGGTGCTGAAAGCATTCTTTAGAAATGTTGGCCCATATTGATAGGATAGCATCTTGCAGTTGATGGAGATTTGTGGGATGCACATCCAGGGCACGAAGCTCCCGTTCCACCACATCCCAAAGATGCTCTATTGGGTTGAGATCTGGTGACTGTGGGGGCCATTTTAGTACAGTGAACTCATTGTCATGTTCAAGAAACCAATTTGAAATGATTCGAGCTTTGTGACATGGTGCATTATCCTGCTGGAAGTAGCCATCAGAGGATGGGTACATGGTGGTCATAAAGGGATGGACATGGTCAGAAACAATGCTCAGGTAGGCCGTGGCATTTAAACGATGCCCAATTGGCACTAAGGGGCCTAAAGTGTGCCAAGAAAACATCCCCCACACCATTACACCACCACCACCAGCCTGCACAGTGGTAACAAGGCATGATGGATCCATGTTCTCATTCTGTTTACGCCAAATTCTGACTCTACCATCTGAATGTCTCAACAGAAATCAAGACACATCAGAGCAGGCAACATTTTTCCAGTCTTCAACTGTCCAATTTTGGTGAGCTCGTGCAAACTGTAGCCTCTTTTTCCTATTTGTAGTGGAGATGAGTGGTACCCGGTGGGGTCTTCTGCTGTTGTAGCCCATCCGCCTCAAGGTTGTGCGTGTTGTGGCTTCACAAATGCTTTGCTGCATACCTCGGTTGTAACGAGTGGTTATTTCAGTCAAAGTTGCTCTTCTATCAGCTTGAATCAGTCGGCCCATTCTCCTCTGACCTCTAGCATCAACAAGGCATTTTCGCCCACAGGACTGCCGCATACTGGATGTTTTTCCCTTTTCACACCATTCTTTGTAAACTCTAGAAATGGTTGTGCGTGAAAATCCCAGTAACTGAGCAGATTGTGAAATACTCAGACCGGCCCGTCTGGCACCAACAACCATGCCACGCTCAAAATTGCTTAAATCACCTTTCTTTCCCATTCTGACATTCAGTTTGGAGTTCAGGAGATTGTCTTGACCAGGACCACACCCCTAAATGCATTGAAGCAACTGCCATGTGATTGGTTGATTAGATAATTGCATTAATGAGAAATTGAACAGGTGTTCCTAATAATCCTTTAGGTGAGTGTATACAGGCAACACCCATTTTTACGAGTTGACCTATAGCTGGTGAACGCAATGTCCAAGTTTAACGAAACTCTACATACAAAAAGACTACAGGACATTCTGAAGACCAACACCAAGTTTTGTAAAAAAAAAAAATATATATATATATATAAATTTATTTCTATATGTGTTGCCTCCTAACCTTATGCTTTTATGCAGTTTAAGACACAAGTGTTTGTTTAATTTTTTACCACAAGAAATGTCTTTAAAGTAATTTTATAATGAAAAAGATATAAAATTGAATATTTTCTCTTTTTCTGAGCATTCTCTGTAAACCCTAGAGGTGGTTGTGCATGAAAACCAGCACGCCTGGCACCAACAAACATGCCACGTTCAAAGTCACTTAAATCACCTTTCTTCCCCATTCTAATGCTCAGTTTGAACTTCAGCAGATCGTCCTGAGCATGTCTACATGCCTAAATGAAACTGAGTTGCTGCCATGTGATTGGCTGATATATATATATGGGCATCTTAGTTCTTGTTAATCATTGAAGATCATGCAGCTCGGTAATTAAACCAGTATAATTGCTATTGGAATGATAATCTATTCATTGTCACTGGGGTTACTTCACCACTCATGTGGAACTTCCTTGCACAAGATATGATTCTTTAATGCCTTTTGCTAACTAGATTTCAGTTATGGCCATTCATGTGGACATTGTGCACCAAGTCTAAGGTCCATCATTGGCTTTAATAACCGACTAGCCTTTCTTGCGTAGACTCACTGCTGAAAACTGACACAGGTCTTCAAACACTGGCAGAGCGGCCAAGGATTTCTCCATCCTGGAATGTGATTATCAGAGATGACCATCTAATCTGAGTAAACATTAGTGTGTTTTTCTGTCCTGGGTACAGTTGCTTTAAGACATGGTCGCTGGGTTGACAACTGAATTAATGGGACTGCAAGCTGGCCTGAACTATGGTCAGTTGTGTATTTGTTTTACAATTATCTTGTAACTGTGTTCTTTAGTGCACTGTTGAAAGTTGATTCTAAAATGCATACTTTTTGTTGCTACAACAATTTCTCATACACCAGTTGAACAATACTGTAGATATTAGAACGCTCTGTTTGCTTTCAATTCATCCGTCCAGTTCCTCTCATATACACATTTTACAATTTAAAGTCAACAAAAAAAAAATTAACCCTACAGTATCTATTATGCATATTAATTGATATTATTGTGAATGATTGATCCATGTAAATATTAAAAACATTAGCTGTTTTGTAAGCACATTAATCATTATGTAAATAGTCTTCCATCATTTTAGATTTTCCATGTGATTATTCTGGAAACAGGGGAAATAGAACAGAACTATTAGTTTTTGACTGAGTAATATTTAAAATTTAACCTCATTTCATAATGTCACAACAAAATATGACATCAGAGTGGACTGGCAAGAGAAAGTAAAATCTGTACAGCCAACTGGTTATGCAAGACAGAGAGCTGAGAGTGATTGGACGTTGAAGAGAAGGGTGCGGCGTCTTCTGCTTCACTGGGGCGTCAACTGATCGCACCCAGAATGCTGTAATGAAACAATCATCGAGGATTGGACGGGTGGGGGGAAAACAGGGTCTTTCAGTTGATGCGTAATTCTCACTAAACAAACTGAGGAAAATAAAAAAAATATATTATACCTTATTATATTATACCAATATATATTATATTGTTACAGCAAAGAGGGAGAGTGGGGTAAGCTGTGCCAGTTTTTGACTTGTGTTGATCTTTAGGCACATAGAAATTAGAGGTAAGACTAATATGCCTACTCATTTTTCAGGATGCTGCTATCAACTAAAATTGGAACAAAAGTGCCTATAACATAAGGTCATATAAATATGATTTTTCCACACACGCAAAAGTTATTTTATACAACTTGTAACTAAATTAAATGCTATGTAGAAATAAACATCAAACCATATTAAACAATGCTGAAAAGTGTAACACACTTTATCAGGTTTTAAATTAAATAAATATAGGATATGGTTTTATACACTGGCAATTTACCAACATATTATATAGTAATAAATGTATGTCTTGTATGTTTTGTTTTTTTTTGACACAAAATGAATTGTATCTGCCATGTAGAAAATCCTTTTACACCCAAAACAAAACTTGCTCATCACTTTTCTCATGTGCATCTCTCATATGCAGCTGTATATTATCTGTCTTTTATAAGTGTTTGCTAGATTAAACAAACATAATTTGTTCATGTAACTTCAACATCATGGAATGAATACATTTTAAGTGACTCAATTAAGTAGTCTCAAAGTGAATTTTATATGGCTCCCTGACATGATTCAGGCATTCAATTTCATATATTCATTCATCCACTTCAATTTCATGTACTTTAATGTTGCACAACTGAATTATAATACTGCACTAGCTAGTTGACAAACTTTTAGCTAGTAATAGCACACATTAGCATCTTAAATGCTAAGCATTTAAATGCTCCTTCAGCAAAGCCGTTATGACATTAGTTGTATTAGTCCACAGCCTAAGCAAATGCTCCACTCTTCTCCACAGTGGTGTTACAAGCACGCCAGGCTCCACCCTATCCCAATCACAGCGCACGCCCGCTCCTGAATACTGATCACACGCACCTGCATCCCATCATCACTGCAATCACTGCCAGCATTTAAGCACCACGCTCACATTCAGCCACCGTCCTGTCTCGTTTGCACATAGCCATGCTTATGCTTACCTCAAGGACTCTCCTTCGATACTTACCTGTTCTCCATTGTGTCTTCAAGTCTCCAGTGTGTCTCCTCGTCTTGTCTCCAGTCTCCTTCGATCCAGCATTCCAATCTCCAACGCCATCTGAAACCAAGAAGTATAGTATTATCCAGTCCTCTTCATTATTCATCTGACTCTCTCACCATCCACTCATCTGCCCCGCTCACGAACTGGTATCTCAATAAACTCTGTCATTTTACCATCACCTGTTCTCTGTGTCTGCCTGTTTGTAACAGAAGGATCCCTTCCAAGAGCTCGTTGACGCTCTCCGTCGAGCTCTCACCACCAACCCGCCTGCACCTTCACCAGCGAGCACTTCTGGAAACAACACCACCGCTTCTTCGCCACCGGTATATGCCAGTCCCATGGCCAAACCAGCGCCCTTTTCTGGTTCACCAGAGGATTGCAACGGATTTCTCCTACAATGCTTGCTGGTCCTGGAGATGCAACTGCACCTGTACCCTGATGACCGCACTAAGGTAGCTTTCATTATCTCTCAGTTAACTGGCAAAGCGCTTCATTGGGCAGAAACTCTCTGGTCCCAGAGCAATCCGATCACCCGATCTCTCTCCAGTTTCACCTCCCATTTCAAAGAAGTTTTCGGAAAGCCATCCTGGGATTCAGCGATTGATGAGCAACTTTATCATTTAAAACAAGGATCAATGTCTGTGAATGAGTATGCCATCCAGTTTAGAACACTCGCTGCTGCCAGTGGATGGAACGAACAATCCCTGTTGACGACCTACCGACAGGGTTTGGATCCTCGGGTGCGGTTGCATCTCGCTGCATACGAGGATACCATCGGGCTAGAACGTTTCATCCAACTTTCCATCTGCTTCGCCACTCGTATGCAGTCGTGTATTGAAGAACACCAGGGCCAGCCGTTGTTTTCACCATCCCTCCACCGACCAGAATCTGTCAGCCCTCCAGAACCAGCCCACGAACCCATGCAAGTAGAGAATTCCCATTTATCCATGGCTGAACGGCAGAGGCGGCTGACCCAGAATCTGTGTTTGTACTGTGGATCCCCTGGGCATTTCATCACTGAATGCCCCATTCGTCCACCTCGTCCAATGGTGAGTGCCATCATCCCTTCTCTTAATAAGATGCAACAACTCACCACGATTGTAAACCTTACTGCTGCCGATGTGTCTCTTCCAGTTACCGCTCTCCTCGACTCTGGGTCAGCCGGCAACTTCATCTCGGGCACCCTCTGCCGTCAGCTCAAGCTCCGGACGACAGCCACCCCGTCCATCTACCAAATCCACTCGATAACGGGAAAACCTCTCAGTCGACGACGAGTCTGCTCCTTCGTGGGTCCGATACGAATTCAAGTGAGTCTTCTTCACGTGGAACATCAACAATTTCTGGTTCTGGAGGAATCCACCGCTGGCATCATCTTAGGGCGCCCATGGTTGGAGCAGCACAATCCTGTCATCTCTTGGAAGACAGGAGAAGTCCTGAAGTGGGGCGACAGCTATTTCCCGAACTGTTTCTCTGCACTTCCAGTCCTCCCTCCTCCGTGTTCTCAAGACCTGCCTGTCTGCGCCACGTCCATCGAGAGTCCAGTAGAGAAACGTTCGGTGGACGTCCCTCCTTGTTACGCCCCCTTCAGCGATGTCTTCTGCCCCAAACAAGCCTCCAAGCTGCCTCCACACCGGCCATGGGACTGCGCCATCGATCTGCTGCCAGGTGAGTCAGTGTCCCGTGGGAAGATTTACCCCCTGTCACTTCCAGAGGAGAAGGCCATGGAGGAACACATCAAAGAGGCACTGGAGCAAGGTTATATCCGCCCGTCTACTTCCCCTGCTGCCTCGAGCTTCTTCTTCGTGGCAAAGACTATCGTGCCCTCAACAAAATTACAGTCAAGTTCCATTATCCTCTTCCTCTCGTCCCAGCTGAACATCTCCATGGTGCCACTGTGTTCACCAAGTTGGACCTCCGCAGCGCGTACAACCTCATCCGGATACGTGAGGGGGACGAGTGGAAGACCACCTTTGTGACCCCTACTGGCCACTATGAATATCTTGTTATGCCGTATGGACTGGCCAACGCCCCCTCCGTATTCCAGGATTTCATCCATGAGGTGCTCCGGGAGTTTCTCCATAAGTTTGTGCTGGTCTATATCAATGACATCCTGATTTACTCCCGGAGCATGGCCGAACATCGCCACCATGTTGTGGAGGTCCTGCAACGCCTGAGGAGCTTTCACCTGTTCCTGAAAGCCGAAAAGTGTTCGTTCCACCAGCCCTCAGTGCAGTTCCTTGGATACTCCATCGACCGCAGTGGCATCCGGATGGACGAGGGGAAGGTGGAAGCCATCCAGTCCTGGCCCATTCCCACCACCATAAAAGAACTCCAAAGATTCCTCGGGTTTCGGGTTTTCCTTCTATCGTCGCTTCATTCAAGATTACAGTTCCATCTCCAGTCCACCCACCAACCTCCTCCGCAATAAGCCCAAGTCTCTGTCCTGGACACCATCTGCCACTGAAGCTTTCGAGGCTCTCAAGACCGCCTTCACCACCGCTCCCCTCCTCGTCCATCCCAATCCGGATCTTCCCTTCGTCGTGGAGGTAGACGCCTTGACCACCGGAGTGGGAGCGGTCTTGTCCCAACAGCAGGGGAACCCCAGTAGACTCCACCCATGTGCCTTCTTCTCCCGCAAGGAGGTAAACTACGACATCGGTAACAGGGAACTCCTAGCCATCAATCTGGCCCTCGAGGAGTGGAGGCACTGGTTGGAGGGTGCTCAACACCCCTTCCTCGTCTTGACAGACCATAAGAACCTGGAATATCTCCGAGACGCCAAGCGACTGAATCCCCGCCAGGCACGATGGGCATTATTCTTCACCCGGTTTAACTTCAAGATTTCCTATCGACCTGGGCCCAAGAATGTCAAGGCGATGCCCTATCCCGCATCCACAGTCCCGAGGAGAAGACCGAGGAATCTGAGCCCATCCTGCCTGGTCAGTTATTTGTCAACCCCATTGTCTGGTCTGAAGAGACTCTGCCCTCCTCCAATGCCTCCACCAATCCCCCGCCGGGTTGCCCACCAGGCTTGCAGTATGTCACCCGCACACGGCGCACTCCTCTCATTCACTCCTCCCACACGTCTCTGGGCACTGGCCACCCCGGGGTCAATGAAACCCTCTCGCTGCTTAAACAGCGCTTCTGGTGGCCACGCATGGCATCCGATGTCAGAAGGTACGTGCAGGAACGTAAGTAATGCGTGATCTCCAAGAGCCCCCGTCATCTCCCCTCCGGTAAGCTCCGTCCTCTGCCCGTTCCTAACCGACCCTGGTCACACCTAGGAGTGGACTTCATCACCGACCTCCCTGTCTCCGATGACTGTACCTGCATTTTCGTTGTAATCAACAGATTCTCTAAGTCCTGCCGTCTGCTTTCCTTAAAGGGATTACCCACTGCTATGGAAACTGCTGAGTTAATGTTTAACCACATCTTCCATTACTATGGCATCCCCGAAGACATCGTGTCGGACAGAGGGCCCCAGTTCATCTCCAGGGTGTGGAAGACCTTCTTCACCCTCCTAGGTGTGACCGTCAGCCTCTCCTCGGGATACCATCCTCAGTCGAACGGGCAGATGGAGCGGAACATCCACGAGATCGGCCGCTTCCTTCGTACCTTCTGTTACGGCCACCAGGATTCTTGGAACCAGTTCCTGGGTTGGGCCAAGTACGCGCAAAATTCCCTGGTTTCCCTGGTCAGGAGAACCATCGGATGTACCAGCTGTCGACTACTGGTTCCAGGAGAGTGGATGACAGCCAGACCTTCTGCCCGATCTGGTATGAAGGAATCTTGGAGCGGCGAAGGTCGGCTGTCATCCACTCTCCCGGAACCAGTAGTCGACCGCTGGTACATCCGATGGTTCTCCCGATCTTCCAACCCGGGACATCAGACTGCATCTGCCGTGCAGGAAGTTGAGTCCCAGATTCATTGGCCCCTTCCCCATCATCCAGCAGATCAAGCTCCAGTTGCCACGTCAGTACCGCATTCACCCCACTTTCCATGTGTCTTTACTCAAACCTCACCACCCTTCTGTTTCTGTTTCCCCAGAGCCTGGCACAACCTCGGAACCCCCCCCTTCCTCTAATCCTCGAGGACGGCGCAGCCTATCAAATCCAAGAAATCCTGGACTCCCGGCGTCGTGGTGGTATCCTGGAGTACTTGGTGGACTGGGAGGGCTACAGTCCCGAAGAACGCTCATGGGTACCCAGAAACGACATACTTGACCCTAACCTGCTTGACACTTTCCATGCCTCTCACCCTGACAGGCCGGCGCCACGAAGCAGAGGCCGACCACCACGACGTCGGGGTCCTCGGGAGCGGGCCGTGAAGGGGGGGGTAATGTTACAAGCCTATCCCTCCACCCTATCCCAATCACAGCGCACGCCCTCTCCTGAATACTCATCACACGCACCTGCATCCCATCATCACTGCCAGCATTTAAGCACCACGCTCACATTCAGTCACCGTCCGGTCTCGTTTGCACATAGCCACGCTTATGCTTACCTCAAGGACTCTCCTTCGATACTTACCTGTTCTCCATCGTGTCTTCAAGTCTCCAGTGTGTCTCCTCGTCTTGTCTCCAGTCTCCAGCGTCTCCTTCGATCCAGCATTCCAATCTCCAACGCCATCTGAAACCAAGAAGTATAGTATTATCCAGTCCTCTTCATTATTCATCTGACTCTCTCACCATCCACTCACCTGTCCCTTTCACGAACTGGTATCTCAATAAACTCTGTCATTTTACCATCACCTGTTCTCCGTGTCTGCCTGTTTGTAACAAGTGGTAACCCACTGTGATTTAAATTTTTCTAATAATTCCAACATAATTGAATATTAAACACAATCAAGTCTCCCCTTTTCTCATCCTGCTCAAATACATAAAATAACACTTTTACATATAAAATAACAACATTTACTCGCTCTTGATTTAGCCATATGCAAAGCATGCTGGGAAGTAACAAGCCCCGCCCAGTTTCAGTTAATGCAACACAACTCATTCATGTAATCTCAACACAAACGGATTAAGTAAACTTCAATTTGACTTATATTTAAGTGGATTGAACACAATCAAATTAAGTTAGGACAAAATGTATAGCAATTGTGTTGCTTTAGCTCATTTTAATTAAGCAATTTGAACAAGCAGTAAAAATCATTTTTTTTCAGTGAAGGTGACAACATTAACCCAGTGACATAGCTTACTCGACTCTCCTCTATACATTTTTTTGCACTGAAAACTGATCAAAGTTCAGTCTAAACTGTGTTCTTGATGTGTACTATGTAAGTTCTGTTTATTATGGCTGAAGGGTGGGTTTATCTTGTTTTCAGGCCAGAGTTTGATAGCTGGCCTCAAAGCTTTCACAATATCATGGCATAAAACGATAGAAAACGCTGTCTTATCTGTGGCAAGGTTTCTTAAAAAATAATGGAAATTGTTTAAATTATAAAGCTTCTAACTGTTGGCTATTTGTGAGGAAAAAAACTTTCATTAACATCTATAGCGCAGGGCACAATTTTTTTTCTTGATTTACAGAAAATAATCATTTGTTTGCTGGTAATTGCATCGGGTTTATTCATAACCCTTTTTAAAAGACATTGGCATATGTTAAAGGGGTCATGAACTGAGAAATCAAATTTTCCTTGAGCTTTTGACATATAAGAGGTCATCATACTATAAGAACATCCTGTAAGTTTCAGAACTGAAAACTTCCTTGTTAGTCCAATAAAAGCTTTTATTGACACCAGGCCCAGCAAACGACAGGTTTTTCAAAGTGGGAATCTATGACGTCAAAGGGAGGCAAGCACCGCCTCTGCAGAAGAAGATCAACGCCTACTTCATCACTGCCTGTTTAGCCCCGCCCACCGATTCATGCATGACATGCAATAGAATAGGTAGCCTAAAAGTAACATAGGCCTACGTGGTGTTAAACCAGATCGAGCTACCAAGCAATAAACATGCCGCTGAGGATTACAAAATATTGTGCAGTGCCTGGGCTCGACAGTAATGCAATACGTAAGTAACTGTGATAATTCTAATGCCTGATCTGAAATGTAATTATTCATGTACAGTCAGATGTTCTTTGTCTGTGTGTCAGTAAATCAAACCAGTGACTAAACGTCAATTTGCGTTGTTTCTCTTAGTAGGATTAAAATAATCTGTTATTTAACGGTGATTAAATTCTATAAAGAAAGCGATCAAAGAAAGCTCACTTTACAATCGTTGGAGCAGCGCGCACTGGAGCTGTCAATCAAATGGCGAGAGTTTATCAGTGACGCGTTTATCAGTGACTCACGTTTTATTCAACAAATCTCTTAACTATATCACGTTTGCACTGATAGTGAAGATGAAAGCATTCGTTAGTGTACAGAAACTGAGTTGCAATGACGAGATCACTGCTTTCAAGTGCTCAACATGTCAGTGATCGGCTACAATGTTCATCTCTGCAACCTTTCATGCCACGATCTAAATATAATGCCATAGATCTAAATGTAATGCAACACTTTTCATGATTAGTTAACCATGAAAGCTGTAATAGTAAAAACGCGCTAAAAGAGAGAGTAATACTTAGCTATTTCAAATGGAAAGACGTTAGCCAATCACAGCAGTGGGCGTTTACACTGAAGTCTCACAGCAGACACGCCCCTTAAAACAGAGCGTTCAAACCAGAGGGCTAAAATCAGGGTAGGAAAAATGCCTTTTATTTATAAATTATGACAATTTTTGATGTAAAAACCATTCTAACATTAGAAGTGTACCCCAGGAAACTTTATAAAACAATAAAACAACGCAGTTCATGACCCCTTTAAAGACATGTGTCATTTGTTTTGGATGCTGGTCTAAACTGCTTAACTAATCACTAAGACGATGGTCAACCAGCTTCACCAGAAAATCATCCACATCACTTATCAGCTAGACCAACATCAAACCAGCACTAACTAGGAATTATACCATATAAACTAGTGCTGGGCAATCGATTAATCGTGATTAATCGCATCCAAAATAAAAGTTTGTGTTTACATAATATATGTGTGTGTACTATGTATAATTATTATGTATATATAAATACACACACATGCATGTATATATTTAAGAAAAATATGTTATATTTATATATAAAATATTTATATTTATATACAAGATAAATTATATAAATATATATACAGTATATACATGCAACTATTTCTTAAATATATACATGAAGGAGTGTGTATTTATATATACATAATAATTATACACCGTACACACATTATGTAAACACAAACTTTTATTTTGGATGCGATTAATCGCAATTAATCGATCGCCCAGCACTAATATAAACATTTCAAAATGTATTATTTCTAAAGTTAATTTTAGTTCATTATGTTTTAGACAATTTAAAATGTGATGTTTAAATTTATCTTTGATTGCTTCTGTTATATACACTCACCTAAAGGATTATTAGGAACACCTGTTCAATTTCTCATTAATGCAATTATCTAATCAACCAATCACATGGCAGTTGCTTCAATGCATTTAGGGGTGTGGTCCTGGTCAAGACAATCTCCTGAACTCCAAACTGAATGTCAGAATGGGAAAGAAAGGTGATTTAAGCAATTTTGAGCGTGGCATGGTTGTTGGTGCCAGACGGGCCGGTCTGAGTATTTCACAATCTGCTCAGTTACTGGGATTTTCACGCACAACCATTTCTAGAGTTTACAAAGAATGGTGTGAAAAGGGAAAAACATCCAGTATGCGGCAGTCCTGTGGGCGAAAATGCCTTGTTGATGCTAGAGGTCAGAGGAGAATGGGCCGACTGATTCAAGCTGATAGAAGAGCAACTTTGACTGAAATAACCACTCGTTACAACCGAGGTATGCAGCAAAGCATTTGTGAAGCCACAACACGCACAACCTTGAGGCGGATGGGCTACAACAGCAGAAGACCCCACCGGGTACCACTCATCTCCACTACAAATAGGAAAAAGAGGCTACAGTTTGCACGAGCTCACCAAAATTGGACAGTTGAAGACTGGAAAAATGTTGCCTGCTCTGATGTGTCTTGATTTCTGTTGAGACATTCAGATGGTAGAGTCAGAATTTGGCGTAAACAGAATGAGAACATGGATCCATCATGCCTTGTTACCACTGTGCAGGCTGGTGGTGGTGGTGTAATGGTGTGGGGGATGTTTTCTTGGCACACTTTAGGCCCCTTAGTGCCAATTGGGCATCGTTTAAATGCCACGGCCTACCTGAGCATTGTTTCTGACCATGTCCATCCCTTTATGACCACCATGTACCCATCCTCTGATGGCTACTTCCAGCAGGATAATGCACCATGTCACAAAGCTCGAATCATTTCAAATTGGTTTCTTGAACATGACAATGAGTTCACTGTACTAAAATGGCCCCCACAGTCACCAGATCTCAACCCAATAGAGCATCTTTGGGATGTGGTGGAACGGGAGCTTCGTGCCCTGGATGTGCATCCCACAAATCTCCATCAACTGCAAGATGCTATCCTATCAATATGGGCCAACATTTCTAAAGAATGCTTTCACCACCTTGTTGAATCAATGCCACGTAGAATTAAGGCAGTTCTTAAGGCGAAAGTGGGTCAAACACAGTATTAGTATGGTGTTCCTAATAATCCTTTAGGTGAGTGTATATATATACACTATATTGCCAAAAGTTGTGGGACACCTGCCTTTACATGCACATAAACTTTAATGACATCCCATTTTTAATCCATAGAGCTTAATATGGAGTTGGCCCACCCTTTGCAGCTATAACAGCTTCAACTCTTTTGGGAAGGCTTTCCACAAGGTTTAGGAGTGTGTTTATGGGAGTTTTTGACCATTCTTCTAGAAGCGCATTTGTGAGGTCAGGCACTGATGTTGGGCGAGAAGGCCTGGCTAGCAGTCTCCGCTCTCATTCATCCCAAAGGTGTTCTATCGGGTTGAGGTCAGGACTCTGTGCAGGCCAGTCAAGTTCCTCCACACCAAACTCGCTCATCCATGTCTTTATGGACCTTGCTTTGTGCACTGGTGCGCAGTCATGTTGGAATAGGAAGGGGCCATCCCCAAACTGCTCCCACAAAATTGGGAGCATGAAACTGTCCAAAATGTCTTGGTATGCTGAAGCATTAAGAGTTCCTTTCACTGGAACTAAGGGGCCAAGCTCAACCCCTAAAAAACCACCCCACACCATAATCCTCCCTCCACCAAACTTTACAAGTACCGTTCTTCTGGCAACCGCTAAACCCAGACTGTTCCATCAGATTGCCAGAAAGAGAAGCGTGATTCGTCACTCCAGAGAACACGTCTCCACTTCTCTAGAGTCCAGTGGCAGCTTGCTTTACACCACTGCATCTGACGCTTTGCATTGCACTTGGTGATGTAAGGCTTGGATGCAGCTGCTCGGCCATGGAAACCCATTCCATGAAGCTCTCTACGCACTGTTCTTGAGCTAATCTGAAGGCCACATGAAGTTTGGAGGTCTGTAGCTATTGAGTCTGCAGAAAGTTGGCGACTTCTGTGCACTGTGCGCCTCAGCATGCGCTGACCCTGTTCTGTGATTTTACGTGGCCTACCACTTCGTGGCTGAGTTGCTGTTGTTCCCAATTGCTTCCACTTTGTTATAATACCACTAACAGTTGACCGTAGAATACTGAGTGAGGAAATTTCACAAATGGACTTATTGCACAGGTGGCAACCTATCACGACACCACGCTTGAATTCACTGAGCTCCTGAGAGCGACCCATTCTTTCACAAATGTTTGTAGAAGCAGTCTGCATGCCTAGGTGCTTGATTTTATACACCTGTGGCCATGGAAGTGATTGGAACACCTGAATTCAATGATTTTGGAGGGGTGTCACTTTTGGCAATATAGTATATATATATATATATACACACACACACACAGTATATATATTAGGGGTGTAACAGTACACAAAACTGACAGTTCGTTACGTACCAGGGGAGAGAAAACTAAATATAAAATTGCTTTTTATTTATTTTTATTAAACAGTGGTTTACTGAACAAATTGTGTCTGTCCTTAAATGAATTAAATTATAACTAAAAGTTTCTTAAAGATAATGTTGTAAACTATATAGGGAGCCCTTACTTGCACATTACTATAATATTAAAGGTTAACAACAGAGCCCAAACTCTTAGCCTAAATTCAGTTGCTATTTATTTTTAGATATAATAATCAAATAACACAACACTCAAATAACACATTGTATGCAAACATGTAAACTTCACATAAGGCAGTTTTTGCATTAACTTCTAACTAATCTAATTATAAAATTATCTTTTTACTCCAATTCGTTGTTGAAATATAATCATTTATACACAGTGGCTGTCATACACAGACAGATTTATTTAAACATACATTAAATAATCAAGACATCACTAACAGGTTAAGTAGAATATAATGAATATATAGGCTAATATAGTGCATATATTTGGCGAATTTGGATTTGGTTCATTTCTCTAGTGAACTAACCAGCTGTGGACACTGAATGACTTGCCTGAGGTAAATGTAATGCTACGTGACATTGTTTACAAGCTGTTTTATTGACGTCTTTCCACCGTTGAAACACTGATTGAACGAATACACGACATATACGTTTCAGTAAGTTGTAATGTATCCTCAACATACCTTCAGATGTTGATTCATGTTTATTCTTTGACAAGGAAGAGATGATCGTGTTCACTCGCGCCACACTGCCACTTGAACTGACGCACCTATACAGTGATCTCTCACGCCACAATAAAGAGCGTCAAAACGGCATTTATCGTTTGAATTTCGTGATAAAATGGACAGACTACTTAATATGTTTGTGTGGGAACTCGGATTTAAGTATGTTCCGCACGTAAAACGAGCCTACTGTTAACTGTTAAAGATTGCATTCCGGTGCACCGTACCGGAAGTCCTGTACCGAAACGGTTTGGTATGAATACGTGTACCATTACACCGTTAATATATATATATACACTCACCTAAAGGATTATTAGGAACACCTGTTCAATTTCTCATTAATGCAATTATCTAATCAACCAATCACATGGCAGTTGCTTCAATGCATTTAGGGGTGTGGTCCTGGTCAAGACAATCTCCTGAACTCCAAACTGAATGTCAGAATGGGAAAGAAAGGTGATTTAAGCAATTTTGAGCGTGGCATGGTTGTTGGTGCCAGACGGGCCGGTCTGAGTATTTCACAATCTGCTCAGTTACTGGGATTTTCACGCACAACCATTTCTAGAGTTTACAAAGAATGGTGTGAAAAGGGAAAAACATCCAGTATGCGGCAGTCCTGTGGGCGAAAATGCCTTGTTGATGCTAGAGGTCAGAGGAGAATGGGCCGACTGATTCAAGCTGATAGAAGAGCAACTTTGACTGAAATAACCACTCGTTACAACCGAGGTATGCAGCAAAGCATTTGTGAAGCCACAACACGCACAACCTTGAGGCGGATGGGCTACAACAGCAGAAGACCCCACCGGGTACCACTCATCTCCACTACAAATAGGAAAAAGATGCTACAATTTGCACGAGCTCACCAAAATTGGGCAGTTGAAGACTGGAAAAATGTTGCCTGGTCTGATGAGTCTCGATTTCTGTTGAGACATTCAGATGGTAGAGTCAGAATTTGGCGTAAACAGAATGAGAACATGGATCCATCATGCCTTGTTACCACTGTGCAGGCTGGTGGTGGTGGTGTAATGGTGTGGGGGATGTTTTCTTGGCACACTTTAGGCCCCTTAGTGCCAATTGGGCATCGTTTAAATGCCACGGCCTACCTGAGCATTGTTTCTGACCATGTCCATCCCTTTATGACCACCATGTACCCATCCTCTGATGGCTACTTCCAGCAGGATAATGCACCATGTCACAAAGCTCGAATCATTTCAAATTGGTTTCTTGAACATGACAATGAGTTCACTGTACTAAAATGGCCCCCACAGTCACCAGATCTCAACCCAATAGAGCATCTTTGGGATGTGGTGGAACGGGAGCTTCGTGCCCTGGATGTGCATCCCACAAATCTCCATCAACTGCAAGATGCTATCCTATCAATATGGGCCAACATTTCTAAAGAATGCTTTCAGCACCTTGTTGAATCAATGCCACGTAGAATTAAGGCAGTTCTGAAGGCGAAAGGGGGTCAAACACAGTATTAGTATGGTGTTCCTAATAATCCTTTAGGTGAGTGTATATATGTATACTGTATATACACTGCTCAAAAAATTAAGGGAACACTTAATCATCACAGTATAATACCAAGTCAGTCAATTAAACTTCAGGGATATCTGTCCAATTAGGAAGCATAAGTGATTGTGAATCAGTTTAACTTGCTTTGGTGCAAATAAAAAAGTGACAACAGGTGCATTGAAGAGGCAACAGCAAGATAACTCCCAAAAAGGGAATTATTTTGCAGGTGGTGGCCATTGACAATTGTTCTCTCCTTATTCTTCCTGACTGATTTGTCTTTAGTGTTGTGTTTTGTTAGGGTCCTCATGACTGTCTGTAGCATGAGGCAGTACTTGCAACCCAATCAGGTTGCACAGGCAGTCCTGCCCCTCCAGGATGGCACATCCATACATGCCGTCGCAAGGAGGTTTGGTGTGTCTCCCAGCACAGTTTCAAGAGCATGGAGGAGATACTGGGAGAAAGGTTGTTACACGAGGAGAGCTGGACAGGAACGTAGAAGGGAAACAACCCAGCAGCAGGACCGGTATCTGCTCCTTTGTGCAAGAAGGAACAGGAGGAGCACTGCCAGAGGCCTACAAAATGACCTCCAGCAGGCTACTGGTGTGCATGTTTCTGACCAAACTGTCAGAAACAGACTTCATGAGGGTGGCATGAGGGCCTGATGTCCTCTAGTGGGACCTGTGCTCACAGCTCAGCACATATTTTTCACACTCAATTTGCATTTGCCAGCGAACACCAGAATTCAAGTCTGCCATTGGTGCCCCGTTCTCTTCAAGGATGAGAGCAGGTTCACACTGAGCACATGTGACAGATGTGAGAGTCTGGAGATGGTATGGGGAATGTTATGCTGCGTGCAACATCATCCAGCATGACCGGTTAGGCGGTGGGTCAGTAATGGTCTGGGGAGGAATATCCTTGGAGGTTTGCACAGACCTCCACGTGCTAGCCATAGGTTCCCTTACTGCTGTTAGGTACCGGGATGAAATCCTCAGAGCTATTGTCAGACCTTATGCTGGTGCAGTGGGCCCTGTGTTCCTCCTGGTGCATGAAAATGCCCTGCCTCATGTGGCTAGAGTGTATAGGCAGTTTTTAGATGACAAAGGCATTGATGCCATTGACTGGCCCTCACGTTCCCCAGACATGAATCCAATTGAGAACCTCTGGGACATTATGTATCGGAGCATCTGAAGCTGCCAAGTAGCACCACAGACTGTGCTGATGCCCTGATCCAGGCCTGGGAGGAGATCCCCCCCAGGACACCATCCGCCATCTCATCAGGAGCATGCCCAGACGTTGTTGTGAGTGCATACAGGCACGTGGGGGCCATACACACTACTGACTTACATTATGAGTTGCTGTGATGAACTTCATGCAAGTTGGATCAGCCTGTAACTTCATTTTTTCACATTGATTTTTGGTATGATTTTGAATCCAGCCCTCAGTGTGTGATGATTTTGGTTTTCATTGACTGTCACATAATTTTGTTCTTAACAAATTATAGAATGTATATAAATAAAGATTTTCAAATTGAATATTTCATTCATTGAGATCCAATGTGTGATTTAAGTGTTCCCTTAATTTTTTTGAGCTATGTATATATATGGTTTATATGAAGCATATTGTGGATAGCAACTGGTAGCCTTGGTGAGATCACAATGTGAACACTGCGGCAGGCCAACCCAATCTCACGGCAATTCATACATATTTTACGAGGTGGCTAATTCGTACTAATTTGTATGACCTCACTCGACCTCACTATGAATTCGTATGAATGACCTACCTCAAACCCTGCCCCTAAACCTACCCGTCACTGGGGTTTAGACAACGAGTGAGGTCGTACAAATTTGTACGAATTAGCCACCTCATAAAATACGTACGAATTGGTCGTGAGATAGCGTTGGGCAGGCCAAAAATCTTCTAATCCTTGTCAGCTTGCTGCATTGTAAAATTAAAAGATTGTCCAACACAGAGCCCTGTGGCACTCCAGCCGTTAGTTTGCTGGATGTTTCAATTGATTTGTACTTGGCAACCGGATTCTGCTTACTAATCTTAATGATAACTTATATTACAAACCAAGAGAAGGAAAGGATAAGAACATAAGGAAAAAAGCTAATTCAGTTTTGAGGGCTCCCATCAAAGCCAGAAGTGCTTCCTTGGTAAAATTAACGGCTTTGAAACCACAGCAATCCATACTTGGGTTCTAAAGCAGTAGAGCAATGAGCCATCTTGAAATCAGACAGAATAAAATTACCCTCTTGTGAGCTAAACTCTCAAGGTCAAGTGCATTACATCTCTCTCTTTCATTAGTTGTTCATGTCTGTTTGGGGTTCATGACTTTGACATTTCACAGAGTCAATTTTACACTTTTTACTTTAAGTAACTGTGGTTCCAGGGTACATATTTTTAGCGGTTTGGATGATGGTCAAATATGCAATATAGCAGCAATTCAAGTTCAGATCTTATGTATAGTTGCATAAAACTTACAGTGCATTTATTTATTTTCAGACCTATGTCTGTGTATTTTGGACTTAAATACTAAGAGTAAATGAAAGCTAAGGTGAACCACTTATGATTCACCAGTATGAAAAAAAAGGTGAAACTGTGACAAGATCCATCCAGCTCATAGTTTAAAGGATCATGGAAAAGTCATTCAAACACAAAACATCCACAATAACTTTTATTCTAATATCCTTGTTAATTGTAAATATCACATGTTTCTGATAGGTTAATTAAGATATTGTTGGAAGGTTTCTGTGTTCCCCAAACCCCAGAATTAACTGCCATACTCTCATTGCTTTGACATGTTGTGTAATTTTCGTACCGTACAGCAGAAAGCAACAAATCACTCCAGTTCAGTGTTTTGAATCTGTGAAATTATGTGGAGAAAAAAGTGGAGGCCAAGAAAAACACACCATACTTTTGGCCCTAAGGCGCTTTGAGATTTCCTTTCACATCCTGAGCTCAAATATGATCCCTGTGCCTCCTGTGAAGGGAGAGATCAGCAAAGGCACACTTATGAGCCATATCTGACCAACTATATGCTGTCTCAGAAAATTAGATTATAGTTTAAGCACAATAGTCTTAATGAGGATGTTTGTACATTTTTATATGCTTTTTCTTTCTTTCAAACTAGCGTTATCATTTATGTATATGAGAGTACTGTATTTGCTTTTGGAAAGATGACATCCTGTGCTGTAACTCCATCTAAAACTATTAGCAATTTTCTAGTTATTTTACAATTACTTTGAATGCAGCTTTTAATCATATACTTATACTACCTAAGAGACTGTAAAGCAGTTCACCTTGATATTTTATTAATTCATAGATAGACAGATATTTTATACACAAACAAGCTCCTCTTTAAATTAATTGCTCTTATTGTTCATTCTCCCATGCAGTTACAAGGCAAAAAGGACAAACAGGAGCATTAAAACATAAATTGAGTAAAATCACATGAAACAAAATAATATAAAACAGATAACACCTGATACAATACACAAACAAGCAGCAAATTTGAGTGAATTGCCTTTATTTTTCCTCTATAAAATAAAAATGATGTGTATTGATCACCATGTGCTCTCATTTCCACATTCAGACAAAAATATAACTTAAAAAATTGTAAAATGACAAAAATAATCACACAGGTAAGTAAAATGACATTATACACATGAATTGGGGTGAAAATATAGATATAAAAACGATAATTACAATAGAGATGAAATGAGATTATCAGAATGTCAAAAGAAACCTGCCTCTCTCATGCGGTTACAAGGGGAAAGGGAAGAGGAGGAGACAAAACAGGAAGTTATGTTGACCCATGTCATCACAACAATTAAAGGGGAAAGCACTCACATTTCAATTGGGTCAGGTATATGAGTGAACAATTTTGTGTGAATTCTACTTAACAATACATATATTTAACAGTATCATTTTTATATGTTACACTGGCTTGGCACAGTGTGTCTCTGTGTAGGATGTATAGTAAAGTTTAGTATTTTCATAATGCTTTTTAATATCAGTAACGTCCTTCAGTTTGAATGATAATGCACAAATAAGGGTGTGAGACATGGCAAAAGATCCTGATTATGAACCTAGTTTTGTGATTATGTTTACATCTTTTTTACAGTACTTTTACAGTCAGTTTACCATAGCTTGGTAAAGTGGAGTGTTTTATTAGAGGTGACGAGACAATCTTTCAAATGAATGTAAGTGAGAGGTTCACCAGATGTTTATAAACCATAATTTTGAAAAACAGCACTAAACACTTGCAGGATGTCACGTTTTACGCACACACACCCAGAAGAAAAGTGACTATAATAACAACCAGATGAGAATTTCTCATGGTATTTTTTTTTCTTTCATTTTCACTTAGACTAATCATTTTGGAATGTGAAGTCTTTCCAAGTTTCATCTTCAACATTCTTTTTAGTTTTTCGCGCTTTCTGCAAAAAGAAGTGAATGACAAAAACAAACTAATCCAGGTAAAACCAATAGATATTACCTGAGACTTAAAATTCTTACATACACCTATAAAATATGAGCTTTCAATGGAATATTACAGCTTGCATGATTTGTACATTTTATGATGTTTTGAATCATAGATTTCAGACAAACTGGAGAATAATATGGCTTGCAGTATGTTTTTCTTTATTGGACTGCACTTTCCTGGACTGAAGTTTCTTTCAAAAAATTACTTTTTATAATGTGAAAATCATCTCACAAGGCTGAAAAGTCACAGAAATATGTGAAGGAACTTGCATAATACTTCAGAAACAATGGAATAACAGGCGGAAAGTGTGTAGCAATAGAGGACAACAGGGAAAAAAGAAAGTAGACCTTGAAATTAGGAAGCACTGAAGTGGAAATTCACATTTTTGAGGTGTTGACACTCTTGGGGAGTCGTTGGGTAGGAATGAGAGTTTTAGGCTGGGGGGTGAAGGAGGTAATTCCATAATTCCTAGATCTTGAGTTGATCCTGGAACATGTTACTCCCAATCTCCTGGTTTTGGCTACATCAAGACCAGCTGTACAAGGGCGGAGGGAAGGGGAATAAGTTAAATATCTTCAGATGTTAAAGATCCCCCCAAGTATCATGTCATATTTCAATTCTATTCAGTTGCCAATCTTGAAGTCATGCATTTAACTCAGCAAAACAAAGGCCAATCAAACTTTTGCATAGCATAATGTATATCTAAAATCATCATTAATCATGGTCTTAAATGACTGGATATGGTTGGATATGTCAGTAGTAATCACCATAGCTTCCTCTTTACTTCCATTGATTGGAATGAAGTCATTCTCAAACCATTTTACTTCCTTATTGTGACATTTCTGAGTGAACTGGATATGAAATGAGGAAAGATTGGTATTTGATTTTATCCACCTGTTGATTGGATTGTGAAAAGCAGGTGTGATACAAGAATGCTAGGAATGTGCAAATATATATATATTCAGAATACATGGATCATTTTGAATGGCCATCAATGGAAAAATATGCTTTTTGGGTCCAGATTGTGTAGTTAACAGCAAGGACTAATGGGTCTATGCTAACTAGCTAAACCTTGACAATTTTTTTTCTAACAATAATATGCACTAACAACTCATTTATGATACATGTAGGAAAGTACGGTCAGTTTTGATTTTATGTCGTCTTAAATCACATTTATAATTTTGTCTCATACTATAGCATATGGAAAGAGAGTGCATACAAACCCACACACCGTCTTGATGCATGAAAAACTCGATCCTTCAGAATGAGTACTCTGGTTCCAAACCAGACATGCTGCTGAAACTGTCTCCACTTGAGCTCAATCAATCTTGTTTATTATCTGATATGTGGATTCTGGGTGGTAAACATGTCAAATTAGTGCTAATGAATGGTTTGGTCGGCAATGGTGCGAGCCAAAAGCTTGAGTTCAACCAACTATTAAAAAGAATTATTTCTTTTCTCCAGCTTGGATGGATACTTGGTACCCTCAGCATCTGCCCTGAGGTCAGATTTAAGAGTGCTGGTTTAGGTGGAGATCAGATTTTAGGATATGGTTAGTTTTACCATTGTAAAAAGGCATGTTAGCTGTGAAGGGTTTAAGTGGAATTCGTTGTAACAACCCCAATTGATATGTTGAATGATCAAATTCAAGAGTAGAAATTTAGTAACAAATTGAACAAAATAATAAAAAAAGAAATTTATGCAATGCAAAATATAACAACCCAAGCTTATTGGAGAAATTCCTCAAAACATTTCCTATTTCCAACATATTGCGGTGCTTCTTGCATGTTTCACAGCACTTTCAAAGTATGGAGTACGTGCAGTATGGAGCTGGGGTAACACTTTAACATAATGGTCTGTCATTAATAGGTAACTATGCAGGAAGTAATGCAGGACAAATGAGTAGTACTACATTAACACTTCAGCTACTATTAACTAATATGAAGAAGAAAAAAAAAACTAATCAGTACGTAATATCAAATTTAGGACTGAGATAGTTCCTTATTAGGTAATCAGTAATTACTGAATGAGATTAGCCTTATTAAGAACTATTATCTATGACAAATTATGAAGAATTACCATTTAATTACTAATCAAAACATTAACTTAAACGTAAGCAATTGTCCTTTTTACTCTGGACATGTTTTTCACTTTAAAATAATGATCCAGATTATTAGTAGTTCCTGCAGTGACTATATAACACTTGAGTAATTAGTGATGCATTTTATAACCATATTCAGAGTAAAAAAAGACAATTGATTACATCTCAGGCACACGTTAATGTTGTGATTGGTAATTAATAGTAATTCTTTATAATTTATCATAGTTAGTTGTTAGTTATTAATGAGGCTAATCTCATTCAGTAATTATTGATTACTTATTAAGGAACTATCTCAGACCTAAATGTGATATTACTTATTGGTTAGCTAAGCCTTTTTCCCATATTAGTTAATAGTGGTAGCTGAAGTGTTAACCCTTAAATGCATTAATGTTTCGCCAATCATTGTTACATATTCGGACCTTTAGCGACCTGGATCTATATCTAACACGGACGGATCTCTACCTGTCAAGATAATATAAAACTCTTCTGATATTAGAATAACAATTACAGAATAATAAAATAAAGCATATTTTATTACATTTTAGAGCTTGGAAGGGTTTAGTTTGAGCAGATGTTTTATCCCATCATCACTGTCCTCATCAGAGCTCATTTCCCAGTACATTCAGCATCTGGCTCATATTCGCAATCTCAAACATATTCTATAGTAGTGACTGGACCGATCAAACACACGATTTTTACAATTGAATCTCCTTAAGGACCCAGACAGGCTCCGTGATGTCTAGTTTCCCCACTGTGAATTAGCACCCTGGTGCCCATTCATACACTTCAAAGACACTTGGGCTGATTGTTCTCAAATGAGAGAACCGTACAACCAATAGACACTCAATCCCCTATAGAAATGGAATTCTATCCACTAATTCATTGACAATCTGTTTAATGAATGAACATGCATTTCCCCAGTACATTTTGTATATCATTACAGTTTGTTTATTGTCTTTTTATATTGTATAGTGTTATGCATGCTTGATGATAGAACTACTAGTTAATGTTAGCCGATCTAGCTGGTGTCTCCTATCAAAATATTCCTTAGCATTATATTATATTTATCAGAACACAAATGAACACACAAATTTTCAGCTCACTCCAATTATGCGAATGAGTCAGCCCTTTGTTCAAAACAAAGGAACTCTCCCGCCTGAGAACGCACCTTTGTCATTGGTCAAGCCAAACCTCAAAGGTGTGACCTCTGTGGAACTTAAAAAGCCAACACAGTTCCCTCCGAATTAGTTGTAGTACTCGCTGGCATTCCATTCCCGAACGCTATTTGCGTGGGACCTCACGGTGTCGCCGGCGCAGCCCCACACACATCAGACCATGTGGTCCTTCTTCGACCATAACAGAGTCTCTGCAAGTTCACCATCGTTTCTTCGCTCAACATAGAAAGGAATCGATTGCAACTGCAACACCATCGGACCGAACTATTAAGATTTACTCCTGCGACTGTATATCTGGACACCTTTCAACAGCTCAGGCAAATGCAAGTAACGTACAATATACAAAATCGCTGTGTAGTTAGTTCAAACAAAGGAGCTTGTTATAACTGAAGGTTCTCCCAGGTGTCAGACTCTTTTTCCATAGCTTCATTCCTCTGTTCTGATCGGGTTTTTCAGTCACGTTTACCTTCCATTCTTATAATTTTTTCTTGTCATATTATTTATGAGGAATTGATCTACTAAGAAGGATGATGTCTAACTTTAAAAAATGAATGAGCAGGGTCGAGGGTAGTGAATGACGTCCCGGGTCACTAAAGACTCGAGGTATGCGTTTAAGGGTTGATGTAGTACTACTCATTGGTCCTGCATACAAGTGCAAGTGTTAGTGGAGCTGGTTATGTGATGCAAACATGAAAGTGTATTTGTTTACAAATCATGCAGGGTGCGTTTCCCAAAAGCAGCGTTAACCAACTATGGTCGCAAGTTTCGTCAAGTGTGGGTATCTGCAGGTTAGAGTAATGGGCATGACAAAAGGTATTTTCAATTGGTCACAAAAGCTTCCTGTTAGGGTGTGGGGTAAGGTTAGGGGTTAGTTTCTGTTGTAGCATTTCACCTTTCAGCATGCCTCTACCTTGCCCATGCCCATTCCTCCAGCCTGCAGCTACCCCTGTCTCAGTTTCATTGAAACCAATATAGTTGAACGATTCAGTATTTCCTGGAACCATAGTTCCAGCATACTTTTGCAAACAACGTCGCAAACATACGTGGTTGGGACTACTGCTCTCAAACTGTGGTTTGCAGGGGCGCCGTAATGGGGGGGGAAGATAAGGATTATTCTATGGGCCCTGGTCAGATAGGTTGCCCGTTCGGCGCTATCAGGGGGACCGCTAGGTCTTAACATAGTATTGTGCAAAGAACCATGTGAAAATAAGTCTTTATTATTTGTTAATTGTTAATTTGTGTCAAAAGGAAAAAAGTTGTTAGTGTTTTACTCCCACTAGTGCTCATTTCAGATGTAAACTGCAGTAAATTATATGTATAGGCAAATTTTTTGAGTCTATGTTGCCACATTAAGTACATGTGCACATGGCTAAGAATACACAATGCTTGCAAGGCTATAGGCTTAATTGCCAAAATCAATCTCCTAATAACTTCAGATGCAAATTAAATGTTCTCAAATGAAATTCATTTGCTAAGCTAATACCTAGCAGGGATGCTACTGCACACATAGCTGTGGGTCTGAGTTCAAATAGAGGATAACACTTTGTCCTAAACCCTACAACATCATAAATCATATTCACTTGGTCAACATTTCTGTACCCCATCTCTAACTGTGCACATGCTAAACAAACAAATATGTTTTCAACAAGCTATTCAAAGCATCTAATAACAAAAACATACACAAATGTGACCACAAACATCTGGTAAATTTCTAACCTTCACCAGCATTTGTCATGTGAGAGTTCTCAGATGACCAGCACAGGTTTGTAACAGTGAAACCAAGACAAATTTTCCAAAGCAAATTTGGGGACAAGCCTGTTTATGGTTTTTGGTCAGATAGACAGACCTGATTATAGATAAAGCAATTGCATCCGGGACTCCAGCCAGCAACCATTTACAGTCACGTCTAATCATTCAGAGGAGATGGTGTACTTTGTAACTATTTTTGGAATTCTACTGAAAACTCTGCACTTTTCAAGCATTTCCAATAGAGATTGTCACTTTTATGTCAAAGGGGTTGATTTTTATTAAAAACTTAATAAAACTGCATTGGGAAATGTATATTATGCCTTTATCGTTTATTTTTCTACTTTAAAATGCCTTTAGATTGCCAATAGATTGCCGCTTGCCGTCGCATTGCGCCGGGTATATGATAGGGCCCATAAACTGCTAGCTATGAAATTAACACCTTAGTAAGATGATTGCCTCCCCCCTACCCCAAAAATTGTCCTGTCTTGCATGTATATCCATTGTTGGACATTGTTAGTGGACAAAATAAACTAGTGAGAGTGTAAAAAGAAACTGTTAAAAAGGTCCACAGCGCCAGTTGAAGAAACAGTCTTATATTGACTCTATATTGAATCTGACATGCACAAGGTGAAGACGGGTCGCAGTCTCACTGTTAGCTCTGTGCACCCCTCATTGAGCCAGATGTTACTGGGCTGGAGCTGGGGGGCAGCCAAAAGAATGCTGAATGATTATGGGAGAGGGCCTCGCATGTGTTTTAAGTGTTTTCATTATGATGAATGGCTCATGAAATCTCTATGCTGATCCCAGACCCCTCTCAGAGAGAAAGAGAGAGAGAGACATGATGGATCACAAGAACCACCTTGCTTTCTTAAACATGACATCTCACAACATTGAGGAGGTCATAATGATGTAACCAAGTTTACCAAGTTGGAATATGCACATGTGTAAATGAGATTTCAGAGCTACTTTGGGGAAAAATAAATGTCTCATATGCTGTTATTTTTCCTGCATTGTATGCCACTGGCAATAACTGTGTAAGGATTCTTCAGTCTACTCTGTTTTTCATAGAAAACGGTTTTGGAATGGCAGGACCAATAAATAAAGACCCTATTTTGACAATTTTCACTTTTGGATAAACTATTTTTTTGTACAAATCCTTCATATGACTTTTGAAAACTTGGAATATTGTGGATAGGGTGCTTTGTGTCCTTTTTGGAGCTTGAGAGCAACTCCATGGTATGGAAAAGAGCAGCTTTGACATTCTGCTAAATGTCTCAGTTAAATGAATTTAAAATTAAATGAGTTTGGAACAACACAAGGGTGAATTGATTGAACAATTCTTTTGAAAAATGAGCAGTTAATACTCTTAAAAATATTATCCCATTGTTTGTCCTCTTCATATCCAATAGAATTGCATTAGTTAAAGAGTTGTGTCTGTAATGATCAATCTTGCAAATATAGTTGTAAGTTCACTGATTTGGAAAACGCTATTTAAAAAAATCAATAAACACAGGACCACTCAACACTGGGTTAATGCCAGAACTTCATATTGAAGACATTATGACTTTGACCTCAGACATTTTTTAAACAGACTCAAATGTATTACTAATATTATCACAGGAGCTCCTGGACTGTAAACCTCTGCACAACTATCAAGGGTCAAATGTCACAATCCTCAGTGAATTGTGTTGGTCAACTGAATGTATTGTCTGTATGAGAACATGAAAATTAGAAAGTGAGGAGTGGAGTAAAAGGCCTTTATACTTTCAGAATCATGCTCTGAATCAGCATTATATCTTGCACAACCAACAGCTTACTCAACTTACCAACATTTACAGGCCAAAACCCCAGCTCATGTTACTGTTGGCTTGTGCTCACTGAGAGTTTCCAAATATTGAGAAAGTGTGGTATTTTGCCTCTAGGAGAGGTATGCTGGCACTCTTTATACTGGCGGATGGTCAGCGTTGGGCAACTTTAGTCTTTGACCCACTGGAGAGAAAGGACACAAAACAGATTTATAGATGAGAGGTGAGGACTAGGAAAATCATGGAATCTTTGAAACACAAAACAAGACAGAGCTAAAATTCCCAAAAGATTTCAACAATAAGATCACAGGGGAAAATATTGGGGTTTTCTAAACCACAATATATCACAAATCAAATTAAGAGGAGCCTTACTGTATAGAACTTGTTTAGCCCTTCCACAGTGTTAATGCCTCAAAACAATGACTTGACAGTTACAATACAATCTTGGAAAGTCAAAAATTCAACACTTTCTACAATCAGAATAGAGAATACAAAATAGGGCCTAAAACTACTTGAAAAGTGAACTCTTAAGTTACCAAATATGCCTAAATAGAAATAGAGTAGTGCAGGTATGACAACACTTTGTTGGCCAAAATGCGGAAACGAGTTAGCTTTTTAGCACTTCTGGTTCCTTCGTCCCTAAGTCAATGTTTTTTTTTAATGTGATTTCAGTTAAATGGCTGAAATAAGGTCTGTGGTGAACACAAGCTCAAGATACTTTCACGTTTTATTCTACAACATAAAATACATCAGTATTACCCCACTCGTGATTTTTTTAAGCTGTTATTTGTCTTGAAAAAGGCAGTTGCTAACAAGTGGCTAAATGGGACTACAGAGGCTGTCGGGGACAATAAACATCACACCTTTTACAGCCTCATTATGCTCATAAGTGTGCTCTTATAAACTAGTCTAACTCAAACATTCTGGGAAAATGTTTTTAAATAAAAACAGCAAGTTGTCAGAAACTTAGTGATGGTGACGGTGAAGCCATGGGACCGTGGTATAGTTTGTTTATAGCTTTCCTTTAGTACTTATTGCAACTGCATTTAGGCTTCAAAATTCAAAAAAGTTGTGTTCATCTGTGAAAATTATCTTGATGGACAAAACGTGTAAGTATCATAAACTTTTGTTTCTGCTGTTTCTCCCTGTGTGTGTAATAAGCAGAGTGTACGTGCGTTGTGCACCCGCCTATAGGCGCATATTACTATTATGCCCTTTAAATAACACAAAAAATACTGCGCTATTGACTTTGGACCAGGTTTTTGTTGGTCAATGGCGCAGTCGATTTCAGTTGCCTCAAAATAGTAACGCGCCAACAATGCGCCTGAACACACCTTGTTTTCAAACCAGCACGCTCATGGGCGAACAGATGGCCGCGAGTGTGTTTGCTATTTAAACAACATGGTGCTGGATGTGAAAATGATAACTGCGTCGGGCTGAAACTAGAAAAAAAACACTTGCGTCGCGTCTGGTGTTGCATTGCGCCGGGTGTATGATTGTGCCCCATGTGTTGTCAAACTGAGGAAGATGTTTTCTTAATTTACTGTTTTTTTTTCAGTTTGCATGCGTTTTCTACAGTTGCAGCGCGTTGAGCTCTCTCAGCCACCGTTCAATTCTGACATTATAACTCACAATTGCGGCCGAGTTTATATCTCGCAATTCTGGGGGAAAAAGTCTGAATTGTGAGATAAAAAGTCGCAATTACCTTTTACATTTTTTTATTGTATGGCAGAAACAAGCTTCCATATCCTGCTGACAAAAAAAAAAACTTCTATTCTTTCACTATTTCTTATATTCCTCCCTGTTCTAGCTTGTACTATTGTAGACAATGTTTGAAACAATATATTGCTAGCACTTCTCCTTTTGACGAATCGCTTGTTATATTCCTCTTTTGTAAGTTGCATTGGATAAAAGCGTCTGCTAAAAGAATAAATGTATATTACATTATTTGTACATTATTTTTATTCCACATTATTTGTGGAAAGTGCCTTATATTCTGTACCTTCACTACAAGAGGACAAAAGAAGGTGGAAAGACAATAGATTTATTATTCTGTACTATGGGGGTCCCCAGGCTCTTATTGCAGGTTTTATAATGGCTCTAAAGTCTCTGGCAGGCCCGTGTGACCCATAGGATGTGCTCTGTCAAATATTTAAGGGGCTTAAGGTGACATCATGGATTGTAATTATCTCAATTATTTAGTGTGCAGGGGCCATCGGCTCCCATGACATCATCAAGGCCCATCTCCGTCGTTATGCTGTTCATTTGGAAAATGCTGATAATTGGGCCACAGATGAGCACTGTCCTACAGTTAGAATAAACATGTGGTGTGCATTCAACAGTAGCCAACAGTGATGAAATATTAACGATGAATTAAAGTGCACTCACTGTGAACTGATATCACGGTAAATTTGTAGCAAGAAAAAAGGCATAAAATTGGTAAGAATAGAAATAGAATAGAAAAATTAGCAAGTGAAATTATTGAAAAGCACTTTCAAGCTAAAAACAAAAAAAATATATATTTCTCTTACTGTGGTGATATCTAGGGGGTGGTGTGGTTGCTAGGGAGTTACTCTGCAGTTTGCTAGGGTTGCTAGGGATATGATATGTATATTATCTAATTGTCAGGATAAACTAAGAACCAGGACTTAGAAACTGTTGACAGACACAGTTGCAAAAAGGGCAAAAATCCTCGGTGAAACTTAATTTATACCTTTGCCCTTTCCTCCTCTATGACTAAACATTTGATGTGCAAGCTCAGAGCTCTAGCAAAGTGTGTGTCCAGCAGAAATAAGACTTTTATAAATGGCCATTTCACTGCCGAGTCAGTCAGTTCACTGCGATTTAAAGAGAGAAGGCACACTTCCATTTGAAACATTCTTTTAACAGAAGGTACTTATGTCAGCTCGAACACATTTTGCTGAATATCTGCACACATATCTTGTTCTCATTACTTTTTTATTTTAAACAAGCATTATGTAAAAATCCACCTCTGCTTTTGCTGGACTTGTTAGCTTATGCTTAAATCATCTGATTTTAGATGAACCCAAGGTAAAACACCGAAACACAACACAAGACTTGATGAGAGTACACTGATTGTTTGGGACGTTCACAGTGGTGAGCCATGATTTCCCACCAACACTGAGATGATGTCATGCACCTGTTGGTCAGTGTGTATCTGGTAAAATAAAGTTGAGCTAACTTAAAAAAAAAAAAAAGGCAATCTATCGCATTCAATTTTTTAAGTTAACTCAACTATATTAGGCAGCAAGTGAACATTTTGTCCTCAAAGATGATGTGAAAAATGGGCAAGCGTAAAATTTGAGCGAGTTTGACAAGGGCCAAATTGGTCCTGGTTCTGATAGAAAGGTGTCAGAATAGAATCGTGCATCGCAGTTTGTTGCGTATGGGGCTGCATAGCCGCAGACCAGTCAGGGTGCCCATGCTGACCCCTGTCCACCTCTGACACGTATCACCTACCTAAGCATTGTTGCAGACCATGTACACCCTTTAATGGAAACGGTATTCCCTGGTGGCTGTGGCCTCTTTTAGCAGGATAATGCGCCCTGTCACAAAGCAAAAATGGTTCAGGAATGGTTTGAGGAGCACAACAACGAGTTTGAGGTGTTAACTTGGCCTCCAAATTCCCCAGATCTCAATCCAATCGAGCATCTGTGGGATGTGCTGAACAAACAAGTCCGATCCATGGAGGCCCCACCTCGCAACTTACAGGACTTAAAGGATCTGCTGCTAACATCTTGGTGCCAGATACCACAGCACACCTTCAGGGGTCTAGTGGAGTCCATGCCTCGACGGGTCAGGGCTGTTTTGGCAGCAAAAGGGGGACCAACACAATATTAACATTAGGTCATAATGTTATGCCTGATCGGTGTACTTGCATTGCTAAATGGTAAACATTGTTTAGTTGCCTTGACAAGAAGTTTTAAGTTGACAAGACTACCTGCTACTCATTTCATGAACAAAAGTTTTTAAGTTGACTTTAACTGAAGCAAATTAGTTGAGTTAACTTAAAATGTTGAGTGCGATAGGTTGCCTTATTTTTTTTCAAGTTGGCTAAACTTGTTTTTTTTAGTTGTCTTGGCAAGTTTTAAGTTCAAACGATTACCTGGTACTCATTAAATGAACAAAAGTATTTAAGTAAATTTTTTTAACTGGAGTGGATTAGTTGAGTTAACTTAAAAAGTTGAATGCGATAAGTTGCCTTATTTTTTTTAAGTTAGCTCAACTATTTTTTTTGTACAGTGATGTAATGTCCCCACAAGGATAGTAATACCAGTAAATTTTGACCTTACGGGGACATTTTTTGGGCCCAAGAATAAAACAGCTTATAAAGCATACTAAAGTCAGTGTTTTGGAAATGTAAAAATGTAGACATTTTTTTGTGATTGGCAGGTTAAGGGCTAGGGTTAGTGTAGGGGGATAGAATATACAGATTGTGTGTGTGTGCGTGTGTGTGTGTGTGTGTGTGAGCTGTAGAGCTGCCTATAGCTGAACTGTTCTCATTTCATAATTGATTAACTACACCATTATTGAACTGAACTGAAATAACACAAAACTGACTTGAGCTGAATAATGACACTATTGACTTCTGTAGAGCTGCTTTACAGCAGAATTTGAATTAGTCTCATATTTGATAAAGTTTGTATCATTGGTTGTTATTTTTTCTGTCTATTACTGTGAAGCTGCTTTGAAACAATCTGTATTGTATAAAGCTTTACATAAATAAAGGTGACTTGACTTTTTAGTGAGTGGATGTTTGTGTAGAGGTGTTTATGCTGACAATCAGGGGCATCATCCTCCTATTTTTATGTATTTATTTTATGTTTACGTATATGTATGTATTAAGGGTTTCAATCAAAAGAGATTTAGCAAATGTAGAAAAAGGACCCAAGTGAAGGCTGGTTACTGAGATTTATTGTGAAAAGCATAAAACGTAATTTTATTTTATTATTTGAATGGCAAAATTATGATTGATCTATATCAATCCAAAGGGAATATCCCCAGCCCGCAGCCCCCCCCCCCCACCCATCCATCCCCAACAGATATTTAATCGTGGAGCGATTGTTGCACTCAATATTCCCGCATCCCATACTAACCTTAGTCCAATACATACAGAATAAAACTGACCCAGAATCAGCCATCCCCTCCCACTCATTAACATTAGGAACATCCTAAACCTTGCACGAGTCTGCGATGATTTTAACAACCTGCTGTCAGTCAGGATAAATAGCTCTCCATCCCTGATTGTTAAATTATGCCCTCTATTATTCATCAATCTGTTCAGTGGTTGCATTAGAGGAGAGGGTAGGTATGACAGACAGACAGAGGGAGAGACGGGGGCAGCTCACAGGGGTTAAATGCAGGAGGGAAGTGGCAAGACACACTCACACTGATCCATTAGCTAATGGAAGCCTAAAGCACTGTCACTTAACCCCCTGTGTACCCATCATTGTCACACACACCTCCCAGCTGTGTGTGTGTGTTTGTGTGAACATGTGTGCACACAGCACAGCTGAAGGTAATAAAAAGAAGATCAAGAGTAGTATTCATGTTTTAGTGCTTAAAAGACCTTTTGAAAATGATTGTGTCTCTACAAAAACATCCATGCACACAGCACTGGTACTAATACGGAGCAAGGAAAACCTAACCTAACTCAGAGTTAAGTTACATTGCTACATTAAGATGCATTGATATGTCAGTAGATGAGTAATTTAAATCTTCACTCAACAATTTGTTCAAACAAACTGATTTATTCAGGAAAAAAAATGTTTTTTTTTTATTTATTTTTATGAACGAGTCATTTAATAATTCACTCAACTGATTAATTCAAAAACACATTCAGCAATGGAAAATGTAACTGCAGCGAGTAATTGAATCAGCCACTAAACTGATTGTTTAAAAACATTGATTCATTCAGAAACGTATACACTTTGTGTTGCTTTGAAAAATTCTTCAATTCGGACATGGCATCTTAAAATACTGTTTACCATGGGCGCCGGTTTATGTTTCCGCCAGTGGGTGCCCAGTCCTTACCCCCCTGCCACCACCCCTGAGCTCCAGAAAATCAGTAAGGTGCCTTTGACAGTTACAGATTTGAAAAACAAAAGGCGGGAATAACGAACCCTTAACTCTAACAACAACAAAAAAACATTTCAGCAAGGGTTCTTCAGGACAATATAGTTCTAAATAGATATGTTAAGTGTAAAGATACTTTAAAGAACCATCTTTTTTTAGTGTTGACCTAACGAATGCTCACGGTGTACAATACTGCCTTAAATTTGTAAGTACAATCAACTTGGTTGTGTAAGTCATTTCGACTTAAATTACATTAAACTGACAAACAATTAGTTGAATCTTGTATAACTTATTTTGATGAGTTAAAAAAAAATGTTGTCATGACTTCTTGATCATGTCATTTTTTTACAGTGTAGGTACTTTTTTACTTCTGTCATATACCTAAAATTGTATGATTTGTTTTGGAATGATGTGCTTTTACTTTACAAAGAGGTCAGACTTATGATGAATACACTGTAAAACATATCGCCTTGGTTTAACTCCAAAAAATTCAGGGAACTATTTGCATCAGACTTCTAAGTATTTTGAACTCATCTAATTTGTGTTTGACCAAATAGACTTTACATGTCTTCAGCATGCACCCTTAAGTAATTTCAACTTAATTTTCCTCGCAAACACAACTTAAATACTTTGTGTAGCAGAAACGTAATTCAACTAAGCGCCAATAAAGTTAGACGTAAAAATAACTCACGTGAATACACTTATATGACATGCATTAGTTCTATTTCACTATATGTAATAAGCAGTATGCAGTAGAGATTATTACCATTGCGAGTTGGACGAGGATTCGATTAGAACTACAAACGCAGATAGAAAGTGTTAAAAAACGCTTTAGATAAAGGTTTAGATAAAGGGGTTTGAGTGAATAATTATCAGTATCTAACTTGATGAAAATATATTTATTTAATATTATCCACATTAGCATTGTGAACTTTTGTAATGATATGTTTAGCCATTAACTTTTAAATGCATCATTATATTTAAATTGCAAACACATGAGCAGAGTCTCCGGATGAAAGACCCACGAATGGCAGATGCTATGTGCTACTACATTTCTCTCCAATACGGTAGAGTTATATTAAATTGAATGTGGAGGATTTGAACTATGACGGTGATTGACAGGGCAGCTTAAACGGTGACAGGATGCTCGTAACTAAGCAACGAAGTAGTATGTCCCAAAACTTGCCTACTCTTCTGCTACACACTCAGAAGTATGTACTTTTTCTTCACAAAAAGAGTACATACTTTTAGGTCATAGTATAAGTAGGCGAATTGGGACACAGCTAGTTGCTCATTGAGCAAAGCAATTCATATGATGCACTGCACCTTCCTGTCGTCAGCCTAACGTCAGGCTCCACTCGTCACCATGACGGCAACCCCCAAAACTCCAACATCACAAAAACTTCTCTAAATCCCAACTTAATAGAACATTAAACAATAATAACAAGCCTTCTCTCTCATTTATCTTGCCTAAAAACACATGAAGATAAATAAATTCGACATTTTCTCTTCCAATTAAATCCCACGCAAAGCATTCTGTGAACTAGAAATCTCCTTACCCCCAGTAATGTACATATTAAAATTAAGTTGTGACAAAATGTTCATTTAAATATAATATTGATCCTTGTTTTGAGTGAGTGTTTCCATTTCATCAGCAAAACTTAAAAAAATCCACAACTTTCTAAACAAGGAAATAAATGAAGACAAGATTACAGCAAGACGCGAGCAGCGCATTGTGACGCGTCAAAAGCAAGAAACCATTACAATGTGAAAAAGGTTCATTTCAGCCAAATCCCGCAGTAAATATTTTAAGTAAATGTAACTTAAATAGTATGTTGGAAATGCACGTCTACAAAGCCTGGTCTAGATTACTCAGGATAAGAAGTGCGATATATAATTACACAAAATATGTTTTTGCTGCAAATCCAAATTAAGTGAGCTACTCAAATTAAGTAACAAACAAAGATTTTTTTATGTTACACTTACAGCCTCAATGATTCATTTTTATCAGTGTAGAGTAAAACTATTACATCTAGTCAAATACATATAAAATTCAGAACACTCTAATGCCTATGCAACCACAACAACACCCTGGCATCATGGCAGTGAGCACTACTCACATTTTCTTTTTCCAGTCATATTATTTTCTCCTACAGGACAAAGTCGTGGACATCAAAGAACCCAGAGAATTTCAACACAGAAGTTAAAATGATCCAGACAATCAGCTCAAGTGAAAGAAAAAGACTATGGAAGATAATTGGGGGAAAACGTAAAACTGACACAGCAACTGAATTTCCACAGAACTCAAACTGTACAGTAAATATACTGTGAGGTCAGTGGACAGACATTTTTCAAGCCAGTCAATTCAGTTCAGTTTATATATGCGAGTTTATCTGCTGATGGCTGTAAATGTAAATGATGAATCAATTAAGTGCCAAATGCATTTTAATTAAAAAAAGGACCTGAGCCATCATTAATATGTTAAAGCGACAGTGGGCATATTTTTTATGCCAGAAGGATGTAATATATTAATGAACTAGAGTCATTAAAATGGTCCATATTACTAATAAGGGGCACTTAATTTCTGATGTGAATATAAATTGACTTCTACTTGTATTGCAGATGACAGGCTCGTGTGTGATCATGTGAAATGCAGTAGTCTGAACCCCTGCACTATAACAATGTCTTTATTCATATGTAATAATTGCTTTAAAACAATGTCAAAAACAACTAATTTTGGTAACACTTCATAATAAGTATAGTGTAATAAAGTATCTACAAATCATTGCAAATAGTTAATTCATAGTTTATACACAGTAGTTAATACATTAATAGACTATATATAAATAGTACGTTTTTTTCACTGTCACTTTAATTAACAAAGTGTTATTGTTTAATTTTGCTCATATGAGAGTTAGATAATGCTTTGTCAACAACGTATTAACTGTAAATAGTTCTTATATTAGATTAGGTCACTGAAAATGGGAAAATTACATTAATTAAGTGCTTTAAACCAAACTTTATTGGACATTAATTGCATTATTATTAAGAATTCATTAAAATGTTTACAAATACATTAAGCCTATCACCAAAACTAAACATAACCATAATAACTTAAAAATAAATAAATAAATAAGGATTAGGGGTAGGTTTAGGGGAAAGAATATACAGTTTGTACAGTATAAAACTCATTATTTCATAAAAAAATTCCCTATAAAACATGGAAACCCAATGTGTGTGTGTGTGTGTGTGTGTGTGTGTGTGCGCGCACTTAATTTATTTGTAAACATTTTAAGGAACACTGAATATGAATGCAATTAATGTCCAATAAAGGTTGGTTTAAATCACTTAATTAATGTCATTTTCCCATTTTCCATGACCTAAACTATTTACTGTTAATAAGTTGTTAAAAAAGCATTGTCTAACTCTTTACATCCACTATAATGCCAAAAGTACTGGGACACCCCTCCAAATCATTGAATTCAGGTGTTCCAATCACTTCCATGGCCACATGTGTATAAAATCAAGCACCTAGGCATGCAGACTGCTTCTACAAACATCTGTGAAAGAATGGGCCGCTCTCAGGAGCTCAGTGAATTCAAGCGTGGTACCGTGATAGGTTGCCACCTGTACAATAACTCCATGTGTGAAATTTCCTCACTACTAAATATTCCACGGTCAACTGTTAGTGGTATTATAACAAAGTGGAAGCAATTGGGAACAACAGCAACTCAGCCACGAAGTGGTAGGCCACGTAAAATCACAGAGCAGGGTCAGCGCCTGCCGAGGCGCACAGTGGACAGAAGTTGCCAACTTTCTGCAGAGTCAATAGCTACAGACCTCCAAACTTCGTGTGGCCTTAAGATTAGCTTAAGAACAGTGTGTAGAGAGCTTCATGGAATGGGTTTCCATGGCCGAGCAGCTGCATCCAAGCCTTACATTATCAAGTGCAACGCAAAGCATCGGATGCAGTGGTGTAAAGCACGCCGCCACTGGACTCTAGAGCAGTGGAGACGTGTTCTCTGAAGTGACGAATCACGCTTCTCTGTCTGGCAATACGATGGACAAGTCTGGGTTTGGCGGTTGACAGGAGAACGGTACTTGCCTGAATGTATTGTGCCCAGTGTAAAGTTTGGTGGAGGGGGGATTATGGTGTGGGGTTTTTTTCAGGGTTTGGGCTTGGCCCCTTAGTTCCAGTGAAAGGAACAAGACATTTTGGACAATTTCATGCTCCCAACTTTGTGGGAGCAGTTTGGGGATGGCCCCTTCCTGTTCCAACATGACTGCGCACCAGTGCACAAAGCAAGGTCCATAAAGTCATGGATAAGCGAGTTTGGTGTGGCGAGTTTGGTGTGTCGGGTTGAGTCCTGACCTCAACCCGACAGAACACCTTTGGGATGAATTAGAGCGGAGACTGCGAGCCAGGCCTTCTCGTCCAACATCAGTGCCTGACCTCACAAATGTGCTTCTAGAAGAATGGTCAAATTCCCATAAACACACTCCTAAACCTTGTGGAAAGCCTTCCCAGAAGAGTTGAAGCTGTTACAGCTGCAAAGGGTGGGCCAACTCCATATGAAACCCTACGGATTAAGAATGGGATGTCATTCAAGTTCATGTGCATGTAAACAGCAGCCTCTAAACGCTTAGTTTTATCCCTCACATTAGGTTTGAAAATCTATTTAAAATTGAAAATATAGTACGTGTTTGTTCTTATTTATGATTTGATTTTTGAAATGGAAAAAACCCACAAAGAATGAAGAGTCACAGACAAGAGGAAACTTTAATTAAATATTGTGAAAGTCAAAAAGTTATTTTACAGTTCAAATGTAATTAAAAAATGATCATCTTTACAGTAGTTTCTTTTTATATTTTTCACCAGTAATAACTGCCCACTGAAAGTCCAGTCTACAACAAGTATGCAATCAACAGAAAAAATAGTAGCAGACTTCTTTTCAGTTTGGATGTGTGGCATAATAATTAATAAATCAAGTGACCACCAAATGATAACTTTGCAATTGATGGCCACTTAAATAATGGGCAAAGCCACATAAACTGACAGTTGTTCTCTATGCAGGGACTTGGAAAGTTTTGTGATGTGATGAACTGAAATAAGAATGGGATGAAACTCATTAAGACGTGACAATGGAGAGGAGTGTCATGGAATGACATGTACGAGTGAATAACTGTATAGACTCTTGTGCTGTTACGCCATAGTTTAACTTGTTAATTTATTTATTTCTACCCAAACAATCTAAATACATTTATTTAAAATAAATAAATAATGTAAAAAAGAGAAATCTGCATTAAGACATTTGATCGTTGGTACACTTCCATGAGAACACAAGGATTGTGGATATGTGTATTATTTTCCCTTTAAAAAGGGGGATTCCAAGGGAAAACTATTCAAAAAGAGGGAGATATTACTGGATATTTGCTGAGCATGAAAACAATAACTATCATTTTCTCTCTAAGTTCCAGAGAGGAAAAATTATAAGATTATTATATTGTTTACCTGGTGAATATATTCTCAAACTTCATTGCATTAAAAGTTAACAAATCTTGCCATCTGTAACAAAATCGTATAACAACACATTTTCATAAAGAAAAAAAAAACAAAAAAACGAATGGACTAAAAAATGCATTTGTTCTTTGACATACAAAATGACTATACACATTAAATTCCAAAATCACATTTATGGACACAAATTGGCAGATGACAAAATAAAAACAGATCATCGCCAAACGATGAGCGAAAACACACGAACATGTAGACAGTTTGAAGCATGTACAATTTCAAGCGATACATACAATATTCTTATGGATATCCTACATATATATCCCTTCGTGATCATTGTCAATGAGATCTGCTAAGTATGCCGTAAACATTATATCAGTGACACTAGGTTGTATAAAGCTGCCTTATGACTCCATTCTGATGTATAAATATATTTCAAACAATGACTTTGGCAAAATAAAAGAGAATTACAAAATCAAACATATTTATCAGTCTGTACAAAGCATGTTAAAACCCAAAGTAATGTCTTCCTCTAGATCTTTGATCATTCATGCAGAGCGTTCACAGTGCCTATGCCTTAACATCCACACCCCTCATGTCTTAACCATACGAGGCCCAAAAACGGGCGACAGGTCTGATCGAATGGGGTCACGGACAGCATAAAATGCTATTAATCATTTAATGTGCATAGTTATAATTTAATGAATCAATTTCAGTGTTGATTTTGAAGACTTTTGCATGATAATTTCAGAGCTTGAATCCAATGAAAACTCTAAACTAGTTGAGAACCACTGATCTACAAGAAAAGTAAAACGGCTCCGACAAGCATTAAATACTTGATCGTTTCCCTCCTCGATCTTTCAGTCCGAGCATTATCAGCCTACTGGAGGAAGTCCATCGCAAACTAAATGCTAAAAGTTATCCGTTTTTCTAAAACACAAACAAATAAAAAGGAAAAAAGTCTTTAAAATGGCATAAAACACACTGATCAGTTGCATTTTTGTTGTCCACACTCCACAAACATAAATCCTCATTAGAAAGTAGACCGATTGTAAAAAGGAGGCAACAATCGCTTTAGAACGTTTGGGCTTTGACTGCCTTGTCTCTGTATGTGTACTTGTCTTTGACTATTTTGTCTTACTATGGGTACGTGTTTGGTCTATACATTTTGGTGTTACACAATGAGAAAACTGGAGATGAGAATGAAATGTCAAATGTTGCCTTCAAGTCATGTCAGAATGATCATTATTGCCACAGCAATATCTTTAGCTTCTTTTCTTTAAGCCTTTAAGTCTTTCCAAGTTAATAGTTGCGTCAATTAAAAATCATTACGGAAACAATTTGGTATTGACTGTGAATATTTTGGATGCATTTTGTGTGCTATCGATCAAGAATAGCAATAAAGCTAACCCGAAAAACTACTTTTGAGCGACAAAACAATATAAAAAAACAAAGCATCAGGTACACCCTTTGCTTTTCATTTTGTTGCATCGGTACTAAAAAAGTATCACTATGGAAGCTTGTTTCCGCCAGGGACTAAAACATAAAAACTTTATGTGACTTTATGTATCGCAATTCAGACTTTATATCTCATAATTCTGAGGGGGGAAAAGTCAGAATTGTGAGATATAAACTCACAATTCTGATTTTTTTCTCTCGCAATTGCGAGTTTATATTTTGCAATTCCTACTTTTTTTCATAAAATTGCAATTGTGAGTTATAAAGCCAGAATTGCAAGATATAAACAATTGTGAGAGAAAAATCTGCTGACAATTCTGACTTTCTAACTTGCAATTCTGACTTTGTCACAATTGCGAGTTTATATTTTGCAATTCCAACTTTTTTTCATAAAACCGCAATTGCGAGTTATAAAGTCAGAATTCTGAGATATAAACAAAATTGTGAGAATTTTGACAATTCTGACTTTTGTCAATTCTGTTACTCGCAATCGCAAGATTATTTCTCGCAATTGCAAGTTTATATTTCCTACTTTTTTCTCAGACTTGGGATATAAACTCGTAATTGCAAGTTGTAAAATCAGAATTGCGAGATATAAACTCACAATTGCGAGTTATAAGTCAGAATTGCGAGATATAAACACAATTGTGAGTTATAAGGTCAGAAGTGCGAGATATAAACATAATTGCGAGTTTTAAGGTTAGAATTGCGAGATATAAACACAACTGTGAGTTATAAGGTCAGAATTGAGAGATATAAACAAAATTGCGAGTTATAAAGTCAGAATTGCGAGATATAAATTGCAAGAGAAAAATCAGCGGACAATTCTGACTTTATAACTCCTAATTGTGAGTTTCTATCTTGCAATTCTGACTTTTTTTCTCAGAATGGCAAAATATAAACTTACAATTGCAGGACAATTGCAGAAGATAAAAAGTCGCAATTACCTTTTTTTTTTAATTCCCGTGGCAGAAACCAGCTTCTATACTTCACACATGAAATGCCAAACATGCCCAATATAGAGTATATATCTTCAAAAAATGTTTTTTTGTTTTTTTTTAAATCATAACTTCTCTAGAGGAATTGAAGGCAGCATAATCTCAGCAAATGGAATATGAGTGCGAAAATCAGGACATGACAGTAACAATGCAAAAGAGCTGAGTTTCTCCCTTTGGCATTTACAAATTGGTTTTTAAACCATGGGTAAAAAAGGCATAAATGATATCTTCGCCACCACAGTTTAAATATAAATTCACATTGCTGGCACATTTTGTAGACTTGATTGACCAAAAGTTCTTCAAATTCAAAAGCAATTTAGTAAATTCAGTGGGATATTACTGCGTAAAAATCAACTGCAATCCTTCATTAGCATCTAAAATCATAAATAGAAACCACTGCAATATTGTGTCAGGTATCATTTCATAAAAGGGTGATACACACAGAAACACACAAATATGATGGCAAATCAATAACTACGTTTTTTTTTAAATAAATAGACCTCTCATGTTATAGTGTAGATGGGGTGGGTGAGCATCGTCTGTGCTGTCGCTCCTTATCTTAAAAAGTGTCTAGAAGGTGAGTACAAATTTCAACATCAAAACAGGGAGGTACAACAGTTCAGTTCGATATTTTTTCTCGTATCGTTCTTCCTCTATATCTTTTTGTTTCAAAGCAGATTGTGTTAAAAAGGGCCTGAGTTTGTAGTTTTTCATCCTTCAGAACAGGACCGCGAGGTCAGTCCAGCGCCGGAGTTTTCTGCACACGCTCAGTGAGACCAGTGGCATGAAAGAGCATGTTTCATCTTTTTGTCTGCACACAGACGCTCACGCACACACGCACACACACACACGCACGCACAGACGCACCCTACATGGGAGGAACGATCATTCCAGGGATAACTGTGAAGAGAGAGAGAGAGAGAGAGAGAGAGAGAGAGAGAGAGAGAGAGAGAGAGAGAGAGAGAGAGAAAGAGAGAGAGAGAGAGAGTGTTAGTTCACTCTTCTCCATTAAATAACCCTTCATTAAAAGAGCTGCATATTAAAATGTGAGTGAATGAAACACTACTGGTCAAAAGTTTGGAATATTTAAGATTTTGTATGTTGTTTAAAGAAGTCTCTTAGTAAAAACAGTAATTGTAAAGTATTGTTACAATTTAAAAGAACTGTTTTCTATTGTAATATAATTTAAATTGTAATGTATTCCTGTGATGCAAAACATCATTACTCCAGTCTTCAGTGTCACATGATCCTTTAGAAATCATTATAATATGCTGATTTGCTGCTCAATTATTATCAGGTATTATTGGTGCTCATAATAATAATGATTCTTCTTTTTATCAGTGTTTTTGCTGCTTAATATTTTTGTTTCTTCGATGATTTTTTGATGAATAGAACGTTCAGAAGAACATTTATTTGAAATAGAAACCTTTTGCAACATTATAAATGTCTTTATTGTCACTCTTGATCAATTTAAAGCATCCTTGCTGATTAAAAGTATTAATTTATCTTTTAATTTTATTTACCCTAAACCTTTGAATGGTAATGTATCACAGTTTCCACAAAAATATTAAGCAGCACAACTAATAATCAGAAATGTTTCTTGAGCAGCAAATCAGCATTAGAATGATTTCTGAAGGATCATGTGACACTGAAGAGGAATGATGATGAAAATTCAGCTTTGCATCACAGGAATTAATTGCATTTTAAATATGTTAAAATAGAAAATAGCTCTTAATTACTTAATTACTTTAATTAATGCATTTTTGATCAAATAAATATACAGTCTTGGTGAGCACAAGAGACATGAAAAAAATCATAATTATTCTTATAACTTTTGACCAGTAGTGTATGTAAAAGTGTGAGTTGCACAGCAAAGCCAGCATCGCTACGAGACTGGACATCATTTCATATTTTTCGCAGCTATTAATAGTTCTTTAAACTCAGCAATCTGTTTTCACATCTGCATAACAAACCATGGCCCAAACCATGGATAAATCCTAAACTCTTTCAGTGTCAATGCAAAATTGGCACAAACTAGACACTTGAAGCGGTTTATTAAACGTCTCAACCGACTCCTAATTGCTTGCAAGCAGTTAGCTTTATTGTTCTGGGCTTGTAAGTCCATGTTGCCCTGGTGTGCACCACTAAAAATTATGAATTCATCGGAAATCTGAGACAGTCTAATATCACGTCAATTGAAATTCATTCCAGAAACGTCACTCTTTTTAATATGAGTTAGGCCAACATGGACTCTTTAACATGGGGAAAATGCTTAGCACTGCAGATCTGACTCAACATGAGTTTAGCAACTGCTGACAAACAGGGAAAAAAAAGAGAGGTGAACTATTCTGGAGGGGGTGTGTTCTCTAGGAACTGCTGGAGGTTAAACACAACCCTGAATACATGCAAACACATGCTCATACGTAAAATTAACACATCATTTTGGATGTAACATGCTCCACAGGTTCATGATAAAACAGAAAACTGGAGTGTGCTATATGGGAAACATGGGATATTTAAAGGTGAAGGATGTAATTTCTGCACCATTAGCGTCAACAAATGGAATTGCAAAAATAATGACTGTTTTCAAACAGGTTTCTCAAACATTCCTCATGTCTGTCATTGGTTGGACCAACAGAAACTCCCACCTCACACCACTAGTCAAACTTAATTTCTTATAGCTGACTCGGCATGTTAAGCTCGAATTGGAGAAAGTATTTAAATGTCAAAAATGACACATTTTACCTTAAAAAATTAAATGTTTACTATGCAAAATCTCTGTTATTTGTAGAAATGGATGGATGATCAGATACAGAAACATGTGAGGAGTGGGATAAACATGGGAGGAGTAACGGATGAGTAACATACTTCAGGAGAAGGCCAGGCCTTGGAGTGCGCTGGCTGTGGAGTACTTGTTAGAGTCGACAAAAGACTGATCTGAGGGCAGTGGAGAGAAGAAGAAGGGAAAGGGAAAGAAGAGAGAGAGGTTAATATCAGACTGAATGATGGGTGAGTATATGATCAAAAGGAAGATTAGACATTCATGCTTCTAGTTTACTACGTCACAGATCCTTTCTGGACTTTAGTGATGTTACACTACCATTCAAAAGTTTGTGGTCATTAAGACTTTTTTATATACAGCAAGATCGCATTCAGTTAAAGCATTAGTAAATACTTTCATATTTTTACATTTTTTCTTTTTCATCAAAGAATTTATATTTATTATGGTTTCCCCAAATATATTAAGAACCTGTTCCCTTTCAAGGGAACTCGCGCTGCGTTACCGCTTTGGGAATGCCTCTGCGTGATTGCGTCGTGAAGCACGTGTGTAATCAGTCCAATGGAGAGACGGAACATCATAGGCGGGTGACGTCATAGACCCGGAAGGTATAAAGCATACCGGCAAACAAACGCCGCTAGCTTCTGTTGTCTTCAGCAAGCGCTCTGTGTAACATTGTCTTTGTCAGCTCTGTGTTTGTGTCTGAGTTCAGACTTTTTTGTTTTCATACTACAAGTTGCAACACACACTGACACACCAGAGAGACACTATGGCGAGCGAACAGCGTTACAGAAACTGTGTTCCTCCCTGCTCTCGTTACATCACGAGTGGTGATACACATTTGATGTGCGTTGTTTGTCTGGGAGAGCAGCACGCTCAGTCGGCTCTTGAGGGGGCCGGCTGCGAGCATTGTGAGGCTTTGCCTCTGAGAGTGTTGCGATCCCGCCGGGCGCTCTTCGAGGGGAGCGCCGCGGCTCGCGTTCCCCGCGGCACAGGCCCCACTGCTGCCGAACCTGCGCAGCGGTTTTTCCCTCCCAGGAAGTGGCCTCGGCGCTACAGTTGTCCAGCTCCGAGGAGGTGGATGTCTGTAGTGTTGACGCAGGAATTGAAGACTCGCCACTTCAATCTCCTGCTAGTGAGGAGCTGGTGGAGGTTCTGAGCAGAGCTGTGGCCAGATTAAACATCGACTGGCCACAAGAAAATCAGGAGCGCGTCTCAGTAAAAAGCAGACTCGATGAGCGCTTCCTGCCAGCCCGCTCTGTTCAGCCTCCACGTCGGGGCTTACCGTTTTTTGCGGATCTCCACACCGAGGAGTTGAGAACGTGGAAACAGCCCGTCATCTCGAGTTTTCAGTCCCCAAACGTCAGTGTATAGTAACATCGTGGGGCTGAAAAGGCATGGGTATGGTTCAATGCCGAGGGTGGAAGAGACACTTGCGAGCCATCTCTCTCCCGAGTAGGCGTCGGCCATTAAAGCCCCAACATTGCCCACCAAGCCACTGAGAGCTACATCGGCACTGGTGGGCAAAGCGTACTCGGCAGCGGGTCAGGCCACCGCATGCCTGCACACTATGGCTATCGTGCAGGCATACCAGGCTGACCTGCTGAAAGACCTGGGGGGTAGCCACGAGATTGGAGCAGATGTAATCAATGAGCTCCGATCCTCAGCAGATTTAGCTCTCTGTGCCACCAAGGAGACGACAAAATCTATAGGCCGTTCTATGGCAGCCCTGGTGGCCACGGAGAGGCATCTGTGGCTCAATCTTATGGAGATAAAGGAGAAAGATAAAAGCTTCCTGCTTGATGCGCCGCTGTCTCCTGGGGGCCTGTTCAGTGACGCCGTCACTACTGACGCCGACAGGTTCCAAGAGGCAAAGAAACAGTCTGCGGCGCTCAAGTAGCTCCTTCCCCGTAAGCCCCAGGTCTCGTCTGCTGCTGTGCGGGAGCAGCAGACCCCGGGTACGAGCTCCTCACACCGAGCGCAGCAAAAACAGAGTGTTGCCACCCGTACTCCCCCTCAGAAAGGGTGTCTCAGGCGCAGTCTTCCAAGAGTAAGACAGATCTGTGGACTGTCATTATTTCGAGGAAGGCTGCGTCTAAGAAGCCCTGACGCCAGTGGGCCCAGGGCAGTGAGGGTTTCCCCCTCCGGGGGCAGGCAGTGCTCACCTCAGTACACGGTGCCCGTCTGTCCTCGGTACCCTCACAGGGTCAATCCACCAACCCCGCCCGAGTGCCGGGGCGTGGAGGGCCCTCGCGAATCATCCGAGGATGGCTCGACAGGTGGCGCTGTCGAGCCAGTTGTTCCCTGCCGGTCTGCCGCTTCAGGGCGCTGCGCTCACAGTGCAGAGTACATCAGAGACCAGCCTCGAGAGGCTGGTACCCCTAGTAGATTTTCTGGCAGAGTGGGAGAATCTGCCAAATATATCTCAGTGGGTCCTGCAGATAGTAAAAATAGGGTACGCCATCCAGTTCAGGTGTCATCCACCCAGTTTCTACGGGGTTCTGCCCACGCTGGTGGGCTCCGAGCAGGCTCTGATTATGACTCAAGAAGTACAGACCCTCCTGCGGAAAGGGGCCATAGAAAAGGTCCCTCTGTCTGACAGGGAGTCAGGGTTCTACAGCCGGGACTTTATCGTGCCAAAGAAGGATGGGGGGCTGCGCCCTATTCTAGATCTGCGCATCCTCAACCGCTCAGTAGCAAAGCTCAAGTTCAGGATGCTTACACTCAAACATATTGTGTCTCAAATCAGGTCCGAGGACTGGTTTGTCACGATAGATCTCAAAGATGCTTATTTTCATGTCTCCATCCTTCCGCAGCACAGTACCTGAGGTTCGCTTTTGGGGGAGAAGCGTACCAATATCGGGTGCTTCCCTTCGGTCTAGCCCTTTCACCCCACACCTTCACCAAGTGTGTAGACGCGGCATTAGCCCCCTTGTGTATGCAGGGGATCCGAATTCTCAATTATATCGACGACTGGCTGATCCTAGCACAGTCAGCACGCCTAGCGGTTCAACATCGAGATGTTGTTCTCGCACACATGAGGAAGTTAGGACTGAGGCTCAACTTCAAAAAAAGCGTTCTTTCTCCAGTTCAGAGAATAACGTATCTAGGCGTGAGTTGGAACTCGGTCTCTATGCAGGCCCGCTTATCAGAGCCTCGCATAGGGTCGATCCTCTCAGCAGTAAAAGGGGTGAAGCTAGACCAGTCACTCACTGTCAAACAGTATCAGAGGCTGTTAGGTCTGATGGCAGCAGCGTCCAACGTGATTCCTTGTGGCCTGTTGTACATGAGACCGTTACAGTGGTGGCTCAAGACCAAAGGATATTCCCCGAGGGGAAACACCTTTCGCGTGATCAAGGCAATGCGGTGGTGTCTCCGCACCTGGCCCAAGGCCCGTTACTGGGGGCACCGTGTCAGCTTATGTCCACAGAGCTGCCCTGTGGAGGAAATCAGAACAGCTATTTGTCAGTTACGGGCCACCCTCGAGGGGGGGTCCGGCTTCAAAGCAGAGGATGAGCAAGTGGGTAGTCGAGGCTATTTCACTTGCTTATATGGCGGCCGGACAGCCTTCCCCTTTGGCTGTCCGGGCCCACTCAACTAGGAGTATGGCTGCCTCTCAGGCATTTTTGGCAGGGGCCTCCCTGCAGGACATTTGTGACGCGGCAGGGTGGTCCTCACCGCTCACCTTTGTCAGGTTCTACGAACTAGACATTAATGATACTCCGGGGGCTCGGGTGCTCGCCTCCTAGACAATGTTACATGCAGTATTCTCGTTCCCAAAGCGGTGATGCAGCGCAAGTTCCCTTGAAAGGGAACGTCTTGGTTACGTATGTAACCTTAGTTCCCTGAATAGGGAACGAGACGCTGCGTCACCCTGGCATACTCCCCGCATGCCCGCAGCGTCTTGCTTCAGCCTTTTACAGAAGCTAGCGGTGTTTGTTTGCCGGTATGCTTTATACCTTCCGGGTCTATGACGTCACCCGCCTATGACGTTCCATCTCTCCATTGGACTGATTACACACGTGTTTCACGACGCAATCACGCAGAGGCGTTCCCAAAGCGGTGACGCAGCATCTCGTTCCCTATTCAGGGAACTAAGGTTACATACGTAACCGAGACGTTTCAATACTGATAATAATAAGAAATGTCTCCTGAGCAGCAAATCAGCATATTAGAATGATTTCATGTGTCATGTGAATCATGTGACACTGAAGACTGGAGTAATGATGCTGAAAATTCAGCTTTACCATCACAGGATTAAATTACATATTAAAATATATTAAAATATTTTGAATTGTAATATTTCACAGTATTACTGTTTTTAATGTATTTTTAATTCAAATAAATGCAGTCTTGGTGAGCATAAGAGACTTCTTTCAAGAAATCTTATTGACCCCAAGCTTTTGAATGGGAGTGTATGCACAACCATAAAGTGTTTCTTTCTTGCAGTATTGTTTTATTGGAGTAATGTATACAGCCGAATGCAAATTATAGGGGTTGCCAAAAGAAATCAAAACTAAGCGTTTGGGGGAATGTTTCAACAAAATTTCAATAACTTATTCAGACAGTTTCCGTTAAAGGGTTAGTTAGCCCAAAAATGAAAAATTCTGTCATCAATTACCCTCATGATGTTCTAAACCCATAAGACTTTCGTTCATCTTTGAAACACAAGCGAAGATATTTTAAATGAAATCTTGAGATTGAAATGAGTGAAATGAGAGATTTCGGTCCCTCCATTGACAGCCTACACAACTGCCACATTGTTACATCAAAAAGTTCATAAAGAGATCGTAAAACTAATTGAGCAGTTTAGTCCAAATTTTCTGAAGAGACTCGACACTTTATATGATGAACAGATTGAATTTAGGCTTTTATTCACATATAAACATTGATCAGCGAACATAAACAGAACCTCGACCGAACCTGCTTGATGCGTGAGAACAAACCGATTTTTGATTCTTGTTGAAGCTCAAACGTGCTGTGTAACACGAGAATGAACCTCATTGGTTCTTAAGGAAGCTCAAACGTGCTGCGTAACGAGAATGAGTCAAAGTGTCAGTTGTGTAGCTGTCAATGGAAGGACAGAAATCTCTCCTATTTCATTAAAAATATCTTCACTTGTGTTTCGAAGATGAACAAAAGTCTTACGGTTTTGAATGACATGAGGGTGAGTAAATGATGACAGAATTTTCACTTTTGGTTGAACTATCCCTTTAACTGCATTACAGGTGCCAAAAGGTACCAAATTTAGTTGCGCAAGACTTTCCTTTTGAAAAGTCGACCAACTTGGGAGTAATTTGCAGACTTGTATACAATGTTGTAACAACAGTGTTGTTAGTGTTTTGGGTGAACATCCTTTTGCATTGCTACAGTATTTTCATTTTTCAAAGTTTTATGATGTCATTACTGTCATTTGAGTGTAAATGACTTGTGTGTTACCTTGGAGACCGTTCCCATTGGTGCTGGTGCATGTCGGTGGAGGTGAGGACTGGGGCCGAACGACAGGAGCGAACGCGCTCTTCTGTTTCACAGCTGAAACCATGTTTGCCGGAGAGAAGGAGAAGATTCCAGAGGAGCTGCTGCAGTTTGAGGGCAGGCTGGTGGAGGAGGCCATGGTGGGGCTGGAGGGGACGACTGCAGGAATGCAGGAAGTGAGGTTGAGAAATACATTTTGGATTTAGCAGAAAGACAAGGAAGGAAGAGATAAATTCATGTGGGAAAGAGTTTAGGGAGGAAATGATTAGTTGCAATTAAACTAAATCACTTCAGAAGAAGCAATTTACGTTAAAAAAATATTTAATATAGATTTTGATGTTAAAACATTCTTCTTTCCCAATTAAAATAACTACAAAGTGTCCTATGACACTAGGCTGCGTTTAACGTTTAGCTATTTGCTTTGGGTTAATTTTGTTATTTGGGATGATTTTAGTTCCTGAAGTTGCCACATTAAATTAGTTCAGGCGAAACCTTGTAACAAAGGCACAATCCATTAATCAAGTCTAATCAACTGATGAAAACTGGAAGCTTAACAGGGGTCTCTGGGACTGATTGGAAGTGATTTGATGGAGTCAGTAAGCCTTTTATAATACTTGTTAACATTGCAGGATGTTAACAGTGCATTTCAAGTGTTAGCCCATCAATTACTTTATTGATTTAATTAACAGTCTTAATTCAGGGGCCAAAATGGAATTTAAATTTGACAGAGGCAGTAAAACGCTGTTTTCTGTAAAAAGGACCAGAGTCGTCGGAGGATAAAGTGCCGAATTCCTGATTGCTTTCTTTTCTTTTGTGCGGGGTGTTCGTGTCAAATTTGTGCGTGCCGCTGGTCTCTTTAACTAACCCAATCTTCTCCTTTTTGAAGATTTAGGAGATTTTAAGATTTTATGTGTTTTGGCCGTTCATTTACACAACAATGACGTTTTGGAGGCCTGAGAAAGCAAACTTTCGAAAACAGGTTTCGAAGTGCACGTTTTTGAAAACAATACCGTTATTGTCACCGTGTAAACTACAAAAATGCGAATTTGTGAAAACGGTGACACCATGTGCATGCGTATTACGTGTTCAGTCTATAGGCGCGTAGTGTTTCTTTACAAAGTAACATCGCCAACTACTGGCCAAACAGCAGAATACAGCGTATTTAGACGTTTACGCGAATCCGTGTGAACAGAGATTGGTTTGACAACGTTGTTGTCTGTAAGCAAAAAATGCCAAGGAAAACTTTTCCGTGTTTAATACATTGTTGTTGTGGAAACGTACCCTTAGTGTCAAATTGCCTCCCAAACACACACCCCTCACTGATCAAGTCATAATTAAGCCAAACACAAACACATCACAATTCTTTTGTCTCTGGATCACTTTCTCGTCTCTGGTTAATTGGAAGGAACGAGCAATTAAGAATTAGCACAATAAATAACAGCTGGAGTGAGGTGGCATTGTCAGGCGAGCAGAAGAGAGAGCGCGTCGACAGTTGACGAGAAGAGAACATTTAAAGAGCTGTTGAATACAGACTGCGGAGCAGGAGGATTGTGGGAATTCTCTGTTGGGAATTGTATCAGACCTAAAGGCCCATACTGTCAAACTTCCTGCAATGATTGCGCATCAAAAACAGAAGTTTGTTTGAGTGTGAATTAAAGGGATAGTTCACCCAAAAATGAAAATTTTGTCATAATTTACTCACCCTCATGTTGTTCCAAACCTGTATGAGTTTCTTTGTTCTGTTGAACACAAAAGAAGATATTTTAAAGAATGTTGGTAAACAAACAGTTGACAGTAGCCATTGACTTCCATAGTAGGGAAAAAATAGGGGTCCATCAACTGTCTGGTTACCAACATTCTTTAAAATATCTTCTTTGTGTTCAACAGAAGAAAGAAACTCATACAGCTTTGGAGCAACATGAGGGTGAGTAAATGATGACGGAATTTTCATTTTTGAGAGAACTATCCATTCAAGCACTTCAACTGTCAAATTTCACCCCAGAAATCAAAAGTTCCTAAAGATTGTACTTTAAATGCTTTTTAAATGTATTTTAAAATATCTCATGTATTTAAACAGCACATGAAAGCTTGTCACAGTAGGTCTGACTTTTACAGTAATGACATCACATTTTGTCACATGTCTTAAGGTGCGGTCGCATTCACTGCTGTTCAGCGAATTTTCGCTGGCAAAATCCAGTCATTTCAAAAGGAATCCACGCATGAGGATGCAAGATACACGTGAGATCATGTTCAAGTCTGTCACACGAATTTGCCACACTGACCAAAAGATAGCTGCTTGGTTTGAAAGTGACTCCTGTGTGAGCTGTGCTTTATACATCACAACACTATTGACAACACTATGGACATTTTTGCTTATGAAATTTCACAGAAATTATGCTACACTTTGACCACACTTTTAAAGTGCAAGTCAGATTTGTGAGCTACAGAAGAGGGGAAGCATTTTTATTTAAATTAAAACGGCAATGTTTCTGACATAAAGCAATCATGGCTTCAGATATCTTTGAATATAGTGCTTGAGTCATGTGGACTACACTAAAAAAATTGGTGTAGGATTCATTTTAAAAACATTTACACACATTTGCTAGTAAATTTCATATATAAAAACAAAGTAACGGCGAATAACATTTAATTCAATGTGAAATTTTGAAATAGAAAGACAGAAATAGTATTTTCTATTAAAACGTAATCCAATAATTATTCTTTTACAACTTCGAAACTGTCGATACTTTTAAGTACTTTTAAAGGTGCAGTGTGTAATATTTATGAGGATCTATTGACAGAAATGCAATATAATTTACATAACTATGTTTTCAGTGATGTATAAAGACCTTACATAATCTACAGTTATGTTTTTATTACCTTAGAATGAGCCATTTCTATCTACATACACTGCGGTCCCCTTACAGTTTTGCACCATCATGTTTCTACATTAGCCCTAAACGGACAAACTTCTCTACAGAGCGCTAGTCACTCTCTGCTCTCTCCTACGACGACATTTTTGTCCTGTGTCGGCCCTCGTAGCTTCTCTATGTGCTTCGAAAGGGACGGGTGAGTGGTGGCTGATTACAATTCACAACCTGACCACCAGATGCCGCTAAAATTCACACACTGCATCTTTAAGGTGAATTTTCAGCTTGGACATTCTGCTAAACATCTCCTTTTGTGTTTCATGGACGAAATATATAGAATATATCACATCTTGAAAACTCACTTGCGTAGGGCGAGTTGGCGGCTGAGCCGTTCAGGAAGCTCGGGGAGCCAGTCAGGTTGGTCATGCCGCCGTTGCCGTAGCCATTCATGCTGGTGGATACAGTACTGTAACTGCTCTGCTGAGGGGTGGAACTGGGCACATAGCCGTGCGGTGATACACTACTCGTGTTACGACTGAAACCTGCAGCCAGAAACACAGAACTCTTAGGTCAACTTACCCTTACGCACACAGCTTTGATGAACTTTATCCTACACATCACTAGAGCACACTTGTGCAAGTTTGTGTGTTTGAGGAGAGAAAAAGAGAGAGAAACAATATCTCACCCTGGTTTCCACCCTGAGACGACTCTGAGACGTTAACGGCGAGCTGTCCAGTGAAAGAGTTCACTCCCATCATGCTTGCATGGACGGAGCTGTTGGTGAGGCCAGTGAGCTGGTTGTGGTTTCGTGGCACATTGTACAGGGCCTCAGCGATGTCTGCTGCTCGCTTTAGAATTATTTCCTAAGGAAAAATGATTCATCATCTCTCACAATTTAACACTTTCAGTGAATATATGAGTGTTAACTTTTATATCCATGGGCTGGGATGATTATTTTTAATAATCTTTTTTTGTTTTTAGTTTGTGTTATATGAAGGTCACGTTAGAAACGGTCTTGGAAACTTTTTATCATTACTTTATTATTTTTTTCTACTTTTCATATGCCTTTTTATATGTAACTTGTATTGTTTTACCCTTTATTGTGTCAGACCCAGACTTTCAATATTAAAATATGAAAATCCATCATACAAAATCATTAAAAACTGTGATAATCTAAATAAAAATGTATTTAAATATTTATTGTGCTAAAATTATTTAAATATATATTTTAACAGAAATTACATCCCTCAGTTGTGGCGTCATTTCCTCCATGACTATTTTGACACTAATAGCTTATTTTTCTTCAAAAGTTAGTGTACTTTTTTTTATCAAGAAGCAAGCTTCGATACACTGGGAGTACAATTTTATTCAAAATTGTTTGAAATGCCATTTCCACCACTGTCATTTCCATTACAGAAGACTATTAACCCCAATACATCATTTGGCATGTGGTGAAAATGTTCATTCTTCTGTGATATATGTACACTGTTGGACACCATTAGTAGACAAATTTAAACAACTAAGAGTGTTTTTAAGGAAGTTTCTTTGTGTTTTATTTTTCTAAAAGTTTGCAGGGCCTAACATAGTGACAGAAACACCTATATTTTTTACAAATGTGTTAAGAGCAAACTGATGGTGAAGAGAATTCATGCAACTGTTATGTATCAATGATAATGCTCCTCACCTGGTTGTTATGGGGCATTCCATAAAGTGCTTCCACCAGATCTGCTGCTCTCTTCAAAATCACTTCCTGTATGCAAAATAACACACAAACAAAGAAAATATTGATGATAAAAAAGATTTAGAGCCTGTTTCATCCTCAGTTCATTGTTTATACATTTATAATCCATAATACGTGTCACTTGTAACTATACAATGTGATGTTGTTCTCTTTCACAGATGAAAAAAGGGTTGAATTTCCGTTTAATAACATCAGTGATCACAGCCAAGTGGAACACATGGAGCTGATGTTTGCTCAATTGTTCTGTGTCTGTCAGGATGAAAAAGTGCAGTATTTCAGCAAACATCTGCTTTGCGTTGAGGAAGGACAATGCAATCTATGTTTGCAGTGAAGGTCACTCGGTTTCACAGTACTGGGCAATAACTCAGCAGAGAGCCAGCTCTCGTAAGAGCTCTTGCGATGACGGTACATCAGAGAAGGAATCGATGCGTTCCTGCTAATGAGAAGTAATTACTTTAACATATGCTTTTCTGAGCAGTCACATGATGGGGAAGAAGGACAACGGGTGTCATGATTGTTTAAGTGCAATGGCTGGAAAGCATTAGTGACTTTTGTGTTGTTTTAATAATGTGATTATGTGGCTTGTGCAATATCTCCACATTATCAAGCTAGCATGGGATGTGCAGGCATGGGAGAATTGCAACAAATGGCACAATAAAAGTAAAAGTTCAGACACTAAAGTCTGTGTTTTGAACAAATTTTGGCAAACAATGAATTAATGATGAAACATGGATCATATCACGTAGGTTTGTCATTTGACTTAAAAGTAAAAATACCCTTAGGGAAAAATCACATGAATTTCACATTTTTCACAAAACCGCAATGCGATATGATTTTGAAACATATTACCGAGGTTTCACGTGTGTAAATTTTAAATCTCAAATGTTATGATTAACCCTCTGGTGCTCTTTGCATGGCGGTCAAAGAGTGAAATTAATGTATTATAGTTATTAAACTATAATAAATTAATATTATATAATTAAACTATATTTTAATTCGATAATGTTTTTTATTTAATATTTTGTATTTTTAGGGGACCTTTTATGGCACTAAATTATGTTTATGCAGTAGTTATATCCATTATACCCAGAATCCATTTATTCACTTTTTGAGCATAGACCTGAAAATGAAATTTCCAACTTAAACTGTCATAAATCTTGAATGTTTTGGAGCACAGACTTAAGTTTGGTCTCTTTTCAAAGACGACAATTGGCAGATTATTGCTGAAGTGCAAAAAAAATAGTTTAAAAAGGTGAAATTCAAAAAAGTTATAGAATTTTATGTTTATTGTTATAAAAAAATGCACAAAAGTACTATTTCCAATTTTATATGAAATACATATTTTCCAAAAAATTTTCTACTTTAAAAATAGGAGAAAATCAAAGCCATAAATCTAAACAAGCTGTGTTCCAATTTGAACTTGATATCTTAAAAAATGAGCTTTCAGGAAGATTTTGTTTGGGCGCAGTACCAAAAGCTTCAACTAGATGAAATTTGTTTCCCATTCGATTCCATTGTGGTCATTTTTGACCGCGAGAAGTACAAGTGCGACAGTTTTTTTTCAGGACCATTTAACCTTTTCGAATCATGTTTTTTGTTTTTTGGGTGTTCACATATCAAGTACTAAAACCTTTTCCAAGTTTCGTACCATTCCAATGAAGTAAAAAAATTAATAAAATAATAAATAAAATAAAATAAAATAAAATAAAATAAAATAATAAATAAAATAATAAATAAAATAAAATAAAAATTAAACAAAATGTAAACATAAGAGTGGTATTCACTGGTATGTATGAATGAAAATTGTTCTTAAAGCCATTCTTATGTAAATTATCACATTGATATAAATATAATTCTTAGTACTATACATATAAAAATTGCTGCATTGATATTAATATTAGTTGTTTATAAACCATTATATGTAATTTATAACAACAATTTGTTGAATTTGTAAAAGCATTTAATCATAAACTGTTCCAACTTCCCATAAGATCTTGCCATCTTACATAAATAATTGCATTGTTATAAATGTAAATCAATCATAAACCTTTCTTGGTCATAATGATAAAAATCTAAATCATTCTTACGTTAATTGTTGCATTAATATAAATGATAATTGCTTGCAAAACTATTTTGCATGAACTGTTTCATTGATATAAATTTAAATAAAATGTATATAAACGTAAAGTGTTGCATGCATGAATGCTTTTATGAACAGTTTACAAAGATATTTCTTCTCCTTATGTTCACGAATTTAATAGTTTTATATCTAATGATCATGGTTACCTGTGAAATCTTTTCATAAATGTACTGTTGTTAGAAGTTTACATTGCAGTACTGTTCACACGGTCCTCAAACACAGTGTTTCCCTTATATATGTTCACGTGTGGGAGAAGTTAATGCAGAAGGGCGCTGCTCCAGCTAACCGAGTGACAGACAGAAAATTGCTCTCCCCCCATTCCCCCCCCCCCCCCACCCCCCACCCCCCCATCTGAACGCAACCTTCACCAGGATCTTACCCCTAAGCATGTGTGTGAGTGCTGTGTTGGAACATATTGCCTTCCAATCAGGCCTGGGGTGTGTCGCACCGCACACACACAGACACACAAACGCACAAACAAAACTTGACGGGGGGTCAGGCTAGCAATGAGGAGTTTTAGTGAGCTGTCCAAGGTGCTAAATTCACTCAATTATGGCCGTGCTGGCACTGTGTTAACCTCTCATTATCGTCACGGGGAGCTGTTAGAGCGATAGATCCCGCGGAGAGAGTGAGGAGGCGGAGGAGAGTCCCTCTGCGGCCCAGTGTGGGGGAGCGTGAAAGGGATACTGGCGAGCGAAAGGCCCCGAATGAACGTGGGGCGGCCCGGAGGCAGTGAATTCTCAGTACGTGTGAGTTTAGCCAAAACATCAATCAGATGCAGCAGAAAAGATAAGGAGCAGAGGTCGATGATGAATACTGTAACAGCACAAACACTGAGCTCTATACATCACAAGTGTAATAAGAAACACTCTAGTTTTTCTATGTCTTTGGACCACACTATAAAAAATGATTTTTCGAAGTTGTAAATAAAAGATTATTGCCGTACAGTGTGTTTTAAAAAGAAAATACTCTTTCAGTTTCTCTACTTCAAAAGTTTCACATTTAATTCAGTGCGTTACTTGCTGTTTCTTTGTAATTGTTTGTGAAATTTACTTGCAATTTCTGAGTGAAAATCGTTTTTAAGCCATTTTTTTCAGTGACTTATCCGTAAAGTCAAACAGTGATCAGTTCATTTGGAAAATTCTAAAATGTTTACTTTATTTTAGAGTGCAGGCACATAAAACTCTATTGTATGCAGTATGAACGACAACAAAACTGATAATCAAACATAACTTTTCAACAATTTTCACTCGCCCACTCAATTATTAGTAATTCGTTTCACAAACAATTTCAAAAAAACGACAAGATTGAATAAAACATGGCATTTTGAAGTAGAAAAACTGAAATAGCCTAGTATTTTCTTGTAAAATGTACTCAAATAATCTTTATTCATAACTTTGAAAAATCATATTTTTATGGAGCCCCTAAAAAGGCAAGGTTGCGTAAAAAATATTGGAGGAAAAATAATAAGTCAATGCTTTTTGCGTTCTCTCGGAAACTGTTTGCGTTCCCCTGATAAACTTTGCGTTCCCTTGCAAAAACCTTTGCATTCGCTCGCAAAACTTTTGTGTTCTTTGTGAGTGAACGCAAGTTTCTCAGGGGAGCACAAAACATTTGTGAGAGAACGCAAAAGCACTGACTTATTATTTTTCCTCCCATGTCATATTTTGTTTCTTCACCATGTCCCTTTAGGGGCTCCGTAGATTTTAGAGAATCCACAATTGTCCCAAATGGCACTGCGTCAGCAATAGCTCATCAAACAGCTTCAAAAAATCATGATTGCCCCGACATTACGTGACCGTGCCACACTTTACAGGAAGTAGCACATCATGTTCGGATCATCATTTTGATGGCCGATAAAAGCCCTGTACTGTTCTAAACTGTCTGCATTTGTTCACAGTGTTGATTAGATCAGATCTGATACAGCATGACATCATCATATGGTGACATAAACTAGTGACAACAACGTCATATGCAATGATATCAGCAAATCTGGTTTCCCAGAAAAGGTTTTCAGTCAATATGTGTTATAAAGTATCAACATCAAAACCTGTTGCACACAATCTTCCACATGCCTTCTGTCGTCTGATTGATAGTTTATACCTTTTTAGTGAGTAAAAGGCCTTTTAGTATAATTCTAAAAATGTCCACCTTCAGGTCGTGGTACATGTTCTTTTTGCTGTGAAATCGTTAATGATTTTTATAAAGAAAATGCAAGAATAACCTGTATATTGCAAGTAATATTTCAGAATAAAAACTCTCTGGACTGAAGCAGCTTAGGTTTACTTGATTATCCATCACTGTTTAGAAAAATCATGTTAAAATGTGAGTGTCAAATATGATACATTAGGCTTTCGAGGAGCGTTTATTAGTTCATCTTTCAATCATCATTGTATTGCATTGCATTATATGTTTCGTCCCCACAATAAAAACTACAGAGCTTCAATCATAAAACTAAGCATTTAAATATGATTGCAGTAAGACATATTATTGGGAGATATAGAGTGACAACTGATATTTATATACATTTTATGTAAGTAGTGTGCTAGACTGCTATAATATTTAATTTCATCTTACGTTTTGGCCATATAAAACATCAGCAACTGCACAGTTTGGACAGTATGTATCCGTATGTATCAAACATGATACTCAACAAAATATTATGCTTTTAATTGGGAAGTGGGGAGGTGGGGAGGTGGGGAGGGGGGGTCTAAATGTTCAATAAATGGGCCATTATTTTGTAATATAAAGAATGACTTTTGGCCTTTTCCTAACCCAAAGCTATCGTATGGCTGCAGAACACTTTGAATAAAGTGAATGAGTCTTATGGACTCATTTTTAACATGCTTTTTTTGAAGATTTAAAGTTTAAATTGAACGGTTTGAACATCTTATTTGTGTTCACAGAATCAGTAGTCAACTGGAGTAACATGAGGGTAAACCATGACAGAATTGCTATTCCTTTAAGAACATAAATACTAAAAACGGATCAATAAAAGGACCAAAATGGACAGGTTGTGTTGGTCCATGTCGGACCTCATTGTCAATGTAAATGTCCAGTAGAGCATTCACACTTCTGTTGTCCTCTCTAATCCTTTCATACGGGCTACTACACCGTCTGTCCTTCTGTGTCTCTTATGTCTGTCTGTGTCTGAGTTCGAACTAGGATCAACACACACTCTATATAAAACTAAACTGAGAGGTTTAGATGTGGGAAACATTGAAAAATGAAATGAAAAAGGCTACTTTTGTTCATAATGTCCATAATTGTTTCTCTAGTGACTGATAAAAGTGTCAAAAACAAAGCAATATTTATAATCGCATGTGCTGTCCAGCAAATGTTCGCTTAACCCAGAGAAAAAAAATGGTGCTTCACATTAAAAGCTGTGTCAATCCTGCTTGAAAAGCCTGCTCTGTATAAAAACAAAACTTTAATTTTTCATTCTTAAAAACTGGCCTGTGGTTGCCAGAATAATTCTGTTAAAACACAGTAAAAACTAAACCTAATTTGTTCTTTTTTTACTTCCAAAAATGGTACAATTAAGAGTATTTTACAGTAAATTTACATGAAATATAATGTTATGTTTATTACAGTTTTTCCCAAATATAATAAGGGAACCATTAACCAATTAATAGTTTTTTACTGTAACATTTGTACAGTCTTTTACAGTTACAATTAAAATTAAGACAAATAACAAATATCCTACATATTGTAAACACATACAGTAGCTTCAAAATAAGCACAAATATCTTGAACTTAAGTTATTTTGTTTTGTATGTGTGTTTACTTATAATTTGAGAACAAACCTGTTTCCACAAATTAGACGAATTAAAAATAAGTTATTAAATTGATAAATTAATCATTAATCAGTCAGTCCATCTATTTGGGGACATTCAGGTACGTCCACATCCTCAAGGCAAGGGTAAAAATTGTACATGAAGTAAATATATTTTTATTCTAAAAAAGTATTGGTTTAACGTTGTCTGTAATTATGTAGTATATAATTAGCTTTATATAAAAACAATAGAAGTCTATGGTATGCCCTCATTTAGATGGCTAGGTAAACATATGTGTGTGTGCCAGTCTCTCTTTCTCTCTCTTTGGCGTCCCGGTGTTTGGCTGGTATGATTGAGGTGAGCAGTTGAAAAGAGAGCCCCGTCAACAAACTGTTATTACCTCAATAAGGACGAGAAAATCGATGGGGCGGAGAGGAACAGAGCATGTGTGTGTGTGTGTGTGTGTGTGTGTGGCGCCACGACTGCCAACGGGACAGCAGCCAAGACAAGAGAGATGGAGAGAGAGCGAGAGATTATGTATGATTCTCTGTTCCTCCATATGTCCGACCTCTTCATTGAGCTCAACACTGTTCTGAATGTCAGAGGTGCCAGTGTGCTGGAATAATTTCTCTTCCTCCTCTCAAGCACACACACTCACACACACCCTCTGCTGTGACTCAATTACTGGTGGTGGAGCAATAATAAAGTCCGGCCAGCGGAGACTTCGATCGCTGACCTGCCGGGAGGCACCGCTGGACAGCTGACTTCACCATGATGGATCACCTCTGGGTGCCCGCGCTCTTAAACTCGCCCACACACGCACACACCGCTCTTAAACATACACTCACATGTATATAGTTCATCACCAAACATACACACTTGTGAATCGAACAGAATAATCTCAACAAGCAAAACATACTCAGTACTCCTATATAGAAGGTGAATGTTGAATGGGAACTTTTGAAGTTTCAGTGATTTTGCTTACTAGGACTTCCTGAATCTTCCTGAATCAACATTACTGTTGGTCCTGGAACAATATTCCTATCAACCAATCAGATTCCAGGGCTAGAGAAAGGTGGTTGTCTAGAGTAAGACTGTGATAGGTTGATTCTCATCAACGTATCATTTACCTATAATATAATATAATATAATAATATTGAGGAAACACTGAAAATGAATAAAAAAAAACGAATTAAGTCAATAATATCTATAATTGTTTTTCTAATGACTGATAAAAGTGTCAAAAACATAAGGAAATATATTACGTTTTGTTCAGAAAATATTTGCAATAAATATTTAACAATAAATATCTCTGGAAAAAAAGATTTGTCATATTTGTCTATTTATAATATAATATAATATAATATAATATAATATAATATAAATGTATTCATCAAATTATGCATTTTGTAATGAATAAATCAATAGCAACAGTTAATGGGTGGGTATTTAACTACAAGACTATATCATTATATTATATTATATTATATTATAAAGGCCTGTTGAATGATTACTATAAAGATAACTATAACTATATAAGCATGCACACCAACGCAGAACAATGGTTGGTGTAGATACGGATTGGCTCTCAATGTTTTTATCGTTTATCAGCTGAAAAAAATCTTTTTGAAAGCGATTTCAACGATATTGTTCCTCTGTGCCATTATCATTATAGTTCTTTTAAATTTAGAATGATTTTTAAAACTATATCTTTATCATTATAGCTATCGTCCTAGGTGTGAACGGGCCTAAAGACTTATTTAAGCCAGCATGTTGCTACAATGCAGCATATACTCACAGCAAAGTTGTTTTTCGTTCTTCGCTTAGGGGTAAAAAAGAAGCGGTATACTGTTAGCAAACATCTCGACGGCATTTTGGCCTGCTTTTGTTCGAAATGACGTCACATCAGTTCATTCTTCGATTTCGCTTTAAGTATATTGGGGCCTTTAGTCCCAAACCTCAGGCCTAAGCTGAGGTCTAACCCTAAATCCCCCCACCCCTCTCCCCCCAAAAAGGATTTCGATAGGAATGTTGTTCCAGGACAAACAAGAAAGTTGATCCAGGAACACGTTGTACTTAGCGAAATTTAAGCCAATGTTTTCTGACACCTGACCTAGTCTTGGTATAACTGAGATTTGAACTGTGAATCACAGTGATTGAATAAAGCCTCTTTTATGCCATATTTCTAGAGCTCCAGCACAACAAATGCGAACTAAATAACTCCATTCACTGACTCGAGCTTATTTGGACTATTTACGCAACTAAACAACAAGGTTTTAATAAGACCAAATAGCCCAACCTGAAAAACAGTTAACGCACTATATAAAGTACCTGTTACACTTAGAGGATGACATTACAACAAACACAACACATGCAAAACATGGCTCAATATACATGTAGAAGTAAAACAACAGCAACAGACAGAATTTTTTTCTCCATGATGCAACTCTTTCTGTCCTTTTGCAACAGACTCTAATGTTCATCCAAGCAGAATTATTACCATATGAGTTTCATCACCAAGACAATGATGACATAACCATGAAGCCCGCCATCTCAGTCCTTCATAAGTGAGAATCATTACTTTGATGTTATAGCTAATGCTGTAGCACTCTTTATGAATCAAGGAAAGGAGGATCTGGAAGCACTTAATAGTGATGGCAGAATGTCAGATGAAATGCATACAGCTATATATATATATATATATATATATATACACCGATCAGGCATAACATTATGACCTAATATTGTGTTGGTCCCACTCTTGCTGCCAAAACAGCCCTGGCCCGTCGAGGCATGGACTCCACTAGACCCCTGAAGGTGTGCTGTGGTATCTGGCACCAAGATGTTAGCAGCAGATGCTTTAAGTCCTGTAAGTTGCGATGTGGGGCCTCCATGGATCAGACTTGTTTGTTTTGCACATCCCACAGATGCTCGATTGGATTGAGATCTGGGGAATTTGGAGGCCAAGTCAACACCTCAAACACGTTGTTGTGCTCCTCAAACCATTCTTGAACCATTTTTGCTTTGTGGCAGGGCGCATTATCCTGCTGAAAGAGGCCACAGCCACCAGGGAATACCGTTTCCATGAAAGGGTGTACATGGTCTGCAACAATGCTTAGGTAGGTGGTACGTGTCAAAGTAACATCCACATGGATGGCAGGACACAAGGTTTCCCTGCAGAACATTGCCCAAAGCATCACACTGCCTCCGCCGGCTTGTCTTCTTCCCATAGTACATCCTGGTGCCATGTTTTCCCGAGGTAAGCAACGCACACGCACCTGGCCATCCACGTGATGTAAAAGAAACCGTGATTCATCAGACCAGACCACCTTCTTCCATTGCTCTGTGGTCCAGTTCTGATGTTCACGTGCCCACTGTTGGAGCTTTCGGTGGTGGACAGGGGTCAGCATGGGCACCCTGACTGGTCTGCAGCTATGCAGCCCCATAAGCAACAAACTGTGATGCGCTGTGTATTCTGACACCTATCTATCAGAACCAGCATTAACTTCTTGAGCAATTTGAGCTACAGTAGCTCGACTGTTTGATCGAACCACACGGGCCAGCCTTCGCTCCCCACGTGCATCAATGAGCCTTGGCCGTCTATGACCTCTCGCCGGTTCACCACTGTTCCTTCCTTGGACCACTTCTGATAGATACTGACCACTGCAGACTGGGAACACCCCACAAGAGCTGCAGTTTTGGAGATGCTCTGACCCAGTCGTCTAGCCATCACAATTTGGCCCTTTTCAAACTCACTCAAATCTTACGCTTGCCCATTTTTCCTGCTTCTAACACATCAACTTTGAGGACAAAATGTTCACTTGCTGCCTAATATATCCCACCCACTAACAGGTGCCGTGATGAAGAGATAATCAGTGTTATTCACTTCATCTGTCAGTGGTCATAATGTTATATAGATATATTAAAGAAACATTGTGACATTTTCACTTCAATCAAGACAGTTACTTAATTTAGTTCATTTAGCATCTGTTGCTCAACAGCACATTTTAGTGTAATAGTGGAAATAGTGGAAATGCTATTTGTACCTTTGGCAGACGTTCAGGGTCTCCTGGATGTCGAGGTATCACCTTCTGTAACCGCTGAAAACCGTAGTCTATGGTGGGCTCGTTCAGGGCTACAAAAAAAGCAGAGACAAATCCATTAATTTTATGTCATTTTAGAAAACACTGGTTTGTTTTTTTCCTATTGCTCTTTTACATTTAACACTAGTACATGGCTGACCGTTGTAAGGCTGCATTTTTGGAACAAAACTGAACATGGACATTTAGTTGTAAATTAATATTTTTTTTCTAAATATATAGCTACAACCTAGAGTAATAACTCTGTAGAAAATGCAATATTAATATATAAAACGGTTCTAATGGAAGTCATTTTAAATTGTTGGGAATTCTTACACCCATGTTAAGTGCAGGAAGCGCATATAGCATGTAATCGTAGGACGTTTATGTTTTTACGTTTAGCGCAGCAATTACTTTGCATAAAGTCTTTATGCTGTCAAAAACGCGAAAGCCTGTCACTCAGTTTGAGCGAGGGATGAGATGGAGGACAGGAGAGATATTAACAAGCTATCTGACACCATTTGTTCCAGTAATGGACAAAAAATGGAAAGAAGAAGATCTGTTTATGATGGCACTTTGTTTGTAAAGTGCCACAATTTTAAGAGCCAACTTAAAAGTAGGGGACCAAACAAAAACTCCTGATGGCAGTTATAACCAGCTAAGATGCATCATGTATGTATGCATGTATGTATGTGTACACACACACATATGCGCGCGCCTCTACGTCTAATGTTAAAATTTATGTTTTTTCCTTTAAAAACTTTGGTCAGATTAACAATAATTTTGCCAATTTTATATTATTTATTTGAAAGAATTAAAAGAGCAATTTCATGTCTATCCTTGTATTGTTCAACTGGTCGAGGTTGATATGGCATTTAGAAAGTAATTAATAATAAGCAGTGCTGGGCAATCGATTAATCGCATCCAAAATAAACGTTTGTGTTTACATAATATATGTTTGTGTACTGTGTATAATTATTATGTATATATAAATACACACACACATACATGTATATATTTAAGAAATATTTGCATGTATACACTCACCTTAAGGATTATTAGGAACACCTGTTCAATTTCTCATTAATGCAATTATCTAATCAACCAATCACATGGCAGTTGCTTCAATGCATTTAGGGGTGTGGTCCTGGTCAAGACAATCTCCTGAACTCCAAACTGAATGTCAGAATGGGAAAGAAAGGTGATTTAAGCAATTTTGAGCGTGGCATGGTTGTTGGTGCCAGACGGGCCGGTCTGAGTATTTCACAATCTGCTCAGTTACTGGGATTTTCACGCACAACCATTTCTAGAGTTTACAAAGAATGGTGTGAAAAGGGAAAAACATCCAGTATGCGGCAGTCCTGTGGGCGAAAATGCCTTGTTGATGCTAGAGGTCAGAGGAGAATGGACCGACTGATTCAAGCTGATAGAAGAGCAACTTTGACTGAAATAACCACTCGTTACAACCGAGGTATGCAGCAAAGCATTTGTGAAGCCACAACACGCACAACCTTGAGGCGGATGGGCTACAACAGCAGAAGACCCCACCGGGTACCACTCATCTCCACTACAAATAGGAAAAAGAGGCTACAATTTGCACGAGCTCACCAAAATTGGACAGTTGAAGACTGGAAAAATGTTGCCTGGTCTGATGAGTCTCGATTTCTGTTGAGACATTCAGATGGTAGAGTCAGAATTTGGCGTAAACAGAATAAGAACATGGATCCATCATGCCTTGTTACCACTGTGCAGGCTGGTGGTGGTGGTGTAATGGTGTGGGGGATGTTTTCTTGGCACACTTTAGGCCCCTTAGTGCCAATTGGGCATCGTTTAAATGCCACGGCCTACCTGAGCATTGTTTCTGACCATGTCCATCCCTTTATGACCACCATGTACCCATCCTCTGATGGCTACTTCCAGCAGGATAACGCACCATGTCACAAAGCTCGAATCATTTCAAATTGGTTTCTTGAACATGACAAAGAGTTCACTGTACTAAAATGGCCCCCACAGTCACCAGATCTCAACCCAATAGAGCATCTTTGGGATGTGGTGGAACGGGAGCTTCGTGCCCTGGATGTGCATCCCACAAATCTCCATCAACTGCAAGATGCTATCCTATCAATATGGGCCAACATTTCTAAAGAATGCTTTCAGCACCTTGTTGAATCAATGCCACGTAGAATTAAGGCAGTTCTGAAGGCGAAAGGGGGTCAAACACAGTATTAGTATGGTGTTCCTAATAATCCTTTAGGTGAGTGTATTATGTAAACACAAACTTTTATTTTGGATTAATCACGATTAATCGATTGCCCAGCACTAGTAATAAGTAATGCAATGCTTTTTAGAGAGAGTAATTAGTACAATAATCTAATTACACTGTTGAAGATATAATTAGTAGTTAGTAATTAATTACTTTAGAGTAACTTGCCCAGAACTTGTCAACCATGACCTTAAATGAAAGATTTATACTATATTATATGTATTTATTATATTATATTATATTATAAATACTTTATTAAATCTAGATCGCATAACCTCCTCCACAACAATAGATAATACCTAAAGGCAAAACAAAATTTATATAAAAAAAGAAAAAAAAGAAGAAAAAAAAGAAAGAAAAAAATACTTTTTCACTGTGCCAAGCATTTATTTTGGATCATGTTTCAACAATATTGGAACATGGATTTACAGGAGTTTATTATATATTCATAACAGCCTGTGTTATACAGGTGCCGAGCTGTGTGCTGTCCTTTGTGTTTTTTGGTTAGCATGTGGTTAAAAACATAATGGGATCTAAAAATGGCATCCGATTAGGCCCAAAATATGAACATGTATTGCAAAACGTTCAAATAACATGTCAAATGAGTATCTGGTCCCAAGGCTGTTGAAGGATGGATGTGTGAGGAGAAAGAGAGAAAAGAGGAAGAGAGAAAGAGAGAGTGGTTAGAACAGTTTGAGTGTGAGGGAGTGTTAGGGGCTGCTGGGCCATGAAACGAAGGTACTTTCCTGTCGGTTGGAGCAGATGGTTAAGATACTGTAAATTCTGTTTAAGTTATATTGAAGTTAGTACGTGGCAATTAAGAACATATAGGTTAATGGCTGTATAAGTGCTGCTGTTCACAGTTATTACCGTAATAAAGGACCTTCAATTACACGTTTCCTTGGAAATGTTGGTTGATAATATCTAATTAATCTGAAACACCTGTCTGGATGAAGGAGAAAGAAATGCGGTCCGGTATGTGTGTGTGTATTCCTGTGCGGGGCATCTGTTAATAAAGTGATATGGAGATGGATGAGTCAGTGCGCTAGGAAACACATTCACATGCTTGTATGTGTCAGGAGTACTTCACTCCTCTCTTATTGCCATTGATTTCTACATTGTATCCAATCCTCTCACTCAGCCTGGGGAAAACATTCACTTACCGAGAGACCTAGAGGTCGACAGAGAGGATAGCAGAGCGAGCGAGAGAGAGCAGTGGAGAGACAGCGGGGACAAAGGGGTTTTCAAGACGTGTGGGGAAAGATGAAATGCTAGGATTTGTTTTTCACAAGGAATTGACCATAATTTACCCTGGTTTTAATACTTCAATGAAATAAGCCTTAAAACATTATTATATTATATTATATTATATTATATTATATTATATTATATTATATTATATTATATTATATTATATTATATTATGGCAATCATGCCTTCCTAAACCACAGTATTTTTGGAGTCACGTTTCAACCCCCTTTAGAAAAATAACCCTACGAGAAACTGTATTTGAAGAAGATGTTTCTTATGAAAGAACCTTTCCTCCACTTTCAACACAGGCTAATACTGTGGGTCAATGTGTCCCTCAAGAGAATATGAGTTTCCAATTTGATATACTTTTTGATTTGGTCACCACACACCACATCCTCTAACCCTCACTTTAAAGAACACAGAGATATCAAGGGCATTGAGACGTATAAAGTCAATTTATATAGAGGAAATAATTCCTTTAAGTTAATTCAGGGGTCTAACAAGGGACAAACTCAAGAGAATGAAGTTGAAGCCCTTCAACTATTTAAATATCTCTACTATATGAAAAGTTCTCTTCCCAAAATGGGGAAGTGGGATTGTTGTTGGCCTAACTTTTCACTGTAGCCAAGTGCAGTATTCACTACATGTGAAACAAGCGCTAACCACACGGTAAGTATTTATAGTTTGGCCCAACTCCACTTCTTCAAACTGTTTTATTGTTTTCCTCGTATTAATACCACATGGCATCAATTTGCACAGGGATGTTGGTTTATAGTTCTCCCTTGGTAGCTCTAGCGGTTAAATAGCCAAAAATAGCCTAAGTGAGAGAAGTAACTGTGCTATAGCTAATTTAGCAGCTCAAAATGTTTCAGAAGGGAGTTGTTAAAAGAATATCGGTTTGAACCATGGAATTATGTGCTAGCATGGCAATGGAGAGCAATCCAATGCAGCTACTGTAGTTCTGCTATAGAGTCGATATCACATATTGACATGATCCTAGCTTTGGGATACTTTCAAGGACGTGGTAATCTGACGGTTTATGTGGTACGGCTGTGGTCTCAGTTATCTGAACTTAATGGATTTGTAAGAAATTTGGGAATTGCTTTGGTGACAGAGATTTAGATAAGTAAACATCTTGAGCCAAAGCAAATATTGTCTACCAGTGTCCGCAAAGAGAATGTAGGATCAATGAATCGTCTGTGAGCTGTCAGCACAAAACGATTGGCTGATACTGTCATACTGATATGACTAGAACATCATTGGCAATAAATTAATGAGCAAATATGCCCCCACCCTTTGCGTTTCATTTATTTCTATACCTCGCTTTCTGAGAAGAATCTCTTGCAATCACAGAGATCAATGCTTATTGAAATTTCATGAGGGCAGATCTAGGCCTCATCATATTTCACTATAATGACCTGGAGGAGAGAATGTTGTGAACAGAGGGACAGTGAGGAAAGAGGAGACGGGGAAGGATGAGGTAAGTCCTCATTTAATTTGAGCATAGTAAAGTGGTATGATGGGTAGTAGTTGAGTACATAATTGCCTATTGCACATACATTCACTATACAATGGAGGCCAAGTCACACAAAATCCAATAGATTCATTAGATTAATAGATTCAATAGACCTTACTGCTTTTTATTAGGGCTGTCGATTTAATGTGTTAATTTAATTAATTAGTTATGGAAAAATAGAGTGAATAAAATGATTTAATGCATTTAATGCAACCGGCCTTGAAAATTAATTTAGAAGGGCTCTAAAATTCAAGATATCAGGGCAAAAATGCCCCTGTATGAGTTTTTGTCTTTATATCATATGATATAGTTGAGCAATATCACACGAGTAACGAGCGCAACACCACACGAATGCTGTTTTTGTTCCGAATATGCAATATCCTGCTAATGTGATATTGATTTTATACAACAGTTCAATAAATAAGCTATATTTTAGATGCAATATTGTCTGTTTTTGCTGAATTTTGCAAACTAATATATTACCTGTTGTACTGTTGTACAGAACTGTTGTACGTCTCCGAGCAACACACAGCAGTGTTTTGTTTCTGAATGAATCTGCGTTTTGAGCGAATCAATCAGGTGAACTAATGATTCAATGGCCCATTCATAAAGAGAGCCATTTACTTCATTCCTGGATGAATCAGCCGTCCAAACGAATCGAATGAATGAATGACTCAATGGGCCCTATCATACACCCGGCGCAATGCAACGCCAGGTGTGACGCAAGTGTTTTTTGCTAGTTTCAGCCTGACGCAATTATCATTTTCATGTCCAGCGCCATGTTGTTTAAATAGCAAATGCACTCGCGCCCATCTGTTCGCCCATGGGCGTGTTGGTCTGAAAACGAGGTGTGTTCAGGCGCATTGTTTTGAGGCAACTGAGTATTTTTTTATGTTATTTAAAGGACGCGTTAATAATATGCACCTATAGGCAGGTGCACAACACGCGTACACTCTGCTTATTACACACACAGGGATGCGCAGCAGCACACAAATATTTTTAAATATTAAAAATAAAAGGATTCCTCTCTGGAGAAGCGTTCAGTCTTTCCGCCATGTAAATAGTGAATCCGCCATGGTGGAAGCACAACTGGCTTTTAAAGGGAATGGGAGATGAGATTCTGATTGGTTTATTGCACGTTACGCCCAAAACACACCCATGACTCATTAAGAGACTAGATACAACCCTTTTGGACCATGCGCCTAGTACGCCTACCGTTTTTTTTCCATCCTTAAACTAGCAAAAGTGGATTCGGACGCCCTAAGTGCACCTGCGCCATGCGCTTCAGACCATGCACTTAGATCGTTAAAATAGGGACCAATGACTTACTCATTTAGATATTTACCGCCACCTACTGGCAGTTTAGTTTCTCATTTGGAATATCACTTCAAATAATTTCATATTTTGGGTATAGTTTGCCCAAAACTGAAAATTCTGTTTATTTACATTTACTCACCCTTTTGTCGTTTCAAAACTGCATGACTGACTTTCTTTTGCAGAACATACAAGAAGATATTTTGAAGAATGTTGCTAACCAAACTGTTTTGGTCTGTAAATATATCTAAATACCAATTCAGATGCAGACGCAGCAAAAAATCATGGCTGTTGTAGCCTAAAAGTTTATGTGTAATAAATTCTATGTTTTGTAATGTCTATTTGATGTTTTTCTTAGTTAACACAATAATGACTTTAAATTATCCTTTGGGGGTAATTTCTCAGCCAAAGTTGATCTGCAATTAACTCTTTCCCTGCCATTGATGAAAATTTCCATCATTTGTGAGAAAACGCTTCCCTGTCATTGACGGAATTTTACAGGCTTTCCATGTTTTCACTGTTATATGGTAAGGGGCGCTATGAACATGCGAAGAAGATGGGAAGAACAAGCGATATCATATGTAAGCAGATTCATACGTAAAATAACGTGATCACCAACAATAAACAGCATATAAATCAAAACTGCCTAATGTTACTGAATGAAATGTCAACCCAGGACGAGCTATAGGACTGTGCAAGCATTAAGGGTGTTGATGAACTCGATCTACTCCATCTATGTTTTGATCATCGTTCTGAATCCGATCTGGATGTAGTCTTTGATAAAAACGTGATATTCTCAGCTTTTTGCTCAAAATGTTGCTTTTTTTTATGAAACTTACCCACATTCAAGTGTTGATAAAAAAAAGAATGCATGAAGCTAGAATAAAACGTTTTTTTTTTTTTTTTTTTTTTTAAAAAGCAGAGGCTCTGTTCTTTCTTTAGATATATTGCATGTTCAGATATTCATACAATACTTCATACAACAAAATATTCTGGGGGCCATGAAACTTTTGTGAAAATGTTCAAAAACGCTGGTGGTGGCTGGCAACTTTTAAAAAAACGCTGGTGGTGGCTGGCAACTTTAAAAAAAACGCTGGTGGTGGCTGGCAACTTTAAAAAAAATCGCTGGTGGTGGCTGGCAACTTTAAAAAATCGCTGGTGGGGAAAGAGTTCATTTGCAATTAATTAGATTAAATAATCGGCACATCATGTAATTAGATTAAAAAAATATACTTTTTTGAACTAATCAAATGTGAGAATTGTTTGTTGTAAAATTATTATTATTATTATTATTATTATTATTATTATTATTAAAGCTATTAAATCAAAGTAAATTAATAAAATCTATAATAGAATCAATTCTATTCATGAACCACCAGACCAGGAGCTCTGGCAGCACTAACACTGTATACTGTAGATAGTCTTTCACATTATTTTTAAAGTGTCTAAATCAAATCAAACAAACTGAATTAAACTGAATCAAATCAAATGAATCAAATCTATAAAATAAATTATTATATTCTACAACCAGCCGGTCGAGCGGCCTGTCGGCACTAACAAGCTAAATTGATCTGAATTAATCAAAGTCAATGATTAAATAAAGCAGATCAAATCTATAAAAGAATTGATTATGTTCTATAACGAGAAGACCTGTATGGTCTGTATGGATCACTAAAAATATTCATAAAACCCAAAAGTATTGAATGGGACTAAACAAAATTAATTGAATCTACAACAGAATCTACAACCAGCAGGTCCGGTCCTATAGCACTATGACACATGGGACTTTCACTAAAACAATGCTTACCAAGCTTTGATTCAATGTTTGAATCAAAGCTACTAACTAAATCAAACTCATACGGATTGAATCAAATTGAAAGTTATCAAATCAAATCAATAGCAATACTGATTCTATTCTTGGAACAAGCAGGTCCGTGGCTCTGACAGCACTATGTTTTTAACTAAACTCCTATCCTTTTCCTGCTATAGTACTGCAGTAATGAGCAAGGGAATGTCACCACTTCCCTCCCCCTCTTCACCTCCTTCTTCCCGGAGGGTGCATGTACCCCCCCCCCCCCCCCACACCCCCCTTCAGGTACGAGCTCAAGGCAAGAGCTCTGGGGGATCAATACCCACGGCAGTGGAGCGTTCAATACCTCTGAATTATTGCTTCATTCTTCCCCCCATTATAGATGAGTTATTTTTTCCAAGCCACACCACTTTAAGATCAATAGAGAACAATCTTATTCTTGTCTTTCCCCCTGCTCTTTTTCTACCACACTATTTTCTTTCTAAAGTTGCATCTTTATGATACAAAACAACAGGCAGTAAAAGAGATGTAAGAGGCAGATGTAGAGGAGGAGCTGCTGAACTTGGTTTGAAGAACGTTTCTTTACATGACAGAACTATACACAAATATATAACATGCAATGTGTAGTATTTTAGTATGTTAGAGTGGCTCTTTTCTCATTACTTACGAAATACGAAACCATTCTTGTGTTTTTTTCTGCTTGGTGTGCTGACTAATAACGTATTTCCATTGTGCCCTTGTTTTCAGTGGGGCTGTGTTATATAATAAAGCCTCAAAACTTGTCCTTTGGGGTCTTGTTAGCAGTGTGTGTGTTGGTGTGTGTGATTCATTCACCATCTACAGCGCTACTAGACTCAATTCTAGCCGCTGCCGAGATATCTGGCTGCAGTCCGATCTTGCAGTGACCTGGAATTGTCTGTAATCTAATTGGAGGTGCTCGTCCCTTCCGACAATAAAGCATTTAGTTGGCAGCAGTTGATCCCGCAGAATTTCTGTCGTCACCAATTACTGCCCATCTAGCCAGCAGAAAAAAACGCTTTGCTATTTTGCTATTGCTATTAATATTTGGTTAAATTAGTGTAAAAAAATGAATCTATCTTCCATCAAAATGTAACAAGTTTCTCCACTTCTGAAACGACATTTCAATTGTGAATCAATTCACTCTGAAATATATTTCATCATGGAAGTAAACTGACAACTTTGAAAGAAAGTATTGATAGGAAGTAGTAAAGCAGTGATCTGGCAGCCGCATCACTGTTCAGAAATATCAATCTCGAAACTATGAAACTGAAGAAAGTGTGTGAAATGGTGAACTGAACGACAATAATGTGGCCTTTCTTTCTTAGATCTGGTTCCCTACGAATCCTGTGAATATTATGGCAGTTCCATAGCCAGGATTTGTCTCTGTTGCTCCAATGGTTTATCGATTGGCACTTTGCACTTCCTCCTAACAAACACACACCGCTGACATTTAGTTTTAGAAGTGACACAGAACCTACACTGTCAATTATATGAGATGTATTAGTTTATCCCCAGGGATCTGTATATGGTGTCCAGTACAACTGAAACACCAGGATGAGAGAGAGAGAGAAACGGACAGAGAAACCCTGCTGAAAAAAAAAAGCTTTTTGCAGGTCTTAGCGGGTCACCAAGTTGTTTCCACTGTTCAGGTCGCTCAGGTATAGGGATGCAGAAACAGTACAATTGTGGCCGATACTGATAAATCAATAACCTCACTCCCATCCGGGTCACGGCACCAATGTAACCCCGCCGGTTCTACTCACACCGCTCCAAGCGGGATTCAAACCGGTGTTTCCGGCATGGTAGACGGGCACACTAACAAGGACGCTAAAGACTGCAGTCTCTAGCGTCAGTTGCTAGCGTGCCTCTTGAGGCCAGGAGAGTGATGTTTACTCGCACAGCTCTTACTAGCTGGCCTCCGTTACATACAAATATATATAATCAAAATTATTTTTTATTCAGTTTATTGCAAGTGAATTTAGTAGGGGTGTAATGATACATTGTTATATCGAGATAACGCAATATAAAAATGCGACGATATGTATCGTTGATGTAAACGATATGATTCGCAATATACTGTAGAGTTTGTTTTATCCAAGGCTCAGATTACTGTGTTTATAAGGTATAATTCACCCAAAACATTTTAATTCTGTCATCATGTACTTACCCTCATGTCATTTCAAACCTATCGTTCAACTTCCAAACACAAATGAAGATATTTTTTATGAAATCTGAGAGATTTCTGTCTCTCCATTTAATGTCTATTCATCTAAAACTTAAAAGATCCAAAAAATGTTATAAAGGCATCGTAAAAATAATCAATCGAGTGGTCTAATCCAAATCCAAGTCTTCTGAAGAGACACGATGGCTTTACGTGATGACGTGCATACTGTGGTAAACACGGAAGTTCAAATGCTTGCGTGTCGCGCAACATGAGAGTGATACAATACAGAATAAAATTTTTTGGATGAACTAACCATTTACAGACTGGGAATAGTCATTTTAACATGTTTTCTTGCGATTAAAACTGTGATTGATTGCATTGATCATCTGAAGCGCATACGCGCTAGAAAGACACTCCTCAAAGTGAAAGCACAAACATCATTTAAATCAGCATATCACATATAGTTTATGTAGTATGATTATTCAAAGCATTTTAGATGGTTTATTGTTATATGTATAGTGCATTAATAGCGGAAGAGGCGGGACATAGCAAGCACCGGGAGAGTCTGTGCGCGGCTTGCCTAGAGATCCAATGAATGCCTGCATTGAAAGCAGGAGTACTGCATGAGGGAAAAAAATTTAAGTTTACAGAGTTTCAGTGACATTACAACATTAAACGACTATATATAATGTTGAATATAATGTATAATAATGCAATGGGGGAATATTTGTGGGTACTAATAATAATACAATAATAATGTTATGTTGATAATAATAAAAAAGTAATAATAAAAAAACTCTTTTTTATTTTGGCTTAAAATACCGCGATAAGTATCGTATCGTGAGTTCAGTATTGCGATTTGTATCGAATCGTGACAAGAGTGAATCGAGTGAATCGAGTGTATCGTGTATCGTTACACCCCTAGAATTTAGTCATCATAGCATTTCTGTCAGGATCACTATCGTCAAAGTGATAGACAATTAGCATATAGTTTAGATTGGCGGTATGGTTCTGTTCTGGGCAAGAACTCCCTGCGCATCCATGCAGCCTTGCATGGATAAGAGCAGGGAGAGCAGTGATAAACCCCCCTAGGGTAAACAGAACAAAAGCAACGATGTATTGCAGATAGCATTAATGTCAATATTAAAATGTACAACCTAATTTGGGAATTTAGTCTGATTCGGGGGGAATCAGAATGCCAAATCCTGACTGACGAGAGGAGGAGCTGGGGATGGAGGAGGGTAATTAGCTCCGGAGAAACGCGATAGCAGCTGATAATACTGAAGGAGCTTATATATATGCATGCTGTGATAGGCATCGTATTCCTATAGGTAGACGTGATCAGCTGACAGCTGATGCGAGCTTGACTAACGTGACCTGCCAGAACTACCGCTATACGCTGGATTGTAACAGAAAATGACATTAAATATGAAAATATGAGATTATCTAGCAATTTAATTAGCATCTGTTATTTAATTTTTTAACTTTTTTAAAGATTAACTAAGTAAGCGTTACATGATCGCAAAGGTCATCTAAATGTAAAAACATGGCAAATGAGCATTACACAATTAAATATCCAATACAAAAAATCAATCCAAAATTACTGTAGTGATATATTGCACATCCTTCATCTGGTGTGATAGTTTTAGAGGGGTTTTAGACAGCTAGCTAAACCAGCAGAACACCAGTTTAAACCATACATGAACCACCTTAAGTGGTTTAAGCTGTTTTTTTCAGCAGGGAAAACTCATGGAGGAGCAAGTATAAGTGTAAGTATAAGAGTAAGTGTATTGCATTTACTTGTATGGGAATAATGTACATGCCTTCTTTTTTTGTGTTCCGTCTAGCTGTTTAACAAAGAATTTGTTCTGTTTTGTAACTTACAAAAAAAAAATCTGAAACAAATCTTGACATGAATTTCTCATATAAAACACAGGCAAAAAAGCACAGACTAACTGCAAGACCTTACGTTCAACTTGCGTTCTTGTTCTGGTTGACTGATTTGGCCATTTATGGATTCCGACTGCAGTTGTAGTTTCCAGGTAGCCATTGATTAATGCCCAGCCAGAGCCTGGCGGGAGGTGTCCGTGGCTTTGCCTGTATTGATTCAATTAGTTCTGAGGGTTTGCTAGTGTTCTATGCAAATAGCCTCTGCTAGCGGCCTCGGCTAACAGAGGCTGATTAGCATCGCCAGCTGTCTGCTGGGTACTTCTAATACCCATGCCAGCTGCCATCTTTGTGTGCCAGTTGCTTTACGTTGGTGATGCCCTAAAAGGTGCCAACTTGAGTTCATTTTCAAGAGTGAGGTACATTAACAGTTACCGTAAGTTTGAAAAAGCTTAATGTTACCCATTTGAAGTTCGAAGATTTATGCCAAAAGGCATGAATTTGATTACATTTGCTTCTATTTCCAAATAATTTCTGACTGGTGTCTGAGAGAAATTACTGATATACTCATAGCAGTGGGTGAAATAAATAAAATAATAAATTTGCCATCTGTGTCTCCCTTTTGAATGTCACTGGTTGCCACCTACAACTCTTGATACCATGTCTATCGTGGCACTTAACTTCTGTGGACGCGCATACTGTTTCCATCTCTCTTTCTCACTGGAACGAGTCCGTCGCCCTCTCAAAAGATCCATCTGTGCACCAGATCAGCTATTTTTTTCTTTTAATTCGCCTTTGATTTAGAATCACTTTCAAGTGTGTCCTCTTGTTTGTGTGGGCGAGCGTGATGATTTAACACCAGCAAGGAAGTACAAACAAAAAGCAACAGAAAAAAATAACCATGAAATTAACCAGCGAGCTGACCTTTGACCTCATGGAAGAAGTAGGCATTGATCGGGTTGGGGTATGAGGTAAGACCAAAGCGCAATTGCTTTGCCCCATGAACACTGGTGTAATTGGCGAAAAAATAGTATTCATTTTGTTAATGAAAAGTATGACGAAACATGTTCGTCAATGACTTTTTTTCAATGAGTAAGACAAGATGATGACGAGACAACAACAAGGTCATTAAACGATAACTGTGACTATATTAACATGCAATATCGTTGGCGAAAAAAGACGAGACTACATTTTTTTGTTTTTTTTACCAAAAACTATTTTTTTGTTGGGGGAAAATAAGAGGAGACAAAATATTTCAGACTGCTGTACAAGCCTCTACTACAAGCTTTCATGCTTGCGTTTGCCAGATGTCACAAGCTTAAATCCCCCAATCAGAGCTTTTCTCTTAAAAGGATACATTTTCTGCCCAGTGTTTTACTTAATCTGTGCAATCTGGCAACCATGCGCACACGCTTATACTTTTGAGCAAAATAATAATTTTTTATCAATTTAACCATTATGCAGCATGATGAAAATGTGAGAAAAGTTTTAATCGACTAAAACTACACTAAAATAGCCAGACATTTCCCCGGTTTCACAGACAAGGCTTAAGTCTAGTCCCAGACTAAAATGCATGTTTGAGCTGTTATAACTAAAAGCAACTTTCACCAACATATCTTAAAATATGTCAGTGCCATTGTTTTGTCTCAAGATGCACATCAGTAATGTTTTTTCTAAGGCATGTTTATAAAAGCTACTTACAGTAAATGTCCTAATTGAACTAAGGCCTAATCTTGGCTTAATCTAAGCCTTGTCTGTGAAACCAGGCCATAGTCGACAAAAAAAAAAAGAAAAAGAAAAAAAATAGCTGACAAAATTACCATTAGCAACAAAAGGTCATTTTTTGCATGTATATGTGGGTGTTTTTATGTCCATTTTTGTCCCTGTGGACTTTGTAAAATACACTCTTAAAATATTAAATTTGTCTAACAGTTATATACAGTGTATAAACATACATAACTGTTTATACATAACTAAGTATTTTGTCATGTAGATCTACTATGCCAAACTTAACTGAGGCAGTTTTGTGTTTGTTTGTGCATTTACGCATTAACGGTTTCATGTAAACTGCACGGTTCCTCAGTTTGTTTCACTGTTTAAATGGCTTCAATATGGAGGCCTATAAAGTGCAGCTTGTTTACTTCCTTGATTGTAACGGGTTTTATAAGCATTAGTTGTTATATTTTCTTTATCAGCAGTAATTAAGCTAACAAAGCCCTACTTCTTAATGGAGCGTGGTTATGTGTGTGTGTGTGTGTGTGTGTGTGTGTGTGTGTATGTGTGTGTGTGTGTGTGTGTGTGTGTGTGTGTGTGAGTGAGTGAGTGAGAAAAATCAACAATAATCCTACAATAATCCTGCTATAAACATATAGCAAATAATCCTATACATATATTATTAAACATAAAAAAAATCCTAAACATATATGCTCAAATTGTAAATAATAAATAAATAAATTATATATGTATATATATTCAAATAAAAAAAAGAAATAAATAATTCTATACATATATCATCACACTTTAAAAAATAAAAATATATTTTAACATATACTAACCATAATAATAGAATAACTAGATTTTAATATTTTCTGAAGAAAAAGCGAATGGTGTTATAGGTTATTGTGGGTCAATAATATGGGTTATAAATTATAAAGTGTCCTGAGTTCTTTTAAGCACATTGCTATGCAGTTTTGACATTGCTATGCAGGTGGATTTGAGTGTTTGCTAGGTGTTTAAAAGGCTGTTCTGTTGGTTGCTAGATAGTCTATATGATATTCCTTTCCCTAGATGCAACCCAGGTCCTTCCTCCAATGCAAGGGAATGAGTTTTTTGGGTCTGTATTATTGTTTTAAAACATTAATAAAGTAAAATCACACCTCTACTGCGACCAACCTGTTTTATATACTGATAGTGTTGAAACAAGTCAAAAGATTCTTGATTTGAGATGAAAAGGCTTACCTGTGTAGATGAATCTTCCTGGTGTGCCTTTGCAAAACTGTTTGGACTTATAGGAGAGCGTGACCTCTACCACCCCAGGGATGTGACGAGGAGGGGTCTGAACTCTGATGGCATGAGGTGTGATAAGCTGTGAGGAGAAAATCAGAGCGAGGACGTTAGAACCAAGGAGGTCTATGATACCTGGAGGAATCTATCCATTAGCATTCCCATTCCCCTCAATGGCAGCTGCTCAGCTGGCACAGAAAGTATGAGAAATTGAAACTGGCCATCTTTGCTCATGGGCGCTTAGTTATGCAGCCATGTTGTGTTGAGCCAATCATCAGAGCTGGTAATGACTAATGGCTCTGAAGCTGCAGGAAAATTATGGTAAGCCAACAAACACAGTCCCAAACCCCTCATTAGTGACTATCCTGACCTGTGACTTGAAAGGCAACAGGCATTTGGAACTGACTCCATAGATCCACTAAAAACCACTAGCTGATGAAGAAAAAGTTGTGAGAAAAGCTCTAGCAGCATTTGTTTGCAGATGCTAGTTGTGTTTTGTGTGTTCATTTGCCCTGGCTGATTATGTTCTTTGATCAGTAAACAATCTGACCGTGTGTGTGCCATGTGTGTGTTTGTACGTGTGTCTAATCACTATCAGGCTGTTTATGGTGGGTGGTGAAGGGATGGCGTAGATGAAGGCTGGGAGAGGACAGGTGGAGCTCCTCAGGGACGTAATTAACAGCACACTGTCTTTCAGCATCTCACTGTCTATATGCATGTGGTTCATATGAGCTGTTGTCTAAAACATCTTCCTCTTTGAAAATGTGTTTCTCACAGTCATAAACTTGGTTTCAAACCAGTAAACAAGTAAACTTCCTAGCCTGACAGCATTTATGGCATTAGACGCACTCCGGATGCAAAGGCCTTCCAAAATGAAGTTAGCAAAATGATGCTGACTTCTAAGATACCTAGTGTTGTCACGATACTGGAATTTCCAACTTCGATTCGATACCATGGGGAAAACTGCCATATATACCGCCATACAGATAATTTGTTATTATCTCATAATTTTTTGATAATTTGGGTGGTTTTGTTGTAATAGTTTACACACAGCACAGGGAGTCTTTATTTGAATCACTGAACTAAATAAAAAATAAAAAAGACGAGTAAACAGTCAGTAATAAAATAAGAACGAATAAATTGCAAATGATAGCACAAATAAAATCAAAAGAATAAACAGACAAATGAAATAAACATGCACTGAAAAAAAAGTGTGTTGGATTTACATGATTTAATTGTGTACATCGGTCCCACATGAATCAATTAAGTTAAACAAACATAATTTGTTCATGTAACTTCAACATCATGGAATGAATACATTTTAAGTGACTCAATTAAGTAGTCTCAAAGTGAATTTTATATGGCTCCCTGACATGATTCAGGCATTCAATTTCATATATTCATTCATCCACTTCAATTTCATATACTTTAATGTTACACAACTGAATTATAATACTGCACTAGCTAGTAATAGCACACATTAGCATCTTAAACGCTAAGCATTTAATGCCGTTATGACATTAGTTGTATTAGTCCATAGCCTAAGCAAATGCTCCACTCTTCTCCACAGTGGTAACCCACTGTAATTAAAATTTTTCTAATAATTCCAACATAATTGAATATTAAACACTATTAAACACAATCAAGTCTCCCCTTTTCTCATCTTGCTCAAAAATACATAAAATAACACTTTTACATATAAAATAACAACATTTACTCGCTCTTGATTTAGCCATATGCAAAGCATGCTGGGAAGTAACAAGCCCCGCCCAGTTTCAGTTAATGCAACACAAATCATTCATGTAATCTCAACACAAACGGATTAAGTAAACTTCAATTTGACTTATATTTAAGTGGATTGAAAACAATCAAATTAAATTAGGACAAAATGTATAGCAATTGTGTTGCTTTAGCTCATTTTAATTAAGCAATTTGAACAAGCAGTAAAAATCATTTTTTTCAGTGTGGCTTTAAGTTTTTCAGGTGGGTCCAACAGTATATTCAGGTAAGAAATACTATAGAAATGAAAGTACTGAAATGTAAAATAACACTGGAGAGTCTTCATTGTAAAAATTAAATACAGATTAATGCTTATAATTAAAGTTACAAAAGTAAGAGCAATGAGTGATTTCTCTGTCTTTTGTTTGATTAACATGACGGACAGCAGCATGTTTATTAGGCTGCTGTCACTTTAAAAGTTTATGCATGGATCCAATATACTGTTACACAACATGCGTTTTGTCTCAACTATTTACGTTCCAGAACTGACTGTATTTATCTCGGCAAGACTGGCATTTTGACATAATTTTGTATGTATTTGATTGTTTAAGTGCAATAAGCCACGAAAAATAAGTAAATTTGGTACTCGGGAGCTGTTTGAGAGGTGGCTTTCTGAGAGCGCCACTTAGATCAGTGGTGCACATGCTTTTGGTGTGAGCGCGAAACCTGCGGGAATGAGTAAAATCATGCGCAATACAAGCACTATTCAACCGGAGCGAATGAGACAAGTGAGTGAGAGGAGACTGGTGTGTGTGGGTGAGAAGAGAGAGCGAGAACGCGCAGCTGGTATCAGAGTAGCGATACTGCAGAAAAGAAGTATCGCAAACGTTTCAGATATTTCAGTATCAATACATATCAAAATATTGATATTTTTGACAACACTAAAGATACCTAATTTCTCCCAAATTCTAGCCAAGACAATTCCAGAATGCACTGTGAAAAAAATGGCAAAAGGAGTATAGAAAAATGTTGACGGATACTTGTATGTTATTATGAATTCTATTTAAGGTACAGTATATGGCAGAAATAGTAAGAGTAGCATGCTAGTGTGCTATTCCGAAATCAACAATTGATTACAAATGTAATCCATTCATTACTGACTATCATTAAAAGTCTCACTAATCTAATTAAAAAATATACTAATTTACCCAGTATTTGTGTTTTTAATCCTTATTAGACTCTCATATTGATAGCAACATGCTAATGTCAAACTGTTCTGCAATCAACTGTGAGTGAATTGTGTGTTAGCGATATTTATGTGGTGCCTCTGAGTTGGTGCCTATGTAGAGTCGAGGAGAAGAAATGGAAGAAAAAGATCTTCTTCGGACCCTCCCCTGCTCTTATTCTCTTCCTCCCTCGTTAGATGCTATCTGTGGTAATCAGATCCCCGCTGGCACTGCAGCTGAAGGGAACTACGTGGCTCTTGATGGGCCCCCCGTATATGGGGGTCATGAGGTCAGGAGGTAAAGGTCACAAGGTTACGAGGTCCACAGGAACCGCTATAGGGAGATTTCAGCACAGTGTATTTAATCGGTACCAGATGTAGTTCATCATAACCACACACACACACAGTCATTAGCTTGCTCTGGTAGCTAATAGCGCTTAGCATCAACAGATCAAAGAGGTTAGTTGAGTATGCAGTGGGAAAATTTGTATCAGGGTTGGTGCTGTGATGCTGTGACTACTGAACACTCAGTAGTGCTCATGAAGAGTGGCCGTCTGAAGAGAGAAGTACTCTAAAACACTCCAGATCAATGTGTTTGTGTATGTGATTCACCACCACTGATTTGAGCATCTTTAAACCCATTGTTATTGAGCAGTTAGCCAGTGTTACACAAGCTGCTCAATTTCTTGTACAAAGACATGTCAAAACAATTGAATAGCTATTAAAAGTATCACATTTCTTAATCACTTAAGCACAGTAACTTAATCACCTGCATAATGTCAGCCTAACGTAACGCTAATGTATTCTGATAGGAGAATGGGTGTCTTTGACAGCCTTGGGAAAGGTGATGGCTTTAAATTACCTATTTAAATAGCAACATAGGAGTCTAGCAACAAACATCTAGTCTATTTGATCTTTGACTAATAATTATTGAATAAAAAAAAATCATTGCTGACTTACAAGCTCAATATTATCTCACAATTATAATATTTTTCATCTAATACTTATTACTTAGTGTGTCCATTTTGACTTTTTGCCTCACTAATTATTTTTTATCTGATAATTTTTACTTTTTTTTACTTTACTTAAATATATTTGTAAAGTTATATATATATATATATATAAAACCCTTTAATCGATTACCGACGGACATAATCAAGTCCTCCGAGTGTGTTCACACTTGGTATGTTTGGTTCGATTAAAACAAACCCTGGTGCGATTGCCCTGTTAGTGGGCTTCATTTGAATAAGTGTGAATGCTGCCATCCGAACACTGGTGCGCACCAAACAAGTGGACCGAGACCCCTGAAAAGATGGGTCTCGGTCTGCTTTCATACAAACTCTGGTGCGGTTCCAATGAAATATAAACGTAACACGAACCAAAAATGGTAAACAATGTCACAAGACGCGACCCTAAAAAGGACAGAATGCTGAAGCATACCTGTTTTTTCTCATCATAGTCATGATGTTGCCCATCACAGGTCAGTACAGGCATTTGTGTGTGTGATGGAGGGATTCCTGCCGCTGTTTTGACTCCTTTACACATTTTATAAGCTCTTCACAAGTTCTCTGCTGGTCAAAATACCATCATATATGGGCTACGCACATACAACGAGCGCATTTAGCCCAGCACACAGTATTGTTTTGGATGTTCAATAGGTTCCAAATATACGTAATAAAAGCCGACCAATCAGGTTGTGAACATATCCCTGTGCCTTTAGGTTCGGTATCTTTAGTGTTAAAATGTGAATGCTAAGTGGACCAGGACTAAATGTTTTTCGTTTGTTTTTTGGTACAGACCAAACGAACCAAGCGAACCGAACTACAAGTTTGAACATACCCTGAGAGGCCATTTCACTTGGATCACAATAGGGTGAAAAAGATTATCGCAATTTCTGTTTCATGCCGACTTTGATGCTGTCAATATGTTTCAGTATCAATGCAAACATGCAAAAATTACTAGAACAACACTTTATGTACAAACACCTATGATTATAATGAGATTACGTTGTAGCAATTAGTGAGAAAATCCAAAGTTCTGCTGGACAGACTTGTGAACTCACCTCACTCCAGACCAGCATGGTGCCGAAGATGACCTGCAGTCCATCAAAGAAGTTGTCTCCAATGATGATGACAGTAGCACCTCCTGTTGTCCAGCCTTCACTGGGACTAATGGCTTTGATACAAGGTGCAGCTGCTTCCAGAAACACCACAGGACCAATTTGGAGGAAGGAGAAATAAAGGAAAAAAAAAACAACTTTAAGCATTTGTGCTTAGTGTACTGTAGCAATCTAGCACTAGCATTACTTGACCATGATTAGAGGTTTTGTTGAGAACTTCCTAACATTCAGGATCAACATTAGTGTGGGGGTTGCAGATTGCAGGGTTAAAGGTGTCATTCGAATGTAGTTTATTTCCTGGGCTCCGAGGGAAGTCTTGACACCTCTCAGTCTCTTATTTCAAGGCCAGTGCAGGAAACCAAAACACACACAAATGTCACCGAGAAAACTCACACAGCTGGATCCAACTAAGAGTCCCATACCACACGCTCTGGAAAAGTGTTGGTGGTTTTCACAGCTCTCATAGCACACATTAGGCATAAAAACAAAGGATCACTTACACTGAATTCCCATCCAACACTATGCCTGAGCTGCATATCCATACTTTGAGGGCATAGCAAGGAAATGCTTCAGTTGTAGCAGAAAAGTGAGACAATGCCTCAAATTATGGGCCAGACTGGCAAAAGATTTACTCTTTTAGCTAGAAGGATGCAGTGTTCACTACATATTTCATGGTTTACGATAAAGTCATATGTGAAATGTTTTTGCAGCGATTTAGGATAGATTTCTGAGGATGGTTTTGGGGTTTCTTAAACAATTTATGTTGCACTTCAGGGTTGTTTTTTACTTTTTTTTGCTGCTGTTGTTGCTGTTCTGGCTACTTAATGCCTATTTATGTATATTGTTTTACTCTTGTCCCAGACCCAGACTTTCAATCTTTAAGTATGAAAATCAGTCAGAAACATTATAGTATTCTAAACAAAGAGTTAAATAAGCCTTAGCATGTATCGTGAAATAAATAATTTTGATCAATTGTCCTATAGTTAATTTCACTTGTGAGCAGTACATTTTTACTGTGCGTCATTTCCAATCAAGCTTTAAATGTGTATTTAGGACACATAAAAGGCCTGTGCAAGACAAAAGAGTTGGTCATTTTATTAAAAGAAATGTGTGTAAAATGACAATGTGGTAGAAATGTTAATGTCATTTTTTTTTTAAAAAGACAAAAAATAACAATTCTCCTGTGCTGCATTGTTAGAGGATAAATTAAATAAAGCAGTGAGAGTGTGAAAAACTTTACTTTCCAAGTCCACATGGCCAAAAGTGCTCACAGAAACGGATTATTGTCAAATTGAACACTAGTGAAACAAGAAAGAATGTCAGGAGAACTTGAAAAAGATTCTAAATTGTTATTTGGTTAAAAATACAACTAAACAAAGTGGCCAAACTGTCATGAAACAAACTAAATTCAATACCTACTTATCAATTCTTCAAGTGTCCTAAGAGTAGAATTTAACATTAATGTGTGTTTGTATATTCTGTCGTGTATATAAGGTGACCTTAGGCCTCCTGCAGCAGGAGACACGTGTTTTTGTCACCGGGCGTCGAGGTACAGCAGCTCGTTTAGCGTGTTCTGTTTGTTGCTCTCCGCGGCGGCCGTGGATCAGTGGCTGAGTGAGAAAGGGACCACCACGGAGAAAGGTCAGTTTGCTTATTAGAGCTGTCTGCTCCCCTCCGAGACGCAGAGTCTCGTGCTAGCAGGGGGCAAAGAAAGCAATTTAGCCAGCCTGCGTTTACCTGCATTTAGCTCCCAAATGCCAAAGCGTCACTCACAGTAATGAGATATAAAGAGAGGAAGAGTTGTGATGGGCCAGCATGACTGTTAGATCCACACGCTGTGAGATGCAAGTGGGGTAAGATATATTGTAACCTTGCTAGGCTAAACTCAGCTGTCGCTCTCAGAGATTCTGATGATGGGAAAAATGGTGGAATCATAAAGTTACAGTAAATAAGCGGCATGAGATGTCAACATGTTGCCCAATGATAGTACCCATGAGGTCCAACAAAACATTTTTGAGAAGCACGAACATTCATGTCTATCTTAGAAAAGGTAAAAATGTAGGTAACACTTTATTTTGATGCTCCCCAAAAGACATTCTACTGACTATAAGTAACTTTGCAACTACATGTCAACTTATTCTACTAACCCAAACCCTAACCTAACAGTCTACTAATACTCTAATGACTGGTAGTTGACATGTAGTTGCAGAGTTACTTATCGTTAGTAGAATATCTAACGTGAACCAGCAAAATAAAGCGTAACCAAATTGAACAATAAATTGAATTAATCAGTTAATTGGTTACTTTTTTTTGCACTGATTTTACAGGCAAATCTGTAGAATTTCCATAATTGTTACTCTGATTAGCCTAAATATTTAATAAATGATGTGTGGAACCTATTTGTAGAATTTAAGGGTGTTCAAATTCTTGGAAATATTTCCATAAATTTCCATTTATTTTGCAGTTTTCATGATATTTCATGGATATGATCATGGATATCACTACACTATAATAATATTAATGGTGTTTTTAAAAGTAGCTATTATTATTATTATTTGTCAAGCACCATATATCTGTTAAAGTAATAAACATCAGTTATTTGAAATTTGGAAAATAATTCATTGAGTAAAGTTCTGAATCTTAAAAAAAAAAACATCTGGACTCTCAAATACAAATGATTGCTGACACATTTTTTAAATATTAATAATTTGGTTTTTAGATTTCAAAAAGCTATCATATTTAAAAGCTCAAAGGCCAAAAGCTTAATCTGTTGCCAATATTTATATTTTTTCCTTTTTGTAATTTGAAAAACATCCATCCCTAAATCCTAATCACAAACAGCTTTAGATTACTGAAAAGAACAACTTCTCGTGTTCTGTAAACACATGTTAATCTTCTCTTTTTACATGTCATGCTTATGTCAGATGCTGGAAAGGAACAAAAATCCAGACCTGGAGGGTGAAATGAGACACATGCGCACACACTTTGGCGTTTGGTGGGGTGGTAAAGTAGGGAAGATGAGGTGCAATCTGTGGCGGTAATCTTGGCGTGAGTGGAGGTTTTTGGCGGAGGCTGAAATGGTAGCTGGATTAAGCAGATGGAGACGCATGAATCCATCTGATAGGATTAAACTTTCTGTGGCTTTCTCTAAGCCATCTGCTCACCATGCTGCTCCGACACATACACACACACACACACACGTTTAATTTGCAATGTAAAAAGTCTCGCACACAAAACACAAAAGCAAAAGACAGAGGTACGAACACAGGGCAACACACACTTGAGTAATTACACTTTGATAGACAATAAAACACAAAAACACACAACAAAAGTTACAATTAAGTAGATAAATATTAGGCAATTTCTATTATGCAGTACATGTCCTTTCATATCTTAATATATTGGATGAAATACTCAACTCACAATTTTACTTTGTAAAATTACAATAAAACATGTAAGAGAATATGGGGTGAATTTCAAAATCATTTCACCACTTTCAAACAAAATGTTTTATTTGAAATATTGTCATAATTGGTAATCAGTTTAAGGGCTTGTCCTGTTGTCAATTTCAATTTCCATCCTGTTAGTCTTAATTAAGCAAAATCCCTTTAATTAACAAAAGTTGGTTCCTTAATCACAGGAAGTGACTTTCTGGTGGGGGAAAAACAATGGCACAAACATCACTATAACTATTAGCAATGGATTTGATGAATTCTGGGCTGTTTTGTGGTAAAACATCCCACACTCTTTGATAAAACTACAAAAAGCTGTACTAAATAATTTATAAAAATTCCAAAAATGGTAAAAGTTGCTTCAAGCTGACAATATCATGTAACAATATTAATTTTGCAGGCACTGCATAACAGGAATGACCCTATTAACAATCTGAATGATTAATATTAATAATATTATTAATATTCATTACAGCAATAATTATAAACAATAGTTCCTGTAGAAAGGTTGTGTGTTTGATTTGTCCGTCAAGTCAATACATTTAAAAGTAAATACAATAAAAGAAATTAAAATAAATCCAATTTGATTAAATACTGTACATGCTAAAAGCAGAAACTAAAATCTGTATGGACAAACACAGAAACAAAACTGTGAATATAAAATCACTGCCCACGTAAGGTATGTAGCACACACATACACATTAGTGCACACCATGGACAGATTGCATCCCCTTTCCGTGTCCCTAGGGTTTGTGCATGGTGCTCTGGGACAGAGAGACCGTCTTCCGCTGGGATGCATTCAGCTGAGCCATTTTTCCTGCTTTCCCTTTCTTATAAACTCATTTAATGTTGTAGGCTGGAGTATTTGGGGTCACACACACCAACCTACAGCTCCAGGAGATAAATACATCCAGCTAGTTGTTGTCGAAGTTGCCCCTATTGAGTTCATTCTCACTGCTGTTGTCTTAATGAAACATTTCAGGGCCCATTAGAATCTCAAGCATTATAACCACAATTAATATCATCCCTTCTCTCATAATTCAAACTGCACCACCTTTATAAACCATATACCACTTATTAATAGGAGCTACACACAGTAAATTGTCGCCACAATGGGCTGTGGGATTCTTTTCAGCCATTTTATGACCCGCCAAACAGATAAACAAAACCCTTAACAAGCACCACTATTTAAAGTTTAATGGCCTGAGCACATCCATCTGAAATGCAATAAACTGAAACCCTAACCAAAATAATAATAATAAAAAAACAGAAGCTTACTGTCAGTACAAACTGTAAATCTGTACTTTCTGTCTTTCATCCAAATGCAAACAGACCTCCTGATAGCGCTTGATGCCGCCAGCACGCGGCCACAGACCCCAAGAGACCATCACAGCTTATCACACCATATTCATCAACGACCGTAAATCACCACATCATATGTTCTGTTCTTCCATCCAGATCCAACAAATTTCCCTGGACATCTAAATCCTTGACAAGCTAAATGGGACACTGATTGGATTGGTCGGACGTCTAGATAAATACTTCAAGCATCTTTGTAAAGCATGTCAGTGTGGGCTTGGACTCGCACCGATGGGCTCTGAGAATGCTAACGCTAACGCTAAACTCCACCAAGAGACTCTACAGCCATAAAACAAACAGATAATCCAAGACAAACACCCTTTTGAGGGAAAGACTGCTTCCTGCTTTTTAAGAACCTCATGCATGAAATGGCTTTTTATTTTCAAGAGAATGAGTTAGAAATGACATTTTTGAGACAATTTTCATCATGCATTATTTAAGCAAACTGTCAGTCATCAGTAATCAATTGTGATGGATGTGGTGTCAAAAGCGGGATTTTCCGCTGCATTATGTCTAGGGATGGGACGGTATGAAAATTTCATATCACGATTATAGTGACCAAAATTATCACGATTATCAATATTATCACGGTTTTGTTAAAAAGAACTGATGCACACACTGAAAACATTTCAACAAGTTTTATATTTGAAAATCAACAAACAACAACAAGCAGCTCTATGCATTTTTTTTTTAAAAGCAAGATTCTATTCTTTGGCATTTACTTCCTTATAATGGCAGTCGTCAATAGCAACGCATTATAACACAGCGCACATCCATGTTTTACAACCATTTTTTTTACAGTCTACGATCACAACAGACGCACTCTCTCGTTTCATTCAAATGCAACTTGCCGTCTTGCGTCTTCGTTTTTGATTGTACTGAAGATGAGGACTTTACTATTAATACTACTATAATATTGTTGTGATCATCTTGTCTGGACGATTGTTTTGTATGCTGTACAAAATGGATTTATAAACGGGTAAGATTAAAACATTAATCTCACTTCAATATGTCCCCGTAATTATTTATGTGGTATGTGTAATAAGTGTACAATGAATATACATTATTATCCCTTAAATGTCACCCTTAATAGTCTTGTTTGAACTTGTCTTTGGCTCAAAGCCACTGCTGCAAACTTTTCTTCGCGGAAGCTTCACCTTCATTTCAAGTGAGTGAGATCAAATATCTCAACTCAAAACAACATTGTGTGTCCAATTATTTCCCAGACGTAGTTTTGGTATTGAGGTCAAAGTTAACTTGCCTTGCGTTCGCTATACAACAGTGTGTGATGGTCACGAAGACGACTCGGCAGATTTGAAGTGTTTCCCCCATTGCAGCGACTTTCTTTTTGCATGTTCTGCAGACAGGGTGACCATCCTCGATTAAGTTTCCTCAAGACTTTTGTAAAAGCCAAAATATGACCACACCTAGAAGGCTTTAAAATCTCCAGAGCGCTGTCACTGCCTTCTGCCATTTCTTCTCGTTCAAAAAACAACGTTGCGTGCTGCGCCTGCGCCAGACTGATGCTGGCTGGACAGGATTTACCGCGAGTTCTCAAAATCGCAATAATCAAACACAGTTTTAATGATAATTAAATTTTAAACAATAATACTAACCGTCAGTACATTTTATCGTGGTTTATCGTGAAACCAGTAATCGTCCCATCCCTAATTATGTCAGCAGGATATCAAGGGATCAATGAATATGCAGTGTGCATTAAAAGCATACATTTTTCAATAACAACAGTATGCTTTTGCCACATCTACCAACAGGAAGTAGCCAAGGGCAAAATAAACATTTGAGTGATGGATAAACACAGAGGAGACCAGTGATCATCAGAAATGTATTAGTTTGAATTTTGCAGCTGTTTGTATTGGTATCCAAAACCATAGTGGACCATTTCGAGTGCACTTATTCTGTCCCATAATGCAATAATGAGTGTACAGCTGATGCACACTCAACAGCAGTGTCCAAATTCTCTCACTCGCTTTCATTTACTCATTCAGTGGACTATATTAGTGGAGTAACGTAGGGAATAGTGAATGAGAAGGCGATTTCAGATGCAAACAATGTACTGTGTGCTAAAGCTAAACCTCTCTTAGCTTAAAGCAGTTTGCAAAAAATCATCTAATATGACAAAACGATGAAGAAATGCTGATTATAAATGAATATATACTGAAAAGTGATGAAATTGTTCAAGATCCAGTATTTATATGTTTGTATTTTTATACTTACAGGGGAATGATGCTGTTAGCAACAAACTTTATTGGAATCAACTGAGTTGTGTCTACACCTAAGAAATGGTTAACGTTTGTTAATATGTACCATGGTAATGTATACATTCTTAGAAGTACCTTGGAGTAACATAGAATATGCTAATCATTTAGTACCATGGTGTTACCATGGTTCTGCCCCATACTTAAAAATCAGTGCATTTGGATTTAATGCAAGGCCGTAACCATGTCTTAGACATTGGGGGGACCAAAGTTTGTTTTGTTTTGTTTTTTTGCATGGGGAGGGGAGGGGTAATGGTTTTATTGGTTTATTTAAAGGAATTCAATTATTAAGGAATAAAAGGGATTTAAGGAAATAAAGAAATACGGTAAAAGTTCCAGTTCTATTGTAGTTATGAAGTAAACTATTTGCGAATATATATTTTTTAAATATGCACACATTCACTCTTATTTTCATCTGCCTAATATGTAAAAATGCAAAAAGTTTCTTGTCACGTCAAATTCAGTTATGATTTACATAAATGTAAATATTTAAATACATAATGTCATATTTTCAATTCAAAATGGTGAAATTTCATAAAAATGTCAAGTATTTTGCATCACTTGATATTACTGTTGGTCGCTGAACGTTTTTATCGTAAAACAGTTGTCAAATATTAAATGTTTAGCTACTTACATCTTACGACGCACTCTTTCACTGCTATAACTAAAGTGTTGCGTTGGAATTCGCACTAACAGTAAGCCCCGCCTTCTTTGATTTGATTGGCCATCTCACTCATTTAGACAGTGACGAGCGCTGTTAGACCGCTGAGGCAGACCAACCTAAAAATGTAACATTTTAATTTTGTCATCCTAGCCACAAACAGAGCAGTGTGTAATGGAGTACAGCAGAGCAGCATCAAGAATATCAAATATTGGGGGGGACAATTTGGCCATTTCTAATTATTCGGGGGGACTTCTCCCCCTTAATGTCTCTGGTTACAGCCCTGATTTAATGTATCTGTCTTTGTGCATAATTCTTATCCTCTGTATTCAATTAAACACCACCATAGTCATTTCTGCAGACAGAGGGATGGGTTAAAGGAATGAGGAAGGGCACAGGTTAGTGCTTTAATTAATCTCTGCTTCATCTTTTACTCTCTCCGCACCACTGGAGAAGTGACTTAAAGGGCCAAAGCTCACAGATGACTCCGACAGCTAAACGTCTCTCGCCAACTCATTCACACATACTGGATGGAGTTTAAGATTTTGTATCAACACACTATTAATAAAATGTAGTCTTGTGTGTGTAGCTATTGTCAGAGGTTTGCAGAGACTTACTGCATATTTCAACCCAGTATAATAAAGTGTGAATGTACTTGATCTGTCAGGGTCCCTGTTCACACACAAGCCAACCTCATCTTACTGTCTCTGACACTATTTCTTAATTTTTTTCTGTTGCAAACCAATTGGGATGGAATAAAGAGGCAGAATTGACTCAGTTTTCATTAAAATGAACTTTACGAATGAACAGATTCATTTAAATAAACAAGAATATACAATCACAATAATCTGCTAAACTCACCGTGCTCTAGATATGATGGCGTTCCCTCTGACGGGTCCAGTCGCCGAGCTCTTCTGCCATGTTTGGAGTTGTTGTGCACAAACATGTTGTCTGAAACAGCCAGAACATGTCCTTCTACGCTCACTGTTGTCGACACAACCACCTGTAAAAGAAGAGCACAGGTCTTAACCCTCTGGGGACGACGAACGCATCGGCGGGTTTTGGTGAATTTTTTCCACTTAGCAGCCAAATCGACTTAAAATACTCCTTTCAGAAATGAGTAATACATCATTCGAAACTGTAAGGGGTCTTATTTTCTTTGTGTACACTCACAATAGCAACAAAACTTTGTGCTTCTGTCAAATAAAAAATAAAAACAGAGTGTGTGTTCTGCCGTCTCAGTCTCTGTGAACTTCTTTCTGAAACACGTCACAAGAAGGAACCGAAACTCAGCGAATACTTGCCACACCGACATGACAGATGTCTTTAGAAAGCTTGAAGTGTCTACTTTTAAATGATATAAGTCATATTGAACAAATATTCTCTGTTTATGGAATCCATATGAAACCAACAAGCGGTACAGTCTTTCCTGTCTGAGCTCATTATTTTTAATGTGACCACACCCACGCGCAGCGCAGGATATTCATACGGTAACCGTCCATGTGAGCCATGCAAACCTGTAAACGCCCCCATCATCTCGATAAACAAAGCATCAATCCTCATCAGCTTCATCTACTTTTCATCGAGTTTGGAAGAATTAACCTCAGAAGAAGAATGCGATGCGTGGCTTAATCCAGAGGAAGATATCATTTCTGAGCAAGTAATTTCTTACTTACATTAGTTACCGTGTTATTGTTACATAAACGTGTGCACATTTTACTAGTTAAACTATTGCCAGACTATAATGTTTGAAATCGACTGAAACATGTTGAAATGTGAAATAGGCTATATAGGAAGGTAGGCAACCTTTCATTGCTAAATGTCTAAATAAATCTAAATGTCGTACGACACGAGGATGTTTTTATGCTCTATAATATAACACACAGTATGATACAAAAGTAATATGAGTGTTTACACTGTAATAATGAATATTAGAAAGTTTAGACCAGGGTTTACTGTGAAATACTGTGTTTGTGAATATCAGCTCAACGGTAGATGTTTATAATGTGCTAAACAATAATATTTCATAGTGAGGAGCGGAAGTTTGATCAGAGCGGCTAATCAGTAAATGGTCTCTGCAAGCGCTGTGAGTTTGAGTCTTACGATGTGCATTTGAAAATCAGAACGCACCAAACATTACATGTTTTTACTACAAACTCACTTCATAACATCATTCAAGAGTTTGAAATAACTTCCATTTGGGATCTGAAGTGGCTTCTTATCACAGAATGATATTATTTTTAGTATTCTATACTGTAATACACTGTAAAAAAAAAAAAAAAAAAACTTTTTTTTCAAAGTTGTGAATATTGGAAAAATTGGAAGGAAATACTATTTCAGTCTTTCTACTTTAAAATTTCACATTTAATTCAATCTGTACCTTGCTGTTTCTTTGTAATTATTTGTGAAATATACACCATTTTCCTCAGTGTGACAGAAAAAGGCATTTTTTGTCAGTTTGAAGGGAAGTGTGTCATTTCTGCGCCACTATAGCGGCATCAACCGGATCTGAATCACATCACCAGCGGCACCTCGATTAAAGCACTCGTAGTCTCTAATAATTTCCATGCTGTACACTAATTAACACCGCATACAAACTCACCTCTCTGCCTATCCCACAATGCCCTGCTCTCTCCGATTGATTGCTGATAGAGGTTGGCTCGGATTAATTCAATTAAAAAGCGGGCAGCACTTGAGCGCCTTGAGACAATGGCAAGAAGGTAATAAGTGTTTGAGGTTGCTGTGATGAGTGGCACAAACGGGCCCTCTTAAGCCACAGAGGACCCCACGTAGAGCCTTTTATTTCAATTGCTGTTGAGCTTTGAGTGGAAATTCTGCCTCTTCAAAAAAGAAAGGACTTGGTGAGGAAGTCTCTGAGGGATGTGGCTAATCATATACACTTTAGTTTTATTCTTTCTCCCTCCCTGTCTTTATCGCTCAATATCTCTCTATTTTAATGCTCACAGAGCTTGATGTTTAAAGGGTTTGATTCCCTTTAATATCTCAAATTGTTGACAGCAACGAGACTGACATTTTCAAATGGTGATTTCTTGCCTAATTCTCTTGCTCCTGAGAAAAGTACCCTAGTAATCATGTTTCTCCTCTAAAATGTCAGAAGATATTTGAACTAAAAAAGGCCAGAGATCCCAATATGAGCTCAAATATTTCTCACTTCCAATACTACATCTGATCAATCCATTTGAACTACACAAAACACATTGAATTTACATCTCTATTCCCTTACTGTATGTCAGTATGTGTCACATTTGTTTCTATTTGGGAATTTTGAAATAAACAGCATCACAGCACTACAACAACACATTATGTACGTGATGGAAAGTCTCTCTCCTGCATTCTTGCACGCTTGCTGTGAAAAAATATGACTGCGTTCTGCTGCTAATTACACAATCACTGTGAGTTCGCTCGTGGAGTGCTGATGATTCGTTTATAGACAACTATACAGACAGCTGCTGAGATAATATCTTACATCAACACTGAATACTGATCCAAAACAGGCTGATATTTTGGAAGCAGAATTTGTAAGCCAGCTCAATAAAACCAGCTCAATAATCCCTCCTTAAATAATGATGACAATTACATTGGTATGATTTACCATTTCACTGGCATTGAAATTCTGTCATACTTAACTCCCACTCAAATTATTATAAGATAAATATAGAAAATATCTCAAGAATATTAGAATATACATCTAGAATATTTATATTAGAATATATTGCACAAAAATAGCTTACATAACTTTAATATATAAAGTGAATGAATAAGGCAACTATGAGCATTTGAGCACATGGTGTGAAGAGCATGGCGCAGGTGCACTTAAGGCGTGTCCGAATCCACTTTTGCTAGTTTAACGACGGAAAAAACGGTTGGCACGCCAAGCGCATGGTCCAAAAGGGTTGTCCCTATTCTCTTAATGAGCCATGGGTGGGTTTCGGGGCGTAACGTGCAATAAACCAATCAGAGCCTCATCTCCAATTCCCTTTAAAAACCAGTTGCGCTTGCACCATGGCAGATTCGCTATTTACATGGTGGAATATAGACACCCTCAACCTGACGAGTCAGTTTAAATACATGTGTGTATTGCCATGATTGGTTAAATAAGTAGCCAATTTCATTTGTCATTACAGCAATTAGGTAATTCTGATACATGCAATGACTATCCATTATGACATGTAGGCATTTTTATCTTTATGTACACAATAATAATCTTTTACATTGTAATCCTTTTATTTGTAATATTTGTCATGTTTGTGTGTGTAACAAGCAGAGTGTACGCACATTGTGCACCTGCCTATAGGCGCATATTACTAACGCGCCCTTTAAATAACACAAAAAAATACTTTAGATGACTTTAGATGGTGTGTATGATGGGGCCCCAAATATATAAGGAAAAACTGAAAAGTGAGGTTTGTTTTAAAAACATCATCAAATGCAACCACAACACCGCAATTCCAAAATGTGACACATTTTCAGGAGGAACAGACTTATTCAGTGGAAAATAAATGTAGGGTGGGGCTTTGATTAGGTTGTCTTTGATATTATTGGTCATTTTATGTTTTCCCCGCCCACAACGCCTTGGTTACATCAGCAGGAAAAGAAAATTTATTTCAGACTTTTCATTACATTTTTTTGTGTACTGATGAGCTATGCACAATAAGACCAGATAGGGGTGGCCGATATACCGTTAGACACGGTTAACCGGTAGAAATTTGTCAACCGGTAGAGATTTTGGACTATCTTCTCTATCGCGGTTACGCTCACGTGATGTTGCTGTGCTCCTCAGTCACGAAAGCTTAGCGTTTACATGCGTTTTTTTAAGCACTGCGGTTTAAAAACAGGTGTTTTTAAACTGTTGAAGCACAATTAGCAGTGAAAGAGAACTCATTTCAGTATAAGCGTGCATTGTCTGAGAGAAGTGCAACATGAAACCGCTGCTCATAGAGCGTGTGAGAACTGAATTGAGTGCTTTTTGCCGCCTAATTGGGCTTGAAAGGTTAAATACACATACCTATGTGTCAAAGTGACATGTATTTGCAAGTAAACAGTCATTTATGTCTTAACTGAACGTTAACAGTTGAGAGAGAAAACGCACAAGTATATTGGATGCGTGCAGCTGGTCTTAAAGTGACAGCATCCAAATTTACCTGCTGTCATTATTAATGCCAATCAAACAAAAAAAGAGAAAAAATCTCTCACTGCTCTTGACTGAATCACTTTTGTAACTTTAATAAGAATAAATGTATATTTAAATTACACAGTAAAGACTATGCATTGTTTTGTATACATTTGATTACTTTATACATTTTATGTAGTATTTCTAGTGCTTGAAGTTTTTCAGGTATAGTCTATAGTCTATGTTCTATTATAGTTTGTTTTCTTTGCTCTTTCTTTATCACTGTTTACTTGTCTTCAGTAAGCTTGAGAGTTTTTTTAGGCTAGTATTAGGTTTTTAAATTATATTAAAAATGGTGATAAGGATTATGAAGTTTCCATGGTATCAAATATTTTGATATCATAAAAACTTTACTTAAAGCAAAAATAACTATATTGTGATTTTGGTCATATCGCCCACCCCTGATTCTGATTTTGATTAATAAGAAAATTAAGGTCATTTTTACAGATCCTTGTTGTCTGATGGGTGTAGGAACAGTGTGAAGACCTAATTAACAGGCAGTAGCAAGAGACAGTGAAAGTGTGTGTGTACGTGTGTGTGTGAGAGTGCTTGTGAAAGCAGCAAGGGTCACATACCAATGAACGACTGGAGCTCAAGGTCTTGTGTTTCTTTCAAAGCAGTGATAGGTTATTTACTCAATGTCTCACACTCAAACACACGCGCACTGCGTGAGTGACACTGTTGTGCAATTATGCAGAGTGTGTTTACAGGCTTGGAGCCAGATTTTTAACACCATCAAATGCTGAAGAGTTTAAAACTACATGCAAAATATACTCATAATATAAACATTTTAAAAAAATGTGTTAATTAAAAAAAATAAATAAATGTGGATGCAATTATTCTAAATAATTCGCACTGATCAAAAGATATACAAAAACACTATAAAACAGAACCAGACCAGATCGGCAAAAACAGGCCATGAGGTTTGGAAATAATGAATTGGAAGGAAGGGTGGTTGGAAAGTGTGCATAATTAACAGACTAACGAATAAAAAAGGTTAAAAGATAAAAAGTTTACCTGAAAGCGCCGCATGTCCCGTGGATTTCCTGCATTCTTCAGGCAGTTCTGATTGCATTTCAGGAAAAACTTGAGAAAAAACCTGCAAAAGAACAGAAAAGATTGGTTAGCAGTGGACTGAAGGAATCCATTGAATGCTCTGAAATACTAATACAGAATAACACATTTAAACCCAATAAATGGGCCAGTTGACCAGTTCTCCAGTTTACCAAACCTCTGACAGTGAAATTAGGCAGATCCAATTCAATCTCCTGATGCCACAGGAGAAGCTTTGTAAGTTCCACAAAGATCCTTTGACTCTAGTTCTTAAGAAAACATCTATGTACTGATGCTTTAAATATCCCATTAAATAGTTTGATGAGTGCAATTTTCTTATATGTTGATGTATTTCTTGATGAAACAGGAAATAGGGTGGGAAAGTCCTTGTTGTTTTTATAGTGAATAGCATGCTTTAAGCATGTAAAGTTTTGTGAACTTTTAGAAGTACAGAAGCATATAGATGACCTTAAAGCTCACAGACCCAGGGTAAAAGCACAATATATTTTGATGAATGATGTAATGCTAATTTTTATGTCTTATCTATTAATCTATTAATTTTTCAAGAGAAAATGAGAGGATCCCTGAAGACCCTCATGACTGTGTCAAGGTCAAAAAGTCTCTTAAAATACAGATAATTTGACCTTTTTACAACAAGGTGACGTTGGTTCAATTTGTGCTGTCAAACGATTAATCGCGATTAATCGCATCCAAAATAAAAGTTTGTGTTTACATAATATATGTGTGTGAACTGTGTATAATTATTATGTATATTTGAATACTCACACATGCATGTATATATTTAAGACGTGTTTAAAATGTGTTATATTTATATATAAAATATGTATATTTATATATAATATAAATTATATAAATACATATATAGTATATACATGCAAATATTTCTTAAATATATACATGTATGTGTGTGTATTCAAATATACATAATAATTATACACAGTACACACACATATATTATGTAAACACAAACTTTTATTTTGATGCGATTAATCGTTTGACATGTCATGTGGTGCAACTCCTTAAAAACATGATATTTTTAAATGAGCAATCCATTACATTTATAAATCAACTTAAAAATATATTTAAAACATTATTGAATATATTTAAGGGGTAAAGGAAATATATGGGAATAATATGTTATTACTATAATTTATGGTTACACCACATGACATCAAACATCAAGAACCTTTCAATGTCTGTATAAAATAACCTTATTCTACATTTAAAAAAAGGTTTTGAACTAAAGAACCACCAGAGAACATTTTTTTTGTGTGTATGAGTTTTTACACATCCTAAACGTTCAGTAGCACAAACACACACAGCAACAGGCAGTGTGCTGAAATGTGGAGTGTCCATCTGTCGCGCAGGGAAGCGCTGCTAAGACAGCTCGCCGATTCAAAGACACACACACGCAGACTCCCATCCAAACAGAAAAATATGTCTGTCTCTCTCATAATCATGGTAAGCAGAGAGCGGGCACATTCATGGGCACTATCACAAACCCTTCACTCACAGACTGGCATTAGAGTTATAACAGCACAATACCAGCTGCTCTGACTGGCACTGAAACAGTATGTGTGTCTAACTGGATAATGCCATGGCACATATACCCGTCTGTCAGGACCTTTTTTTCCTCATGTATTTCTCTCTCTTGCCTCTTTGTTTGCAATTCTGTCTCCTTTGTCAATATGACACTGAATGTTATATAATAAATCAGCTATTCTTTCTACAACTTGTTCACTCTCTGTTTCAAACACACCCACGATTGCTCTGCTCCAAAAGCCTCATCGCAACACAAAGGCAGTTCCTTGGTAACTTAATTATGCTGCCTCCTGATTCCTCATTTTAGCCAAATTTGAAGGCAGAATCACATTTATCCACACTAATACAATGGCAGTGTTACTGTAGATGTTTGTTTGTTCGTGTATATTAATTTTGATATGTGCCTTTAAAAGTGTCAGGTTAATACCAGGTGTCTGCTTAATACTTTTGACCTAACGTGGCCCGACAAGACCAGATATAAAGCGAAGAGCACTGAGGTGTGTGTGGATCATCTCATGAACACATACTCACACACACTCACAGTCACCCGACGGTTCTATAATTGAAAGGACCTTGCTGTCGTCTTCAGTTAAGTGCACTCCAATGAAGGCCAATTACTAGAGGGGTTGAGTGTAGAGCCATATACTTACTTACACGAGCTAACAGTGAGACACCTGTGACCTCTCTATAGCACTGCAGATCACAATACATCACCACTGATGAATCCATGAGAAAAACAGGAGGATACACCAAATAAAACAAATGTCCTTAGAGCAGAATGGAGTAAAAAGGGTCTTTATTGTATTTTAGTGGGCCAATACACTTACGCACATTTTGTAGTTCCTTTACTCAAAACCAATTTCGATACAATCATTGCATTTGTCTACCGTAGGAAATGAAGATTATTATATTATGTTATATTATATCATATTATATTATATTAGTCTCTTCTTAATCATTAGAGAATCACTTAATCAATTGCATGTGTCATGATCAATACATCAATAAATGTAAATATGTCTCTCAAATTAAATTCAAACTTCCCTTTTTAAATAGAGCAACATTAATAAAAACATAAATAAAAAATTTGACAAAGCAAACTACAAGCCATGAATTAATTTAGTCAAAATCAATATCAGTCTAATCTATATTTTATTTGTCTTCTATATAAAATTATTATGTTTATTATTTATTATATTATATTATATTATATTATATTATATTAGTCTCTTCTCAATCATTCGAGAATCACTTTATCAACTGCATGTCATAATTAATAGATCAATAAATGTAAATATGTCTCTCAAAATAAATTCAAACTTCCCTTTTTAAATAGAGCAACTTTAATAAAAACATAAATAAAAAGTTTGACAAAGCAAACTACAAGCCATGAATTCATTTAGTCAAAATCATTATCAATCCAATCTATATTTTATTTGTCTTCTGTATAAAATTATTATATTGTTTATTATTTATTATATTATATTATATTATATTATATTATATTATATTATATTATATTATATTATATTATATTATGTTAAATTATATTATATTATATTATATTATATTATATTATATTATATTATGTTATATTATATTATATTATATTATATTATATTATATTATTACACTCTTCTTGGTCATTTGAAAACTATTTGATCAACTGTAGCTGCCATGATCAATAAATCAATAAATGTAAACATGTTTTAAACTAAATTCAAACTTCACTTTTTAAACATAACAGAGCAACGTTAGTAGTTTTGTGAATAATATGCCAATAATTAGCAAAAATTCACAGAGAAGGAGAATATGCTGAAAAGAATCACAATGGCATAATTTAAATACTCACAGCACTATATTTTAGCGCATTTAGCGCCTGCTTAAACTAGATTGCAAGTAGTTGGCGGTGAAGAAGCAGGTTTTTGCAATTCCTGAAATTCAGGAGGGCTGATATCACACTGAAAGAGGAAGAGGGAGAGGCTTTTGCGTGAGATAATCTAATTTGGTTACTAAATGCAAAGCAGCGGCCATAGTTGCCTGTGCCATATTTCTGTATGGTGCGAGCCACACCAAGAGTAAATGAGCCCATGTGAACAGCACAGCAGCATAAATTATTCACGGGCTGAGATGGCAATTATGGCTCTGAGCACAACCAACATTAATATTTTATGAGGGCTAACACACACTTCCAAGTGAATCAGAAAGAGAGAGAGAGAGAGAGAGAGAGAGAGAGAGAGGGAGAGGGAGAGAGAGAGAGAGAGAGAGACTGGGAAAGGGGGGTCTTCCCTATCCACTTTCTTTGTATCTTTTGGGTCTCTCTTTCCTTGAACTCACTTGCTTGGTCTCTATCTCTCTCAGCCTCTCAAACTACTCTCTTCTGCATGATTTAAAGTATAGCATTTGCTATTTCCCAAATCCCAAAACAAAGAGATTTTGAGCTGTGTTATTACACATTTATAACATAATAATAAAGCAGTTATAACATGCATTAAGTGCCAATATAGGTTTCTGAGCATTTACACACACTGGTTCGTTTTACAGCACTGCAATATGTACATAAAGAACATGCTAATAGAATTCAAACATGGAAAAATATACTTAAACATGGCAGATCAATAATTTAGTTGAATACTGTAAAATTGGCTCCTGATGTAGTGGTGAGAATTCAATTCTGACAGCAGCAGTCACATGATACCACTGTTGCAACAGTGTCAATACTATCATGCCAAGAGAAATACTAGGCATATAGTGTGTGTGTGTGTGTGTGTGTGTGTGTGTGTGTGTGTGTGTGTGTGTGTGTGTGTGTGTGTGTGTGTGTGTGTGTGATCAAAAGAGTGGTTGTTTTATTTGACATATTTTTTGATTAACTGAATTCAGAACAGTGTACCCATATGATCCCATACAAATTATGCCACTAGTTTGTTACTAAATATTCTGTCATCTAATGAATGAAATCTCATATATCACACATTATAAAGTAATAGAGAAGTATCACACAGTTAATGTTAAAGCTTAGTTCACCAAATTATGAAAAAAAAAATTGACATTTAGCTCTCAAATCTCATTCTCGCACACATACAATATGATTTATCAAGATGCGTTGCACCAAATCTGCCGTCATTTACATCAAATATCATGGTTCTCATTTGTCAATGATGTCAAACCTGGTATAATACATTTTGACCAGCCATATTTTAAGTATGCAGACTATTTTGCACTTTTTTGGTGCTTTTATGACAGCCACTATATGCTTTCAGTGGGAAAAAGCAGCGTAAACATTTCTCGTAATGTCTCCTCATGCGTTTCACAGAAGAAAGAACGTCATATGGGTTTGGAACGACACGAGGATGATTTCATTTTGGGATGAACTATTCCTTCAAATGCCAGTTCTCTGACTCAAAAAGGGTGCGACAGAATTACCAGATGTGATGTCATTTAAACGATGATGTCATGCCATGATTAAATCACTGCTATGGATTGACTCACTGCTAACTCTTGCTATTATGTTTTTAGATTAAATTTCTCTCTCTGAGTTTCAAATATGCATAAATACAACACCGACCCCATAAACTACACAGAAGGAGAAAACCACGCGGGAGCATCATTTTACACAAGAAACTCTTAATATGCAGGACTGGTAATTGCTCACCCCAGTGTGGGAACAGAGAGCTGTCAATCAAACCGAGAGGTCCCTGGAGATATGGAAATCAGGTTGATGACTGGTTCACCTGGATCATATTTATGCTTATATTCTGTCTTGTAGACACAGTTATTCTATAACAAGGCATCTTGTTGGACTGCTAAGTTCAACTATCTTTTCTTTGGAGCTAATATGACTGCTTGAACTAGAAACACAAGTAGATTATGATTTAATATGTTGATGGTTTGTAATTTGATGCATTATTTTAATTACAGTACTTCATGAATTACATACATTTATTTAACAAATAAAATATTTTAAAAAATGTTCAGAAATATACACATATTGAATAAATACTATAAATAGTATTAATATAAACAGAAACAAATTAAACTGAAACACTTTAAATATTACAAATATAATGTTGGTACTCACTACCATTACTATTCATCTTATTTTGCAACGCAGAAGTAAGCTATTTTCTGTGAATATGCGACTAAACTGTAAAACTATTTGCACTAAAACCAGTGTGTTTAATACAATACATTAAAAATAATATCGTAAGAAACACCATTTTGCAATATCAAGCAGCATAACAAGCTGTTTTGTACAGCTAAAAATAACTGAAGCGGATGACACAACAGAAGCCTAACACATTCAAGATACAAATGGCCGCACTCATTATAGAGACTTGTAGTGTTACTTAAAGTACTGGTTTTGACATCCTTATTACAGGCAGCATCTTGCATTGACCGAAAAGGAAATTGACTCTTCAGTCAAAAGCACACACACACACAGTCCATACTTTCACCTGGCAGGAAAGATGACCTGACCTCTGGAAACCTCTTTGACAGAGTCCCCAACAAACCAACCCAATGATAGAAATAGAGAAAAGAGAGAGCAAAAATAGTCTGAGAGAGAAAGGAAAAGAGTGAGACAGGTCTCCTTTAGTGTCTATTGTAAAAGGCTGAAGGCAAACAACTCAATAATTCATGAGAGCAAGATTGATTTTGGGGGCTTGCTCAGGGGGTCGTGGGGGGGCTGGTGTGGTGGTCTAGCTGGGAAATCATTAGCCCAGCTAACACACACGCACACACACACACACACACTCAGAGAGGCAGGGCTGATTAACGGTTAGCAGGGCTGGGAGGGTCCCGTACCTTGGGGGCTGGCAGATTTACTACTTTTGTTTTCTTGCACACAAACACTGGCTTTATACCTCCTCTTCTTTGTCTGTTTGTCTTCTCTGGGGAGGTGAATTGAGTGGTAGGTTAGACCAGGGCAAGAGATGAGGGAAAACAGAATGAAGCGAACAGAGAGAGAGAGAGAGAGAGAGAGAGAGAGAGACTGGGAAAGGGAGTTTGTTCGGCTAATGGTTGTGTTGATTTTTGTCTTCATGTCTCATGCTCCATTCTTTCATTTTGAATTTATCTAGCCTCTTATTATGAAAGTCTCTTGTTTCCTTTCTTTTGCTTTCCTTTTTCCTCATGATTCCATTTGCACTTTTGTACATACAGCCCTCTTGCCTACTTTGCTGACTTTAAAGGGTTAGTTCACCCAAAAATAAAAATTATCCCATAATTTACTAGGTGTATATGACTTTCTTCTTTCAGCCAAACACAATCAGAGTTATATTAAAAAATATCCTGGCTCTTCCAAGCTTTATAATGGCAGTGAATGGTACCTTAGATTTTGAAGCCCAAAAAAATCTATCATAAAAGTAATACACACGGCTCCAGGGGGTTAATAAAGGCCTTCTGAAGCGAAGCCATGCGTTTTTGTAAGAAAAATATCCATAATTATAACTTTATAAACTGTAATAACTCGCGTTCATGAGAAAGTCGAGTTCCGGCATATGACATAGGATGTAGAAGTATTGTAAGTTTAGGTGAGAGCAGACACCTCTCGCGGTTCAAACTAATAGGGCTGGGCAATAAACTCAAGCTCCTCCGACATTTCTCTTTAAAAAAATTAGTTTTACACTTCTAATTCGTGACACGTTCATCAATATGTCATGGGTCGGGTCAGAGGTCACTCTTCGGCTGGAACTAGACTTGCATATGGCCATTACCGGAAGCCAGTGATTATAGATTATAAAGTTATAAATATGGATATTTTTCTTACAGAAACGCATCGTTCCGCTTCAGAAGGCCTTTATTAACCCCCTGGATCTGTATGGATTACTTTTATGATGGATGGATGCACTTTTTGGGCTTCAAAAAAAATGGTACCATTCACTCCCATATAAATCATTGGAAGAGCCAGGATATTTTTTAATATAACTTGTGTGTTTGGCTGAAAGAAGAAAGTCATTTACACCTAGGATGGCTTGAGAGTGAATTACAGTGAATTAATTTTCATTTCTGGGTGAACTAACCCTTTAAGTCATGTTAAAATGATTGTATGTTTTAGCTTTCTTTACGGTGTTGATCCATTTACTGTTGAAACAGGAAGTTAGGCAGGAACATATTGAAAGGCAATTTAAAGCCAAAATGTAACCAACAGGCTTCAGTTTACCTCACGGCCATGAGTCATCATGGTATTAGTGGGAGGGGTATTCTCATTCAAGCAAGAATTTGATTGGACCATAAAACTGGACACACCCACAAGTGCAACATGAGTCATCAATATAATTTTATATTTAATATTTTTTCCCAAAAGAGAAAGACTGTAAATGTTGTTAATTTTGTCAATGTTTAGGAACAAAACTCAATTTTGATTTCATGGGAGCTTTAAACAGTCATGACAAAAGCAAACAGATGTTGATAATAAGAAGTTTAAGTAACGTTTAGTTTGAAGCGATATGCTTGTATGGCAAAACTGCATTTCCCATCATTCTCTGCGACAGCACGAAACATATGGTAAAATACAAAGCATCAGTTATTTATCTAATAACAATAATACAAAATATAATATAAATATATATAAATAAGAATATACATATAAAATAATACTTCTAAGCATTTGCCATGTGTTGAATGTTGTTTATTGGACCATTTTAGTGAGTTTCCATGTTTACCGTTTAAAGTCATGCATGTTTCCCAAGTTGAATCTTAGTTTTGTTTTCATAATTTGAAAAAGGTTTATTTTCATCAGTGATACTAATAAACTGCACTTGGGGTTTTTGTGTCCAGAGGGAGCGAGGAAATTTGTCTCAAATGGAACGTAAAATATTGTACCTTGTTATGGCACATCCAGCAATCATTACAGAATTGAAACAAGTTTCTGCAGTGTACACAGAGACCATCTCGCACAGTCTATAACACAAGACAGCTAACCAACTCTACGCTTCAGGCATGTGAACGATTTTCTGCACGTGTCAGCAGACAGCTTACACAACGCTGAGAGGCACTTTCCCATCTCAACCAGAAATGGGCTATCAAATGTCTCTCTCCACATATCAAAGGCATAGATGTGTCTAAGTGTGTGTACAGCTGTACAAATGCTTGCCGGATACACATAACACCCTGAATATGGATGTTTCCACGTCATTCTTCTCACAAATATCAAAAGAGCTGGAGGTGGCGTCTGATGAGACACATACTCTTTTGTCATCGCTGGCTCCACAAATAATTTATAAACAGCAGAGTGAAGTCAAGGCACTGAGAACTCATACTGACAGCCACTACATCCACATTCTTCCACCTGTCTTATCCTGTCTTCAGCAGAGACAAATAAAAGGACAACAAGATGGTTTCTCGCTCCGCCTGGTCAACTGTCTCCAGATGATGACCTCATTCATGGTCCATCTGATCTGATTTGGCAGGGATTTGATTTACCAGAGAAGAGAAAGGGACTAGTGATGTCATGTGTAAGGCTTCTATGAGAGTCTTTCAGCTGAGAAAAAAGAAAATGGTAGAAATTGCTCAGGTCTTACATCAAATCTCTTGCATGTTGATCTGAGTTTCCAAATCAGGAAACTGATTGGACTAGGGATGCACCGATACCATTTTTTCAGAACCGATCCGATTCGATACCAAACATTCGGAGTATCGGTCGATACCGATACCAATCCGATACCAGCACAGTTTTGTTTCAAAATTCAATGTAGAATTTCTATACCTCAGTGTGTTGAACTGATAATCACTCTTTTGTGTGTTAAACACAATCTTCTAAATACAGACAACTTCATTATAAAGAAAAACAACATATTAAAAAATATATATAATCACGATCTATGACAGTATAAACTAGATGGTGGATAAATTAGATTAGTGGATAATTCAGCAGCAAAAGTGACTAGAAAAATCGTGAGTGCACAATAATTGTATAAAATCTAAACATTTAGTGGGGAACAAATAAGTGAATAAGTGTAGCACTAAATCTGGTAAAATGTTACACATTGTTGTAAAATACATTCATAAAAAACAAGTAAATATATTTATAGAAATAGGGCCTATATACTAAAAAATTAAAAGACATTTATTTTAAATGTATAGCGCAGCTTTTTAATGAGGCAGCAACATATTATAGATAGGGCAGAACAAGAAAGGCTATTAATAATCTTTCATAGCGCAAAAGTATTATAATACGAAAGGCTCCAATACAGAGTGGCACAAAGCGCGTATGCGCATCCCGTGCGCAGGATGATGCGCTTGAAGCAACATGGAGTCACAGCGTGCAGCGCTCCGTCCGCATTGAAAATTTCAAAACACAAAGGGAAGATATATCGATGCATAGTGTATCTATCTATGCAATATTTCATTTTGCCTTTTCTTTTAACTTATTGGGCCTGGATTTATTTTCCAAGAGAACAATGACCCGAAACATTCTTCTAACTATTACCGGAACTACCTGCGACAGAAGGAATCTGCTGGAACATTGAAAATGATGGACTGACCCCCTCAAAGTCTGGACCTCAACCCCATCGAGCACATTTGGGGCGAGTTGGAAAATAAACTGGACAGATCTATTGTACATTCAAAGGAAAGCCTTTGGCTTCAGTTGCAGAAGGCATGGGATAACATTAGTGTTGAAGTTCTCAGAGGAAATATATTGACACTATGCCAGAGAGATGTGCTGCTGTAATTGCTGCAAATACCAAATATTAAAGTTAAAAGTGGATAAAAACAGTACGACTCACTTCATCTGATATTTGATGGTCAGAGCAACCATCTGCACGTTTCATGAACATTATGAAATGAAATCATGTTTTGGAGGCAAAAAAAAAGTCAATATTTTCAGATCTGTGAGGTGTTCTAATAGTTTTGGCCACCACTGTATATAGTTTTCACTTGGTACATTACATAAATGTTTATATATACAAATTTTCTCAGAACTCTTTAAGGTCATTTAAGACTTTATTTAACTAATTTAAGCTCTTATGAGAATACTCGACACAACTGACATTCTGGCGTAATTTTGCGTTACTGTTTGTTTAAGCGCAAAAGAGAACTCGATTCTGGTGCGCTGTCTGTGCGCACGACACTGTCGCGCGTCTTTCTGTGTGTCATGTGTGTCACATAGTCAGGACATTCACAGACAGTGCTTTCTCTTTTGTCTTGTCGTGCTTGAATGGTTTAAAAGCATTTGCATTAATAAGAGCGTGATCATATAATGTAACGCTAGCCAAAGGATGACAAAACGGATGCTGCGTAAATTGCGTTAAATATTTTTAACGGGTTAAACTGGAAAAAATTAAACGCATGCCTTAACGCGTTAACGCTGACAGCACTAATATTTATGTTTTATTAAAGTATTCCATCGCTGAAAATGACATCATGTGACTTCATTCAGTGAGTCTAAATCCATCAGACTGATTCAAACGGAAACTCCAGACCAGAATGTTTTTGAATGATTCATTAAAAGCATTCATTAAGAGTCATTTGTTTGTGAATCGGACTACACTGGTTGTGCTGTACAGTATGTTTCTGATTCACTAAAAAGCATTGGCTAGTTATTTTGTGAATCAGACTACACGTGTGATGTTGTATGCAGTATGCATGCAGCTCGCAAGGACAACACAATTAAAACTATCAGTGACGCGCCACCACTGAATCGCACTGAAAGCTCTCAGAAAGAGTAAAAACCATTTTCAAAATTGGAAATTGTGATTACTTGAAAATGAATTCTATTTTTACCTAACCCAAATGTCAAGACATTCAGGTGATCACGTTGAGCAGGTAGCTTTGTTCACAGTGAAATTCACATGAATCAATTCACATTCCGTTCACAGACATTCAGAGTCATCTCGCAATTACGGTAATTCATATTTCAAGCATCAAATATGTTTATATTGGCTGTGATTTTGTTGCTTAACAACATTCCACCTTCAGTGAGGACAGAAACACTTCACGCTAGAAACTTGTATTGCTGCAAGCTAGTACGCAGGTGTTAAACGCATCCAGGTGTGTTTGAGCAGCACCCATGTGCGCTAAAGTAGGAGAAAACACACATGCTTTACAAGATTAATACATTTCTGAACACACTCTATAAATCCACACTGTGCATTTTGTATGTTTATTGCATATTATGTTTAATTTTGCCTTGGGATCAACTTACTAAGTCAAATTGCTAGTAAATCTTTGAAACTGACTCCTTTCTGATTCTAATCATGTTAACAAAATCTCCTAACAAGTGCTTTGATTGGCATTAGCTGCTTACTACTTCCCCTCACAAAATCCCTCCTTTGACTCCATCTCTTTAGTGTGGACTTTTCAGGTTCACTCTCTCTCTGCTCTGAACATCTGCTTGCTGTTGAACTACGGTTGGATTTGCCCATCTAGCTCCAAGAGCGCTAGTTAATTAGTGGATGGAGATTAGGGAGGATAATAGACAGGGAAAATCTCCTGATTATCTCGCAGAATCCTGGGAAAGAGTTGCATTATAGCAGAGATGCCATCACCTTCTTATTTGTGTCTGGTTTAATTACTGAGGATGGGTCACATTGAGAAGTGGCTCTGATAGACGTGGGATATGATCAGCACAGCTGAGGATTATTTTCCGATGGCTAAATAAAGAATATTTCATGAAGGAACAGGAAACAGTTGCAATTTTTAAGGTCCGTTTTAAGTGCGATTGGATTACAAACGGCTAAAAGTTTGTCCACGTTCCCAAAAATATAAAGGTCAGTTTCCCACGCTCAGATACAGCTATAGCCCCAGCCTTAAATATGGCCAATGAATAATCATTATTATGCAATAAACCAGATCTAGAGTTGTGTGTTTTCAAGAAGGAGGCCCAAAAAAGGTTTGGACCAGACCCAAGGCTCTAATAGACCAAATTTAGCCAAAAAACAACGCAACTTATTAAGGGGCAATTGCTATTATGGTTTTTACCAATGAAATCCCTTAATTTGTTTATGATCCAAAATTACTATGATGTAAGTAACTAAAAATAGTGCAAAACTCCAAACAATGAACAAAACTTGTAACAAAAGCCTGGATAAATAAAAAGGCTTATGCGAATCTCCATTCTTTGTGTTAATCTAATTTGTTAGCAGTGTTTTACTAAGCAAGTCTGATGTTTTTATTCTCTCCTCATGCGCAGTTCATTATAAATGGCCGTGAGGGAAGCGTCTTTTATTATTTACAGTATTTACTTCAGGGGAAGTCATGGCTTGTGTCATATTTATCTTGCTGAAAAATGAGCTGAGGAATGCTTCACCCCCTTTGAACACAAGGAAATGTAGCCGGCTATTGATACAGCTCATGATGGGTGTAATTCAGTGATTTGTGCCACAATTAATCTGATTGTTTCCAGTAAATATTTGTAAACATTATTAAAACAGGATACATTTAGATACACTACCGTTTCGTACCGTGATTTTATTTTTAATAAATGAATAATTTTATTCAGCAAGGATACATCAAATTGATCAAAAGTGAGAGTAAAGACATTTATTTCAAATAAATGCTTTTGAACTTTCTATTCATCAAAGAATCCTGAAAAAAATGTATCACAGTTTCCACAAAAATATTAAGCTGCGCAACTGTTTTCAATTTTGATAATAATCAGAAATGTTTCTTAAGCAGCAAATCAGCATTAGAATGATTTCTGAAGGATCATGTGACACTGAAGAGTAATGATGCTGAAAATTCAGCTTTGCCATCACAGGAATAAAATACATTTTAAAATATATAAAAATATAAAACAGTTATTTTAAATTCAATATTTCACTATACCACTGTTTTTACTGTATGTTTTATTGAGCAAAAGAGACTTTGATTATTTTAAAAAAATCATTAAAATAAAAAAAATATAAAAAAAACATCTTACCAACCCCAAACTTTTGCGCGGTGGTGTATGAAACATAAAGTATAAATTTACATCAAAAACATAACTATAAAATAATATATTAGATATGAGAGATACTTTGTAAAATAAAATGTTTAAAGGGATAGTTCACCCAAAAATGAAAATTAGCCCATGATTTACTCATAGGTCATAGGTGTATATGACATTCTTCTTTCAGAAGAAAACAATCGGAGTTATATTAAAAAATGTCCTGGCACTTCCAAGCTTTATAATAACAGTGAATGGCTGTTTCTGAATAAAAGTGTCCGTAAAAGTGCATCTATCCATCATAAAAGTGCTCCACACGGCCCCAGGGGGGTTAATAAAGGCCTTCTGAAGCGAAGCGATGCGTTTGTGTAAGAAAAATATCCATATTTAAAACTTTAAAAACTAAAATAACTAGCTTCCAGCAGACGGCCTACGCAAGTCGACTTACGGCAAAAGAGTAACCCCTGACGCGATATATGACGTAGGATGTAGGAGTAGCGCATGCTTTGATGCCTCTCGAGGTTCTAACAAATAGGGCTGGGCAACAAACTCAAGCTCCTCTTCTCTTATATCGAAATCCTCCACCATTTCTCTTTAAAAATTCTCGTTTTAAACTTCTAGTTCATGACCGGTGTTTTGTTTTACTCTATCCTCTGCGCTTCTGCGTTCGTCAATACGTCATGCATCAGGTCAGAGGTTACTCTTTCGCGGTAAATCGATGCGTATGGCCGTCTGCCTGAAGCTAGTTATTTTAGTTTATAAAGTTTTAAATATGGATATTTTTCTTACACAAACACATGGCTTTGCTTCAGAAGGCCTTTTTTAACCCCCCGGAGCCGTGTGGAGCACTTTTATGATGGATAGATGCACTTTTATGGACTTCAAAACAGAAACAGCCATTCACTGCCATTATAAAGCCTGGAAGAGCCAGGACATTTTTTAATATAACTCCGATTGTGTTCATCTGAAAGAAGAATGTCATATACACGTAGGATGGCTTGAGGGGGCGTAAATCATGGGCTAATTTTCATTTTTGGGTGAACTATCCCTTTAAGTTTTATTTTCATGAGCTCATTACATATTTTTTCTTGTTTTAAGCAAAAATCTCATGATTTTTAAAGACTTCAGGCCCGTTCACACAAAGAACAATAACTATAAATATAACTATAAAAATAACTATATTAGCGTCCACAACCACTGGACGATGTTCTGTTTATCTGCAGTTTTGACGTCTGCCGCAGGTGGATTCTGATTGGCTGTCAATGTATTTATCATTCATCAGCTGGAAATAAATGTTCTGAAAGTGATTCCAACGATATCATTTCATGCCGTTATCATTATAGTTGTGGTGTGAACTCTGCTATTCTTCTATATTTAGAACGATTTTTAGAACTATATCTTTATCGTTATAGTTATCGTCCTTGGTATGAACGGGCCTTTATTCTAAAACAGCAGTAAATTACAGATATCTTATAAGATATATTATAAAATGTCTTAAATTTGTTATTTTATATATTTATTATATTGTATTTTCTAAAACAATCATTTCTTTAAAATTAATTCTGCATCTATAAATATATCTCGTTTTAAGGATGCAGTACATATGCAAGAAAACAGTCACACACACTAGTTCAGGAAAAGGGAGTGGTCCCATCTGGGATGAGGAGAATGACGGCGGGGGGAGCGTGGGATTTTACAAGAGCCAGTGATCCACGTTATGACTGAGTGTGTGTATGTGTGTGTGTGTGTAACCCAAGTCAGGCACCAGAGCAGGCAGGTCTAGCGTTACACAGCCTCCAGGCAGCTACATCTGCACCAGGTCTTGTCCGACAATACACAGAGACTCCAGCCAAACTCTCACACACACTTACATCATCCATCGGTGGGTTCTGCTGTATGTTACTCACACCCATCGAGCACAGGTAGCCGATACTAGTGCCGCACAGTCGAACAACAGGACAAAAAGGAAGAATTTGGACTATTTTGATTGTGACTGTTCTGAACAACATAGAAAACTTTTACTTAATTTCTGTAGTATATACTATGTAGTGTGCACAGTATGCACTTTTTTTTCTAAACTATTCTGTGTGGAATAGTGTATCCAATAATGCAATGTGTGCAACTTGACCTTCTATTTCCAGTGTGACAAAGAAATTGCAGTGATTTGCAGTGAAAAGTAAAGCGATCACGTGTTGTTATGTGCATTGTGAGAGGTCAGCGTTGACCTCGGATGTCAGGGGTCATGACCCCATAGAGGGCCTGGAATAATAATCAGCGTGACGGCAAACAGATGTCATTCATTTGCCTACTGGTAAAATTTGTAAACTTGTGCTTCCACAAACTCCCTTTTTCTCTGAACAGCACTGATGCTATCATACATCAATGACAACTCAAACCGGACTAAGAAGGCTGATTTTTTGTTGTGAAACTCCCTTCTTTCCTTCTTTCCCGTCATGCCTGGAGGCTCTTTAAGGTGATAGATGGCGCTCTGTGTCTCGTGCCAACAGCACAGCCATGGCAGACCTCTGGGGATGCTGAACTGCCATCAATAATACAGAGACTAGTACAGACTCTCAGTCTAGACTATGAGAGTTCGGTTTGGACACTGGTAAGGTGCAGTCTGATTATGGCATTATTACTAAGAACTTGCATACCAGATATGAATCTGGGTCAAATCTGTAGGCCTTTCAAACTTACAAATGGAAAAGACTTACAAATGCAAGGGACTTTATTCCTGATGTACAGGGTAGCTGTATATGTTCATGTATGAAGACGCATTTATATTGGGTATAGGAGACATAATAATCATGATATTATAAAATCATACACTGCCATTTAAAAGTTTGGGGTTGGTAATGTTATGTTTTAATGTTTTATGGTCAAATACACAGTAAAAACAGTAATATTGTGGAATATCATTCATTCAAAATAACTATTTTCTATTTTAATATATTTTAAAATGTATTCCTGTGATGGCAAAGCTAAATTTTCAGCAGCCTTTAATACTCATAGCCATCCTAATATGCTGATCTGTTGCTCAAGAAACATTTCTTATTATTATCAGTGTTGAACACAGTTGTGTTGCTTAATATTTTTATGGTAACAGTGACATTATTTTCAGGATTTGAATAGAAATATCAAAACAACAACATTTATTTTTAAATAGAAACCTTTTGTTACATTAAAAATGTCTTTACTTTTATTTTTTAATACATTAAACGCAACCTTGCTGAATAAAAGTATTAAAGGAATAGTTCACTTTAAAATGAAAATTACCCCATGCAGAAAGTGTAATGCCTCTCGCAGTTCAAAACGCTTATGTTTTCCAGTGTTCAGTTCTAGTGATACGTCGCACCAGTTACGCTTTTTTTGTAAGTTGAATACGGAAGGCAGTCTGCCTGAAGCTAGATATTTTACTTTATAAAGTTTTAAATATGGATATTTTTCTTACAAAACCCCATCGATTCGCTTCAGAAGGCCTTTATTAATCCCCCCGGTGCCGTGTTGAGCACGTTTATAAGTGATGGATGCACTTTTTTGAGCTTCAAACTCAATGGACCCTGTCACTAAATTTATATGTTTTATATGTTTTGTTTTCATGTTTTTAACTTTAATTGATACAATGAAAAGATGGGTGGCGGGATCATGAAATTAACCAAACCAAACAAGTTTGGATCTGAGTCAAACTCAGGTCATCATATAAGCATATAATTTGTCCTAAGGCCCTGTTTACACCTAGTATTAAGATGTGTTTTGGTGGATTGGATCACAAGTGGACGACCCTAAATACAGGTGTAAACGGGGTCTAAAATGTTTTGAGCTTGTCCACTTTCGACCACTTCCAGAGGTAGTCGAAAACACATTCGACCAGATTGCTTTCGTAGTGTAAACGCTCATTTGGTCGAATGTGTTCGAACAGCCACAAAGACCACCTACTCTTCGCCTACTGACCTAATGCATAAACATTATGGGAAGCGCACTAGCCAGACGGGATTTAAACTTTGTCGACTGGAGACCCAAGTTTGGTTTGAAGACGATAAACGTACCAAGCACAATGTTCCAAACCATTCCTGATTTCTAACACACACGGCGTGATCTTGCGGCTGTCAGAGCCCATACATTTACCAGCCCACAGACCCTCCCCTCGAAGAAATCAGGACAGAAGTGGATGAAAGACAACAAAAGAGACGAATTAAAACACCAGGTGTAAACGGGTATGCGTCTGCCTCATCTACTTGTGATCTAATCGACCAAAACGCATCTTAATACCAGGTGTAAACAGGGCCTAAGTCTCCAGCTGATCAGTACAAGTTTCAAGGGCATACGATTTTTACAGAATTTACAGAATTACTACTGTACCTTTAAGATTTTTTTCGTAAATGACCTCTGCTGTGATTGGCTAACCTTTGTATACTGGTGCAGTTCACACTGTTGTACATAAAATAAAGTACTGAACTTGGAAAGTGGTCTTTTATTTGACCACAAACCATTTTTGCAGCTTATTTTTCACAAATGGGCTTGGTCTACATTAAATGCTGTTATTTCAAAACTGCAAGGAGCAAATCTATGTGTCCATGTTCATGTTCCAAAGGAAAATTTAATGATGAGTGTAACACACCGTTAGTGGTATGACAGCATCATCTCACAGTGGGAGTCTCAGGCGAGTGACAGGAAGAGTGGCCTCAGCACCTAGCCATTGGTTCATTTCTATTTCATGTTCAATCTTTTATTTAGTCACAACATCCCAGTGTCATGAAATATTCATGGCAACATGTTTCTCGTCTAATACCGCTCCTGTTCTGTAACGCCCTGCCATCTTTAAATATTTCTCAGAACAAATGCACTCTACCCTGTTCGCCTCGCTCCGCCTCTGCTGCTCACCTCCGCTGGACCTACACGGGAACGGTCAACCGCTGCATTAATGGGGCCAACCAGGAAGTGGATGGGAACTGACACTGCAGTAAGGATTTTATTAAAAATTTATAAAATCTTTACAGAATACTAGATTATTCCAACACTGCTCGTTTCTGTCTTTAGCAGTGTTGGGGAAGCTACTTAGAAAGTACAAACTAGTCATAATTTGAGTACAACCAAGTCTTAAAGGGATAGTTCACCCAAAAATGAAAATTTGATGTTTATCTGCTTACCCACAGGGCATCCAAGATATAGGTGACTTTGTTTCTTCAGTAGAACACAAATGAAGATTTTTAACTCCAACCGTTGCAGTCTGTTAGTCGTATAATGCCGGTGAGTGAGGTCAATGTACACGATCTGGCGTAGAGATACACATGAGAGATCACTTCCGCCGCTTGCACCAGATCATGTACATTGTACATTGACCTCACTCACCGGAAGTGATCGCGCGGTAAAGGCTGTTGGACATAGTGGCGTATTAGAGGTAAAAAATGATATAAATACCATTCGGTTTCTCACACAAACCGATCGCTTCGTGTCTTAAGACATCAATGTGTCGTCACGAGCCGCAGTGTTTAATATGGATTTGTCTGTGCATGTTTTTTACTGTCTTTTTTACTCTCATAGATTTTGTTACCATTCACATGCATTATACGACTGGCAGACTACAACGGTTGGAGTTAAAAATCTTCATTTGTGTTCTACTGAAGAAACAAAGACAACTACATCTTGGATGCCCTGGAGGTAAGCAGATAAACATCAAATTTTCATTTTTTGGGTGAACTATCCCTTTAATATAGTATCAATTATAGATTGTGTTTATATTCAATCAATTATATATAATATTATATATTTTTTTATTATATATATATATATATATACAGCTCTGGAAAAAATCAATGTTAAGTGGTCTCTTAATTTTTTTCCAGAGCTGTATATATATACACATAACGATTCCAATATGAATACTGCAAAGTGGTATAAAAAGACAGGATATGATATAGCAAAATAAGTCTTGAACATTGACTATGAATGCTGACAATATAGGCCAGTCTTGCTGTGTTCTGCACCTCATTAATTTCAGCAGGGGCTGATCTGACAGGCTTCAGGGCCCGCTTTGCCTTTGCTGGAGTTTCTACAGGAGTCACAAACCCAGCGGAGGGGCTCATTTTCAGCCGTACCACCCCCCACAGCCCTGCTACAGTCTCCACGGCTGACAGTGATAAATAGAGCTGTTAGGACTCAATGTGACAGACCGGACAGCTAAAGAATGTTACTGGATTTAAATGCAACCTTATATTTTGTTATTTTAGCCAAACCACTGAACAATTAAGCATCATTGGAAAGTTAGACACAGCTAAGCATATGTACACTACAAGTAGATTTAATCTGCTTTTCCTTTTTGATGATTAGAGGAAATCAATGGTACGTGGAACATGTGCTTATTTAGGTTAGAAAATTGACATGTAAATAGGGGGTCACAATGGAACGCCAGAATGTGTCATGTACTCTTGGCTCTAAATGTCTAATTATGACTTGATTGTTTTTATATATTGCATATTCATAATGTCATTACTCACATATAGTGACAAAGCAAGACTCTTACGGCCAGGTCACACAAGGACGATAACTATAAAGATAACGATAAAGATATAGTTCTAAAAATCGTTCTCAATATTAAAGAATGGCAGAGCTCACACCACAGCTATAACGATAACGGCACAGAAAAACGATATAGTTGGAATCACTTTCAGAACGATTTTATCCTGCTGATGAACGATAAAAACATTGACAGCCAATCAGAATCCATCCTGCTGTAAAGAGCTTGAGCATTTAAAGTGACAGACAAGCTTGCGCTTAGAATAAACAGAATATTATTGTCCGCTGATGTGGACGCTAATATAGTTATCTTTATAGTTATCGTTCTTGGTGTGAACGGGCCTTTAGACTTAAATTAAAGCAATTCATGGCTCTACTGTTTAATTGGGACATTAAATATAAAATTGAACAGCGAGAATATGATACAGAATGGTGGTGGTTATTTATTTATTTATGGCTTGTTGAACTATACTAAATAATAATAACAATTATTATTATTATTATTATTGTTATACTTAAAATGATTAATAATCACAGCTTATTTACATGTAACTTATTTAATTTAATAGTGAGATTTATTTCACATTTAAAATGATAATCTTTTAGATTAAAGTTATCCATTTGTGTACAGTGAAACAGAAAAGGAAACTCAACAACTCAAAAATTATATAAATAATAATAATTATAAATGTTAAAATAAATGTTATAAATGTTATAATAATAATTATTATTATTATAGATTAAAAGACTAATTGTGTATTACAGTAAAATAGAAAAGAAAACACAACAACTATAATAATTGTTTAAATGATTAGATTTTTAAATATTATTATTATTACAATTATTATTATAGATTAAAAGACTAATTTGAGTATTACAGTTAAAATAGACAAGAAAACTCAACAAGTCAACAAAATCTGCATCAATAAATGAATGGGGAGGCATTAGTCCTGGCATTTATATGGTTTGAGGTATCATTTATGTCTGTGTCACTAACGATGCAGGACGAGCTATGTTCAATATAGTACATGTGTGAAATAAGGCATCCTTATCCTAAATTTATTTCTGGATACCTGGAAAAAACTGATAGTTTGAAAGGAGTTTCCCCTCTTTCCGCTTATTCAGTTCCCACTCGCACTGAACGACCTTGAAAATCTGCAAGCTCAACAGGAGCTTTAAGGATTTTTAAAGGGCCAATTTCATCACAGACGTGTCGACTAATGACAGGATCACAGCTTTTAGAAAAAGACAAGAGGCGTGGGGGTAGGGGCGAGCCATATCAAAAAACAAACCACTCAGACGCTCTCCTTTGAAACACGATACTCGTGTCCTTTACAAATTGTGGGTCAAACCGAAAAACCGGAGAGATAAAAAGGGTTAAAATGATGTAATGGCAAAGCTGTTCATATGGTACATCAATGTTCACACAAACTCTGCCTATCAGCACACACACATGCTGGCAGCCCTCTCAGCCGCGCCGGCGTCACCAACGGCGGTTTTCGCGCCAGCTGACGCGACGGGGGAGCCTTTCTCGACGAGAAATGGGAAGGAGACAGGAGAGCGAACGGACGGGTGGCAGAGGACGTGTTGCGGCCCCCGCCGTGTTTGTCAAACAAATTAAACGTGTTGGAGATTCCTCACCTGCCTTGCGCACCGCTGCTGCATATGGCCCACCCGTTCAAAATAAGGAAATATGCATACATTAGCATACCTAATAACCAACCCTCTCCATTTAATATGCAAATGCGCTGAAATATTACTGAACGCCGTCTGTTCTAAATGAATAAATTTGAATTGCAATTAGAATAATCCTTTATAATTAATGAAAACTGTCAATTTTGGTTCAGGAGTAATTTGATTAACAGGATGATGGGATGATGGTCCGGGCCAGTTGGGGGGGTTGGCAGATGAGGGAAACGGCGGTACGTTGGAACCGTGACTGTTCACGGGCGGCAGGGAGGACCCCTTCATTATTGATTACACTGTCTAATGAACCCTGGGAGAACGGCCTAGGCCACGAATACTGGCTGATTTGATAGGCCAGCCATTGAGGTGATGTTTGAGTTAATCAGGGCAAAGCCGACCCCCCCTCAGCCCCCCTCTTTCGCTCTGTCCTCTGCAGGAATTTGGAGGGAGTCATTAAAAAACAATAAAGAAAGCAGAAAAAGCAAACTGCCACCCTCATAGTAGGTGACCTCATTCTCAACTGCCAAAGAAGGCAACGTGTGTGCTGACGTCATCATTGGTGGGTACAAAGTACCATACATCATCATCATGTTTTTAATGCATTTGATTATATATTCATTTTCATGAGTTGTCTCATTTTAGCACACAAGTTTTGATTAACGCAAATTGCACGATACTATCTAACAGTCAGTTCTGAGTGCTAGGCTGTTCTATTTAGCACATTGGATTGCGGGTGTTTAGTGAACAAAATGCAGGGTTGAAAAAGCTGCACGAAAAAGTGTCTGTCTACTGAATTTGCCACAGACGCCAGATGCCAACCCTTCAGTCATAGAGAAGCAAATTCCCTAACCCAAATATCCCGAAACACACAAATTTGAAGAAACAAATGTGCTCCTACCTGTTTGTGCAAATGGCGTTGAAGACCCACGGGACATGAAAGAGAGGAAGAGAAACAAGGAAATGTTGATTAGTTAATTATACAGTTAATTTTAAGCCATGTGCTGTGGAAGCCAATATCTGAATAACATTTGTAAAGATCTCCAAAGGTGTAAAGTAACACAGATGGAGACGGCTTACAGTTACAACACATTAAAGAGGCTGTCAAAACATGAAATACATTACGAAAGCAAAGCTTGAGGGGCTTCCTTTTTTTAAATAAATCTCACATAAACACAGGAATAACTCTTTTTTTTTGGGGGGGGGGCAATGGAAGAGCGCAAACCAGGAAATGTTTGAACTGCTACAACATAGCTCTATCTATAGCATAGCAATTAAATGAGAAACATTTTCATAAAATCTGCCAGGAAATACAACATATGCGAAACCCACTTAGAGAAATATTTCCAAAATGAAGCCAAAAGATCAATAAAATAAAACTTTTGAGGCTTTTACTCTATTTATGTGAGCTTTGATGGCATCTATATATCACTCTTCATCTTATAAAATAGGCCAGAGATATTGATGACATCATCTAGCTCGCAGGGGCGTATACAATTTGTTGTCCAATACAATGCTCTCTATAAAGAGAATGTCCTCCCCAAATACCACCACCCTGGGAGTGGATTTTGTTTCCAGGGTTTGGTGTAAACTGAATGCTTGGGTAACACAAAAAAATGGCATGATATTTCTCTAGGAAGTTTCAAAACAGGAAAGAACACAGATCACTGCAGACCATTTCAGGTGGTCTTTATCCTTCCATTGGCTACAGTGTTAAGACAAGCAGTAATGTTGTAAATTTAAGCATAAGATGTTGTACCATGTAAAGCTCACAATGTCCACACCATAGAAAACCACAATTAGTCCAATTAAAGACAAGACATAGTGCAAAGTAAGGGCTAAATTTACAGACTGAAGAGTCAAAGCTGTGGACGTTGGAAATGGAATAAAGGTCTTCCTCTTTGCCAGATTGTTCTAGAAGCAATTAAGTGTTTTCTGGCAGGTCGCTAGTGCTGCTGGACCTCGTAATGGTGTCATTTACACTCCAGTCACAAGTAGCTGTCGCTCAGCCCTGCCAATAACCAGCCGGAGACGCCACACCAATGTAGCGACTAATTAGCAAATTACGTTGAAAAAAGCAGAGCCCGTAATTAACAGTTATTATGGCATTTCAGGAGTTGTAGCTTTAATTAGTGCAGAATGGGTGCTTGCATTTCAATGCTGCCTCTCTCTCTTTCTCCATCCACACACACGAAAGCGTTCCACACGCTGCCTCGCTGAGTTAAGTCTTTTGCTCTTAAGAAAGCACCGCTCCAACAAAACCATGATCAAAAAAGCTTGGGTCGTGATTTGCCACCGCAAACGTAGAGGCTGATTAATTTGGCTTATGCAAAGCTGCTGTGCATTTAATAATGTTTTATGCAAGTTGCAAGAAACAGGTATAATTTGGGTCCATTACTGTGTACCGCAATCCATCACCAGCAAAATTGCCTCTTCTTTTATTCCACTTCTCCTTGTTTCCCAACGTGCTGCATCTTTCTTTCCTTCAAAGTTGTTGCTGTATTTTTACGTAAATGCGCGCTACTTGTCTGTGTGAGCTCCACTTCCATTAATGGGCATCTTTTTACCACGGCTTCCTCTTGCATCAAAGTCAAAAGCTGCCGTTTTAATTAAGTGACACTAATGAGCTTGTTGAAAGAAGGCTACTCTAGCGCTCTAGCGTGGCAGTTAATGTGTTTATACGGGGTGTCGTCCCTGATGGGTCTCCTCCTGTCCCCTTCTCCTACAGCCTCAGGGATGAGGACACAAAATGAACTCAAAGCTGCATTAAGTTTCTGAGAACATTTTATATTTATTCACTAGTTAAGAAAAGGCTGGAACCAGATATGAACATTTCTGTCGTTCGTGTCTCTTTTTACATACTGTAAGAATATGTACGATTATGTAAGTAAAATGGATTGCAAACAGCATTTCACACTGGCTTTGTGGCTGGTTTTGTGGTGCATGGATAAATAGTGATACAGTGACTGAGCTATTTATTATTGTCTGATCAGGTTGCATATAGAAGGGTGGGTATCACAAACACATGTGAGCATGCATGTGCTACCAAAGTAACAAACATTAAGTGTGCATGACAGGGCATGATTGACAGATGGCATTCTGAACGCTCTAAGATGGATGGACAGGTGATGCTTATCTATGCGGGGAAATGTCAAAGTCCACCAGACCCCATCAGTCACTTATACACCACCATTACCATCTGTAGACCACACCTACTGCTAAATGCCAAATGCTACTCTGTATTCTGTATCAAGGGTATTACGAGAGTGTCTCATTCGCTCTTTTACATTTAGACTCGAACGCCTGCAAAACCACCATTTGAGCTGCATTACACCTACAAAGCCGCAATGGGTGTAGTTCAACACTTTCTTATTCTTATTTTACCCCAGAGATTTCAGGTCACCTCCAACTCTGAAGTCATTTTGAATACGGCTCATATGACGACCGCTCATCTTTGAGTCCTCCCTCTATCTCTTTGCTCTCTCCTTTGCGATTGTTATGGAAATGTCGAGCGTCGTCTTGGAGATTACTTATCTTTCAAACGGCCTAATCCTGCCCAGGATGCTAAATTCCTCCCTCAAAATGCATCTTTGTTTCTGTTCCGTTCTCGGCTTTTGTTCATTAACTTCTTGAATATTCATAACATTGATGCAGAGCTCGTTCGCTTTCCCCTTTTGTTTTTGCATTTTGTTAAATATTCAGAAAGCGGATGCAATTAACATGTTGTTAATGAATAATTAATCAGAACTAAAGCAGCCCCCAAATTTATGCACTTTAATTATTGAAACCGTAAATATGAAAACACAGTCCTGCTGCCTTTTATCAACCCCTTATTTAGTGTGTGTTCTTACATTCAAAGTGCATATTGCATATGTATGTGTGAGATCATTATGATACGCAGTACGATTTGTGTGCATATGTGTGTTCATGCATGTGCATGTTTCATTGCATCCTGCTTTGATCTATAAGCCTAAACAAACGGACAGCTCCATGTCCAAGATTGTCCATATGGAGGACTATACAATCAGCCCAATGTATCGAATGTGTGCCAATTGGACCCAGGTCAAAATAGTTTACATTCATAATCGAAACCCATAAGACGTTTTTTCCTATGAATCAAAAGAGGAATTTTTGAAGAAAAAACTACTAGCCGCTCTTTTCCATTTAATGAAAGTGAATGGGGACTGTGGCTTTCAGGCTGCAAAATGACAAAAGCACCATCAAAGGTAGTGCTATATGGAGACACTATATTCCAAGTGTTCTGAAGCCATCCTGAGGTTGTTTTTTTGACATGTGACATATGTCATTTAGATCTACAGATTTTCAATGAATAATGACTGAAATTTCAGTCTGCAAAGCTAATGCATGGCTTCAGAAGACTTGAAATATAGTGCACAAGTCTACTTTTATGATGTTGTTTTTGTAGTTTTACAACTTGACAGCCCTAGTCCCCATTTACTTTCATTATACTGTATGGAAAAGAGCAGCCAGGACATTCTTCAAAATGTCTCCTTTTGTGTTCCATGTACACGTAAAACATTTCTGCCAGGACATAAACTGTTGAAATTTCCTTTAACCCTAGAACACAACACAAGGCAATGTTCAATACAAGTAAAACACCTGTGAAAAATCAATACCAAAATTCCTTCATATTAAAACAGTACATTTGGTGGATGCACCGTTGCGGGCGACCCGAGTTTGAATCCCAGCTCGTGGACCTTTCCCGATCCCATCCCACCTTGCTTCCTGTCCACTCTATACTATCCCGTCACAATAAAAGGCAAAAAATCAGTACATTTGGCCCATTTGGAGTGAGAAATTTATTTTAGATGTTAATTTTTTGGTGAACTATCCCTTTAAAAGTGCTCAGGCCAGATCCAAGAATACACGTTACACCCCCTACCGCAGCACTGAATTACGGTCTTATTGCTTGCTCATTACGCCATGTGTGTGTTTCTGTGTGTGTGTTTGGCGGCTCATTAGGGCAGATCTAATTATTACTGTTGCATGCAAAAGCTTGCTGGTCATGTTGTTTGCAAAGAGGGAAATGTTGTCCTCGTTGCACCCTTCTCAGTGGAAATATCGGAGGATGTCTGAGCAAGAGAGAGAGAGAGAGAGATAGGCCTATCCAACCCTGCTAATTGAGATTTGTTTCTGGGAAGGCACCGGTGCTGAGCATAACAAGAGCAACTTGACCATACGCCACATAAAATTATCAACTATGCACTCCAAAAATAGGCATTGGTGTGCACTACAGCTGTACGTGCTTGCTCAGTACTTCAGGTAGCTCGCCGCACATTACAGAATCATATATCGAGAAATGCTGAGGCACGCGGACGAAAATATTCTATACGTCCTAATACGCTGCACTGGCTTGTTATGAAACGCTAGCCATTTATCTTTAGCATCAGCAAGATTAAGCTGCACTCCATATAATGATGATACTGCTGACACTTTGCACCTTATATGTCTTTTGAGAGAGAGAGGGGAAAAGGAATGAAACTGCTCTCTCGTCCTGTTTTGTGCTCTCTCTCTCTCTCTCTCTCTTTTCCTACCTACTTCCTCCTCTCCTCTTTGCTCAGGTTCCTGGTGAAGGATGATACGTGACAGCAAGCCAAAATTCCTGTTAATAAAAAGGCCTCCTCCTCTCTGCCAACAGTGTGTTTTAGTGCAGCGGGGAAAACGCTCCGTTTCAAGTCGTCGTGAAGCCCGGAGAGGGTTCTGACAGGTATCAGTGACTGCAGAAGTCGGAAGAGAAAGTGTGTGCGTGTTTATGTGTGTACATGTGTGTTGAAGACTGCATCTGTCATACAAACACACACACACGTTACACTGGAGAAGGCTGACAGCTCCCTGACTGTGGCGCGGGCTCGCGCACACACGCGGGAGCAGATGCCATGCTCCTACCATCAGACACAATCAAACGCTCCTGCTAGCTGCCTTGCCATCACCTCGTTTTTGTTCCCACTCACAGGATCATAAATAAATGAACTGGTTTGAGAAAGATAAAGGCTTTGAGAAGGCAGACTTGTCAAGGAGTGCACATTCAGGTGTACCTGATTTGGCATCGTATTTGCTCTTAAAATCTTTTCTAACAGGACCACACTGTGTAGAGCACCAGATATGAAGATGTTTTGTTGATAGACCCATAACAAGCTGTCAAACGACTTCAGAAGAACCAAGAGAAAGCTTCTAAATGATTAGTGGTGCCTGCTAAGAGAAACATCACTGTTACTACCGCTCATACTTGGGCGAGAATAAACCTCTAACCCTATTAAACTTTGCAGTGTAATTCATACTGTTTGTGCTACGGATGAGAACACAAATCAAGCAGCTTGTTGAGAAAAGCTGACGTACGACACACGATTTATGCCTGGTTGGTGATAAATATCCGATAGCCGCACATTGAAGGAAGCACCCAAGTCATCTAGCTATTTGAATATCAAAGAGGTGGTTTTCTGACTTGGAACTGTAAGGAACCACATAGCAACGCCCTAGCAACCACCTAGAATCGTGCCAGCGAGTTTTGCTGAGTTTCATCTTACAAAAATGTAGTTTGTACAAGTCTAGTGTCTTGATGCTTGTGATTTGAGCTTTAAAATGCTTTGAAGGTGTTTTGTGATTGGCCTTCTGACACTCATGACCATAACCAATGCTAGTTGTTATACTGGTCCATATCCATTTTAGATTCATTCATCAGCATTGGTTACATACAGCATTGGACAACTGTCACCTGATGGAGTTGGGCTCCTTGCCACTTGCCATCGTCTCTTATGCTTGGTTGGGGACACTTAATATTCAACAATATTATTGATTTGACTGCACTGACAATACTGGATGAGAACTGAACTGCGCTGGGCTGCGTTTCCCAAAAGCATTGTAAGCCTAAGTAGATCGTAGAACCATTGCCACCAATGGTTTCTGTGATAAACTTAGCTCACAATGTTTTTGGGAAATGCAGCCCTAGACGACGACATCACTGTTTTTCTGCAGAATTGCTTTATAGATGAAATTAACTAATTTAATAATTGATGATCTTTACAACTGAACTGAATCAACACTGAAATGACTTCAGCTGAATAACACTATTTTCTTTTAGAGTTGCTGTATAGCCAAAATGAACTGTTTGCATCATTGAATCACTGTAAAGCTGCTTTGAAACAATCTGTAGCCTATTGTATAAAGCGCTATATAAATAAAGGTGACTTGAAAAAATTGCACATCAAAATGTGGCAATCTGGTGCAAAAAAATTATCTTTAGTTAATCTTTAGTTTGTAGGGAAAATATACATGATCAACATAATCTCATTGGTATTCATATATACATATACATGAAATGTAGGACACATACATACATATTTTATATTGGATAGACACTAATAAATACAATATCTAAATATCAACAAGCAGGAACCCTATGTCCAACATTAAAAATGTTAAAAATGCCATTGAAGTCATTGATTAAATGTATAGTTTTTTAAAAAATGCAATTAAGTAAATAAGTTTAACATTACTAATTGCAAAAAGTTTTGGGACGCCTGCCTTTACATGCACATGAACTTCCCATTCTTAATCCGTAGGGTTTAATATGGAGTTGGCCCACCCTTTGCAGCTATAACAGCTTCAGCTCTTCTGGGAAGGCCTTCCACAAGGTTTAGGAGTGTGTTTATGGGAATTTTTGACCATTCTTCTAGAAGCGCATTTGTGAGGTCAGGCACTGATGTTGGACGAGAAGGCCTGGCTCACAGTCTCCGCTCTAATTCATCCCAAAGGTGTTCTATCGGGTTGAGGTCAGGGCTCTGTGCAGGCCAGTCAAGTTCCTCCACACCAAACTCGCTCATCCATGTCTTTATGGACCTTGCTTTGTGCACTGGTGCGCAGTCATGTTGGAACAGGAAGGGGCCATCCCCAAACTGTTCCCACAAAGTTGGGAGCATGAAATTGTCCTAAATGTCTTGGTATGCTGAAACATTAAGAGCTCCTTTTACTGGAACTAAGGGGCCAAGCCCAAGCCCTGAAAAACAGGAGGGGTGTCCCAATACTTTTGGCAATATAGTGTATATATACTAAAATATATTGACTAATATTGGTTTCTATTCAAACCTAAAGGAAACAATCTGTGTACACTTACCTATGAATATTAATAAGATAAAATACAATGATGAATTAAACATAGGTTACACTTTATTTATTTTAAGGTGACATAGTTACATTGTACTTAAGTACTGAGTAATATTAAGTTATGGTTAGGGTTAGGGCTTGGTTTAGGCTTAGTTACTTGTAATTATGCATAATTTTGTGTTATTACTCTAGTACGTACATGTAGTAACATGTAACTACGTCACCTTAAAATAAAGTGTTACCTCACCATACACTGTAAAAACTATAGAGGTCAATTTTCAAAACATCCCAGACACTCTTAGTGTCATAAAAATCAATCAGAGGCACATTTATGTGGAAAAATCTGTCTTTCCTTCAATGTTTCTTGAACATCCTCAGAATTATTTATCTCTTGCTGCAACAAGAACTCTTTTGTTACTGACAAGCTGCTTTTCTTTCTGATAAAACTCTTCACGGCTTGAATGAAAGAGAGGAGATGCTGTCAGGCCTCTGTCTTAAAACTGCTCTCTTCAAGACAGCATCATTCCTTTTAATTAGCGTTCCAGCAGTGATCAAAGATGAGCCACCTCTGCTGCAGGAAATATCGATACGCAACAGGAAAACCCTGTCACGTAAACGTCAATCCCTGCCAGGTATAATGCTGGCACCGTTAAGATCCATGCCAAGTTGGCATGCTGGCGATCTGTCGTAGAAGCTCTCACAAGAATGAGGATGATGCTGTGACAACTGTCACATATTCATGGAACGATGACTGCTTAATTATCCAGTCAATATAAACACATATTCTAGAAAGAGGATGATGATTACAGAACAGATGTATTCGAAAAAATGAGTTGACAAACACCATGCGGCTGTTTGGGCTGTACGAAAACAGATCAAAAAGTGTGTCACGTTACTCATGCTAATGATGCGAGATTTACAGAAAACTGAGATGGTGAGCTATCAAACATGTCTTTAAAAGTTAGACATTTAAAATCATTCATAACTTTAGTTGTGGGACACTTTATTTATTCCTCATATATTCCTAGAATTTTATATTGGCAATTTTAGAATGTTTTTCAAATTGCCACTGATTACGTCACTGTGATATCTGCATAATGAATTATGATTTGCTTTTTTGCATCTATTTGGATACTGAATCCTGATTGCTTTTCTTTTGTTGTTGTTGTTTCTTGCATCAGTTTAAACACATACTGCAAATACATTGTCATATAAGAAAACAAAACGTTAAGTGTCATTGCAATGACAAACTGGCATAAATGTTATTTACGCAAAAGCAAAAACTAAAATAATCTTACATAAAACTTAAACACTACTCTTCTGTTGCCTTCCTTTGGAGATGCAAATCTAGTTCTCACAGTGCCTACAAAAAGACAGGTAAAAATACAGTAGATCACAGTTCTTCAACAGGGGGTCCGATGCGGTACTACGGGGGGCTGACAATTATTGAAAATATTTCAAAGCTAGGTAAGAAGATAAAGGTCAGCTAATTTTTTTTCCCCTCCCAAATTAAAATGGTTGGAACACTTATTATTATTATCAATGATGAAAACAGGCTGCTTTAATATTTTTTGTGAAAACTATTAAACATTTTATTTTCCAGGATTCTCAGCATTTATTTTAAATAGAAATTGTGGTAACACTTTAGTTAAAGCCTTTATGTATAATGCATTATAAAGGTATTCATAATGTTATAATGCATTATATCTTTTCATAAATAATTGTAGCCAAAGTTAAAATCCATTATAATAATTGCAGATTCCTTGTTACATCTGAAACTGTTTGTTGTTAATGTGTTTTAATACATTATACTTTCTAAAGGCGCAACATAAGTATTACAATGTTTTATTACAGTGGTTACAATTATTCATGAAATCATATGATGCATTATAAGGTGCATAAATACTTCTATAATGCATTATATATAAAGGCTTTAAGTAGTGTTACCGAGATATTTTGTATTTGTATTATAAATGTCACCTCCTATCACTTTTGATCAATTTAATATGGAAGCTTGTTTCCGCCACTGAATAAAAAAAATGGTATTTGCAACTTTTTATCTCACAATTTGGAATTTTTTTCTCAGAAATACAAGTTATAAACACAATTTCGAGAAAAAAAGTCAGAATTGCGAGATTAAAAAGTCCCAATAACTCTTTATGTTGTTTATTCTGTGGCAGAAACAAGCTTCTATAATTGAATGCATCTTTGCTGAAAAAATTATTTCTGTAAAAAACATTTTTTAAACATTTTTGAACGGTAATCTATATATTAGTAGTTTAATAAAATAATTAATAAAATGCATTTATTTATTTATTATTTATTAAGTTAATTATTAATCATGGTGTGTATTTACAGTATAGCAGCTACGCGTTATAGCTTCAAGAATTGCTGTACATTTAAAAAAACATAATAGTCCATAACGAACATCTTGGCCCTCGAGGGCAATATCAGTCATCTCAGAGAGCGAATGTGTGTGTGTCTCCACCTTGTTTTCCTCACTCGTGCTGTTTTTGAACAGTGAAGTCTCTGAAGGGAATAGAGAGCTGCCTGGTGTTTGTGCAAGCCTCACACAGCACAACAACATCTCTGCACAACACTCGGCAAAGGTGACGTTTGCCGCCCTCAAATGCATCTCAGAAACTTCACAAAGGCTGGCCGAGGGTCTCTAAAGGATCCAAAATACCACCAAACGAATGTCCTTACATTATAATGAATCAAACTGTACAAAAAACAAACCAAGTTTTAGCATTCTAGAGTTTTTTGTGTTTTCAGGAAGTCATATGTAAATATAAAGAGGATGTTCTGATCCGCAATTTGAAAATTATGTCATTATTTACTCACACTCGTTTTCGTCGACTTTCTACTGTGGAACATAAAAGAAGATATCTCTAGTTTTTTGTCCATACACTAAATGGGATCCAATGTGTTTTTTTTTTCATACTTTTCTTCAGGGTAGTTAATATTACTTTATGCCCACACACTGAGAAAAAAGTCCTCATTCAGCACTCATATCTTCTCTCTATCTGTCGTCTTAGTTTTAAACTCCACCATGCTAACATCATTGCTAGCCTGTGTGGACCCCCGACTGCCATATATCAGACTGAATGGGAATGAAGTGTATCATGGAAGAAACTGAATTACCCTGCTGATAAATCCAGCATTGCTGGTCATCATAAGCCCCGTTTCCACCGAAATTACCCGGAACAATTTGTCCCAAGAACTCTTTTTTCCCAGGAACTCTTTTTTCCCCACCACCTGCTGTTGTCTGAAGTACGCAGTCTAAAGTACCGTGAAGATTAGTCCGGTGACGTAGGACTGCGCGCCACTTTCCAGAACCCACTGGATTTAATCCTCCGCAAATAAACTTAATAAAGCCTGAACCTCGTCGTCGGTCCACCGGTCGTATTTCTTATCGAAACACACAGAGTACCACCCCAAAGTCCCTAGTTACTGGGGAAAGTTCCTGCGGTGGAAACGTGGCTATAATGAGGTATGTTTCGCATGCTGGGACCAGCATGGGATGCTGTTTGCTAGTGCTGGTTTGCTTGACCCCAGCATGGGAAGCAGGAGTGCTGCTTGTCCAGCTACATCAGCTCAGTTTTGCTTGCGAACAGCATGACTGTGCTGATCCACCAGCTAGACCAACACTATACCAGTTCTAACCAGAATTAACCAGCCTGGACCAACATGAAACTCATGCTGGTTTACGCTGGATTTTTCAGCAGATTTCAGAAATTAAACTGGAATTCAACAATCTAAGGCTGCTGTTTTGAATGAACAGGGACATTTCCAAAGACATTTTCCATTTTAGGCTGCCTGTCCCTAGGAAAAAGGGGACCGTGAATTAAACGAAGGAGATCGGGGAAAGACACTTCTGTTAGCCTGGAAGTTAGACTTTAAACAAACATTAAATAACCTTTAATCCATCTCATTGCCTGCTCTCTTTCTTTCTCTTCAATGATGACAGGAACACCTCTACGCTCAGGTTGTCCCCGTTTCCATAATCAGCCGAGTTCAATTATTCTACTTCCCAACGCCAAGCTTCGTTCACAAGGGACCCTACATGCATATTAAAATCCTCCGCAACTTTCACCAGCAATAAAGTATCCGAGAATAATATTAGAAGCTTTTCCATTTTTTTTTTAATCTGGCACTTTTCCATCTTTAGTACACACTCACAAACACGCGCGGAGACGCTCGCACGCTTTCCCAAAACAGCATAACTAGTTTCTTGGGACCTAATTAACATCACCTGCGTTAATTACTGCCTCAAACCAATCAACAGCTTTCCCACTAATTGGGTTTTTTCTCTATCAAGGCCGGAAGTCGCCATGGAGACATGTCACCTGAGGCGTGATGTACACACACACACCGAATAAAAGGGGACAGCCTCCAATTTAGGCTTGTTTGCGTAGCCTCATCAACACACACCTTATGCTAGACTTGAGGGATCAACATTGAGCTGTTGTTTTTGAAGCGGGCGATATGAAACGTGCCCAGGTTCGAGCAGTCGAGGGGAGCAGCTGCGAGAAACTCTCTCCCCAGAGACGCGTGCCAGTCAAGATCCCATGTGTGCGAGCGAACGGGAGAGAGTGAGTGCTGTTTTTCTGCGTTTGCATGTGTTACCTTACACGTGACGCAGTGTTGTTTTTTAAAATCATGCAAATAGTGCAAAGATGGGAGGACTGTTGAGGCCAAAAGAGGTTTGTGATGATGTACGGGTAGAGACGGTCAAGATGTAATGGGATTGATTTCCTTTCTACAGATTCTGTCACATAGACACTTTTGGCAGGCAGCAGGGCCTCTTTGGCCCCATAAATGTGTTGTAAAGTTAGAAGGGCCATGGGGCTGGTCAGTCAAGCTCACAGGGGCCTTCGAAAATCGATAAGGGCTTGTCAGAGGGAGACGCTGTCACTTGTAACACTGACTGCAACAGACACACAACTGAGTGGTGTGTATAGTGCAAAACTTGCTGTCATTTCTAGGTTTCTAGTATGTTGCTAGGTGGTTCCTAGTGTAATGTGCAAAGGTTTCCAATCCTACTCCTGGAGGGCCAACGTCCTGCAAAGTTTAGAAGTTTCTAGTGATCCTCAAGACCTTGATTAGCTGGTTCAGCTGTGTTTGATTAGGGCTGGAGGTAAACTCTGCTGGAAGGTGGCCCTACAGAAGCAGGGTTGGACATCCCTGGTGTTGTGGGTGGTTTGTAAAGTCTTGCTAGGTGGATGCTAGAGTGGATTTTCCAGACCCAAATCAAAAGAGTCCATCTCCAAGTCTCTATGATGTTCTGCTATCTAGATACAAGCTATCTGCTCCACCAGGCACCTACAGTAGGAAGTCAAGGACTGGGTTCTCAAGTCATGGATACATATGTATACATATGCACATACTGTACAGCATACTAAATAATTCAATCAAACGTTTGGTGTAAGAGGGCATAAAAAATACAAAAAGACAAGAACAAAGCAAATATGAGATATATGTGTATAACAATTATTCCTGCCTTTTAATAGCTTATGATGGCTTCCCTATTGCTATTGTGCAGGTACCAGCACCGGGACAAGCTGATCTCGCTCCTCACAAGCATTAAGTATTCACATGATGTTCTTGATTAACCAGTATGGACCAACTGATCAAAAGCCTTGTTTGAGCACTAGCCACCAAGGAACATCTTTTGACAGCTTTCAGCTATCAATCCAAAACCTCTTCACACACTCACCTCCGACCCCCATGAGGAATTTCTGCCCAATACGACTCCCTTGACCACATACGTGTGCGCCTCTCATGCAATATTTAGTGCCCAGAATGGAGGCCATAAAAAAGTGGCCAGGCCTCTGCCATTGTAAATTATAAATCGCTATTGATTTTCTTCGCTTTTTCTTTTGCGCTAGCAAAGCACCTCAGGCTCATTGTGAGACACTACTGGCAGAGAGCACTTTATTAGATTAGGAGAGCTCTCTCTCTCTCTCTCACACACACACACACACACACACACTCAGTTTTAACATCTCAGGGGATGTCATGGGATAGTCAATTCCCCAAATTCGACAATGATATCACTGCCATAAAAAAGAGGGCAGAGTGAAACCGAGGCTGGATCATGGTCCCATGAGGGCCCTGGACGCACGTCTTTGGAGGACCCCCAAACCCCCTCTATAGTCAGTTGTAGATTTATTATAAACAACTAAAAACAGCAGTCAGGGGTATTAGTGGCCAACTTGTGCAGTATGTTTTGAGGGGCCTCGATCCCCTAGTGGCCAGCTTGTGTTGTATGTGCGGGGGGGGGGGGGGGGGGCCCTTAGTGGTCAGCTGTATGTGGTGGGGCGGCCAGGGGCCCTTGTGGTCATTTTGTGCCGTATGACATGAGGGACCAGTGGACCCTAGTGGTCAGCTTGTGCTGTATGTGGCAAGGGAGTTGGGGCCCTTAGTGTTCAGCTTGTGCCGTATGTGCTGGGGGGGGGCCCAGGGGCCCTTGTAGTCAGCTTGTACCGTATGAGCTGAGGGACCAGTGGACCCTAGTGGTCAGCTTGTGCTGTATGTGGCAAGGAAGTTGGGGCCCTTAGTGTTCAGCTTGTGCCGTATGTGCTGGGGGGGGGGGGCCAGGGGCCCTTGTGGTCAGCTTGTGCCATAAGAGCTGAGGGACCATGGAACCCTAGTGGTCAGATTGTGTTGTATGTGGCAAAGGGGTTGGGGCCTTTATAGGTCAGCTTATGCTGTATGTGCTGGGGGAGCCCAGGGGCCCTTGTGGTCAGCTTGTGCCGTATGAGCTGAGGGACCAGGGGATCCTAGTGTTCAGCTTGTGACGTATGTGCTGGGGGGCCCCATGTCCTCAGCTTGTGCTGGGGGGCCCAAGGCACTAGTGGTCAGCTTGTACTCTATGAGCTGAGGGACCCGGGGACCCTAATGGTCAGCTCCCAGTAAGTTTCCATGTTGGATCGAAGACTTAAAGTTTCCTTCTTTTGGACTTTTCCACATTTCGATTTTTCCACAGCATTATGTTCCACCAGCACTAGCATTATACTCCAACTCTACCTGCCAGGAAATCCCATGCTGTCGAACCCCCCTTCATTCTCATCTTTTTCTTTCTCTATTCCTCACTCTTAAGCCTTCTTAAAAGCATCTCACAGGCTTTAAGCAGAAAAGACCTTGGCTAAGAGCATCTTTCATGTTACCGCGCTGTCTCATTAAAGAATGCTTTGCAGCTTCCAGCCCTCCTAATTCAATTAATGTTTTCAAAGGGGGCTTAACTCTACCAACTAATTCATCTATTCTTTAGCTACTGTGTTAACAATTAAGCTTACACCGCCAGGGGTTAAGACACAGTTGGAATAACAAGGATGTTTCTCCACAAAGCACTCCCATAATATTTGGACGTAGTGTGTTTGTATTACTCTCAGATGTCAAGGGTTTGGAATTCGACGGCATTTGTGTGTGTATCTGTGAGCGTGTGCCTGTATGTTTAATCTCCTCTCTTTCCCTCACTGTTTTTCCAGTCTAAGAGCGAGCAAGCTTGTTTGCAACACTTCTCGCAGCCTCTCGACTGCTATCGGCACTATTTGTGTAAACACTCAGGCACTTATCTAATAATTCACTTCAGTCTGCCACCTCAGAGAAACACTGGATTTAGAGGCTTCATCGACATGACCGCCACACAACTCTCTAAAGCATCTCATCTGCCGCCCAGTGGGAATCTATGGCTCGTGTAGGCTGTATTGTTTTCTCTGCTGAAGATTATGTTGTCGTCATAACAAATGAACTTTGTTTGATTCCATGCCCTCAACGGAATCTGCATTTCTTCACATTTTCCCAGAACATCTGTGGAATTATGTGGAATAGATTTAAATCGAATCAAATAAAAAATGTAGCTGAAACATTATTATTATTTAGCAAACAGGCAAAGAACGATTCCAATTTTGACATGTGGAATTTTGTGAATAACAGGTGCATTTGTGAAATCTACATAGCTTTCATTTGAGTGCAGATTCAATGAAGACCTACTATAAAAAATATTTTTGTCGCACAGATGTCTCATGATGATGTTCTCAGGTTTGTGAGGTCTTGTTGAGTGAGAGAAAAATATGGGGGGGGAAGGAAAGAGCTGGCACTGGATTCCTGCAATTGTGTCAGCAGTGCTCTAGTTCCACCAGATCCCGCTTCTAGATTTCAGCTCGACGCGTTCTCCCCTAACCTCTCACTGTCTCCTCTCACAGGGCCCCTTCATTAGGATTTTGCAGCCATTCTAACACCCTTTCTTCTTTGACAAGGCAGGCATATCCTGTTACTGACGCCAAGAAAAAAATAGCTCTGGTAATGGCACGTTGGAGGGCAAGAGCGACCCATAGGACACAATTATTGCTTCCCGTATGTTAACATGTCGAAGAAAGTGTCAAGCCGTTTCAAATCAGTCTCTAACACTCTGCAAACCTATTTTACCAGCATTTTTTCTCTTCAACAAGACTCCTCCAACATCTTTTTGAGTGCACAATTCTTTCATAACTGGGTTAACATAAGCCTGCATTTTGTTCAGTAACTAATAACATGGACAAATGTTGAATAATAGAGGGCAGATGTTGAGAAATCAACAGCTTGCATTCAAATTCATTTGAATGTTACAAAACGGGTCAAAATTGAGAGATATATGCTGAATAGATGAGTCCATTCCCCTCCGCTCTGATCTGAGAGTGGTTAATACGTCCTATAGAAATGCTAATAGGCCTCTTAAAAGGAGTATAATTTCTCCATTGTTCAGTCCTGGTTGTCTTTTAATGTGGAGGTCTGGAGGACTGAAAGTGGTCTCCTCATTTGAACTCTCAATAAACAGAGGTGAAAAGTGCTGATGGTACTACTTGAATGAGAAATGAATGAGAAAATCCTGACTAAACTTCTGAAGGGTCACAACTAGTTTTGGTTACCATTTTAGAGTTGAACGTATGATCACTAAATTTCAGCTCAAACATTAAAAAACATTTTTTTTTACATATATTTCATCCCCAGTTCTTAGCCGATACTGTTGTATCCTACTGTTGTATCTCTTTTCAAGAGAACAGACTTTATTGGGGGGGAAATTGGCAAAAAAGGGACTTCATTTCACACAACTAAATATTTTCACACAATAAATATTGACAAATTTGAAAATTATGACTTACGTTATTTGTTCCGCAAGAGCTGAGGGACCATGGAACCCTAGTGGTCAGATTGTGTTGTATGTGGCAAAGGGGTCAGTTTATGCTGTATGTGCTGGGGAAGCCCAGGGGCCCTTGTGGTCAGCTTGTGCCGTATGAGCTGAGGGACCAGGGGATCCTAGTGTTCAGCTTGTGCTGGATGTGCTAGGGGGCCCCATGTCCTCAGCTTGTGCTGGGGGGCCCAAGGCACTAGTGGTCAGCTTGTACTGTATGAGCTGAGGGACCCAGGGACCCTAGTGGTCAGCTTGTGCTGGGGGGCCCAAGGCACTAGTGGTCAGCTTGTACTGTATGAGCTGAGGGACCCAGGGACCCTAATGGTAAGATTATGCTATATAAGCTGAGGGGCCCGGGGCCCCTAGTGGTCAGCTCCCAGTAAGTTTCCATGTTGGATGGAAGACTTAAAGTTTCCTTCTTTTTGGACTTTTCCACATTTCGATTTTTCCACAGCATTATGTTCCACCAGCACTAGCATTATACTCCAACTCTGCCTGCCAGGAAATCCCATGCTGTCGAACCCCCCTTCATTCTCATCTCTTTCTTTCTCTATTCCTCGCTCTTAAGCGACAAAATTGTCAATAAACTAAATATTTATTGACAAAATTGTCAATAAATATTGACAATTTTGAAAATTATGACTGACGTTATTTGTTCAGATTATCAGTGTAATAAAATATTTGATAGATTTTCATTTTAACTCTTTCCCCGATAGCATTTATTTAAAAAAAGTTGGCAGGCACCGCTAGCATTTGATCATTTTTATCAAATTTCATGGCCCCCAGAATATTTTGTTGTATGAATATCTGAACATGCAATATATCAAAAGAAAGAACAGACCCTGTGCTTTTAAACAAACAAAAAAAAATGCATTCTTTTTTATCAGCACTTAAATGTGGGTAAGTATCATAAAAAAAGCATTTTGAGCAAAAAGCTGAGAAAAACGCGTTTTCCCCCTACTGTATAACAGTGAAAACACAGAAAGCCGGAAATTTCTGTCAATTGCAGGGAAGCGCTCTCTCATAAATTACGGAAATTTCCGTCAATGGGGAGGAAAGAGTTAATGTATGGATCTGGGATGAGGGTAAAACGATAAAATCTGTACATACTGTAAAAGGCTTTTAAAATGGAGGCATGGCAAAAAGTTTCAAGACTTTTAATGTGACCTTCATATAACAAAAATAAAAAGTTTTGAAATAAGGTAAAATCAACTCGCGTAACATAAAATTGCTGAATTTTAAGAAGCACTTTAAGGAATGAATTAGCAGTGTGTGTGATCTGTATGATAGCTGAGTCCAGGTGATATTGGATATCAATGGTACAGTAACAAAACCCATATTGTGCTTCAAACATGAGATGTGAGGAAGAGAGCCAGAGAACAAGGATAATTACAAGAGGAGTTGACACTCGGATTCCAACACAACACCATACGCTCATTAGCTCTCCCTCCCACAATCGCTCCCTCCCTCTCTTTCTCCCTTGTCTATCTTTATTTTTCACTCTCTCCTGATCTCTCTGTCAGTCTTCATCGGCCGACTAGCATCTGATCCATTACACAAAAACACTAAAACACAAATTAAACACTTATAATTTGATCTGCCTCGTAATGTGCATTAGCGCACCACAAACACCATCATCCAATTTACCATAACTAATCATTTAAAAGGCCTCCAGTTTACAATTAAGGCCCACGTGGAATGTGTGCACAAAGAACTCTGCAATTACCGTCATTCATAAACAATTACGAATAAGAGTGTCCACCATTTAGAAAAGGGAAAAATGTTTAGAAATTAGTTTCATTTTAAATTTAGGAAAACACATGCGCCAAGCTCTTAGAAATGTATTCTTTTGTATTCATGTTAGTGAGCTTTTGGTTATATGATGAGTGTAGTATTCTCAGCGCATGTTAAAATTCATTTAGCAGATTTTTCTGCAAATATTAGCGTAGGTTTATCTAGGTTTAGATCTATATATAGTTTGCAAAATCACACACACAAACTACATGGAGTCTACATACAGTAAAACAAAAGCAAACAAGCAAACTCAAGCCTGTTAGACAGCGAGATGGGCTGCGCTAAACAAAAGCAAGAGGCCAAAAAAGATCAAACTTGGCGGAACTTTGACATGTTTGTCATCTGCAAACTATTTTTTTTTTTTTTTTTTGCAGAGCCAAGAAAACAAACATTTCAGAACAGCCATTTAACTGTTTGCCATTAGTTAGAGCAGGCAGAAAAAAAAGTAGTATGAGGAAGAGATGAAGAAAGAAAGAGCGGCAGAGAGAAAGATGAGAGGAAAACAAAACAGAGAAGCCAAGCGTTATTTAAACCAGTCTGCCACAAAAGAGAACGATAAATAAACCCATTGTTGTTTTTGCTTTAACCCGAACAAAAGTGCACTGTAGAGACACCGCAAAAAAAAGGCTAAATGTTTTTTTGTTTGAAGAATAGAGAGGGAAAAAAAGAAACACTAAGACTATCATTCTTCAGTTTTTACACTGTTAAGATAAACTGGGTTGAAACATTTCTCTTCTTTCTCTTCACTTCACTGAAAGAACGAATCTGAAATCAGAACTGTAGTTGTAATGTTTAGCACAAGCAAACATCTGCAGCTTCCCGCAACTTCAGTTTCTTGCAAAACATATTGATATTGACTAACTTTGTACCCATAAAACCATTAGCCATAAAATTGTACAACACTTCAATAATATACGAATATTCTAATGTTTTAGGCTACATTGAGAGCGATTAGGTTGATGATGGTGTGGGCAGGATATACACTACAAATATATAACTATATCTCTTACTGTCTTATTTGGTGTGATTTGACTGTGATGTTTGTCTCTTACTTTGGAACTCCAGCAAGTTCCTGCTTATGAGAACCAAATGTTGGCACAGTTTTTGCAGCAGCGGCGGCTCTTAAAGTGACAGCAGCCTCTAATGATGCCTGTCATTAATGTTAATCAAAGAACAAAGGTAACAGAGAAAATCATTGACTGCTCTTGACTAAAGATATTTTGTAGCTTTAATAATGATTAATCTATATTTAATTTTTAATTTGATAACTTTATTCAATTTCTGTATAGGGCACAAGTAAATATGACGTTTATTATGGGTTTATGTGAGGATTGTTTTAAGTTCACTTAAATTAAAAGTTGTTATATTTTTTGAAGACTATTAAATGTAAAAAAAATTGATAGCTTTCAATTACACTGAATGTTGAATGGCTATAATTAATGTTTAAAACTGAGATCAAAAAATTAATTTTCATTGAGACATCAGTATCTGTATTAGTATCAGTAAAACTGGCCTTCATTCATAAAAAGATGCCATTAAACAAGTATTTAAAAAAACGTAAGTGTTTTTAATCGTGATTAATCACAGAAAAAATGTGTGATTAATCTATTAAATATATAATTATTCTCCAAACATAGCTATCTATATTGTAAATACTAATTATATATATATATATATGATACATATGATATATATATATACACATGAATAATGTACGTTAAGTATATGAAATTAAACTACTTTAAAGAACATTAGAACATTAGGCCATTTAGTCCCTAGAGTGATATTTGCAGAAAAACTTTTGTATGCACACAATTTCTCATGAATTTCTCATGAAACAGTATTTCAGGAGATTTGCACTACTACTTAGTACCAGATTTGGCTCACATGTGGACATAATGAGGCAGGTAATTGGCCGAGCAGTATAGAGTAACAAAGAGGTGCATTTGGAGCCAGGAACACACGAGCCGTTTTGGTTCAGCAGTCTTTTAAAAAGCTGCAGCAGTGCTTGAATGTAATGCACTGCAGAGCTAACTTCAACATCTCTCCCTGGGCGAAACGCTTAAAGCAGCATGTGCTTTTAATTAAACGTATAATTCAACAAATATAAACAGTTATAATCTATTAACCATACAGTATATGCAGGGAGGAAGTGTGAACTCTGAGCGGGCGGAAAAGAATGAAAATGAGGTGACAAGAGTTCAAGAAAGTTCATGATGATGTTAAAGGAATATTCCAGGTTACTTACAAAGAATATAAATCTCTAATCTTATAAATGGATAATTTTGTTTTTTCACCCTCAAAAAAACCCTTTGCATATACTGTATATAAACTCAGAATATTCAATCAAAACCTTTGTTGACAAAAAATGTGACTATATGCAGTTATTTCTTTTTCTGTATTTAATATATTTTTAAAAAGTTTGTATTTTGCCTTTAATTTATGAATAGGTACAAGACAAAAAGAAATTATGGGGAGATGAGCCGCATGAGCACCATGTCAGCTACACCATAGCCAACATCTACATTTCTGAAACGCATTTAAGCAACCAGAACCCCTTTAAATAATCTGTTTTATGAGTATAATTGGAATGATATTGACATTATAATTAAAAAATGAATTCGCTTTTCACAGAACATTATAATTAGCTTAACAACTACGAATAAAGCAGCTCTGGGAATTCAGGAGGCATGATGTTGTTTTGGTGACCCTGACATATTACGATGTGTAGCAGCATATTCATATGGCAGACTCATAAACTCAGCAGAGGTTCCCACACAAATCACGTCCGCCTAAATACTCCATTTATGTGTTTACCCACCATGTGCTCTGGTCATTCTGGGTAAATCAAGACCCAACCAGGATTTGTTTTCGACGTTCGCATGTTTACGGACACTCGCACTTCAAGATACGAAGGGCACACAAAAGTTGATATCTCCCACAAAGTGATGAAAACTAGGAAAAACATGCATGCACTACAAAGAATGCAAAGTGAAGGTCAGTGTGGTTGATTCAAGGGGGAAATGCTGTCCCTCCTGCCTTGCACACAGCACAGGTTTTCCTACTATTGTCATCAGCAAGAATGATAACGGGACTCATTACAGCCAACCAATTGTCAGCTTTTCCGGGACAAATTATAAAAAGAAACAAAAGAAATCCACACGCCCTGTCATTGTAACGGAGCTCTGGAGGACCGTTCCCTCAAGCTTGTGTCTTTCGCTCCAAAGCCAGAAATGTTGGCATGACGCGGAAAAACACACTGCCCATAGAAAACATTGAAAACACTTTCACATTCCACATGATATGAGTGCATTGAGTGCCTTACATCTCATTTGAAATGTTTTATTCTGTGTCCTCTCTGTCACGCCCCTTTTGAAGTCATTTACACTTCTTTATTACTGGATTCTTTCCAGTTTTGAGATTGAGCAAAGCAATACTGTTATCACTTTGGGAGTTTCCACATCATGACCACCAAAAATGATTTGGATTTTTTTTTACAACCCATTACAAAAGGTTGTTAGGTTTAAAGTTATAAGACCACAGATATACTGTTTTAAATTTAATACAATATATATATATATATATTTGGACACTTTCTGGTTGGAGCTAGTCCTTTAGTTTTTGGTTAAAAGTAATAGCAAAAACTTATTATATATTATTATAAATTTAAAGACTTTCTGGTTAGGACTAGTTCTTTACTTTTTGGTTAAAAGTAATAGTAAAAACATATTACAAATGATTACAAATGTGGGCCATGTACACAGTCTAAATAAAACGAAAGTTATTTCTTTGATTCTGCCCCGACCATCACCCTTACCACATGCTCTCTGTCAAATAAGGTGTATGGCAGCGTGCCCAATAGGGCAGAGTCTGATCGAGTCCCGGTGTTGTACAATCGCATAAGGGCCTGGCATGATGGATTAAGCTGTGGGGAAACAGAGAGGTCTGCTGTATATCATCCACCTACAGCCAGAATGCAAAACCACAGGCCCCCTACTGACAGCTTCATTATTTACTGGTGCTGTTGGCCATGGGAATGCTACGCGCCATTCCTGCTCCTCACATGCTATTTGAAACTGTATTCCGATTTATTACTTATGGTTTTCATGAATGGAGGGAATCCAGGTATGGGATTAATTATGTGCTTGACTTTATCAGTTTATCTATCTTGATGAAAACTATTCATTCTTTCCATCTTTCCAAAATAGGCCAAAACAGAAATCTGAGTTACATTTAAAAAAAATTAATATAATTTTTCAATATATTTTTCAAGGTAAGAAGTTTTTGTTTTTTCAAAAATCATGCATTATAAATTCATAAATAAGATTGTTTTTTTTTTGTACCACATCAAATTTTACTACCTAAACTAACCTTGCAATGTCATGAAAAGGCCAAATTATCTGATACTGTAAGAGGCTCAATTATATAATTTCCATATCTATGATATTGTTTCCTGTTTTATGTTTTAGCTTGTTTGTTTGTACATGAATTTGTTGGTCTTAAAAAATTTAAATTTTTACAAAAATTATTTCCTATAATAATAAGAATAATAATAAATGTCAAACTACCCAATAAGGTTTTTTTTTCCTGTTCTTATTATTATATTATGATATAGGACAGTATTATATTATATTATTATATTTATATTATATTATTAATAGATTTAGAATGAATGCCATCTCATTGACCAAAGTTAACTTAACTTGACTTAAGTTAACTTAAATTTAGGTTTGTTCATCACACAAAGCTATCATATGGCTTCAGAAGACTTTAAATATACTGCAGAAGTTGTATGGATCACTTGAATGGTGTTTTCATATAATTGGACAGCCTATATTTTGACTGCTCACTGTATATTTTTGTTATATATGGATGATAGTTGCATGAAATTTCTTCTTAAGTGTCCATTTGAAGAAAATAAATAAAATGTTACATAACAAAAAATATTGGTACAACATAAATATACAAAATAATTTTTTGTCACACCATTCCTTTATAGACTTTATAAGAGAATACAAGAGATTTCATGCTTAATGTGGTATACACAGCTGTCCAGGTAACATCTTTCCCATAGGGCCCTTTAACTGCAGTCCGAAGTGCTGACTCCCTTCTGTTTATTTCTGTCTGTCTATTTCTGGCTGCTTATAACACAAACTACACTACAAAAACACAACCCTTACCCCCAAACGAAAAAAAACAGGGGAGGGTTCAGAACCCCGAACTCCCTCCGGGAATACATTCCTCTCCATTAGCTGATCCGAGCCCACTTCCTGTGGGAGTAGGGAGGCCGCCATCGCTCTCTGAGCCAGGGCCCTCCAGAACAGGAAGTAATCCAGCGAGTAGAGGAATTCATCATTCAGAGCCCTCCACACATCTGACGGCGACATGTCGACGACTTCCCCGACTCCGTCAAACGCACACACACACAAAAACACTCCGTTCCTTATCTTAGCATGGGTCTGACCTTTGCACCTTTGTCTGTGGATACAAGCTTACAGAAAGGATGTGCATGAGAGAAGGCAGAAACATAATTAGATTCCCTCTCTGCACTACAATCAGCACCTGCAAGTACATTTAATGCCGTTTGTCACAGGACGAGGAAAGGGAATCAACTTCCTGTTAGTGCCAGCTCTGGTCGGTGACCCAAGCCCTTTTTTCCATTGTTGCAGCTCAATGTACTTGACATATGGAACTAAATGCACCACCTACAACAAAATTGCATGTATTTTTTTGTACCACAACATTCAGAGCCGAGGTATTTTGTGATGAGAATTTTTTTTTGTTGTTGTTGTTGCAAAAAGCAATAAGCAAAACCTTAAAACTATATTTTTATATTAACTGAAGACAATGCGTATAGTGTTTACCTATTCAAAACTCCACTAAGCAAGAGGTATTATGGGTAGTGTCAGGTGTTACTATTCCGTTACTAGGGTGTCGCTAGGTGGTTACGCCATTGAATTGAGTATTCACTGAAAATGGCACATAGGGATGCATAAATGCTAAATATTACACTCAACAGTGTTATTAAATGACTAGCGTTTTTAAAGTTTAACTTTAAAAAAAGTGGAAACGAGGATGCAAAATTAAATATCCAGTATTGACAAATAATAATAAATTAAAATATATTTGTATAGTTCATTAAGTCATAAAATGCTACACTATTTTACCTAAATAAATTGAAAATAAAACAAATAACTAAACCATATTAAATTTGTCATCAATATGAAATTCAAAGAAATTCATTTTAATATATGCTAAAGATTACTCTTAGCTGTGTTAAATGATTAGTGATTTTTTAAAAAAGTGAAAATGAGGACGCAAAATTAAATATCCGATACCAACCAATAACTATAAATTAAACAATCTCAAATAAAAGAGATTTTATAGTTCATTGTCATATCTCCCATCCATTTATCATCTATCCATCCATCATCCATCATCCATCTACTTATTATAACTGTGAATATAAATATAATGTGAATTATTAATATAATTATTCACTGCAATTCAAGTCTCAGACCAAGTCTCAATCTGGTACATTGAAAACCAGATACTAGTCAGCCCACAACTAATTTTTCCATCCACCATTCTGCATCCTCACTTAGTTTTTGTACAATTTGTCTGTGCCTTTGACCTTCCGGCGTTGACAACGTGCCTGTCCCTTTCTGTTCACAAGTCAGTTCCTAAGGCCTTGGGGGTCATTTTCTTTTGTGACATATGCGCAAAGGGGTCGAAAAGCTTCACGCCCTGTCCTCTGCCATACATTTCCATCCTATTCTTGATCTATTATCACCTGAGACAAACCTTCACACTCTTTGTTTAAGATCCTTGTTTGACGCACCAGGCTTATTCTACATGGAATAACCTCACAATGACTTTTATTAATAGGCTTGTTTATTACTGAACTCCACCAACAAAGACTCACTGCACGCTAAAAAACACCTCGCAGCCAGACTGGATGTGATTATATTTATATCCAAGTGCCAACACCGAGCGACACTTCCATCCCTACGATCTCTGCTGCTTTCCGCAGACTAAACCATCCGGGCGTTAAAGATGTTGTTAATCTTCCTTGACTTAGATTCTTAGACTGCTAAATTATAGGCCAGGCGCTAAACAAGTGAGGATGCAAAAATGGCTGTTTATGCGGTGGCGCTGATTTGCCTACATAATATCCAGCCGTGCTCTGACATTAAGAGATGAGGCCCTCGCTGAGGAGACTGTCTAAACAAATCAGAGGACGCGTGAAAACAAACCAGCGTGTTGTGACTGGAGCTCGAGTGAAACGTCTCAGTTCCTCTGCCTGTTTAGAAACAAACCTCCTTCAGCCAGAAACTGTAAAGATCTGAAATCTGCGGGATCGTCTCTGCCTGTCTCGCGACGACAAATCCCTGTCATGCCACTGGCGTGTTCCCTCTGAAAGGTTGACGGGGGTAGGTGTAGGGGGCAGATGTAGAGAACGGTTTGCGTGTCAGGGGTGGGTGGTGAGGGTTCTTACGAGGAAGATTTTCCCTCAGCCAAACTACACCAGAACATGACCTGAATTTATGATCTAGCTCTTGTGGGTTGGAAGAACAGGACAGATCTTGAAGTCACAACATGAAGCTTTTTGTGTGCAGGGAGTAAAACCATGACTTAAATCATCAAATCAAAAGGCTGTCTTTGCAATGGCAAGTGAGTTTACATTATGGTTTTGTGTCTCCATTTTAATCCACAGCTCGCTGCACATTTAACCAATTAGCATCTCACTATCGGGTGACATCTAAGGCTAGAAAAATAAGGCCTGGTTTCACAGACGGGGCTTAGATTAAGCCAGGACTAGGCCTTAGTTTAAATAGTACATTTAAGTAGCTTTTATAAATTTACCTCCCCAAACGGACGAGGTGTTTATACTTGACGTGCTCGCCGTTGTACAATTGTTTGAAACGACAGGGGGCGACTTGGAGTAATTGTCCTCTAAACCATCAGGAATCAGCGGTGAGAATGTACACACGTGAGAAGGTACCCTGACTGAGCCTGGTTTCTCCCAAGGTTTTTTTCTCTCCATTCTGTCACCTGATGAAGTAAGTTTTGGTTCCTTGCCACCATCACCTCTGTTGCCTTTGGCTTTTGACTTGCTTAGTTGGGGACACTAAATATTCAACTATATTACTGATCTGTCTGTATTGACACTATATGATAATTGAAATGAGCTGGATGACATCACCGTTTTCTCCAGAGCAGCTGTACAGCCGAATCAAATTCTGTTGCATTATTTTCCTGTTAACACTGTGAAGCTGCTTTGAAACAATCGGCATTGTAAAAAGCACTATATAATTAAAAAGGTGACTTGACTTGACTTGATTTTTGTCTTAGTACACTTCACAAAAGCCACACTACAAAAGAATCGTGTAAAACCCAGTAAACCTTTTAAACCAAAGATTATTACTGACATTAGAACAAAATATATGGATATGAGAACATGTACAAAATTAAACAACCAATAATTATTCATTTCACTAAACATTTTCATAACATTTTTATTAAACATGGACCTTTATTTTCATCAAAAGGGCTTATCTCTGCTATTGTAGGCTTATTTTGTAAATGTAAGCAACTAATTTAGACACACGCAAACTGTGCTGGTGTGGTGAGACATACATCCTCGGCCAGATTCGCCTCGAAGTCGTGCTTCTTTGGAAGCGGCGCCGCACAGAAAGTTACAAAAACTGCCATGCACACCGTCATGCAAAATGGGTTTACGCGCGCTCAATGCGCAATTATGCCAATGCCGCAATGACATAATTTTTGCCACGCGCACCCAAGCGAACTTGCGGAAGTGTCGAGTATAAATCACCCTTAAGCCTTGTCTGTGAAACCGGGGGTAAGACTTTCAATTCATGCCTGACAATTTATAATTTTAAAGGACTAGCTATTTCATTCCAATTGAAACAGATATAGCTAAAACATTTCCTGTCAAAAGATCTGCTCAAGTTTAAAGAAAATTTTAGAAAAGTTTAATCAAAATTAAAGATAAAAAATGTCACCTGTAAAGCAGCTCTACAATGGTGGCATTATTCAGCTCAAGTCAGTTCAATGTTGAGTCTATTCGTTTCAATGACAGCGTCAAGTTAGCGTCATTATCCAGCTCAACTCAGTTCAAATTTTGTTTTCATCCAATAGTGTCGATGCAGATAAAGTCTGCGTAAACCGGAAGTTGCGACAAACTTTACTCCAGTATTGTGACGTATTTTCAGAGTAAAACAGAATATTAAATGAGAAAAAATAGAGGGCGTGGCTTGTTTTTCCCCACTGGGAATTGGTTGGATCTAGAAAAGTAGGCATTCCATTCAGCTCATTATCAAAGCTCTCAGCAGACTGACAGTTGGAAAGGGATGTTCAACCCAAGCCGTCAAACTGACGTCATCAGAGACGGAAGGCCATTCTGGAGGGGAAGTACATTTTAAGATTAAGATTAAAGATTACCAAAACAAAAAAGTGTTTGTGGATTAACTCGCACGGATGTATTGTTTACCACAAGGCTAGCAATAGGGTTCATTTTGATTTCATGCTGACTTAAAGTCAATAATTGTTAGAGCCATAACTACATTTAATATAAGGCAAAATATTACAAAATTATAAGAGTGATTATGTTTTTGATAAATGTATATTTTGTGTTATTTGTATTGTATCACGCGATTTTGACTAGTTTATACGTATTGCGTATGCGTAATAATTCTGAAGAAGAAAAGGAAGAAGGAAGGGTTGGTGTTTTGACCGTGGAAACGGATAGAATTTATGTTTTTGAACATGAATAAGTGTAAATAGTTTTTGAGTTTGATTTCTTGTAAAATGTAACTTAACCCAAGAAAAAGTAAAGCTTTGCAAGGAAAGTTATGGATTCACGCGTCAAATCCTTTGTACTACACCCTTGTGGAAATGGCGATCAACGGAAAACGGCTTAGATCGCCATTACAATATAATATTGCAGAATATAAATTGCCCTTTTACTAAGAAATAATAAAATATTATGGCAAACCTTTTAAGAAGTTTAACTTTTCTTTTCAATATTTTTTTTTCGTTATGATATCAGGACCTAAAATATCAGCATTAATTTTAAATCAGAAATGAAATGTTCATCATAGAATAGGTGTCATTTTATGTATGAATTGCTTATAATACATTTTTTTCAATAAATTAATAGATTCGGATAAAAAAATCCTAACATTAATGCTAATGCTGTTGACTGAGCAGTGTTATTCTTTTAGAAAAGGACTATAAAGCCATCGGATGGTGGAGATGAACAAGCGGTGTGCTAAATGCTTGACGGATGGGCCCTGCCTTGTCTCCAATTGACCGTGTGACATCAGCGATGTGAGGCTCGTGTCAGTAACGTGGCGCTAATGGCAGCCTAAGCTACGGTTCCTGACTGAGCAATCTATTAGTGCCTAATCGCCAGTGCCATATATCCTGAGCGATCCAGCTTTCCTATGCATCACATAGTGTGTGCAGGAACAAAATCAGCCATCCTGTCATTTACAGGCATCTTTTTTTTTTAACCCCACCCCAGCTCTGGAATAGATCTTAATGTGATTTAATTCCATCTAAATGTGCCAGAACTATTGATGATTTTTTTTTTTTAATGATAACACGGCTATTAAAGAGAACGGCAAGTCGTGGGATTTCTGTTGTAAAAATGGTTGACCAAGCTCTCATTCGCCAATTAAGAATAAAAATGCCTGGGCTATAACTCATTATATTATAGCCACTCTGAAATGAAATCATGTTTGAAAAGGAAGCGCCCCTGAGCACCAGAACAGTTTTACCATCTTTTAACTGCATAATGTACATCAAACCTCAAAAATGTCTCTTTTTATTTAACTTTTTACTCAAACCACTCAGTTATTTGTACTAACTTGCAATATTGAGATGAAAACTCTAAAATCTTCCGACATAAACACAGCGTTCCTGACACAGGCCCTCAGGAAAGATGGATGACTCCACTTCCTCATATTATCTCATAGAACTCTGACATTAGTCAACAGAGGAAATGTAGCCATTTCCTTCAACAGGCCAAGATACATGTGTCTCATCATGTGAGCCTTTGAACATGTTTATTGTTTGGATGGGATTCTTATCCTCCACTCATAAGCAGTTCTTCTCGATTAGAGATGTCCAAAGAGACTAGAGCAACGGAAGCTAATGAGCTAGCCTAGTTAGCATACCAAGATGTTGAATTATGGACCACCGTCTTTGCAATGCACAGGATCCGAACGCAATGAGTACGACTGGATGAGGGGCCAAAAGCTCCGGGCTTAACCTTCCAAAGGGTCACAAGGGAAAATTCTGACTAAACAATTCGTCCCTTGTCCACTAATCAATACGGACCGCAACGCACTTGCCAGTGAGAGAGAGCGAGTGGTTTGTTTTATTGCTATTTATTTTTCACTTTCATTGCGTTTCCCATCTCTCCTTCCCTTAAGGAGAAACAGGAGGAGGTGGCACACCCCAGGCGGCGAGCAATTATTAAAATGGGACCCAGGTGGCCTGCCATCGGTCTTGCCACTTGAGCAAGGCGGCAATGCCTTGACGGCTAATCGATTAGTGCTCTCATGAAAGCAGCACTGTGACCCTTGACCCCCCGGATAAGCTTCCTGCCTGACAGCTGACATGGGGAGTGCTTTACTTGACTGAATTAGAAATCTGCAGCGTTTCTCTTTTATGATGTCTCTTCGTTTCTTATTCCGCCCCAAGGAGGTAGAGGGTGGACATGTCTTTTTTTCTAGTATGAATGTGAGGCAAAAAGAGCATGACTTGCTTTAGTACTGAATCTCATTGATGAAGAGTATTTGATGTTGAAGTTGTGCAAGGTGTCGCTGTTCCCTGAACTAATATGCAGTTTTGATCTTAAACTCTTGTTTTTTTCTAACTCTTGTATGTACTATAATACTATATAATGAACAAACCGACCATTGTTACTGAACTTTAAGTTCAAATGAAGAGCACATTAAAATCATTGCAATATCCACAATGTTCATCAACTTTATATCACAAATCAATGGCAAATATATTGTGATTATATTTGATATACGGCCCAGTCCTGGTTACATGGCCTCTGTCTGCCTCAAGTGCATGATTTAGGCCCATCATGCCAGGGTATGTTTGTTGTTGTACAGCCGTCTTGCGTGTTGTCGGGGACAACCAAGACGATGAATAAGGCCATCGATCAGGGCAGCTGGCGCAGAGAGAGCAGGGGCCCACAGTGGGGACAACAATGCTGTGCTCAGTGGGACACTGTTCTTCTCTTCCTGGAGCGCTTTGGAGGGGAAGTCGTCTGTCGAACACCCTCCAAGCACGATCGCCGGACAGACCTGTCGAACAGGAAGAGCCCACTGACCCACACAAAGGGGCCGACGGCATGGCCAGTACATGACATCATCTCATATCAAGGACAGGCAATTCCCCCTGATGAAGACGCTGAAATAAGAGGCTAACGGCGTTCTCTCTTTATCACCGTCTCAGATTTGTTTACAGACACCGACAGTCAGACGGTGTCGTCGAGAGGGGTGGGGTGGCGACAGTGCGTGGTGAATGCATTAAAGTTGGCCCGAACAGCAGGAGTGGCAGCTGTGGCAGACTCCAGGCATTCTTCCTTTCATTGTGACTCAGTTGTAGGAGGGAAGCGCCCGAGGACATGAAGCTGTGTGGCTTGCATGGCACCAAAAGAGGAGGGCACCTTGTGTTCGTACCCTGCCAATACGAACTCCTGAAATATGTCTCAAATAGCACAGCTGAGGGGGAGGGGGGGGGGGGGGGCTGATTGCAGCTACATCAGACCGGCATTCAAAAAACAAAAGCACATAAAAACAGAAGAAGAAAATGAAAGAGTGCTCCAACCCAAAAGAGAGAGGTCGGCTTGACTTGCCACCAGTCTGCTCTCGTTTTAGGGCATTGTCCCCACAGGGCCTGCCGTGTAATTGGTGAAAAGAGGTTTTATATATTCTCTTTATCATGTGGTGGTGGTCGATAAGCCAAGTTCATGGAACTGCTGTAGAAAGTGCATGCGTGGATGTGAGGTGACTACTGGAAAAACAGTCCAAATGCCTTGAGAGACATCTTCACCTTACACAGATGGAAAGGTCTTCCTCTTGACTTTAGTCATGTATTTCTAAGGAAGATGATATTCAGTATTAAACTTCGAAATATGATTGGGTTGCAAAAAGTGGGATCATCTTAACCCAAGCAGAACTCAAGAAGAACTCAAACCCTGGTCAACCAAGCAGAACTCAAGCCACCACACAATTTGAAGACGCTTCACTGCTTAGTCTGTGTCAGGTTGTCTGAGAGACAGAGATCAACAGAGAGATGAGAAATCTTCCACAAAGATGGCTGCGGTGTCGGCCGCCTGTTAATTACCCAGCGGTAAAGCGGTCCAGACAGGCTGACACAGGGAGTCCCCCACCCTGAACCAGTGGCTCATTCCTGAGCTCCAGGCTGGCTCTCTCCTGCCCACCCTTACACACTTTAAAGACCTTTCTGCACCCAGTGAGGCCATCAATAGGACCAAAAAATGTGTCATATTATAGGCTGTGTGGAGCTTGATAAAACAATTTTACGCCTGGGTTATGCTTTTTAAGTAAGCTATGTTACAATGTGGTTTTAGCTGCGAAGAATCCAAATAATGTGAAGCAAAAGCAAAACAAGTGGATGTGGTGGCTCAATAGAAGCTTGTACAGTCAATGTGAAATTATTTGTGAGTCATTTACTTTTTACTTGGGTAAGAGATTGCTTTTTATTAAAACTCAGATTTCAACTTTTGCTTTCTTATATGAAGATCATATTAAAACTGAAACTTTTAACATCCTTTTTTACTTTTCAAATGTCAGGATAGATTTTATTTTATCCTTAATTGTAAAATTTGAATTATTACATGTTAAATGTACTATGATTATCTAAACAAAGACAAAGACATTTTCAATATTTATTGTCAGAAAAAAAAAAAATGCATTAATTTAAATATACGACTGTCCCACAGTTGTGACATCATTTCCACAGCAAACTTCCCCTTAATAGGTAACAATGTTAGTGTACATGTTTACCAAAGTTACAACAGTATAAGTATGTGTATGTGTGATATTATTGGATTTATTGGATGAGAACTGAACTGAGATGGACGATAAAAGCACTGTCTTCTGCAGAACTGAACTGAACTGAATCAACACTGAACTGACTTCAGCTAAACAATGACACTATTTTCGTTTAGAGCTGCTGTACAGCCAAAATGAAATTTTCCTATTATCACTGTAAAGCTGCTTTGAAACAATCTGTATTGTATAAAACGCTATATAAATAAAGGTGACTTGACATGACGTGTAAAAAAAGAAGTAAATATTAATTGTAAACAGAATTTACTGTGCAAAAAATGTGAAAATATTATTTAATTGTGTGTATTTAGGATCCATAAAATTCTAGTTATTAAATTAACCTTAGCAAGACAAAAAAAGGTCGGAGCATTGTGTTCTGCAAGGAAAAGAGGGCATGTTTTATCATGCAACATCCCTTTGACAGCGTGAGCTCTATTTCCTGGCAACCCTAACCACTTGCTTCCTCCAGCAGGTAGTGCCATAAAAACACACTAAGACACACACACGCACTCGTTTAGGGTTGGCGGCGCCCCGGTCTTCCAGCACCCCACCGCCTGTCTTTGATGGGCCTGCTGTGTGGACGCAGCCATCCGTTAAATCTGACAAGGTTTGCGTTTTTATTCAGACCCTGCTATTAATAATGGAGTGATGCATGACCGCCACGTCCAGAGCCTCCCCCACTTTTAGATTCTCTCAAGGCAGTGCTGACTCGCTACCCGAGTGACTTCACAACGCACGTCACCAACATCTACACCTTGTTTACATTCTCAGCGTGACCCATTCAGTTGAATTTGCCTGCAACCTGTATTAATGACTGTTATGGGTCTGAAGTTTCCCCACCAACTAAGATGTTGAACTTCGGAGGCTCAAAACTTTTTGGGGAGGAATTCACCAGGGGTTGGGGTCTAGTTCTGCAAGTGACGAAGAATCTGCAAACAGCCAAGCGTACGGCCTGTCAATCATCACTCCCCACCGTCCCCAGAGGGTTTTCCTCTGCAGCGACCCCCTCCTCCTTCAAAAAAGCTAAATCGAGGATGAAGGCGAGTAAAAAGAATTTCAGGGCTATATTGGACCTACTAGCTGGAGGCGCTGGCACTGAAGCTTCTTACATAAATACACATTCCCAGACACCTCCAGGGTGAAGAATAATAAGGACACCTCCATGTCACCTTCCTCTTACCATAACTGCAAAAAAGCACAGGTATCTGCAAAGAGGACACCAACCGGTGGAGATGAATATGCAGGGGCTTCTGTCTGCTCTTTCATGACTTTATCATTTATCTGCAGAAAAATGGCTTGGTCCTTTTTGTGTGCGCAAAGAAAACAGTCGAGACTGACAGCTACCGTGGCATCCTCAATCATGCCGTGCCTTGGTGGTGACAGTCCACCAATTCCCCAAGGTCCAGCTGTCCCCAGACCCTCGCTGTCACTGCAAGACCAGACCAGTGCCAAAAGACCAGTCGTCCACCCCAAGACTACCAGAGCAAGCAAGTGGATCATACCCCTTTTGGAGCCTTCTGTCAAAGTCGGCAAAGTTAAAATCTCAAGTGTCACACCGCACGCTTCCCTCTAAAGTGATGGAGAAGCAGGCAGTATGGAAATTAATGCCACATTGATGGAGAGCCATCTTTATAGCGGCCTTTTGAAGTCCTGACGGCACAGATCGGCGCGGAGAACTCTCTGAGCGGTGCTTCAAAAGCGTGATTTCAAAACAGCCCTCCTCGCGGTGGCAAAATACGCTAGCGCTGTGTACACAGAGTTCTGCTAAATTACGTTAGAAAAAAAAACAGAGCGAGGAATGTTTACCACTTACCAGCCTAATGAAATTACATGTGCACAAGCTCACACACACTCAGCCTCACGATGGGAAATTATACGCGGCCATTACGCCAGGAGGGGCGACGGACGTGACTGAATCTGTCTATTGAGCAAAAGGGTGGTTGGGTTTCCTGGCCAACAGCGTCCATTTCATTTTCATTTTAATGGCATTGCTAATGCAAACTCACCGGGTCGGGCGCTGGGTGGGTGCGTGGTGGTGATTTGGGAGCTGTGGGGGGGATGGTCACACAGCGGTCCATTCATGGATACGTGAACTCTCAGGTCAGGTAAAGGGAGGGGTGTTCTGGCAGTGATATTAATGACCATTAAGTGAGAGTAGCTCTTTGCATTGGCGCCCAAATCCAAAACCACAGTTCCATCAGCCAGTAGATGCAATAGATGTCCTCTACTTGTGCTTACAAAAACGTACTGTGGTCATACAGTGGCGGTATCAACTGGTAATACCATGGTACTCGGGCATGATGGTATTTGGGACAATTACAAATAAACTACTGTTCAAAAGTTTGGGGTCGGTAAGATTTTTTAATGTTTTTGAAAGAAATATTATGCTTGCAAAGCCTTCATAAGGTCTCCATGTCTGAAAAGCAAACCAAAAAAGTAATAAAATAAGTTTTGTGGGCAAAGACAAAGTTACACCTGATATTTCACACACATTCCACCCTGCCTGTTCTAGTGGGCTGATTGCCCAGTGTATAATGGGGGGTTGGTTACGCAGGGACATAGGGACACATCTGTGTGCAACATATCCTGGGGCAAGGCCATTTTTCCCTATCGCTTCTTCAATTCCAGTCCTTACAGCTCCAAGAGGTTGGCTCTGGAGTAGTGTGTGTGCCTGCCGCCCCTTTAAACACCGCCTCAGGGCACTTGGTTAGGCCCACCGCAGAGCAACACTAGGTGCAAATGTGAAGCAAGTAGGATTGGTTTGTCTGTTTTTGTGGCAGCTAATTCATAAACAAGCCATTCTGCTTTACTTCAGGGACAGAACAGATTACAAGTTTGTCACATATTATTGTTTGAGTTTCGAAAAAAGAGTAGAAGAAATTCTATTGTGTGAGAATTACACTCGGGTGGAATCTGGGGGCCTATCGCGAATTAGCATCAAATGTAAATGTTGAGCTTTCTAATGATGGAAGGTGCAAAAAGGGATTCAAAATAGGATAAATGAATAAAACATCTTTAGTTCTTCCCCTCTCTCTTTCTCAGTTTTCTCTCTCTCTCTCTCTCTCTCTCTGACACAAAGTCAATGGCATGAATAATTCACTGCTCTCTCTCTCTCTCTCTCTCTCAGAGCCACGGGTGACCTTTCCCCACAGGAAGTGGAATCGAAACACAACAATGGGCCCCGAGCACAGGGGGATCCCGGCTAAGGAGACACTCAAAACACAGCGGGGATACAGAGAGCTTGCGAATCCCATACATTATACATTCATAAATTATTCAGTTACAGTCAGTAAAATTCACATTGAATAAATACAGCCACCCACATGCTGAAGGGGAAGACCAGCAGAGAGCTCCGGTCCATATCGGCCCCAACATCAAACTAAGCAGAAGTCTAAAATACTGCTTTAAATCATGGGGTAATGTTTTATCCTGTAGAAAATAATATTATAATAAATAGACCGTTTACACAGTATAGTTCTGCAAAGCAAAACAAACAAGGGTGCAGAGTTTGACTCAATAGAGGGAATTAAAATTAAATGTATGTGTCTGAATCAAAATCTGCAGCCCTCTGTAACTACAACTGCTTTCTATAATATCAAATATATAATAATATTTATCATTACTTCAATAAAAAATCATTCTTATTACTTTATTTAACCCAGCGATAAGCACTGTCATTCCACGAAATTGACGTTAGTGAGTGGGATACGTCTTACAGATCCGTTTGCCATAGCACCTTGTCAATGGTTAAACGATGAATTGAAATGGCCAAGCATCCAATGGCCAGAGATATATAATTACCTGATCGACACTCCAAGTGTATAGACCTATTTTGTGTTTGCAAACAGCGATGACGTTTTTTTGTGGGCAGAAAATGGCAGTTCTGCCGTAGCAATCTGTGGAAGCCATGGAATAAAAGACTAAAAAAAGTTAATTTTGAGTTTATATCTCACAATTCTGACTTTTTTTCTCGCAAATACGAGTTTATATCTCACAATTCTTAGAAAGATAAACAGAATTGTGAGATATACTTGTTATTCTGTCTTTTTTCCTCAGAATTGCGAGTTTATATCCTGCAATTCTGACTCTTTTCCCTTCAGAATTGTGATATAAACTCACAATTGCGAGTTATAAAGTCCGAACTGGGAGATATAAACACGCAAATGCAAGAAAAAGAGTCAAGAATTGTGAGATAAAAATGTTATAGGCTATGTTTAAAAGTTATCTATGTAAAATGTTATAGGTTTAAATATTATTTCATGCTGTAACTGCTATGTATGTCCCCTATGAACTACATATGTGAATATTATGTAGACTTACTGTTTACATTAAATTCATGCTTTAATAGTAGACTAATCATTGCAGGTTTCATCAGTCCAGTCTGTGACTTGCAACATAAACGTCTGCGTTTAGCTTCAAAGGGTGTCTCAACGACAGAATTCTATAAAAATGAAGACCATATTTTTTGCATTCCGATTCTGACATACAAAGGCACAACAAAACAATTTTCATACATTGCATTTTGCCCATTTTCCTCCACTTGTTACGCTATTTTTCTGCAGCTAACTGTGACGTCTGCTCCAAATGGGTCTATACATATATTTATTTTCTTTTTTTTCCCTTTAATATGCCAGGATTTGAGGTCATTAGGTCAGAGGTCATGTTCTGGATACTACTCATATTGCAATTTCTGCTGTATATTATATATATAATATGCATGCACAGTATGCATATTATATGACCCGTTGACAAAAGTGCTGTATGAAAACAGCATACTGTGCGGAATAATGTCTCCCACAATGCAATGCAAAAGACTTGACCTTCCATTTTCCAGTGTTACAGATGAACTGGAGTGATATTATTTAATTGGACTGCCAATAGTCAAGACTATTTGAAAATTGGACGCAAAATAACTGTTTTAGATTGAATATGATAATTGTACATAACTTGTTGGATTAAGCATGCAAAATTATAATGTGTCAACAATGCCTGTTTGATATATTGAATTGCATGCATAATGCATACTGTTTCACAAGCTTTTTTTTTGCAATACATATGCAATACATATGCAGTATGCAGTACAACGGGCATTATGCTTTAGTAAATACAGAAAAGTAAATAGAAACGGAGACATAAATAGAATCAATGTAAATAAATGTAACAGGAATAAGTGCCACCTACAAAAAAAGAAATTAATTAAAATATGATCATATGAAAAACATGTTGACAACAAGCTGTATTTCTCTCACACTTTTTTTTTTCTTTTGCACCTGCACAAGAGTAACAGAAAAAAGGAAGCGACATCAATGCCCTAGGAGTGGTCCATCCTGTCTGCCATTCTGAGTTCAGGTCAAAATCTCAATTAGCAGGAAGCCCTGATCATCATCTCCGATATTCACACACACAAACACACGTAGAACACCTTACCACGGTAAACAGTGATTCCCAGATCAACTTGAGCTCTCTGGAATAAAACAAATCATTGAAAATGAATTCAAACATCTGTATCTCATGGGAAAGCTGGGATTTGCTGTCAGTGAGTCACAGATTTCCCAATAACATGAACCCAGAAAAGTTCTTGTGTGGAAACACGGGTTCTTCGCATTGAGCTTGCGTCATTTCTTGATTCCATTCCTAGAGCTTAAAAAAACTTAATAAATCATGAAACTGAACTCTAGAAGTACAGTACACCAAAGCTCAGTTATAAGATACAACATGACAGATAAATGAACCATTTTAAAATCTATGCTAATAGGAAATCTTAAGAGACTGATTGATTGACAGTTGAATTCAGACGTCTTGATTGACAGGTCTCACACTCACTCAATCCTCTTACTGATGTTCGAGGCAGTGAGGGAGATGGGGCTCGCCTGCATTTTGCATTCTGCACCAGCTTTTTCGCTAAGGAAGGAAGTGATATCTTACCAGCAAAGCATGAAAAACTCAAAGATCTGCTCAAAAGAACCAAATAAAATTGAACTGAACAGCAATAAAGGGAAAAAAACAGTGATGGAAAGAACATGAGCTGAGCTGTTGCAGTGAGAGAGAGACAGACACGCTCACACACAGACAAATGCGTACGCCGCTTTAGGGGTCAACCAGGCGCATGATAGGATTGTCGGCGGTGAACTAGAAGTCGTTAACCGTATATTAACTTGGAGAGGTAGAGGGCGACACTGTTATTATCGTCTTTCCTGGCTGGGATTAAGTGGGCCACACGCAGCCTGTCACAAAGAGCTGGCACTGAGAAAGCACGAGGAACCTCACGGCGCAACACTGACAACCGAACGCATTCGAACAAGCCACGGATATTCGCCTCTTTCTCTCCTCCGCCTTTCACTCCTTTCTGATTTCTGTCACTCTTTCTCACACTAGCCACTAAAAGAGGTCTCCTTTCTTCAATAGGCCAATCTGGACAGGATTAACCTAACAATGGTCGCCTCAGTCTAATTTGAGACAATCGTGTGCTGGGCAATAGATACCGCTAATTAAACCGTTAATGTCACAGTACTCTCCTGCTGGTGTGGTCTGTATTGAACTCTCAGACGGTTGACCCAAAAAGTATTTAGACACTATAGGAGCACTTGAATGAATGTCATCATTGCATTAAAACACAAAATATCACATCAGATGACAGCTCTAAACAAATGATGGACAAGCTTTTCACAGAACTAACCACATTTCTGAGTAATGTTTGCAATGATTTTAACAGGTGTCAGGGGGTTTTGGTGCAGTTTTGAAGTCAGTATGAAGTTCACACAGGTGTCCCAGCAGAGTAACCACAGGTGTAGTTCAGCACATTAACCATAAACAAGATAATGGATAATGCAGTAGCCGTCATTTCACCGTCTTGGTTAACTATATAACCCAATATAGTCCGGTTATGTGTAACCTACTTCTAGCCAAAATAACCTTGAATTTGGTTACATGTCGTTTTTGCCAAAATAACTTGTGAGATGTATGATATTCCATCATGTAAGCAAGTCAACAGTGATTACAAGGTGTTTGGTTTAATTTCTTTGACATGTTCATGCTCTAGATGATTAGTCGATTCTCGGTCTATGGTTAGACGTCTATTAAATTTTCACTGACAGCCCAAATATTGCCTTGTTTTAGTCTAGACGTCAGGGCTGTGTTTGGACGGATATTAGACGTCTTTTATGTTGCCGGAATTATCGTAAATACCAGTTTCCTAGGTAAAAACTGCACATGAATGCACTCTGATGTCGTGTTTACCACTGGGAAGTTCGGAAATAATTTTGATACCCAAATTCGGCGTGCCATAAACTTTAAACATGGTGGCGGGGAGAACTACTGCTGGGACAGGTATGATTTATTCGTTTTTTCCCCCAAAAAAGCTAGATCGTCTTATCTGGTCATTAGTGTAATGCACATTTACATGTACAAGTAGCATCGTAAATGTGTATATGGTTAGGCAAGAATAAACCTGGTGTCCTCCATGATTCCTGTTCATTCTGACAACAAAGCACTTGAATGCAACAAGCTCGTAATTACGACTTCTGAAGTGGGAATTACGAAATTTCCGATAGCACGTGAAGGCCGCATTAAATGTAAAATTGCTTGCTGGGCAGTCAGAAGAATTTTTTTTTAATTATTATTACTTTTCATTACTTTAGCAATTCTGCTTAGTATGGAAACCTGGCTCTGTCAAAAATAAATAAAACAAGTAATTGTAAAATTAATATAACAAATGAAGTCACACACTGTGATAAAACGAGATCTAACGTAACACTATGAAAAAAATGTCACAGTGATAAGAAATAAAGTGACAAGACAAGAACAACCCGTTCTCACAGGAAAACATAACTATTTAATAAGGTGTAGATTTCGTATGATTTAAAAAAAGTAAGCATGAAGGTCCATCCCTAAACATAAGTGTCACTTGGGCATGAGCATATCATACAAAAACATAAAAATGAGATTGTAATACTTCATACAAACTAGCCACCAATTCACCAAAACGTAAGATAATTACAAATTGCCAGAACGACAAATAAAGTCACAGTTTCTAGAAAGAAAGTCAAATTTATGAGAAATAAAATAGCGATTATAATAAAGTCTCACTGAGATATAAAGTCAGAATTACAATTGTGACAAAGCCAAAATTGTAAGATATAAAATTTCAATTACGACATATAAAGTCGCAATTACGAAAGAGTCATAATTATCTTTGTATGTGGCGAAAACAGGCTTCTGTTATATGGTGTAGTGATGCCAAATTAAATTACACTTCTTTTTCTGAAATGTTTTACTTGAAAAGTGGTCACATGGTTTGAAATTTTCTAAATGTGTCCAAATTAGAAAAAAAAATCTAACAAACATATACCACACCAAACAAAAGACCTAAAATAATGTACATATTGTACTTGGTCATATTTCTTACTAAATGAATCATGCATAGCAAGTTAATGTGATTTGAGATCTATTTTGCCTGCACGCCGTGAACTTTTAGCTTAGAGCTGCACTTTTTCAGCAGGCCATTAAATGTAAAATTCAAGGGCATGGTGACCCATTTCCCTCCATCAGCTCTGTGAATGTTGTTTTGGTTAGAGAACAGAGATCCAGATGTTGAGCTCTGAGCGTTGAGAGTCAGGCCAGCCAAGAGGGGCTGAGAACCGAGTCTTGGGGGTACAGGAAGTCCCACGGTATCCACGGGAACTTTTGCATTCCATTCTTCGCCGGCCCTCTGACAGCTTTTGACATCCCCCAGCGTGGGCTCACCGCATCACCGCAAGAGCCCTCATGATCCCAGTGTGGATAGAGCACTACTTCCTCCGAGAAAGCCGGCGGCAGAGTGTTCAAGTAACGTCTAGTGCGTTACAGAATACACATCAGAAGGACAATCTCACTCGTATAAACGACACACACCGTTCTCGTACCCCTCCTGTGCTAGAGGATGTAACATCACAGATATAATAGGCGACTCGTAAGTGGAGATGTTTGAAACGGGCCGACAGGAAAAAAACTTGCAACCAATTGACATGCCGCCGTCCTCTTTAAAACTGTGCGCTTTCGCTTCCCGTAAAACAAATACATAGCTCCCTCTGAATAGAATTAAAAACTGTTTCTCCTAAAGCTAACTTTAGGAACATGGCTACTTATCTGAGGTTTTTTGGCACCCTAAACATAAACAGAAGTGAGAAGGGAGGGTCTGGAATAAAACGAGACCTGAACAATAGACGTCCAGGGCTGCAGGGGTTGGAGTGGAGGAAAGTGGGGGTGGAGGCCCTGAACTGAAAGTGATTAAACCGAGAGGAAGAAAGGAGAAAGTGAGGAGGCGTCTATTAGATGTCAGTGTGCTTTGTGTCCATGTCAATGAGACGGGATTAAAGTATTGGAAATAATCTTACAGAGCCGATGAAAGGTCAGTCCGGGAGAGGGAGAGGCCGAGAGGAACATATGGCCCAACTGAGGAGTCGCTAATATTATACAGCGGGTTACACACACGCACACATGAATGAGAGAGGGACCGGTTCAAATAAAACAAATAAAGAGATCCAGATAAATAAGTATGAAAAAAATCGTTTTACATGTGGTGTAAATCGAAGCCCCCAGTGGAGTTCATTTCTAATTCTGAGCGGTTATGATTAGTGGTATTTCTCCTGTCTGTGTGAATAAATCAAAAGGACTAACAACAACCCGCAGTTGGACGATTCGGTCAAATATATTCGTCGATAAACGCAGAGGGTGGATATTGTTTGTTTACAGATGTTGTTTACAATCCAAATCTTAGTAAATATGAAATTAGTTGTTTTAACAGCATAATAAGGGTTCATTAGTGTTTTTAACACAGATTTGGATTAGCTGTGTTCTTTGTGTATCTAATTAGAGCATCACTCTCAATGCAAAACCAGCAGAATTAACCATAGCCAGACTAATTACTGGTGTGAAATCAAATCGGCTCGTTGAAAGAAGTGCGCGCTAATGAGCCCTTATTAACCAAGCTAAATAACTCAGAGGGAAAAGGCGGAACTAGGATTTATTTTTCTTTAGGTTACATGTTTAGGAGAAATAATAAGTCATAATCGAGGCACTGTCATTGAGCTTGTGAGAAAATATGTAGCTGCCAAGAATACATACCAAAATTAGGTTGTTTTCTTCTTTTTTTTCACCTTTTTTGTTCTTTCCTGCATGACCCATTTCTCTGGGCTGCAGAATCATGCGACGAGAGATCAGGAGTGACACAATCAGATCAGATCACAACATCTAAACACTCTCACCTTTATGACAAAAAAAAACTTGATGGCAAAAAAAATTGTATATACAAAGACATAATATGTGGAAGGATTATTAAGTAGAACTGAGGGAAAAATTGCTGCACAAATGCAATTCTGCATTCTTTTAAATACATTTAAAGTTAAAGGATAAATACGCAGGACAAACCATTAGCGATATAAATAAGTGCCATGTGGCTGATGCACTAAATTGAAAAATTTTGGCTACATGACTAAAGCCATCATTACGGTGCAATAATAGCATGGAGGTCGCACATATATCATGTCATGGCACAATTACACACTTTTTAATGCAGAACAGTGTTATAAATGCATTTACATAGATTTATTGTGCGGGACTGGTAATATATGTTAACATAATGATAACATAAATTAGTTTTTTTAATGAGATTGAGAATCATTTTGTGTTGCCATTGTGACTCCCTGAATGAAAATGCAATCTTTAGATGCCTGGATTCCCACCTAGTAGAAATGTAGTAAGTTTTTGATGGCCTTGAAGTTACCAAGACCTTCTAGTGGGCTTTTCGCTGCACATGGGACCAATACACATGAGTTCCTCCAGCAGGTTCATCAGCCTGTGTCCATATCGAGGCTCTTTGCTCAGTGAGGTTTAAAGGCGTATGAGCGTGTATAAGGGAGCCACAGCTGGCTCCCAAGAGTTCTGACCCGTTCTAGTCAAGTGAAGCATAAACTGTGTCGGCTGCCCACAAACACGCGAGTCAGGTATGAAGGGGGGGCGGCAGATCTGTTGTGTCCGACCGCGGTCGGCTGAGCAGCTCCGGTCACACCTGAGTCCATTCTGCAGGAACGGGTCAGTGGCTGAAGCCAAACAGCCACAACCATCCAACTCTTTACTGACTGCTGTCTAAACTTGAAGTAAACATGCAGAGCAAAACCGAGAAAGCCGATAGTGGGAAACATTTTTTTCTTCTCAGTGGGGTTTAATTTTCGCAAATGAGCCTGAACGGTCTTTTGACAAACGTTACAAATCAACCTAGTCGGGTCATCTGCACACAATAACTCTTACGCACCATTCCATGTGGTGTAAATCAAGTCATTTTTCCCCTTCGGCAATAGATTCTCACTGAGATAAACCTTTGATTTGTGGCCTTTCCCAGTGTCACGGGCAGATTATGGGGGGAAAAAGGCATCTTGGGAAGTTGGGAAGGTGCAAATATTCCAGCATTTCACTGAGACCAAATTAAATGTGATTCAGTGCTGATTTTCTTCAAATCGGCTAAGCAGCTCTTGATATGTTCCCATCATGCGCCTATATATTGTCTCAAAGGGACGATTAGCAATTTTCATTGAGCGTAGCGGTTGCTAACCATTTAGCTGCAACAATGGGAAAAAGATTGTTTTGCTCAGTTCCGAGAACCATGACCTGTCAAAGTAAATGCCCTTAGACGTCGGCTAATAGCTTCCACATTACAGAACACATAACTCCACACAGCTAGCCTGAAGCTAACAACATTAACGACAATGAAAAAACTACCTTAAGGACTGTGAAATCTTTAGCGTTGCTAAAAATCCTATTAGCAGTAATGCTAACATTATTACAGCTACAATTACATCATTCAAAAAGGATGCAGGGGTTTAAATTTGGATTTAAAGAGATGAATGTTAGGTGGAAGAAAGCGATGCCCTAGGGGATCGAGAGAGATGGCAAGAACAGGGTAGAAAGGATGGGGGGGCAGGGGTCTTTGGCGTCTATTGTTTCACATCCCATTATACATGTGGGTTTCATTAAGACAAAATAAAGAGACCAAGAACACTGTCTTTTGTACTTCTGAAGGGGGAACCATAATCCAGAACCAGGCCAGATCTCAATTTGAAGTACATACCATGTAGATATTATCTAAATTGCTTACATGTTTACTGTCAAACATATTCTCAAGAGAAATTACTCACTCAACACTTTTAACACAAAGACTAGTCTTTGACAAAAGCCTTTAGGCATGTAATTTACTCAGGCAATGAGCAATAAAAGGCACATTAATATTAAGTGTTTGGGCTCAGCCAATCCTGATCCCACAACAAAAAGAACATGGTGAAAAAAATATCAGCAAAAGAAACAACATGACAGAGCATTTAGTGACTCAAACATAGACACACAGCAGACCGTGACGGCCGTAAGACTCGCGTCCTGAGAACTACTTCAAACTCGACATCAACCACAGCCTCAAACAGCATGATCATAACAATAAAAGTATCAGATGTTTTCAGGCACACAAACAATGTTAGGAAGTGTTAATGAGGGAGAGATTTCCTACCTGTCAATGATGACGGGATCGGAGGGTGTCTCGTTTCGGTTCCCGCAACTCTTTTTGTCACAACAACGACTGCAGGGACGAAAGAAAATATCAGTTAAAAAAGGGGATCATGTATAACATCAAGACATTTATGGTCCTATGCCATGAGTATTATACAGGCCATTTTTCTGGACTTTTTTTGTCCAGAGGAAATGTTATTTTAGGAAGTCATATTTGTATTGTCTTTGTGTATGACTTTTGACTTTTAAAGTTTATGCACATTTTATTGCATAACAATTTACTAAAGAAACATACACAATGCAAGAATATCAACATAATGCTTAAATATAGAAGCTGGACTAGATTTTATCCAACAGGAATTTAACTGGATGGTGAAAAGTAGTTTATATGGCTGCATCTGAAATCACATACTTCCCTACTATATAGTAGGCGAAAAACAGTATGTGACAAAAGAAGTATGTCCGAATTCATAGCACTTATAAAAGAGTAGGCAAAAAGTACCCGGATGACCTACTACTTCTGGTGAGATTCTGAAGTGTGCATACGATGGATACTTTACTATCCCATGAGGCCACGGAAGAGGATTTGTGAATGGCAGTGAAGCGATGCTCCAACTCCAACTGATGCTGGTAGGTCACGTGATAAGGCACATGTCGAATGTAGTATGTCCAGATTACATTCATACTAGACACATTCATACTATAAAGAACATACTTTTTTAGCTGTCGCAAACAAGCAGGCCGCACACGTCCTGAAAAGTGAAGCAAAAGCGCCTCGATCGCCCCCAGGTGGTTGGTCCCAGTATAGCTCACAAACCCCGCCCCCTCCATGTATTCTAATGACGCGAGACAAACTAAACAATCAAATTACACTTCAAATGCATTTTTTCCAAAGATGGTTTCTGTCATTTTAGGTAGTTTTTATCACGCTGATGTAAGTTCAAGTGTTCATTCTTTAAAATAAGTTTGGTTTTAGTTAGTTATTTGATGCTATAAAAACGGGGGGTGTGACATCATGATTGACTCTGTGATTGACAGCTTCTCTGAGCGAAGTTGTCACTGGACCAATTGACTTTTTTTCAGGATTTTCAGGAGGAGATTGGAGCTTTAGCTTTAATTTCTACATTTCCATAACTGTTTATTTCACACCAACATAATGAGTTGTTCTGCAGTAAACTGTACTAACAGATACTACGGGAGTTTGGGGGGGGTTTTGATATCACGGCTCTACTTCCTGCTCTCTACTGCGCAGACTCATGTCCCAAGGTCACTACTGCGCAGACACAGGTCCCAAATGCGCAAGATGTCAGCGCCATATTCGGACATTGGCGGCTTCACTTTTCTTCAGTGGAAGATAGTGAAGGGGCGTCGTCCATCTTTTTTACAGTCTATGGTCACAAAGTGAATACTTATTCAAAATAAGTGCCTACTGAAGAGTATGCGATTTTGGACGCAGCCTATATGGTAGATGGTTAAATGGGAGGGGTTTAAAATAGTTCTTGGTGACATCACCCAAAAAAGAAAGTCATTTAAAAGGCAGAGCAAGTTAGCTTCAATATTCAATAGCTTGAAATTTGAAAGACAAAGGACTTTTTTCTTCTGAATACTTTTAACCAATGAATTATGCACAATAATAGCAGACACATGTATTAAGAATGTAAACAATGTAATTTTTGATGTTTTAATGACTTTAAAAGTTAGTTCAACTGTAAATCTATTGCCCCATTGAGCACTGGAGTTTGTTACCACCACATTAACATAAGAACACACGTTACGAATGTACAACGTGACTGCTTGCTTGCGAGTTGGCCAAAAATGTGCATTTGCATAGGTGATGAAGGTCTAGCAGAATGACAAGAGGAGAATTTAAGGTGTGTGAGGGGCTTCAGCGGCGGTTTGGAGACCACCGGCATCACATTTCTACCGCACAGATGGCAGTAGGACACTGAATAAGGGCTGGGGACAAAACTGTCACATGACACCCCTGGCATTGTCCTTCCCCCTTCAGTTTTTCTTCCTCCCACAACTCTCTCTGCTTCCACCCTCTCGCCTTACGGTTTCTCTTGTTACCTCATTCCCAGCTCCCTATTTTCTCCAATGACACAGTTTTCAGATGTTCCAATAGACTTTAGCATTTATTCACGGACTACAAGCGTTCAGGAGATCGTGTCTTAAGATGTGCCATGCTTATTCATGAGGAACCGTGTGTGATTTATATAATACACTTCTTCAGGTATGCATGATGAATGTCTTTCTTTAGAAACTCATCATGAATAGAGGGCTAAAATCTCTCTCTCTCTATCTACATCTACATCTCTATCTCTCTCGCCCCTCCTTTTGCAAGGCTTCCTCAACTAGGTCAGTGTCCTCCCAAAGGACTGGAACAAGGGATTGCAGTGCCTCTCTGTGTGTGTGTGTGTGTGTGTGTATGTGTGTGTTTGTGAATCTATGTGTGTGTGTATTTATACAGTGCAGGAAGAAGATTTGTAGGAGCCTAATGATCAAATCCGGCAGCGCCCATGGGAGACACGGTTTAGCTCCTGATACACGGAACCTTGAGGGTACAAATTCATAGATACACGCTCAACACAATTAAAGACAAATATTTTTAACTAGATTTCCTAAGTAAAACTTGCAAGGGTTTTCGCAACAAGCAAGTGTGTTGTAGGTGGTTGCCAGGGTGTTGCTATGGGTGGTCAATGGGTCAATGACAAAGAAAAAGAAAAACCTCTTCTCTTTGTAATCATGTTGGTCTCATATGGTTTTGAAAAACTTTTACACCAATTTCAACAAAATTGTTTGATGTAATGTAAAATGTCAAAATGTAATGACCCTAAAAAATGTCATGTGGTGTAACCATCAAGTAAAAAGTAACATATTTTCCTAACCCATGAATGCATTTATATGTACACAATTATTATTTATAAATAAATAAACAAAAACAAAAACATATATATATATTTATTTTTTAATATATTTAATATATTTTTATATATATTATTAATTCATTAATATCACTGTTTTGAGGAGTTACACTACACAACATTTTACAACCTATTATTCTAACCCTGCCTTGTCATAAAAAGTTTTTATGACAATATTTGATTTTATATTTTAAGAGAATTATTGAACTTGAAATGGTAATGGTCTTCAAGGATATTTTCTGCATGTTTCTGCATATTGGTCGCACCACATGACTTTAATTTTGCAGACCAATGTTTTTTTCAAATATTAATTAGTGTAGCAGTTCTGTCCTCTGTAATGTAAATGTAAAAAATAAATAAATACAACAAAACATGTTCATCATAGAAGAGGTGCAATCAAGTCACTGCATATATGTTGCATTTTAATATATTTTTAAATAAATTAATAGATCTAGACAAAAAAAGTGTGTGCATTGACCCAATATCACATTGCTATGTGGTTGCTATAAAACATGATTTATTTGAGGTCAGTAGCACAAACAGTGTACTTGCATGTTTAAAGTTACATATTGGAACAAACCCTAAATCCTAAGTATGAAAAATAATAAACATTTGCTTTAGCAAACACAACTACAGAAATTATTACACGCCTACATTAGCTTATCGGGAGGTGGAGAAGGTTACAATCTTTTTCCTGATCTTCTTCAAGATCGTCCCGTAGGACACCCGAAGGAAATCACATCTTAGATCTTAACGCTTCCTTCCTGATGCGGCTTTTGAAGAAATGTCTAAATGGGCTCATGTAATTAGCAGGATGTAGTCGACTCTGTCAACGTTTGGAACGCGTCTACCATCACACGCCTCAAACATATGTTTCTTTCCCATGATTCCTTTGATTCATGACACTGGATTTGTGTTATGACAACTTAAATCTTTAGAAAAACAATTTTGGCCAGTTTCGCAACAAACAACATCCTGAAACAAATTCCTTGTTTTTTTTTCTCCCCCTAGTTTGTTAAAATGATAGGAATAAGCACTTTTGTCCCGCACTTGCAAGCTGGCATGGCACCATATGGCTAATGGTGGTGCGTGGCAATTAGTGGAGCTGATTAATGGTGAACAGCCTAATTTTCTGCTTATAATTGCGGCAGCGTTTGAAGGTACACATACAGTCTATCGCACGCACACATACACGATGGCATATCAATGTTGATTTGGCAGGTGGGGGGATGAGGACCACATCGGTTTGAATATACATTAGCTGTCAATTCTAAAAGTAAAAAGAAAAATCGGGTGCTTTTTTAAATGTGAAAGTGCCTATGTGACATCTTTAAGTTGTGTGATGCGTTGCTGGTAAAACCTGGCATATATTTCATGGACGCCACGTGAGCCAGGGCACATTTGTTAGCGGGGCAGACTGAAATTTCAGATTGAGTAATGAGTTTCTGCTTGTCCTAATTAACCAGGCATCAGGGTGATATTCATGAGGGGGGTGGGGGTTACAAGGGTGGGCGGCACTGTTAAAATACCACTAAAAATAGGCATGAGTCGATCATCACAACCTACTTTTAAGCAAATTCATCTTTGGATGTTAATTAAATACATAGCATTTGATAGAAAAAGTCATCTTCTACTTGTTTTTTTGGCTCTGTTCTTCACTAGGGGTTTGACCTGGATAGTATTAATATGAAATGAGCTTCTATTTAATATACTGTTTTGGTACAACATAAGACTCAGTACCCATAAGAGCAAATAAAGTTGAAACAGAATACCGCATTAGACCGTACTGGTTAGTGTTCTAACCAGACAGAATAAAGCAAAAGGACATTTTGACAATCACTTGGCTGTTATAGGTAGCCCCGCCTACAGCGAAATCTCATTGGTTTAGCATTAAATTTAAAATCTGAAAATGCATCTGAAAGGTACTACATTTGAATAAGAACTTACTTTCAGATCTTTAAAAAAGTATGTTTTATAAAGTATGAATGAAATCCCGACGTACTACATCCGCCAGGTTGCCATTGTCATGTGACTTACAGTTGCGTTACTTCACTGCCATTCACAAAGCCTCTCGTGGCCTCATGGGATGAATGCTGTGAATTCGGACATACTGTTTTTTTCACATGCTGTGTTTTGCATACTATGTAGTAGAGAAGTAAGCATATTCAGACGCAGAGTGAGTTTTTGTGGCAGTACCTGGGCCAGATTTACTTAACAGGGCAAATTAGCGCGAGAGCGTAATTGCAAAAAAGCGCCGATGGGAGTGGACAGTTCTGCGTGATCTACTGATGACGCGCACATTAAAGAACACAGACACAACCGGATCATTTCCATAATGACCAACGCAATCGACCAAGAGCAGCACAAATTATCGTCTGGTTTAAAGGGATAGTTCACCCAAAAATGAAAATTAGCCCATGATTTACTCACCCTCAAGTCATCCTAGGTGAATAGGACATTCTTCTTTCAGATGAACACAATCGGAGTTATATTAAAAAATGTCCTGGCTCTTCCAAGCTTTATAATGGCTGCGTATGACGTAGGACGCTCCGGTGAGAATATGCTAGCTCTCGTGAGAACCAAGTTTTGTTTTGCTCTATCCTCTGCGCTTCCGCGTTCGTCACCGGAACTTACGCTATGCCGGCGTCCTAAGTCATACGCTGGAACGCCAGTCTCTGAACGCGTGTACAACAGTTAGCGGAAGTTAGAGATTACAGTTTGTAAAGTTTTAAATATGGATATTTTCCTTACACAAACGCATCTCTTCGCTTCAGAAGGCCTTTATTAACCCCCCTGGAGCCGTGTGGAGCAATTTTATGATGGATAGATGCACTTTCATGGACTTCAAAACAGAAACAGCCATTCACTGCCATTATAAAGCTTGGAAGAGCCAGGACATTTTTTTATTTAACTCCGATTGTATTCGTCTGAAAGAAGAATGTCATATTCACCTAGGATGACTTGAGGGTGAGTAAATCATGGGCTAATTTTCATTTTGGGGTGAACTATCCCTTTAAGACATGCTTTTTTAGAGTAGTAAATAATGGCACAAACACCAGTAAATTGTCTGACCAGCGCAAACCTTAGTAAATCACCTTGCATGATTCATTTAAATACTCTCTTCCCATAAATTTTGCGTCTGAAAGGGAAATTCCTACAAATGCATATGCAATAAGGTCAGCCGCAAAAATAACCCTGTTCACGCCTTTTCAGCGCTAATTTTTCACTGTGTGTCTTTAGTAAATCCTGACGGTAGTTTTTAATGCCAAAAGAGGTTTTGCACTGACGCAAGCTGTTAGTAAATCTGGCCCCATGTCTATTCGCTTTAAGGCCATGCTAGTGCACTCCGAAAAATATGAACAACTTGAATGATCTTGTTTGCAGGGTTATATTTGCTTGCAATAAAATGCTCTCTAGAATGAGAATGCCAGTTTCCACTAATACCACCTGCCCCTGACTAGCGTTAGCAAGTAGCTAATGTGCTGAATTCTGAACCGCATACTACTATAATACTACTATTATACATAATACTATTATACATTACATAATACTATTTCTGCCATAGAAAGATATAGTAGTAGTAAGTATAGTATAGTAGTAAGAGTAGAATGCTAGTATGCGGTTCCGGATTCAGCAATGGTTTGCCGGTGTAGTGACAAATTATTTATTGATTAACAGTTAATCGAATGTAAGAAATTACGTTCAATTGGTTTTATTATGCACTAATATGTTTATTTGTACACATTATATATAGTAAGCTATGCGTATTTTAAAATAATATCATTCGTATATACTTAGGATAATCATTAATTTCGAGGGAGGACCCGATTTGTCATGACACCGGTGTCATAAACAATTCCGTCCACCCACTGAATTGAGTCTTCCTAGGACCCCAGGGGGTAGTAGTTTGTAATGCCGGATCATAAATAAATAAATAAATAATGAGAAATGTTTGAGGCACTGAATAGAGAACCCATTAAAAGTCTTCCATTAAAATCGTTTTGGGGTCATGAACGGACTGAATTGTTCATGACTCCCACCATATCTTATATTTTCAACAGGAAATGTCAGTACTGAAAAAAAAATGTTTGTCATACAATTTGATGGGGTTTTTAAATATCAGAGATGGTCTGATTTACTGTGATTGCACTGTGACGTGCAGCATTTTTAGCATGGACAAGACAGATTATTTGGAAACTTGGCACATCGCACCTGGTTAGGACAAAGTGTAATGGAAAGAGTTTCACCTGCACATGATTTCATGAGTCAGGAGAACGCGGCACATCTCCGGGTTCTTATCTTGACCTTCATAGATGATGGCCTTTGAACAGAGAGAAGAAAAAAAAAGTCAGTTTGGACTCACACAGGCTTTTTTGACATTAGAATGAATATTTTAGCCAATGAAAATTAAATTAAGCAAGTTACATATGAAGCGGTTTCAAAAGATATGTTACAGGAAGTTGACTCTGACCATCTAACATCCCAAAAAAACATTTCCTCCACTCATCAACACTTACATTCAGGGAGTCACAGAAGCCAATTTCACTTGAGAAACACACTGAGAGGAGGCGTAATTCTGCCGTTAAAGCCTGTTGGCCTGGTCGTATTTAATAAATATCAGCATGTATCGTGGGGAATCGTCTAAGCTGTTCCAATAGGCTATTTCTGGACAGGCTGTCCAGAGCTCTGGCTCTACACAGGACTTTGGCTCATTACGTAAAGGAAAACAGAAGGTGAGAAATGAAGGTGCTCCAATAAGAAGGCATCATTGTTTTACTTCTAGCTCAGGTAATTATTCTCCCTACAGGGCATGGGGCTGAGGTGGGGTAACATGTGGTAGAGGATGGGATTTACAATAGCACCAGCTCTGAGCGGTTACTTTGAGGGATGGGTAACAAGCCGAGGAACACCTGTTGTAGGTGGAGGAGATGATAAAGAACATAATTAATTGGTTGCTCAGATTCTAACTAGCGGGAGAGATCAAAACAATGACAGTGATTCCTATTGATGAGAGAAAGCAGATTTATCAAAAAATAATAAACGTCAACAGTAACTGCTGTTCGCAACCCATTTTACTTCTGTAATACAGTGTATGTGAAACAGGATATTCAATGAAAAAAATAATTCAGATGGCGAGGACAAAAAATTCTTAAACATATTTTTGCTAGCTGGGTAATCTGTATGTTCTAAGAACGCTTTGCTAACATTCTCATTAAGTTATGAAAATGTTATTTCTAAATGTTCTGTGAAAGTTTAAAAAAAAAAAGTTTTATCTTATGTGAACGTTGGTGAAAACAGTGAGGGAATGTTCCATTTAAACGTTTTGCAAACATCATGAGGACGTTGCTTTTGAATGTTCTCTGAATGTTCTGAAACAAGCTGTAGTAATGCAGGGTTGCCAACTCTCACGCATTTGGCTCACGCTCACGCCGTCTCACGCTCTCACTCTGCCCAAGTAAATCTCACGCCAAATTGCCAAACCTGCTTTTGATATGAAACAAAGTCTAAGATTTTAAATTTTTTAAGTTTTAATACGAAATTCAAACAATAAATACCGTTTTGGCGCACTTAATGTGGTATAACAGTTAAAGCCAGAGCCGTTGAAAAACAGAGTTGCGACCGTTTGCGACATGCTTTCATCTCCCGGCGGCGCGCGCGGTCACGTGGTTCGTGGAGCTCTCAATAGTTCTAAACAAACCAGCGCTGTCAATACATTTGAATAGACAACAGCTTCACTATACAGGTATTTGCAGCAATTTTTGGTAAACAGTACAGCATAGTGTGCATTGATTAATACGTCAACCACATTTACAGTATCATTTTATTATGGAGAGTGATGAAGATGCAACATTGTTAACATTAATGTTTTTCTTGTATTTAGCCCTCTGGTATTCCTTACTAATTGGTCACACTCATACTCATTGATTGTCAAATGTGACCATACACCTTAACTATTTTTCAATTAAATAAATGTTCTATATTTTAGTTCAGTAATATTTATTGAATATTTTGAGGAGATCTTTTGATAATTATGGTCCATTAATGACCACTTAAAATATTTTTCTTCTAATATTTGTATTATTTATATTACAATTAGTATAGTAATCAAGGTTAAAATAGAGAATTCCAATGCAAAGAGCCAAAACAGAGTCTGGAAAAATAATAATTTTCATTTGTAATGATATTAACACTAGGTGCCTGTACGGCTCTTTAATAAATATACATGTAGGCCTATCTAGTCTAGTTGCTCAAAAAAGTATTGCAGATCATAACTGCTTACTTAATTTTAGGTTTTGCATTTGAATAAATTTTTAGACACGATCAAACACTAGATTTCTTTAAATGTGACATTTTAAAACGTTAATAACTTACATCCTAATATTTTTAATGATTCTTATATAAGCACACACAAGTGAATATTAATGAATGCGAGCAAATATAATTTAACCCAAGATAAGTTTAAAATAGTGCTAAAAAGGCAAACTTATTTTTCCTTATATATGTACATTAGGCTAAACCTGAACCGCAAAATAACGACAGAAAGATTTGTCTTTCTACTGAATTACCCTCGCGCTCTTGCACGTAAAAACAAACACGCAAACAACGTGACAGACTCGGCAAACGACCATTACGCACTGTTTTAGTGAGTCAAAGCATGCGTATTAGCGTATTTCGATTCACAAGCAAAAAAAAAAAAAAAGGTCTTATGAGCCGGTTATTTTTATCGTATCAAAGCATACGGTGAGACGTCAAGTATAATCTGATTCACAACTCTTATGAGCCGATTCCTTTAAGTGATTCAAAAACATACAGCGCAACAAAGTCCGATCCACGAGTAAACGACTCTTATGAGTTGGTTCTTAAAATGAACAAATCAACTCACTGAACCAATCAAAGCGGATAGTGAATTAAGATCTGACTCATTTACTGAACTGCATGTTATCATTGCTTTTCAGTGATGTCTGTCTCCAAATGAAGCATGTGTTGTGTACTTCAGGTTAGTGAAACTTAATTATTGTAAATCAGCATAGTCTCCAAACATAACCTAGTAGTTGGAAGTTTTGTTTGTTCTTATTTATTTATTTGTTTGTTTGTTTTTTTGTTTTTGGTTGTAATGATATATATATATATATATTAAAAAAAACATTTGTGACTTGACATCCATGGTTGGTTAGATCAACTATCAGCATTTATATCACTTTAATTCACTCACTCGTCTTTTTCTTTCATTTTTGAATCTCTCATCCCTCATAGGGTAAAAATGTGAAGTGCCTATGCGCTCACTGGCAAACTACCTATGCTAGCATATGATGTGCCAAACCATCAGTGGCGTGTGGCACAGGGGCGGTAGGGGGAGGCAGGAGGCTGGAGGAGGTGGGTGCGAGAGAGCAGTTGGGATGCCAGACTGGAGCACGGTGCACCATCTGGTGCGGCCCCCCAATTCTATCCCAAATTTTCTCGGCTTTGCTCTCACCCCTCCTTAACACAAAACACAGCACTGCCAGGCTGGCAAAGCCTTGTGTGTCCCCCCTCCTCCCCGAGTTGAATGTTGGACATGGTATGCCATTCCGAACAGTGCCGCGTTTGACTACGCCAAGCGTGTCACCTTGCTAAGATTCTGGGATCTCGTTCATAGGAATACCGACTGGCAGCAAATCTGTCCCGTTACGCACAGTCATTACTCTCTGCCGTGTAACGGAGGTGTAATTCAGCAAGCCAGTCCAGCATCAAAAAAGTTTGTCACATTGACCTTAACTGAAAAAAAAACACTGAAGCAAAGTTATATCTACCAAGAAAAGGGTAATTTGACAGAAGAAATATCCAGGGACAGACGATACATTGGCTCATTGTTTGATGTCTTTCAGATGTACTTTACATTATACAAAGGCACTGAGAGCGATATTGTTACAGCCAGTGCTGGATTTTGGCAAGCTCGGAGCATTTGTTCAGATGGTTTTCTTTCACTTTGAGGGAATGGGGGCCAAGGTCTTCTAGAAGTACACAGCATGCATCACTGTCTGCTAGTCAAAAGACCTGCTTCAAATTTCTATCTATAAACACCAAATCTATCTTAGCCCATTCCGGCTGAGGTGTGCTCAGGAACAGCAGCATTCTTCCACTTGCCGAAATGCCTTAATAGCATATTCATTAATAATATAAAATGTCATTCGGGTTATATCCAGCCATTAAAGTCAACATGAACTCAAAATTGACCCTTTTTACTTTCTTAATTATTAAATTAGATTTTTTTTTTTTTTGATCGATTTCTGATTTATTATATCACGTTCTTTCTCGCAGAATATCCTGTTGGTCAAATTAGGAAAGTAAAATAGCCAATACATGTTGACTTCAAAAAAGCATGTTTTTTTTTCCAAAAAAATTTTTCTCACGTTTGCAATCACAACTTTCTCTAGGGCACAGCTGATGTATCAGCAGCCAATGAGCTCGCTGCTCAACCTTCAAATACTTCAGCATTTGCTGTAGTAGTTGCAGTGCTTTCAGAAACTCTCCACCTTCCCCAGCTCCACCTGTATAGATCTGCTACGGGTAATCCATGTACGCTCTATAGTACAGCAGCAGCATGTCTTACTTGCTCACAACAGTGTGTTGTGTATGTATTGGCAGTAGCAAGTCCCGTACTTGCTCTGCAGCAGCAGCACCAATAACAGCAGCGTAGCACATCTATTCCGCCAGGACCAAATATATCAACATTGTCATTCCCGTTACCATGCCAAACACTCCAAGAGTTGTCATGACAGAACTGTTTTGTATTACGTTTTCTCAAATGTTATGTTGAAATGTGCAAATGATCGTTGCATACATTTTCAGAACAAAAATTTGAATATTGGATATAGTCAGGTTCAGAATTCTTTCAGACTTAAAGGCACAATATGTAATTTTCGCCTCTAGAGGTTGCTTATTCAAAACAAAGGTGTAGCTTGATGACGCCTTGATTTCATGGAATCATGGGAGTTGTTGTCTTCACCTCTACAGCCGGCGGAAAAGAATCCGACGGGATTAGGGAAGAAATCTTATTCATGGATGAGCTAATGTATTAAAGATTTATTAACATTACTGTAGTATGAAGCAGGGTGGGGCTGAAAGCCATTGGAGCAGAACGAGGCTGCTGGAGCGATTGCTAATGAGAGACACTCGAGACGGCTCGAGAGCAGTGGAGCTTTTATTATGCCGCAGACGACTGCTTCTGCTTCTTCCGCTCATGCGTATGTGGGGTAACACTACGCTGTTTTATCATATCACCTTTGAGTGTGTTGAACGTTATGTTATAATGCTACTATGAGACACTTGTTGCACACTGCAATAAGCTATATCGATATTAGGCATGGTAAAACATGGTACTTGCGGTAAATCAAGAAAACAAGATTTAAACAATAAGACTAACTGTGTTGAGCTATATAACAATGAATAGTTTTCTGTCGATGAATGTATCCAAATAAAATCATAATAAAACACATAATATTTATTACAGCGTCTTTGGTGTTTCCATGGTTTCTACTAAATAAAACCAGAAATCGGGGGTAACGCGGGTATGATGTCATTGATAGGCGACACACGGTTAAAATTGCTTATTTCTCTGGATTTAAACATTCTTGGAAACATTTGGGATAATGTAAGTACACAAGTCAACAAAATATATAGTATTTTTCTAGTGGTTTTTGGATATTATAATCCAAAAATCTTACATGTTGTGCATTTAAAGGTGCAGTATGTAATATTGACAGCTAGCAGTTGAAATGTGTACTGCAGTCCAAATTCAAAATATTGGAGAGGGTTGTTTCTTTTGCCCCTCCTCCTCAAACTCGATGCTCATGCTGCTTGCCCGATTAAGGACACGCAACAGGAATGAGCGCAATTGACAATAGAAGGCGACGAGTCTTACACTGTAAGTTGATAAGTTGATTTGTCTGCATTTTAATATGCCACATAAAGCTTTTTAGATGGATGCCGAGTTTTTTTAGGTCGGGTAGAATCTGCGATTTATGACCCAGTTTGCTGGCTTCCATGGCTGCAAGACACTGTGTTTTCTGCCAACTGGCAACCCAGGGTGTCGAAATACTATTGGGTAAATTGGCAGTGGGCAGGATCACACAGACCAAAACAAAAACAGACAATCCGACACGGAACGCACATTTCAAAGTAGAATAACTGGCTGTAGCTTTGTTTTTCTGAGAAACAAGTATGTGAACTTAGCATGTTTCCTAAATCTCTGCAAACAAGATCTTTAAGTGGAGATTTCAAACTAATTTTGAGGAAACAGCCTTCAGAAATATGCAGTGTAACTGAAATCTACAGATGCAAATAGATAAAGTGTAATAAAATATATACTTACATGTGTATTTTTCTATACACTAGTCTTAAAGAAGACATGTTATGGTCAAAATTGACTAGTGCATGAAAAAACAATGGCTTTGCCTGTAGTGTCACAAATTCCTCTAGTCATAAAAATGGAAATGACTCATATAAAGATTAATTAGTCTTTGTATACTCTTAAAGTGTGCCATCTTGATAACTTTAAAACGCCTTGGCTGCTTTTATTGAGATCAAAGAACAGGAAGTGCTGTGATAAACGCAGGAAACAGTTTCTTTTTGACTTAGAAGGTGCACCGAATGTGCAAAGGTGCCGTTAAAAATTAATTGTTAATATTACAAGCGTGATATTTAGGGCATTTTTAACTGCTTGCCAAAGTGCGAGAAGGGAACATTAATAAGCATACAACGTTCATATGCCTTGTAATACATATTTCATCTTGCCAAGCACACTTTTCATATTTCATCCAGCGTTTTCCTAAACGACGTTGATGTGACGCCTGAAATCGAAGGCAAGTAAACAAGATGCTATAAATACATGGAAACCTACTTCCTACACAGTTGGCATCATCTGTTAGCATGCCATTAAGAACACGGCTGCCTTTTTTTCCCAGGCCAATGCGCTACCTTTAAAGAGGTGCTGTCTTGGCAGTGATTTCACTCTTTGTTCTCCCACACACACAGAAGCGTTCACATTCACGAATAAGTATCCCACCCCACCCCTGATCAGCTGTTCAGACATAAAGCCTGAGAAACAAGAGAAGAGGAAGAGAGAGCAAGTGTTGGGCAGGCAGACAGACAGGATAATAGACGAAGGGTTTCTAGAGACAGCTAACAGACATCTGAGAGACTTCTAGACAGTGCAAGAGTTTGAGCAGGAGACGAGGGAATAAAACAAGGCCGGAAAAAAGAGAGTTGGAGAGTAGATGGGTTAAAAGAGTTACAAAAACAAGTGAGGATTGAACAAGCAAAAGCTACACTCTTAAAAATAAAGGTTTGTCATTGGCCTTAATGGTTCCATTAAGAACATTTAGGGCCAGATTTACTAAACAGCAGAGGTGGACAAAGTACACAACTCCATTACTTGAGTGAAAGTAAAAGTACTACTGGTCAAATATTACTCCGTTACAAGTGAAAGTTGTAAAAACAGATTTTACTAAGTACTTGGTTTTAAAAGTACTTAAGTATCAAAAGTAAATTTCCTCTTTTATGTCAATGCATTATTTTATTATTTTTGCATTGTTGTATGAATGCACGCTGTGCCATCATGTGGTTTAAGCCAGTCAGTGATGCTCATTCACACATGCTAGCATACGACTACCTTAAACTCATTTCAGTTACTTGTTTAAAAGTTACAAAGCTCTTTATAAAGCTGCTGTCACTTTAAGGTTGAATGCATGGATCCAATACACTGATACACATCCGATATTATCCCAGCTGTTTACGTTCAATTAAGACATAATCAACTGTTTACATGAATACTCGCCAAAACCGACATTTTGACATCATTTTGTGTGTATTGGTCTGTTCAAGTGCGAAAAGACGCGAAAGAGAGCTCAGTACTCGTGCTCTGGCGTCCTAGAGGTAGCTTTCTGTGCGTGTCTCTTTCTCCCAGACGTTTACATTTTTAAGTGTTTTATGAGACATGCAGCAAGTGTATGCCAACTCATGTCCTGCGGGTAGATCAGCACGTTACATTTCACTGACTGGTGAATACATCATTCTGACTGGATCTCTTCCCAAAGAAAGAAGAAGGAAGTGGCGGGATGTAGGAGGACGAATTACACCACAGCACTTGTATTGTTGCACTGATTGGCTATTAGCTGTGAGAATACAGTGTCAGTCAATGTATTGGAGAAAATGGCAACCATAAATGTAAAGAAACAATGTTGCTTGTCATATTTTCCTAACAAGCAACCACATTTTTTTTAAATAAGCCCAAAAAACCGCAACCCGCGACCCGTGATTTTTTTTTAACGCGACTTGCCAAAACAATACTGGAGAACTTCACATGACCCTACAAGAGTGATTACTGATTGGCTGTTTGCACAACAAAACAAAAAAAAAGAAAAGATTCATCCACTGACTTTCAAAACTGCTACAGAAACGACTTTCGACTTTGAGGAACTTGATAGAAATGTAGTGGAGTAAAAAGTACAATATTTGTCTTTCAAATGTAGTGAAGTTAAGGTCATAAGTTTCCAGAAAAAATAATACTCAAGTAAAGTACAGATACTCAAAAAGTGTACTTAAGTACAGTACTCAAGTAAATGTACTTAGTTACTGTCCACCTCTGCTAAACAGGGCAAATTAGCGTGAGAGCGAAATTCCAAAAAAATTTGCGTCTGAAAGGGAAACTCCTACAAATGCATATGCTATAAGGTCAGCCGCACGCCTTTTCAACGCTAATTTTTCACTGCACGTCTTTAGTAAATCCTGACAGTAGTTTTTAACGCCAGAAGAGGGTCCCAAAATAATTCTCCTACTGCATCACTACAAAAAACCCTTTTGGAACATTTCTTTTTTAAAAGTTTACATGAAAAGGAATCGATGGTTAACGGTATTGTCAAGCCAATCCCAATACATGTCTGCTAACATGCCTTTGGAGGGCCAGGTTTTGGAAAGAGGGCGTGGTCTAATTCAGTGGCTAAGTTTAGCTCAAGTTAGCTCCAGCAAAACAGCTGACATCTCTTATGGCATCTTAAAAACATAAACAATCCAGGAGGTAATGAGAGAGGAAAAGGAAAAGTAGGATAGATGAGGGAGGAACGTGGGAGGTCTGCTGTCTCTCCGCTATGTTGTCTCAGCGTGATTTGTTGGTGCTGAAGCTGCTGATCACAGATTTAACTGTCAAACTCACACCTAAGAGCCTCACACATCCCTGATTCTCACTTTTGCATCACATTATGAGTTACAAACCTAGTATAATAGTGTGATTTTAATCTAAACCAGTTAAAGTGCAAACCCCACCCTACACCCGAAACTAAAAGGTTTAATTAACCACGTCGGTCACACAGCTGACTGCCTACACAACACTGAAACAAATTCTAACCCCTAACCCCAACCTACACCCTAAACTTACCCTTAACCTAAGGCTACGTTCACACTGTGAGCCATAGTGCTCAATTCTGATTTATTGCTCAGATCAGATTTTTTTTTTTTGTATAGCTGTTCACATTGTGGTTTTAAATGTGGCCAATATCAGATTCCAGTGTGAACAGATCATCGTCCTGAACTGACCCGCATACCCAAAAGAACGATAAAAAGACATCACGCAACACGCTGTCATAAGGAAATAAACACGGAGAACATTAAACTAAGTGATTACACGTTTATTTATAGTGTGATCTGCCGCGAAAGCCAGCGAATTTATGCACAGGCAATAAAAAAAACGAGAGAGGATACAAGACGAGGATACAAAAAAAAACACATCTCTATCCTAGACAGCAACATAGTGTCGGCCCAGATCCAGCCCACATCTGGCACACGTGGATTCCACACGTACCAGATGTGGGCCGGTTCTGGGCCGACACTATGTTGCTGTCTCTGACTACCTTTCACAACTGTCTTGATAATGTCGGGTATGTAAAATCTTTGAAGTCACTCCCATGAGCGCAGAATTGTGACGAATGTTGATCTAGAGGGACATAAAAGTCGCATGAATTCCGATACGACTGTTCAGACTGAGGTCGCATTGCAAAACATCTGACCTGTATCGGATTTAGGACCACATATGAAAGTGGCACAAATCAGAATTGAAAAAATCAGATTACAGATTACAAGTCTGAGTCACGTGAGCAAAAATGGCCGGATTCGGGCCACATTTACCTGCAGTCTAAACGTAGCTTTAGTGTTGGTAGCACATCCTGATAGAAAGCATTACTGTTTGTCACGATCTGAACCATTCATGATGTTTCTGAACTCTGACCTGAATCCATGAAGTCTGAACTCTGATTGAGGTGACCAATAAAAGCTGCAGAATTGGGGTTTGCCCTTAAAGGTACAGTGTGTAAATTTTAGCGTCATCTAGCGGTGAGGTTGCGAATTGCAACCTCTCCCCTCCCTTTTGAAGCACATAGAGAAGCTACGGTGGCCGACACAGGACAAAGATGTTGTTGTCTGAGACAGAAGAGAGTAGCTAGCGCTCTGTAGAGCAGTTTGTCCGTTTAGGGCTAATGTAGAAACATGGCGGCGCAAAATGGTGACTTCACTGTAAGGGGACCTGCGGTGTATGGAGATAGAAATGGCTCATTCTAAGGTAATAAAAACATTACGGTTCATTATGTTATACACCACAGAAAACATAGTTATGTATATTATATTGCATTTCTGTCAATAGATCCTCCTAAATATTACACACTGCACCTTTAACTGGAAATCCTGCAGTGTAATGCATGTTATTGTTCTTTAAATTAGCATGCTAAAATCTAAGCATGTGGCGTATTCTTCCCTCAACTCCCTAAACTCAACTATTCCAAGATAAATATAAGTTAAACCCTATCAACTGCATCTGTGGCATTAAAAAACAAAACCTGACTGCAGAAATGCTCAACATGCGAGATTCAGAGCACGTATGCTAACCGCTAGGGCACTGCTACAACAACAGATGCAGTAAATTAGCACTATAGTTTGAAATATATAACACTGAGATGTTTACCATATCTGCTGAATCTAATAATTTGACTGTGACAGTAACTACCAAAATAACAAGCGTCTTCATGCAACTGTTGAGCAGTTGCAACAGTAAATCAGTCTCGCCACAGAATAATAAGCTCTGTAACCGCTCTGAGAGCACTAACAGCAAATCTGGACACTAATTACAGTCCAAGCTAAAGCTGTTTTAGCTGTTTTTGCCACCGTAACATAAACAGAGTGGTCGCCTGTAAGTGTTTTAGCCGTACTAGCATCGCACAGCACTTTAGCAGCCTCTGTGATTAGCATTTGTTCCCACAGTCACTTAGAAAGTAATAGTCTTGCTAACAAATTGGAATCAAGCTGCAGTCACATTTTCACAGGCAGCAGGTTCAAGTTTCTCATGCGGATTCACCATGTTGATTAACATATAGGAAACTGCTTGGTTTGAAAGTGACGTCTGTGTGAGCTGTGCTTCAAGCATCACTATGCTATTGACATCAGACTATGGACATTTTTGCCTGCAAAATTATACAGAAATTTTCCTAATGTAACCGCACCTTAACTCACTCCACAACCTAATAACTCGCATCTCACGGTCTCATGGTTACTCAGGTCATCTGTAACCAGCATACTATCATCTGCACTCCCTTCTCAAGAGTGCATACTCTTCAAACTGAAAGCTTGTTTTTTAGCCCGAGCCACAACATGGGCCGAGACACCTGTAGCTGTCGTGTGGTCAGCCAGTACCCAGGTCTCATTTCACCGTCTCAACAGGTCTGACTGCCCCTGAGCAAAACCACATCTGATCCCGAGTTCTCTCTCTCTCTCTCATTCACCTGAGGAAATCAAAGACACATGCCGACCGAGCTGTGCACGCGGTAACTATATCACTCAAACGGTGATTTTTGAGCCGTTACAAGGTAACTAGCTGTCTTATTGTTGCACGTTTGCGGCAGAGAACGAGATTTCATATCCTCCGACTGTCATTACACATGTATCTTTAAGTGTAGTTCTAAGCGAATCCCTTTAGTGAGTGATTTAACCATAGGTTGTCTTTATATCTGAAAGTTTCCCTCACACAATATAGCAGCAAAGGGGATCGCAGTCTCATTCCTTGTGACTTCTATTACACCTGCACAAAAATAATGAATACAAGTGCTAAATATATTCCGAGAAGACTGACATGAAAACTGCCGGCAAACAACTACAAAAGATGTGTGAGGGGGAAGCCGAGGCGTCTGGGTGATTATTTTTTAACTTGACACTGATAAACAGCGCTCTAGCGACACTTCGCTCAAAAGTGCCATGTCCTCCCACGAAGTGCAGCAAAGCAGATAGTTAGGAAACAACAGCTCTTCTACCTACTGCCAGACTAGTGCTGTCAAAGTAGCAGCTACTGGGGTTTAATGCGCTTTGATGTTCCCCACAACGCAACTTAGGTGGGAGGGAGAGGGAGAGGGAGCTGCCGCCCGCAGGTAAGTTAGCGGCCGTTAGCGAAGTGTAAAGAGCCTAGCGTGGAGCCTTTCTCAGTTTGCAGCAGGCAGCTAATAAACAGGGAGATGTTTAATAGACACTCTTTGACAAAAGCTAATCGCTAATTCCCATGACACGCTAATTACGGCTGATCCAGGGTCAGTGTTTTTGGTTCTCTTATTTATAAACCATCCAGATACTAGCTCAGGGCCACACATGTCTTCTGTGACAGATAATATCAAACAGGAAACAGGAAACAGGCAACACTAATAATGTAGATCTGCCATATTGCGCATACTAGAAACGAAACAACCCAGAGTTCAGAAGGAGGCAGCCGAGCGTAACATCTGAAACACACCAACGGGCAACACAAACATGTACACCAAAAGGCTACATGAGAAATGGATATGTACCCAGATAACAGGGAACGTTCTGGCAAGGTTCTCTCAAAGTTCTCTAAAAACGTTAGCATAAAAACATTATTTATACATCGCTCATGGGTTGTTTTTTTTTCCAGAAATATTTTAGTTGGATGTTCGTCTGACATTTTTAAAAAATGTTACTACTTGTTTCAGAACGTTTAGAGAACATTCAAAACTAACGTTCCCATAATGTTTGCAAAATGATCAAATGGAATGTTCACTGTATCAAATTATATGATCAATAAGTTAAGGTAACATCATGTTTTTACATTGCTTTAACTCATTAAAATAAGTTAAGCAAGTTATACAAGATTCAACTATTTTTTTAAGTCAGTTTAATGTAATTTAAGTTGAATTGACTTAAACATCCAAGTTGATTGTACTTAAAAATTTAAGGCAGCAAATTTTTTAACCAATAATTTAAAAGAAACATTTAAAAAAGAGAACATTCAGAAATAACATTTTCATAACGTCAAAACGTTTTTAGAGCATATTTTGGTAACACTTTAATTTAATTTAAGTACATGTACTTACTATAGTAATAACAGTAAATTATGCATAATTACAAGTAACTAACCCTAAACCAAACCCTAACCCTAACACTGTTACTCTATAAGTACATGTAGTTAATTAATATTACTCAGTATTTATCTAAATAAGTACACTGTAAAAAAAAATTCTCAAATTTTTAAGTAGAATCAACTTGGATGTTTAAGTCATTTCAACTTAAATTACATTAAACTGATTTAAAAAAATGTTGAAAATTGTTTAACTTATTATGATGAGTTAAAGCAATGTAAAAACATATGTTGTCATAACTTATTGATCATATCATTTTTTACAGTGTTCAATGTACCTACGTCACCTTAAAATAAAGTGTAACCCATATTTTTGTTAGCTGGGTAAGTGTACTTGTTAGTGTAAGTTTTGCATTGGGGGTTGAAAAGGGAAAACAAGGGGGCTGCAAACTGACCAGAAAAATCCAGAGAAAATAAGGGTCCCCTAAAAATACATACTAAGCCTCACAGTTAAACACCAAACAAACTTCCAACCGAAAAAAAAAAAAAAAAAAAGTCTAAAAGAGGCCACATGATGCTGTTCTCACTGGGCATGTAAAAATGTGACACTGCCCCTGGGAGATACACATGCACGTACACTATACACTGTGAGATTCATCTGTGCGGGGCACAAACAGTTCGACCTTTAGCATGTCCTCATGCCCCAACATGTATGAATTAGCCTCTGGTGACATGCGCAGATGGTGCTGTACGGGACGAGATGAACCCTTACCTGTTTAGTCATGGAGTCGATTAGTCTTACATAAAAATCCTGCTCTGTTCTGATGCCTGGAACACACAGAAACTTGACATCAGCATGTGCTTTTCATTACATTTTCAAAAAAACACATTCACAATCATTATCTTTAAATCGGCTATTACAATGTAATAGACACTGTATTACACTCTAATTGCACCACACATAATGCTTGGTTACACTTTATTTTACTGTGTCCTTGTTACATATGTTACATGTACTTAGCCTACCATATAACAATAAATTATGCATAATTACATGCAACTAACCCTTAACCAAACCCTAATCCTACCCTAACCCTATAGTAAGTACATGTAGCTAATTACTATTACTCAGTACTTAAATATATAATTACACTGTAACAATGACACCTTAAAATAAAGTGTAATTCTTTATTTTAAGGTGTCCTTGTTACAGTGTAATTATATATTTAAGTATTGATTAATATTAGGATTTGGTTGAGGGTTAGTTGCATGTAATTATGCATAATGCACTATGGTAAATACATATGTAACAAGGACACTGTCAAATAAAGTGTTACCTAATGCTCTTGCAATAACACAAGCACATTTTGGTAGCTTAATTGTATACTAATATTGCCATAAATTAGCAATACATATAACCAATAGCCTTTTAGTGCCATGTTTTAAAACAAAGTATTTTCAATAAGAAAGAGATGACTTAATGAACTAAGTAACTGTTTTTTTTTTTTTTTTTTTTACAGAAGACAATTTGTGATGGAAAAATTATGCATAATTAACCTTATTATAACACACCTGCCCATGCCATACATGTTAATTAATATTTTATTTATTTCTATTTAAAAATGTATTAAATTATATGGTAATCTATACTCATTTAAATAAGTATTTTTGAAAACACACAATGCATGATTCAATTTAAAAAATAATAAATAAAAAAATAATACACTGTAAATGTAATTTCTGCCTTGAATTAAATTAAATTCTAAATTGTGCCAAAGTCACAGAGTTTACTGCGTTTCAACCTCTTTTGAATGAATAAAATCCAAACTCAAAAAATTACAGAAATGATTGTGATGAAGCATAAACATTTTAAAAAGCACTGTGCACAATTTGAACTAACAGCTGGTTTATTTAGAAACTGACCATATGACAAATGATAGACAGGCTGTCAGATTACACACTAATGAACATGATCATTCGAAGAAAAACACATTAACAATTAATATCGCGTGCTTGGAAAACAGGTTTCTAATTGATTTAAACCTTGAATGAATTATTAATGTGTTTAAATAAATCGGATTCATTGTGAAGAGTCGTGCTTTGATTTGAAGAAAGTATAACTGGGAATTAGCCAATCACTGATTGCGTTTAATTTTTCAGACAGAGAGAGTCTTGATCGGGTGAATCATTGATTAAGATCACTGCCAGTCTTCGTCAAATAGAGATCTCCAATGACAGCACCTGCTATTGTTGCTATTTTAGTGCGATGGATTGCAAACGACGATCAATGAATGTGCGCAAACTCAAGCCTCGAATATGAGCATGTCTTACCGTTGCTGTAGAGAAGTTGCAGTCTGTAATGTATGCCATTGTTTGTCTTTTCTCCTGTAGTCTCCTGGGCATGAAAATAATATTACAACAGGTCTCAAAATAATACACTACACAGTAATGGGAGGAATGTGGAATGCGCTTACAAAATGCAATTGTTTGGGCTAAACGAAATCAATTTTAAATAGCCTACTAGGCGATAAACGGAATTATTTCATAAATAAATTGTATTTACTGTATTAGGTCAAATTAATTTATTTTGTTATGTTATGTTATAATATTATAACACTAAGTTATAGGCCATTACTGATATTACATTAAACAGTATTTTTATTATGCACGTGTATGCATATGCATAAGATAGATTTTTATTTAAAAAAATATATATATAATTTTAAAAATACAGGTTATTGAATAGTTTTGAAGTCATGCAAAATTTAGAGACCTATTCATGAGTTTTACTTAGAATATTAAATGCATATTAAGCATTCTTCTTAAATTAAAAATGAATAATTATTAGCAATGATCATATTAAACAACTATAAGTTTAAATAACTATCCAATTACCTGCTATTTTTTAAAATCCTGCAATCATTTTCATTATATTAATCGCAAATATTATTTAATATATTAACAGGCTACATTAATTATTTCACTATTTTTTTTAGATGTGCATGAGTTTGCTGTTTACTTTGCTACCATATAAATCTCTTGCACCTTCACAATAAAATAAATAAAGGCATAAGGATAAGCGAGCTTGTTTAGCGCTCCGCTCACATCGTGGTGCTGAAAATCAGGTTTCAGGAAACTCACCTTCTCTTTTTCCACAAATCCGATAAACGATGTCCTCTCGATTTCCACCGGTTGTCCTTGTCGGTCGTAAAGGGCTAAAACGAAGTGGAAGAAGTTGGATTTGCGAAGGTTTGAGGGCGGCTGTTTCTCGAAGTGCGCCCGAGCCAGTCCCACTCCACTGCGGGGAAGACACGCAGAAAGGCCCGTGTTAAAACATCCCTTAGATATTAGACGTGGATGTGTCATTGAAATAAAAATGGGTGTATAATTCTTAGTCCATTGAGTGAGTTTTGCAGAGTTAAAAATACTTACACAATTATACATGTGAAAACTGAATCTTATATTTATTATTATTATTATTATTATTATTAGGCTATGATATTATTATGCTATTATTATGCTATTATTATTTTCTCCATCAAGTTCAAATCCAGTGGTCTTAAGACCCCAGATGTGACTGCATGCAAAAGGAGGTGAGCTTTGGCAAAGTACCCAAACTTTGCATCCAAAGGAACTCATCAAAGCTCACTAAACGACAAAGCAAAGCGAATGAAAGGCTTAATCCTCCACAATCCGGATAGAGTTTCCCCAAACAAACGCCAGCAGCAGCAGCACGATCAGTCCACGCTCCGTGGGAGGTGAAGATGCAGCCCCGGGGGTCTCTTACCTCTGCGCGGCCGTGTTCGCATCCAGCACCCCGGCGCCTTGCATCCATGTTCGGACTGCGTTCATGCCGGCTCCGATGGGCTCCTCTTTCAAAATACTCCCACTCCTTTGGATGCTCTCCTGAATCCCAAACATGAAACCGGGATCTCTAACACTCTCTTCCCGTTGGTAGTGTTCTCAGGTGCCCACCTCTCGTGCGTAAGAGAGAGAGAGAGAGAGAGAGAGAGAGAGAGAGAGAGAGAGAGAGAGAGAGAGAGAGAGAGAGAGAGCGAGAGAGAGAGAGAGAGAGAGAGAGAGAGAGCGAGCTCAGCGCTCAGATAGGAAGGAGTTTGAAAACCAGGACAGATCCTGGTGTCACCAAGACGCAAAAAAAGAAAAGAAAAAAAAGCCTTTTTCTGGGAGGATGATGATATTGTTTCCTGCGAGCAGCTGGTGCGATCAAGCAGATCTCATATCAAATGTCATCATGACCTAACAACTTTTCTCCTCCTGTCTTCTTTTTTTCGGATTTTTCTTTGTCAGGAAACAACAACAAAAAGTGGGTAAATCAAGAGCAGGCTGTATCCTTAGCCCTCTTGATCAAATCGAAGTGATTTGTGTCTCTTCCCAAAGGAATCAATCCTTCCTTTGACTATATGAGAGGGAACTAAGCACGAGCGCAGCAGCCCCGGAGGCTTGAAGGAGGGACCGGGAGAGGCGGTCCAAAGGCAAACCAGTGTCAAATCCGCCCAACCAGAGCTGCCATCCTCTCTCTCTCTCTTTCTCTCTCCTCCACCCACTCCATCAGTTTGTCAGATGGCATTGCTAAAGCATTCAAAAGAAGCTGATTGGAGTTAGACGCGGCAAACCTCGCGCAAAATGGGTCTGTATCGATCCATCTAGTTATCTTCTTGATGCTGTAATTGCCGGCTTGACAATAAAACACTTCGTGCCTTGTTCGCGCGTAAAGGATTAACGCGCACTTTGGAGAGCCGTTAAAAGGACAGATTGTGTGTCACAGGTGAATAAGTGCTAGTTCACACTGATGATCTATAAAGGTGTACAAATGAAAAGATTTCTGATCCTTTGGAAACCCTTCAAAGCGGACATTGAAACCCATAAGATCCTGCACCAATTTTGGAACATAAACATAACCATTAGAGAACATCAACGCCAGTTTATGGTTAATAAAGAGCCTAAAATGTTAAGAACTGCATACTCTAACGTTTGAGGAAGGTTTTGTGTTTGAAGGGAAGGAATACAGTGAAGTTCAGTGAGTTCATTACATCTGAGGAACCTTCAAAAGGATTAGGTTCTCCAGATGTATGACGAACTAACATTAAAGGTGTATTTTACGCTGTAAAGTATGATAAACCTTTCATTTAATTATGAAGCTATGTTTTAAATTTGACGGACGATTTTACAAATAGATAGCCTATGTATTATTCAATAAAATTCAGTTCCGGAATTTAAGTGTCCTTATCTCATTCAGTTAGAATTACACTCTCAGAAAAAAAAGGTACAAAAGCTGTCATTGTAGGCTACCTTTTCAAAAGGTACATCTTTGTCCCTAAAGTGTACATATTAGTACCTAAAAGGAACAAAAGTGTGCCTTTTGACAGCTTTTTTACCTTTTTTTTTTTCTAAGAGTGTACAATAATAAAGGGATAAGGATTTTGCTTAATTATGACTTTGATTTTTTTCTTAAATTTGACGTCTAGATTGTCTGAAATGAGATAAGAGAAAACAGACGGTGCGCTCATTGAGAAATATGACAAAAAAATATTCTGAGCACAGAAATAAAAGATGATTTTTATGTGGTTGATACACGCACGCGCGCATGACGAAGCTGATTCATAGAAAATGCTTGATAACACAATATAAATAAAAACTAAAATAAAAAACTAAATAGATTGCAATTGTATAATATTTTATATAATTTGGACATAGGCCTACTCCTGACCTGTTCGTAAAAACATGTACGACCTATTCAATTTCGTATATTTTGGACCGTTTCCTCCGTAGCAATGAAACAGGTGCACGGATGTGTTTTAGTCAAATAATAATTCAGAATGTGAAAAAACGAAATTCCAAAAATTTCAATTCAACACAGCTTACAGTTGGTGAATAAATAAATGGTGGATTTAATTGCAGGGAATCTAGTCTGAAACAAACGCGCTCCTCTCCGCTTAAACACACACACACACACACACACACACACACACGGCGCAAAGCATCACTCACTGTAACCATTTTATTTTTCCAAGCTGTATAGCTGTGACTGACAGATATGCGGCCGTGTGCACCGGCCCCTGGGGCCACTATATTTTTAGTTTGTCCCCTCATTCTCCCACGCTGCACACAGTCATGCAACTTACATAGGATGTTTAAAAAATCACTTCTGGAAAAGAGATTTATCTACTTAATCATGATGTGAATTTATACAAACATAGCTTATAATTATAAATATAAACAATAACATTATTATTATCATCTAATAAATGATGTTAATTCAACAGGTAACCCTAATACTCTTCTCGCTGATATTACCTCTAAATAAAACCAATAAGAATAAAAAAAAAAAAATATTAGTGGAGTGTATATTTTTAATAATCCTGATTCCTAACAATGTATGAAATTAAATAAAGAACTAATGGCACTGTGCCTATAAAAACAAGAATAACTTGCTGTTTATGCTCATAACGCAGATGGCAATCATTTAGTGTTTTTAAACATGATTTAATCAAAGCATGAACATTTCATGCCCATGACGTGTCACTCAGGCAGTTTTCTGTGTATTGTTTTTAATAGCCTATATATTTAGCTATATTCTTTTTGCCCAAAGCATATGAAATTTTGTTCATAAAACTATTTATCGAATTTATTGCCAAAAATTATTTTAGTATAGCTTTATTAAATGGTTTTCCCCCTTTGTTAAAGAACATTAATCAAATATTACATTTGAAGCTCTCAGTTTGAATCGCGCCATCGAAGCGCTGTGTAAATCTATGGTCATGTGATACAACAGCGCCACCGTGCGGTCAACTTTAAGATCACACTAACAGACTAGACTTAAATCATTGAAAATCGGTCAACACTGAATAACGTGCAACTTAACAAGGTCTTATTAGTTAATGCATTTACTAACAATAAGCAATACATTTGTTTTAGTATTTATTACTCTTTGTTAATGTTAGGTAATTGTCAGTACATGTTAGCGCAGTCCATTAAAAAATATGAACAGATTATTTGATTTTAATAACGCATTAGTAAATGTCCATTTTAATATTGACAGATTAATAAACGCTTTAAATGTATTTTTACTGTTAGCTCACATTAATGAACCCAGTTAATGTAAACAAATGGAAACTTACTGTAAAGGGATACTGAATCATGACATTCAATTTCTGATACTGAAAAGAATATTGCATATGATTAATAACTGCTTATAATTGTAGACCAAATCAATTAAAATACTTAACATTATAAAATAAGAATGAGAAATTAAATGAACTCAATATTAACCATATCATGTATTAATATAAGGGTTCAACAGTGTCTTTCTATATTTGTAATCTGCTTTCTAGTATCAGTACAGTTTGCCTTGCAATTGCTTTAACATTATTTATTTGTTGTAGTATACACCGATCAGGAATAACATTATGAGCACTGACAGGTGAAGTGAATAACACTGATTATCTCTTCATCACGGCACCTGTTAGTGGGTGGGATATATTAGGCAGCAAGTGAACATTTTGTCCTCAAAGTTGATGTGTTAGAAGCAGAAAAAATGGGCAAGCGTAAGGATTTGAGCGAGTTTGACAAGGGCCAAATTGTGATGGCTAGACAACTGGGTCAGAGCATCTCCAAAACTGCAGCTCTTGTGGGGTGTTCCCAGTCTGCAGTGGTCAGTATGTATCAAAAGTGGTCGAAGGAAGAGTGGTGAACCGGTGACAGGGTCATGGGTGGCCAAGGCTCACTGATGCACGTGGGGAGCGAAGGCTGGCCTCTCAATCCAATCGGGCATTTGTGGGATGTGCTGAACAAACAAGTCCGATCCATGGAGGCCCCACCTCGCAATTTACAGGACTTAAAGGATCTGCTGCTAACATCTTATTGCCAGATACCACAGCACAACTTCAGGGGTCTAGTGGAGTCCATGCCTCGACGGGTCAGGGCTGTTTTGGCAGCAAAAGGGAGACCAACACAATTATCGTAATGTTATGCCTGATCGGTGTATCTGAAATAAGGTAATAATATGGTTTGAAGGCAACTACAATCTGTAGGTTCATACCTGATTATCAAGTCAGAAATTGTATTTTCTCAAACTGTAATTTAAAAAAAAAAAATTTTTTTTTATATATATATATATATATATATATATATATATATATATACACTCACCTAAAGGATTATTAGGAACACCATACTAATACTGTGTTTGACCCCCTTTCGCCTTCAGAACTGCCTTAATTCTACGTGGCATTGATTCAACAAGGTGCTGAAAGCATTCTTTAGAAATGTTGGCCCATATTGATAGGATAGCATCTTGCAGTTGATGGAGATTTGTGGGATGCACATCCAGGGCACGAAGCTCCCGTTCCACCACATCCCAAAGATGCTCTATTGGGTTGAGATCTGGTGACTGTGGGGTCCATTTTAGTACAGTGAACTCATTGTCATGTTCAAGAAACCAATTTGAAATGATTCGAGCTTTGTGACATGGTGCATTATCCTGCTGGAAGTAGCCATCAGAGGATGGGTACATGGTGGTCATAAAGGGATGGACATGGTCAGAAACAATGCTCAGGTAGGCCGTGGCATTTAAACGATGCCCAATTGGCACTAAGGGGCCTAAAGTGTGCCAAGAAAACATCCCCCACACCATTACACCACCACCACCAGCCTGCACAGTGGTAACAAGGCATGATGGATCCATGTTCTCATTCTGTTTACGCCAAATTCTGACTCTACCATCTGAATGTCTCAACAGAAATCGAGACTCATCAGACCAGGCAACATTTTTCCAGTTTTCAACTGTCCAATTTTGGTGAGCTCGTGCAAATTGTAGCCTCTTTTTCCTATTTGTAGTGGAGATGAGTGGTACCCGGTGGGGTCTTCTGCTGTTGTAGCCCATCCGCCTCAAGGTTGTGCGTGTTGTGGCTTCATAAATGCTTTGCTGCATACCTCGGTTGTAACGAGTGGTTATTTCAGTCAAAGTTGCTCTTCTATCAGCTTGAATCAGTCGGCCCATTCTCCTCTGACCTCTAGCATCAACAAGGCATTTTCGCCCACAGGACTGCCGCATACTGGATGTTTTTCCCTTTTCACACCATTCTTTGTAAACTCTAGAAATGGTTGTGCGTGAAAATCCCAGTAACTGAGCAGATTGTGAAATACTCAGACCGGCCCGTCTGGCACCAACAACCATGCCACGCTCAAAATTGCTTAAATCACCTTTCTTTCCCATTCTGACATTCAGTTTGGAGTTCAGGAGATTGTCTTGACCAGGACCACACCCCTAAATGCATTGAAGCACTGCCATGTGATTGGTTGATTAGATAATTGCATTAATGAGAAACTGAACAGGTGTTCCTAATAATCCTTTAGGTGAGTGTATATATATATATATATATATATATATATATATATATATATAAAAAACACCAAATAGAAAAATCCCACTCAACTTAATTCTGTCTACATTTCCATTTTATTTTCAAGAAAAATGTGCAAAAACTAGTCGATAGAACTTTTCGAATGTCATTCGTGTTTGCTCATACATCGGATGTATTCATGCACACAAATCTGCCATTCTGAAATGCATCTCTTAAAGAACAGCGAGAAAACATTCAGTGTCCTCAGCATCAATCCCACTCTTGAGAGTGTTCACACGGTCCTCAGGACACTTCATAATGTTCACTGCTGCTTTAACACTGTGCGGCATATCAAAAACATGATAAAAGAATATACAAGGGAATATATCTGCCCATATATGTACACATTTATATTGAGCTATACTTCCTCTGCTCCGAGAGCATTTTTTGCCCAACAAGACAAAATAATATCGATTATTCGCTTTAAATGACATTAGTGCAAACATAGTATGGCAGGACATCTCTGGCAAACAAAATGGAGTGCGTTTCTGACAGAAAATAACGGCAAATTAAGTCTGCTTTCAAAGACTAAATGAAGCGCTGCTGGAAGTCAACAGCCAATATTAAGGTGAATGTCAAACCTTTCAAGAATGTGTTACAAAAACAAAAAAAAGAGAGAGATAGAAAGAAAACAATGCAAAAAACAATACTAAAATTACTGAAACATTTATATATGATGGTGACCTGACCCCGTTTTGTCCTTAATGAACATCCACTGTATTTAAAAAAACAAAACAAGAAAAGTTATTTGATTGTCTACTCACTAAATGTTCATTAAAACCAGAAAACAGGTTTAGTCTATATAGTCTGCAATATGCTTTGGAAAATGCTCGCTTCCAAGAATCAAGCTAACTGCCAACTTAACATTATCTGCACTGATGGTTTAACATTATTTGTGAAACATGGTAAAGAAACAAAAATATGTATGAAAAAGCCTCCCGGCTTCGTACATCCCTTTAAAACTGGGGTGAATAATGAGAGGCTCGCTGTGATAAAACAAGTGGCTCAATGGCACTTTAAATAACATTCCTCAGTTTGACTTTGCAGGGGTCTGGATTCGACAGCGGCTCATTTGGGTGCGCTTCTAAAACACATTTATATACATGTACATTTTTCATTCCTAATAATCTAAACAGACAAAATAGCATGGCGTAGAATCACGAATCATCCATGTGGACACATACTGAAAACTTTTCTGCCCATCAAAGTCAAAACACTGTTACTACGTTTATCCTCATTAGGGCAGTATTCTGAAATGTCTTTTGACCAGCAATAATGTGAACAGATCATATAAAAGTAAGTAAATGCATCTGTGAGCTGAGTGACATGTGATCATCCTTAAGCAACAGTTAATTCCAAAAATGAAAACTCTGTCATCGTTTACGCATAACATTTCAAATTCGTACGACATTCTTTTGTGGAACACAAAGGCCAATGTTTAGCAGATTTTTTTCTTGGAGCTTTCATTCAATACATACATATATACACACACACACACATACATACATATACACATACATATATATATATATATATATATATGAATGTATGAATGTATTGAATGAATGTATTGAATGAAAGCTCTTTAAAGATACACACACACACGAACACTATAACATTATATAACATTTTTATATTTTCAGTAACAACCCTAATATTGGTCTGTTCCCTACACAAAGTAATTGTATGCCTTTAGGAGACTTAGATTCATATAGACTACTTGTATGGAGATGTTTTTTTGTCACAGCTCGACAGCCCTCGTTCAATGTTCATTATATGGAAAAGAGCAGCTAGAACTAACTTCTAAATATCACCTTTTGTGTTCCAATAAAAAAAAAGGGTTTAGAATGTCATGAGTGAGAGTAAATGATGACAGAACTTTTATTTCGGGGTGAACTATCCCCTTAACCATCTAGTCCTCAACATTGGCAATATGAAGAGTGTGTGGCGACACCTAATAGGCCGATAAGAGTTGAGCACTGTCATTTGCACATGAAGCGGAATGGACATCTGATGTGCTGCATGAACCACCACCATCATCATCATCATCATCATCATCATTATTATTATCATCATCATCCAAATCACCAGCTGGGCCTGTACTGCTCTCTGCCGCTACGTCACATTCTTTGGGCTGGGCTTTCGAGCTCCCCGATAGCGAGTCCATTTCAAGGTCTGGCTCGGCTAAGGTTTCCATGGGGGGAGTGTTTTTTGCTTGGGTGCCTTCCTCAGTGTCCAACTCAAACTGTGGTTCACTTTGCTCCTGCTCCACCTCTGCTGGGTTCTGATTGGCTGGAGGAGTGCCTTGGGTGGCGGCACCTGGAGAGCTAGTTGGCTGTAATTGGCTTTTGAGTTGCCCGTGGCACAGAGGACATGTCTCTTGTACATACAGCCACTTCTTTAAGCAGGCAGCATGAAAAAAGTGACTGCAAGGCGTGATGACAGCAGACTTCATATCCTGGAATTGAAGGATGGAAGCAAGAAACAATGGTTAAAACCAGAAGAGAAATTATGAACATGTTGACAAATGGATGGCGAGAGACAATTCATGTTCAAATGATGGCAACAATTGTTCAAGAATCAATTCCAAACAACTCAATATCAATACAGATTTCAATATTTGATTTTGATTCCCAATTGATTCAATTCTGATTCAGATTCCTCTGGGTATATTTTAGTTTTAATTACATACGAAAGAAAATTTCTCTTAGCTAATGCTTTTAAACATTAAAAACAGGGCTTGTCTAATAATCAACAAATGAAAAATGTATTATAAAAATGTATTAAATTATTAACTGATAAACACTTCAGTTATGGACTCATGTGAAAGAAAATAGAAAGTCTAGGAGACTTTTTGAATGATTCACTAAAAAGAACCAGTGTAAAAGAGTCATTTGGTTATGAATCAGACTACACTGCTCGAAAACGCTCTAATTTATGTCATCCTTGGTAAGAAAAAAAAATCAATTTAAACACCCCTTTTACCTGAAAGCAGATAGAACAGATGTCATTATGTTGCTGGAGTTGTAATGTTGAAGCAGTGGGCATGCTCTGGATCTTGTGAACTGCATCTCTGCGCAACAGGAAGCTCTGCCAGCCCAGCTGGGCCCTTAGCCACACGTTATAGTAGGAGTGAACCAGGATGATGGTGGAGCCCATTACAGTCCATTCTCCAAACAGGGTTTCTGAAACACCGTATGCCACCACGCACACAGCCACCAGAAACTCCAGGAGTCGGTAGGTCCCATTGACACAGTAGATGACTTCATCCATGTTCTCAACCGGAGCCTTACGAAACTCCTCCACCATGAAGAGGATGTAGATCAGAAGAGTGCCAAGAACCTGAGAGGAGTGTCATGCCTTTTACTATATTATACATTATTTCAGTATACATATTTGTTATTTATATTAGGGCTGTCAAAAATTATTTGTTCAATATTTTCTTAAGAAAATTTAAAAATATTTAACAAATAGCCAGCATCCATTTTCCCCCTTCCTGGCATCCTTTGGCTAGCGTTACAGTATATGAGGGGTCAGCAACCGCTTTGTCATGAAGTGTCATTAAGTTTTAATCACTGTCTCCCCAATAACTGTATAATCATTTTAAATATGTATAATGGCTAACACAGAAATAGTGCAGAACCTTATATATTTCTAATGCCATTTAAAAAAAAAATTTTTTATATTTGTCAAAATCCTTTAGTTTGTTTTCAGGTTTAAATTAGGCTTTGAACAACAGATTTCCAAAGGGCCTATTTATACCTGGACATTCATGCGTTTGAACTGATGGGATAGCTATCTGTTCCATTTACACTTGGCAACATAACTGTGTCTCAGCAAAACGAATATAAATCTAATCTTCGATTCCCGCTTTATATGCAAATGTAATGGAGTTTGAAAGCAAGATATGAGCTTGATTTTATTTATCATCAGCTAATCTCAAAGTCAAAGACTGCAATTGGACAGGGAGCGGCATCAGCACTGATAAGATCATTTAGTCTTACTATTTTACTGAAGACTGTGTGTTGAGTTTCAGGATGCAATGGCGAACTTTCAGTTTCATTTGTGGCAGTTTGCATGTTGGCTTGATGAGACACTAAGCTACTTCTCTGCGGCGATGCGTGTTGCAGTAGCGCTGTCATATCTGGCTACCGAGAGCCGTTTAACATGCTTTTGCACGTTTATTTTTTGACCATTTTGAGAGAAGTAAAATTTACATATGTGGCTTCAACAACCAATGTTTTTTTCTAGTTTCATCTGCGATCAGAGAAACACATGAAGTGACCAGGTACGCATGAACTGAGTTTCCACGTTTCATCATGCGTCATTTCGATGTGTGTGGAATGTTTAATAGGACTCTATTTACTTAGTTGAATATCCCTGAAATTTATAGCATTAACTATGCACAGTGGAACAAGCTGTAAGTGCTTCAGTCAGTAACTTGTGCAGTTTAATTCTCACAATTTTTAAACAGTATTTATAACTTCTAACTTAATAAAAACAAGCTGTGTTACTACTATGAGGTATGATTACCTCAAAATGTAGATCTGTATGCAGGTGCGAGGTAATTAATCTGAATTAAATGCATACACCTCTCTTCGCTTTTGCTCATGTGCCAGCAATTACCCCTCCGCATGCCAGTGTTGCCGACCCCTGCAGTATATGGTCACGCTATCTAGGTTCCACTCACCATCCCTGGCGATGTGCGAGAGAGAGCGGCCGACCGTGGATGGTCTGCATGTATGCCTATTCTATGATCAGCCAATCAATCATTCATTCAAGTGCTTTTATAAACCATTCAAGGGCGATAAGACACAAAAGATAACTTATTTCGGTACTGTATCAGCATTTGTAAATTTGTTCTACTGTATTTATATGTGTTCTCGCTTGTAATTTATTTGTTCTCAATTAGAAAATAAAAAAAAAATAATAAAAAAAAAAATTCTTAAATCGTGATTCAGGGCTCGACATTAAGCCTGGTCATGTGCTTGTCTAAGAAAAAAAAAAAAAAAAAAAACGATTTTTGGTGGTGTAAACAATCTATTCTGAAGCAATATTTTCATCAGCTTTTACATACTTAAATGTGCATATTTTTGATATTCACCCAGGGCGTTATTTACCTTTATAAATGCCATTTTGTAACAGTATTAAATGTGTCATCCTTCATGTCAAATTCTTACACTAAATTCAATTATAATTATAAGACACTATAAGGCTGTTACCTATCAAATTAAATAATTTACACTGCAAAATTACATCTGCAGTAAATAATGTTATGAGATTAATGATTTAAATACATTTTTGAATATACAAAAGAAATGTTGGGGGAAAAAAACACAATGATACTTTTAAACATGAAACCGCCAGTAGGTGGCGGCAAGTCACTTAATGAGCGAGTCATGGAGTCATTCATTCAACCGATTCGTTCAAAACTATTTTCAATGGTGAAATAGAACAACAGTCAATATTGTGTCTAAAATGTAAGTAACTTAATATTAGCTACTTGTTTATTTAACTATAAAATCAAATGTAACATTTGCAATTGTGATTATATTCGGCAAAACAGCTCCCTTGGACATGTAGTGTTACTTAACTATACCAAATGTTATAAATAAAAAAAACTCCACATTTTGAATTTTTACCATATCACGTTTCTTCTGTGAGTTTCATGCTGTTACGCTCATTTGATTTGAGTTCTCTACGAAAGTCTCTCACAAAGAGATAGCCTTAACAGCGTGACCGTTACCAGAAATACACTATCCTTTATCAATCGCTGTTTACGCTGAAAAAATCTGAATCATTCTTACGTTTCGATGCTTCCATAGTTATTTTTTTTTATCACTGAAGTTTTAATCAGGCTACTTGTCCGGTCGGACAAGTAAAATTCTTTCAAAATTCCTTCAAAAAAAATCCACTTGTTTCAGACAAGCGGTAATGTCGAGCCCCACATGCATATGTTACACATTATTTAGTTTTTTTTTACATTTACATTTTCATTTCATTTTTCCTTTCTTAAATCACTTCCTTCATTGTGCTAAACAGTCAAGAAAAAAATCTAAATGTAATAATTTTCTCTGCCTCTGAAACAGTAAAACAAAACAAAAAACAATTCAACATACAACTACAGCACTTCATCTACTAACAGAACTTGACACAGCAGTAATGTCTATGTGCTGTGATAAAGTGTGTTTTTATATCTGTGGTGTGTGTGTGAGGTGTGTGTACCTGCAGTGATGTGAGAATGCTGGAGGAGATGATTATGAGCAGCCAGAAGTCCATGCGAAAGAACTGGCAGATCATGTAAGCCATATAAGCAGGGAAGACCAGCAGGAAAAGACACAGACTCACTGCTCGGAAGTGCTTCCACAGACTCCTGCAAGAACAGAAGACACAAGAAAGGCTCAAGATACAGGTCCTCAGACAGAACACACATATCCCCCTGCAAGTACTAAAGAGTTTTAGAATGAAAAACATGCACAGTACAATTTAAAAAAGGAGCAAAAACATAAAAAAAATAAAAGCATTTAAAAACTACACTGAGCATCTCTTAACATTTCCTCTGTTGACCTGTCCTTTTGTTTGAAACTTTCTTCTTGTTAAAGTGCCCCTATTATGCTTTTTTGGATATTACCTTTCATGTAGTGTGTTATATAGCTGTTTATGAATGTAAAAGGTCTGCAAAGTTTCAAGGATCAAAGTGCAGATAAATGGAGTTATTGTTTCCCAAAAGAAAGAACCAATTCGGAAGTGCCTGAAATGAGTCGTCAGTAATTCCAGTCTTACTTCCTGCACGAACCCACAGAGGTTTATAACAAATTTGCATAATAATCCTCCTCTTTGGTCTTCATTGGCTGCCTGTGAACAACGTCAACTTTGACCCACCCTCAAACACTAGTTTTTGATGAGGCATGGAAGAGTTAGTTCATACTGTCGAAATTGAGAATTCAGAGTATTTCCCTACTCCATTGAGTTTTTAGTCGCCCTTTTTGTTATCGCTATGCTACTCCACAATATTGTTGTGAAGTGTGTTGTGAACTGGTACCTCCAGTAGGGGGCAGCACACGACAGTGAATATAATCAGCAGTTAAATGTATATACTTTCACACTCAGGATAGTGTATGGAAAAAAAATAGCACATCAGAGCAAAATGAAAGATTAGAAAGGGCTACATTTATTAGGCATATACATTTATCCTACATACAGTGGGGAGAACAAGTATTTGATACACTGCCGATTTTGCAGGTTTGCCCACTTACAAAGCATGTAGAAGTCTGTAATTTTTTATCATTTTTATCATAGGTACTCTTCAACTGTGAGTGACGGAATCTAAAACAAAAAAATCCAGAAAATCACATTGTATGATTTTTAAGTAATTAATTTGCATTTTATTGCATGACATAAGTATTTGATACATCAGAAAAGCAGAACTTAATATTTGGTACAGAAACCTTTGTTTGCAATTACAGAGATCATACGTTTCCTGTAGTTCTTGACCAGGTTTGCACACACTGCAGCAGGGATTTTGGCCCACTCCTCCATACAGACCTTCTCCAGATCCTTCAGGTTTCGGCGCTGTCGCTGGGCAATACGGACTTTCAGCTCCCTCCAAAGATTTTATATTGGGTTCAGGTCTGGAGACTGGCTAGGCCACTCCAGGACCTTGAGATGCTTCTTACGGAGCCACTCCTTAGTTGCCCTGGCTGTGTGTTTCGGGTCATTGTCATGCTGGAAGACCCAGCCACGACCCATCTTCAATGCTCTTACTGAGGGAAGGAGGTTGTTGGCCAAGACCTTGCAAGATACATGGCCCCATCCATCCTCCCCTCAATACGGTGCAGTCGTCCTGTCCCCTTTGCAGAAAAGCATCCCCAAAGAATGATGTTTCCACCTCCATGCTTCACGGTTGGGATGGTGTTCTTGGGGTTGTACTCATCCTTCTTCCTCCAAAGTTTAGACCAAAAAGCTCTATTTTTGTCTCATCAGACCACATGACCTTCTCCCATTCCTCCTCTGGATCATCCAGATGGTCATTGGCAAACTTCAGACGGGCCTGGACATGCGCTGGCTTGAGCAGGGGGACCTTGCGTGCGCTGCAGGATTTTAATTCATGACGGCGTAGTGTGTTACTAATGGTTTTCTTTGAGACTGTGGTCCCAGCTCTCTTCAGGTCATTGACCAGGTCCTGCCGTGTAGTTCTGGGCTGATCTCTCACCTTCCTCATGATCGTTGATGCCCCACGAGGTGAGATCTTGCATGGTGCCCCAGACCGAGGGAGATTGACCGTCATCTTGAACTTCTTCCGTTTTCTAATAATTGCGCCAACAGTTGTTGCCTTCTCACCAAGCTGCTTGCCTATTGTCCTGCAGCCCATCCCAGCCTTGTGCAGGTCTACAATTTTATCCCTGATGTCCTTACACAGCTCTCTGGTCTTGGCCATTGTGGAGAGGTTGGAGTCTGTTTGATTGAGTGTGTGGACAGGTGTCTTTTATACAGGTAACGAGTTCAAACAGGTGCAGTTAATACAGGTAATGAGTGGAGAACAGGAGGGCTTCTTAAAGAAAAAAGAACAGGTCTGTGAGAGCCGGAATTCTTACTGGTTGGTAGGTGATCAAATACTTATGTCATGCAATAAAATGCAAATTAATTATTTAAAAATCATACAATGCGATTTTTGTTTTAGATTCCGTCTCTCACAGTTGAAGTGTACCTATGATAAAAATTACAGACTTCTACATGCTTTGTAAGTAGGAAAACCTGCAAAATCGGCAGTGTATCAAATACTTGTTCTCCCCACTGTATGTTTAGACTTTATTCAAGCTGTAAAACTGAATGTATCTTGCAGCACAGGGAGAAGTCGGTATGTACAGTATGACGATTTGGGACAAATATAATGTAATTTAATAGAAAACTATGTTAGTGGCGCAGCAGAGTTTAAGTTGTTTCCGCTGTTATAAGGAAAAAAATTCAAGTGATTAGACGAATTCAAGGGAGGAGGCTGGGTTTAGACTAGTCAATTGCAAAATTTCTATTTAAACGTTAATGAAACTAGTCGTTGCACACTTCCCTAATTTAAATAGTCTGCAGTACAATCTGTGGCGTTCAGCGTGACCACCGCCCCACTGTGGTGTTACACAAAGCACATTTTTGCGCATGTGAATGATGCTTTACGCCAGTGAAGTACAAAGCCTAGTTTACATAATTTACAATAGTTTGGCATCAAAATAAATCGTGAATATGGAAACATTTGAACTGAGAGAAGCAGGCTACGTGAGCCCAACACCTGTTTCTGTTTCAGTTTCCTTAAATGAAAAATGAAACGTTTATATAGCTACTTTTATTTTTCATTCTTGTTCTGTTCTGAACACCGTTAAATTTAAAAGACTTATTGTGGAGTGAGAAGAACAAAAAAAGCCTATGTTTATAGTGTTTATAATGTGTGTGAACATTATGCTTTTTTTTTTTACCAGTATTTTAGGCTACATTATTTCTAACTGTAATAAAATGTGACTTTAGCCCTATTCCTACCGAATTACCTACTGTTTTTTGACAAACACCAAGGTCGTGTGGTAATTTAATTGCCGTCCGAATCCACATCTCTGAGTTTTCTAGAATATATCACTTCAAAATTCACTGTTCATATCCTTTTTGAGCACTGCAGAGCACCGTACGGTTGCGCTTCGCTGTAATTTGGATGCATTTTAAAGATCTAGACTTTTATTACTGAAATGCTGGCAAGTATTTACAAGAGCAATATATTTCATCACCACTCAAAAAATAAAAAGAAGAAAAGCACGTAAACATTTGAAATGGGCCGTTATTACGGCAGCAATTATATGTTAAAATAACCAAGCAGCATTATGTTTACCTCATGTAAATAAGAGGCTGTATTAACTTATTTCCGCTCATTTCCATGTGGAATAAAATGACATCCTTTATTTTGAGATAAAATACAAGACAGAAAACCATTTTAACTATAATGAGCGTCTATATCTCTTACTATTTTTTTAAAAGATTTAAATAAATAATAATTAGGATATTATTTTCCTATTATTAAATTAAATATGCATTTATTCTTATTATACCAAGCATATGACATTTTATTTACAGCATACAATCATGTTATTGACCACGTGAGCAGCACGTTCCCAGGTGCTCAGGATCACAAAACTCGCTCCTCCACCGTGAATAAATCACCATCCGAATGCACGAGTTTTATCACTGAGGTGGCATGCAAATTTATTTTTACGGACTTCCACGTGAGACACAATTACCGTCCGAATAGGGCTTTAAACGCGATTTATCTGTTTGTTTGTTTTTTTTTCCTCTCAAAAACACAATTTTATATGTGTAGCATATTTTTTAACAAAGCAGCAAATGTTTTAAAATATCTTGGAAAATTACTTAAAGGGGTGGTTGATTGCCCCTTTTTACAAGATGTAAAATAACTGTCTGATGTCCCCAGAGTGTGTATGTGAAATTTTAGCTCAAAATACCCCACAGATCATTTTTTTATAGCACGTTAAAATTGTCACTTTTTGAGGGTGAGCAAAAACGTGCCGTTTTTGTGTGTCCCTTTAAATGCAAATGAGCTGCTGCTCACGGGGCGGAGCTTCAAGAACTCCAGTTAGCAGCTCTGATTACCTCATGCAGACAGGCAATGAAACTGTTCAGCCTTTTATGTTCAAACCTGAGTCGGACAATGATGGAGAGACTCAAGAAGAAGTGACAACATGTAGAATGCAACAAGATGTTCCTGAACGGTTAGTTGATGAATTTATGTAGCTGATGTGGCGTTAACTATCTTCAAGTCATTGATAAGCATATTCTGTCATGATAATCTCACCCCCTTTATTGTGTGTTCCCGGGGGCGGGGTTTATGTAAATTTCAGGGTTAGTGATGTCACTAACCCGGGAGAAAGCTTGTGTAGTCCCTACCAGCCGTTTGTTGTAGTCCTTAAAAAGCAATTTCTTTAAAAGAAAATATCTCCCTTTGCTTTGAACTTTGAGCGTCGTAACTTTGCAGATGTGGTTTATGCTCAAACAGCAACATTACACAAACTAAAGTTAAAAAAGTGAAATTATAATAACCAACCCTTTAACTTTTTTGACTGTATTAATCAGGTAAAATCTTACTGTCAGTCTTTTTGGACCGACAGCCTAATGGAAGACTTTAGTTATTTTATTTTTTTTATTGCTAACCCTAACCCTAGCAGACGTAATATTTAAAAAATAAAAATGGTTGTGAATAATTTACATATGTGTAGTTTCCCATAACAAGTCTGAAAGTTGACAGAGAGATGTATTCTGATCAGGCATGAAGTATGCAAGAGGTGTTGGGGCTCTTACTTGTCTCTGGAGGCCCCCAGAGCTAAAACTATGGGGTCAGCAATCTCCAGCATGGACTGCAGGATGGAAGCCACCACGATGAAGAGGATGATGCTGAGGAGGAAAGCTCTGTGAATGACCTGTAGCTCAATGAGACCAGTCTGAACAGCCAAGATCAGCAGAGTGATACCCTCCGTCATGCCTCTGAAAACCAGAAGAGAAAGAAATACACAATCTATATGGTTACAATCTACTGTATATACAATAGGGGTGTGAATCGTCTCACAAATCAATTCGATTACGATCATGTCAACATTTCATTTCGATATCACGATGCATCACGATTTGTTGCATCCTCAATTTTCACCATTACTGCACATGGCTACGTTTTCATCAATGAATACACGCAGTCAGACATATATATGACCTCCCTTTTTATTTTATTTGCTCCAAGAAAGTACACTTCCTGAATGTAGCAAACAAACACAGCTTAAGTCTGAACACAGCAGACGACAGGAGCATTTAGAACTAATAAAAACTAGTAAATAGGCTACTAAGTGCATGAAACTGTCAAGTAGTGTACTGAAGTTACAATAACGCTCACACACACTCGCACGCACTCGCAAGAACGCGCACGCACACACACACGCTCACAAGCACGCGCAAATAGACACACTCGTACGCAAGAACACACATGCTCGCAAGCGCACAGACACACACACGCAAACTCGCGCACACACTCGCAGGCTGTAGTTAAAATAGTGGGTGCATTTTTTATTACTCACTTTTGTGTTTCACCTCCCTCCGCCATTTTACGCTAGCGTGAGAAGCGCGTATGCGATGAATGATGTCAGAGAAACATCAGTAGGCTATAATCGATTATGGTCTATTATTGCATTGATGCAGAATCGTCCACATCGCGATGCATCAATGCAACGATTAATTTCAACACCCCTAATATACAAGTCCCTGCAAAAATGTCATGTTTTGAAATGTACTGTAACCATATTTGGTTGGATGTTTCTCACCTGTGCATGGCGTTGTCGTTCATGAAAGCTCTGTAGCCCTGCAGGTAAAACTTGCAGAGGGTGAGGACGCCCAGCGCCACAAAAGACACCGTGAAGACCAGCCCCAGCAGTGAGTAAGGAGTACTACAGCACTCAGCGATACTGCAGAAAACACACAATCACCAACAAAACATTTACATATGCTAGATATTATTGAATGGTGTTTTAGTCTTCTACTGCCCTAGAATCCAGTTTAGTTTATGATAATGGTGCTGTTCCAAATTCTTGTTGCAATGCATTCAGGGTTAAGTGTAGACGGTACTGTTTGTGCTGATTAAATACAGAGACTCCACACTGAAGCTAAAGTCAATTGTTAATAAGGTAATATTAACTTGGCCCAAAATAGCATATACCACACACGTGAGACGGCAGAACGTTGCTATGGTTACCACAGTGTCAATCATGATTTTGTGAGCGAGTCGTGTTTCGTACACACACAGAACGATAATTTATGGGACTCACTCCCATATTGAAATGTGGTTGTTACTCCAGAAACATTAGTTTGTATTTGGCCTCAATAGGTGGACTATATGGTGCACAAGTGCAGCAGTCAGACCTGGTGAGGAACAGGAAGAGCAGTCTCTCTCGGGAGGGCGGCTGGTCCCGTGTGCTGAAGTAGGTGTATATCTGCAGTGCGAACAGCACCAGCCAGAAACACATGAAGAGAACAGGCAGAACCAGCTGATTCCACAGAGACATGCCCAGAGCCAGCAATCCATACACCTCCACCACCTACAGAACAACAGGAAACCAAGGGTTCAATGATTGGCTGGCAGAAGGAAATATGTGAACAATTTACATTGCAAATAAAAATGAATATAATAGGGAACAAACATTTATGAATGCATAATTCCATCGCCTTATTTCGCTCCACATTATTCACATTTTCATAAAACAAAAATAGGTGTAATATGTCTAATATGCAAGTATTTGAGGCAAAGCTCCTATCATTATTAGTTTCATTTGCACTTCCTCCACAGCACCTGGCACACTTTACCCCACAGCTACCATTTTGGGAAATATTTGGTATATTACATGGCTAATCTTTGGCTAACAAATATGAACACTACTGTTCAAAAGATCAGAGCAATCGGAAAAAAAAAAAAAAAAAAAAAAAAGACTTTTATTCGGGATGTCACAAGTACCGGTACTTCGGTACCAAGTCGGTACTGAAATTTTAAAAATGTGACGATACCAGCATTTCTGTAGTACCGGTAGTACCGACTCCCGAGTATATTCGGTACCCGCAGCTGCGTTCAGTCGCTTCCGTGTTAATCTAAGCGCAGGGCTCCAGACTGTAGCCGAATATATACTAGTGTCTGTGAATATTAAACTGCAAAATACTATTTAAATATTACTCCTGCATGTTCTGCGTCTCTGTGTGAATGACGGGCGCAGATGCGCAGTTTCATTTGCAGCTCGCGCGCACACGCGTGACACTCGCTGTCTTTTTAGCCTCTGCCGTGTCACTATATGAGGACATGAACGCATAAACCGTCACTTCATGAGAATTTACCGTTTCATTTGAGAAAACTAATATCATGAACACAGACACTCAAAGGTCTTCATGGCAACCCGTCAAAATAAAAGTTCGGTTTAACTTGAAATTGACAGAAATATATTAGGCTACTGTTGTACAGTAGATTTAGCTACGTCTCTATGTAATAATAATAGTTACTACTACTAATAAAAATAATTATAGATGTTGCTTATTTTTCACTTGATCTTTTTTATAAACAATGTTTACTTTTAAACAGCATGTAGCCTTTAAATGTTTATGTATTATTTACTTATAATGATTATCATAAATAATAAACATTGAATTTAATTAAAAAAACATTTTTAAATAAAATAAAAAAACATTTTGCTGTGGTACCGAAATTGGTACAGAGAACCATAACATTTTTATGGTATTGGTACCGACTACTGGAATTTTGGTATCGTGACATTCCTAGTTACAAATAATAACTTTCTATTAAAAAAATCCAGTTCCCACAAAAATATTAAAAATGCTGCATTGATTTATTATTATCAACATTGATTAAAAAAAAATATTCTTGAGCAGCAAATCAGCATATTAGAATGATTTCTGAAGGATCATGTGACACTGAAGACTGGAGTAATGATGCTGAAAATTCAGCTTTGAATCACAGAAATAAATTGCATTTTAAAATATATTCAAACAGATTATTATTTGAAATTGTAATATTTCACAATATTACTGTTTTTTTTTACATTTATGATCAAAACAGCTTTGGTAAACAAGACTTTAAAAAACAAAAAAAAATGAACACCATAGTATGTTTTTATATAATATTTTGTACAAATTTAATTTGACAAAATGATTCACCTGCTGTGTAGAAAATGTATTTTAGCACAATTATTTTTTTTGAAAGTTAAAAAAAAAAACAAAAAAAACATGCTTTTTCTCAATCATAGGCAGTTTCTTAGTATATGATCCTATGAGAAAAATACTGCACAGTCATACCTGTACCAGCTCCCTGTAGGCAGTTTTGGCCAGATTGTACGGCACCAGCAGGTTGGCGGCGATGAAGTAGAGCACCTCCAGACCGGTGAAGATCATAGCAAAGCGGTTGATGAAGACGATGGTCTCCAGGGGCACGAGGCACAGTCTAGCCACTAGGGGGAGCAGGTGTGCAGAAAACAGCCAGATCTGTTTGGTCTGCATTACGCAGGAACACAGCGTACACACCACAACCTGACCTGAGGGAGAGGATAGTCTTACTGAACAAACACAAACACACTGAACAAAAAATAAATTCACACTAACACACCTCAATGTCCCCCCCAATGTGATTGGCTTTGGTGTGTTGACATGGCAAATAAAAGACTCAATTTGACTTGCTGAAACTTTAATTAATCTTTTTGTGCTACTTTGCTGCATCGCAAATAGTCACTGTAACACAGTCTGTTCCCACAGTACTGAAAGACTTAATTTACAAATGACGTCTCTTGCGATGTAGTTGCCAAAGGGGCATAATACGTGTGCTCTGTGTACAGTGGTGCCACTGACATGACATGACTAATCAAAAGGCCAATAGTTGTTTTATCTCAGATCTTCATTTGGCTGGGCCAGCAAAGATTACAGATTTTGACTATGAAGATTTTCTATTCAAATTGTGTTTAATTTCAAGTGAAATGTGGAAACTACCCTGCAGTGCAGCTGTGTTTGTGAACTGTGCTAAACATATTAAAACTCTTCTATATAATACATATTTTTTACAGGATTAAATATTTGGATATTTCTTACAGAAGTAAATATCTGTATAAACATGACTTCCACTCCCAATCTTTTTAACAAATGAATTTCCAAGACCTTTCCCAGGATTTGTGTAAAAATATTTTTACGGAGATTGCACTTGCAATCCTTTCAACCCGTTGAAATATTTTACTTTCGAATATTTCAGAAGCATTTTAAAAGAAAATTATTATAGGAATTTCTGTGAATTTCCATAGTTTTTTTTTTTTTTTTTACTATTTCTGTCTTGCCCAAACATTAAAAAAAAATACTTGCATTATAAAATTTACATTCATTATAGAATATTTTTGACTTTTCCAGGATTTTTAAAAATTGAAGAAACTGTGAAACTGCTTGCAAAGAGAAATTTCTACTGATTTTCTACTCATTTTAAAACTATTTTAGATTTATTTATTTTTTGGGGGAAAAATTCTATTATAAAAATTCCAATTTTCCTAAGCCTGTAAATCCCAATTTAAAATTCCCTTATATTTCAAGGTTTCCCAGGAAATATCATGGAAAATTTTTAATTTGTAATTTCCAGGAGCCCTGTAGAACTGTTTTTCTTCCTGAAACCAGCTACATACATCAAAGCTCCTACAGAAGTAATTGTTGTGACGTCCATTACTTCCTATAAGTCTGAAAAACATTCCCAGATGCAGAACTGAGCCAAAACAATTGAACTATTTCTGTTCTACCGCCGAGTGCTGCTCCCGTTTTAGCTTACTTCTCTTTTATCCAACTCTTGATGACATAGACAACGTGTCAAACTAATATTCTGCCTCATCTGTATATGCCACCTCTAGAACCCATGTCGATAGAAGCTGATTAGGTGACAGTGTATTGGGTTTTACCACCTTGAGATAAAGCTTCACTTCTTTTAAAGCAGTTAAATCACTTAAAAGCATATTGAAGGCAGTTTTTCATGGAAAGGATTGGTTGCATGCCATTCCATTCCTAAATGCCTCATTAGTAAAACTGGAAGCATTTCACAGGGCCTCTATTCATTAGCAAATTGAGCACATTGAGATCTGGTTTCTTCTCTTTTAGACTCTGTGTTATAGTTCAGCAGTCAGGGCTCTTTTACAGCAGGGGTGGGAACTGAAGTTCAGTAATACAACACTAGTCCCTAATAATGCTTCAGGAACAAACACAGCAGTGAAGAGAACAAAATCGAGTTGTTTCGGAGTTGATGGCGCAGGATGTACCGATGAGTGCTGTAGTAAAGCGGTTCATAGACAGGGGCTCCAAGTAGAGGGGACCCTCGTAACCCGAGTCCAGCTCTCCACGTACGTAATCCCTGCAGGAACAGCAGTCATTGAGCACTGTTTGTTTGAAAATCATGATAAGTACTAAATTGCATTAAATGTCAAAATCTGTACTGGTTCTAAGTGACAGCAACTAGATTTAATGTGAGTGTGTGTACTTGAACTGACAACATGGGGCGTATTTCAAAACCAATGTGTCATCTGCTTCACATCTTGTGTTAGTATACAGTCATGCATAAGGCTGCTGTGAGCACAGACCTGGAAAGCTGGTGTCCAGCGAAGAGCAGAAGAGCTGTGAGCACGTAGAGGTAGAGCTGCACCAGGTGCTGCCGGGGTAAAGTCAACAACACCAGACTAAGGATATAACCTGAAGAAAAGGGAGTCTCAATTACTGACATGAATAATGATATGCAGATATGCATTGGATTAAATAAAATAAACCAAGTGCTTATGCCATCTTACTTAAATAAAACACACAGAAAAACTTTGGTTTTAAATTATCCATAAGAATCAACGACATAAGAGCATCCAAAATAATGAAAAAAAAACCCATTAAAAATGCAACAAAAAAAAAAGAAAAAGTTAAAGGGGTCATATGATGCTATTTTCAAAAATCATTATTTTGTGTATTAGGTGTAATAGAATATGTTACCATGCATTAATGTTCAAAAAATACATTATTTTTCACATACTGTACATTATTGTAGCTCCTCTACGCTAGGGCTGCATGATATTGGAAAAAAACTTACATTGTGATATTTTGTTTTTCTGCAATATATATTGCGATATAAAAACAATTTCACCAGATTAATAGCTCTGTTGGAAAATAAATTTTCAAATTTCAAATAAGCAGTGTTTTATGTTTTTCAGGTAAATCTAACCGTATTCAGGTAAAGAAATTCAATAATCAAATGTAAAATAACAGTCTTCACTATATAAATAAAATATAACTAATATAATTAAATAGATTTTTATTAAAGCTACAAAAGTAATTTTCTCTTTTGTTGTTTGATCACCACTGGCGACACAAACAGCTGCGGGTACATAAGGCTGCTGTCCCTTTAAGACGACTGTGCGGACCTAATATAAATGGCATGTATCCGTTTTCTTTTCTTTCTCAATTGTTTACAACACATAACTGGACTGTGTTTACAAGGATAAAGAAGAAAACAAGAAAAGAAGAAGAAAAAAAAAAAAAAGGCGTTCACGTGCTGTCTGCGTGGCTCTGTGTGCGAACAGAAAACAGCGTGCGAGTCCTCTTGCGCTTGATGCCTGACTCGACTTAACACATGCAAATTATAAACTTTCACTCTATGATGGTAAAACTTTGCAATTAATCCGCGAATCACATGCGTTCTGAACCAGGGTGCAGCTGGCCCGTGTGGATCACGGATCATCTACGATCCCTATACTTGACATCGCACATCCTGCGATGTGACTATCGCGGATGCGCACATCGCGATACCGATATCATGCAGCCCTACTCTACGCCCCGTCTTTCTAAAACACGTTGATTTCTACAAAGCCCCTCCTTCTGAAAAGCATAGTGTGCTCTGATTGGCCAGATGACCCAGTGCGTTGTGATTGGCCGAACACCTCAAGCGGTGTCGGAAACGCAACGCCCCTTACCATAATTCGCAAGCTTCAGCTTTCAAAGCAATTACAAAGTTAAAAAATATCATCAGTTTTACCATATCAGTTCGAGCCCTAGTCGGATTCTGAAAATGCAGATGACTAAGTCTTACAATCGGATACTCGTATGTATTTGCAGTACACAAGCCATGGTTCAGCTGAACATGACAAATGGTGCCTGTGTGAAAGCACAATGTGCACGCGTGCTGCTACAGCTCTGCTTGCCCGCGAGGCCAGTGTGAAACAACACGTAGTGCATCTATGTTTGTCATCTTTTCGCCACAAGTTATAAGCGGAGAACAGAGGAGACTATGCTTGTAAAAATAAATCCATCTCTGCACTTTTGATCGTAAGAACTGAGAGATGCGTTACTCTGCACAAAACGCCGCATTTGAAAGGTCAATAGCAAATACTTTAACATAATAAAACATAGACCTACTTACAGGCTCTGATTCAGAAGTGCCAGATTGCCATAGCAAAATTGGAATTACTATAATCCCATTTTTTAGAAATAGCCTTTGTGCACAGCCGGCCTTGTACTTTCCTAGGTTCACATCAGGAAACTGTCCCCCGTAAAATGTGCTGCACACGCACAAACATTTGGGTTGTACTGTTCTGGAACAGTATTGTAAATAAATCTAAACCACTGATTCCTAATTCCACTTTCGGAAGGCCAAATAAAGTGCTGCTTTTGCTTTCGCATAAAAACACACATACAGTGGGGAGAACAAGTATTTGATACACTGCCGATTTTGCAGGTTTGCCCACTTACAAAGCATGTAGAAGTCTGTAATTTTTATCATTTTTATCATAGGTACTCTTCAACTGTGAGTGACGGAATCTAAAACAAAAAAATCCAGAAAATCACATTGTATGATTTTTAAGTAACTAATTTGCATTTTATTGCATGACATAAGTATTTGATACATCAGAAAAGCAGAACTTAATATTTGGTACAGAAACCTTTGTTTGCAATTACAGAGATCATACGTTTCCTGTAGTTCTTGACCAGGTTTGCACAAACTGCAGCAGGGATTTTGGCCCACTCCTCCATACAGACCTTCTCCAGCTCCTTCAGGTTTCGGGGCTGTCGCTGGGCAATACGGACTTTCAGCTCCCTCCAAAGATTTTATATTGGGTTCAGGTCTGGAGACTGGCTAGGCCACTCCAGGACCTTGAGATGCTTCTTACGGAGCCACTCCTTAGTTGCCCTGGCTGTGTGTTTCGGGTCGTTGTCATGCTGGAAGACCCAGCCACGACCCATCTTCAATGCTCTTACTGAGGGAAGGAGATTGTTGGCCAAGATCTCACGATACATGGCCCCATCCATCCTCCTCTCAATACGGTGCAGTCGTCCTATCCCCTTTGCAGAAAAGCATCCCCAAAGAATGATGTTTCCAACTCCATGCTTCACGGTTGGGATGGTGTTCTTGGGGTTGTACTCATCCTTCTTCCTCCAAACACGGCGAGTGGAGTTTAGACCAAAAAGCTCTATTTTTGTCTCATCAGACCACATGACCTTCTCCCATTCCTCCTCTGGATCATCCAGATGGTCATTGGCAAACTTCAGACGGGCCTGGACATGCGCTGGCTTGAGCAGGGGGACCTTGCGTGCGCTGCAGGATTTTAATCCATGACGGCGTAGTGTGTTACTAATGGTTTTCTTTGAGACTGTGGTCCCAACTCTCTTCAGGTCATTGACCAGGTCCTGCTGTGTAGTTCTGGGCTGATCCCTCACCTTCCTCATGATCATTGATGCCCCACGAGGTGAGATCTTGCATGGTGCCCCAGACCAAGGGAGACTGACCGTCATCTTGAACTTCTTCCATTTTCTAATAATTGCGTCAACAGTTGTTGCCTTCTCAGCAAGCTGCTTGCCTATTGTCCTGTAGCCCATCCCAGCCTTGTGCAGGTCTACAATTTACAATTTTATCCCTGATGTCCTTACACAGCTCTCTGGTCTTGGCCATTGTGGAGAGGTTGGAGTCTGTTTGATTGAGTGTGTGGACAGGTGTCTTTTATACAGGTAACGAGTTCAAACAGGTGCAGTTAATACAGGTAATGAGTGGAGAACAGGAGGGCTTCTTAAAGAAAAACGAACAGGTCTGTGAGAGCCGGAATTCTTATCTGTGATAAAAAAATCTGTGATTTTTGTTTTAGATTCCGTCTCTCATAGTTGAAGTGTACCTATGATAAAAATTACAGACTTCTACATGCTTTGTAAGTGGGCAAACCTGCAAAATCGGCAGTGTATCAAATACTTGTTCTCCCCACTGTATATAGCTAACTATATAGACCAGGAATAAACTTTACGGTCAAGTAATGGGTCGATGACATTTGTGGTGAGATCCTTATTGCAGCAGTAGTGTCTTCAACCCTGCCTGTTTAACGGTGTCAGCAGTATCTGTAACACACTAAACTTAAAAGACTGTTCAGGCCAAGTTATGTCAAACACCATGCCGATTCATCGCCTGGGCTGGCCAGCACGTTCTACTAGAACAGCTCTCTTCTGCAAATATCTTTAGTTGAATGAGCAGGTCTGGGAAAGATTCTACCATGAAGTAAAACATCATTTGTGTCTGGCTTGCAAACAATTGTCCTTCTTGTGGTGGTTTAGATCCACTGCACCAAACATGCAGAGAGAATCCAGCATATTCAAAAAGAATGAAATCTAATATACTGCGGTGGACAGCTGGGTGAGCATCTAGCTTGCAAGGGATCATCTATGAAGCATTTGCTGATGCTTACATCATTCCGGAAAGTACTGTGTGAGAATGCCAGACTAGCTCTGCGATATTATTTTATAGGCATGTGTGTGTGTTTGAAGCACAGTGCAGCTGTTCTCTCTATATTGACTTCAGCTGCCACAGAATGCTTATGTAATTGTTTACTTAGGCATGAATTAGCAATTTAAAAAATAAAAATAGAAATTCCCCATTTGGGAAGCTAATTAGCTAATAAATATTATAATAATGAAATTTCATGATAAAATTGTTCATATAAAATATTATATTAATAAAAAAATTATATTATTTGCATAAAATAATTGCTTTTACCTGAAATTTACCTTTTACTAAAAGAAATACTCTAAACATTGAATACTTAATAATAGGCTTAAAGACAAAACATGGCAATATTTGCCAAAGGATGAATGAACGCCTCTTTAGTTTCTGTGGTTATATAGTGTGTTACTTGTGTGTCGAGTCTATGAGGCACAAATCAGCGTCACTGAAACCTGCTCGGCTGGATCAAGTGTCCAACACAGGTCACACAATGAGAGGGACAGTGAGGAGAGGAAGGTGTGGTAGAAATGTGTGTATTTAAGCCATATATATTATCTGTAGAACTGTATCATACTGACAGTGTTTAGCTGGAGGTCACAGAGACACTGTTTTTGGTTTTAAGCTGGCATTCTGTATAAAAATGTATCAGGTGGCGGAAATGTGGCATCATGTTGCTGGTCGGCAAGTCACGTTAAAATGCATGACGCATGCTCACTTTGACGCTGCGAATCTCTGTCAGGGTGAACAAAATTTATCCTGAAATATCTGAAACGGTTCCAATACTCCTTTTCTGCAGTATCAATACACCAATACCAAACCGCGCATTCTTACTCTCTCTTCTCTCCGACAGCGAATTGACACACACCTGCCTCCTCTCACTTACTCGTCTCATTTGCTACGGTTGAATAGTGCTTGTATTGCGCATAATTTCCCACAGGTTTCGCACTCACACCAAAAGCACGTACACCACTGATGTATAGTAGAGCTCTCATAAAGCCGCCTCCGAAACAGCTGGTAAGTACCAAATTGACTTCTTTTTTGTGGCTTATTGCGCTTAAACAGTGAAATACATACAAAAAAAGTGTGTCAAAATGCCTGTATTTAGATAAATACAGTCAATTTTGGAACGTAAATAGTTGAAAAAATAAATTGCATGTTGTGTAACAGTATATTAGATTTGTGCATAAGCTCTTAAAGTGACAGCAGCCTAATAAACCTGCTGCTGTCCGTAATGTTAAAGAACAAAAGACAGAGAAAACCACTCGCTGCTCGACTGAATAATTTTTGTAACTTTAATTGTAAGCATTAATCTGTATTTAATTTTTACATTTGATTAATTTCTGTAGTATTTCTTACCTGAATACTACCGTTAGACCCACCTGAAAAACTTAAAGCCATGTTTATTTCATTTGTCTCTTTAGTCTATTGTATTTATTTGTGTTTACTTGACTTTTTTTTTTGTAAATTTAGTTCAACGATTCAAATAAAAACTCCCTGTCGTGTATAAGCCATTACAACAAAACTACCCAAATTATCAATAAATTATGTAAAGAATAATTGACGATGGGCCGTTGAATTATTAGAAAAATAATGCACCCGAGGTGGTAATGCGGCCACGACCCAAAGCGGCCTAATAATTCAAAGGCCCGGAGTCAATTATTCTGCTTATACTAAGGTTACACCTCAAAACATTGTTCTGATGATGTATTTCAAGACGTTTTTAAGAACAAAAACCTGACATCGCTCGTGTGTAGGACTAATTTCTTACACATCTCATCCCAAGCCTTCGTTGCTAATTCCAAAACGTCATTTTAGAACTAGTAACGGAGGCTTGAGCCATTGATAGCAGACTAATGCAGTTATTAGAGAGATAGAGAGAGATAGAGAGAGAGATAGAGATAGAGATTAAGAGTGTGTGAATTACATTAGTCTGTGCGTCTCTCAACAGTGTTAGGTGCCAGCGTCTACTAATAGCGAAACTACGTTTATCCGCACCTTTCTAGTGAGAAATGTCATGTAGCTGTTAAGTTGCTAAACTATTTTACAGATAAAATCGTCAGAGCAGCGCTGACAACACCCGAGTGCGTGTCCAAACTGTAGCCTACGTGTACGCATTTGAATGGGAGAGAGAGCGCGAAAGTGCTTATCCATAAAAACTAATAAATGCATAATAAAATGTAATTTTGTGGAAAAAACTTGGAAATAATTTTACTATATTTATTTGCTTGGTCAGTGTCGTTGTGGGTTTTGATTCTATAGGCTGTAAAGACATTTGAAATAACTGAAATCATTTGGTGAAGTGATATGGAACTAATGTGGTCAAGACCTGCCTGGAACACCTTTAGCCATGCGTTTCCCTGAAAATAATTGCACACCTTAGAACATTCGTCAAACAATCAGAATCAAGCATTCAACAGCCCAGTAGTATAAGAGATAACAAATTATCTGTATGGCAGTTTTCCCTGTGGTATCGAAAATGGTATCGAATATCGATATTTAAGGTATCGCACCGAAGTTGGAAATTCCACTATCGTGACAACACTACCTTTGAGAAAAGCTCACTGAATTCATTGCATGTCTCTTTACTTCCAGGCAGCTAAGAAAATAAGTGTTTAAGAGACTGACATTTATTTTTAATTAGAGAATTAGCCTACTTCTTAAATAAAGGAATTCACATCCTAGTAACTGGATTTTTAGCAGGGCTTTCCCCTCCAAGTTTGTACACTCAGAGATAGGGTGCTGGATAAATGGAGTAGTCAAAACTGTATTTGCAATGCAAAGTTAACAGACAGATGGATAAAATCAGACACCAGAATGTACTATTAAACGTTCACCAATTAATTCATTTCATTTAGATGAGACTGCTGTTGGAGATGATGCCTGCTACAACACATACTTGTAAACACAATCAAGTGTACAATATGTTTCTGCTTATTTACACAATTCATGAAACTTGTTGTTAAAACAAACTATTAAAACGGTGGCTGTCATAACTCGTTTTCATGACAGATTTATTCAACATTACATCACTAATAGGTAAAAAGTAAAAATATAATGAATATGTGATATAACGCAAAATGCTGCTCTCTAGAGTTATTTTTCTAGCTAACTAACGAGTAGTGGCTGACCCATACTGATTTTTTTGATGGCTGATGCCAAAAGTTTTGAGATCAGGGTGGCCGATATAAAGCTGATATACATGATCACACACCATTTAATTTAAAGATGCATGCATGAGTGTACAGTAGATGGAAACTTCAAGTTTCATCTAGGGAGATGGTTAAGAAACTAAGAAACGTCGCTTAGCACACCATTATCTTTTACTGACCCTGCAACATCTATGTCGGCGGAGCACGTTTTCTCTGCAGCCGGCCTTATTGTTATCAGACTGAGGAGCCAACTTTCACCCGAGCATGTGAATATTCTTGTTCATCTCAACGAGCATGTGAAACAATATAAACACGACAACCATATGCAGACTCAAAGTGTATATGTACATTCTGTAAAATAATTGGTGCAGTCTGCTTTATTAGTGTTTTTTTTGTACAATCTGTCTCAGCTTAAATGTTTCTGTTCTGTATATTGTTTGCTTACACACATTGGGTCTCATTGACTAATAATTGCGTGGATTCTTTCGTATTTGTACACACAGGAGAACTTCTCACGAAAAATCTCCGCCTGATTCACAAAACATTCATACACACATGAATTTGTTCTTAACCTCGTTCTGGTGTTAGTGAATTTGGAGTATTCTAAATGAGCGGCCGCGTGCACAAGGTTAGTCATTTGCATAAAACACACCCAAACCATCTCCATATAAGGGCTTTCCGCACACGCTTTCCTTACAGCCTTTCGTCAGTCTCGTCAAACTTGCCGTTCGCTGTTCGCAGACGCGCTTTCGCCCGGATCCTCGAGCAATGCCAAGTGTGCCATTCTCACAATAAACACCTTTTATAAAGACCCAAATTACAGAGCTCTCATTAGCCAGCTGTACATATATCTGTGTTATTCAGAGAAACCTCACAGCTGAAGCTATAACGCAGCTTTTCTTACTCTTTAACTGTATATGATCGAATGTATTTAAGATTAAATTGTATTATTTAATCATTTCATTACATAATTTTATATATGGATTATATAATACAAATAATTAATGCAATATAGGCTACTTTAATGTAATTATAGTCATGTTAAGATTAAATATAACTTATTTACACGATTATAAAGCCATACAGAGTAAGTTCTTTTTGCGTACGTGTGGTTTTAGTTGTTTCTATATTTTTTCGTAAATTTAGAAAAAAAATATTACGAAATCTTTGATGAATTGTGATTTGTTCTTAAAATCCTTAGTACGCACATTTCACGCACAAATTTGTGCGTACGTATGCTTAGTGATTTTGTAATGTTGGATTAAAACCATGTTCCGTTAAATTTGGAAAATTCTTCACACGGTAATCATCAGAATATCTCTTCTGCTGTCTCTGAAAAGGTCCAGAGTTTTAAATCTTCTTGCAGACAATCATTTTAGGTGGTGTTTAGTCAACTAGGTGACTACAGCACATTGAAAATATACATAACCGGAAATAAATGAGTTGTACCATTTCAAAACGGAAGTGCGTCACGGAGCTCAGTGCAAGTAGTCCATTATAGCATTTTGACAACATTACTGCATAGCTAGACTCAGAAAAATCAAACTCATGTGTAGAAAAATCATGTGTATCCTCCTCAGCTTTTCTCTCTTTCCTCATTTTCTTAGACACAAACGAAGCAGGCGTCATGACTCAGAACGGACCTTAATTACAGCTTGCAGTTCAATAATTTAATTACTGCTTTAATAACTAACATCCTAGAATGTTCCCATCATAAAAATCTTCCCAACTCCTGACTCTGCGTTTCCACTGGCCCATTAGAAGAGGACTCCAGCCTGAGTACAAACAGCACTAGCACTTTGCTTTATTTCAACAGAGAGCAGAGACAGCCAAGAAAACAAGCATGCGCACAAAACTCGCCAGGGTGTTGCTGCATTACTATTATTATGGGTTGCCCACCCACCAAGTCTAGATGCGGCTCAGATTCATCTTTGATGGTGTTGCCCATATGATCATAAACCAGGTAAAATTCATAAGTCTGATCAGTTAGAAAAGTAATAACACTATCCTCAAGAAGCAGCACCATTTGAGCCATCATTCATGCTTTTCCCCCATAATAAAGGTCCACGGTTAAGAAAACTATGACCATGTTCACACAGCAGCAGAATATGATTGTCAGTCCTGTATTTTAGTCCTTAAAGGGATAGTTCACCCAAAAATTATCCCATAATTTACTTACCCTCAAGCCACACCCTTGGTGTATATGACTTTCTTCTTTCAGCCAAACACAATCGAAGTTATATTAAAAAATGTCCTGACTCTTCCAAGCATTATAATGGGAGTGAGTAGATTTTTTGAAGCTTAAAAAAAAGAGCATCCATCCAGCATAAAAGTAATCCATACAACTCCAGTGGGTTAATAAAGGCCTTCTGAAACGAAGCGATGCATTTTTATAAGAAAAATATCCATATTCACTAGATTGACTGGTTTCTGGTAACAGCTGTGCACAAGTCTAGTTCCGGCGGAAGAGTGACCTCTGACACGACGCATGACGAACGCGGAAGCGCAGAGGATAGAGCAAAACGAAAAAGAAAAATGGAAATTTTTAAAAAGAAGAGTTTGCTGCCCAGCCCTATTTGTTTGAACCGTGAGAGACGGCTACTCTCACCTAAGCTTACGCTACTCCCACGTCCTACATCACTTTTCAGTTTTATGGATGTCACCATCTGTGATATTACTTAGGTCGCATTCGCTAATGTTACTAATAAGAAAAAACGGGCTTGACTCCTAGGGGTGTAACAATACATCGATCTAATGTCTAACAATACGATGCATTGCGTTAACAATTGATACCTGTAGGCTATTTATATATTTAAAAGGCACATTTGTTTTAACATGCTCCACATTTTCACACAATATCAGTCTATACATTTTTGCCAACGCGTGCATTCTCGTTTAAATTACCTTTCAGAGCTTGTGAAAGACGCTCGAGACAGTCGATGGAACAGTCAGTGTCCTGATCTGGCCAATGCTGAATCTTCACAAAAGTTTATAATTTGCTCGTGTTTAAAGCCTTGCAAAAAGCAGCGCGCACTCATCTCAAACAGCGCACAAATAGGCCATTGAATTGAGTCTTCTTTTACTTATTTTTGTGCTTCAGTAGATAAAAGTCAATGGTTTTGCATATAAAGAGAATAGAGCACTATGAATCGTTCTTCACACTGAAGTTTAAAACTGTTAAAAGAAAATGCTCAAACTGCGGCACAGGAGCGCTGCACACTGTGACTCTGTGTTGCTTCAAGCACATCATTCTGCACACATGATGCGCATAAGTGCTTTGTGCCGCTCTGTATTGGAGCCTTTCATACTATAATACTTTTGCACAATGAAAGATTAATAGCATATCTTGTTCTGTCCTAACTATAATATGTTGTTGCTTCATTAAAAATCTGCACTATACATTTAAAAAAAAAAAAAAGTCTTTTAATTTTATAGTATTTATATGACTGTTGTCATGTCATAAGCTGTCATTAGATTACTGTGTGAATTTTTTATTTGTGGATGTCCCAATCAGGGTGCAAGATGTGAAATTTTGAAATAAATGTTTATTTTATATATTTTGGTTGCAGCTGTGAGTTAATAAAAATGCAACTGGTTGTGTAAAATAGGCACATAATATCGAAATATTGATTGATATACCCCTGAATCGAATCGTAATCGCAGAACTTTTTGAGGTATCGGAAAATATCGTATCGCTGGCTATGAGAATCGATATCGTATCAAATCGTGATGAACCGTCCGATTTACACCCGTGTTGATTCCCATTGCACGTTCATACAGACAGTATTCGAGACACTACTGTAAGTTGCTGTGTGAACAGGACATTGCAAAACTCACACCTGCAAGTCAATGTGGTTGTCAATCCCAAAAACTGACAGTGTGAACGTAGCCTATAATTTCAAGAAGTTCTTGTGAACAGCATTTCCAGTTCAATGTCATTCCGTGCTTGTTGTATAGACAGGAAGTGGTTGCTTCTTGTGTTTGGACCTACCAACATAATGCAGGTACAGGGCTATATATTTGTACTGGAAGAGGGGGTTATTGTTGAGACTGCTCCTCTGGATCTTCTGGAAGAAGGAGCTGACATCCCATCGGTACAGCACCTCCAGCAGCATGATGCTGGGGATCCGCAGACCCACATTCAGAACCGCTTCCACACGGGACTTCATTGCCATGACCAGCAGGGCACCAAACAGGCCTCGACTTCAACTGAGAGAGAAACATAGCTTTGAAGACATAAATCATGAGAGACTCAGTCAAGAAGATTAGCTTTATATTTCAATCTGAAATTCAAATAAAGCAATGCTGAGAAATGTATCACTGTTTAAAAAAAGTTAAGCAACAAAAACTGTTCTATCAACATTGATAGTAATACCACGGTTCTTTACGTAACCATGGTAATACAAGGTACTTTTAGTAAGTGGAAGAACGACACACCTACTTCTCTTATTACCACAGGGTGGAAAATCCACTACACTTACATAACATACTGCTTTAGCCAACAATATAGTCAAAATTGTGCTGTAACTAGAAAATAGCGTCGAATTTCGCATCTTTAAACTCACGTGTACTACTTATTGTTATGCCTGACGTGTTAAACGTGTTTGAACTCTAGTAACCCCGACACATCAACAGTCACAGTTAAAAAAAAAAAACAGCACGCTGGTGAAATATTGAATAAATAAACCTTGTATAAACTTGATATTACACTGATAAGAAGACAGAGTACAGGTTTAAACGTAAACCTGAACAATAATGACTGACTTGCATTGGCTGTAGCGAGTTTGTGCTGACTAAAGAATATATTCCTAATGCTAATGATTCGTTAAACTTTATATATAACCGCTTCAAAGGTCGTAAAATACTAGCGAAAATCGCTTTTTGAGGTAAATGTGTTAAGTATATCGCGTAAAATAACTATCTGCTCAGCTAACAGCATTACAGAACTGTGTCCGTTATTCCCTTACAAACGCTTCGATAATTATAATATAAATAGACTCAACTTACATGTTGTTTAGTCACTTCACGCGGTTAGATTTCGTCTTGGGCTGCGCCCCTGGGTAAATATAAACCATTTTAGCTCAGACGTCTCGACGTTATCCGTTGGTTATGGTCAAATTACAAGTAGAAGAGAAGAAGCATCTAAATTCACTTACTCCATCAGGCAGCCATTACACACACCGTTTGAGTTTTTACTGAGCATGCGCAATTTCGAATACAGAGGCTTAGCCACTAGAAGGCGCTTATCTCACACCAATTCTACTATGGCGAAGGCTTGACTATAATGAATCTTTTTTTATTGACAAATACAGTAGAGATTAGACAAGAAATTGCTAAGAAGATAAGGGAGGAATGGGACCGTAATCGAATCTGAGTCTTCCGCAAGAGCTTCCAGGTGTATACAGAGTAGGGTACCCAGACCCATCTCTACGCATCCGGCTAAGTTATGAATATTAATTAATTAATCATTGACGTTCTACGTAATATTCTTGAAGCGTCGTAACGTAATTAATATTCATGAGCCAAAGATTCGTAAATTTGCATTCTCAACATCAGCAGACGGTAATATAATATATTCGTTTTATATTTTTAATACTTAAAGGGATAGTTCACCCAAAAATAAAAATTCTGACATCATTTACCCTCATGCTGTTCCAAACCTGTATAAATTATATCTTCTGCTAAAGATATGCTGAAGAAAAGAAGATATTTTGAAGAATGTCAGTAACCAAACAGTTGTTTTGATCCTTTGACTTCCATATATGGGAAAAAATACAATGGAAGTCAATGGGGCCCATCAACTATTTGGTTACTGACAAGTCGAAAAAATATTGCCTGTAGGTGGCACTCGCATACTAAACACTGCTTCAAACAACACTCATTAAAGAAAAATATTAGTATTTTATATTATAAATTACATTATTGAATATCTGTTATAACTTAATATTCTTGACATATATCACAAGATATCATATATCTTGACTATATCTTGCTGATGATGGGAATTTATTTATTTTTTTGTTATGTGAAAGATTTGTTTATGTCTAATATAGAATATAGTAGGCCTAAGATTAAGCATAATATAGGCCTAATAAATATTACAGCCAAATGAAAAGCTAAAAGTAGCCTACAATAGTATAAAGTCTTTCTTTTGCCATGTGTTTAATTCAAACTTAATTTAAACGTTTTAATCTAAACTCGCTGCATATTATAACGACGTAGCCAGTTTAGCTGATTTTTTTTCCAGCGGTGTATTTTTAAAGACGTCATTGGAATTAAAGGGATAGTTCACCCAAAAGTTAAAATTCTGTCAACATTTATTCACCCTCAAGCTGTTCTAAACCTGTATTATTATTTTTTTTCCATAGTATCTCCCTTACTATAGAAGTCAATGGGGACCAGCAACTGTTTGGTACCCATATTCTTCAAAATATCTTATTTTATGTTCAGCAGAAGAAATAAATTCATACGGGGTTGGAACATCGAGGAAGAGTAAATGACAGATTTTCATTTTTGTGTGCACTATCCCTTTAAAAAGAACGCGGCTTGAGACCCTGCGTTCTTTTTCTAGCAATGTTTATTAAACCATGTACAAAAATGAACATGATTTATATATATATATATATATATATATATAATAATAAGTAAAAAATCAAGTGTTTCGTGTGTCTTGGTTTTTGTTTTCTAAAATCATTTAAAGCAGATCAGGTTTACAGTATATTGGTTCATTTCGTTTATAACCTGTTCAAAGGGAGGCGTTCTGCGCCATCCTGTTGCGCTCCTGTGAACGCGTCTTGTGTGAACGCCCCCTGTCTTCAGCGGGCAGACAGAAAGATGCGTTTGTCATCGCTGCCATGTTCACTCTAGTGCACTTGTTACGCGGATGTTGAGGAAGTGGTGGTTTGGATGAGTATCATCCGCTCTTGATTCAGTACCGTGAGAAAACGAATCCAATGCCGCGCTGCTATGGACGCGATCGGCGTATCGCGCACGGATCCGCTCGATGACTATGAGCTGATACATCGCATAGGCAGCGGGACATATGGAGATGTGTTTAAGGTAGGACAACGCCAAAAAAGTGACAATTTCCGTAAACATTTCGTGCAAATAAAGCTCTCATGCTCTTGTGTTTGTGCCAGTGATAGAAAAAATGATGCAAAAAAATACAATGACCAAAATTTCCATCCCAGATCTTTCTCTTTCTTTCTTTCTTTCTTTCTTTCTTTCTTTCTTTCTTTCTTTCTTTCTTTATTATGACTATAATGGCTAAAATGTCAAGTTACCACAGATTTCCCAGCTAACAAAAATAGAACGTTCTCAGAACGTTTCGCTAACGTTCCCATTGAGTTATGAAAACGTTATGGGAATGTTACTTTTTAATTGTATTAGTAACATTTAAAAAATGACAAACGTCCAACTAAAACATTACCGAAAAGCGTTCCATTAACAATACACAAATAATGTTTTTGTGCTAAAGTTTTAAGAACATTATTAAAGACCAGATAACTTTGAACGAACATTCTATTAACGCCACTGAAAGAACGTTTGCTGATAACTTTGAGAGAACCTTGCCAGAACGTTCCCTTTTAGCTGGGTTAGTTGTAGGCTAACTAGCATGTCATTATGGCTAAACTATATATGTTAACCATGGTAAAAATTAGTTTTGGCAAATCACGTCTTGCTGCAAAATTGTTGCTGGTCCAAGATGGTCTATCAGCCAATTTACATTTACATCTTGCGTTCCAAAACACTTTATAGCAGGGCAGTCTGTTACTCTCATGAGACAGAAACCACATCTTAGCATCTTGTATCTTAGTTATATTTGCAACACTGTTGATCTAGAATATTATATATTATGCATGTGCATTATAAGGATAGTTCAACCAAAAATGAAAATTCTGTCATTTACTCACCCTCAAGTTGTTCCAAACCTGTATGAATTTCTTTCTTCTGCTGAACACAAAAGATATTTAGAAGAATGTCGGTAACCAAACAGTTAATGGGCCCTATTGACTTCCATAGTATTTTTGGTTGCACTTTATTTTACAGTACGTGCACTTACAGTGTACTTACCTAAGGTACTGGGTAATATAAGGTAACTACATGGGTTAAGGTTAGGTTTAGGGGTAGGTTCAGGGTTAGTACCTAGTTATTACCCAGTTGTTACTATAATAAGTACATAGTATGTACATGGGGAACAGGGTTGTAAAATAAAGTGCTACCGTTTTTTTTCTTCTTCTTCATACTATGGAAGTCAATGGGGCCCATCAACTGTTTGGTTACCCATATTCTTTGAAATATCTTCTTTTGTTCAGCAGTAGAAAGAAAGAAAGTTTGGAACAACTTGAAGGTTAGTAAATGATGACAGAATTTTCATTTTTGAGTGAACTATCCCTTTAACATGTTGAAGGAACTATTAACTACAAGTTTCACAGTATGAATGATGTGTGTACTAACCGTCTGACCTTGTTACTCACTTTCACACCCCATTGACTTTGATGTTGACGCCCATGTGGCTCTGGCATGTTTAACACCATAAAAAAACATGCGATTCTGCATGCACTGTGGATCGCTTCCCCGTGACAGAGAAACCACCATACTGAACTTGAATATTCCCTGAAAACTGAATGTTTTCCTTTCTATGAATTAAACTGGTTAAAGATGGCACAGCGTGCAACAGAAATAACAGGGTGTGAAAAACATTTTCTTTTTGCATATGAGGAAGCAAATAGTAAAACATTTGCAAACTCTTTATGCACATTTTGCCATGCTGAAATGTTCAGTGACCTTGTGCCCCAATTGGGTGGATTGTCCATTTATATCGCTCTGCCTGAACAAACATGAATCATGGCCTTGATAACGGAGAAAGTCACATTACAGGATGTGATTTAGTTGAGCAGGAAAGAAAACAGGAAATGAGCACTGCTACTTTTTTTGTCATCTCTACTTCACCTTTCCAGTGTCTGCTGATCCACTATTGGCTGCTGGTTACCGTGGTTACAGGCAGGCAGCTTCATTTTTCTGTCTTGCGTAGACCACACTGGCAAAAACTGTGTCTTACAAAACGTGTGATGTTTTCAGTGCTGGCAGATGTTTTGACTTGCCGTTGTCGCATTTTTTAGAAGGGATAGTTCACCCAAAAATGAAAATTCTGTCATCATTTACTCACCCTCATGCTGTTGCAAACCTGTATGCGTTTCTTTCTTCTGCTGAAAAAAAAAAGATATTTTGAAGAATGTCAGTAACCAGACAGTTGATGAACCCCATTGACTTCCGTAGTATTTTTCAATGGTTACCGTCAACTGTTTGATGACCAACATTCTGCAAAATATCTTCTTTTGTGTTCAGCAGAAGAAAGACATTCATACAGAATTTTCATTTTTGGGTGAACTATCCCTTTAAGGGCAATGTCCTTGTGATGTAGTGAATGAGACAAATTACATTTCTTTCATTGTTAAAATATTATAAGGCCTTTAAAAGAACTGAAACTGAAACCCTATCAAACGTCAAAGAGGTAGTATTTAGATGTATCAAAATACTCGTGGCTCTTTGTGCACTGGCTTTTTATGATCCAGTACAACCACAAAAACACTGTAGGAACTTGAAAGTGACGTGACACAACAGTTGTTGTGGTGGCTTGACACAAGCGCCCTTTCAAAAGAACCAGGAGGAAATTTGTCTTAAAGTGTCTGATGCAAAGGTTTGATGTCAACATGCATTGCTTATTTGTTGAAGCACAATGACATTAAAATCATCTGCATAAAGCACCAACTTTGTTTCTCTGTCCCTATAGGCCCGTAGCATTAAGACTTCAGTCATCGCAGCTATTAAAGTGGTCAAACTGGACCCTGGTAGGTCATAAGCAATTTTTTATAAAATCTCATTTGCATTGTATTGATATAGTGATGCATACTATGACTTGGCCTTTTCAGTAGATGTGGGTGATATTGAGTGGTCAATATTATGTAAACAAATGTAACAAAATTAGTGAAATTATATACATTCCATGCAATATTTAGTCAAAATTTGTTCAAACATATTGTAAAATGACCTTTTGCTAAACCCTTCTTTAAACTCATTACTTCTTTAGCAACTGCTGACATTTGCTTTTTTTCCTCTAATGTAAGTCTATGGGATTTCTGTATGTTTAAATAGTTTTAAACTATCCACTACAGCAAGGATTCCAGAACTTTTTTGACAGCCAAACCCCTCTGACCTAAAATATTTACTTCATGTACCCCTTGACATTGACATTATCACCCAATAAAAATACATAGTAAAAGCAATCTGTGGAGCCCCTAAGGGGACATGGTGGTGAAAAATAGTCAATGCTTTTGCAGTCTCCCGCAAATGTTTTGCATTCCTCCGAGAAACTTTGCGTTACCAAGTTTCTCGGGGGATCGCAAAACATTTGCGAGAGAACACAAAAGCATTGCCTAATAATTTTTCCTTCCATCTCATATCTTTTTTTGTCCCTTTAGGGGCTCCATACACTGTAAAAAAAAATCTATGATCAATAAGTTATGACAACATGTTTTTACATTGCTTTAACTCATCAACATAAGCAATTTTCATCTTTTTTATGTTATACAAGATTCAGCTAATTTTTTTTAATTCAGTTTAATGTCATTTAAGTTGAAATGACTTAAACATCCAAGTTCATTGTACCTTAAAAATTTAAGGCAGCAACTTGTTCTTTACAGTGTAGTAATCCATATCCATTACAATGTTTTTATGAACTTGTCGAAGCAGGAAACATTTGAATGACTATTAGCTCTTCATCAACCCCAGTTTTGGAAACTGCACTACAGAAATGACTCAAAAATACAGTAAAACTTTGTTGCCAGTTCACTTATCATAGTGGCACAAGGTACCCAGAGATGATACATATGGTATTTTTTATCTTTTCCATAAATCTGTGCATACTTTACATAATGTAGATTAAATTACACATTGATTCAGGTCATTGTAGAGTCACTAAAAAGTTCACAATACCATTGTGAAAGCATTGTAGAAATGTTAGAAATAGTCCAAACAGTTGACTGTGAAAAGAAGGTTCTTTGCAATGTCGCACAATTTTAAAAAACATATTAAAAATTTCTGTTCAATTGTTATCACTTTATGAGCATGTTTCACCAAAATTCATGTATCAAGGAAATTCTGTTCTGTTGACGCTTTTCTGATTGACCATAAGGTCCGAAATGGGCGGGGCTTAACAAAGGGTTAAAGGGATATTCTTACTGGTCAATTAGATAACCCGTAAGACTTTCGTTCATCTTCGGAACACAAATGAAGATCTTTGTAATAAAATCTGAGAGCTTTCTGTCCCTCCATTAACAGCTACGCAACTACCACTTTCAAGTCCCAGAAAGGTAGTAAAGTCATCATAAAAGTAATTCATGTGACTCCAGTGGTTTAACCTCAGTTTTATACCTCTCTGGGGCTTGAAAGTGGTAGTTGCGTAGCAGAGGGACAGAAAGCTCTCAGATTTCATTAAAAAGATCTTCATTTGTGTTCCGAAGATGAAGGAAAGTCTGGGTTTGGAACAGCATGTGGGTGAGTAATTAATGACAGAATTTTATTTTTTTTTGTTAACTAACCCTTTAAGTCAAGTAAACATCTCAGACATCTGTTAATTGCTACAGTTATTGCCTAAAACTGATTATCTCAACATTATATATTACATTGATTCTTTGTTGTTTTTTGTTTTAAGCTTTCGAAGATATCCGTCTAACACAGACACATATTTAGAATTTAAAACTGAATATAATTAGAAAGGGCAGCAACTGTAACTTTTACTATCTTAATATATCTGTAGAGATCCATGTTTTATGGTTGTACATTCAGTTTAAACTGAATTATTCGCTGCAGCATCTGAATTTCAGCTCAATCTTTTAATCCTGCTGTTTTTGTTTTGCTTAGTTTTTTTGAGGCAGAATGTTGAAAACATGATCGCAAAGCAGAATCAAACAAGTCCTATGTTTCTTTTTTTTGTCAGGTGATGATATTTCAAGCATTCAACATGAGATAACCATGATGAAGGATTGCACTCACAAAAACATTGTCGCCTATTTCGGCAGCTACCTCAGGTTAGTGTTGCAGGAAACTAATACTGCAGTTAGCAGAAAACTGAAGTAAAACTAACAATGAACTTCTTCATATTCCACAGAAATAGCAAGTTATGGATCTGCATGGAGTTCTGTGGAGGAGGATCATTGCAGGACATTTACCATGGTACAATTCAAAGATTGACATATGTAATAATTAACGTGATACACGAATGCATATAATTCCAGTTACTGTTTATAGATATTCTAGGACATTATTAGCACTGCAAATAGTTTGATAGTTAATCAATTAATCTATCTTTTTTATTCTTAAATGATTGATTGGATAAAAAAGCTGAAGTGCTGATGTTTAATGGTTTCAAAACCAAGCCTTGCTATATGTTGTTTCTGTATTTTTCTGAAGGGTCATGCGGTTCGCAGTGGTTTCTGTTGTTATTTATATTGCCTGAAAGAGGATTAATGCTCATATGGTAATTTGTTAGTCTGAATAAGGTCATTGTGTTTCTGCAGTCACTGGTCCTCTGAAAGAGAGACAGATAGCTTATGTGAGCAGAGAGACACTTCAGGTGAGCATGCATTCAAGTTTTTCATCACTTAAGGTTCATGGTGCAATAGGAAGGGATTTTAATCTTATATACAGTACATGTTTTTTATTATCCTACACTCTCAGAAAAAAAGGTACAGAGCTGTCACTGGGGCAGTACCCTACGGTACAAAAGTAAAAAGGTACGTCTTTGTACCTTACTTACCCCTAAATGGTACATATTAGTGCATTAAAGGTACATATTAGTACCTTTTTCGCTTTTGTACCTTAGGGTACTGCCCTAGTGACAGCACTGTACCTTTTTTTCTTACAGTGTAATAGGTTTTTGTCTTGGCATTAGGTGTCTTTCTTTAAAGGCACAATATGTAAGATTTTTGGATTAAAATATCCAAAAACCACTAGAACAATGTTATATATTTTGTTGACTTGTGTACTTACATAATCCCAAATGTTTCCAAGAATGTTTAAATCCAGCAATTTTAACCAGGACACGGACCGTGTCTGTGCGTCACCTATCAACGACATCATACCCGCGTTACCCTCAGTTTCCGGTTTTATTTTGTAGAAACCATGGACTTTAATATATCATGTGTTTTATTAGACAGGCGAGCAACTGTTTGGATACATTCATCAACAGAAAACTAATCATTGTTATATAGCTCAACACAGTTAGTCTTATTGTTTAAATCTCGTTTTCTTGATTTACTGCGAGTACCATGTTTTACCATGCCTAATATCGATCTAGCTTACTGCAGTGTGCAAGAAGTGTCTCATAGTAGCCGCAGGGCGAATGCACAGAGTAGCATTATAACATAACTTTCAACACACTCAAATAATGTATCTAATATGATAAAACAACGCTGCGTTACCCCACATATGCATGAGCGGAAGAAGCGAAAGCGCTTGTCTGCGCCATAATAAAAGCTCTGCTTTTCGGCGTCATCAAGCTACGCCTTTGTTTTGAATAAGCTACTTCTAGCGGCGAAAAATTACATATTGTGGCTTTAAGGCATTTCACACTATTCTTAACTCTTTTAATCCACTTTTACTTTTAACCCTGCATCAAGCAATGTTTCACACTTTTAACACTGCAGCAATTTTGAAAGCAACCCAAAACCTAAATTGCAGTGTCAAATGTTTAAACAATACGGTGCTCGAATTTGGTGGCGAGTTATTTAGCAACAGACAATCAATCTAAACAATAAACTAAACAATGCTTCCATCTTTAAATATTCATGTGCTTTGTACAGTCACAGAAACTTCCACATGCTGTGTTTAGTTTCAGTATTTAAGGGAAACAGATAAAGATTTCAAACAGTGATGACAATTGCATAAATAAAAAAGCGATGATGATTTGATTTATGTAGAGACATTTCTAATCAGGTTGCATGCTCATTGAATGCTATACGCCCAACCAGTGTTATTAACGTATTATTAAATATGTATGGAAATATATATATATATATATATATATTTACTTAAAGTAAATCTTTAATAGCATTATAATATAAAATATTATCAAATTATAATAATTAATAACAAAACTCTTTTTAATAACAAAAATCTCAATTTTTCATACTGTACATTATGTTGTGATTTCTAAAATTATTTGAAGCATTTAAAAAGTTTTTTCTTTTATTTAGACAAAAAAAAATATTTATTTAATTTACCGGTTATTGGTCTTAATTTTGTCGGACAAAATATTAAAGTTGCGACGTAACGGAAGTAGCGACAGATCTTTTCTTTGTATTGTGATGTATAGCCGCGTAAAATGGATTCTCGAAAAAAAAAAGTGGGGCGGGGACAAGGTTCTATCCATCGGTTGTTGATTGGACAGAGCCTATTTGTTGCATGGACCTTTGGACCTTTTTATTAGCAAGAGACATGGTCATATACATATTAAGGGTTATAAGTGCATACATGTTATCAATCAATGGTATCTGCAATTGTATGATGTATTCTGTATGATGAAAATCTAAATAAAGTATCTGATTGCAAGTAAAAAAGGGTTTCAGCCCGACGCAGTTATCATTTTCACGTCCTGTGCCACATTGTTCAAATAGCAAATGCACTCGCGCCCATCTGTTCACCCATGGATGTGTTGGTCTGAAAACGAGGTGTGTTCAGGCGCATTGTTGACTCGTTGCTATTTTTAGGCAACTGAAAACGACTGCGCCATTGACCAACAAAAACCTGGTCTAAAGTCAGTAGTTTCTCTGTTTTTTAAAGGGCTTAGTAATATGCGTATATAGGTGGGTGCACAGCGCACGTACACTCTGCTTATTACACACACAGCAGCACACAAACATGCCAAATATTAAAAATAAAAGGATTCCTCTCTGGAGAAGCATTCAGTCTTTCCGCTCACAAATTCCGCCATCTAAATAGCGAATCCGCCATGGTGCAAGCGCAACTGGCTTTTAAAGGGAATGGGAGATGACACTTTGATTGGTTTATTGCACGTTACGCCCAAAACCTGTTACAGTCGGTGTGCAGCGAGGGAAAACTGGATGCGGACTTCAAATAATAGATGGACTTAATTCAAATAATAGAAACGTACAGGCACAGGACACAACCAAACAACCAGGTAATGCAAACGAGAACGGACAATGAGTGCAGAGGAATGAGTCAGTATAAAGGGAGTGCTAATGAAGACGACCAGGTGCAGGGAATCCAGGGAGAGCGGGAGAGATGAGGAGTGAGTTCAGGTGTGGGACAGGGAGGATCATGGGAAATGGAGTCCGGGACAGGCGTGGATTGTAACAAAACCCATCCATGACGCATTAAGAGACTAGGTACAACCGTTTTGGACCATGCGCCTGGTGCATCGACCGTTTTTCCGTCGTTAAACTAGCAAAAGTGGATTCGGACACGCCCTAAGTGCACCTGCGCCATGAGCTTCAGACCATGCGCTCAAATCGTTAAAATAGGGCCCTAAATGATTGGAGAAGTCTGGCATACGTCAGCAAAGAGAAGTCTGTCGTTTCACCAGAAGATCCATTTTAATTGCAAATTATGAGGTCAGAATTTAAAAAAAGAAATATGTATGAATTAAGCATTCACAATAAGATTACAAGATATTCAAGAAATTAGATAGGGTGAATTTCTATTCCAATGTGACTTTAAATATGTAAATATAAATTTATAAACTTATAAGTTTACAGTGAAATTTCAACACCTTTCTACGCAGGATTAATTGCTAATCAGGGTTAAAGCTTAGTAAAAATGTTAAAAAAGAAACTAGTGTGTAAAGCTCATTTAATCCGTATTTTTCACAATTGTTTTCTATTTGTTTACAGGGACTACATCATCTCCATCATACAGGAAAAATGCATAGAGACATAAAAGTAATTTTACAAATCAATAAGCCATTATTGCCTATAACCATGTTGCCATGCAGTGTGTTTGATATACATTAGTAGAGTTCATTATCTGTATACAGTATGAGTGAGCCTCTCTATAGCACAATAAGTGAGATGATAGCTTGGGTCTGATAGCGTGGATGTGCTCATTGTGTCATTTTTGTCTGCCCACAGGGTGCCAACATTCTTTTGACAGAGCGAGGAGATGTCAAACTAGGTCAGTCAGGGTTTACCTCTGTCTCAGACACACAAATGCATATATTAACTAATAATCCATAAATCTCTTAAATGTGGCCTTTTGTCTCCCCTCTGTCTGTCTGTCTGTCAGCGGATTTTGGAGTGGCAGCTGAGATCAACGCATCTGTTGCTAAGAGAAAGTCCTTCATCGGGACGCCATACTGGTGAGTCACCAAGATATGCTACTTTTGTACACGTTTTTTACAGTATCATTTAAAACATTGGCGTCGGTAAGATTATGAAATTTTATTGTTTTCTATTTTAAAGGTGGAGTAAGCGATTTCTGAGAATCATTGTTGAACACTGTTGATATTTGAAACCAACCCAAACAAACACACCCCTCCCTTCACTGCTCCGCCCCCAAAATGCACAAACACACAATGCAAGGGTGGATGTCTCTTTATCATAGCAGAAGCAAAGCAAAATAAAGCTTCACGAAAAATAAAACGAAGATGACGAACAAACGACAAGGAAGAACAAAATATGAACACAGAATGAACACAGTACTCGAGTATATACAAGCAAGAGTTGGTTGTTAGTCGCCAGCAGCACACACTCAAAACCGATATTACTCACGTTTGGAGCAGAAACAATGCAACCTCAACATCCGTTTTCAGGCCTTCCGCTTAGGTCTCTTCAGCGCTGGAAAGCTTTTCTAATATTAACGCGGGTCCTAACGCTCTTGCCTGATTGTAAACCTTCTTTTTCCAGTGATATTCCTCTCTTTTCTCTTTTGTAATGTCTCTCAGCCATTTCTCTTTCAACAATCTTTCTTCAAATCTCCCTGTCTTGCTCAGCTCTCTCTCCTCATGAATGGACACGCCCCCTACTGCTGATTGGCTACAAGTTTGTGGTGCTCGGTCCAATCCACTTTCAACAACATTTTTCAATAATCGCTTACTGCACCTTTAATACATTTTAAAATGTAATTTATTCCTGTGATGGCAAAGCTGAATTTTCAGCATCATTACGCCAGTCTTCAGAGTCACATGATCCTTCAGAAATCATTCTAATATGATGATTTGCTGCTCAAGAAACATTGGTTGCACTTTATTTTACAGTATGTGCACTTAAATGTACTAAATTACTGGGTGATAGATAAGTACATGGGTTAAAGTAAGGTTTAGGGTTAGTACCTAGTTATTACACAGTTATTGTAATTACTATAACAAGTTCATAGTATGAACAGGAATGTAAAATAAAATGTTACCAAAACATTTCTTATTACTCTCACAGCTGAAAACAGTCTTGCTGCTTAATATTTTTGTGAAAACGTTTTTTTTTTGTTGTCAGTATTCTTTTTTAACATGATAACAGTCTTTATTGTCACTTTTGATCAATTTAATGCATCCTTGCTGAATAAAAGTATTACTTTTTAAAAAACCTTTTGGAATTGCAGTGTTTATAAAACTAATTATATAGAACATAAAATGCATATTTACTTTTTTTAGTGGTATTATTCTATTATTTATAATAAAATAGTTTGTGAAACAGTATGCTCTATTTTTTTTTAAATATGGTGCATTGTTGTCGAATTAAATTTAATTCAGAAAGCAGAGTCCAGTTTTCATCTTGGATTTATTTATGTATATTTAATTACATTTTGGGTCAAATTTAAAGAAGTATGTTCACACAATGAGTCCTGTTAAAAATCCCATCTGCTATTGCTTCCGGCTCCTTTGTTATTTGCTTCTTTCATATATTACTCTAATGTCTTTCTCTCAGGATGGCCCCAGAGGTTGCGGCAGTGGAAAGGAAAGGGGGTTATAACCAGCTGTGTGATATCTGGGCGGTGGGCATCACAGCTATTGAACTAGCAGAGCTGCAACCGCCTATGTTTGACCTACACCCTATGAGGTTTGAACACACACGCGCATGTAGACCCTTTAAGTATTCAAACACTACAAAGTATATTCCCCAATGTTAAAGGTGCGATTTCATCTGTTTTGCTAACTTCTACTCAGCCAAACCTTTGACCCCTTTGGCAAACATGAAATTTGCTATTCCAAAAACTACAAAAACATCCATGATTAATAATGTTTTCACCTGATGCTGCAAAGAGTGATGTTAACTTGTCTAGCAAACAACTCGAAACAAAAAAGCTTTTCCAACCCAATCTCACAGGAAAATTGAACTATTTTACAAGGTGATGATTTCGCCGAATTGTATGAAAACGTATGATTTTTCATGAAGGTCCTCCTCTAACCCGACCCCTAACTATCTTATGAAAACATACAAATGAGATTGTATGAATTCACACAAATTAGCCACCAATTCGCCAAAACGTAAAATACTTACGAATTGCCATGAGATTGCGTTGAACTTCTCATAGACTTTGACCTTTAGGTTGAAAGGTCAAAATGAGATTTGGCGGTAGGGTTGGCTGCAAAGAATAGCAAAGTTTTAATTTTTTTCCCCTCAGAGCTTTGATGCTGATGTCCAAGAGCAGTTTCCAGCCTCCCAAACTGAAGGACAAGAACAAATGGTATTTTCATAAAAATTATCATCTGATCTTTGCATATTACTCAGTTTGTGAAATCAATGAAAGCAAGTTCATTTGCATTATTAGGTCCACGGAATTTCACAATTTCATCAAAATGGCACTCACGAAGAACCCTCGGAAAAGGCCGACAGCAGAAAAACTCCTCCAGGTACTTGATAACCAAAACTGCTGTATGTCTTTATTTTAGGGCCTCCTGATACTGGTTTTAGTAGTTAGAATGACCTCTTTTTTTTTTTTACTTTTTCAGCATGCTTTTGTCACGCAGCTCCTCACACGTAACCTGGTTATAGAGCTGCTGGACACAGTCAATAACCCTGATCTTCAACAGACACACACTATGGATGAGAGCGACCTGGAGGTGAATGGAGGGCCATAAATGATATTTTCCTTTAAAATGGGGAAACATAGTTTGTTCCAGAACACTTTAGATTAAAGCTGAAGTGTGTAGTGATTTCTCCCATCCCAGTTCAGTGTGAGAGAAATATAAGTGATCCATTAGTAGACTTTTTGAAATGTGTAAACACTGTGACTCTGTCGTGCTTATCAATCTGTGTTTGTTTGAACAGTCCAACATCATATTTGGAAATAATGTTGGAAACAGGGTCAATGACATAATGCTCAGTTGTTTGTCCAGATCTATTAATTAATTAATTAATTAATTCAAAAATACATTTAAAAAAATAAATACATTTGGAATTACTTTTTAGGGGCATCAAGTTAGAAACTTCAGGGCGATACTAATATCTTGACACCAAAATTAAGAAAACACATTTTGTAAAAAAATATTATAAATATATTAAAATTGGCAAGTTTAGTTCAGGTTGTAAATTGTGATGTGGTGCAAGCCCTAAAATATATTGTAATGTTAAAATAATAATTATTAAATATGAAATATTCAAATAAATATATAATAATGATCTCTATTCCAGGGTTATTATTGTTAACTAAAACTAAAACCATAAACATTTTCATTACTTGAAATAAAATAAACATTGACTTAAAATTTAAATTTTTTTTAAACTAAACTTATTTTATTATAACTAGTTAGGCATCATTTCTCATTTTCATTTAGTAACTACTAAAATAAATAACCAAAAGTATGGAAGCTTGTTTCCACCATGGGGGAAAAAAATGAAAAGATAATTGCGACTTTTATCTCACAATTCTGACTTTTTTCTCATAATTGCAAGTTAAATGTCACAATTCTGACTACTTTTCTCAGAATTGCGAGTTTATATCTCACAATTATGACTTTGCGAGTTAAAAAGTCAGAATTGTGAGATATAAACTCGCAATTCTGAGAAAAGAAGAACTAAAAAAGATCTAAAACTAAAAACTAATTCTAAAAAAACAATATAGACATTTAAAAAAAGTAAGAAAAATGACAAAATTACTAAAACTTTAAAATTAAAATGGAACCAAATAAAAAAAACCTAATTTAAAGTAATAAAACTATAATAGTATATCAATGATACTATAATAACATTGATGTACACGTGTTCAAGACTTTTTTTGATAGTTACAAGTAATTTCAAGTCATTAAATTAAAACCAAATGAAACCAGTATGAACACAAAGAGTACATTGCTGAGAATGTATTTGTCATTGACCAAGGAATAATTATTTTTGCAGTTCCATTTGCAGCCACAGATGGCACAAAAATGGCACACTTCACCTTTAATACCCAAACACAAATGTGGTACATAGACAGCAGCATGGCTTTAAACTAACATGTGACATATATGACTTTTAACATTACTTCTCTGTACAGTGCGTGTTTAATTTATGTGGTTATAGAGTTTATGTCTGTGTTTGTGTGTCTGTGTGTGTGTGTTTACAGACTTGCAGTGTCCTACCTGATAAGATTCATTCTCTAGCGAAAATTCCTGTTCAAAGAACTCGGTCTGAGGAGCAATGTGAGTCCTGTTCATACTCTAATACACAGTAAAACAACTAGTGTTTAGTTAATATGTTAATATGTTATTGCATCCAAATGCAGATTGCAGATAGATTCAAAAAACAGATTTTGAGAATCTAAAAGAGATTTAGAGATTAAAAGAGAATCTCATTGGTTCTTGCGGAAGCTCAAATGTGCTGCGTAACTCAAGAATGAACCTCATTGGTTCTTGCAGAAACTCAAACATGCTGCATAACACACACGAATGAACCTCATTGGTTCTTGCTGAAGCTCAAACGTGCTGCGTAACACACGAGAATGAACCTCATTGGTTCTTGCAGAAGCTCAAATGTGCTGCGTAACACACGAGAATGACCCTCATTGGTTCTTGCAGAAGCTCAAATGTGCTGCGTAACACACGAGAATGACCCTCATTGGTTCTTGCAGAAGCTCAAACGTGCTGCGTAACACACGAGAATGAACCTCATTGGTTCTTGCTGAAGCTCAAACGTGCTGCGTAACACACAAGAATGAACCTCATTGGTTCTTGCAGAAGCTCAAATGTGCTGCGTAACACACGAGAATGAACCTCATTGGTTCTTGCTGAAGCTCAAACGTGCTGCGTAACACACAAGAATGAACCTCATTGGTTTTGCAGAAGCTCAAACATGCTGCGTAACACACGAGAATGAACCTCATTGGTTCTTGCAGAAACTCAAACGTGCTGCGTAACACAAGAATGAACCTCATTGGTTCTTGCAGAAGCTCAAATGTGCTGCGTAACACACGAGAATGAACCTCATTGGTTTTGCAGAAGCTCAAACATGCTGCGTAACACACGAGAATGAACCTCATTGGTTCTTGCAGAAACTCAAACGTGCTGCGTAACACAAGAATGAACCTCATTGGTTCTTGCAGAAACTCAAACGTGCTGCGTAACACACGAGAATGAACCTCATTGGTTCTTGCTGAAGCTCAAACGTGCTGCGTAACACGAGAATGAACCTCATTGGTTCTTGCAGAAGATCAAACGTGCTGCGTAACACACAAGAATGAACCTCATTGGTTCTTGCAGAAGATCAAACGTGCTGCGTAACACACAAGGATGAACCTCATTGGTTCTTGCAGAAGCTCAAACGTGCTGCGTAACACACGAGAATGAACCTCATTGGTTCTTGCTGAAGCTCAAACGTGCTGCGTAACACACGAGAATGAAACTCATTGGTTCTCGCACGTCAAGTGAACATGCTTAAGCTTCTGTTTACCACAACTGATGTGAGAGTTGATGAATGTTTATACAGTATGTGAATAAAAGCGTTAATTAATTCTGTTCATCATATAAAGTGATCAAGTCTCTTCAGAAAATTTTGACTAAACCGCTCAATTCATATCAATTCGTTTTACGATCTCTTTATGAACTTTTTGAAGAGACAAAACCCTACCACGGCATGTAAACAATTGATCATTAATGTATCCTTTTAATGTTACAAAAATGTGTCATTTTTGTAGCTTATTTTCAGTTGTTGGTCTTTTTGGACCAAAGAAGTTTAATAAGTTCACTAAGAATGTGACATTAGTCAGTGAGAGTCATTGTTGTGATTTGGTAGATTACAGCAAGCCACGGCCACAAGCCAAGGCTAACTGGACAACAGCAAGCATTGTAATTGAGAAGCCACTCTAGAGCTATGAAGGGACGTATTGTGTGCGTGTGTGTGTTTCCGAGTGTGTCTTTAGCTTCATGTCTGTTTGCATAAATGCATGAGTGTGCTTCCAAATCTGCATGTTAGAAAGTCATGCAGACAATACTATAGAAAGTGGCGTGATATACTCCTACCACACGGTTGTGTGAAAGGGGAAGCGTGATGCAGTTGAATACAGTGATTCAGTTTTGCCTTAAGTTGCTTTTTTTGTTTTCCAGTTGATCATGTGAAGTTTGGACCACCCATGAGAAAGGAGACGGATCCCTGCCCTGATCTGGTGAGATTAAACAATTGAATGAATTAGAAAGGACTTTGTCCAATGTATCCAAGTAATTTTAACTGTATTTAAAGGGATAGTTCACCTAAAAATGAAAATTCAGTCATCATTATATAGTCTCCCAACCTGTATGACGGGAACACAAAAGGAGAATAATATCATCTGTCGCTCATTTCCATACAATAACAAAATGGACACAAAAACACCAAACTTGAAAACATTTGTGTTACATGGAAAAAGGAAATGACTTGAGGGTGTGCGTAAACGATGACAGATTTTCATTTTTGGATGAACTATCCCTTTAAATAAGGCTTCAGTGATATGCTACTTTACACGCTTATTGAATTACTGTTTCCTGTTCTTCATCAGGGGGCGTATGATGACTGGAGCTCTATCAGTTCGGACAAGGACTCACCGTGGGTTATATATATATTTCACTCTTGCTTGTCTAAAGTAATGGTGATAGTAGTAAATGTTAAGTCTGATGTGCTAACGCATGTAGGTCATCCAAAATCATTGATTGGCTGAGGGGCTTGACATCCGCCAATCACTGATAAAATGTGATGAATATATTGTTAAATTTAGCTGTTAAGATGCACTAAATAAGACTTTATCAGTCTCAGGAGCATGAATTTTAAGCGTTGCATTGTTTTTTTGTTTTATTTTATTTTGCAGGAGTTTGTTAGAATGTGTGGAAGAGGCCTTGATGGAAAGGTGATCTGACTTTTTTATGTCTTGACGCAGATAAAACTATAAATCTATAAAACTATAACTATATAAACTAAATCATTATAAAGTACACTGCAAAAAACATTCTTAATCAGATTTTTGTCTTTTTTCTCACATCATTATGATGTGAAAAAATACAAAATACACACTCAAGATACTTTACTGTTCAATTTTTTACAAATTCGTTTTTTTATTGAATGAAAACAGAAAGCAGAGACAATAAATGAGCCAACATTTTTTGTTTGTAGAGGTATATGCATATATATGCATGTTCACATAGCAAATACTAATAACAATGCTTATACAGCCGAGAATAATACTCACATTTTTAAAAGGGGGTAAAATGAAGAAGGTTGAGATACTTTCTTTCAAACAATACCCAGTACGATAACCATCAGGCCCCTTGTCTGAGAATTATAATTATTAAAATGATCTCTGTAGGGATTCTGGAATATTTGGTCACCTCCTTGTTAATAACTTACTTAAATAAATAGAAATTTCCTGTGATGATGTTTTAAAGATGTGTATATATTTTGTATTGGAAAATAAGACACAGATGCTATATATATATATATATATATATATACGTATACTGTATATATATATATATATATAATTTTTATATATTATTTTGTTAGCTTCAATTTAGGAACTAAATTAGGGAACTATTTGGGAAAACAAATACTGCAATCAGTTTTGTAAATAAATGAGAAATATAACTTACAATTCAAATTATGAAATGTCTAATTTTTCCTTGCTCTTTTGCAGGAGTTTGACTATAAAGAGGGGCTCTTCAGCTGAGGTAGGGAACAATGAAATAAATGTTAGCTGTAAAAGTCAAATGTCTTGTGTAATAACATAACACATGTCTGTTTAACCCACAGCACTCACTGGATGAGGAGGATAAATATGGGACTGTGAAGAGAGTTGTCTCTTCTCCCCCATCAACAACAACCCACTGCCCTGCCAATCAAGAGAAATTAGCTCCCTCTCCCTGTTCCCTCTCCTCACCTCTCATTGGCTCCACCCCTCTGAAGAACCCCGCCCCTGACACTAACCCTGCCATACTCAGTGAATCAGCTTTGCTGATTGGTTCAACGCTGTCTGACCTGTCACTCCTCACAAACTCCTCCCTCTTCACAGACTCCTCCTTCCTCAGTCATTCCACCAGTCTGGGTTCCCTCTGTTCAACACCAACTGAAGGTGAGATAAGTCAATTCAAAGAGCATCTACATATAACTACACTTTGAATGCAGAATACCTCAGTTTTAGTAAAGAGTTCTGTTTTTCTAATTAGTATTAGTGGTGTTAAATGGACACTAACACCAGCATCAATATTAGCCTACACTACTGTGCATAACTCCTGTATCTGTTGTGCTTTTATACAAGCTTTGTCCCTTTTATACAACCAGATAGCAAAACCATTTAGAATGACTTACCAACCCTATAGAAACACTGATATACTAACGGAAAAGTTCTTTTCCAATCTTCTCTTAGGGCTAAAAAGGAGATGAATACATTTAGATGAATATGTAAATATGTGCTGCGCGATTTTCTCTCAATAACAAAATAAACATGCATCAAAAATGACAGCGGTGAGAAAACAGTTGTTAAGAAAGCATCTGATCATAGCGATGTGGATATGTTTGAACAAGCTCTGCAATTTGGCACTCTGGCCAAGTCACTTCACTTTTATTTATATAGCACTTTATACAATTGCTTTAACCCTCATCCTTCCGTTGCACTTTGTAACAAATCCATCCCTTGCGGGTCAAAATGACCCAAAGCCCTAAAATTATACTTTTTTTTTTTTTTTTTGTCAAGAATGCTTATTTCATTTTGATAATTGTATTAATAAATAATAAATAAATAGTCATTTAAGCATATTCTTTACATTCTTTCAACTTAAACTCAAAATAACTCAGCTCAAAATATCTTACATTGGGTGTCTTTGCCAACCTCTTGTGAAAAAAATAAATAAATAATATAACATGATATTTCATGACTTTTGCCACTAGATGGCCTTATAGCTCTATATGGAGCAAATGAGCTGTTCCGCTGGGTCCTGAAGTCAGTTCTCTTCAGTATGCATTCAGATACACATGTAGACATTATTAAATAATTTTTTGATAAAGGTTTATGATTTTTTGTTTGAATTTTGAGCATTTTTAGGTTTTTCTATGTGTACTGAAGCATTCCTCGCATTCCATTCATTCCTATGGAGGTCAAATTGACCCGCGAGGGAAGGATTTGTTACTTTTTTAAATTTCAACCACAAAACTCCTCGAATCCAGTCAATTTTTTTTGTGCATTCGTGTTTCAAGTAATTTTTTTTTTTTTTTTTTTATGAGTTTTGGGTCAGAAATGACCCGAGGTAAGAATATATAAAAGATTATTAAAGAAAGCAGCTCTACAGTATTAAACATGAAAAAACAGTGTCAGTGTCTCTTTCGATTAGAATTACAACTTCAGTTTCTACTATAAAGTAGCTCTCCAGTGTGTTCATGTTTTTACTCGTCTGACCTCCTAAACTGGAGAAGATTTCTATGTCAAAAAAGGCAGAGCCCCAGAGCCACACCTACATATTAAGTAATCGCCACGGACCAATGGTACTTCAAAGGTGTTTACCAGTCAAGAACGAAGTTTTCTGGAAAGTTTGCTTTGGCAAGCTCAAACTCCCAAAACAAACTTAGAACGAATGTTGTTTTGGCCTGATTTTGTTCGAAATGACGTCACACTTTTCCTTCTTTGATTTCGCTTGAAGTATATCAGGGTCTTTAAAGCCACTCACAACACCTTAGAAACCATATAGAATTCATTAATTACTCACCCTCATGTTGTTCCAAAACTGCGAGATATAAATGAAGGAACAAAAATGGAGATATTTTTGATGAAATCCGAGAGCTTTCTGACCCCCCATAGGCAGCAACGTTATTACCACAGAAAGGTAGTAAAGACATAATTAAAATAGTCCATGTGACTACAGTGGTTTAACCCTAATGATATGAAGCGACAAGAATTCTTTTTGTGTGCAAAAAAGACAAAAATAATTAATTTCTTCTCTTCAATGTCAGTCTCTGACGTTGTTCATGTAGTAAATACAGTGCAGCTCTTCCGGGTTCTATGTCAGAACGCCGGCTCTGTATTGGCCAGCTCCTGCGACAGCACCACACGCATGCGCCGTGGTGCTCACGTAAACAGCATCGGAGACTCGCAAGGAAGAGAAGAATTTGGGTGAACTAACCCTTTAAAACCACTCAGAACACATTGGCAAATGCATAGCACTTTCGGGGTTTGAACCTACAGCCTTTTGGTTTTCATCCCAGATCTTGAAGCATCAGGCCACACCACTCCAGTGAAAATAATGTTCTTTATGGAACACAAATAATACCAGTCTAAAAGCCAAACACTGATGCAGCTGCTGTGTTGAACAGGCTTGATACCAGAGAGCCCTGTCACTCCAGACCCAGGAGGAACCAGGAATAATTTCCCCCCACCTGACCCCCCTCTCTCCCCAGAATGGAGCACTCTCAGGAGGAAACCAGAAGACTCAGTAAGTAGATAAAGAGGCTCGTAACAAAACATTAAGAAAATATTACACAGGCCCTGTTTACACCTGGTATTAAGATGTGTTTTGATCGATCGGATCACAAGTGGACGGCGCTAAATACAGGTGTAAACGGGGTCTAAAATGTTTTGAGCTTGTCCACTTTCGACCACTTCCAGAGGTAGTCGAAAACACATTCGACCAGATTGCTTTCGTATTGTAGACGCTCATGTGGTCGAATGTGTTCGAACAGCCACAAAAGACCGTCTACTCTCCGCCTACTGACCTAATGCGTAAACATTATGGGAAGCGCACTAGCCAGACTGGATTTAAACTTTGTTGGCTGGAGACCCATGTTTGGTTTGAAGATGAAAAAACGTACCAAGCACAATGTTCTCTTACCATTCTTGATTTCTAACACTCACCGCGTTCGGCGTGATCTTGTGGCTGTCAGAGCAGAAACGAAATCTGTTGCTCTCCGTATGTTTTTCCATCATCTCTGGTCACGTTCATATGTAAATTGCATGAGCTTATTTCGTCCATTAGATAAAAAGATCTGAAAAAGCCCATACATTTACCCGCCCATAGACCCTCCCCTCTAAGAAATCAGAACAGAGGTGGTTGAAAGTGGACAAAAGAGACGTATTAAAACGGCAGGTGTAAACGGGAATGTGTCTCACTCGTCTACTTGTGATCCGATCGACCAGAACGCATCTTAATACCAGATGTAAACAGAGCCTAAAGGTCTAAACATTGCCGATCTTTCATTGGTCTTTCACACTTCATTCTGTTTTCATTGATTTCAGACAGTTGTCCATGGACTACCACCTACACCACAAGTACATGTAAGTACAGAGAATCATGTGCTTCTAATTCGATTGCATGTTTTAATTTCATTCTTATTGTTCTGTATTGAATCATAATTTGTCTTCCAGATGGGGGCCTGCTTCTCCAAAGTATTCAACGGCTGTCCATTAAAGACTCACTGTGCTGTTACATGGGTTCTACCAAAGACCAGAGGTAAGACCCGAGCTTTTTACTTAATTAACAGTTAGTTAGCATATTTAATTAGTTTTTTTATACATCACAATAGGGAAGAAAAGAAAATTGCAACTTTTGTTTCATGCTGACCGTTTTAGTTTTAGTAATTTTACCCCTGGTTTCACAGACAAGCCTTAAGCTAGTCCCAGACTAAAATGCATGTTTGAGCTGTTTAACTGTGTTAGAGGAATAAAAATATAAAATGAATAAAATATAAAATGAAAGACAAATCCATATTTCATCTCTGGAAGCCGGGCTAAGTGAGTAAGCACTGTTACTGCACTCCTGGCATGGGCCAGACCCTCAGTCACTCCTCAGAGACCAAATACAAACTTTAAAAAACATATATGAAGAAACAAAACAATCAATGGTTCTAATGATTAAGTAATATCATAACTGGAAAGAATCATTAAAAATCATTATAATAATACAGGAGGATAAATATTGATTAATGCTTTGATTATAAATTTAATTAGGATATATATATAGGTATATTGAAGCGGCAGTGGATTTCAGAATCTGCCCCTTTCAGTCCCCCCTGAGGCCAATTTTGGTCAAACACCACATTTGGTCTACCAATTTAGGCCGCTTCATAACCCCTTTTAATCCCCATAATCCCATAATCAGGACTGATCAAGTTACTGATCATGTTACTCAATTTGTCAGCCATATTTTATTCACAGTTAATACTCACCATACTCACCTGAAATTATAATAGCAAGAGATGGAGGTGGCGATCTTTGAATAACACAGCTGTGGCTTCTGCGTGATGAAACTGCAAAGTACACTATAAAAACAAAGTCACATATACTGGTCCACGCCAATTTGGGTCAATTTGTATTTTACTCGGAATCGTTTCAGATGCAACCCTGGCAAACAACCCTGTATCTATTTTTATTTTGTTTAACTAATAACTTAATCCCTAACTGCCTGATTCTCTAAATTCGGGGTACCCCTATCTGAGATGGAAGAAATGGAGCAGGTTTGCGGTGCCTACTGGACCTCCGCAGCCATCAAGGGACGTACTCCTGTAAGGGTAGTGACCGCACCAAATGCCCACCGGGGCCCCCTTTCTTGAGTACGCTGAGTCTGCTACCCTTAACCGTTACAACGCTGTCAGCGACTTCTTATACTATTAAACTTTAGCATAATTAATCCTCACTCCTATCGGAGTGAAGCTCACCCGATCCCCTTTTCCAATCTCTTCCATTCAGACAGCCCTAACCAAATAATAAAATCTTCCTACCTTGTTTGTTAATTTGCCAGGGGTGTCACCTAAGAATGATTGCCCGCATCCTCCACCAAAACTGTTAGGGGAATAACAGTTTAGGACCCAAGACCAGTTGTGAAGAATGAAGACCAAGAGTCAGGAGTGCAATTAATTAAATAAAAATGTACTGAAGAATAGTTTGCAGTTTCATCCGCAGAAGCCAGCTTCAAGTCTCACAAGGAGTTCGTAGGCCACGCTCCCTCTCTACCAGATTTTTTTCATACCACTATTTCTCAACAGTTATACTGTTTTCAAGGTTTAGCTGCGTCATTACTGCAAGTTGAATGATTCTGATTGGCTAAGAGAAAATAGATAGTCATAGCAAATTTCCACACGTTGTCAGTTAATCAGATGCACGTGTCCATAGATCACTTGTTGACGCTTTCACCCCAGAATTAGGCACGTAGTGACCTTCCAGTTCTGGAGCAGTCGCCAGCTTGTCCAGAATAACAAGTCTACCCATCTCTTAGGATGCCTGTAATCCACCTCCAATACTGATCTGCAACACAGAATACTGTGCACATACACAGATACACAGTTTCTCCAAGGTTGGAGTTGTTTGAGCTCCAGTTCTAACCAGAAAGTTTCCCAAAACATACTGATAACATGTGCTTTCTCTTAGTAAGAGGTACAGACAGTATTCACCATAATTCTTTAGTGTTTCAGTAAAAGAAAATATAAAATGAATAAAATATAAAATGAAAGACAAATCCATATTTCATCTCTGGAAGCCGGGCTAAGTGAGTAAGCACTGTTACTGCACTCCTGGCATGGGCCAGACCCTCAGTCACTCCTCAGAGACCAAATACAAACTTTAAAAAACATATATGAAGAAACAAAACAATCAATGGTTCTAATGATTAAGTAATATCATAACTGGAAAGAATCATTAAAAATCATTATAATAATATAGGAGGATAAATATTGATTAATGCTTTGATTATAAATTTAATTAGGATATATATATAGGTATATTGAAGCGGCAGAATCCGCACCTTTCAGCTGAAAGCAACATACACTATATTGCCAAAAGTATTGGGACACCCCTCCAAATCATTGAATTCAGGTGTTCCAATCACTTCCATGGCCACATGTGTATAAAATCAAGCACCTAGGCATGCAGACTGCTTCTACAAACATTTGTGAAAGAATGGGTCGCTCTCAGGAGCTCAGTGAATTCAAGCATGGTGTCGTGATAGGTTGCCACCTGTGCAATAAGTCCATTTGTGAAATTTCCTCACTACTAAATATTCCAAGGTCAACTGTTAGTGGTATTATAACAAAGTGGAAGCAATTGGGAACAACAGCAACTCAGCCACGAAGTGGTAGGCCACGTTAAATCACAGAGCAGGGTCAGCGCATGCTGAGGCGCACAGTGCACAGAAGTCGCCAACTTTCTGTCAAAGTCAATAGCTACAGACCTCCAAAATTCATGTGGCCTTCAGATTAGCTCAAGAACAGTGCGTAGAGAGCTTTATGGAATGGGTTTCCATGGCCGAGCAGCTGCATCCAAGCCTTAAATCACCAAGTGCAATGCAAAGCGTTGGATGCAGTGGTGTAATGCTGCCTTCACGTGCTATCGGAAATTTCGTAATTCCCACTTCAGAAGTCGTGATTACGAGCTTGTTGCATTCAAGTGCTTTGTTGTCGGAATGAACAGGAATCATGGAGGACACCAGGTTTATTCTTGCCTATTTATTGGGAAATCTTATTAAAACCAAAATTATATGTAGTGTCACATGCACTGACATACTGTAATTATAATAATTATAACAACAACGTTTCAGTCAAGACATAGTGTAAAAACACACTTGCAAAGGTTTCTGTCTAAGCCTAGTAGTTAGACAAGTATGTTGATATTTACCCATAGATCAATACCTTATGCTGGGTGCTGAGGAGGGCATCTACACACTCAACCTCAATGAGCTCCATGAGGACAGTATGGAGAAGGTAGATTATCTTTCCTTTATTTACTCAGTTTACTTACTCAGGATGCTTAAATTGTTTCAAACTCAGAGTAAAAAATATTTAAGAAAGAAAAAAAAGTTCAAAATAAGACAGTCACAATGTGAGCTATTACAAGACATAATAAGATACAAAGTTCCATAATATTATAAAGTTATCTTTTTAATTAATTATTTTTATTCTTTTAATAAAAATAAGCTTAAACAAGCTTCCATAATTTACTAGAGCAAATATCCCATGAAAGAGTATGTGAGATTTTGTTTCTTTTCCAGTTGCTTCCTCAGAGATGCAGTTGGTTGTACGTGATGAACAATGTTCTCATGTCCGTCTCAGGTATGTCCAGTGTTATTAATATGACCTTATTCAATCTATCATAAAGATCTGATGTCTTCATTAACTGTCTGTCTGGTTCCCTGCTCTCCTCTGTCCACAGGAAAGTCATCACAGTTGACTTCTCATAGTCTACCGGCACTTTTTGAGTACCGCAGAAATATGCAGCGTAGACAGGGACATCTCGCCATTAACGCACACCGCTTGAGCACAAGAATAATCGCAAGGTTTGTCGAAATTTGGTCCATCTATCCTTGAATGCTCAAGACCATGTGATGTTCATTCATGAGGTTACATGAGATGTTACGATGCACAATTATTGGTCGAAACAGACACACTGGGTCAAAACTAAAAATAATTTTTACATATTATAAAACCATATATATATATATATATGTATATATATACTTCAATAGTATATAGCTGCATGAATGTTCAAAAGTGTGTATATACTGTATATTTATATATATATATATATATACATTATATATTCATATTTTATATAAGTGTATGTATATGTGTATGTATTTGTATATGTGTATGTATATGTTCACTACCATTCAAGAGTTTTAAGTTTTGGGGTCAGTAAAATAAAACGTCTCTTATGCTCACCCAGGCTGTATTTATTTGATCAAAAATACAGTAAAACAGTAATATTGTGAAATATTATTACATTTTACTTGTATTTTAAATAAAATGTAATTTATTCCTGTGATGGCAAAGCTGAATTTTCAGCATCATTACTTCAGTCTTCATTGTCACATGATCCTTCAGAAATCATTCTAATATGATGATTTGGTGAAACATTTCTTATTATCAGTATTGAAAATGGTTGTGCTGCTTAATATTTATGTGGAAACCATTTTATAAACCAAATATTTATAACATTATAAATGTCTTTACTGATCCATTTAATGCGTCTTTTTTTAATAGAAAGTATTCATTTTAATTGTTTTAAATCTTGCTGACTTTTGAACATGCATATAGTTTTATTTATATAAAAATAAAATATGTATTATTTAAAATAAAATGTATTATACATTTAAGAAATAAGGAAATAAAAAAAATAGTGAACATTTATTAAGGATATAAACGAATTAAGTTGCCCAAAGAACTCCCCTACTGTCATTGTGCCATTGAGCTAGACATTCTCAGTTTTCTAGGCAGTAATTCTCTTTTTTTTTTCTCCAGGAAGTATGCCATGTCAGTAAAGATCCCAGACACCAAGGGCTGTAGAAGATGCAGCGTGGGTAAGGACCAGTGACCTCTGTAGGAGTGTGTGAATCATTCTCTAGGCATTTTGTGCACATCTTAATGTTTATTTCTCTGCTTGTAGTACGAAACCCCTACACTGACAGCGTCTTTCTGTGTGCCGCTGTGCCATCTGGTTTAATCCTTCTAATGTGGTATGAACCTCTGCAGAAGTTCATGCAGCTCAAGGTGAGAAATGAGAGTAATAAGAGTGATGGTTATGTTAAAAATATCTGCATTGTTGCATAACTTTCCTGTCTCTCTCTTTCTCTCAGCACATTGCTCTCAGTCTGCCAGAGTCCCTGCCCATCTTTGAGCTGCTCGTACAGGAAACAGAGGAGCTGCCACAGGTCTGTGTGGGGGTGAGAAGCTGCCCCCGCCAAAGAGACACGACTGGACAGATGCATTTTGACATCATCCACCTGGATGACACGCCACAAAGTCTGCCAGGTGTTGCACATGTGTGGATACATCAACAAATTACACAAAATACTGTAAAGTCACTGTACTGCATGCGTTTCACAACAGAAACAATTTATATAAAAAATCTTTCCAATAAGCTACATGATTTACATAGCCACAATGACATAGACTGATTGGTAGTGTGTTTTGTTTGACTGGAGTTATGTGACTTTACAGATGGTGAGTCTCTGGAGATCAAGCAAGTGATTCAACTCGACAGGGACACAGTTCTCATCGCACTGGAAAGTAAGGAATCACCAGTTTTGGGGAAAGTTACTTTTAAAAGTAATCCGTTACAATATTGTGATACTCCTTAAAAAAAGTAACTAATTGCATTACTTAGTTACTTTTACGTTACTTTTCTCACCTGGGCTTGTTTGTTTGTTTGTTTTTTAAAAGTTATATTTTTGGCAAATATAAAGGCCCCTTTAACACCAAAAGTTACATGAATAAGCCTCAGGCTGAAGGAAATGCAAATTCACGCCTGTACAGTAGAGGGCGCAGCTCAAACTCAAAATTAGTATGGTTGAATTGGATCATCGAAGGTCTGTAGCAAAGATATTGGTTAATAAAGTGAGATTAAATACAGAAAGTATATTTGTGTTATTTAACATATTTAATTATTGTAGGTTTTATACTCTTAATACTCTTTTTAATATTACAGTTTTTATTTTACTGTTTTGCATTTGAGAAATAGTGAATCTGTTTTTGTGCAAGTGAAATGAGTAAATGCTCACATTTAGGGCCACATTTATTAAACAGGGTAAATTAGGGTGAGAGTGCAATTCCAAAAAAGCTCAGATGGGAGTGGAAAGTTCAGCGTGTGATCTACTGATGACGCACAAATAAAAGAACACAGACGCAGCCGGATCATTTCCATAATGGTCAACGCAATCTGCCAAAACAGGAGAGCTGTCAGTCAGTAAATGGGAAAACAAAGTAACTTGCGTTACTTATTTAAAAAAGTAACTCAGATATTTTGTTGTAAATTTAAAAGTAATGCATTACTTTACTAGTTACTTAAACAGTAATCTGATTATGTAACTCGCATTACTTGTAATGCGTTACCCCTAACACTAGAAGTCACTTGTTTTCAGTGAATCATTTGAAGCCCTTTGTATTTATTTCTCATATTGGCTTTGAAAGTCATATTTTATATTATCCATTTGCCTTGCATCTCTCAAATCATATGTTATTGCTGCCTCATCTTTGATTTACTGTTCGAGTCAATGACAAATAAGAGTGTCCAAAATACAGAAAAAGAAAAATCTTTTAAAAAACGCAAGTGCCAAGTTCTTAGAAATGCATTCTTTATATTATATATACATATATACATTATATATGTTTTCAAGACAGGGCGGGACATATCAGACAGCTGATATCCTTTTTTAGAATAGTCAATAGCGTTTAGTCTATATATCGAAGCTCGGCCAGAGCCGTTGAGCTCAGTAAAGCCGCAGTTTCTTCCTAATCTCTAACCGTTTCTCCTCATAATCTCCTCCATATCACTTTAAAATATAGCGTTCTGTGCATAATTCAAATGGGTCTGCGCCGAGTCACTCATATGATCTGATCTGTGCTCTCTTGTCTCTGGACCGGAGCAGACTGTGTGCACTCTGCGGCAGTTCACATGACACTAATGTGAAACATCATTCGTCCCAATGGAAAACATATTTACACTTTCTCAATCGTTCTCTATGCCCTATATAGTGCACTTTGTGCCATTCACCATGTAGAAAGTAAATGTGTGTGAACAAGTGACCGATTTCAGCCGCAGCTTCAGCGTCTATTTATAATGTAGGGGGCGGGACGCCTGAAGTGCAGAGTGATGTCATCAAAATCATTGATCCATATTGCCAGAAGCGAGAGACTAAGTTTTGAATGCACACTTGGAGCACACTAGCTTATAGATAACAGTAAGACTAACAAAGCCAAAAAAATGCCCCTTAGACTTCCATTATAGGTGCATTATTGTCAATACGATTGTTGTGCTTTTTACAAACCAAGGAACCAAATCCATTAACAGACCATTCTCTTCCAGACACCGTGAAGGTCGTGAATCTGCAGGCATGTCCGAGCCATCAGAAGACCTCTGAACTTGCTTTTGAGTTTTCCATTCAGACGCTGGGTAAGTCCTGTCAGACTGTAGCCATCATGTTTACCTCTTTCTGTGGCATCTGGTGGTAATGCGGTTGTCTTTTAAGTTTGCCTACAGGACAGTGTTCTTGCCTTCTGGAAACATGGTCTGAAAGGAAGAAGTTTACAAACGAATGAGGTAAACCTGACATCTATAACAATGATGGCTTCACTGATGTATGAGGAAGGAAGAAAAAAGTATGGAACATTATGTTGTTTATCTCAGGTTACCCAAGAGATCACAGACAGAAGTCGAGTTTTTCAGGTTTTGGGAACAACTAGGTATGTTTTCACACTGTAGTTGAGCAACATGTTTGGTAATAGAAAAAAAATGAATCATTTACTAATAATATAATGTTACCACAGGGATATTATCTTGCAAAGTACTCCTACGGATGATCCGTCTGCCATGAGCAACCTGTACATACTCACGGGGCATGAAAGCAGCTACTGATGGGACTGAGACACTGAGAATGTTCAGCATTAGCTGGAAACACTACAAAGGTCGATAATCCAACCTTCTCCAAAAGGGCCGTGTCATCAGGCCCTGAAAAGCTCCAAGAACAGATAAAGACATGATGGAGTCATGTACACACAGTTCTCCTGAGCCTTTGAGGACCAGACTCTGGAATCGGAGCTGATTTGGAGGCACGAGGTTCAACCATGAGAGAAAGTGACCTTTAGACCTACATTAGACCTACACTAGGTTTGAAATAACTTGTGGAACAAGCTATTATGGGTCACTGACTAAACGAACGAGATGTTCTATTTAATGTTACAGTCTGGTGTATTCCTTGTTTTGGCAAATCTCAGTTAGGGTACAACGGGCTAAAGGCGCCTTTGATTTTATTTTCCTCTAAACCACTAGATGGCACAAAAACTTTCCGCAGCACTTTCCAAACTTTTCAAGATGCACGTGTAAATTTGGCTGATCCTTGACGCGATCACGGGCAGCAGCGCAAAGTTGATTCTGCGCTAATTTGATCAAATATTTGATGTTTTTTTAAATATTGTAGATTTAAGTAGCAAATGAGAATCGTTAAAATTATTAAATATATTTTGAGATAAAGGTCTTTTCATTTTTCAATGATTTTCATTTTTGTTCAAGGTAATTAAAGCAACAGGAAGAATATGTAAAAGTATAGTATTTAGGGTAAAAAGCGTCCCTGCTGTTGGGGCGAAAGGCACAATAATTAACATGGTAATAAACAGCTGGATGACTTTTCCATTTGTTGACATGACATGGTTAGATTTAGATGGTATTAATCATATCATGTAATAAAATATAATTTATTATTACTACTGTAAATCTATATTAAATTATTATGGGATCTCATTCAATGCTTTCAGAATCTTTACTTTTTAAAATAATTTTGTTTCTGTATTTTTAAAATACATTTTTTATTAACATATTTTAATGACTATATTTATTGAACAAAAAAAATTATTAAAATAAACCAGAAAATAGTACAAACAAGTATTAACATTATTAAAAACATTATTTTAGCTGTATTATATTTATATAAATACATTATATTTGTATAAATACTGTGTGTCCCATGTGTGGGGCAAAAGGCCCATCTTGCCACCTCATACATAAGATTTTTAAACAAAATAAACCACTTTTATGATTTATTTTCACACAAAATCTTATGCTACATTAATTTTCAATACAAACTTTTTTTTTTTTTTTTCTGCAATCATACACTATGGGAGTAGTGAAAAGCACATTTTTCTTAAGGTGTTCTTTAGCCCTGTTGTACCCTATAATATCGACATGTTTTGGAGCTGTGGTTCAAAATTATCTTTCACTGGCCAGTAAATCAGTTGATAGAATTTTGTAAACTTTTAAAGTGCTGGAAAATCCACCAGAACCCAAAATTGTGAAATACATTAAATAAAAGTAAACAACAAGGATAAATTGATGAATACTTTATTTCCTGTTGTTGTAGTCTTGTGACTTGCACTGCACTGTATATATTTGTGTCGCTTCAGTGGTCGTATTAAAGGGATAGTTCACCCAAAAATGAAAATTCTGTGATCATTTACTCACCCTGTTGTTCCAAACCTGTATGCATTTCTTTGTTCTGTTGAACACAAAAGTAGATATTTTAAAGAATGTTGGTTGACTGTAGCCATTGACTTCCATAGTAGGAAAAAAAATACTGTGGCTACCGTCAACTGTTTGATTACCAAACATTATTTAAAATATCTTCTTTTGCATTCAAAAGAACACAGAAACTCATACAGGTTTGGTACAACTTGAGGATAAGTAAATGATGACAGAATTTTCATTTTTGGATGAACGATCCCTTTAAGTCGTAGCACTAGTGGGCGCTGTTTTTTTCACGAGTTGTTTATTTTATAACAGTGTCTCGTCTTTTTTTGAGACATTTTAAAAACAGGAAACGCTTTATCCAGTCGTTCATCAAGTCTTAGCCTTATGTCTGTTTAATAAAGTACTTCTGGTGGGAATGTGCTGTACTTGCGACTTACTTAAAACGTGTTATTTGTTGATAAAGAGTTAAATATCGTATTCTCGGGATGAGTTTAGAGGTGGCTTGCTTGTCGTTTCGCCAGCCGTACGCTACCCTTGTGTTGAATGGGGTGAAAACGATAGAGAGCCGGTGGCGGCCCCTGCTGGCAGAGATGCGGAACTGCACTCTAGCTGTTCACATCGCTCAGAAGAGCTGGGAAGGAGAGGACTGGAGACTCATCCTCACTGAAAAGATGGGAATGACAACCCTGCAAACGGAGGAACTTCTGATGTCTGGAGAAAGGTTTGGGCGTGGTGTTATAGCAGGTGAATATTAAATCCTCCTGTGATCCAGGAATAGACCTTTGTCCACTGTAGTGGACATTATATTTTACTGAATTTCTCTGACACCATACATGCCACAGTCTGGATGTCCTTTAAAGAGCACATTCAGGGCTTTTCAGAGATACCAAATGTTTGGAGGTTTCACCATGATGACAACAACAACTCCTTGGTCTTTAAAAATGACTGATATTAATTTAGTGATCAAATTTAACACTCTTATGGAAATATTTTGTAATTATCATTTAAATCTTACTAATTTTCAAATTGTTTTTCATAAATCAACATCTCAGGAAAATTTGATGGGGTTCCTAATCAAAATATGACTTTCTGTTACATGTCCACCAGTACTTAAAGCATGTTTATCAGGCGTTTTGGGAGACACAACTAGTGAATAGGGAAATAAAGTATATGGAATATTAGATATTGGTATGAAAATTTTGCCAGTTATTACTCCCATTATTATGCTTCTTTTTTCATTACATGTTGCCCCAAGAATACATTAATATGCAAATTATATACAGTGTATATTCGGTGCCATTGGTCAGCTTCTTAACTTTCTATAAAAAGTTAAAATTTCCATGATTTAATCCATTTTATTTGCTTTTCTGCAGCAGACAATGGCACCATTACCTGACAAATGCATGCAAACCATTTAATCTACTCTTTCTTGAAGGTATATAACAAATATTATTAACCATATTTTCAAAATTACAAACAATTATCAGTTTCCACTATAAATAAGCATAACAGAGTGGACATGTTATGTTTTCCCACATTAGTGAATCATTCTAAAACATTGAAAAAAGGGTGAATTAAGGAGTGATACAGTTTGCTGCCAAAAATTATTCTATTTCCTGAAAGTCATGTGATTAGAGGAACAGTCAGTGTTCAGAGGGAATCAGAGTAACAGGGGGGACATTCAATTCAGGGACACAACATATATTAAAGACTTTAAGCTTTAAATAAGTATTAACAAAAATATATATTTTGGTGAGGAATATTATAAATAACAATATACAACAATATTAAAAAATTTGGAATTTGTTTGGTTTTTATTACTTATATTTGTGTGCAAGCGTTCTTGGGGACATGGCAGTTTAGTATTATTTTTAATTAATTAATCCTGGATATTGTTGTGTTCTATCGTAGATGGGGATTAACTATGTAAGATGATCATTTAAAAACAAGTATTAGCCCACAAAATATTACACAAAATATACCATATTGTGTAATGGGGACTCAAATGGCACCGAATGCTATAATGACCCAGATAGATTGTATTGAATGGGACTACCCATTTATGGCCATTTTACCCACATAATGCATAAAGTAAAATGGTATATGAAGTCATTCTGTTATATCTTTCAGAACAGTTGAGAATCCCGAAACCTACAAATTTATTGGTGAATGAAAAAAAAAATCCCATTGTTTTTGCCTATACATGTTATTTTATGTCTTTTTATTTTTTTATTTATGCATACAATATTTTTCCATTAGTTTCTTATGCTCTAAACAATATAATGACATGAAAAAATACTACATTCAAAAAACATATTAACTGTAATCAGTACTTTTCAATGCTTGTATAATTTATTATATAGATTTGAGTCAGGCAAGCATTCTGTAAGCAATAGCCTGGTCTAGCCACACTATAGCAACCACTTAGAGTTGTTCTGCGTTCTATCATTATTATTTGCATATGGAGTTTGTGTGTCTGCATTAACCATTGTATGTGCAGGTCTTGTTGACGTTGGGGAGACATGGTGTTGTCCTGAGGATGTTCCCTGTGAAGAAATGAGAGAGCTGGAGACAGCGGCCTGCTTGACTGAACTCAATCAGAAATACCTTACAAGACTCTCAAACCCCCGCTGGCTCAGTGAACCGATGTATTCTAGGGGCCATAAAGATGTGTGGACGGTACACATCCCAGTTCATCTACTTCCCTCTGCTTCTTCTCATCCGTAATAGTGAACATTGAAACAGAATACACAGTATTTGGGTTATTCCTGGTATTCGGAAAATTCATAAAATTTGACTTTTTTTGTACAATCATGATATGGTGAAGCAAAACATTTGAAAAATTATTTAATCAAGCTTGGGTACATGAATGTAACCATTTATTAAACAAAATCAATGAAATGGTAGATGAAAAACATCCACCCTGTTAGGGAAAAATGAACAACATTTAAAATACTTATGATTCTAATTGATGGGCAATGTGTACATTTTCTTAGACAACTCATGTTCCTTTGTCCCTTTAAAAGCATATCAGTTATATATATATATGTGTGTGTGTGTGTATGTATAATATGTATGAATTGTACTTGTACTTACTTTCTCACAGACGCATCATTTTATGTTTTAAGATACAACTGCCTAAAAGGTGTTTTTGTTTACTTTTTAAAGTATTAAATTATTGATACTCCAATACATTTTCATTGTCACTGAATTATTAGTTTTTTGTGTGCTATTTCTATGAAATTATTGTTAAAAAACAAAGTAATAACAGTGTGGACATAATAATAACAGGGTGGACAAGTGGAATAAAAATGGATGGATGATTTCCTATCTCTTACGTACAACCAGTTACAGTATTACTGTTTGAACTGGATTTTGATAGGAAACAATATGTAAAACATTACCTAAGAACTTTAAATACACTACTTCTTCAACTTTAAACATAAATTACTTTCACAATCACTATGCAGACTCTCAGTGTACACTCTGTTACGTCTTCTGTTTTAACAGAGTGGACATTCTGACCTAAAATCAGCCAATGCACTGTCTGAGCAACAATAAGCTAACATAGAAGGTTTATCAAATAAAAAAATTGCATGGGTTTTAAAACTAATTTAAAAAAAAAAAAAAAAAATTCTACTAACCTTTTTCATATTTCCCTTAACAGAGTGGACATATTGAGGTTGACCACATCAAATTTGAAAGATAACATTTGTCAAAATAGACAGTTAAAATAATAGAGGATCTCACTCACTTGCCTAAAGTGTTTTCCCTCCAAAGAAGTGATGACTGCTTTATGATATGATGTCATTTAACTTTTCCAACTTTCATTTGAAGAGAAAGTAGTCAGAAATAACAGAGTGGACAATAAATTGAGGGACACGCTAAAAACCTTTATTATAATTGTTAAAACAAATGTAATAATTGAAAAAAAACCTCTATACATTATAGAGAAACATTATGACATACCCAACAATGTAAACATTTTTTGGGGGAAAATCCTGTATAGTAAGTGTTGTATTTATTTATCATGAAAATAGGATAAACAAGCCTGGGGACATAGGAAAAATTGTGATAGATGGTGGTTCAAAATACTGTAAAATGTTCTCAAATTATTAGTTTAAAATGGTGTTATGACTGAGATGGCTTTAAAATTGATATTGTTCCAACATCTTAAGCCAGTAAGATCATGATCTTTACTGGGAACACAAAAGGCACAGAATCCCAGGAATGACCCATTTGTGTCTGTAGAGTCGCTCAGATGTGAAATTTGTAATGTATGCAGGTTGTATCTTCAGTGTTGAATATGAAAAAATGCATTTGTTACACTAGATCATATAGATATAGTGTTAATTTATAATGAGGTAGTAAGAATAGCAGGGCTCTTGGAATATTAAAATAGTACAAAAACATGTAGGTAATTATTTAATGAGGATTCAACACTTCAAAAATAAATTCTACATTATGGGAGCATAGTTGTAAGGACATTTTCTTTCTGTTTTCCTCATTAATTGGGCATCGCTGAGAAGGCAGGATTTAGGATTTGGATTTGGAGGAAGAATGTTCAGAGCCAGATGGGTGCTCACCCTTAACCCTCACGCAATCCTACAAGATTTTCCAAACATGCTCCGCTATTGCATTTTGGGTAACGTAGTCTGTTGATATTTATTAGCGCTGGCGTGGCGGTGCGGGAGGCGAGTTTACGAATCATACTGCCTTGAAGGCTGGGTATTAATATTCATGACTTAAGTCTTTGCCATTGGACACTATCGACGCAACGTAATTAATATTCAGGAGCAAGCCATCGCCATTGGCAGTTTACGCAGCACAGACCTAATTAACATCTATGAGCGATATCCTTAGACAGTAGGATTTCGCGTCTTTGCGAGTCAAAGTTTTAGCATTATCAGTTGTTACACACACGATGAGTTTTGGATATGCAACATAGCGTGATTTTGACCTTCTGTAAGCTTACAGTAGAGGATGGACAAGCGACAGACCGCAGCACAGTCAAATGCTGAAACTCCAGAGAGGTCAGTGCCAATAGCACCCCTTTTATAATTTATGACACCCCATCTCCACTGTTAGTGGCGTGACGCGACGCTTAGTGGATTATAATGGATGCGTTGCGAATCGCTGTGAAGAGATGAGGTGTCATAAACCAGGTGTTTCACCGCATTCTTCGGTTAGTTACTGAGTGACTTGATGCAAACAAAATCCTTGTTTGAATGAGGTGTTGTCTTATGTTAACCAGACATGCAGATAAGAAAGTAGGCTACTTTATCAGCATGAGCAACGCTGATGACTTTTCTTTGTTAAGGGTGCATATTTTTATTGCTAATTAATGTTTTACTCATGAATATTATTGATATTAAAATATTAAAAACGTTGCACGCTTACATGAGAGGAAGACTCCAGACATATTAGTATTAGAAAAAGCTTTTGTTATCCGTGCGGCGGGTCGCCCCCTCATGGGCGCCGCTGTGTTGATATCACATGACCAGCCGTGCCATGTAATTGGCTGAGTTACTAATAATAAATAGTAATAGCTCAAGACATTTTTAAAAGTATGAATATAAAAGTGCATAAACTACAGATGCAACAGCAGGGTCTGAGTCAACAACATAGTTAATAACGATGGATATCGCTGATATACTATTCAGGTGCTCTTATACATATCTTATTGTCAGAAGTATTATGTAACTCTAACACTTTTATATTATAGTCCAACAGGGGCTCATGTTGAATGGTGCAAACAACTGATTGCAGCCACAATGTCAAGTCCGATCTCTGGATCCATCAGCTCAGAGATGATTTCTAGAGAATACAAGGTATGGGTGTGCTAGTGTGTATAGTTTATTTATTTATTTATTTTTATTATTAAAGAAATTTTACTGAGACTCAACACAGATCTCTTTCTGTTTGGATTGCATTACTTTTACAAAGAACACATCTGCTTTCTTTTGTTTTGTGGATACTCATGACACTTATGTGCCCTGATTTATTCATGTTTTCGTGTGGGTTTTTTTTTTCACTTATATTTCATCACTGTGTGGGAATATGTAGAGGTAGTAGATTTCATACTGAAGCAAACAATATGACAAAATGTGTAAATGCTCACTAACTCAAAACAGGTTTTTGTTTTTCTATTTATGCATTGCCAGAGATCTCCGCCCAGTGTTTTTAGTTTATACACTCTTTTGCAAGAGGCAGCACGCTTCAGACAACTGCTGTTTTTGTCATGAAACCACAGTGGATCAGAACATTGCTGATTAAGTTATTTTATCAAGTCTCCACTGTTGCTGACATGCTGTATTTCACATGAAAAAGAAATTTCAGTCATTATTTACTCCTGATTTTGTTACAAAACCCTTATGGTGGAACACAAAAGGTTAATTTTTCCTGGCCATATCCTAGAACCATAAAAGAATCATAAAAAATAGTGCAGACAACTCTTGCTGGAAGGACATCTGATGTCATATGAGCTTTGTGTGAGGAACAGACTAAAAAAGCGTGCTGTAAACCAGATAATTAAGTCTGTTGAACACAATAACAGATTTGTAAATCATTCAGACCAGTTTTATGAACTAGATGAGCTGATTCACTGAAAAGATGGAAAATATCTGACTCAAATGAACAATTCGTTTATGAATATTGCCAGGAGAGCTTGGTTGGATGTCAAAATTTTATGTGAATAACTTACATTTTTGGTCTGTTCCTCACACAAAGCTATTGTATGATTTCGCAAGACTTAGATCATAGTGCACAGGTCCAATTTTATAATGCATTTATGAAAAAAGCAATGATACTTCAGACATTGATCTATCATGAGTTGAGATCTACTTCTGTTAATCATGCAGAACCTCTGATTGATTTCTGTTTCGGTTCTTTAAAGGGGTCATATATGTCAAATTATCATCATGTCAAATTAATGTAAACGTCTGGAAAAATATAAAGCCCTTTTGACCTTTTTACACCTGCATGAAAGCTTGTAGTTCTCGTAGTTTCTTGAAATGATTGCACTTCCACAATCTTTCTGGTGTGGTTACATGCACTGCTCTTTTTTCTTTCTCTTTCCTCACCAATCTGTGTTTTTCTGTGGTGTTGTGGTGTTTCTTTGGTGCAGGACTGTGATGTGGAGGTTAAAGGATTTCTCTCGGACAGTGACCCTCAACAGACTGCCCCCTCTTCGGCAAGTCTTTCTCTGTGTGTGTGTGACTCTATTAACAATTTGACATGATTGCTAACTTTCAAACAGAAATAGACAGTTTCAAGACACTTAAAAAAAAAAAAAAAAAAATCCAAATAAAAAAAAAAGCAGTGTTATGTAATTTTAGGGTTAAATGCTATTTAACATTAAATACTTTTTCCTCTTCTCACTCTTTTCCCAGCTCTTTGCTCATGAAATACCTCCTTCACCTCGCCCCCCAAAATCACGCTGTAGGTGGTAGTAAAATAGTGGACCTGAATTTGTATGCATCATCCAGTCAGTCATCCACCGCCAATATTAACTAGCTACTCCAAACATGAATTTGAGTTTCTCCCCATCATTGAACTCTGGTACTGTTCATGACGATGGTTTCAGTTGCTACAGTGTTGTGCGGGACACATGCTTCTGTTTCACTTGTCGCAAGTTTGTTGTCGCTAGTAACGAGATGTTATCTTTACCTTATGTGGTTATGCCAATTAGAAAATGGCACTGGAACGGGACAGGGATCGATCTGTCTGTCTGTCTGTCTGTCTGTCTGTGTGTCTATCTACCCATCCATTCATCCATACATCTGTGTCTGTCTATATCTATATGTCTGTCTGTCTATCCATCCACCCATCCATCTATCCATGTCTATATCTACATTATGTTTATCTGTCCATCCATTCATCCATCCATGTCTATATCTATATGTCTGTCTGTTCTATATATATAGACAAACACAGATAGATGGATATATCTGTGTTATATATCTATGTCTGTCTCTCTCTCTCTCTGTCTATCCATCCATCCATCCAATCTATCTATCATCTATCTATCTATCTGTCTGTCTGTTTACATCAATGCATGAGATTTCAAACTCAAGATTTCAAAAAGTTTTTGAGTTTGAATGTGGAACTCAAACTTAAATGTGGATTTCTTGCATTGTCTGCTTATTATAATGAACTGTTTATTTTTATATTTACCATCATTTTGTTGTCCATATAAATGCACTAGTAATATTTGGATATAATTTATTTGCATGCTTGCCTACAAAGGCATTTTAGATTTATTACTGTGAACACATTTTTAGTTTGTTTTTATACAGTAAATTATTTTCTGTGCCGCAGGTGCTGTCGAAAGAGCATGATTTGTATATAAATCTGCTATATGCCTTTTCTGCATTATTGATATAGAAGATAACTGAATGTGTGAGGGGGAAAATACAGATGTTTTGACTCATATGCCAGTATGAAATATCCCCACCCCGTGCCATCTTTCTAGGGCTTTATTAGCATAATGCTGAACAGATCTCCGTAGATCTTTTGTCTTGGTGAAGGTCAAGCCTGTTGAATTCCACAGTGCTGTCATTGTCCTGCAGCTGGACCGTAACAGAATGACTGAATTCTCTGATTCGTCTGTGTCCATGAAGCTGCCAAACAGTTCTGTCACTGTGGGTGGAGCAGACCCACGAGCCCTCATCTCATCCCTCTGTACTCCCCACTGCTTGTTGTCAGCAGTTTGCACACAGAAATAGCTTTTTCAGGGCCAAATGTTGACTTGTGGTTCATTGGATCTTAAAGTAATCAAAAAGTAATCATAATGCTTTCATACTGCATATAGACAAGATTTTTACTAGTTACTGGTGCTAAATTAACCATCAAGATGCTAGGGTGTTGTACATGGTTGCCAGAACGTTGCTCTGGGTTTGCTGAGTCATTCAGAGTGTATTTTAGCTATGTGAAGTGCATATTCCCTTCTGTCAAAGTTAATGAAAGCATCCAAAAATATGAATCTCAAATATTTTGCTCTTGCTGAATTTGTGAGAAAATCAGTTTTCTTATCATACTGTGTGATTTTCTTCAGTGCTCTAAATTACAGCCCTGCTTTCCACGTTTAGTTTACAGCCTTAAACGTTGGACCGGCTGTTTGCTTTAGGCAGAGAGAGAACTTAAAGTTTGGGAGTGGTGGAAAGGAAACCACATACAGAGTATTTCTGTATCTGAGAGGTATTTTTCATTTGTTTGATTTGTGTGTGTATGTTTTGTAAAGCCTTGTTCAGACTGTCAGTCCAAATCTGATTTTTGTGCATATCAGATTGAAACCCGATCAGATTTAGCAAGTGTGAACGGCAAATCCGTTTTGAGGTACATTCATACACTATATTGCCAAAAGTTTTGGGACGCCTGCCTTTACATGCACATGAACTTTAATGACATCCCATTCTTAATCCGTAGAGTTTAATATAGAGTTGGCCCACCCTTTGCTATAACAACTTCAACTCTTCTGGGAAGTCTTTCCACAAGGTTTAGGAGTGTGTTTATGGGAATTTTTGACCATTCTTCTAGAAGCGCATTTGTGAGGTCAGGCACTGATGTTGGACGAGAAGGCCTGGCTCGCAGTCTCCGCTCTAATTCATCCCAAAGGTGTTCTATCGGGTTGAGGTCAGGACCAGTGCAGGCCAGTCAAGTTCCTCCACACCAAACTCGCTCATCCATGTCTTTATGGACCTTGCTTTGTGCACTGGTGCATAGTCATGTTGGAACAGGAACATCCCCAAACTTTTCCCACAAAGTTGGGAGCATGAAGTTGTCCAAAATGTCTTGGTATGCTGAAGCATTAAGAGTTCCTTTCACTGAAACTAAGGGGCCAAGCCCAAACCCTGAAAAAAAAAAAACCCCACACCATAATCCCCCCTCCACCAAACTTTACACTTGGCACAATGTAGTCAGGAAAGTACCGTTCACCTGGCAACCGCCAAACCCAGACTCGTCCATCGGATTGCCAGACAGAGAAGCGTGATTCGCCACTCCAGAGAACACGTCTCCACTGCTCTAGAGTCCAGTGGTGGCGTGCTTTACACCACTGCATCCGCCGCTTTTCATTGCACTTGGTGATGTAAAGCTTGGATGCAGCTGCTCGGCCATGGAAACCCATTCCATGAAGCTCTCTACGCACTGTTCTTGAGGCCACACGAAGTTTGGAGGTCTGTAGCTATTGACTCTGCAGAAAGTTGGCGACTTCTGTGCACTGTGCGCCTCAGCATGCGCTGACCCCGCTCTGAGATTTTACGTGGCCTACCACTTCGTGGCTGAGTTGCTGTTGTTCCCAATTGCTTCCACTTTGTTATAATACCTCTAACAGTTGACCGTGGAATATTTAGTAGTGAGGAAATTTCACAAATGGCCTTATTGCACAGGTGGCAACTTATCACGGTACCACGCTTGAATTCACTGAGCTCCTGAGAGCGACCCATTCTTTCACAAATGTTTGTAGAAGCAATCTGCATGCCTAGGTGCTTGATTTTATACACATGTGGCCATGGAAGTGATTGGAATACCTGAATTCAATGATTTGGAGGGGTGTCCCAGTACTTTTGGCAATATAGTGTATGTGGTTTGAAAGACGCTGTGGTCCACTGTGGCGGCTACACCTTCATGTTATGAATAAGACAACATCTGTATTGCAAACCCCCCTATGTTGCAGTGATTGTTGTTGTTTTTGGCATGTACCAATGCAACGTCATTGCCTTAGAAACCAATGCAGATATTCTGGAAAACAAAAGAGCGGCATGGGAAACAAACTGGATCTGAACAGTTGTGATACACAATGTGGACAGTCAATAATTTTAGATCAGATTCCAATCGGATGCACAAATAATCGGATTTGGACTAACAGTGTGTTTACCTAGCTGTGATATAAACTAAACGCTATTGGCTATTTTAAAAAAGGGAAGAGGTGTTCGATATGTCCCGCCCTGTCTTCCTGTTTTAGTGGAAATTATGTCAACACATTGAATAATGCTGCATGTTACAAGGCACTTCAGTGGGCCTTTAAGAACTGAATTTGTTCCACACCGCTTGTACGGTGGACATGGAAACATCCCATAGACCAAAGGTCTTCAACCCTGCCCTTAGAGGCCCACTGTCCTGCAGAGTTTAGCTCCAAACCTAATTAAAAACACCTGAACCTGCTAATCAAGCTCTTCAGGATTACATGAAAATCACAAGCTGAAGCAGGTTGGATATAAACTTTGCAGTGCAGTGGGCCTCCAGGAGCAGGGTTGAAGACCTATGCCATAGACTTTCACTGAAGGAGGGACACGGGCCATATTTAGGTACCATAATATCATAGTGACATTGGGCTCTGGGTTTGCTCTTATGACTTGACCAGTATGTTGCCTAGAACCAGCCACAACACCTTAGAAATGGCATAGCAATTCCCTGGTAAAATGGTGGCGAGTTTTACATATTCTGATTATGTAAGACGCATTAACCTAATTGCAAAAACCACAAAAAGCCAACATTCTAGATTCTAGAAATCCAAATAAGACAGTTGGCATATTGCCTGTATTAATCAGAATTTTGGATGCTTTAAATAACTTGTTCAGAATATCTAAAAATGTTCATGTTTATCTGAATAATGCTTATACAGGAATATTCCAATAGGAACATGTAAACATCTTATCAGAATAAAAGCTTAATCGGAAAATGATGTGCATGTAATCATATCAAAATGTGTTTGTTCCCATGTGTGACAGGCACTCAGAGAAGGAAATAAGCAGGCTCAGATGGAGGAGGCTCCACGTGTTACTGGAGAAACCATCAAGGCTATTGGTAAGAACCTTAACGTGCGCATTCTGTAACAGTACAGAACCATCATGAAGCATAGCAAGCTAAACATAATATGACATAATAGGTTAACATTTAGGTCACAAGGTCAGTGGACAAGGCTTAAAATATTATTGTTGTCCTTTTTAGGTAGTATAGGTTAGACAAGTGGATGGAATTGGTCTTCCACACCTGTGCACATCAATGGTAGATAACCTTTGTATGCTGTGGTGTTTTCACAGTCAAAGATGTCATGTATATCTGTCCATTCTCTGGGGTTGTGAGAGGGACTCTAACCATCACTGATTACAAGCTCTACTTTAAAAGCCTGACACGGGTAAACACACTCTTCTACTTATTTTTACAGCATCTAAAGGCAGTGACACACCAAATTGACATTAAAGAACTAGCGGCAACAAAAGCCGACTGTGGTGTCACCTCGCATTCTGGGTCAAAAAGTTGTGCTTGGAACATTCCACAAAGTAGTATTGTCAAAAATATTGATGTTTCGATACATATAAATACTGTAATATTTCAATACAATTTTTAGCAAAAAATTCAGCACAGGAATAAATAACATTTTAAAATATACTATTATTTATTAAATTGTAATAATATTTCTCAATATTAGTGTTTTTACTGTATTTTTGATTAAATAAATGCAGCCTTGGTGGGCATAAGAGACTTCTTTCAAACACATTAAAACATTTTTATTATTCTAAACTTTTGAACAGTAGTGTGCTGAGTTTCTGTTGAGTTACTGTCTTAGTAGATTGATTTAAATTAGTGCTTTTATTCCAGAGTGTTTTCTCAGATCTCAACCAGCACAAATGTTTTTTGGTTGATTGGTTATTAATATTCTGTCTGTGTTTGCGAAAGGATTCTCCATTTGTTCTGGATGTGAATCTTGGAGCCGTAAGCAGACTGGAGTCTATCGCTGTTCAGAGTCACGGAGACAACACTCAAGGACTTGAGATAGTCTGCAAGGCAAAGGACAAATCTGCTTTCTTCTTTTCCACCTCATTGGCTCTTGTCCTATGGAAGCTTGTTTCCGCCACTGAATAAAAAAATAAAAAAAGGTAAATTTGACTTTTCATCTTACAATTCTGATTTTTTTTCCTCACAACTGTGAGTTTACATCTCGCAAATCTGACTTTTATTCTCAGAATTGCATGATATAAACACAATTGCGAGTTATAATGTCAGAATTGCGTGATATAAACACAATTGTGAGTTTTAAAGTCAGAATTGCAAGATATAAACACAATTGCGAGTTATAAAGTCAGAATTGCGAGATATAAACACAATTGCGAGTTATAAAGTTAGAATTGCGAGATATAAACATAATTGCGAGTTATAAAGTCAGAATTGCGTGATATAAACAGTTGTGAGTTTTAAAGTCGGAATTGCGAGATATAAACACAATTGCGAGTTATAGTCAGAATTGCGAGATATAAACACAGTTGCGAGTTATAAAGTCAAAATTGCGTGATAAACACAATTGCGAGTTATAAAGTCAGAATTGCGAGATATACAATGCATCCGGAAAGTATTCACAGCGCTTCACTTTTTCCACATTTTGTTATGTTACAGCCTTATTCCAAAATGGATTAAATTCATTATTTTCCTTAAAATTCTTCAAACAATACCCTACAATGACAACATGAAAGAAGTTTGTTTGAAATTTTTGCAAATTTATTAAAAATAAAAAATTGAAAACAATCACATGTACATAAGTATTCACAGCCTTTGCTCAATACTTTGTTGAAGCACCTTTGGCAACAATTACAGCCTCAAGTCTTTTTGAGTATGATGCTACAAGCTTGGCACACCTATTTTTGGGCAGTTTCTCCCATTCTTCTTTGCAGGACCTCTCAAGCGCCATCATGTTGGATGGGGAGCGTCGGTGCACAGCCATTTTCAGATCTCTCCAGAGATGTTTAATCGGGTTGAAGTCTGGGCTATGGCTGGGCCACTCAAGTACATTCACAGAGTTGTCCCGTAGCCACTCCTTTGTTATCTTGGCTGTGTGCTTAGGGTCATTGTCCTGCTGGAAGATGATCCTTCGCCCCAGTCTGAGGTCTAGAGCACTCTGGAGCAGGTTTTCATTAAGGATGTCTCTGTACATTGCTGCATTCATCTTTCCCTTGATCCTGACTAGCCTCCCAGTTCCTGCCTCTGAAAAACATCCCCACAGCATGATGCTGCCACCACTGTGCTTCACTGTAGGGATGGTATTGGCCAGGTGATGAACAGTGCCTGGTTTCCTCCGGACATGACGCTTGCCATTCAGGCCAAAGAGTTCAATCTTTGTTTCATCAGACCAGAGAATTTTGTTTCTCATGGTCTGAGAATCCTTCTGGTGCCTTTTGGCAAACTCCAGGCAGGGCTGTCATGTGCCCTTTACTGAGGAGTGGCTTCCGTCTGGCCACTCTGCCATACAGGCCTGATTGGTGGAGTGCTGCAGAGATGGTTGTTCTTCTGGAAGGTTCTTCTCTCTCCACAGAGAAACGCTGGAGCTCTGTCAGAGTGACCATCGGGTTCTTGGTCACCTCCCTGACTAAGGTCCTTCTCCCCCGATCGCTCAGTTTGGCCGGGCGGCCAGCTCTAGGAAGGGTCCTGGTGGTTCCAAACTTCTTCCATTTACGGGATAGAGGCCACTGTGCTCATTGGGACCTTCAGTGCTGCATACATTTTTCTGTGCCCATCCCCAGATCTGTGCCTCGACACAATCCTGTCTCGGAGGTCTACAGACAATTCCTTGGACTTCATGGCTTGGCTTGTGCTCTGACATGCACTGTTAACTGTGGGACCTTATATAGACAGGTGTGTGCCTTTCCAAATCATGTCCAATCAACTGAATTTACCACAGGTGGACTCCAATCAAGTTGTAGAAACGTCTCAAGGATGATCAGTGGAAACAGGATGCACCTGAGCTTAATTTTGAGTGTCATGGCAAAGGCTGTTAATACTTACGTACATGTAATTTTTTTTATTTTTTTCGTTTTTTATTTTTTATAAATTTGCAAAGATTTCAAACAAACTTCTTTCACATTGTCATTATGGGGTATTGTTTGTAGAATTTTGAGGAAAAGAATGAATTTAATCCATTTTGGAATAAGGCTGTAACATAACAAAATGTGGAAAAAGTAAAGCTCTGTGAATACTTTCCGGATGCACTGTAAACATAATTGCGAGTTATAAAGTCAGAATTGCGTGATATAAACACAATTGCGTGTTATAAAGTGAGAATTGCATGATGTACACAATTGCGAGTTATAGTCAGAATTGCGTGATATAAACACAATTGCGTGTTATAAAGTGAGAATTGCATGATGTACACAATTGCGAGTTATAGTCAGAATTGCGAGATATGAACACAATTGCGAGTTATAGTCAGAATCGCGAGATATAAAGTCAGAATTGCGAGGTATAAACACAATTGCGAGTTCTAAAGTCAGAATTGCGTGATATAAACACAATTGCATGTTATAAAGTCAGAATTGTAAGATATAAACACAATTGCGAGTTATAAAGTCAGAATTGCATGATATACACAATTGCGTGATATAAACAGAATTGCATGTTATAAAGTCAGAATTGCGTGATATGAACATAATTGCGAGTTATAAAGCCAGAATTGCGAGATATAAACATAATTGCGTGATATAAACACAATTGCGAGTTATAGTCAGAATTGCGAGATATAAACATAATTGCGAGTTATAAAGTCAGAATTGCAAGATATAAACAATTGCGAGTTATAGTCAGAATTGCGAGATATAAACATAATTGCAAGTTATAAAGTCAGAATTGCGAGATATAAACATAATTGCGAGTTATAAAGTCAGAATTGCAAGATATAAACACAATTGCGAGTTATAGTCAGAATTGCGAGATATAAACAATTGCGAGTTATAAAGTCAGAATTGCGTGATATAAACATAATTGCGAGTTATAAAGTCAGAATTGTGAGATATAAACATAATTGCGAGTTATAAAGCCAGAATTGCGAGATATAAACATAATTGCGTGATATAAACACAATTGCGAGTTATAAAGTCAGAATTGCAAGATGTAAACACAATTGCGAGTTATAGTCAGAATTGCGAGATATAAACATAATTGCGAGTTATAAAGTCAGAATTGCAAGATATAAACAATTACGAGTTATAGTCAGAATTGCGTGATATAAACATAATTGCGAGTTATAAAGTCAGAATTGTGAGATATAAACATAATTGCGTATTATAAAGTCAGAATTGCACGATGTACACAATTGCGAGTTATAGTCAGAATTGCGAGTTATGGTCAGAAATGCGAGATATAAACACGATGGCGAGTTATAGTCAGAATTGCGAGATATAAACACAATTGCGAGTTATAAAGTCAGAATTGCAAGATATAAACACAATTGCGAGTTATAAAGTCAGAATTGTGAGATATAAACACAATTGCATTTTATAAAGTCAGAATTAAAGTCGCAATTACCTTTTTTAGTTTTTATTCTGTGATGGAAACAAGCTTCCATACTTGGCCCCTTCCCTTTTCTGTCTTAGCTTCTTTTTATTCTCTTGCACACACTTTTAAATATTACTATTTCTTTTCACAGGACCTGAGAAACCCCCGGTTTGCGTACAAGAAGGAGGGACAGAGCAATTTGGAGGTGTTTGAAATAATGTCAAAGTATGCGTTCCCTCTTTCCCACAACCTGGTACGACTTCTTGAAAACAACCACATATGTGACACTTGCGTAAGGAGATGCTGTACACCATAGTGCACTAGCTGAAGATGTTTCAGTGTGTTTAATGATACACATTCCCTCTCCTCCCTCAGCCTCTCTTTGCCTTTAAATATCGAGAGGCGTTTCCAGAAGATGGCTGGAAGATCTACGACCCAATCGCTGAGTACAAGAGACAGGTAAGAACTGTCATCACCACTCACCATATGCAAAATATATGTATCAGGATAGGTAATTATTTTGGTATTACAGTATGTTCTGATGTACCTGATGTGGATGTTGTGGGTGATGGCAGGGTCTTCCAAACGAGAGCTGGATCATCAGTAAAATGAACAGCAGTTATGAGGTGTGTGAGACATATCCGGCTCTGCTGGTCCTGCCTTCAAACGTCACAGAGGACGAACTGAAGAGAGTGGCGGCCTTTAGGGCCAAACGGCGTTTCCCTGTAAGAAGATTTTTTTTAAATAGTAAAACCTAGGATCTAGTTTAACCCTCATCCTTCCCTCGCACTTTGTAACAAATCCTTCCCTCGCGGGTCAAAATGACCCGAAGCCCTAAAATTATACTTAATTTTTTCTTTGTCCAGAAAGCTTATTTTATTTCATTTTGATAATATTTTTTCCTTTTTTTAATGCATTTTTTTTTTTAGTTTTTTTGTTATTTTTTATTTTATTTTATTTACCTTTTAAATGACTAGATTTGTATCAATAAATAATAAATTAATAGTAATTTAAGCACATTCTTCACATTATTTCAACTTCAATTTAAAATAACTCAAAATACATATGCATAACCCTTTTAATTCAGCTCAAAATATTTTACATTGAGTGTCTTTGGCGACCTCTTGTGGAAAAGAGATAATATAACATGATATTTCATGACTCTTGCCACTAGATGGAGCAAATGAGCTGTTCCGCTGGGTCCTAAAGTTCAGTTAACTTTGGTATGCATTCAGATACACATGTAGACATTTATAAAATCATTGTTTGGTAGTTTTAGCATTTTTAGCTTGAATTTTGAGTATTTTTAGGTTTTTCTATGTGTACTGAAGCATTCCATTAATTCCTAAGTGGGTCAAATTGACCTGCAAGGGGAAGGATTTGTTACTTGTTTAAACAAATGTTTTTTTGTGCATTCGTGGTTCAAGTGCGACAAAAGTCCTAGGGTCTTGGACCACTCCGATGAGCTCTCAGTTAAAAAAAAAAGAGTTTCGACCTGAGGGAAGGATGAGGGTTAACAGTTTAGTTTTACTTTACAACGGGCCTTTGTTTGGCCAATTGAATATCTTCTAGCAGCATCTGTATTGTCATTACGGCTATGATAGTTAAAAATTCAGCACTTGAAATAAAATAATGTTAGATGACCTTATTTTATTTTAGGTTTATTTTGGCTATTTTCCAAGCATTGGTGTGGTTTTTTGAAATAATGAGGCAAAATCATTACTGGGTTTTTTTTCTTTTAAATTTTATAAATTCAGGCCGATTTGCAAATGCGGAACACGCACGCAAACGAGAGACAGGATTTATCACATTGCAGTAACCAATCATAACGCCATGGAGGCAGTTTTTTAACCATGATTTTAATTATTAAATGGTATTTTATTTGTTCTGTCATGACCGTCTTCTTAAACGTTATCACATTCCCTCAGGTGCTGTCCTGGATTCACCCTGAGAGTCAGGCTGCTATAGTGCGCTGCGGTCAGCCACAGGTGGGTCCGTCAGACCGCCGCTGCAGGGAGGATGAACGGTACCTTCAGACGATACTCGACGCCAACGCTCAGTCTCACAAGCTCTGCATCTTTGATGCTCGCCAATGCACTGTGGCTGACACCAACAAAGTAAGAAAAAGTAAAAATCAAATACTACAGCCAGTGTTGTGAGTAACACATTACATATAACTTGAGTTACGTAATCAGATTACTTTTTTCAAGTAATGTGTAAAGTAACACATTACTTTGAAATTTACAACAAAATATGAGTTACTTTTTCAAGTAAGTAACGCAAGTAACTTTGTTTTCCCATTTATTGACTGACAGCTCTCCTGTCAGTCAATAAATTATTGACTGACAGCAACATTTCTCCCCATGTTGAGAGAAATCGTGATTAAGGTGCAGAGGTGTTGTGTGCGCTGTGTGAACATGATGGTTATTGTAGTTCTAGACTAAATGTTAAATTCATTTACTCCTTACTTGCCAAAAACAGATGAAGTATTCCTCAAAATGAATAAAAACAGTAAAATGAAAACTTGAAATATTACACAAACCTGCAATAATTAAATATGTTCAATTACACAACTTTACTAACCAATGTCTCTGCTGCTGACCTTTGATGATCCAGTTCAACCACACTAATAAGTAAAAATTACAATTGTGTTTCATTTTTTTGTTTTTATTGCTGAAGTAAGTGGGTGCTTCTCAATTCTTATTTGTGCATCCTCGTTTCCTTTCCTAGCTTCCTTTCCTCGCGTCTTAGCTCCACCCCTTCAGGATGCGAGGGAAGGACGCAAGGAAAAGACGCGAGGACGGAGGAATTGAATCAAGTGAAATGATATATCCTCGCTCCCTTTAGCGTCACTTCAAAGCGTCGTCAATTAATAATGAACATTCTTGAACATTAGAAATAATTATTTATATTGTAATAGTTTCAACCTCCACAAAATACCACATTTGTTCATAGATTTTTTTTATATTACCAGTTATTATTAACAATGAATTGATCCTGATAACTGCTTTTTATTTGTTGTATAGTATTACAGTTTGTTTGATTTTCTTTCATTTTCTTGTGCTTTGATATAATTCTTGAAAAAGTTGTAATTTGACATACATTTGTATCTTGTACATGTAAACAATAATGATAATTATAATAATTAATAAACTGTGGCAAGATGTAAGAGTGGAGGAGAATTTATATGTGCGTCATGTTTAGTCGATAAAACACTTCCGCAAAGGATACACCTGTGTATCCTCGCTCATGACTCCTCAGGAAGCCTCACTCCTCGATCCACGCGGTGCAATAGAGAGTTGAGATGTCCTACAAGATGGCTGAGCTCCATCGGTTTCCGGGTCATAGGATGGAGGACGGAGGAGCGAGGAAACGAGGAGGGATATTGAGAAGTACCCAGAGTGTTGGAACTTTCCTCTCCTGCATCCTATTCTTCTGTACTTCAGAATGGCAGCACAGCTGAAAGGTTTTTTTGAGCTGCGCCCTCTACTGTACAGGCATGAATCTGCATTTCCTTCATCCTGAGGTTTATGCTGCCTTCACGTGCTGTCGGAAATTTCCTACTTTCCACTTCTGAAGTCATAATCACGAGCTTATTGCATTCAAATTTTGACTTGAGAGGGCGTTTATGCCCTATTTTTTTTAACTAGGAAACTAGCATTTACTATAGTTCTGATTGCATGTGAAGGCAGCATTATTCATTTCACTTTTGGTGTGAAAGGTGTGCTATTATTTATTGGTGTGCTATTAAAAAAACAATTAAGCAAACCCAGCCCAGGTGAGAAAAAGTAACGCAAAAGTAATGTAATGCATTACTTTCCATAAAAAGTAACTAAGTAATAGTTAGTTAGTTACTTTTTTTTAGGGAGTAACACAATATTGTAATGCATTACTTTTAAAAGTAAATGCACTTTTTTTTATTTATAGAAATTAGTACTTTATTTATTAGTACTTTTAGTAATGAAGCTGAAAATTCAGCTTTACCATCACAAAAATAAATTAAAATTTAAAATATATTCAAATAGAGTTCTTTTAAAGTGTAATAATATTTCACAATATTTTTGATCAAATAAATGCTTTTCCGTAAAAATGGAAAAAAATCGATATTTTGTAGTGAGGCAGTTCATATATTGGTACAATATATATTTATCCACAAAACTAATTTCCAGCATTAAAGCCTTTAGATCAGAAGGTCAGTGAGGACAAAATTAAATCTTTTATATAAAAATTATATACATGAGATGTTTGAGAAATCTTTCATACAGTGCAGTGTGCATATCATCCAGTAAGGGATGAATCCATTTTTCTAGTTTCTAAATTTACTTAGAAAAGCGGTTGATTGGTAGTTGTAGTCTTAAATACTAAATAAGTACGAGTAATGGTTTCACTGAACCAGTTTAAACCTCAACACCGACTAAAACAACTAAAGGGATAGTTCATCAAAAAAATGTAATCTGTCATCATTTACTCACCATCATATCATTCCAAATCTGTATAAATTTCTTCTATGGATTAATAAAGACGATATTATGAAGAAGTTGAGAACCAAACAACAATTGGAGCCATTGACTTCCATTGTATTGACAAAGGAAACAATGAGACATTTCTCAAAGTATCTTCTTTTGTGTTTCACAGAAGAAAGAAAGTCATACAGCTTTGGAACAACGTGTGGGTAAGAGAGTAAATGAGTAAAATGAACTATCCCTTTAAGAAAAAATTCCCTCAGCTAGAATCTCATCCACTTTAGATTAATATTACATGTTATTGGAATTAGCCATGCCTTGTTGTAAGGAGGACAAGACCAGGCTTATGAACATTTTTTAGAAGTTCAGTTCTATTTCAGTTAAGTATTGTAATGAAAGAAATAATAGAAAGCTCATAGATCTTGTGCCAGCCACAAACACACTACTGTACCAGATTTTCTGGAATTACTTATATGTGGCTCCACTTTTATAGGCCAAAGATGGAGGATATGAGAATGAGAGTTTCTACATCAATGTGGAGCTGAACTTTCTGGAGATCCCTAACATACATGTGATGAGAGAATCCCTGAGGAAACTCAAGGAGGTGGTGTATCCTGCCATCGACCAACAACACTGGTTCTCATCTGTGGATTCTACGCACTGGCTGGAATATATCAGGGTGAGAATCTGGATTATGTCACTACACCATGTTCGTTTTGAAGCCATGATCGAATCAGGTGGTCATTATATCCTGACTTTCATACTCATGAATGTTCATTGATGTTTCTATTCTGTCTTCTATGTTTTAAAATGTTTCTTTCACTTTAATTTACAAGCAAGCAATTCATTGGCTGTTGTGCATTTAGTTTGAGAGGCTTGTTAAAGTCAACTTCTGGGGCTGGATTCACAAAAATCTTCTTAAGAAAGATGAATTTCTTAAGATAAATTCCAAGACGTTCATAAGAATGTTCCTTTTTCAAGTGAAATTCGAAAAATAGTTGGAAAATGACAGGCTTTGATGTTATCTAATTATATGACGGTTGTTGCAGAAGACACGCTGATCAACTCAATGAAAAACAGTTCAAAGGTTGCCTTTTTCCACCACCTGCAGATTACTGTAATAATCATAAGTGCACACTGTTTTTGGTGAGACTGACTTGACAGTAGTTCAGCACTCTATCACATTTTTTTATTGTGGTGTATTTTCAAATTTAGCAAAGTGTCGTGTCATGCATTATAATGGCCAATCATTGTTGTCACTTTAGAAAACTCATACACATCCCTAGTAGTAGTAATATACACTATATTGCCTGGCTCGCAGTCTCTGCTCTAATTCATCCCAAAGGTGTTCTATCAGGTTGAGGTCAGGACTCTGTGCAGGCCAGTCAAGTTCCTCCACACCAAACTCGCTCATCCATGTCTTTATTGACCTTGCTTTGTGCACTGGTGCGCAGTCATGTTGGAACCGGAAGGGGCCATCCCCCAAAGTGTTCCCACAAAGTTGGGAGCATGAAATTGTCCAAAATGTCTTGGTATGCTGAAGCATTAAGAGTTCCTTTCACTGAAACTAAGGGGCCAAGCCCAACCCCTGAAAAACAACCCCACATCATAATCCCCCCTCCACCAAACTTTACACTTGGCACAATGCAGTCAAACAAGTACTGTTCTCCTGGCAACCGCCAAACCCATACTCGTCCATCGGATTGCCAGACAGAGAAGCGTGATTCGTCACTCCAGAGAACATGTCTCCACTGCTCTAGAGTCCAGTGGCGGCGTGCTTTACACCACTGCATCTGACGCTTTGATTTGCACTTGTAAGGTTTGGATGCAGCTGCTCGGCCATGGAAACCCATTCCATGAAGCTCTCTACGCACTGTTCTTGAGCTAATCTGTGCGCCTCAGCATGCGCTGACTCGCTCTGTGATTTTACGTGGCCTACCACTTCGTGGCTGAGTTGCTGTTGTTCCCAATTGCTTCCACTTTGTTATAATACCACTAACAGTTGATCGTGGAATATTTAGTAGTGAGGAAATTTCACAAATGGCCTTATTGCACAGGTGGCAACTTATCACGATACGACTCTTGAATTCACTGAGCTCCTGAGAGCGACCCATTCTTTCACAAATGTTTGTAGAAGCAGTCTGCATGCCTAGGTGCTTGATTTTATACACCTGTGGCCATGGAAGTGATTGGAACACCTGAATTCAATGATTTGGAGGGGTGTCCCAGTACTTTTGGCAATATAGTGTATATTAAATGTAGCTAGTGTTATGTTGCAATGCTTAATTGCAATAATTAATTTGAAACAACCCAATAAATTCATTAAACATCTTACATTTGTGAATTTAAGACAAGGTGGAGGTTATCCTAATTTAAAGTTATTGATCATTTTTAAGAAGATTCTTAAGAATTAAGTTTTGTCTTAAGAACAATCTTAAGAAAAAAAGATAACATTCTTAAGAAGTATTATACAAAATGTCTTTTCTTAAGTAAGAAAATAAGAAAAGCAGTTATAAAGAATAATTTTATTATTAAGGCTTGTTCACATCAAGAACGCAAGTTACATAATCAGATTACTTTTTTCAAGTAACTAGTAAAGGAATGCATTACTTTACTACTTTAGTTACTTTGTTTTCCCATGTATTGACTGACAGCTCTCCTGTCCCATGTTGAGAGAAATCAGGGGTAAGTGCAGAGGTGTTGTGTGCGCTGTGTTAACATGATGGTTATTGAAGTTCTGGACTAAATGTAAGCATTTACTCATCCCACTTGCACAAAAACAGATTCACTATTCCTCGTGTTTTCCACCAACTGGCAACCCGGGTTGTCGAAATACTATTGGGTAAATACTAAATTGGCAGCGGGTGGGATCACACAGACCAAAACAAAAACAGACATTCCGACACGGAACGCACATTTCAAAGTAAAATAACTGGATCTAGATTTGGTTTTCAGAGAAATGAGTATGTGAACTTAACAGGTTTCTAAAACTCTGCAAACATATTATGCTATTTTTATGCTTTAGTACAGTCAAAAACTTACATACAGCACTTTTTACAGGTTAAAAGTGCAGAAATTATACACATTTCTGTTTATCACTAACAGTTTGCAGTTACACTAGGTTTGTCTTTCTCATATTTTAGGTTGCTCAAATAATAACAAAATAACAAAAATGTAAAAATAGGAAAGTTTTTTTAATAGAAAAGTATTTCTTAAAGGTACAACACTTATATTTTCTCTGTAGCTCTTGCTAGCAGGTGCGGTTCGCATCGCGGACCGAATCGAGTCGGGTAAGACGTCAGTGGTGGTGCACTGCAGTGATGGCTGGGACCGCACGGCTCAGCTCACCTCTCTGGCCATGCTCATGCTGGATGCACACTACCGCTCGCTCAGGGGCTTCCAGGTGCTGCTGGAGAAGGAATGGCTGAGCTTCGGACACCGCTTTGCTTCGGTCAATAGCATTCTGCATATATGGAATAACACATACTGCATTGAACGTGTACTAACATCTCACTGTATCTTTCTCTACCTCTGTCTGTTAGCGTGTGGGACATGGAGATGGGAATCACGCAAACTCTGAGCGCTCGCCTCTCTTTGTGCAGTTCATCGACTGTGTCTGGCAAATGACACGACAGGTGAGGAAAAAGTGGATCGTGGAGTTGGGTAAAAATAAAATTAAACGTATGATACTATATTATTATATCTCCCTTTTAAATGTTTTTTTTCTTTTGTTCTCTCCTTAGTTTCCCTCTGCATTTGAATTCAATGAGCTGTTTCTCATCACAGTGCTTGATCACCTCTACAGCTGCCTGTTTGGGACATTTCTCTACAACAGCGAGCAAGAACGAGTCTCGAAGGCAAGGACGGATGCATGCAACTGTTATGTGCATTAATGTCACTTGGTTTTAGGGCCTGTTTACACCTCGTCACTTCATGCGTTTTCTCTGAATGGATAGCTGTCCGATCGTGAAAAGACCATATGTGAATGCCCTCCGTAACGGATTTAAATCCGATCGCTCAAACCACTTCAGGAGGTGATTTGAGACGCATTCCAGATGAAACTGAACAAATGTAAATGCTTCTGGCTGTTGAAACCACATATGTAAATTTTACTCCTCCCAAAACGGTAAAAAATAAACATGTGAGAGCTTGTTATAGGCTATATGACGTTATAGTCAGATATGACAACGCTACTGCAACACACATCACCGCAGAGGAGTAGCTGAGTATCTCTTCAGCAAGCTGACATGTAAGCTGCTGCAAATGAAACTGAAAGTAAGTCGCAGACGCTCTAAACTAGAGATGCACTGGACCAGCCAGGGACCGGAATCAGACGATTTTCTGCATGCTCGGCCCAGACCAGTCTTCCGATTCCGAGTCGGTCTGTTTTTTTGCCAGCTGCACAGGCAATAACTTTAGCTGCGCTTCTCGCTTTTCTTCTCTCCGACGGTGAAGCGACGCACACCCGCGTCCTCTCACTCACTCATCTCATTTGCTCCAGTTAAATAGTGCTTGTATTGCACATAATTTTACTTATTTACACCAAAAGTGCGCGCACCACTGATCTATATAAGTGGAGCGCACATAAAGCCGCCTTTCAAACTGCTTGAGAGTTGCAAGTACCAAAATGAGTGGCTCACTGCTCTTAAAGGTGCACTGTGTAAATTTTAGGGGCATCTAGCGGCAAGGTTGCGAATTGCAAACGCCCACCGCTCACCCCTCCCTTTCGAAGCACATAGAGAAGCTACGGTGGCCGACACAGGACAAAGATGTCATTGTCTGAGACAGCAGAGAGTAGCTAGCGTTCTGTAGAGCAGTTTGTCCATTTAGGGCTACTGTAGAAACATGGTGGCGCAAAATGGTGACTTCACTGTAAGGGGACCTGCGGTGTATGTAGATAGAAATGGCTCATTCTAAGGTATAAAAACATAACGGTTCATTATGTAAGGTCTTTATACACCACTGAAAACATAGTTATGTATATTGTATTGCATTTCTGTCAATAGATCCATATAAATATTACACACTGCCCCTTTAAACGGTCAAATACATACAAAATGCCGATCTTGGCAAGTATTCAGTTAAACATTCAGTTTTGGAACGTAAATAGTTGAGGAAGATAACGCATGTTGTGTAACAGTATATTAGATCCGTGCATAATCTCTTAAAGTGACAGCAGTCTAATTTTCCTGCTGCTGTCTGTCATGTTAATCAAAGTACAAAAGACAAAGACATTCACTCTCCACTCTTGACTGAATAACTTTTGTAACTTTAATTGTAAGCATTAATCTGTATTACATTTTTACAATGAAAACTATCCAGTGTTATTTTACATTAGATTACTTTCATTTCTTTAGTATTCCTTACTTGAATACTACTGTTAGACCCACCTGAAAAACTTAAAGCCGTGTTTATTTCATATCTCTCTTTATTCTATTGCATTTATTTGTGCTGTTGTCTGCAATTTGTTTATTTGTTCTTATTTTATTACTGACTTTTTACTTGTGGTTTTTTTATGAAAATAAATTTTTGCATTGAAGAAAAGTAAATTTTTGTTTGTATATGCTGGCAATTATAGCTCATAGAAAGATAACCGGAATCGGCAAAAATCTGTGTCGGCAGGTCACACTTACAAAAAATCGGAAATCGGAATCGGCCAAGAAAATTATAATTGGTGCATCTCTACTCAAAACACAATCATCTTCATTAAAAGTAGTGAGACTGAATGATCTTACCAGTGCTGATTCTGCTCTCTCTCCTATTGCGGTCTTTGATGTTGAAATTAGCTGATGATAAATAAAATGCAGCTCATATCTGTTGCTTTCGTTGATGTCACGTGAACTCCATTAAATTTGCATATAGTGCGGGAATTGAGGATCGGATTTAACTTCTTTTGTGGAGACACGTTTATGTGGCCAAGTGTAAATGGAAACGTTTTAACAAATCAGATAGCGATCCGATCAGTAAAAACACATGAAGTGACCAGGTGTAAACAGGCCCTTAAAGTAATCCTGTCATGATTTACTCACCTTCATGTCATTCCATTCTGATTGTGCAGGAGGTTTACAGTAAGACCGTGTCTCTATGGTCATATGTGAACAGCCAGCTTGAGGAGTTTACCAACCCGCTGTATGTGAACTACGAGCACCATGTTTTATATCCGGTAGCCAGTCTGAGACATCTAGAGCTTTGGGTCAGTTATTATGTGCGCTGGAACCCTCGCATGAGGCCACAGGTGAGCAGGGGATGCGGAAGAAGATGGTTAACGCAATATGTTTAATAACTCAATATTCCAAATATGTTTCAGTGGAAGTAGGTGAAAATGTGTTTTGTGGTGTTGTTGATTTATATTTAACCCTGCAAAGCCTGACATATGAAATAATAGTCAGAAAATTCTTATTTATTGAAACTTTAGACAAAATATAAAAAAAAGAAAAGAAAAAAAAAAGAACTCCATATGTGTTATCATATTTGAGACATCATACTTAAGGAGGAAAACAGCTCATTTTTATTTGCTTCGTTCCAAACTAAGCAAAAATATGCAGTTTGGTGCAGTTGCTAATATTTATATATAATATTTATATAAATTTGGCCATATATTTATATGTCTAAAAATGTAATGAGGAATTCCGATTGCTTGTAATGTAAATCAGTGAGATCTTTATTTATATTTGCAGACTGTGTACATAAAATGCATACATATCAGTAGACACTATAGCACTCAATAATATGTCTTAGTAATATGGTATGTAAAGTCCAAAAATATGTAAAGTTGCTTCAGTCCAGGAAGTATATTACTAACAATATAAAAGTTATTATGTTTACTTTATAAAAGTCAGTAAAGATTTCACAACAAAAACAGAAACTGAAGATGGACATTTTTAGAATTATATTAAAAGTCCTCTTAGTTTAAACTATATCAATCAGACGACAGAAGACATGTAGATTTGTGTGCCACTGCCGTTTGGGATCGGTAAGATTTTTAAGCAGCAAAGCATTATATTAGAATGATTTCTGAAGGGTCATGTGACATTGAAGATGCTGAAAATTCAGCTTTGCCATTACAGAAATAAATTACATTTTAAAATATATTCAAATATAAAACAGTTATTTTAAATTGTAATAATATTTAACAATATTAGTTTGTTTTTTGTTTTTTTAATCAAATAAATGCAGCCTTGGTGAGCATAAGAAACTTCTTTTAAAAACATTATAGAATCTTACCGATTAAACTTTTACTTAAACTTTTGAATGGCAGTGTATATATAAAACCATAAATAGGAATCCCTACAGAGTAATATTTTAGATTTTATTTATGATATATTATTTACTCAGGTTGCACTAAACATCCTGAAATGTTGTTCGTTTTCCAATTATTAATTCCACATTTTGTGGTCTTATGACTTTTGAACACCATTGTATGTATTTATTTGTATATACGATTTAATTGGATTTTTTTTATGTTTAGTAACCTTTATTTTTTGTATTTTATGAAGGGGTGGTATTTGGGAAACCTGTTTGGAAATGATCATTAGTGTACACCTCAATGGAGTAAGGGGCACGTTTTTGCATTCCACTGCGATGTTTTTCTATATAAACGTGCTACATTTGATTTACAATGCAGTTAAAAAATGCTATTGGATATTTCACATTTGGGAGCAACCAATGAACTTGGTTGCTCAGGTCAGAAAGAAAATATAAAAATGCAATTTAAAAATGATTTATCAATGCATTATTTAGTGTTACATTTGACATTTGTATGTATTTACTTGTGTATATATATATATACATTTTAACTGGACCTTTATTTTTTACTTTTATGATTTATTTAATTTAATTGAAATTTTACAAAAGTTGAAAATGTGATGTAAATACTTAACATTTAGTGAAACTATAGGCTCTTTTTTCCCGTTGTCTCTGTCTGTCAGGTTCCTGTTCATCAGAGTCTGAAGGAGTTGTTGGTCCTGAAGTCAGAGTTGCAGAAGAGAGTGGAGGAGCTCAAACGAGATGCAGCTTCATCACATTCGTTCTCCTCTTCCTCAGAGCATGAAGGCATGCCCATGCAGACTACTGTCTGAGCATTTGGTCATTAGTGCCCTCTAAAGGCCATAAAGCCACTGGCTAAATCACGTAGCACTACAGTTCAACAAACATGTTCCATATTATGAGTTTTCTATGCATAACTTTGTGAAGGGTATTTTGATTGTCACTTATTTTGTGAAATTAAAATTTCACATTCGGTTGTTGAATTTAACATCTGAGCTTCATCAAGGCATGGGTTTCAAGCATATTCCAGGAAAGAAGAGGATTTTTTTTAATCAAATTTTATAATTAACAATAAAATGTATTCCAGAACAAAACAAACAAACAAAAATGCCTGAATATTCTAGTGGCTTTGCCAAGAGTGTTCTTGCTCTTTTATTGCCTACAAGAATTACTACTAATTCAAATGTAATATAATTCAGAATCATGCATAATATAAAATCTGTGCATAAATTTGCTCTGCAGTAGCGAGTGACATTTATTTTACGCAAACTGCCACCTTCAGATAAACTATTATTTTTTTCAATATTACTATGACATAAGAATTACTAAAAGTTGCCTAATGCATACATTTATGCATTTATTTTCTAAATGTGTTTGTAATACCAATTTTTTTATATTAATTTTTATAATAAATGTCTAATTTTTTATAAGATTAAGTTTGTAATAATTTGTGTATGTTAATATGTTAAACACTGAATTTTCTTGTATGAAGGAAAAAATATCTTACAAAAACTGGTTTTATATCTGCTGCTTTTGGTAGTCCATCATATCCCATTTCTGATTTTTCCATCTGCAAAATTTATTTTATTTAGACAAAATATAGTTACCCAAATGCTGTTTTTTGTTTAAAGGTTGGGTTCTAAGCACATGTAAATGCCATTTAAGATAAATATTTATAATAAAACAATTCTTGACACTAGCTACATGGTTGTGGAGAAATAAAATTATTTAATCCACTCAGGGATTCGAGTTTGACTTTAATTTAAAGGATCTTAACATTATTTTAATTGTCTTACCATCTTTCCCATCATGTAGGCCATCCTCGTTTTCATATGGCAGCCAAACTACCCTAATTTCTACTCCTCTACTCAGTATTATCACGCCTTAAACATTGTACAGTATGCAGACTTAAATTACTGAATATAGTTTCTCTACATACTGTACTGTACTGCCCGTAGTTCACGCTCACACGTGGTTTGCCATAGACGTTTTTAACTTTTGTTGTTTTGACAGCAATTCCCGCCTTGTTTTTGAATAATGGGGCGTGTCTTTGGCTTTTGTCCAATCACGGCACTCGGCTCATGTATATGTAAGATCTTTTGACCAATCCATAGTTGTGGAGGCTGTTTTAAATGCGCGTCGGGACTAACCAATCAGGCAGGTCTCGTAGTGAGCTAGCGCGAGGCTGTGTGGTCTTCTATAGAGAGGAAGCGCGAGGCCGTTAGTGTGACTGACTGAGGAGAACAGACGACAGGACAAACATTATAAGAAGGTATCTATAAAGCTCTCCATTTTAAACCATTAATTGTGGCCTAGTATTCTTTTCAGAACCTTATTTTAATTATTTAAATCCTTTTTTTGCTACGCGAACGATACTTTATGTATAACTAACAAATTTTTTTCTTGTATAAACTGATTTACAGTGAAATGTTAACGATGGGATTTCTTTTTCTTCCTAAACTATTTTGCTTTCCCTTTATAGTCAATTAAAACTACCTTTTTTGTCGGTTAAACCGAAGTTGAGCGACGAACATGCTTTTAAAATGGCTGGCGATATAAAAATTAGCTTCAAACAAACCACGGGCTCCTAAATGGCCTAAAAGGCTGTCGTGAAGTGCACAGTGTATAATCGCTGTGTTTGCCGTGTAATGGTTTAATCGTGTTGTATATTTGCCAGTTATAGAGGGCATTGAGCCGTTAAAGCGCTGTTTACAGTCAATGCCAGTCATGGCTGGTTTGACTCTGCCTTTGTTGCAAACGGGTTTGTGCCGGGCGCGAATTTGCGAATCCTACTATGGCGAAGGTTTGGCTCATGAATATTAATTTATTAGTTGACGTTGCTACGTAAATTCTCTACAGCTTGACTTAACTTATTTACAACGAACGCCTTCACTATAGTATGATTCGTTAATTCGCAGTGTCCTGAACGCCCATCTAACTACGTGTACATGGCAACCAATCAGTTAGCTATGCGGGGCGAACGTCACTGTGCGTAATTAATATTCATGCCTTAAACCTTCACGGTAGTAGGATTTGGCGTGCAGTGTGAAACTGGTAAAACTTTGCAAAAGCTGGCCTGTCGGCACATTGTGTTTAATAAACGACTTTAAAAATGTCCACATTGAAAAGTTGCTAGCTAAACCATGTCCTTGAAGTGTCTCTTGAGAAAATGGGGGTGCAAGTCATTGTTCCTCGCCGCTGATAGAGGCCATTTTAATGAATGGCGTCTGATTGAGGAGACGCAGTTAGTCATTTGCTCTCTTCACACATTGCCTGCCTTTAAACTAGCCACGCCTTTTAAATGACATCTTGTTTGCGAAATCAATCATTTGCAGCATTACGGTTAAAAATAAAATGTAGTTTGTCATTAATTTGCACTTCACAACATGAAAAATAAACAACTGCTTGAAGGAACCTCAGGCGATGTACAGAAGTTATTAAAAAGTGTGTGTGTGTATGTATATATATATATATATATCTCTATCTCTATCTCTCTCTCATCATATCATACATACACTATTTATTTATTTTATTTATTTATGTCCCTAAGGTAGGTAACTTTGTTTTTGGAATAACTTGTAAATCTTTAAAGAGACCTACTGTGAGCTATGAGGCTGGCTATCAATGCTTCTGTTAAAGCAATCAGCCCACATGAATTCAAATCAATCGTTACCTATGATTCTGCAAAAACATCTAAACAAATTGCACCAAAAGAACTCTTTAGCACCTGCCCACTCCCATGAAGCACTGCGGATGATGTAATAGTCAATCTTCCTACGATTATGAGGGCACATTAATTAATAAGAAAATGTGCAGGGATAATTTTTTTTTTTTTAAATAAATACTGCAATATTCCATAAAAAAAAAAAAAAATTTGTCCATTTTGATTTTTTTTTCTGGTGACTTAAACTGAGAAAATACTACCAGGACCAAGGCTGCTGAAAAAAGTGAATGGACTCTGTTAAACTGTATGAAGAGTCTCGGGATGTGATGTCCCGTTGATGTTCAGTGAAAAGATGCATTTATGTGCAGTGAAACTGTGGCACCTTATGTGTGGTTCTCATTAACATACATGCTTTGTTTTATTTTTCTTAAATTATCTGTCTACTTCTAGGTGTGGTGATATTTGAGCAGCTTCATAATAATGGCAAAAGGTGAGCCAGGTAAGCCCAAGGGCAAGATGTCGGCCTATGCCTATTTTGTGAAGACGTGTCGTGAAGAGCACAACAAGAAGAACCCTGGTGTCTCGGTTAACTTCTCAGAATTTTCCAAGAAGTGCTCTGAGAGATGGAAAGTAAGTAGGTTATTCCTATCTGTAGGTGTCTATATCCTGAAATCAATGCAGAAAGAATAAAAAGGCTACTGCTAGGATATTGAAGAACTGTCATTTGTTGCAGACTATGTCACCAAAAGAAAAGACTAAATTTGACGACCTGGCCAAACAGGACAAGGCCCGTTATGAGCAGGAAATGATGCACTTCAATCCAGGAAAGAAAGGTAGCAGAAAGCAGAAGAAGGATCCTAATGCTCCAAGGCGGCCACCGTATGTTTTCTGTTCTTAATTCTGTTCAGAATCACTGAAATGTGGTTCAGATACTTAAATGTTTGTCTCTGCTTTTTCAGGTCTGGATTTTTCCTGTTCTGTTCAGAGGAGAGGCCCAGTATCAAGGCTCAGAACCCCAGCCTGGGCATTGGAGATGTAGCCAAGAAACTTGGAGAGATGTGGAACAATCTGTCTGACTCTGAGAAGCAGCCTTTCCTGTCCAAGGCTAACAAACTGAAGGACAAGTATAAGAAGGTGGAGAATGACCTCTCAAATGTTGTCCTCTATACAGTTTGGCTAGTGGTTGAAGAATGAATGATTTGGTGCTGCCCCGACGAGATTTTTCTAGTCGTTCATGTAAGTCATTAGTTGACTAATCCCATGGTTATATAAGGGATAATCCACGGCTAGCTGTGCCTTAAACGATTTTAATGCATGACGTGGAGGCAAAGAACCGCCCGACGCAAAGCAGAGGTAATTTGCTGGCTTTGACCACTTAAAGCTGTTATTGATGTTTGCGGTGCAATATTTGACCGGAACGGTAAAGCTGATGGTTATTTTTCGTCAGTTACTCGTTAGATCTAGCATTCTGCCTGCTTTGAATCGGAGACAGAGGTAAAGTAAGATTACATTTCTCTGCATGAACAAATTAAAGCATTTATTTGAATTATCGAGGGAGAGATGCATACCTGTGTCTGTCTCCATTAACAATGAAGCTGTATGCATTTAATTACTTCAAAATGATGCAACCCCCCTCGTTGCTGAGAAATATAATGTAGCGACACTATTTAATTACTAAAAATCGCGGTGCAGTGTTAAGTTTCTGTGCTCTTGAATGTTTTGTGACGTAGGCCTATGTGTGTGCACTCCAGTGAAAACAGTGCATTAATATAGAACGGCAATTCAACTGACTTGGAACTACCTGTGCATTAAACGATTTTATTGCACACCTTCCATCCAATCAGAATCGAGTATTCAGACAGACCATGGTATAAATTAATTTGATTACTTAAATGTATACTGGGGGGTGTAATGTATAGCCTATTCTGCGCTCGAACACATGCATAAAGCTTGCCACAAGGCACCAGCAAAAGTAATAATTATGTAAAACCTAGCATGGAGATTTATTAATAAACTAGTGTTTTCTGAGGCAGTCAGCTGAAAGATGAAGTTGACGATGCTGACTCGCCATCCCCGCTGTACAGTGGAAGCGCCTTTAGAGAGGAATGCACCTTTAATACGGATTACATAATCAGAGTATTTTTCAAATTAGTTAGTTTAAAAGTAGACATTTTAAGCTTACTCGTATGTATATAATAAAATAATTTCTCTCATATCTGTGAGGCAAGTATATGCAGATTTTCTGCTGTTACCAGGAAAAAATGCAAGTGATCGCACTGGCGCTTCCATGTCATGCAGTAAGCACGCTAATACTTTAGATGCCACACTCCGCACAAACACTTGGATATGCGCCTAATAATAGCGTGCATTTATTTAGGTTAGAGCGAGCGGCCAAGTGCAGTTTGCTACTCAAATAAGCCATATTTGAGGTGGATGGATGATGGGTGAACGTTTGGATTTCCTGCCCAACATAGTGTAATTACAGACCCGCTGTTAACGATCTGTCTCTCACGGACTGTGTGACTTCACTACTTCCTGTGGGTTGTTTTTTTTTTTTTTTTTTTTTTTTTTTTTTTTTTTTTTTTTTTTTTTCTCCAACTAATAAAATGTTGGTCTAAGCCTCATCTCCTCAACTATTAGGGCTAACCATAGAATTACTATATATGCATATATTAATGGTAATAATGTGAAATATTACAAGTTACAACAACTTTTTTTTTTCTTTTTTTTCCTATTTGAATATTTTGAAATGTGATTGATTCCTGTGGTGCAAAGCTGAATTTATTACTCCACTCTTCAGTATCACATGATCCTTCAGAAATCATTCAAATATGCTAATTTGCCGCTCAAGAAATGTTTCGTATTATCAACATTTAAAAAAAAAAAAATTGTGACTGGTTTTAAGTGTAAAGTGTTTTTTATTTATTTTTTTGGATTTGTTGTTTCTAAGCATTTCTAAGAATGGTCAAAGAAAAGGTTTCCACATTTTACGCATTAATACGCAATAATTTTCAACATTAATAATAGGAAATGTTTCTTGAGCAGCAAATCAGCATATTAGAATGATTTCTGAAGGATCATGTGACACTGAAGACTGGAGGAATGGATGGCTGCTGAAAATTCTGCTTTGTTCACAGGAATAAATTACATTTTAAAATATATTACAACAGAAAACCGTTGTTTGAAATTGTAACTTTTCACAATGTTGCTGTTTACTGTATCTGATGCAGTAAACAGCACAAGAGACCCCTTTCAGAAACCTAAATCTTTTAAGGTTTTTTGCCCAGTTGTCGTTCTCAATTCCTCATGTTGTCATTTTGCTTTCTCAGGATGTGGCGGACTACAGTAAAAAGGGAAAAGACAGCGGAGGGGCATCATCTGCCAAATCCAAACCCAAGGTTGAAGATGATGATGACGAAGATGAAGACGATGACGAGGAGGAGGAAGAAGAGGATGATGATGATGATGATGACGATGACTAAAGAACTTGTTTCTCCTAATTGAGCAGTAAGTTATTTGTTCACTGCCAATTAGGTTGGGTCTAAGAGGTCTTGGTGTCAAGGCTGCTATACACTGATCACCAGTAGATAAGCCCAATGCATGCAAGCTCTGACTTTAGACAACCAAACTCTCAATGCCCGGGTTTGCTGGTGGTCCTGTTACAGCTTGCTATTAAACCGCATTGGCAAAAGCAAAATATTTCCACACCGTTCGACAATAAATAAAGTGGTAGCAGTACATACTCTTTTTAAAACTATTTAAAGTGGTGTGTTTCTGTATGGCTGTTGACTTAAAGTTCTTTTTTTTTTTTTTTTTTTTTTTTTTTATTATTATTTTTCTATTCTCCCAGCTTTCAAAATGCACAATTTGTGGATCGATTTAAGGTTTCATTTTTCCGTTTGGCCACATAAGCTTCCTGTGTTGTTGAAAGGATGTTTGTGATGTGCGGTTATATTATTATTTGTGTAATTTTGAATGATTACATTGATAATTTTATGTGTGGCGAGTCTGGGGACATTTTCAGCTTTAACCAGAGGCAAGTGATCAAATGCTGGGGAAAGCTCTTATTTGCACCTTCAATTGTTACTTCTTTTTTTTTTATTTTTTTTTTTTTATGTATAGGTGACACTGTGATTTGAAATAAACATGGCATTTTTAGATCTCAAATGATTCAAGTGACTTTCTTATCTGCAAAATGTTCAATGTAGTGTGTAAATACTTGGGGTATTTTGTCAATGTTCTCAATAAAGTGATAAATGGCAGTTTCTTAAGAGTGCTCATTTAATTTAGATTTGAGTTTAAATTAATTTATTTTATTTATTTAATAACATTATCTGAATGCAATGAGTGCAGTGAGCCACTAGATGTCAATAGGCACCAATTGCAAAAGCTGTGTGTATTAACAACCTAGAGAAAGCCTTCAATAAAACCAAACTGCTTGGTTACTAATGAATATCCTTACTTCCCTATGCCTATAAATGGTAGACTATCATTGTGAAAAGGTATGTTATCAAACAGTAGCTGAGAAGTACCCAGATGACCTACTACCACCGAGATTCTTAAATGCTAATCCATGGACGTTTTACTATCCCATGAGGCCTCGGGAGAAGATTTGCAAATGGCAGTGAAGCGACGTAACAATGCTATGAGAAATTTTTCCTTCATAATGGTCGTAAAATACATACTTGTTTGATTTTGATCACTTGTTTACTTTTATAGTGGGAAAATCTCTTGCATAGAAACAGTTTGGAAATAAGGCAGGACATTCCCAGAATGCAGTTCATCAAGCTGAAAAAAAAAAATCGAAGTGGCAGACAACATAAGTTACTTTTCTACTTCATTCAGCAGCAAGAAGAGTCAAAGTCAATTAAATGTTCTTACAATAGCAGTCAATGTAGCTGTGTATAAAAATTAGGCGGGAAAATGAGTTTTTCATGACATGCTGATTTTAACATTGCAATGTGATTTATATTCATATAAAATGAATACAGTAATTTTTCACATGTCAGGTAAATTAAATATGAATGCATTTATTCTTGATCTGTGACATTCACTGGTAAAATCCAAAGGTTTGCCAACTGGTGAAAAAGTTCCCCATGCAGATTTAGCTTTTTTTTTTTTTTTTTTTAAGTTGATCAAGTGAATTCAAATTGGTTTGAAAGTCTGTGTGAACAGTTTCATATATCACTACACTATTGACAATTGTCTGCCTTTTATTGCCTGCAAAATTTAGCTGAAATTCCGCTAATGTGAACGCACAAAGTCGGCATGAAATGGAAGTTGAGCCTTTTCTTCCCTATTATTTTGTATACCGGAGTGAAACTGCTTTTCGTACAAGAAGAAAAAAAAATTGGGGCAGGAATTGATTTTGTTCATCGGAAATGGATTGGATGGTTGTGGTCTGCCAATGCTGTGATGTCATGTGAGTGACAGGTCCCGCCCTCACGCCAGTAAACATGTCATCAGAGAACAGATGTTGCTGCAAGAGGGAGGGGAAAGTTATTTTGATTAAAGATAAAGATGGCACATAAAATGTAATAATGATGTGCACAGATAAATCATTCCAAAACAAAAAAGAATGATCTGTTTTGAATTCATGATGACTTAAAATGAGTGTTTCAACAGTAACCGGTAAGAAAAATGCCTTTTGTCCATATCCGTTGTTTGTGAGGTTGCATGTGCATTCTCTGAAATATTTCAAAGATGTAGTCGTTTTTGAATTGCCATCCTGTCTGATAGAATACCTTTCCCTTAAATAACAGAGTATTTCTGGTATGTGGAGGAAAGAAATGTGTCAAAAGGCTGTGAAAAGCCCTACGGATATCCCCATGAGAACTGAACCAGGCCATACATTTTTAATATGATGTCACCTCAACTGTTGATTTTATACTGCAAAAAGACATGGGCAAATATAAAAGGACCAATGGAATTACAAACTACAGTGACAGTTATATATATATATATGTTACATATATATATATATATAGACAGTTATAGAGAATGTATCATACGTGCCTGCACACACACTGATATGAGCCCCAAAATTTATTTGAACCTTTGGCATATTTAAAAATACATGATAAAATATCCACATTTAAACCTTTATAAAGTAAAATATCTAGCTTTCGCCAGACCGACTTCCGTATTCAACTTACGAAGAAAGTGTAAGGACTCTCGCAGTTCAAAACGCTTACGCTACGTCCTACATCATACGTCGCGTCAGTTATGCTTTTTTCTTAAGTTGAATATAGAAGGCAGTCTGGCGGTCGCTAGATATTTTACTTTATAACGTGTTAAATATGGATTTTTTTCTTACAAAAAACATAAATTTGCTTCAGAAGGCCTTTATTAACCCCCTGGAGCCATGTGGAGTATGTTTATGATGGATGGATGCACTTTTTTGATCTTTAAACCCGTGAGCCCCGTTCACTGCCATTATAAAGCTTGGAAACATCAGGATATTTATTAATATAACTCCGATTGTGTTCATCAGAAAGAAGAAAGCCATATACACCTAGGATGTCTTGAGGGTGAGTTAATCATTTTAATTCTAAAGTGAAGTAATCCTTTAACTCATGACAAACTTTTCAAAACATATTATGTCTATAAACTGTTGTTTACAAGCTGCACGCGCAATAAAGAGCCCCTTCATCGCTGGCAAAAGCGCCCTTATTGTTTTGTCTTATAAAATATTACTATTTCGATGTGAGAAACCACTGCCAATAATTCGGCATGTGAGTGAACTGTCCGAATGAATCAAACCGTTTGAACGATTAGATCAAAAGTAAAAAAGAAATAAAAAAAAAAATCATATTTGTGATGTGGTATTATTCTAGAGGCAAAATACTGATAGAAAACACGTGATTGCTGAAATATTATCAGGGGAAATGATTCCCAGGTCGATACGATAATCTCCTATACGAGGATTTATAGTAACATTTTACTAGGCCCAGCTGTATTTCACTGGGGCTCCTGCTCAAAAAAAAAAAGTGTCTAGCGACGCCCCTGTGGGAATACATAGCAAATTTGGGACCTAATAATTGAACATGCGCACTCCCTTTTTTTTATGCTGATGAATGACTTCACAGTCAACATGACAATCTACAGTACTGATATCAATATTTTGATATTATATTCAGTATTGAATTCAGTTTATCACTGTCAGGATATCTATGCTTTCACACTATTGTCATGTCTGCAATGAATGGATTTAATATCACATAATTTCTGCTGCATACATTATAACCAAATACAGCCTACTGTATCATCTTTAATACAAGAGTTTCTTAGGTCCCTAAATTATCAACATGATCAAAACTTTGATACATTTTTACATAATCTTCCACATGCGTTCTTTCGTCTGATTGGTAGTTTAACATTTTTTTATCAAGTGTAATGATAAAAAATAAAATTAGTATAATTCTGAAAATGCCCACCTTCAGGTCGTGGTACACGTGTCCTTTTTGCTGTGAAATAAGAGACCACTGCAAAATTAGCAGTTTCTCTGGATTTATTATTTATATTTACTCTGAGAAATTTTTGAATTATTCTACAAACTACTGACAACATTTCTCAGATAAAAATATTGTCATTTAGAGCATTTATTTGCAGAAAAAGACAACTGGTCAAAATAACACAAAAAGATGCCATGTTTTCAGACCTCGAATAATGCAAAGAAAACAAGTATATATTCATTTTTAAACAACACAATACTATGTTTTAACTGAGGAAGAGGTCAGAAATCAATATTTGGTGGAATAACCCTGATTTCCAATCACAGCTTTCATGCGTCTTGGCATGCTCCCTATCAGTCGCTCACATTGCTGTTGGGCGACTTTATGGCGAAAAAATTCAAGCAGCTTGGCTTTATTTAATGGCTGGTGACCCTCTTGTTTACATTCCAGAGGTTTTCAGTGGGGTTCAGGTCTGGAGATTGTGATGGCCATGACAGGGTCTTGATCTGGTGGTCCTCCAGCCACACATTGATTGGCCTGGCTGTGTGAATTGGAGCATTGTCCTGCTGGAAAAAAAACAATCCTTTGAGTTGGGGAACATTGTCAGAGCAGGAATTTATGGGAATTTATGGGAATTAATTGAAAATTTTGGGAAATTTATATAAACTGTATCATATACCGTGGGGAGAACAAGTATTTGATACACTGCCGATTTTGCAGGTTTGCCCACTTACAAAGCATGTAGAGGTCTGTAATTTTTATCATAGGTACTCTTCAACTGTGAGAGACGGAATCTAAAACAAAAATCCAGAAAATCACATTGTATGATTTTTAAGTAATTTAGTTTGCATTTTACTGCATGACATAAGTATTTGATACATCAGAAAAGCAGAACTTAATATTTGGTACAGAAACCTTTGTTTGCAATTACAGAGATCATACGTTTCCTGTAGTTCTTGACCAGGTTTGCACACACTGCAGCAGGGATTTTGGCCCACTCCTCCATACAGACCTTCTCCAGATCCTTCAGGTTTCGGGGCTGTCGCTGGGCAATACGGACTTTCAGCTCCCTCCAAAGATTTTCTATTGGGTTCAGGTCTGGAGACTGGCTAGGCCACTCCAGGACCTTGAGATGCTTCTTACGGAGCCACTCCTGAGTTGCCCTGGCTGTGTGTTTCGGGTCGTTGTCATGCTGGAAGACCCAGCCACAACCCATCTTCAATGCTCTTACTGAGGGAAGGAGGTTGTTGGCCAAGATCTCACGATACATGGCCCCATCCATCCTCCCCTCAATACGGTGCAGTCGTCCTGTCCCCATTGCAGAAAAGCATCCCCAAAGAATGATGTTTCCACCTCCATGCTTCACGGTTGGGATGGTGTTCTTGGGGTTGTACTCATCCTTCTTCTTCCTCCAAACATGGCGAGTGGAGTTTAGACCAAACAGCTCTATTTTTGTCTCCTCAGACCACATGACCATCTCCCATTCCTCTTCTGGATCATCCAGATGGTCATTGGCAAACTTCAGACGGGCCTGGACATGCGCTGGCTTGAGCAGGGGGACCTTGCGTGCGCTGCAGGATTTTAATCCATGACGGCGTAGTGTGTTACTAATGGTTTTCTTTGAGACTGTGGTCCCAGCTCTCTTCAGGTCATTGACCAGGTCCTGCCGTGTAGTTCTGGGCTGATCCCTCACCTTCCTCATGATCATTGATGCCCCACGAGGTGAGATCTTGCATGGTGCCCCAAACCGAGGGAGATTGACCGTCATCTTAAACTTCTTCCATTTTCTAATAATTGCGCCAACAGTTGTTACCTTCTCACCAAGCTGCTTGCCTATTGTCCTGTAGCCGATCCCAGCCTTGTGCAGGTCTACAATTTTATCCCTGATGTCCTTACACAGCTCTCTGGTCTTGGCCATTGTGATTCTTGGCCATTGTTGATTGAGTGTGTGGACAGGTGTCTTTTATACAGGTAACGAGTTCAAACAGGTGCAGTTAATACAGGTCATGAGTGGAGAACAGGAGGGCTTCCTAAAGAAAAACTAACAGGTCTGTGAGAGCCGGAATTCTTACTGGTTGGTAGGTGATCAAATACTTATGTCATGCAATAAAATGCAAATTAATTATTTAAAAATCATACAATGTGATTTTCTGTATTTTTGTTTTAGATTCCGTCTCTCACAGTTGAAGTGTACGTATGATAAAAATTACACCTCTACATGCTTTGTAAGTAGGAAAACCTGCAAAATCGGCAGTGTATCAAATACTTGTTCTCCTCACTGTAGAGTGACACCTGATTTGTAGTATGCATTTTATAAGTAGTTATACTGTTATAAAAATCTCACAAGCTACTTTTTGGCCATTAATAACAACATCTGCATCAAACTGCATATTTTTGCTCAGTTTGGGACTCTGAATAAAACATTCTGTGCATCCGGAAAGTATTCACAGCGCTTCACTTTTTCCACATTTTGTTATGTTACAGCCTTATTCCAAAATGGATTAAATTAATAATTTTGCTCAAAGTTCTACAAACAATACCCCATAATGACAATGTGAAAGAAGTTTGTTTGAAATCTTTGCAAATTTATTAAAAATAAAAAACGAAAAAAATTCATAATTATTATAAGTATAGGTCCTGCAAAGAAGAATGGGAGAAACTGCCCAAAAATAGGTGTGCCAAGCTTGTAGCATCATACTCAAAAAGACTTGAGGCTGTAATTAGTGCCAAAGGTGCTTCAACAAAGTATTGAGCAAAGGCTCTGAATACTTATGTACATGTGAATTTTTCCTGTTTTTTTATTTTTTTTTAATACATTTGCAAAAATTTAAAACAAACTTCTTTCACATTGTCATTATGGGGTATTGTTTGTAGAATTTTGAGGAAAATAATGAATTTAATCCATTTTGGAATAAGGCTGTAACAACAAAATGTGGAAAAAGTGAAGCGCTGTGAATACTTTCCGGATGCACTGTATATGTTTTTGCCTCCTAGAGAATGAGCTCCATATTCACACTATATCATAATGGGCCTATATGAGCCATGATGTATAAAGGTTCAATAAATTCTTCCATTCTTCCAGATTGGATTATTATTTACCACTTTACAGGATTATATATCGTCTATATAGTGTCAGTGGTTATTTAGTCTGCAACAAATAAAGATGAATAAAGACAAACTCAAATATCACATTATCATAAGCCACTGCCTCATTTGTATCCAATCATGACGCTACATGCTAACACTAATGATATACACTGAAGGGTTTATTGTTGTAATCTGCATAGGCGCGGTTTGCATGTTGTTGCCATGGATTTGGGCTTTCCTAAATTTCGCAAATCTCTCTCCCAGCCTCCAGCATGCACGTCCATCACCCCTCCCGTCTTCCATTGATTTATGCTAACAGCACATTTGCTTTATTCAGTGCATCACATTTGCTTTATTCAGGCTGCAACATAGGCTAATAGATTGATGAGAGCATAAAGTAAGCTAGCACATGACCAATTATTTGTCGAAATCTCATTTTCACTTCATTATTGTCTGGCAGGCTCATATCTGGATTAGATTTAATGCCCTGATAGATACGTTGTAAAATCTTTAACTTAAAAGTATACTAGCCTGCTCAGAAGAACTTATTAATAGCATGTCACTCCAGGCTGCATTTTTTAGGTCATAGACAGATTTGAAGAGAAATAATTGATGCGACCTGTTACAAAATCTGAAATATAATGCATAACTCACACTATTGCTCTTGTGCAGCTGAGATGTGCATTGTGTAATGTGTATGTGTATTGTTCTCTGACTGGGTGTGTAATGGCTTTATCGACCGGAAGACCCCGTGTGTAGCCGTGCCCGTCATCACCTCGTCTGATTGCCTCTGGATTCATCCATTCATTCCCAAGAGGCTTTGCACCCAGCAGCTGCCCTGCATATATAGGCAGAATGAATCACCAGGCCAGGGTGTAGTCAGAAACTCTTAAATATAAAGCTTCCAAAAAGGCTTTTTGCCATAGAAGAACAATTGTGGGTTCCCCAAAGAACCTTTTAATGTGCAGACATTATTATATGAAATTAATCCATTAATACACATCCTATTTTTCATATTTTAGGACTGTACTATGATTTGATCATACTATGATAGGCATTTGTATTGTACTAAGTGTGCGTTAAACTGCAGTCCTTCTGCTGGAGCTTCATGTGCTTCAGTATGTGCTTGCCTGCAGTCTGTGGGTTAATGATGCTCTGCCAGTGCTGAGATCAATTGAAACTAATGAGACGATGCGTTCCTGCACCCACCCCAAACAGAAAAATAAAGCACAAGTCTACAGTAAAGGGAGATAAATGCTTTTTCCTTTTCTTCTAGTTCTGATAACGCTCTCACTCACACACACAGTCCAGTTTGTGGGTCGGGTCGTGATGCTCATTTTTTGTAAAATGCAATTCACATACAATGACTTGTTTTGGAGCATGTATTAAAATTCATTTGGATATTTTTGGTGGCATAAAGTCAGGGTGGTGCAATTGTCATGATATAATGAAGAAAAAAAAAATGAAAATAATAAAATTCTTAAAAATGTTTTTTTTTAAGAATTTTGAGAAAGTAAACCTTATTAAGTAGTTTGGCAGAATCTTTTGTTATTATTTATTAGAAAAGAAAAAATATATATATTTTTTATTTTAAAAAATGCTTCACATTTTATTGTTTTTATCCCACATTTGTTGGCAAAATCAAATACATGTAATGCAATCAAGATGCAGAAACCTGTGTCAAGGTCAATAAGTCACTTAAAATATCAGATAATCTGACTGTTACAACATGGCAAGGTTTTAAAATATGTGGTCAAACTCTTTAAAAACTTAATAATTGTAATAATTTTAATCATTCTAATTTTATTTTTTTTAATAATGGTACAAAAGAAGAAATTACTCTCATGGATATCTAGACATGAGATCATTAATTGACAAATTAATTGAAAGATAACAAAGACCTACAACGAACAAGCCAAGAGCCTAACTTGAACTGAGTATGACTGTGAAAAAGCTCCTGTGGGTTTCCATTTATATTGATTTCCCAAGTGAAGTCTCTTTCTATGGCCAGACAATCTGTAAAAGAGCTTTTGCTTCCCTTTTGAACACGCGTTACACATGTGATCTTCACAGAGGACATCAATATTTTGAGAGTGGAACTCTGAACCGGTGTGAAAACTGTACAGTGACCATTTCTCTCTCTGTTTGTTTATATATATATATATATATATATATATATAAAGAACCTTTAAAGAACCATCTTTATTTAGAGTGTGTATATATGCCTCACTCAGGCAGAAGTCTGACTGAACACTCAGGAGAATGCAGGAGATAAAGTAAACACAACCACATTAACATTGACAATACCGGACACAGAACTAGGAAAAATCAGGGCTTAAATACATTGAGAGACATAATGATTGACAGGTGAACATAATCAGTAATCAAGGGAACAAACTAGGGAACAGACAGGGAAACCAAAACAACATGATAATAAAAACGGAACATACATGTTACAGTACGACCCCCCCCCCCCCCCCCGGGAAGGAGTAACATCCAGCTCAAAGTCTCCTGTGCCCCCACTGGACGTCGAGCAGGTGAAAGGCAGGAACCGAGTGGGAACCTAACCCTAACCCTAACCGGCAGGAGAGACCAGGGCGGTGATGATAATGGGAGGAGCCAGTAGCAGGAGTAGCCAGGGAGGGAGTAGCCATGATGGAGATTTGGCTGATGAAACCAGGGGGACGACTGATGGAGATGGAGCCGATGGAAGAGGAGACCAGGGTGCAGATGAGACCTGGCCACACCGATGGTCCTGGAGGCCGAGGTGGAGCTGCAGTGATGAGCATCCGAGGTGGAGCCAGGAATGCAGAGCCCGACGGAACTCAGGGGTGGAGGGACAAAGCATAGCTGAAGGCTCATTAGTCTGTGGTGCAGGCATGGTGACGTCTGACCAAGGTGAAGCCAGAGGGACAAGGAAGCCCGAAGTAGCCATAAGGACAATGGTCCCAGTTGGAGCCGAGGGAGGGAGGAGCCAAGGTGGAGCAGACTGGTTGACGGGCCCAGATGGAGTGATGGGATCTACAGCTGGGGGCGAAACCAGGGGATCCTCTTGACTTGGCAGAGCTGGAGACTGGAAGACAAATCCACACAATCTAGTATTGTGAAAGTAGAATGAAGGGAACCAGCAGAGGCGGGGCTGAGGAACTGGCTGATTTTGGTAGAAGAGGCGGGAGAGGGAGGCTGGATGGTAACTCTGGTGGCACAGGAGACTTTGAGCTGGGCGAAACCAGCGGGAGCACAGGAGACTTTGAGCTGGATGGAACCAGTGGAGGCACAGGAGACTTTGAGCTGGACGGAACCAATGGGGGCACAGGAGACTTTGAGCTGGACAAAACCAGCGGGTGCACTGGAAACTTCAAGCTGGGCGGAGCCAGTGGGGGCACAGGAGACTTTGAGCTGGATGGAACCAACAGGGGCACAGGGGACTTTGAGCTGGACGGAACCAGCGGGTGCATTGAAAACTTTAAGCTGGGTGGAACCAATGGGGGCACAGGAGACTTTGAGCTGGACGGTCTGGCTCGCCGTGTGCGGTGGGCTCTGGTGTCATGTCAGTGCAGCGGGGTGATGGCTGGCTGGGCTCTGGGTCTGGAGTGGGGCTGATGAAGTCCTCCACTGGGCTGATGGTGAACACAGATCCATTATTCACCAGCACCCACTCCACAAAAGTGGCGAAATCATCTCGAAGACTGTTGTCCTTCGGTCCTTCTGCTTGAGGCAGAGCAGTTGGACGCTGGGTAGGTCCATTAGTGAGGGGGGAGCAAAAGAAAGAAAGAAAAAAGGCGCAAACAGATCTTTTCTATATCCGGCATTCTGTCACGGATGGCTGCAATAAAGAGCACAACGAAAAAGTAAACGGCAAAAACAGCCTTTAATAAATCCACAACTGAACATTTAGGAGAACGCAGGAAATAAAGTAAACACACCACATTAACATTGACAATACCGGACACAGAACTAGGGAAAATCAGGGCTTAAATACATGGGGAGACATAATGATTGACAGGTGAACGTAATCAGTAACCAAGGGAACAAACTAGGGAACACAGGCAGGCAGACAGGCAAACAGGGAAACCAAGGCCGTTTCTCAATACCAAGTACGCGAACTTCTGACTTGCGTCCTTGGTAGTTCAGACTTGCCAAGTTCGACTCTGGAGAACGAACTCCCGAGGATGGGAGGACACAAGCCCGGTGATTCTGCAAATGGAACAGCAGCGTTCTTGATAACGTTACAGCTCGCTCTGGCTACTCCGGTACCTGTATGTATATTTTAGGCTACAATAAAATGAAATCTGTCATAAAACACCACTCTGCCTCTTTTCATTTTCAAACATATTAATAGCCACACAAATGTGGTTCAGGCAATGCGTACCTTGATATCTTCACTGCATGTATATTTATAACAAAACGAAATATAAAACACAACCCTGCATCTTTTTTCGTTTACATTTAAAAAAAATATTAAACATATTAATATGTGGTTCAGACAGTAAGTGTGCATATTATCACTGTAATAAAATTAAATATGACATAAAACACACCCAGTCTCTTTTTGTTAAATGTCAGTTTATGTATGATCAGTAATAGCCATTATAAAAGTATAAGTAAAAGGTATAAGAAGCTATACAAGAAATAAAGTAAACAATTCAGTCAAACATACAAAGTCAGCGCTAGTAGGCTACAACGGTAAAGTTAAATAGCCTAAAAATATAAAGTTATGAAACTTCACTTTGCCCTCAGCCAAAACGATTTGCCAGGGAACAAATTATAGATTCATGAGACCAAAGATCGCCCGTTAGATCTACACAAGACAAATTATATCTCATATTTAACCACTACAGAGACATCAGAGCCAGCGGCAGACGTCAGAAGGACTAGCCGAGGAAAGGCTGCTCTCGGCGGGGTTAATGAGCACTGAGCGCCTGGTGATCGACTGGATCTCACAACTACTAAAACGGCAGATAACATTTTCAAATAGGCGATCTCTTTATAAATAAACCACAGATTTGAGCTTTAAACAAGTACATTCTCACCTGAAAAAGTCTTAAAACTACATTTCGTGACACATTAACAGTAGTAATTTTTTTAATTACGCAGGGTTTCTCATCCGCTATTGACGCTTGTTGGTTGGTGCGAGATGCATTCTGGGATACCTGTCTGTCTCAAGTCCGCTCAAGTCACCTCTCGATGCATCCTCGATAAAAGGGGCGGATCAAGGACACATCTGGGTATTTTAACTGTACTTGGCTAGATGTGAACTTTGAATTGGAACAGTAGTTGGGCAGTGACTGATGACATTTCACAAGTCCACGAGAACACAAGTACAGACAAGAACGCATATTGAGAAACGGCCCAAAACACTATGATAATAAAACAGAACATACACATTACAGCGCGTGTCCAAATTTGTAAAAAAAAATATTTGTCCATATTAAAAAAAAAACAGAAACATATATTTGAAAACCTTTATCGGAAAATACAAAAGATACAAATTACTTTCTACTTGATGGTTACACCACATGACATTTTTAGATTCAATAAATTGAAACTTTTCTTGAAATTAGCATAAATGTTTTTTTTGCATACCGTGCTATTCAATAGGGTCCATAACCACAACAGGGGAAAAAACAAGACATTTTTCAATATCTTGTTTTGTTTTCCACAGAAGAAGAAAAAAAAAGTCATACAGGTTTGGAACAAATTAAGAGTGAGTAAATGATGACAGAATTTTCATGTTTAGATGATTTATTCCTTTAAAAAACAAATCTATACTGTTTAATGTCTTATATAGTGTAAGGTTGAGAACATCGTAAAATAATAATTATTATTATACGTTTAAAAATAACTACATTTTTAATGTACAACAGTTCTGGCACACAAACTATACTAGCACAGCACAGACAAGCGTTCCAGCATTCTGTCAGATTTTCTCTGTCTGTTCCTTTTCTTCTGACAGTCTCTTGGCCGCTGAGCTTTCTGTGCCAGCAGCAGCTTGCTTTTCCACAATCCAACAAGTCCTCTACTGCAAAAGCAAAAGATTTCCCCAAGTGTCTGTGACAGTCTAAGCCGATTGTCTCAGTGTGTGGCCTGTGTCAAATCACACTGAATTCCAGCTGTCGCAGCTGGATGCGGCCACTCGTGTCTTTATTTCTCCCTCTCACAGGTAATCTATCTCTTGCTATTTAAACTTGCTGTTAGGATTCCGTTGACAGTTTTGCTCCATCGCTATATGCATGGCAGTGAGAGAATAGTGTTAAAGTATTAGCTTAGGTAAGCTTATGTTGTAGGCTTCAGAATCTTAGTTTTTCCTGCCACAGTCGGCTTTGGATTGTTTGCTGAGGGTTTGTGAGACGCTATTCTATTGTAGCTTCTTCGGCAAGATTTGTATTGTGTAAAGTACTGTACAAATACATTTGAAGTGAATTACTTTGCTGTTGTCATGACACTTGGCGCATGTCTTGTTTTCAACTGAATTATGCGACTCAACATTTGTGGCTCTGTTCCAAAATCTAGTGAGCTGGCTACATAGGCAGCAGCTTAAAGCATTATAGGCATGCTTCCAACATGAAGGCTGTATAATTATGCTGTCATCTAAGGGCCGTTTACACAACACGGTTTTCAACTAAAAATGACAAACTTTATGCATTTTGGCCTTTCATTGACATGACAGCAGCGTTTTGGGGGGCTAAAATGGACACTTTTGAAAACAGGTTACAAAGTGCAAGGCACATGTGTATTATGTGTTCAGTCTATAGGCGCGTAGTGTTTCTTTACAAAGTGACATCGCCAACTACTGGCCTGGCAGCAGAATACAGCGTTTTTAGTCGATTTTGCAGATCTGTGTGAACAGCGATCATTTGACAATGTTGTCATCTGTATGCAAAAAACGCAAAGGAAAAACTTTTCCTCTGTATCCTAAGACAAAGTAGCATGTATTTTCGGTGGAGAAGAAAAAAATCCCATTATGCACCGCGACAAGTAAAGAATCCAAGATGGCTCCGTCTGAAAAATTTTTTATAGCCTAAGGTTAGCTTTTTATTTCTGGCAATTGTATTTAGGATTCAAAATGTATAAAAGGCATTAGGCCATGTGTCCACCAAAACAGATTTTTCCTGAGGCCAGGATATTTTTCTTCATTGTTTTCAATGCATGCGGTGCGTATTTAAAAACAGCAGCAGCGTGATGAGGCTCTGAGCATCTGCTTCCCGTTGAGCGCTTGCTGTTTTTTTTTTTTTTTTTTTGTAGTCGCCATGGCAAGAGTTGAAATATGTTCAACTTTGGGTAAAACTGTCATGGTTATGTTCTGTTTTGGCTTAGTTTTGTGTTTCCAGTCCCTGTGTTCTTTCCTGTCATCCCTAGTTGACCTAGTTTCCTAGTGTGTGCATATATGTTATCATAGTAACCTATTGTGTCCACCTGCCCATTGTTAAGTTACTGGTTTTGTACTGTGTACATATACACCCCCTGTTTAGTTCAGTCTCTTGTCGGCTCTTGTTAACACTGAAGGCTGATTTATACTTCTGCGCCGGACCTACACCGTAGCCTCTATGTCTACGCGTCAGTTTTCATTTATACTTCGACGTGCAATTACACATGCAGACCACTTGTAGGCAGTGTCCACGGGCATGTTGATGGTGTAACCCACAGTAGCAAAAATATCAAAAGCCGAAGAAGAAGCAGCTTGTTGTGTATGTTGTCAGAGAAGCAGCAGCAATGATGGCAGCAAATAAACAGCGACTTTTGTTGCAGCTTGAATTGTTAAATATCAAAGAACAGATCATTTATAATCCGCAAGCAAAAATGCGTATTACCTGAGGGAGGGGTTCTAGCAGACCAATCACAGCGCTTGCGGTCCGCATAGAATTGACAAGTTATTAAATTTTTTTAAAGGTACACGTCAGGCTACGCCATAGGCTACGCGTGCTACACACAGCATAAGACGTAGCTACAGCATAGGTTCGACACAGAAGTATAAATCAGCCTTAAGTGTGGTTTTCTGTTTTTCTGCCTGTTTGCATTTACTCCAGAGCATGGATCTTCAACCGGGGGTCCGCAGCGGTACTGCAGGGGGTCCAACAATTAATGTTTGATCACAAATAATTTTTTGATAAAAAAATTATAACATGGGGAAAAAACATCACAAAGTCAAATTCAAAAATAAGCACCCTGAAACGAAAGCAGAGCAACCCTCCGTTAATACTATAATAGTATAATATTAATGGCGAAACGGATTTGGCAAACATCGCGTTTGAGTTTGCGCTCTGGAGAACGTGAAATGTTCCTATTTACAGCGTGTTTTGCAGTGGTGAGAAATGCAGCCAATCATAGACATGCTTGTTGATCTCTGGAACGCAATGGCCAATCAGAGGTGTGTCAAAATAGATACGCGCTGTAAATACAGACTAATAGATTAAAAGAGTAAAATGTTTAATTGTCCATCTGACAGTAAAATTAAAAAGTGAATTTTTAATAAACTTGTAGCTGGTTCAGGTAAATGTTTAATTGTCCATTTGATTAGTAAAATAAATGTATGACTCTGTGAATCAATTAAAATAATTTACAATAACTGCAAACAACTAATAAATTGTGATTTTTATCGCAGCATGTTGTTTATTATTACGCATAAATCTCAATTTTAACAATGAATTTTAAAAATGAATATACAGTCATGCGTGCAACAGCAATAATGTGCATAGTTCTGATCTAACATAATAACATAATATAACTTATTCTTAATCATAATATAGTTAGTGTCTATTAATATCAAAAGCTATATGCTTAATATGTAGCTCTGTTTGACACATTTTGTATTGGGGGTCCCTGCTCCATGTCTCTACCGCCTAAGGGGTCCTTGCCCTGAAAAACGTTGAAGACCCCTGCTCCAGAGTGTTTTGATTTATTATTAAAGAATTTAATCTTCTTTGTGTGATTGAACCACAATATAACAAAAATGCAGTGCTCATCACTGTCACGTTTTACCCAGCCGTCCAATCACAGTGTCGCTGCTGAAGCGTTCTGAAGTGCCCGCAACTAGGCGTTTTCAGAAGAAGACCTGACTGTTCAAAAGTTTGGGGTCAGTAATATTTACAAAAAAATTCTATTTCAAATTAAAGCTGTTATTTGCTATTAACTTGTCATGAACTGCTCAGAGACGCAAAGGTTGAGGATCCAAATGCAGTAGCTTATTAAAGGGTAATCCAAAGACGTAATCCAAAAAACAGGCAAAGGTCATAAACACAGGGTAAACAGTCCAACACAAACACCAGGCAGGAAACTCAGGCAAACAGGGTGATCCAGAAAACAGGCATGGGTCAAAACCATTGAACAGTTAATCAATGGTACGCTCAGAAGTGCAGTAGTGACACATACAAGACTTCACAATGAATGACAGAATGAACCTGTCACATGTCTGTCTTGTCTAGCACATGTGGTGTGTTGGGTAATTCCTGTGTCATGTGCGTTCCTGTCTTCTGTCTTGACCCCACCCCTCGTGTTATCGGATTATTGGTTGATTTGCCCCACCTGTTCTTCCCCATTACCTGCCTTGTTTGTCACCCTTTATATTCTCATTGTGGCTTCAGTCCTGTGCTGGTTCGTTGTCGTGAGTATGTCTTTTGCCATCCGTTTCCCCCTCGTGGGTTTTTGTTTTGTGTTTATGTTTATTTTTGTATATAATAAATCCCACCTTTATTTCTGCAAATGAGTCCTCACTCCCATTTTTTCCTCACATTACGTGACAGAACCAGGCTTATATAGGTAATGAGAACCAGCTGAGAACAATCAAGCATGATGAGAATGGGCAGTGAGTTCTGGGAAATGTAGTTCGTGAGGGAATGTCAATAGTCTTAATAGTCTGGGGTGGAGTGTAGTCTGGGGTGGAGTGGGGTGGAGTGCCCTCTGGTGGCTATCAAGGGCACTCCAGCTGGTGATTGTGACAACTTTTTCTATTCATAAAATGATCCTGAAATAAAAGCATCTCTGTTTCCACAAATATATTAAAGGTGCTGTATTTTTTTCACTCTACTAAAGCATAAAAATACCTTGTTTGCAGAGATTTAGGAAACATGCTAAGTTCACAAACTTGTTTCTCTGAAAAACAAAGCTACAGCCAGTTATTCATTACTTTGAAATGTGTGTTCCGTGTCGGAATGTCTGTTTCTGTTTTAGTCTGTGTGATACCGCAAGCTGCCAGTTTACCCAATAGTATTATTTCGACCCCGGGTTATCAATTGTATTGCAGTCATAGAAGCTGGCAAACAAACTGGGTCAGAGATCGCAGATTCTACCTGACCTAGAAAGCATCGGCATCCATCTAAAAATGAGAGCATATTAAAACACGGATAAATCAACTCATCAACTTACAGTGTGTAAGCGTCGAGTCTGAGGAAGAAGGGGCGGGGGAAACGACTCTCTTCAATATTTTGAATTTGAACTGCAGTACACATTTCAACCACTAGCTGTCAATATTACATACTGCATCTTTAAGCAGCACAACTGTTTTTAACATTGATAATAATAAGAAATGTTTCTTGAGCAGCAAATCAGCATATTAGAATGTGACACTGAAGACTGGAGTAATGATGCTGAAAATTCCAAATTGCCAGTACAATAAATTACATTTTAAAATATATTAAAAGTTATTTTAAATGAAATGTAATAATGTTTGTCTTTACTGTATATTTGATCAAATAAATGTAGCCTTGGTTAGTATAAGAAATTCTTTCAAAAACAATAAAAAAAAAAAATTCTGTAACACTAACAATGTTTAATTTGTTAACATTATTAACTGGCGGAAGCGAGATATTTTACTTTATAAAGTTTTAAAAATGGATAGGCCTAATTTTTTTTACACAAACACCTCTATTCGCTTTAGAAGGCCTTTATTAACCCCCCGGAGCCATGTGGAGTATGTTTATGATGGATGGATGCACTTTTTTGAGCTTCAAACTTGTGGGCCCTGTTCACTGCCATTATAAAGCTTGGAAACATCAGGATATTTATTAATATAACTCTAATTGTGTTCATCAGAAAGAAGAAAGTCATATACACCTAGGATGGCTTGAGTGTGAGTAAATCATGGGGTAATTTTAATTTTAAAGTGAACTAATCCTTTAACTACATTAGTTAACATGAACTAATAATGAACTGCACTTCTACTAATTTTTGTTAATGTTAATTTCTAATACATTATTAAAATCAAAAGTTCTGTTTGTTAACATTAGTTAATGCACTGTGAATTTACATGAACAAACAATGAACATTTGTATTAACAAATGTTAACAAAGATTAACAAATACCGTAACAAATGTATTGCTCATGGTTAGTTCTTGTTAGTTAATACATTAACTAATGTTAATAAATGAAACCTTATTGTAAAGTATCATCAATATAGTACTGTCTTGTAAACACTAATTATTGCTTGTGAAGGACTGGTTACTGCTGTCAAAAGCTCAGAGTAGAGGAGCCATGCATTATACATGCCATAGCCCACGGCCACACCAGACATGATGAATAACCCACCAGGGATGACTGCACTCTGGTTATTATAGCAAATGTGCCAAACTGAATTCTTGAATATAAGTTTGATAAGATAACTGGACACTGGAAGCATTACATAATTATACTGTATTAGTAAATGAAAAGAAATTCATTCTTAAATGTTCATTATGCAAGCCTTGTTATTAGGGGTTTACTATTAAACCAGGTGAACCCATTAGTGTGCTAATCTAACAGGGTTCCTCATGCTCTTCCAGCAGTCATCCAGCTAAATCATAAATGCAATCCAGACTCAGTGGGAATCATTAGAATGATTTTTTTGTTTCATTTAAGTATAAGATTTTTATTTCTCCCAAAATTCCTTTTCCTAAAATACAATTACATACAAAAGAGACAATTTATGTATTGTGTATATATCATCGTAGCTCAGATCATTTGTGACCGCATGAATTGGATAAGAAATGTTTGAATACACTTTCAGAATGATTTTTTTCCCCCAGCTGAATGATTGAATGATGAACGATTAAAAGATTGACCAATCAGAATCCACTTTAAAGAGCTTGGGGATTTAAAGCGGCAGATGACAGAACGTCTCGGTTACGTATGTAACCCTAGTTCCCTGAAGAGGGAACGATACGCTGCGTTGAAACGCTGTGGGAACGCCCCTGCGTGATTGCATCGTGAAGCACTGATGGCGTGACGGAACGTCATAGGCTGGTCAAGTTCGCAGAACCTCACGATTGTGTGTGGCGAGGACCAGCCTGTCGCATCACAGACATCCTGGAGGGAAACTCCCTACAATAGAGCTTTGGAAGCAGCCATACTCCTTGTAGAATGAGCCCGTACAACCAAAGGTGACGGCTGACCGGCCGACTCATAAGCTAGTAAAACGGCCTCGACCACCCACTTGCTCATCCTTTGCTTAGATGCAGGGTACCCTTTTCTAGGCGACCCGAAGCAAACGAACAGCTGTGTGGACATAAGCATCTAAAGCCCTAACTGGGCAGAGTAGATTCAGCTTCTCCTGGTCTGACGTCCGGAAGGGAGAAGGACAGAAGTCCTGCAGCACAATAGGTCTTACAGTACTAGTAGGAACTTTGGGAACATAAACCGGCCTAGGGTGAAGGAAAGCCTTAACCATGCTGGGCGCGAATTCCAGGCACCGAGAGGGCTTGAATGGCTCCAATTCTCTTGAGAGAATCTTTCCTGCAGGAATTCCAGCACTGCACCCAATAGGCAGTTAACTGGGTCCAACTGGTGATTCCCGCACCATGGAGTGAATAATCTCCACTTCAAGGCATAGAGTTTCCTTGTGGATGGAGCTCTGGAGTGGAGGATGGTCTCAACAACCTCGGTTGAGAGACCCGAACTTATGAGCTGGGCCCCCTCAGGGGCCAAGTCCACAGCTTCCACAGCTCTGGGCGGGAGTGAAGGATCGACCCGCTTGCCTGAGCAAGTAGGTCTCTTCTGAACGGAATCTCCAGAGGAGAGCCGTCTAGAAGAGACACTAGGTCCGAGAACCATACTCGGGCCGGCCAAAACGGGGCTACTAATAGAAGACGGGCCCCGTCCCAGCAAACTCCAAACCTCTACCAGCTCCTCACATGAGTCTTCAGTATCTCCTGTCTCAATACTAACAACAGCTGAGATGAGGCACTGGATCTAACAGGTGAAGGCTGAGATAGGGCTGGGCCCCTCTGTTAAATCCAATTGCGAACCCCATGACTGAAGCCACCGCTTTGCCTCAGCAGAAGCGGGACCCGAGCCACGTGGAACGCGAGCCGAAGCGCCCTCCTCAAAGAGCGCCCGGCGGAAGCGCAGCATTCTCATAGGTAAACGCTCACAATGCTCGCAAGCAGCCCCCTCGAGGGCTGCCTGCAGTGTGCTGCGCTCCCATACAAACAACACACATTGAGTGTGTATCCCCACCCATAATAAAACGAGGGCAGGGATGAACACACTTTCTGAAATGTTGTTTTTACAATGTGGGTTTTGTGTGTGTGTGTGTGTGTGTGTGTGGTGAAAACTCCTGCCTAGCACTTTCTAAGACAGACAAAAAACATAGAAGGACAAACAATTCACATAGAGTGGTTGCTGAAGGCACAGAAGCTAGCACTGTTTGGTTTGGGTATGCTTTATAGTTTCTTGGTTGATGATGTCACCCGCCTATGACGTTCAGTCACGCCATTGGACTGATTCCATACATGCTTCACGATGCAATCACGCAGAGGCGTTCCCACAGCGTTTCGACGCAGCACGAGTTCCCTCTTCAGGGAACTGCAGCATGCACTTAATGCTGAAAGACAATACACAACTTTTAAAATCACAACAGATTTTAAAACACTATAGGCATAATACACTATTTTCAGAGAAAACCTGTGCATCACGCAATACCAGACTTTCAAGTCGCTCTGAACGCAACAAACTCATGCAGAAAAATGAGCATTGTTGCTAGGAAACCCTAAAAATGACAAATGAAAACAATGTGTTCTAAAATAAGCTCAAAATATCAATTATGTTTGATATCCTCTGACTTGATTGAATCATAGTCAGTGCTAGCTATATAGCTACATAGCTATATAGTCTATGCCCATCTGCCAAATATCTGCAGACCAGCTCCTCTGACTTTCGGCAACTAGCATCAACTTGTCTAGACTGCAAAAATCTAGACAAAAGTCATGTAGTGTTCTTGGTGTGAATGGGCCTATTTGTGAAATTCATGTATTCTTTGTTTAAAGCCTGTGACACACCAAACCGACATCAGAGAACTAGTGGCGATGAAGCTGAACGGTCCAAACTATTCCAACCGTTATGAAAATATTTGCGTATTGGAATGTTCAGGTAAGATGAAGATGTAAAATTAGAAGAGCCATCTGTGTGTGCCCTCTTGACTTCGACATTTGCTCTCACTGACTTCATTGCCCAACGCGATTTAACAAGCCCAATCGGCCAAAAATCCGCCAATAGGGTCCTTTTAGTGCTGCAAAAGCTGAGCTGACAGATACTCAAGGATGGCCCAACTTTGACTGACAGCTGACTATTGGCTTGGAATCATGACCTTAAAGGACAGTAGAAACAGGATAAAATAGTTTGGGAAAAATAATTATACATTTCAGCAGGGACACAAATAGTCGGGAATTGAACCAAATTAAACTAAAATTGAAACAGAATGGTCTAAAATAGAAAAGACCATCTGACCGACATGCGTGACAACCAGCTACAGTTTGTTTTGTTTTTAAGTGCCAGTTAGGGCGGGTAAATCTAACACTGATGAGACAGCAATGATTTATATCTAGTTTTGTTGCTACTACGGCCCTGTTTACATCTGGTATTAAGATGTGTTTTGTTCGATTGGATCACAAGTAGAAAAGGGAGACACATTCCCATTTACACCTGTTTTTTGTCATTTTTGATGGATGATTTTAATCCATCTCTTTTGTCCACTTTCAACCACTTCTGTCCTGATTTCTTAGAGGGGAGGGTCTATGGATGGGTAAATGTATGTATTTTTCAGATCTTTCGATCTAATGGACGAAATAAGCTCGCGCAATTTACATATGAACGTGATCGGAGATGACGGAAAAACATACGGAGAGCATCAGCTTTCGTTTTGTTCTGATAGCCGAACGCATCGAGTGTGTTAGAAATCAGGAATGGTGAGAGAACACTGTGCTTGGTACGTTTTTCATCTTTTTCATCTGCCTAGTGCGCTTCCCATAATGTTTATGCGTTAGGTCAGTAGGCGGAGAGCAGACGGTCTTTTGTGGCTGTTTGAACACATTCGATCTCAATTCGGTCGAATGCGTTTTCAACTACCTCTGGAAGTGGTTGAAAATGGACAAGCTCAAAACGTTTTAGACCCCGTTTACACCTGTATTTAGCATCGTCCACTTGTGATCCGATCGACCAAAACGCATCTTAATACCAGGTGTAAACAGGGCCTCTAACAAAAACTGTAAATGTCTTTATGGAATGAAACGGAAGTAGCAAAAGTGAACAGACTTTGGGTGTGCTATCTGAGGCTGAGACTACAGTGACCATGGAGAAATGTAACACATCATGATGTGTGCGCACTTAGAAGGGTGAACGTACCGCAGTGCTAAGCGCCACACATCTGTCTGGTTCTCTAGTGGGCTGAGCTGTTGCAAACCAAGCACCTGTACTTGTCCTGTCATTCCCAGCTAGGAAAACGAAGTGCTCAGGAGAGAAATATCAAACAGCACACTAATGTCAGGGGAGAAAATGTGAAGCACTGGTAGTTCTTCAAGACGAAGAAAGAGACAGGAAGGATTTGAAATGACAACAACCAAAAAACCTGGGTGCCAAAGAGGAGGAGAGACAGAATGGAGAAGGGGAATTGGGGGATGCTGCAAGAGGGAGGGAGGGAGGGAGGGAGGGATGGAGACACAGAGACAGAGAGAGGAGGGTGAGGTGGAAAAGGAAAAGAAAGGAAAAAAGGAGAGAGAACAGACAGCCAGAGCAGCACAGAGACAGACTGAGGTAGAGCAGGGGCTGAAGACGACACTCCATCCGGCAACCATGACAACGGAGGCAAGCGCATGCCAAGCCCCCCATACCCTCGCACCACCGATAAGAGGGCTGTGAACCTCTGCGGACAGAGGGAACGACTGCAAAACACATTGAGACACTAAAAACCTAGAATGGTTTGGATGATCTTGCTCCTTTTTTCTGCATCGATTAGTTCTTCTCCTGTGCTTTCACCTGGTGAGATGTGAGGTTGAATTCAGCTCTCTCCTGCCGCTCATCAGGGTGGGCTGAATCCGGATCAAAGCAAACAGCTGGGGACCACTCGCCGGAGCCTTTTTCACTGTGACCCATCAATGGAGTCCCTGAGGTGGGCTTAATACCGCTCAATGGTTCTCCTCCGGAGCAAATGACCAGGCGCACTGCCAGCAGGCTTGAAGACAGAATATTCTTAATATTCGCCTGCGAGATAGAAGGGACAAAACATGTAAGCCAGATGATGCCGGGTGAGTGCGCATTCCTAATTTTGAATAATTTGGAAAAGTATAAGATTTTTGAACATGTTGCTGAAGGTGCAGTAGGATCAGTTGTGCGCATCAATATACGCATCAAATGTATTCGCTACTATCTGTGACTTTGAACGAGGTTGACACAGAAGGAAGATGCGAGAATGTATCAAGAAAATGTTATCATAAAGAATGAGAATGAACAGTTTATAATACCAATGAGTAACTATTTCAGAAAATTGACTGCAAAACTGATTTGTAGAAAGGTTTTATACACGAACAGCTAAGACTATTATGTCCTCAGCATTCAGAATATGGTTAAGAAATATCTTAAAAAACTGTGTTGTCGAAGCACACAAACATATTTAAGTGTGGCAGTCGTCTGTGACTGTCAACAGGTTATTAAGACTTTAATGAATCTCCCACAGTGATGTCTGATAGCTTGCCCTCAGGAAACGGTACCATGTGTCCCCAACACTTGCTACTGATAAATGAACTTAGCCACAAACTCTAATTAGTGTTAATTGCAAAACAAAACAAAACAAAACATATATATATATATATATATATATAATTTACAGTACATTTAAGTAGAATTTTGGTTACACTTTATTTTAAGGTGTCATTGTTACAGTGTAATTACTCAAAAAAGTACTGAGTAATATTAATTAACAACATGTACTTACTATAGGGTTTGGGTTAGGGTTTGGTTATGGACACTGTAAAGTAGTTTGCATTATACAATTTTTGAGAAAATCTAGGAATTTGTCTCTTTCCTTCATTCTTTGTTCAACCCTGTTATATTGTAACATTTCCACATTAAAATGGACATGGATCAACCAAAAGTAAGTTTTTATTAAGTCTGTGATCAGTATTTTCACTCATACTGAGTGATTTTTATCGCATTTTCACTCAAGTTCTATTATTTAACATGTCTAAATATACATATATATATATAGCTGTTCGTGTATGAATATATATTTTTATTTTATCATTTTCAAGCATACTGATAATATATATATATATATATATATATATATCAGTTAATATATATAAAAAAAATTATACATATATTAGCACAAAAAATCACAAATATATATATAGAAATATTTATTTTATCGCATTTTCACTCATACTGATACTATATAATATATATAATATTTTATACATATATTAGCACGAAAAATTTACAAAAATATATTGACTGTTAAGGGTGTTATTAGATATTCTTTAACCCTCCATCATTCAGCCCCAACACCCAATAAAATATAATAATAATAATAATAATCATAGAAATTTAATAATTTCATTTAAAAATGTAAAGGATAAATTGAAAATAAATGTAAATAAAATTTAAAAATTTGTAAGTAGAAGTATAATTTATTCTTAAAAGGCAACATTTTTAAATTAAATAATTAAAAACAAATTATTATATATTAATACTATATTAATATTACAATATTTCTTGACACAAAGCATTGTTTCCTGACAATGGCCCAGTAAGGCCAATAAGGAAAACATCAAGATTTTTTGTAAGCATTATAAAGGTGAGGGTCGTCTGTGAGCACACTAGAAGAGGTGTGGAGACTTTTGGAGACAGCGAGGCAGTCTTTGAGGTAGTGGATGGTCTGCGGGTGTAATTTAAAGTGAAAATATGAGGCATGAAAATAGTTCAGTATTATGTAAGTTACAGTCATGTTGCACTGATGGTCACAGGTGTGCTCTGATGTACTTGACTTCTGATGTATGTTTTCACGTTTCGTGCTTATGTGTAAATAACATTCAAGGTTGCTTTCACAATTCTCTTATTATATAACACCATGTGGGTCAGCATCTTTAGAGTTCATTTCTTTTTACCAAGAGTTAATAGCATTGTTTTTGTTCTGTTCTCCACGTGAAAGGTTTCCATGAATATCTCATAGACGTGAAACTGTAACACAGCAACAGGGTGTGACACAAACGCTCAATTATCACTCAAAGTGTGCTTGATAATTGGATCATTACTGTTAATAGTGCATGCATTAAAATTATTACACCATTTCTAACACAACCGGAAATGGTGTACCAGTATACACACTTGGAGAGGGGGAAACCCTGCAAAGCTTTCATCCTGGTCTTCATCCTGGTCTCTATGAATTCCAAAAAAATATCACTATTTGTCGCTATGCTCAGAATGGAATTTTAGTGGAATATTGGAATATTAGTTCAGAATGGAATATTAATATATTTGAAACCATGAGATGCATTGCACTGAAGATATGTGAATATACATGAAGATACATTTTCCAATATTGTTGTCAAATGACACTGGTGATCAGTTATCATTTCAGAAAAAATATAATTATTTTTTATACAAGCATGATCACTATGATTATAGAATAAAATTATTTAAAAAGTCATAAAATAGGTCATAAAATCATTCATTCATCACACTGGAAATGGAAGGCTGAGTTGAGCGCATTGCATTATGATACGTGACCCTGGACTACAAAACAAGTCATAAGAGTCAATTTTTTTATATTTATAGGACAATATTTGGCCGAGATACAACTATTTGAAAATCTGGAATCTGAGGGTGCAAAAAAATCTAAATATTGAGAAAATATTGAGAAAAAAAGTTGTCCAAATGAAGTCCTTAGCAAGGCATATTACTAATAATAATACATCTTTTATATATTTACGGTAGGAAATGTACAAAATATCTTCATGGGACATGATCTTTATTTAATATCCTAATGATTTTTGGCATAAAGGAAAAATCGATAATTTTGACCCCTACAATGTATTGTTGGCTATTGCCACAAATATACCGCGCAACTTATGACTGGTTTTGTGGTCCAGGGTCACATATACAGTATTTCATGCAGTGTGCTGCGTATTTGGGTATTCCATTCATACAGAATAGCTGTATGCCATTCTGAATACATTCCTCTTGTTTTTGTGTTTACTGTAGTCACAGCAGTGAAAAAAAGCTCTGTAATTTTTTGGTACAGTGATAATAATGGTACTGATGACAAATAATGGTACTGTGTTGCCTCCTGGGATCATATTAGTGTGAGCTGAGAGATATATAGGCCCCAAAATTGATCCTACTGTATCCAATTCCAACCATCTGACATCATCTGTCATCTGCATCCTGATGTCAGTTCATCCTAAACCAACTGAATAAGGCCAGTCTGGCTAATGACCCTGTTTTGTGGTAAGAACCATATGTGGAGCTCTTGTCTCTATGAGTCATTTTAACAAAGTGGCTTTCAGGTTTTACATAGACAAGCCCTCTCGTCCACCATCATTGATGCTCTGTGAAAAACTGCAGCGATTGTGACGCAGGTCGACGCTATAGGGTTAATGGCGATCGGGTGATTTCTGTGCTGTGGAATTGCTAACTGGTTCCCCCACAGTCTAGTAAACAGCTGCCTGTGCCTAATTAGCATTTCGAACTGAATGTCTGTGCCGTGTGTGGGCTCCAGTCTCAAAAAACATGTTCAGTGTTATGGCCAGCTGAGGCTTTTACCTAATACCGACTAATGCTGTCTGTGTGACTGTGGCTACCTTTCTTTCCTCTGCAAGCCCTACAATCCTGACAAGTAAAGGCCCAGGTATACTTCATTTTCGGTGTTCTGTTCTGTTCTGTTCTGAATACAGTTGAGCACGCAAGACCTTTCAAAGCAGTGTCATTGGCCCTGTCCCAAATGCACCCTAAATGCTCGCAGTCAGATTCCGTACTGACACAATGGGCCCTATTTTAACGATCTGAGCGCATGGTCTAAAGCGCACGCCGCAAGTGCACTTAGGGCGTCCAAATCCACTTTTGCTAGTCTAACGGCGGGAAAAATGGTTGGCGCGCCCGGCGCGTTGTCTAAAAGGGTTGTACCTAGTCTCTTAATGAGTCATGGGTGTGTTTTAGGTGTAACATGCAATACACCAATCATCTCCCATTCCCTTTAAAAGCCAGTTGCGCTTGCACCATGGCAGATTCGCTATTTGCATGGCGGAATTTGCAAGCGGAAAAACTGAACACTTCTCCAGAGAGGAATCCTTTTATTTTTAATATTTAAAAATGTTTGTGTGCTGCTGCGCATCCCTGCGTGTGTAACAAGCAGAGTGTACGCGCGTTGTGCATCCGTCTATATGCGCATATTACTAACGCGCTCTTTAAAGAACACAAAAAATACTGCACTATTGACTTTAGACCAGGTTTTTGTTGGTCAATGGCGCAGTCTATTTCAGTTGCCTCAAAATAGCAACGCGTCAACAATGCACCTGAACACACCACATTTTCAGACCAGCACACCCATGGGCAAACAGATGGATGCGAGTGCATTTGCTATTTAAACAATGTAGCGCAGGACGTGAAATGAAAACTGCTTTGTGCTGAAATTAGCAATAAACACTTGCGTCGCGCCTGGTGCCGCATTGCGCCGGGTGTATGATAGGGCCCAAAGTGCTTTGACTGTTAGGTAGAAGTGCGCATCGTGGGTGCATATCGAACGCAAAGGGGGTGCTTGTGAGCACCCTTTTGAAACCTAAAATGACAAGTGGAACACCCTACAGCACGTGGTGGCCATGCATATGAAGTGTGCCATTTGGGACAGGGCCATTGAGAGCGGTTGGACGTGTTATTTTTCATAAATAAAAGTGCTCAAATCAACATGATTTTTGTGTCTGTGACTTGTGTGCTGGTAACAGCGCATGTGCGAGTAATTTGAGTGCTTGAAAAGAAGGTCCATGTGGTCATCCACACTCACGATTAAGCCCAAAGTATACTTCAGTTTATACGAGTACACTAGGCGGGTGGCTGCAAGCCCTTGTGTGAAAGGGGATATTGCAACTCTAATTTACACGAGTACAAAGACATTTTTTCCCATCTGTGATAACTTCTGGAGAGAAATACTGCAGACACTGGACAAGGATGAAACTTTCTACTAGTGTGAATGCGTCGACTGCCTGTGTTTGTGCATTATATCAAAGTATACTTTGAAAGACTCTACGTATATGCCAAGTGTTTACGTTAAAACTGAAGTATACTTTGGTGTTTAATAGAGTATACTTTGAAAGGCCTGCAAGTAAACCAAGTGAACCAGGACCTTAAGTTGCTGGTGAGCCTTATTTCAGGACAGACATGTCTTTGCTAATTTGGGAATGAACATTTTTGCGCTAATGCTACACTCTAAAAAATGCTGGGTTGTTTTAACCCAAATTTGGATCAAATATAGACAAACCTAACTGTTGGATTAAAAATGTTATTTTTTAAATTTAACCCAGTAGCTGGGTTTGTCCATATTTGACCCAAATTTGGGTTAAAACAACCCAGCAGCGTAAATATAATAATTTTCTGACCTAAATCTATGTTATCTTGAGTCTATCTTGCTTACTAGGTTGGTTAAGGTGTGTCTGGTTAGCATGGGCCAGCAAGTTGATGCAAATTCTGCTGCCTAAAAGCATCTTTCTCCTTAGACGGCATTCCAATTTACTTCTTCTTTTTTTTTGAAAGCAACATATGAATCATAAATATTTCATTATATTATTGAAGATGTTTGCCATTAACCAATTTGTTAGAAGGCACGAAAGCATGAAATGGTTTTCCTTGTCTGTTGCCACGTCACAGCTTAGGACAGTCACTTTAGTGAAGGGTTTGGGATTGTGTGCGTTCTTATGGTGCCATCAGCCAATCAGAATGGCAAGCATTTCAGGGTGATTTTCATATGTTTCTAAAGTAATTAGTCACATGGCATTTACAGTTTGTGATTGGCTCTACAAATAGGTCACATCCTTTGATTGAGTCCTGCATCTTACTATGCTATTATTTTTCTCTGATTTTGGGGGTAGTTCATTTTTAGGGATATTTGTGACAAGAATATTGTTCCAGGTCCAATAAAACATGTTGTTACAGGAATACATCCTACTTTGTGAAATCATGGTCCTTTGCTATCGATTTAGTGATGTTGACTGTGAATGTGACAGCTCATGTTTAGGCCAAGACTATAGTGTAAGAGTTCAGTCTGATGTGAAGCTCAGTAAACCAAGTATCAAGCATATAATCTTTTGCAGTAAAAGCCCAAATTGCATGAACGTTCCCCTCATCTGCCACTAGTCAGACAATAGATAGTCCTGCCTCAAACGCCATTGGTTGAGTCAATATTCCTGTCGGGCTGATCGAGATGCTCAAACAAAGCAATGATTTGAAAGTGCAATAGAATCAGCCCATAAATGACTGTGCAAAGATGAAAGTATCCAAATCATGCCTACCCACTGATCTGATGTACCCTTACACTGTGTCTTAACTAAATGCAATGTAAAAATATTCCAGCAACAAGTAATTTGTCTTTCCACACCAGATGCCACATGACTACAAGATGCAACAAAATCAGTCACCAATTACAAACAATCAGAAGCGTTGTTTCACACTTGCAATGGATTGGATAGTTACACAATTAAATGAATACAAATGTAACCATGCCTAAAACGGAGTATTGTCCACCAAAGCGCTTTTTCATGCGGCTGGCTGGCGTATTCAGTTGTTTTCAATGGGAGCGCCGCGTTTTTAGAACGCCATGAGCGTAACGAGGCGCTGAGCGAGTATTTCACGCTCAAGCGCTGAGCGTTCAGCGTTTTTTACTGGTCGCCGAGAGTTGAAGAATGTTCAACTTTTGAGTAAAACGCAGCGCTCATCACTGTCACTTTTCACCCAGCCGTCCAATCACAGTGGAGGAGGGGCGGAACAAATACAACACCGACCAACCGCCACATATATTCTGCTTGTACATCGTCAACATGAAAACAAGCAGCATAATAACGGAACAAAATAATTTAAAACAAGAGCCAGAGCAAATATTTTACATTGTATCAGCATTTTTATATAGAATCAATACAGAAACAAACTATCTGTGAAATGAGATACTAGCAACACTTCCGCGGATATTCCGTATCATAACAAGCAAAGAGTCTCAACTGAAAAAAAACGCTGCGCTGCCAAAACGCTCTCAAGCGCTCACAGCGAGGCGTTTTCAGCAGAGCACCTAGCGTTTTCAGCCGGCTAAAAACGCTTTGGTGGACATGCGGCCTAAGTGCAAATAGCCCACCTTGTTGGCAAATGCTATTTGCACTAACTCCGCCCACTGACGTCTGGTTGGGCCAGACAAAGGGACGGAAGACACTGGTTTGTGTACAGCAGCAATAGTATAAGAGTAAAGTGCGTGGCAGAAAGTTTTGACGCAAATCGACCGAGGTTCGAATCCGCCTTTTGCCGAACTCGCTCTAATCCCTTTTCCCATCACATATCAGATCGGAAAGGCATTTATTTTCAATAAAAATGAAGAAAATATTTGAAAAGTGGAAATAAAGTGTCTAACGTGTGTTTGTCGGTTTGGGGTAGGTTTAGGGAGGGCTTTATTGTCCCAATAAGGTGGCATTCATTTAATAATTTTAACAAATATAATGATTTACACACTGTTATTATTGCATATTGTTTAATGTACAACAACACTGAGGTGCAAATAGTATCTGCTACTATTTATAAGTATAAATCTCATCTAACTAGTGTAAATAGCAGAAATACTGCTATTTTCACTTAGTGTAAATAGCCGCTGCCTAATACAATTTTTGTCATTTAATACACTTGTTTGTTTACATAGAGTGCACTGTTTAAACATTCCTATGGCTATGACGTTTCCTTTATTTTCAAGATCTGAAATAAATTATATATTGTCACTTTCATTATGGTTAAAGTCATGCACAGCGAACTATATTCAACTACAGTGAACTATATATGAACTAAAATTAACCTATTTTAACACTATACAACGGACTATTTATGCCCTGTTCACAAACAAAACATTCTTTCGAACTGTTTCTTTTTAGTGAACTGGATGAACCAGTTTACCAAAACGGACTGAATCGTTTGAAACATTTTTTTTGCAGCTCGAATCTGCAAGTTACCCAGTCAAAACTCACTTTTGGATGTGCCTGTCTGCCTGACAGTCACACGACAGTCACAAGTTTATGATCCTATGTTGCCGGTTTTTCTCATTCTAAGCAGCGCTCCAGTTACTCCAACAGTACTGAACTGAGAACAGTATCTTTGGACATGGCTGACATGCTAAGAACCGTCTGCTGAGGGTTTCATAAAAGTATGTTTCTGATATTTTTTTGGCTGAATGAACTGCATAATGTATAACAAATACGTTGTAACAGTGTGAACAGAATTTTGAAAAACTTGCTTGGTCTAATAGTCTTGGCCCAGTTCTCCTCGAGGTATCTGCTCCTATCATTGCAGCAGCCCTCACTCATATTTTCAATCAGTTTTGCTTCACTGCTGAAATGGCCATGGTTTGGAAACTATTAACTGTGCAGCCCTTATTAAAGGTTGTGATACGGTAGAATTGAACACATGTAGGCCTATCTCTATGGTACCTTGTATCCAATAAAATGGTATCCAATACATGATGTTCGGATCTCTGTCATGGTTCATTAGCTATACGTTTCTCACATTGTTATATGAAAATGGAACATTTGTTATCTCACCCATCGATTGTCATATATCAAGATCAGTTTTAGCCTCAACATTGTTTTAATCTATATCAATAACATACAACAAATATATTTTTAGCTGGCCTTAACTGACAATTTACATGTTGAATTATAGAATGTTACAAGCTGTGCAATGAAGGGACAGCATTCTTTACATCATGCTTTGTTATTTGTTGCATATTGCCGTCATGACTGGTCAAGACAAAAATCCTGGAAAAGATACCTTTTCATGACATTTCACATTCTGAAGGAGCATTGTAACGAGAATTACAAAAAAACTGCTCTATTATTCTTAAACAGACAGCATTCATCATCATCACATCATTAAAAGGGTTGTTTTTGTCGTAACTGTTGCCATCCCTTTTAGGTACTTCTAGAAAATGGAAATACAGGATGTAATCTGAATAAAAGGAAACAAAAGGTCCACAATTAAATATCCAATATCAACCAATATCTTATAATACTAGTAGATCCAAAACATACAGTCCTGTTTACTTGCATGCTCTCCTTCACCCTGGAATCAGGTGCAAAATGCTTTTACATGCTCAAGTGGACATTTTCTTGAAATCATTACTTTTCCTTTTGAAGCCATATTCCGAGTTTAATACAAGTTAAGCACAACAGCATTTGTGGCATAATTACCACACACACACACACACACACACACACACATTCTCATTCTTGAATATGTGGTTTATGGGGACTCTCCATAGACGTAATGTCTTTTTATACTGTACAAACTGTATATTCTATCCCCTAACACTAACCCCACCCCTAAGCCTACCCATCACACAAAACCTTTCCCATTTAAATGTCAAAAAACACAGTTTTGTATGTTTTTTAAGCCATTTGGTTTACGAGGACACAGGAAGTGTCCTCATAAACCATGTTTACGTTGTAATCATTATACACATTTCCTCATAAACCATACACCTGTACACACACACACACACACACACACACACACACACAAATAATAAATAATTTAGACTCGCCCCTTGTATTTGTGTAACATCTGATCTGGCTCCCGTCCTCCAGAGGGAGCCCTCACCTGAATTTTGAACTCTGTCACTTCCTGTTCCTGCTACATCAGTTCCTGCCTTGTCATTTCCTGTCACCCTGTATTTAAGTCATTTGTTCCCACTGCCATATTACGAAGTATTGTCATGCAGTTCCACTGCCTTAAGGGCCTTTCATACAGAACGTGACAACGGCACCGCTGTGCAACCCAATTGTCTTGCCTGTTTCGACCAAAGCCTGTGACCTCACTACAAATTGTGACCTTTGTTTGGATTTCATGCTCAGATCCTTTGATAAAGACTTGCATATGGAATCCACTAGGCCTACCTCCTTCTTACAATTTGATAATAATAAAAAAAAAAAGTTACAGTGTGGCATTTACAGCAGAAGTAATGGGGCCAGTTTGGGGGAAACAGAAATGTGAAGGTTATAATTTTATAAAAACACTTATAAGGTTAGTTCACCCAAAAAATTTAAATTCTGTAATTAATTACTAACCCTGATGTCATTCCAAACCCGTAAGACTTTCGTTCATCTTCGGAACACAAATGAAGATCTTTCTGTCCCTCCATTGACAGCTACGCAACTACCACAAGTTCATAAAGAGATTGTAAAACGAATCCATATGAACTGAGCGGTTTAGTCCAAATTTTCCGAAGAGACTCGATCCCTTTATATGTTGAACAGATTTAATTTAGTCTTTTAATATATCAATCTATTTCTTTCTAAAAATCTTTTATCCCTCGCCTTCTCCCTCTTGCCAGGTAAATAAAATTGTTCTTATTGAGCCAGCTTGATTAAATAAGTTAAAGTAATCATTTCTGGTGCTTGTGGAATCATGATGATTCCTGTCATAGCTTGAAATTATTTGAAAAAGCATCACATGTCCATGTCCGCAACCTTCCGGTCTCTCTCTTGAATCCAACATGGAAGTGACTTAAACTGCAATTCATCGACTGGTCGCTATAGACAGGCTCCAAAAGGGAGTCAGTCCCATAGTCCCCCATGTTAAAATGCCCAACTTTACAGCAGAAAAAAATATGTTTACAGCCTGGTACAAAAAGTGGTTTTGGTCTATATAGCTAATTTTGAATTTAATAATAATAATAATAATAAACATATCTGTGGATACCTATTCTTTGATCTATTTTCAGGAGTAGCCTAATGGAGAAAAGCCAAGTGCTGTAAAAACCAGAAGCCTTAACAATTATAAACTCCAAATCACTCCATAAAACTAGCAAAAGGCGAGATAGAGGGGAAAATACACAGCTGCCACAGGAGATCAGTGTGAATGTAAATATGTGTTCACACTAAATGCCAGCAGATGCTCATGGAACACAATCAATGACTCCTCTCTCTCTCTTCTCTGTGGAGTTCTGCCATTCTATCAATGTCAGAATCAAAGTGCTTGGCTAGTTTATCTTTTAAAGACAGCTCGGCTTCTGTTTATAGCTGGAGGGAAAGGTCTGTACGGCTCACAAGAGAATTTTGCTTTTTGTTTCAAATGAGTAATTCCTGTTGTTGAAGCATGTAGCAACAACATCCATCTCTTACACTCTTATAAACACAGTGTGTATAAACACACACATACACTACTCTTAGTGCACGAGTGCAGTTTTCATGAAAGCATTGTTACTTTAACTGAAGTTGCTGTTCACATTATGGGGAGAAGTACTATTTGAATTCCAGATTTCGCATGCAGGTTGTTTTTGAGTGCTAAGGGGATATCTTGAGCTGTAGTAGCATCTTGGGTGCATTTGGAGTCCCAGGCAACTCCTTTTTTCCTCTCTCATTGCTTACCTTCTTTATTCTTCACTGTGCTTTCAAAGGCAAAAATGACCCACTCCCAAAAATAACTTTAGATTGTAGAGGATGCAGAAGATGACAGTAAACATTTACTTTAAAGAACATCCTTCACTACGAAAGCAAATGAAATCAAAACAGGAAATTTAGCGGCATCTAGCGGTGAGGTTGTGAATTGCTCACCCCTCACCCCTCCCTTTCGAAGCACATAGAGAAGCTACGGTGGCTGACACAGGACAAAGATGTCGTCGTCTGAGACAGCAGAAAGTGATAGCGCGCTGTAGAGCAGTTTGTCCGTTTAGGGCTACTGTAGAAACATGACGGTGCAAAATGGCGATTTCACTGTAAGGCGACCCGCGGTGTATGTAGCTAGAAATGGCTCATTCTAAGGTATACACCACTGAAAACATAGTTATGTATATTATATTGTATTTCTGTCAGTAGATCCTCATAAATACTACACACTGCAGCTTTAGCCTAAATAAAAGCATTAAACTTAAATCTAAGTGAAATACATCCGGGGCATTAAATATTTCACACAAAATAAACAATAAATAAATAAATACTAGAAATAATGTTATTTATTTATTTATCGGGTTGTGCTGTTTTCATATGTAAGGGTTTAAACATGAATATGTTAGCGATTGTATTTGGGGCTGTGCACATTCACTGCCAAACCACACTAATGAGCTAAAATGTTCATCCAGGTGTACAAATATGCAGAATAAATCATGGGTCGATTCCCTGTGGAAGCCTTGTTCGGCTTTTATGAAGCAGTGAGGTGTGAAGTATAACATCAAATGGGGAAAAACACACTGCCTCTATTCTTACATAATGGCATAATGAAATGCTCACAGACACAGTATAAAGTGCATTAAATAAAATGGTGGGGTCACAGTAAAACTGGACAGCTGTCTTGCTTTTGGCGAGGTTCACAAATGCTGATGCCAGGAGGGCTGAATAAATGCAATGAACTCAGAGTGCTAATATTTGTTCAAGTGAGCAAAATGGCCTGAGCGGAATTTAATGTACCCCATTCTTTGAAAGTCCTATATAGCAGGTCTTGACCAACAATCTTTATTTCTTTTGGATTGGCCATCACAACTCTTTGAAATGATGGATTAATGTTGCCCTTTAAAATGGCAGCATTTTACAGTTTGGGAGGTTTTAAATTATTTACATGTAATTTGTGAGGTTTACATATTTTACATGTAATTCAGCGGTTTTACATGTATTTACACTTCATTTGTGATTTTTTAGATTATTTGGTTATACTTTATTTTAAGGTGTCCTTGTTACAGTGTAATTATACATTTAATTAACTACTGAGTAATAATAAACTACATGCAAATACTATAGGGTTTGGGTTAGGAATAAGGTTTGGTTTAGGGTCAGTTGCATGTAATTATGCATAATGCAAAATGTGTAATAAGGACACTGTAAAATAAAGTGTTATTGATTATTTTACATTCAATTTGAGAAGTATTACATTAATTTACATTTCATTTGTGAGGTTTTACATGGTTTTAAAACCATGAAATGCCATTAAATTATGGACAAGGGTTACTCTTATTGGTGCATCCACTTATCTCTATTTATCCACAACACAATTCCATCAATTATTTGTTAATTGGGATTGATTAGTAAAGCCTAGACAGGGTGTATCTCTAGTGTTTCTTGACAGGGTGAAGCAAAGCAACACAAGCCCGCTATCTTGGAAGTTGCTCACACAATTTTACGCATCTGTTACCTGCCATGTCTAGAAATCGAAGGGGTGTTATGGATTGGTAATGGTGTGTGATCATGTTTGGAGATGTTTACTTTCACGTCACACCAAATATACCAGTAATGCGTGAAAGAAAAAGAAAGCAAGTCACCTGATAAAAAATGGGAGACAGCCTGGAAATAATAAAGCCTTAACCCTTGTAGAGAAAAAAATCTGTCTTGACCTTTTAATTTGGAAACTACAATCTTAAATATTCCAAAAAATATTTTTTGTTATTGCTAATTTTCAAACTGAAATTAACATATTACAGGTGTAACAATCACCTTAGAACAGAGGATAGACACCCATCATAAACCCTGTTGATATGAAAAAAAAAAAACTACAGTGAAATTTAAAGCTGAAACAACACATCAGCAAATTACAATAATTCATATTCTGGTCTCACCTGCATAGATGTGATTCAGGAATGTAAGGCGGAAATGACAGGCAGCATTTTGTCTGCTACCACTGTTACCCAGGGTGTCCCCCAGGGCTCAGTCATTGGCCCTCTGTTCTTTATAAACATTATTCCCCATAGACAAATAAAGTGATGTCAGTTCCAGTTTTAAACTTTCCATTACCCTCATTACTGCGTATTTGTATGCAGATTTTTTCCCACCCAATTTGTCATGCTGAGCAGTGTTGGGAAATGTTTTAAATATAACACATTACAATGTTGAGTTAATTATTATAAAAAACTAATTTTGTTGCATTACTTTATTTCAGTCAAAATACTAATGCACTAAATTGCCAGTTGTTGCACATTTTGTAATTTTTAAGACCCATTTCAAGTTAACAGAAGCAAATATGTCTCACATTAAAAGAATGCTAAAATATAAATCATTCTAAATAGATAAAGCCTAAAAAAAATCTGGTTTCTTACTACATACAGTGGGGAGAACAAGTATTTGATACACTGCCGATTTTGCAGGTTTTCCTACTTACAAAGCATGTAGAAGTCTGTAATTTTTATCATAGGTACACTTCAACTGTGAGAGACGGAATCTAAAACAAAAATCCAGAAAATCACATTGTATGATTTTTAAATAATTAATTTGCATTTTATTGCATGACATAAGTATTTGATCACCTACCAACCAGTAAGAATTCCGGCTCTCACAGACCTGTTAGTTTTTCTTTAAGAAGCCCTCCTGTTCTCCACTCATTACCTGTATTAACTGCACCTGTTTGAACTCGTTACCTGTATAAAAGACACCTGTCCACACACTCAATCAAACAGACTCCAACTTCTCCACAATGGCCAAGACCAGAGAGCTGTGTAAGGACATCAGGGATAAAATTGTAGACCTGCACAAGGCTGGGATGGGCTGCAGGACAATAGGCAAGAAGCTTGGTGAGAAGGCAACAACTGTTGGCGCAATTATTAGAAAATGGAAGAAGTTCAAGATGACGGTCAATCTCCCTCGGTCTGGGGCACCATGCAAGATCTCACCTCGTGGGGCATCAATGATCATGAGGAAGGTGAGGGATCAGCCCAAAACTACACGGCAGGACCTGGTCAATGACCTGAAGAGAGCTGGGACCACAGTCTCAAAGAAAACCATTAGTAACACACTACGCCGTCATGGATTAAAATCCTGCAGCGTACGCAAGGTCCCCCTGTTCAAGCCAGCGCATGTCCAGGCCCGTCTGAAGTTTGCCAATGACCATCTGGATGATCCAGAGGAGGAATGGGAGAAGGTCATGTGGTCTGAGGAGACAAAAATAGAGCTTTTTGATCTAAACTCCACTCGCCATGTTTGGAGGAAGAAGGATGAGTACAACCCGAAGAACACCATCCCAACCGTGAAGCATGGAGGTGGAAACATCATTCTTTGGGGATGCTTTTCTGCAAAGGGGACAGGACGACTGCACCGTATTGAGGGGAGGATGGACGGGGCCATGTATTGCGAGATCTTGGCCAACAACCTCCTTCCCTCAGTAAGAGCATTGAAGATGGGTCGTGGCTGGGTCTTCCAGCATGACAACGACCCGAAACACACAGCCAGGGCAACTAAGGAGTGGCTCCGTAAGAAGCATCTCAAGGTCCTGGAGTGGCCTAGCCAGTCTCCAGACCTGAACCCAATAGAAAATCTTTGGAGGGAGCTGAAAGTCCGTATTGCCCAGCGACAGCCCCGAAACCTGAAGGATCTGGAGAAGGTCTGTATGGAGGAGTGGGCCAAAATCCCTGCTGCAGTGTGTGCAAACCTGGTCAAGAACTACAGGAAACGTATGATCTCTGTAATTGCAAACAAAGGATTCTGTACCAAATATTAAGTTCTGCTTTTCTGATGTATCAAATACTTATGTCATGCAATAAAATGCAAATTAATTACTTAAAAATCATACAATGTGATTTTCTGGATTTTTGTTTTAGATTCCGTCTCTCACAGTTGAAGAGTACCTATGATAAAAATTACAGACTTCTAAATGCTTTGTAAGTGGGCAAACCTGCAAAATCGGCAGTGTATCAAATACTTGTTCTCCCCACTGTATATTGACCCCAGATGTAGAGGGATCACTTCAGATTGATGATTCAGGAAAGTTTCAATCACTTGTAATGAACAGCTCTCCCTGGAAATCAGGGCTCAATCTAGCCTGAACAAACGCAGGAAAAAAACGTCTTTATATCACAGTTTGACACCCTCGGCCAGCTGGCTCTCTCGAACACCTGAGTGGGAGCTCCACTTGGTAGCTTTGGTGGATCATTTGGACATAGCATATAATAATCTGTGTTCCATCTGCAAATATTGAATAGATAGGCCTAATCATTAAGCATTTTAACATCTAATTCATATTTCTTCAGAAAGCAGAAGAACCAAAGCTTTAGTTCTGAGGTTTGAACTTCATCTGTGCAAATATACAGTGGGGAGAACAAGTATTTGATACACTGCTGATTTTGCAGGTTTGCCCACTTACAAAGCATGTAGAAGTCTGTAATTTTTATCATAGGTACTCTTCAACTGTGAGTGACAGAATCTAAAACAAAAATCCAGAAAATCACATTGTATGATTTTTAAGTAATTAATTTGCATTTTATTGCATGACATAAGTATTTGATAGATCAGAAAAGCAGAACTTAATATTTGGTACAGAAACCTTTGTTTGCAATTACAGAGATCATACGTTTCCTGTAGTTCTTGACCAGGTTTGCACACACTGCAGCAGGGATTTTGGCCCACTCCTCCATACAGACCTTCTCCAGATCCTTCAGGTTTCGGGGCTGTCGCTGGGCAATACGGACTTTCAGCTCTCTCCAAAGATTTTCTATTGGGTTCAGGTCTGGAGACTGGCTAGGCTACTCCAGGACCTTGAGATGCTTCTTACGGAGCCACTCCTTAGTTGCCCTGGCTGTGTTTTGGGTCGTTGTCATGCTGGAAGACCCAGCCACGACCCATCTTCAGTGCTCTTACTGAGGGAAGGAGGTTGTTGGCCAAGATCTCGCAATACATGGCCCCATCCATCCTCCCCTCAATACGGTGCAGTCGTCCTGTCCCCTTTGCAGAAAAGCATCCCCAAAGAATGATGTTTCCACCTCCATGCTTCACGGTTGGGATGGTGTTCTTGGGGTTGTACTCATCCTTCTTCTTCCTCCAAACACGGCGAGTGGAGTTTAGACCAAAAAGCTCTATTTTTGTCTCATCAGACCACATGACCTTCTCCCATTCCTCCTCTGGATCATCCAGATGGTCATTGGCAAACTTCAGACGGGCCTGGACATGCGCTGGCTTGAGCAGGGGGACCTTGCGTACGCTGCAGGATTTTAATCCATGACGGCGTAGTGTGTTACTAATGGTTTTCTTTGAGACTGTGGTCCCAGCTCTCTTCAGGTCATTGACCAGGTCCTGCCGTGTAGTTCTGGGCTGATCCCTCACCTTCCTCATGATCATTGATGCCCCACGAGGTGAGATCTTGCATGGTGCCCCAGACCGAGGGAGATTGACCGTCATCTTGAACTTCTTCCATTTTCTAATAATTGCGCCAACAGTTGTTGCCTTCTCACCAAGCTGCTTGCCTATTGTCCTGTAGCCCATCCCAGCCTTGTGCAGGTCTACAATTTTATCCCTGATGTCCTTACACAGCTCTCTGGTCTTGGCCATTGTGGAGAGGTTGGAGTCTGTTTGATTGAGTGTGTGGACAGGTGTCTTTTATACAGGTAACGAGTTCAAACAGGTGCAGTTAATACAGGTAATGAGTGGAGAACACGAGGGCTTCTTAAAGAAAAACTAACAGGTCTGTGAGAGCCGAATTCTTACTGGTTGGTAGGTGATCAAATACTTATGTCATGCAACAAAATGCTAATTAATTATTTAAAAATCATACAATGTGATTTTCTGGAATTTTGTTTTAGATTCCGTCTCTCACAGTTGAAGTGTACCTATGATAAAAATTACAGACTTCTACATGCTTTGTAAGTAGGAAAACCTGCAAAATCGGCAGTGTATCAAATACTTGTTCTCCCCACTATAGATGATTTAGAAGATCTAGATTTTTTAGATTATTTTATATTTTTTAAAATATATTCCACCATCACTTATAGAGCCTCAGTGAAACTCATCAGAGAACAAAGATTGAGTTGTAGCTATATTAGTTATTAAGAAAGAGGGACTTCAGGGTCAATGCGAGTTATTTGCTTGTTTGAGTGTGTGCTTGTGTGAAGAGAGAGAAACTGAAGACATAAACAACATGAATTCCTATGTTGTACCTTTGTGTAAAACACATTTTTTTATTGAAAGCATAAAGATGTTATGATGGCCATTTGCATAAAGTGCTTTTCTTTAGTGCTTTCGACCACCTTCTGTACTTCAATAACTTTGTGAATTCTGTTCTCCGAATTATATTGACAAAATCACTTTGTTGGTTAATAGCTGTTGCTGTGAATACCAAACCATACCTCATATTAGGTATAGTGCACCCAAAAATGAAAGAATGAATGTTCTGTCATCATTTACTCACCCTCATGTTGGAAGTCAGTGGTCACCAAAACTGTTTGTTTACAAAAAAGAAATTAATACAGGTTTGGAAAAACATGAGGAGTGAGTAAATGAGTAAATTACATCGTTTTAATTTTTAAGTCTTTAAAGGCAAGGATCATCGATACGTGCTTCTATTTGTTAATTTTTATTTTATTTTTCATGTGCTGAAAATATGTACTGTATGTGCTCCAAGCTTTGTGTCTATACAGAAATTGTCTTTCTAAAATAACCATCATGAGAAATATTCACTGGAATCTTGCCATCTAGATTTGTTCTGATTTGCCATGTCAGTCATAAAAGCAATATGTAATCTTGAAATTGATTGTTTGCTCAATCTCTTCTCAGCTTTCTCTGGACTTGTGTCATCTTATGTCACCGAGTCCACATAAACCCCATGGCGCAGCTGTACTACAACAAGGCCAGTAACTCCCCGTACCGCGATCGCATCCCCCTGCAGATCGTGAGGGCGGAGGTCGAGCTGTCTGCCAAGGAACGAGCCTACCTGACGGCAGTGGAAAAGGGCGACTATGCTGGAGTTAAACAGGCCCTCGAGGAGGCCGAGATCTATTACAACATCAACGTGAACTGCCTGGACCCGCTGGGCCGCAGCGCACTCCTCATCGCTATTGAGAATGAGAACCTGGAGGTGATGGAGCTGCTATTGAGTCATGGCGTGCACATGGGCGACGCTCTCCTCTATGCCATCCGCAAGGAGGTGGTGGGAGCGGTGGAGCTACTGCTGTCCTACAGGAAGCCCAGTGGCGAGAGACAGGTGTGTGAGGGTGTGACTTCCTTTGAAGGGAGAGTCACATCCAACTTTTCTGACTGGATAGCATTTAGCTGTATTGATATGCCATAATTTTGAGGAGAACAAGAATAACAGAAAAAATAAGACATTTTGCTGAGTAGGGCTGGGTTGGTAATACTGATTAATGAATTTTAATCAATCTTCATTTTGATGAAGCGATATCGATTTTTAAATACCAAGATTGATCTTTTGCTGTTTTCAGTTGATGCATGAAAAAAACTTCTATAAACATTATTTGTTGCACGACTCCCATCCAATAATCATAATAAACTTTGTTCTTTGTTACTTCTGATATGAAACTAAATTTTAGCTGTCAATATTATCACAAAATGTATAATAATTACAGTTTTGGCGCTCTTTTACACGTCACTTTAGCCACTTCAGTTCAAGTGGCAGCACGGAGTGCACATGAACCATTCATCTCTTCCTCTTTACTACTACTTGTTATAGCACAAAATATACATGAATGAACATCAGAAGGTATGTTGGAAAAAAAACAGTAGGCTACAACCTTATTGAAATATATTATGTGCCATGTAATCACTCAATCAGTGTTTGAACCGCGGAAAGACATCAGTAAAACGTGAACAATATGTCATGTAACTAGAAAAAAAACTGTACAGAGCAGAATTTTGCTAATGAATTGGATTATTTAATTAGAAACTTTGTGCAATTTAAAAGTTTATTTGAGCAATGATTTATTTACAGCATTAGTTGCGAGATTGTTTACCTTAAGAAAAATTGACTTGTAATGTACCTGATATACTGTATGTGCAGATGAATCAAATTAATCAAGACTGTGTGAATCGGAATCAAATGGATTTGCAAAATCTGTGTTAGACATATTGCAGATCTTTTGGATTACATTTTTTCCCCCCACAGCTTTTCACACCATGTAAATGTGAGGTGCCATTAGCAAACATATCTGAATTCAATCACTGACCTTTTTCAAGTAAAGTGAAATATAGAGATCAGGATCATTTAATATCTTAAACAACTCATGAAATGCCTCAAAGGAATCAAATTTTCCTTGATCTTTTGAGATTAAAAAACTTGATGTACTATGAAAACTTAATGTAACTTTAAGAACGTCTCGGTTACGTATGTAACCCTCGTTCCCTGAAGGAGGGAACGGAGACGTACGTCGGACGTCACCGACGAATTGGGATCACTTCTGGGAGCCCCTATCAGCTTCGAGTGTATAGAGAACGGGCCAATGGCCATTGGCGTGCGAGATTTGCATCTCGCGCTCCGCCCCGCATCGCGGGTATAAAGCGGAAGCGGATGCAGCGCACATTTGTTTTTCACTGAGGAGCCGAACTAGTGACTCGGCCGCTGCAGTGATGGTACAGCAACTGTGGCGACGGGACGTACGTCTCCGTTCCCTCCTTCAGGGAACGAGGGTTACATACGTAACCGAGACGTTCCCCTTCAGTCGGTCACGTTCGACGTACGTCGGACGTCACCGACGAATTGGGATCCCTATGGAAAACGCCACAGTTACTACCACTTCCAGCGCCCAGCGAAAGCCCCTCAGACCCCCGTCTGTTCGGGGCGGGGAACCTACGCAGGGAGAGTCACTGCTGCTGTTCCGCAAGACCCACTCAGCAGAGTATTGGATAACGCTGGGAAAGCGTGCCCCGGGGGGCCGCTGCGGAAGCCACATCCTACCCGTAGGGAGGTATCATGTGGAATATACATGTATGGACTGGCCGTGGGCAGTACAACATACGGAAGTCCCAGGGGTGGCCCCGGCCAATGCAGGCGGGAGACTACACCGCACAGAGACGGCAGAGCGAGCTCTGCCAAGGGAAAGACACGGGCTCGCCGTAGGGAGCCGTACCGTGGAAGAATACACATATGGGACCGCCGTAGGGGTCACAACATATGGATACCCAGCCTAACACAAGTTCCACCAATGCATACGAGTGTTAGACCTGGCGTCGGACGCTCCGCCACGTCTGACTGCCACGGGTTGCGGAGGACTCAACAGGGTTCGCCGTGCTGGGGAACTCGACTGGAGCATATCAGCGCACGTATCCGGTCCATGAGGAGGGGAATGGCGCAGCAAGCCGACACTAGAACGGGCCCTTCGGTGTTACCGGCTATTTGAAGCGAGCACACGGGAAGAAACCGGCTCTACACGGAGGCTATAGAATCTAGCGAACGTGTTAGGTGTCGCCCAGCCCGCAGCTCTACATATATCTGTCAGCGAGGCGCCGTGTGCCAGCGCCCAGGAAGAGGCCACACTCCTAGTGGAGTGGGCCCTCAACCCAAGCGGGCAGGGCACGCCTTGGGTTTCATACGCCAAGGCGATGGCATCCACTATCCAGTGAGCCATCCTCTGCTTGGAGACAGCCTTTCCCTTCTGCTGGCCTCCGTAACAGATGAAGAGCTGTTCTGAGGTCCTGAAGCTTTGCGTTCTGTCCACGTAAGTCCGCAGAGCGCGAACGGGACAGAGAAAAGCCAGGGCTGGGTCTGCCTCCTCCGAAGGCAGCGCTTGCAGGTTCACCACCTGGTCCCGAAAGGGAGTGGTGGGAACCTTGGGCACATATCCGGGCCGGGGTCTCAGGATTACCTGAGAGTTACCCGCCCCGAATTCCAGGCACGATTCGTCGACCGAAAATGCCTGCAGGTCCCCTACCCTCTTGATGGAAGCCAATGCAGTCAGGAGTACTGTCTTCCAGGACAGGATTTTTAACTCTACTGACTGCAAAGGCTCAAAGGGAGCCCTCTGTAATGCGGTTAGCACCAGGGGCAAGTCCCAAGAGGGTATAGAGTGAGGGCGAGGCGGATTTAATCTCCTCGCCCCCCTCAGGAACCTGACGACCAGATCGTGCTTTCCTAGGGACTTACCTTCGACCATGCTGTGATTTGCGGCGATAGCGGCAACATACACTTTGAGGGTGGAGGGAGACAGCCTTCGCTCCAACCCTTCTTGCAGGAAGGAAAGCACAGAGCCGATCGAACATCTTCGGGGGTCTTCTCGACGAGAAGAACACCACTCGACGAACAGGTTCCACTTCAACGCGTAGAGGTGCCTCGTAGAGGGGGCTCTGGCGGAAGTGATGGTGTCTACCACAGCCTGTGGTAGGCCACCTAGAACCTCCGCGTCCCGTCCAGGGACCAGACATGGAGTTTCCAGAGGTCCGGAAGCGGGTGCCACAGGGTGCCCCGTCTCTGAGTCAGGAGGTCCTTCCTCAGAGGAATGGGCCAAGGAGGTGCTGTCGCGAGGAGCACTAGTTCCGGGAACCAGGTCTGGTTGGGCCAGTATGGCGCAACTAGCAAGACCTGCTCCTTGTCCTCCCTGACCTTGCACAGTGTCTGCGCAAGAAGGCTCACTGGGGGAAACGCATATTTGCGTAGGCCCCGGGGCCAGCTGTGTGCCAGCGCATCCGAGCCGAGGGTCCCCCCGGTCAGGGAATAGAACAACTGGCAGTGAGACGTGTCCGGGGCGGCAAACAGGTCTACCTGTGCGGTCCCGAAGCGACTCCAGATCAGCTGGACCACCTGGGGATGGAGTCTCCACTCTCCTGGGAGCACTTGCTGTCGTGAGAGCTCGTCGGCTGCACGATTGAGCAGGCCCGGGATATGAATGGCACGAAGCGACCTCAGATGCTTCTGACTCCAGAGGAGGAGATGGCGGGCGAGTTGTGACATGCGGCGGGAGCGTAGACCACCCTGTTTGTTGATGTACGCAACGGCCGCAGTGTTGTCCGTACGGACCAGAACGTGCTTGCCTCGTAGCGGCCCTTTGAGGCGGCCCAGCGCAAGACGAACTGCTAACAACTCGAGGCAATTGATATGCCATTGCAGTTGAGGCCCCGTCCACAGACCCGAAACTGCAAGCCCATTGTACGTGGCCCCCCAGCCGGTGGATGAGGCATCCGTGGAGACCACAGCATGCCTGGACACTTGTTCTAGGGGAACTCCTGCCCGTAGGAACGAAGGGTCCAACCACGGACTGAAGGTTTGGCGACACTTCGGTGTTACTGAGACACGGAATGAGCCGCTCTGCCACGCCCATCTCGGGACTCGGTCGTGTAGCCAGTGTTGAAGCGGCCTCATATGAAGCAATCCGAGCGGCGTCACTGCGGCTGCGGATGCCATATGCCCCAGGAGCCTCTGAAAATGTTTCAGTGGTACCGCTGTCCTGCATTTGAACGAATTCAAGCAGTTCAACACCGACTGGACGCGCTGCTCTGTGAGTCGCGCTGTCAGATTGACCGAGTCCAACTCCATACCGAGAAAAGAGATCCTCTGCACGGGGCAGAGTTTGCTCTTTTCCCAGTTGACCTGAAGTCCCAACAGGCTGAGGTGACTGAGCACCATGTCCCTGTGTTCGCACAACTGTGCCTTCGACTGAGCCAGAATCAGCCAGTCGTCGAGGTAGTTGAGAATGCGAACACCACGCTCTCTCATGGGAGCAATGGCCGCCTCCGCGACCTTCGTGAAGACGCGGGGCGACAGGGACAGCCCGAAGGGTAGGACTCTGTACTGATATGCCCGTCCCTCGAACGCAAAGCGTAGGAACGGTCTGTGTCGGGGGAGAATCGAGACATGAAAGTACGCGTCCTTCAGGTCGATCGCTGCAAACCAATCTTGGGGACGGATGCACCTGAAGATGCGTTTCTGCGTTAGCATTCTGAACGGCAGCCTGTGAAGGGACCGATTCAAGAACCGCAGGTCCAAGATTGGCCGTAACCCGCCGCCTTTCTTGGGTACAATGAAGTACGGGCTGTAGAAGCCTGTCTTCATATCGGCTGGAGGGACCGGCTCTATCGCGTCCTTCGCCAGTAGGACTGCGATCTCCGCCCGTAGCACGGGGGCGTCCTCCTTCGACACGGAGGTGAAGTGAACGCCCCTGAACTTGGGGGGCCGCCGAGCGAACTGAATCGCATAGCCGAGTCTGATAGTACGGATGAGCCAGCGGGACGGGCTGGGGAGCGCTAACCAGGCTCCCAGCGACCGAACCAGCGGGACCAACGGCACCACAGACGTACCCGCAGCGGGGCAGCGCAGCGGAGTGCAGGGACCCGACTCGGACGGCATCGCGGCCCGAAGTGGGGTCTGAGTGCGCAATGCAACACTTACCTGCTTCCGCTGAGGGGGTGCACGAGTGTGCGGAGGCCTCTTGTGTGCGTCCTGGACACAGCCAGCACCCCCTGCTGGCGATAAGAGAGGCACCGGAGGGTGACAAGGCATGGGAGCGTCGTACACCGCCAAGCGCGCTCTCTTGGCACCCAGAGATTTTAGAAACAGCTCTTTTTTTGAAGTTTTGGGTACCACTGGCCCGAAGGCCAGTGGCGGAACAGAAACCAAACAAGAACATAAAATTCTCTCCCGGCCCTCCAGCGGGAGAAGGAGCGGTGCTGTCACCACCTCCTGAAGAGCTGTCTCCTCCATCTCTGGGTGGCCCGTCTCAGGGTCTCTTACGACGACGCTTGCCACCTGGCTTGGCAGCGGCCTGAGCGGGCTGGACGGCCTTCCCGCGGCCGGCTCCACGCCGTTGCCCTGGTGGAGGCTGCTGCTGGGCTGGGGCGGGAGCGGGGGCGGCGGCGGGCGGCCGCCCTCGGCGACGAGCAGGCGGAGGAGCTGCGGCCGGCGGCTGGGCAGCAGCTGACCGCCGGGGCAGGATGTGTTTGATGGCCTCCGTCTGCTTCTGGACAGTCGAGAACTGCTGGGCAAAGCTCTCGACCGCGTCGCCGAACAGCCCAACCTGGGAAATGGGGGAGTCCAGGAACCGATACTTATCAGTCTCCCTCATATCGGCCAGGTTGAGCCAGAGATGTCGCTCCTGGACCACAAGAGTGGACATCGCCTGACCAATGGAACGGGCGGTGACTTTCGTCGCCCGGAGGGCGAGGTCCGTCGCCGTCCGGAGCTCCCGGAGGAGCTCTGGGTCAGGTCTACCCTCGTGCATGTCCATGAGTGCCTGGGCCTGGTGCACCTGGAGCAACGCCATGGCATGCAAGGCGGACGCAGCCTGTCCACAAGCCTTGTAAGCCTTCCCAGTTAGACTGGAGGAGAACTTACAGGCCTTGGATGGGTGGCGTGGGTCTCCGCGCCAGGTGGAAGCGGACGCCGGACACAGTTGCATCGCGACCGCCCGTTCCACCGGCGGGATCCCCACGTACCCCTTGGCTGGCCCGCCGTCGAGAGTAGTGAGGAGGGAGGAGCTACTCGGCCGGTTTCTGGCAGAAAAAGGTGCCGTCCACGACCTCGTGAGCTCCTCATGCACTTCCGGGAAGAAGGGCACCGGGGCGGGACGCTGAGAACCAGCGCGAGCCGCCCCGAGAAACCAATCATCCAGCCTAGAAGGCTCGGGACACGGTGGAGGGTTCCACACGAGCCCGACCTTTTCGGCGGCCCGGGAAAGCATAGCCGTCAGCTCGGGGTCCGTCTCGGACAACGCCACTCTCCCAGAGGGAGGCAACGCAGCCGGGTCTTCATCCCCCGAGGACTGAAACTCCCCCTCCGATGCAGCGATCGACATCCTATCCTCTGCTGGAGCTCCAAAGGTCACCGTTGGACCACCTCGAGAGGGGCCAGCGACTTCCTCCGAAAGCTCAACCGGCTGCGGCACTACAGAGGGTTTAGGGGCCCACGGAGGCTGGCTCGGCGGGTGTGCCCTAAACGTGATCCTCAGGTCACCCTGGCTATTCGCCGAAGTAGGTCTATCCTGCTGGGCAGGGATAGCACTAGATCGGGGCATAGGTAAGGGGACTCCACCCTCCCGAAGGTAGGCGAGTCTCGACCTTAGCGCCGAGATAGTCATGTTCCCGCAATGGGAACACGAACTATCCACAAACGCTGCCTCGGCATGTTGAATACCCAGACATGTCAGGCAGCGATTGTGACCGTCAGCTGGTGACAGGGAACGACCGCATCCAGAAACGCACGGGTGGAATGACATCTTGAAAAAGACGCAATTTCACACCCGTGTTGCTCTTTTAGAAGAAGCTCTTAACGTGCCGAAGCACCCAGGAACAACCGCGGCAAACACAGGGGATAGTGCAGCCTGTGTTTGCACTCACCGTGGAACGCCCCCACCGAACCAACCGGGATGCTGTAAAAACAGCAGTTTGTTTCACCGATTTCGGTGAGCTCGCGGTTGTCACTGCACGTGCCTTCTCCCCAGCACAAAAGCCTCTTCTCTTGCTCTCTCTCTCTCTCTCTGCTGACGCAGGAACAGTCTTCCATGAAGCTTGTTTGGCTCCGAAGTGAATGACAAATGTGCGCTGCATCCGCTTCCGCTTTATACCCGCGATGCGGGGCGGAGCGCGAGATGCAAATCTCGCACGCCAATGGCCATTGGCCCGTTCTCTATACACTCGAAGCTGATAGGGGCTCCCAGAAGTGATCCCAATTCGTCGGTGACGTCCGACGTACGTCGAACGTGACCGACTGAAGGGGAACTCAAAACTTCCTTTCCAGTCCAAAAATAGTATTTATATAGTATTTATTGAAACCAAGCAGCAAAACAATTGATTCTTCCTTAACGTTGTGACATTCATCAACGCACTATTTACATGTAAATGATGCTTATTGTATTATCAGAAACTTGGCCCGCCCAAGCATTGCTGTTTATAAAAATAAAGATTTATTACTGATTCACTGTTAAAAAATGTTGTTTCTAAAAAAGGTTTAGTCAAGTTTAGTCAACTCAAAATATCCAAGTTGTCACTTAGTACAAATTCACATTTCAAGTTGACTAAACTTAAAATTTTAAGCAACAATTTTTTTTACAGTGTTGTTTACTTGTCTTCAATAATTGATTGAAATTTTATTATTACATTATATTATTTACTAGTATACTAAAGTTTTGGTATCTTAAAAAAACCTTTTCCAGCAAAAATAACTGTATTGTGATATATTGATATCATGAAATAAAATGACTCATATTGTGATTATAAGGACTGGTCACCCCTTTAAACAGATTAATAAATGCCGATGGTGCAATAGGTGGCTTATAATATATTGTCTCAAGTTCAAGGGTCTATAAGGTCTCTTATCATTTGAGTCTAATCTTCAGAATATTTTATCAGTCTGTCACAATAAAGACAAGCTTTGCAAAGATTATTAAAGGATGAGGCAGGTAAAAACTATATTTGACATGTTATATCAACTTTGAACTGTGCTATTGTGCATCTGACTGTTTATGAAAACTCAAAAAATTAAATGTTCATGTTCATCTTTAATATTATGCACTGTTATGGACTGAAATGTAGGCCTAAAGATTGACAACTTCCTTAATAGTGCAATTTCACTATTATTTATTGCTCTCTTTGTTTGCACTCTTCAAGATTCCTTCTCTCATGATGGACACACAGTTTTCGGAGTTTACACCCGATATCACACCAATCATGTTGGCTGCCCACACTAACAACTACGAGATAATCAAGCTTCTTGTTCAACGAAAAGTCACCATACCGCGGCCACACCAGATCCGCTGTGACTGCGTGGAATGTGTATCCAGCTCCGAAGTGGACAGCCTGCGCCACTCCCGTTCACGTCTGAACATCTACAAAACTCTTGCCAGCCCCTCTCTCATTGCCCTTTCCAGCGAGGATCCCATCCTCACAGCATTCAGGCTGGGCTGGGAGCTGAAGGAGCTCAGTAAGGTGGAGAATGAGTTCCGGCAGGAGTACGAGGAGCTATCGCAGCAGTGCAAACTTTTCGCTAAAGACCTGCTGGATCAGGCCCGTAGCTCCCGTGAGCTGGAGACCATCCTCAACCATCGGGATGACCACAGCGAGGAGCTGGACCCCCGTGAATGCAGAGACCTGGCCAAGCTCAAGCTAGCCATTAAGTACCACCAAAAAGAGGTGAGCATTCAAGACAGAGATTTGAAACCTTAAATGCATGAATGTTTCACCAATCATTATTACATATTCTTTGGATCTATATCTAACACGGATGGCTCTCTAAATGCTGCAATAGTATAAATCTCTCTTGATATTTTAATAACAATTACAAAAGAATAAAATTAAGCATATTCGTTACCTTTTGGAACTTCCCTTTGGAAGAGTTCAATTTGAGCAGATGCTTTTTTACCATCATCTCTCATCGTCAGAGCTCACATCCCCAGTACATTCAGCATTTGGCTCATATTCACTCATAATCTCAACCATATTCTCAAAACTATCATTTTCAATATCTTCAAAATCAATATTTTGATCACTGACAGCTTCTTCGCCAGATCCACCATCAAGTGACAGTGACACTAATATTTGATTGCGTTCAGTACTTGCTCTGCAGTAAATCGCTGAGCCATTTCAAATTTTGCTGATGATACTTGTTTATTCTTTTGTTTTATACCTGCGGTAATTTTGAGTGAAACATCTTGTCATCATTGTGTATCAGACAATGCCACCTTGAGGAATAAAGGTGCATGTATTTACTTATTGAGTCATCAGAGATTCAATTATTGTTGTGCAGGGGGAAAAAAATACACTATTACATACCTCGGGTCGCTAGAGACCCTATACACTATGCATCTGTGATAAGGAGAAAGAGAAAACCTTTCTCCTTGATGCTCTATTCTCTCATTCTGGCCTTTTCAGACTGCTGGTGAGGCGGTCGTAGAGAAGTCTACAGAGGCAAGGTCTCAATCAGCAGCTTCCAGGAGATATATCCCTCTCTAGGGGTCCGTGAGGGCTGAAGGAGTTATTTTAGCAGAGATAGAAGAAACATATTTCTCTCTCGCTCTAGGCTCCTCCCCTCAGGCTTACGCTGAGGTTGGGTCTGGCAAGAGGCAGGCAGAGTGTTATACATACAGCTCTGTTGTCCTCTCCAGCTTGGAGATTAAAGTGGACTAGTCTGCTCACCAGAAAGTGATTTTAAATTTTAAAAAATTAAATTTGTCAAGGTTTAGCACTTTTTTGTAGGGAAGTATGAAGTATAGGAAAAGTCACAAAGTCTCATGAAAACAATAACTTTTCTTGAAACTGCGAATTAATTACACAGAAAACGAGCACCGGGCTCTCCCTTTATAATCACAGAAGCTGTCAGTCAGTGTAGTGCAAGCTCACTGATTTTGGAACACTTGTGAAAACTTGTGAAGACTAAAGTGCACAATAAATCTTTAATTTACAGTGTTGACGGTTTTGTTTTTTTTCACACGAAAGTGTGAAAACTGATGGTTGAATTGAAATTTACTGAGGGACGTCTTCTTTATGTCGTTTTGCGCTTGAATAACTAAATGAATGCTATGCCTGACTATTTAAGTGACTATATTCTGATTATAAACTAAGTATTACACTATTGATGCTGTTAAAGCTACCTCAGGGCATTGAAGATACCGCCACACCAAAAAGTGACATTTCACCCGAAGTTTTCCAGCTGGCATATATTTTTGCAGAAGTTCTTAAGAACGTTAATCATTATCAGAAGCAGCGTCTCGTTCTCCTTCTCAGGGAACCGGGTTGCATATGCAACCTAAGACGGTATTGGTTTAGTCATAACACAAGCTCATATTCCTTGTGGCATTTTAAAAGCAGCTTGTGATATAAATCTAAATAAAATGCAATGTTTTGTTAGACCTTAATGTCAGTAAAGCATGTCTACACCTGTAAACATTTGTCTTGTCCACAAGTGTAAACATTCACTACATCATGTTGCCAAAAAGTGTATTATATTTTGGCTCTGCATCAAATGCATTGGGAATCATTTTAAGTCCTCATTAAACAGTTTGTTGATTTTGAGGAAATCCTAGTTTTTTTTTTTCATCAACAATACATCTCTTGCAGAGCTGAAAATAATGTATAAATTTGATAAATTAATAAAATGAAATAAAAAATAGAAGAAAAAAAAATTAAATAAAAAAATTAAACAAACAACTGAACCAGGATATTAAGAACTTAAAATAAATCAGAACTTGTATTTCCCTAGAAATGTAGGGCTTTCTAAAGGCTTTCTAAAGAACAGTTGTTTCTAATGCTGATGGAATCATTGCAAAATACTTTCATGAGAGGTGACAGTTCAAGGTGCTCTTGCATTTTGAATCATTCGTCTGTTTAATAGGACCCCAGAGCAGAACGGACTCCTTTCATAAAACATAATAACATTTCAGAGCAATGCAGGTCAGGCAGCAAGAGAAAATGTGATTTGAGAAACAGTATTTATATGATTATTATAGACAGGCACATCATTTTACATCTGCATTATGTGAAAGAGAGCCATTTTTGGAGCGTTTGTGCATTGATGTAAAGTTGGGGTGATGTGGCATAGTGGAGTGTAGATGAAAGTTTGCAGGTTTAAATCTCACAAGGGTTGATTTATGAATCACCAACATTGGGCTCTTGAGCAGGTCGTACCAGGTTACTCCAGGGAAATAGACTTTGTAATAACCATAATGTACGTTTTACTAAATACTAAATGACTACTTATTCAAAGTCTGACAGGTTGATTTAATAACTGATTTCACCTCAAATGCCTGTGGAAAAAGGTATTGCGTAAGGATGTGAATGTCAAAAAATGCCAAACCTCACTGATGTTTACCCGCTATAAAACCTCTTCAACATTTATGCTGTTGTGTAATGTTTGTTATCAGTTTATGTGCAATTTTTTGCTTTTCTCAGTATGGTTGATAGATAACAATTGAAACATTAGGTTAATATACAGTGGGGAGAACAAGTATTTGATACACTGCCGATTTTTCAGGTTTGCCCACTTACAAAGCATGTAGAAGTCTGTAATTTTTATCATAGGTACTCTTCAACTGTGAGAGACGGAATCTAAAACAAAAATCCAGAAAATCACATTGTATGATTTTTAAGTAATTAATTTGCATTTTATTGCATGACATAAGTATTTGATACATCAGAAAAGCAGAACTTAATATTTGGTACAGAAACCTTTGTTTGCAATTACAGAGATCATACGTTTCCTGTAGTTCTTGACCAGGTTTGCACACACTGCAGCAGGGATTTGGCCCACTCCTCCATACATACCTTCTCTAGATCCTTCAGGTTTCGGGGCTGTCGCTGGGCAATACGGACTTTCAGCTCCCTCCAAAGATTTTCTATTGGGTTCAGGTCTGGAGACTGACTAGGCCACTCCAGGACCTTGAGATGCTTCTTACGGAGGCACTCCTTAGTTGCCCTGGCTGTGTGTTTTGGGACGTTGTCATGCTGGAAGACCCAGCCACGACCCATCTTCAATGCTCTTACTGAGGGAAGGAGGTTGTTGGCCAAGATCTCGTGATACATGGCCCCATCCATCCTCCCCTCAGTGCGGTGCAGTCGTCCTGTCCCCTTTGCAGAAAAGCATCCCCAAAGAATGATGTTTCCAACTCCATGCTTCACGGTTGGGATTGTGTTCTTGGGGTTGTACTCATCCTTCTTCTTCCTCCAAACACGGCGAGTGGAGTTTAGACCAAAAAGCTCTATTTTTGTCTCATCAGACCACATGACCTTCTCCCATTCCTCCTTTGGATCATCCAGATGGTCATTGGCAAACTTCAGACGGGCCTGGACATGCGCTGGCTTGAGCAGGGGGACCTTGCGTGCGCTGCAGGATTTTAATCCTTACACAGCTCTCTGGTCTTGGCCATTGTGGGTCTTGGCCATTGTTGATTGAGTGTGTGGACAGGTGTCTTTTATACAGGTAACAAGTTCAAACAGGTGCAGTTAATACAGGTAATGAGTGGAGAACAGGAGGGCTTCTTAAAGAAAAACTAACAGGTCTGTGAGAGCCGGAATTCTTACTGGTTGGTAGGTGATCAAATACTTATGTCAGGCAATAAAATGCAAATTAATTATTTAAAAATCATACAATGTGATTGAAGTGTACCTATGATAAAAATTACAGACCTCTACATGCTTTGTAAGTAGGAAAACCTGCAAAATCGGCAGTGTATCAAATACTTGTTCTCCCCACTGTATAAATGTTACAAAGAATGCCCAGGTCATATTTAAGAACATAACCTTTACATTTACATTTATGCATTTAGCAGATGCTTTTATCCAAAGCAACTTACAATAGAGTGACATGAGCACTTTGTTACAGATGCAACAATATTCAAAACAAAACAAAACTTACAATAACCACTTACAATAGAGGTACATAAACACTTCATCACAAAGCCAACAATATAGAAAACAAAACAATAACACTACTATGATATAGAAGTTTTACAAATGCACTAACATTTTTGCATTACATTTATATAATAATTTATAAGAGATTTTTAATATTCTGGATGGAAATGATGCATATCACAATAGAAAGTATCTTGAGTCTATAAATCACTTTCTTTTTGCAAGAGATTTCTTGACAGTTTTCATGAGATTCCTCTTTTACAAATTGTTCATTTTTCATATACTTTCATATTACCATATATCATATACCAAGTAGACAAGAATATGTACAAAACATCTGTATGAATTTAACATCTATTTGATCTTTTCAACAATTTTTATGCATGAATCTCAAGCGATCAAAAATATTATGCCAAGTAATGAATAGCATCTTTATCTGTATTTGTCATAAATTTTCACAGGCTTGTTAGATCATTCAATCATTATTGTATTTTGACAGTTTGTAGCTCAGCCCAACTGCCAGCAGCTCCTGGCAACACTGTGGTACGATAGTTTCCCGGGTTGGAGACGTCGTCACTGGGCAGTGAAGCTCGTCACTTGCTTCATCATTGGCCTGCTCTTCCCTGTCTTCTCCCTCATATACCTTCTGGCTCCAAAGAGCACTCTGGGAACCTTCATCAAGAAACCTTTCATCAAGTTCATCTGCCACACTGCTTCCTACCTGACCTTCCTCTTGCTCCTCCTCCTCGCCTCACAGCATATTGTGCAAACGGACCTGCATGTACAGGGACCTCCACCCACCATTGTGGAGTGGTTGATCTTACCCTGGGTTCTAGGTAAGACTTCTTGGGTACATTTGAACAGTGGGATGGATGGATAGATGGATGGAAGACTTCTTGGGTACATTTGAGCACAACAGTGGGATGGATGGATGGATGGATGGATGGATGAATGGATTGATGGATGGATGGATGTAAGATTTCTTGGGTACATTTGAGCACAACAGTGGGATAGATGGATGGATGGATGGATGAATGTAAGACTTCTCAGGTACATTGGAGCGTAACAGTGGGATGGATAGATGGATGGATGGATGGATGGATGGATGGGTGTACTTCAAATCTTAAAAGTATATTTAAAAAAAAACTGCACTTATAGTACAGTACAGTTAATACCATATTAATGAAATAAAAGGCCACTTAAGACTACTTAAAGAGATTACACTTTCATGACTGTTTCTTAACACTTAAGTACACTTTTAAACAGTGCACTTCGTAATAATGTAAAATTAAAAGTTTTAAATAATTTTTTTAAATAATTATATTTCATCTTTTGTTGCTTTGAAGAAGTACACTTATTCGGATGTCTTAACTAACATACTAAAGCACATGTAAAATAACTTAACACTACTGTTAAGTATATAATTAGCTAATTAACAGTAGTGTTATTCAGTATTACATTTAAAGTTAATATATTTATAATACATTAATATATATTATATATAATACATTAATGCTTGTCAGCACATTCAGCACTTTAAACATATTTCAAATCCTACTTAAGTGTGTCAAAAAGCACTTGTAAGTTCAACTAATTGCATTTAATATAAATTAAAACTACAATACATTTTCATTTAATTGTAAATAACATGCAATTAAGTGTACAAAAACATTACATTTAGTTCGCACTTATATTATTTTAAAGTATACAGTCATGTGAAAATGGACACCCTATTGAATTCCATGGTTTTCTGTATCAGGACATAATAAAAAAAATCATCTGGTCCTTGGCAGGTCTTAATTTGGAAAATAAAACCTCAGATGAACAACAACACATGACATATCTGTCACAGAGTCAGCCACACCGTCACAGCCACAATCATCACCGATTCACCAAGACCTGCCCACTCGTTCACAATCACCAGAATACTGACTCGCTGCACCTGCACCTCATCAGAGACTCTCACGATATATTCACCTGGTCACCATTCACTCATTGTCTGGCCTCGTCTCAGTATACGCTGTTACTACAGACTCCTTACCTCGCAACCTACCTGTTATCGTCTCGTCTCGTCTCCTGTCTTCCGTCTGTCAGCCTGGTTACCGATCTTCATTCTCCGAATCCACCATCACCTGCAAGATACAACACTCTGAGTCTTCACCAGTCACCATTACCATTCCGCAAGTCACCATCTACTTCCATTGCCTGGTTCACACTGCTACAACCACACTCTAAACTTTAATAAAGATCACTATTACTTACCTGCTTGTCTGTGCCCTTCTGTTCCGTGACTATCACACCTTGACATTATTTATTTAGCAAAAATAAAGCCAAAATGGAAAAGCCATGGGTGACAAAGTTAGGACACCCTTACTGTTAACATAGGATTTAAGAGGGTAAGTAATGTTCAGGCACTGCTAATCAAATGCCTTTGATTAACTGATCATCAGCAACTGTGATCACCTCTATAAAAGCAGGAGTTTTGGCAGTTTGCTGGTCTGGAGCATTCAGGTGTGTGTGTGTTAAAACAATGCCAAGGAGAAAAGACATCAGCAATGATCTTAGAGAAGCAATTGTTGCTGCCATCAATCTGCGAAGAGTTACAAGGCTATTTCCAAACAATTTGAAGTCCATCATTCTACAGTGAGGAAGATTATTCACAAGTGGAAGACATTCAAAACAGACACCAATCTTCCCATGAGTGGATGTCCCAGCAAATTCACCCCAAGATCAGACTGTGTAATCCTCAGAAAAACTGCACACAACCCGATAACAACACCTCACACTCTACAGGCCTCAGTTAACATGTTAAATGTTAAAGTTCATGACAGCACAATTAGAAAAAGATGGGTTAAGTATGGCATTTTTGGAAGGGTTGCCAGGAGAAAGCCTCTTCTCTCTAAAACAACATGGCAGCACGGCTTAGGTTTGCAAAGTTGCATCTGAACAAACCATAAGACTTCTAGAACAAGTCAAGCATGCTGGTGGAGGGGTGATGAGTTTGGGCTTGTTTTGTAGCCATAGGACCTGGTTACCTCACAGTCATTGAGTTGACCATGAACTCCTCTGTATACCAAAGTATTCTAGAGTCAAATGTGAGACCATCTGTCCGAAAAAGCTTGGCCAAAATTGGGTCATGCAGCCGGACAATGATCCGAAGATCACCAGCAAATCTACAACAGAATGGCTGAAAAAGAAAAGAATGAAGGTGTTGCAATGGCCCAGTCGAAGTCCAGACCTCATCCTGAATGAAATGCTGTGACAAGAGCTGTGCATAAACAAATGCCCACAAACCTCAACAAACTGAAGCAGTGTTGTAAAGAGTGGACCAAAATTCCTCCAGAATGATGTGAGACTGATAAATCATGCAGAAAATGATTACTTCAAATGTATTGCTGCTAAAAGTGGATCTACAGGCAATTGAATGATAGGGTGTCCTAACTTTGTCACCCATGGTTTTTCCATCTTGACTTTATTTTTGCTAAATAAATAATGGCACGGTGTAATGTGTCATGTGTTGTTGTTCATCTGAGGTTTTATTTTCCAAATTTTAAGACCTGCCAAGCACTAGATGATTTTTTATTATGTCCTGATACAGAAAACCATGGAATTCAATAGGGTGTCCTAACATTTTCACATGACTGTATAATTTACATAATAAGTACTCGTTTTAAAATATAGTAAAGTGTACCTCTTTTGCACAAGGTTATGTACCTTTTTCAAACTTCATTTCAAAGTCTTTTTATGGTTTAGAACTTTTTAAAAATCCCTATGCAGAAAGTGAATGGGAAAAATAAAGTGGGCGGACTGTAATGCTGGAATCCAAAGTGTAAAATTGTAGTCTTGAATATCCATTTAGCTCAAATAATGATGAAACGATGATCTGTAACATTCATTTAGCTGGCTCATTCCTCAAACTGTAAATCTGCTCGACTGCACAGGAAATAGATACGGCTATGGTTTTATCCCTCTGATGAAGTAAATGAATACTCATGAATTATTGATATAATAATTTATTGACCTCAAGACAAAAGCAAACGAAATCATATCTGAAGCCCCAGTTCAGAACTGATTACACCAGGGCTCAATGATAATGGCTTGAGGTTTTCTGTCAAAGTACACACAAGCCCAGAAGTCGACACAAGTGGACGCTTGAAACAAATTATCTTTAGTCTGGAGGACAGATGCAATCAGAAAGGAGTTTGCTTTATTTCTGTGAATAAGCCAAGCAGGCAGTGGGACATTGAAAAATATATACTTTAGCCAAGCAGTATTTGTTATAAAAAAAATATATAATAAATAATTCAGGGGGCAAGACATGTTCCACAATCTCTTGTAGGTAGGGTGGAAAATTTAGTATTTAAGTATATATGTTTTCCAATGTTTTTTAATTTTGTGTGTGACACCAAAAACACACACACACAAAAAAACTCAATCAATCTAAAGGGCCTTATTTTTTCACAATTTCAATACATTTTTCTGCATATTTTGCACTTTTTTTCTTGTACGCAAACTGCTAAAAAGTTAAAAAGAAAAGAAAAGAAAATAAGAAAAGAAAAGAAAAAATATAGGCTATATGTTTATTATACTGTGGCACACTTTTAATGACACTGAAAAAATATACTATATATACATTGCCCTCCACTAATATTGGCACCCTGCTAAATATGATCAAAGATGGCTGTGAAAATAAATCTGTATTGTTCATCCTTTTGATCTTTCGTTAAAAAAATTCACAAAATTCTAACCTTTCATTGAAGTAAAACAATTGAAAGTGGGGGGGAAAACTCACATTATGAAATAAAAGTTTTTCTGTAGTTCACGTTTGCCACAATTATTGGCACCCAATTATTGCAACTTCCTTTTGCCAAGATAACAGCTCTGAGTCTTCTATAATGCCCGATGAGTTTGGAGATCAGGGACTATTCCTCCATACAGAATCTCTCCAGATCCTTCAGATTCCCAGCTCCATGTTGGTGCTTCTTCTCTTCAGTTCACTCCACTCATTTTCTATAGGGTTCATTTCATGGAACTGGGGTGGCCATGGCAGAAGCTTAATTTTGTGCTCAGTGACACATTTTTGTGTTGATTTTTATGTTTCTTTTGGATCGTTGTCCTCATGGAAGATCCAACCACGGCCCATTATAAGATTTCTAGCTGAGGCCGTCAGGTTTTAATTTTATATCTGTTGGTATTTGCTAGAATCCATGATACCATGTATCTGAACAAGATGTCCAGGACCTCCAGCAAAAAAATAGGCCCACAACATTAAACATCCAGCGGTATTTTTAACTGTGGGGTACTTTTTATCCCTGTTTGCACCAAACACATCTGGTGTGTTTGCTGCCAAAAAGCTCTTTTTTTAGTTTCATCTGACCATAGAATCCAATCCCTTTTTGAAGTTCCAGTTGTGTCTGACAACTGAATATGCTGGAGTTTATTTTTGGATGAGCGAGGAGGATTTTTCTTGAAACCTTCCCAAACAACTTGTGGTGATCAAGCACACGTCCTGAAAAGTGAAGCCAAAGCATATCGATCGCCCCCAGGTGGTTGGTCCCAGTATAGCTAATAAACCCCACCCCCTCCATGTATTCTAATGACGCGAGACAAACTAAACAATCAAATTACACTTCAAATACATTTTTTCCAAAGATGCTTTCTGTCATTTTAGGCTGTTTTTATCACTCTGATGTAAGTTCAAGTGTTCGTTTTTTAAAATAAGTTTGGTTTTAGTTCGTTATTTGATGCTGTTAAAAACAGGGATGTGACGTCATGTTTGACAGCTGTGATTGACAGCTTCTCTGAGCGAAGTTGTCACTGACGCACCAATGGACTTTTTTCTGGATTTTTGGGAGGAGATTGGAGCTTTAGCTTTAATTTCTACATTTCTACATTAACTGTTTATTTCACACCGACATAATGAGTTGTTAATACCATATATGTTGTACTAACAGATACTGTGGGAGTTTGGGCGGGGTTTTGATATTACAGCTTTATTTCCTGCTCTCTACTGCGCAGACTCAGTTCCCGAGGTCACTACTGCGCAGATGCAGGTCCCAAATCAGCGCAAGATGTCACTGCCATATTCAGACATTGGCGGCTTCACTTTTCTACAATGGACGATAGTGAAGGAGGGTCGTCCATCTTTTTTTACAGTCTATGGTGGTGTTGTAGGTGCTGTTTGATCATTTTTGTTTTAGGCTTTCTGACCCCAAGACTCAACTAATCTCTGCAATTCTCCATCTGTGATCCTTGGAGAGTCTTTGTCCACTCAAACTATCCTCCTCTCCGTGTATTAGGACGGTATAAACAACATCTTTAGTTGATTGTAACTTCTTAATTATTGCCCTGATGGTGGAAATGGGGATTTTCAATGCTTTAGCTATTTTCTTACAGGCACTTTTTATTTTGTGGAGCTCAACAATCTTTTGCTGCACATCAGAACTATATTCTTTGGTTTTACTCATTGTGATGAATGATTAAGGGAATTTGGCCTTTGTGTTTCCTCATTTATACTCCTGTGGAACAGGAAGTCATGGCTGGACAATTTCATTCTCCTAGTCACCCTGGTGTGCTAAAAGAAATTGTAAATATGAATGGGAATATACTTCAGAGATATTTTACTCATAAGAATTTCTAGGGGTGCCAATAATTGTGTCCAACATGCACTGGAGAAAAACATTTATTTCATAATGTGAGTTTCTCCCCAATTTCAATTGTTTTACTTCAGTGAAAGGTTAGAATTTTGTGAATTTTTTAATGAAAGAAAAATGGAGATTTATTTTCCCAGCCGCCTTTGGCTCATATTTACCAAGGGTGCCAATATTAGTAGAGGGCACTAGAAACCTTGCCCTAAAGGGATTCTGTTTTGAAAGTGGAGGAACTTCACTTTTTATGCTGTTTTGCAGTTGTTGTAATTTTTTTTTATAAATTTTTTTTTGGTCCTTGCAGGCTTCATCTGGGCGGAGATTAAAGAGATGTGGGATGGAGGTTTCACAGAGTACATCCATGACTGGTGGAACCTGATGGATTTTGCAATGAACTCCCTCTACCTGGCCACCATATCTCTTAAAATGGTGGCCTACTTTAAGGTTGATACAATAATTTTTATGCAATTAGCTACAGCCATGGAGTAGATACCTTTACAGAAGACAGTTTGTTTCAGGTTGTACAGAGTTTGAGCAGGACTTAAAATGACGTGATTGTAGAAGAAGGAATATGGTTTTCACCACTGTATCTATTTATCTCACATATTTTCTCTCTCCATCAGTACAATAGCTCTCGTCCTCGTGTGGAGTGGGAGATGTGGCACCCTACGCTCATCGCAGAGGCTCTCTTTGCCATCGCCAACATCTTCAGCTCGCTGCGTCTCATCTCTCTGTTCACCGCCAACTCTCACTTGGGCCCACTGCAGATTTCTCTCGGCCGCATGCTGTTGGACATCCTCAAGTTCCTTTTCATCTACTGTCTGGTGCTGCTGGCTTTTGCCAACGGCCTCAACCAGCTCTACTTCTACTATGAGACGAAGGCATCCGAAGAGCCCAACCACTGCAAAGGGATCCGTTGTGAGAAGCAGAACAATGCCTTCTCTACGTGAGTAAAACGCTCTGTGGAGTTGTTTAGTAGAATGTGCAGGCTACCCCTTGAGAAAATGAAGTACACTTTAGCATACTTTTAAAAAGATGGAAATTATACTTTAAAGTAATATACTTAAGTGTGAACTGAATGTAGCGTTTTCGGACACTTAGGGCCAGATTTAATAAACAGGGCAAATTAATGCGAGAGCGCAATTACAAGAAAGTGCCGATGGGAGTGGAAAGTTCTGCGTGATCTACTGATGACATGCAAATTACAAGAACACAGATGCATCATTTCCATAATGACCAACGCAATCTACCAAGAGCAGTGCAAAATAGCGTCTGGTGTGAAGACATTTAAAAACACTTTTTTTGGGTCGTTAAATAATGCTGCAAATTCCAGTAAATTGTTGAGTGCAAACCTTAGTAAATCACCTTGCGTGATTCATTTAATGTAATATCAAATAGCACACAACAGTTCAAATTACTATAAAGTACTTTAGTTAGTATGTTAGTCAACAGATCAAAATAAGTGTACTTCTTTAAACATGACAAAAGATTATTAAATGATTTACAACATATTTAAAAATACTTTACAAAATGCACTTTTTAAAAGCGTAGTTAAGTGTGTTAAGAATCATAGTCATGAAAGTGTACTCTCTTTAAGTACACTTAAGTTGCCTTTTATTTCATTAATATTATACTGTCTATTTTTTTTTTTTTAAATATACTTTTAAGGTTTATATACACTACAAATGCACATTCAATACAATTACAACTGCTTTTCTTTTTCACTTCGTTTGGTGACCAGAGGCTGTTAAGGTCCAAAAATGTCAGAAATTATCTTGCTGAAAAGAACAGCTTAAACCAGCCTAAAATATGGTTTGCTGGTTTTACTCAGTTTAATCTGGTTTTAGCTGATCACCCAGCCATGCCAAGATGGTATTTAGCTAGTTTAGCTAAATACTTAAACCAGCTGAAAAGTGGCTAAAATCAGTCAACAGACCAGCCTGACCAGGCTAGATGACCAAATCAGAAACTAGCTTTGTTTTTTCAGTAGAACTATGTTCCAAGAGAGAACTATATTCCAAGTTCTCTAAAGCCAGATAGATTTGTGCCTAGACTGAACAAAGCTCACTTAAAAACAGCTTTAACCACCTTAAGGTAGTCTTAGCTGGTTTAAGCAGGTCTAGTTGGTCGCCCAGCCTAGCCTGAGCCTAAGCAGACTGGTTGGCTGGCTTTAGAAGAGTTTTGGCCACTTTTGTCAGGTAGTCAGTCTGGTAGACCAGCTGGCTTCAGAGCTAAACTAGCTGAGCATCAGCTAGATCCGGCTGGGAGACCATCTTAATCCAGCTAAAACCAGAAACAAGCTCAGATTTTTTCAGCATGGAAGTGCTAAAACCCCTCTAAAACCAGCAAAACAGGGGGGTATTCCAGAGGTTAACTTACTGTCACATATACCTTGAACTCCCGGTTGATTAACCCAAACCTTGTTTACTCGAGGTATGCTGGTTCCAAAAATGCGTCCAGGAGTAAGTTCAGACAACTCAGAGTATGTTCACAGTTAACTCACAAGACATTCTCAACAGAGTATGTCAGTAACTCTAACGTTACTACATAACCTACTTAGTGCACATCGCCACCTATTTGGTGGTTGTGCAATCATTCTTTCAATCTTTTCGTTTAATAAGTAAGCTTTATTCACTGAGAATAAGGATTATATTGTTTGTTTGATGCTAATTAATTGAATGCAGATCCATGTGTGAGATGACAATTAAATAAATAATAAATACAGTGGGGAGAACAAGTATTTGATACACTGCCGATTTTGCAGGTTTGCCCACCTACAAAGCATGTAGAAGTCTGTAATTTTTATCATAGGTACTCTTCAACTGTGAGTGACGGAATCTAAAACAAAAAATCCAGAAAATCACATTGTATGATTTTTAAGTAATTAATTTGCATTTTATTGCATGACATAAGTATTTGATACATCAGAGAAGCAGAACTTAATATTTGGTACAGAAACCAATTGTTTGCAATTACAGAGATCATACGTTTCCTGTAGTTCTTGACCAGGTTTGCACACACTGCAGCAGGGATTTTGGCCCACTCCTCCATACAGACCTTCTCCAGATCCTTCAGGTTTCGGGCTGTCGCTGGGCAATACGGACTTTCAGCTCCCTCCAAAGATTTTCTATTGGGTTCAGGTCTGGAGACTGGCTAGGCCACTCCAGGACCTTGAGATGCTTCTTACGGAGCCACTCCTTAGTTGCCCTGGCTGTGTGTTTCAGGTCGTTGTCATGCTGGAAGACCCAGCCACGGCCCATCTTCAATGCTCTTACTGAGGGAAGGAGGTTGTTGGCCAAGATCTCGTGATACATGGCCCCATCCATCCTCCCCTCAATACGGTGCAGTCGTCCTGTCCCCTTTGCAGAAAAGCATCCCCAAAGAATGATGTTTACATCTCCATGCTTCACGGTTGGGATGGTGTTCTTGGGGTTGTACTCATCCTTCTTCTTTCTCCAAACACGGCGAGTGGAGTTTAGACCAAAAAGCTCTATTTTTGTCTCATCAGACCACATGACCTTCTCCCATTCCTCCTCTGGATCACCCAGATGGTCAGTGGCAAACTTCAGACGGGCCTGGATATGCGCTGGCTTGAGCAGGGGGACCTTGCGTCCGCTGCAGGATTTTAATCCATGACGGCGTAGTGTGTTACTAATGGTTTTCTTTGAGACTGTGGTCCCAGCTCTCTTCAGGTCATTGACCAGGTCCTGCCGTGTAGTTCTGGGCTGATCCCTCACCTTCCTCATGATCATTGATGCCCCACGAGGTGAGATCTTGCATGGTGCCCCAGACCGAGGGAGATTGACCGTCATCTTGAACTTCTTCCATTTTCTAATAATTGCGCCAACAGTTGTTGCCTTCTCACCAAGCTGCTTGCCTATTGTCCTGTAGCCCATCCCAGCCTTGTGCAGGTCTACAATTTTATCCCTGATGTCCTTACACAGCTCTCTGGTCTTGGCCATTGTGGAGAGGTTGGAGTCTGTTTGATTGAGTGTGTGGACAGGTGTCTTTTATACAGGTAACGAGTTCAAACAGGTGCAGTTAATACAGGTAATGAGTGGAGAACAGGAGGGCTTCTTAAAGAAAAAATGTGAGAGCCGGAATTCTTACTGGTTGGTAGGTGATCAAATACTTATGTCATGCAACAAAATGCAAATTAATTATTTAAAAATCATACAATGTAATTTTCTGGATTTTTGTTTTAGATTCCGTCTCTCACAGCTGAAGTGTACCTATGATAAAAATTACAGACCTCTACATGCTTTGTAAGTAGGAAAACCTGCAAAATCGGCAGTGTATCAAATACTTGTTCTCCTCACTGTATATTTGAATTGAATTAACATTTAAACATTACCTTGTTATAATAGTGCTTTAGAATTAATATATAATATTGTATATTATATAACTGTAACTATATAACGCTACTTACATACCCTGAAAGTTACCACCGTTTTTGGAACCGAAAGTTGAGGTTATCCGCTTACTTACTCTTAGACATACCCAGGTATGTCACATAACCTGCTTTCTGGAATACCCCCCAGACCAGCCTTAACATAACATGTTGCCAACATGTGAAAAGCAAGAGTGAGCAGATAATGCCAGCATGTACATTTTTTGGCGAACCACACTTTAACATCCATTTTCTTCTCCTTGAGTTATAGAGAAGTAAAAATGTCCTGTGTCTTTAAGATATTAGATATTAAATGAATGACACAGCTCAACAGTCGAGCTCCCTGCTTGGCTTTGCAGTAACAGAGGTCTTATATAGCATTGATAATAATCACGTATTACAAAACCTACAAAAGAGCTTCGGTTGACTTGATCAACGAAAGTAATGTGGCCAAGATGCCACACGCAGCTTAATGCTGCCCTCCCGCAGAGGTCAAAATGAGAAAGAAATGAGAAAGGAAATGAGAGTGGAAATGCTTATGATCTTCCTGAGATTTTGCATCATAGCATGAGCCTTGCGGAATCATTTGATCTCAAAGGACGAAGACGAAATTATAGAGTGGCGCTTCATCCATCAACTGTTGTGTAATGACGAGAATCTTTTGCTCAAGGCTGTGCAGTAATAATGTGATCAGAAATGGGAAGAGATTTCAATGAAAACAATATTTCAAAACTACTCTTGAGAGGGCAAATATTTGATTTCTTCTAAGTAAAAACAGTCAGGAAAATGTCCTATCCACTTTTTCTTTCTTTCTTTCTATCTATCTATCTATCTATCTATCTATCTATCTATCTATCTATCTATCTATCTATCTATCTATCTATCTATCTATCTATCTATCTATCTATCTATCTATCTATCTATCAAAAGCCCTATTCGGACGGTAATTGTTTCTCGTGGGGTCATAAGGTATTTTCATCATTGACGGGCTAGTCAGTGACTTTATTGCCGTCCAGAATGTCAGTGTTTTTCTCCCACCACCCGCGTAAAAATCCCCAGCCGAATTACCTACTGTTACCTTCCTGAGTTTTCTAGAATATATCACTTCAAAATTCACTGTTCATATCCTTTTTGACCACTGCAGAGCACCGTACGGTTGCGCTTCACTGTAATTTGGATGCATTTTAAAGATCTAGACTTTTATTACTGAAATGCTGGCAAGTATTTACAAGAGCAATATATTTCATCACCACTCAAAAAATAAAAAGAAGAAAAGCACGTAAACATTTGAAATGGGCCGTTATTACGGCAGCAATTATATGTTAAAATAACCAAGCAGCATTATGTTTACCTCATGTAAATAAGAGGCTGTATTAACTTATTTCCGCTCATTTCCATGTGGAATAAAATGACATCCTTTATTTTGAGATAAAATACAAGACAGAAAACCATTTTAACTATAATGTGCGTCTATATATCTTACTATTTTTAAACAGATTTAATTAATTAAATAATAATTAGGATATTATTTTCCTATTATTAAATTAAATATGCATTTATTCTTATTATACCAAGCATATGACATTTTATTTACAGCATACAATCATGTTATTGACCACGTGAGCAGCGCATTCCCTGGTGCGCAGGATCACAAAACTCGCTCCTCCACCGTAAATAAATCACCATCCGAAAGTTTTATCACTGAGGTGGCATGCAAATTTATTTTTACGGACTTCCACGTGTGAAACAATTACCATCCGAATAGGGCTTAAATTTCATGTTTTGTTGACACTAACTGCTTTTTATTCTGTACAATATTGTCAGTTTTGTCTAGCTGAATGCTCTTGTGGGTCACACTGAGTTTTTTACTGTAAATTCAGAAAGTAGGTTATGGTATCACTAGGACACATTTCTCACTACTTAGGTCACCTTTTCAAAACTCTTCACACAGTTCTCCTAACCAACTTTCATCTTGGCACAGCAGATAATTTCACATTCAAATGCACGAAATCTACCAAAACACAATACATGTCTCAAATCAAATTCACACTAACATCAGGTAGCATTATACAATGTTTTCTTTGATAAAATTTCTTTACAAAACAAGAATGACACTCTCTCCGGCTTATAATTCACTGCAGCATATGTTACATGGTCCACGTTTACATTACAGTAAAAAATTATTCCTAAGTTTCCCCTTTTTAATAGATAGTAATAAATTGAAAGACTAACGTGTTCAGTTTCATCTAATTGCTTTGATTGATATTATTGGATTTTTTTAGATTCAGAATATATTTCATTACAATATTACTGTAGAAATGTAGCAAATTTCTGTCTTATTCAGTTTTGTATTATGTTATTGTTTTGAACTTAAGTTTAACAGTTTTGAAAACAGTATGTAAGCATGTGCAAATTGGCCTGTAAGTACACAGAGTTTTGGCAGTTGTGTCGAAGTGAGAAAAGAATTCATGTAATTTGAAAGATGTAGTGATTGAATGCATTTTGTGCCAAAGCAATGATAAATGATCCTCAGTTTAGCCCACATAGATTTCTGTTGTGCTCACTGTGTGAAGAGTTTTGAAAAAATGACTTAAGTATTGAGAAATGTGTTCTAGCGATTGTAAAAAAAAAAATGTAAAATTGACTGGGAAAAGTCAATAATGTAGTACAGGAAAAGAAAATGAACATTTGTATTTATACAGTACATTTATTTTTTGAAGAAATGTGTTACATGTAAGCTTAAAATTCACAGTTGTTTGTTTTTTACACACTCTATTATGTCTTTCTCTAACACATACAGTGGGGAGAACAAGTATTTGATACACTGCCGATTTTGTAGGTTTGCCCACTTACAAAGCATGTAGAAGTCTGTAATTTTTATCATAGGTACTCTTCAACTGTGCGAGACGGAATCTAAAACAAAAATCCAGAAAATCACTTTGTATGATTTTTAAGTAATTAATTTGCATTTTATTGCATGACATAAGTATTTGATACATCAGAAAAGCAGAACTTAATATTTGGTACAGAAACCTTTGTTTGCAATTACAGAGATCATACGTTTCCTGTAGTTCTTGACCAGGTTTGCACACACTGCAGCAGGGATTTGGCCCACTCCTCCATACAGACCTTCTCCAGATCCTTCAGGTTTCGGGGCTGTCGCTGGGCAATACGGACTTTCAGCTCCCTCCAAAGATTTTCTATTGGGTTCAGGTCTGAAGACTGGCTAGGCCACTCCAGGACCTTGAGATGCTTCTTACGGAGCCACTCCTTAGTTGCCCTGGCTGTGTGTTTCGGGTCGTTATCATGCTGGAAGACCCAGCCACGACCCATCTTCAATGCTCTTACTGAGGGAAGGAGGTTGTTGGCCAAGATCTCGCGATACATGGCCCCATCCATCCTCCCCTCAATACGGTGCAGTCGTCCTGTCCCCTTTGCAGAAAAGCATCCCCAAAGAATGATGTTTCCACCTCCATGCTTCACGGTTGGGATGGTGTTCTTGGGGTTGTACTCATCCTTCTTCTTCCTCCAAACACGGCGAGTGGAGTTTAGACCAAAAAGCTCTATTTTTGTCTCATCAGACCACATGACCTTCTCCCATTCCTCCTCTGGATCATCCAGATGGTCATTGGCAAACTTCAGACGGGCCTGGACATGCGCTGGCTTGAGCAGGGGGACCTTGCGTGCGCTGCAGGATTTTAATCCATGACAGCGTAGTGTGTTACTAATGGTTTTCTTTGAGACTGTGGTGCCAGGTCTCTTCAGGTCATTGACCAGGTCCTGCCGTGTAGTTCTGGGCTGATCCCTCACCTTCCTCATGATCATTGATGCCCCACAAGGTGAGATCTTGCATGGTGCCCCAGACCGAGGGAGATTGACCGTCATCTTGAACTACTTCCATTTTCTGATAATTGCGCCAACAGTTGTTGCCTTCTCACCAAGCTGCTTGCCTATTGTCCTGTAGCCCATCCCAGCCTTGTGCAGGTCTACAATTTTATCCCTGATGTCCTTACACAGCTCTCTGGTCTTGGCCATTGTGGAGAGGTTGGAGTCTGTTTGATTGAGTGTGTGGACAGGTGTCTTTTATACAGGTAACAAGTTCAAACAGGTGCAGTTAATACAGGTCATGAGTGGAGAACAGGAGGGCTTCTTAAAGAAAAACTAACAGGTCTGTGAGAGCCGGAATTCTTACTGGTTGGTAGGTGATCAAATACTTATGTCATGCAATAAAATGCTAATTAATTATTTAAAAATCATACAATGTGATTTTCTGGATTTTTGTTTTAGATTCCGTCTCTCACAGTTGAAGTGTACCTATGATAAAAATGACAGACCTCTACATGCTTTGTAAGTGGGCAAACCTGCAAAATCGGCAGTGTATCAAATACTTGTTCTCCCCACTGTACATATCTTCTTGCATATCTTCCTTTTGCTCTTCCATGACAAGAGTTAGTGTAGTGTAGTGTAGTGTACAAGAGACTTAGTGTATTTACTAGTTGCCATATCAACATTATTTAGAGAAAAAATTGCGCCAAAATTAAAAAATCTTTGGAAGATATCACTGAACATTTCTTTAACCATAGCAAAAGTAAATTTCTTACTTAAGTTTATTTTTCATCTCTGTTTTTTGTGTTTATTTAAAATTAGACAAATCTGATATTATTTGAATCTTATATCTGTTATTTAACAGTTGAGATAGTTCTTTAATGCTGATCTAACCAGCAGAAGACACAAGCCGGGTTTAAATCCCAGTTGCGCAGGTGGGGCATGTTGTCACACTGCGTTACAACGAGCCCCTATAAGAACTATGCTATTATATTCTATACTTTTATGAATTCTTTTGAGAAACCATGAGAAAAAGGTGAATAATGACTGAGTGTCAATGTTCAGAAATTATTAATTATTATTATGTTTTGAACTATGCTGTATAGCTGTGCTTTGCAGTGTTTGTTGTCAAAATTTGTATATTTTTAATGATTAAAAAATGCCATTATTTTATTTTAAAAAGTTAATAATTGTATTTTATTGACAAAATATTTTAGTTTGTCTTGGATATTTTTTTGATCAGGTAACATTTTAAGCTGTCATTTGGTCATGTTACAATGTGCCCCTCACATGTTACAATGTACCCCACCTATGGGGCATATTGTCACATTTCACTTCCATTCTTTCAGGGTAAATCAAGAAAAAAAGTATACACTGTATTAATGAAACAAAACCACATAATTGTACTAGACATGTGAAATGAATGTGGGAAAAAAATAAATACTCTGAACCCCAAGTGGATTTACACAAACTGAGAAAGTCACAGCCACCAGGGAATACCGTTTCCATGAAAGGGTGTATATGGTCTGCAACAATGCTTAGGTAGGTGGTACGTGTCAAAGTAACATCCACATGGATGGCAGGACCCAAGGTTTCCCAGCAGAACATTGCCCAAAGCATCACACTGCCTCTGCTGGCTTGCCTTCTTCCCATAGTTCATCCTGGTGCCATGTGTTCCCCAGGTAAGCGACGCACACGCACCTGGCCATCCACGTGATGTAAAAGAAACTGTGATTCATCAGACCAGGCCAACTTCTTCCATTGCTCCGTGGTCCAGTTCTGATGCTCACGTGCCCACTGTTGGAGCTTTCGACGGTGGACAGGGGTCAGCATGGGCACCCTGACTGGTCTGCGGCTATGCGGCCCCATACGCAACAAACTGTGATGCACTGTGTATTCTGACACCTTTCTATCAGAACCAGCATTAACTTCTTGAGCAATTTGAGCTACAGTAGCTCGACTGTTTGATCGGACCACACAGGCCAGCCTTCACTCCCCACGTGCATCAATGAGCCTTGGCCGCCCATGACCCTGTCGCCGGTTCACCACTCTTCCTTCCTTGGACCACTTTTGATAGATACTGACCACTGCAGACCGGGAACACCCCACAAGAGCTGCAGTTTTGGAGATGCTCTGACCCAGTCGTCTAGCCATCACAATTTGGCCCTTGTCAAACTCGCTCAAATCCTTACGCTTGTCCATTTTTCCTGCTTCTAACACATCAACTTTGAGGACAAAATGTTAACTTGCTGCCTAATATATCCCACCCACTAACAGGTGCCGTGATGAAGAGATAATCAGTGTTATTCACTTCACCGGTCATAATGTTATGCCTGATCACTGTGTATATATATATATATATATATATATATATAGTATGTGTGTGTGTGTGTGTGTGTGTGTGTGTGTTGCAATTTAACAAACATTCCATGTCATAAATATTTATGGAATATAATATGTCTGACAGATTTTGATCACTGAATGGATCGTTTTGCATGTGATGGCTTACACGATCAAAGAATGTTTAGAAGTTGTGAAGAGTTTGACAGTTTCACTGAGAATCAACTCATCAGTTTTGAACAACAAGCCATGTGCATTTAGTTATTGTGCAAATTGTAGACAATTGTACTAACTCTTTTGCACACATTTGCCAAAACAAATGCAATTTGCTTAAATCAATAAGAAATTCTAATCTGATGTGAACAACTAATTGTTCAGAGATCTGAACGTAATGTTTTGAGAAAAAAAAAAAGTCTCATTCGAGAATTGAGCCAAAGCAGTTAAGAAAAACTGTAATTCAAATTCAAAAGTATGTTATCACTTAACTTATACGTTTCAGGGAAATCAAATGTCTTTTTTATATATGTGTCTGCATATTAATCTGGGACAGAAGAAAGTAAATTAACATTGAAAAAGTTTCTTTAAATCCTTAAAAAGTTCTCATCTATGTTTAATAAAAAAAAAAACAGTATCTGCATTATGTTGTACATATTATATTGTTGTGAGTTGGAGGCTGTTTATATAGTGCAGGAAAAATGGCTTAAAAGAGCATCAATGCCACCCTTTCAATTCAGTGGCCCAGTTCAGTTCTGCTTCACTCAGTGTGTGTGTGTGTATGTTTGAGAGAATCTGGAGATATGACAATTTCTGCTTTGCTTCTTTCTTTATTTCCCTCTCTCTCTTTGACTTCTCAGGCTGTTTGAAACTCTTCAGTCTCTTTTCTGGTCTGTGTTCGGGCTGTTGAATCTGTACGTTACCAATGTGAAGGCTCGTCATGAGTTCACCGAGTTTGTAGGGGCCACCATGTTCGGCACTTACAATGTCATCTCACTGGTGGTGCTGCTGAACATGCTCATCGCGATGATGAACAACTCTTACCAGCTCATCGCTGTGAGTGCCATCAAATACTGATGATTATTTTTCATAGTGTAAGGTTTATACTACTTTCACATCAGTTGTTTGGGATTGAAAGTAAGTATATAAATGAAAGGAAAGAGATTTAGAGCACTTGTAGAGATCTTGTAATATGTGAAGTCAGATTTAATACATTTTAGTTATTAATTATTATTCACACTTTGAATTTCAGCACAAATACTTGTATTGTATTCACTAACTACCTGCAATGCAGTTTAACCAGATTCTAAATGTCCTAAAATAGCACTGTGCCATATTTGATAGATTGCATCTTATTCATAAAACTAACAGCTATTTGTATGGTGCAATTAATATTGTGCTATTACCATTTGGGTCAAAGACAAATAAGAGTGTCCATGAGCAAATCTAGTTTAAAACACATGTGCCAAGCTCTTAATATTCGTATAGTATTCTTTGTATTCATGTAGTTTCATACCATTTTTAAAAACTTTGGTAACACTTTATTTTTAAGTTACATAGTTACACGTTACATGCACTTACTATAATGATAACAGTAAATTATGCATAATTACAAGTAACTAACCCTAACCATAACCCTATAGTAAGTACATATTATTACTCAGTACTTATTTGTGTAATTACACTGTAACAAAGACACCTTAAAATAAGAGTAACCAAAACTTTCGTACCATTTAAAAAATAATTTAATGACTAAAACTTCCAAAAAAAGCTTTTAAATATATTTTAAAATATTTATAAGGTAAAAAGCATTTTTTATAAATATAATAAATTAATGTTCATAAAAAGCAAGTTTTGGGAAAGTTGCACCACTTGACATTTTCAATCCTGCACAAATGTCTTGTCATAAAAAGGTCAAATTATCTGATATTAGGAGACTTATTGACCTTGACACAGTCATGAGATATCTCTCAGATCTCTCTGTGATATAATTTCATGTTTTATGTTTCTGCTTGTGAATTTCCCCTATATGTTCAATATCCACATGGAATGTTTTCATGCATTTAATGAATATTAAAATCCATTTGTGTCTTCATGATACTACTAAGAGACCATCATATTTGAGCAGTTTTGTGACAGTCATTTTTTAGTGTTAGTTATGTGCTTATATAAGCTACAATTAGAGCCATTTTCACCACCTGCACGTGTCTCACAATGGGAAATGTTATTCAAGTAAACACAATTCTGAGTAAATGCACATTATCCAATCACAACAAAAGCCAGTCTGGGACACTATCCCAATTGGCACTTTCTGCACTGTCCTCCATCCAGCTGGCTGTCTGTTGTTCTGCTGTAGGATCATGCGGACATTGAGTGGAAGTTTGCTCGTACCAAGCTGTGGATGAGCTACTTTGATGAGGGAGGGACTTTACCACCACCCTTCAACATCATACCTAGTCCAAAGTCTGTGTGGTACCTGTGTGTGTGGCTGCACTGCCGTCTGTGTGGACACGGAGAGCCAAGGCATGAGGACGAGTGTAAACATGGAAACCTCAAAGAGTTCACGGTAATGCATTGTGCGCTTTCATTCTGCATGCAGCGTGGGTGGTACATTATAGCTTTCGCTCAGTAAATGTGACACAGCCCTTGACTAAAGCAAACAAAAGCAGCATAATTGCCATTATAAACAACGGTTTTTGAAGAATCACTAGAATTAGTGCTGAAGACAAGCATTGCTATCATTACTGCTCATGCTTTGTTATCTCCTAACCCTGAATATTACATTTTGTTTGTGCTGTGGACATGAATTATAACCCAGATCAATTGAGGAAAGTTCTGTTATTCATTTTCTAAACAACCAGACTCATTATTTTAGCCTGGTGGACGGTGGAAGAAAGGACTGTCCAGCAAGAAATTGTTTTAGTAGCGTTTTCAGTGACATGTGCTGCGTCCCAATTCGCCTACTTATACTATGACCTAAAAGTATGTACTCTTTTTGTGAAGAAAAAGTACATACTTTTGAGTGTGTAACAGAAGAGTATGCAAGTTTTGGGACATACTACTTTGTCATCTTTAACGGACTCTGTCGCTTAGTTACGTGCATTCCGTCACCGTTTAAACTGCCCTGTCAATCACCGTCACAGTTCAAATCCTCCACATTCAATTTCATTTCCTACTGTATCAGAGAGAAATGTAGTCGCACGTTGATCTGCCATTCGTGGGTCTTTAATGCAGAGACTCTCCTCATGTGTTTGCAATTTAAATATAATGATGCATTTAAAAGTTAATGGCCAAACGTATCATTACAAAAGTTCACAATGCTGTTGCAGGTGAAATATAATGTGGATAACATTGAATAAATATCTTTTCGTCAGGTTAAATACTGATAATTGATCACTCAAGCCCCTTTACCTAAACCTCTATACTTAACCGTCGGACTCGCACATCTGTCATGTTTGTAGTTTTTTAACACTTTCTATCAGCGTTTGTAGTTCTAATCGAATCCTCGTCCAACTCGCAATGGGTTGTGGGTAATATCAGCTGTTAGAGTGTGCGTCGATCTGCACTTCGAATTCTGACCGGAAATAGTAGACCCTCCGGGTATCTTTGGAATACTCATTTCAACATACTACGATTTGGGACGTACTAATTCTATTTTCGAATACTATTTAGGACGGATAGAATGCGAATTGGGACACACCTATGGTGACATGCTTCATGATGCAGTGCATTCTGGGAGCCATGGATGAGTTTTGTATGATGCACCCAGAATGCACTGCAGCATAAAGTATGTCACTGTTGTTGAGATTCATTCACTAATTCTTGTTGTATAAGTGAGTCGCTCTGCTAAGGGGTTTCGTGTGTGGTTTCGGTAACTTACAGGGACGGAGATATGAGCTGTGTGTCATCTGATGTTTCTAGATCCATTCACTGTTCTCCACCGGAGCAGCTCCCGTCAGTTTTGTGTTCTATGTGCGACTCAAATGCCGTGTCATGCGTGAGAGGCTGCAAAGGACATGCGACGCGAGTGCAACGGTATTAGGGTCTGGCTAGCGTGTTTACATTGAAGCTTCTGTCGGTTAATGAAGATTTGACGGATGAACTCGTGGCTCGATTGGACTCGTTGTGTCAAAAGTGATAAGACTTTTCAGTTTTATGGACGTTGTCATATTTGATATTACTTTGGTCACTGTCGCTATGGTTATTGGTAACAGAATACAGGCTTGACTCCCGTTGCACGTTTATACAGACAGTATTCGAGACGCTACTGTAAGTTGCTGTGTGAACGGGACATTTCGAGACTCACACCTGTAAGTAAATGCGGTTGTCAATCCCAAAAATTGACAGTGTGAACGTAGCCTAGTTGTCCAGTCCGGTTCTGTTCACACAGTGCGGGTTTTCCGAGAATGTGGTTGTGAGTCCTGAAAATTTACGGGTGTGAGTTTGGTTATAGAATACGGTTGTCACTCCCGTAAATAACTGAACTGTGTGAACGTAACCGTATTAAGGACTCAAATACAGGACTGACAACCGTATTCTGCTGCTGTGTAAACGTGGCCATATATTAGTCACAAGAGTGCAAAATGTTTAGTGTACAATGTGTTTTCAAAAGCCTCCAGATTATCTGATTAAAACAATCTCATGTTGTAGAATCTCAGGGCTACAATAATCAAAAATATTAACTTAATAACACATCACCCATAAGATCAGTGAATCAGGCCACTAGATGATAATTATGTCACCATCAATAGGTAGCCAAACTACCTGATCAAGTTTTCTCTTGTCTTACAAACATACAGTTACAGCAGCCAGAGAAAAAATTAATGTTAAAAAGTCAAGGGTCAAGAGCCAAACTAAAGCAAACACTGATCACCATAATAGTGACTTCAAACGAAACATTTTCAATAAAACATCAACATCTAAACCTCTGTTAATTCTCAATAAGAACTTCCGTAGATGTATGACAGAAATAAACTGGTTAGTAGTAAGTGAAGCTGGTAATGCTGTTTATGGAGTTGTCCACATCCAGTGCCCCCTGGGAAATTTGCCCCTAAAAACTTTATAAGAATGTTAGGGGATAATGTTCTAACATTTTTAGAATGTTTTTACAGAATGTTATCCTACCTTTTTGGAAAATGTTCTGGGAACAATGCCACTGAAAACATTACTAGAACAAAAAAAAAGCTAGCTGGGTGAACCATATCTAGAAACCGTGCAACCACTCAGAACACCATTGCAACCACCCAGGAGATTTAAGCAAGTACAGATCTACTTGAATAGTGAAAAAGGACCAAAATCTGCATAAACTGTTTCTCGAAATTACCTGGCTATTACAAACAGGAATATAATCTGACAATCAGGAATATAATCTGACAATAACAGTTTTATCATAAATAGTACTTCTTTTGTGCAAATCTCTCTAATTACTATTTTTCATGTAGGCCTACATGCTCATTCTATAGAATACAAACAGTAAATTTAGCTCATTTAAAGGAATAGTTCACCCAAAAATGTTCACCCAAAAATTCTTTCATCATTTACTCACCCTCAAATTGTTCCAAACCTGTGTGAATTTCTTTGTTCTGCTGAATACAAAAGTAGATATTTTGAAGAAATATCGGTAACCATTCTATATTCCATAATGCCGGTAACCAAACAGTTGATGGGTCCTATTGACTTTCAGTATTTTTTTTCCTACTATGGAAGTCAATGGGGTCCATCAACTGTTTATTTCCCTTTTAGTCAGTCACTCCGCGTTACGTCAGTGACTGACGGAATGGGGGTTTCGCTTAGAAGCCTATCACCTTCGAGTTCTACAAAACGAGCCAATGGCAAAACAATGCCATTGGTCTGCGGAATCTGCATAGAGCAACTCCGCCCCACCTCGTGGGTATATGAGGAGCTCGACAATCTCCCATTATGTTTCTGCTTCGGAGCCGAGTGTTCACTTGCCTTCTAAGCTTTCTCCTTCAAGACGAGCGACTCTCCAGTGTGTCGGTGTGACGGCGCATTCCAGCGAGTTCTGCATTCCTGTCTGATCTGTGCAGTGATCTAACACAGCGTGTGTGTTCTCCCTGGGTGCTTCGGCATTTCTGCAGAGTCTTCCTCGGACCACACCCCCCTCTAGCACATTGCAACCCGTGGTGTTGCCAGGTGAGGTCGCTGGTTCGTCCTGTGGTGGGCCCAGCGTCTCATTCGGTCAGGTGATGTCCACTTGTGTGGTCCAGGAACGCCATTTATGGCTCAACCTGGCAGATATGCGAGAGGCTGAGCGGACCAAGTTCCTCAGCTCTCCTACAGTGTGGAGAAGTATTTGATACACTGCCGATTTTGCAGGTTTGCCCACTTACAAAGCATGTAGAAGTCTGTAATTTTTATCATAGGTACTCTTCAACTGTGAGTGACGGAATCTAAAACAAAAATCAAGAAAATCACATTGTATGATTTTTAAGTAATTAATTTGCATTTTATTGCATGACATAAGTATTTGATACATCAGAAAAGCAGAACTTAATATTTGGTACAGAAACCTTTGTTTGCAATTACAGAGATCATACGTTTCCTGCAGTTCTTGACCAGGTTTGCACACACTGCAGCAGGGATTTTGGCCCACTCCTCCATACAGACCTCCAGATCCTTCAGGTTTCGGGGCTGTCGCTGGGCAATACGGACTTTCAGCTCCCTCCAAAGATTTTCTATTGGGTTCAGGTCTGGAGACTGGCTAGGCCACTCCAGGACCTTGAGATGCTTCTTACGGAGCCACTCCTTAGTTCCCCTGGCTGTGTGTTTCGGGTCGTTGTCATGCTGGAAGACCCAGCCACGACCCATCTTCAGTGCTCTTACTGAGGGAAGGAGGTTGTTGGCCAAGATCTCGTGATACATGGCCCCATTCATTCTCCCCTCAATACGGTGCAGTCGTCCTGTCCCCTTTGCAGAAAAGCATCCCCAAAGAATGATGTTTCCACCTCCATGCTTCATGGTTGGGATGGTGTTCTTGGGGTTGTACTCATCCTTCTTCTTCCTCCAAACACGGCGAGTGAAGTTTAGACCAAAAAGCTCTATTTTTGTCTCATCAGACCACATGACCTTCTCCCATTCCTCCTCTGGATCATCCAGATGGTCATTGGCAAACTTCAGACGGGCCTGGACATGAGCTGGCTTGAGCAGGGGGATCTTGTGTACGCTGCAGGATTTTAATCCATGATGGCGTAGTGTGTTACTAATGGTTTTCTTTGAGACTGTGGTCCCAGCTCTCTTCAGGTCATTGACCAGGTCCTGCCGTGTAGTTCTGGGCTGATCCCTCACCTTCCTCATGATCATTGATGCCCCACGAGGTGAGATCTTGCATGGTGCCCCAGACCGAGGGAGATTGACCGTCATCTTGAACTTCTTCCATTTTCTAATAATTGCCAAGCTGCTTGCCTATTGTCCTGTAGCCCATCCCAGCCTTGTGCAGGTCTACAATTTTATCCCTGATGTCCTTACACAGCTCTCTGGTCTTGGCCATTGTGGAGAGGTTGGCGTCTGTTTGATTGAGTGTGTGGACAGGTGTCTTTTATACAGGTAACGAGTTCAAACAGGTGCAGTTAATACAGGTAATGAGTGGAGAACAGGAGGGCTTCTTAAAGAAAAACTAACAGGTCTTTGAGAGCCGGAATTCTTACTGGTTGGTAGGTGATCAAATACTTATGTCATGCAATAAAATGCAAATTAATTATTTAAAAATCATACAATGTGATTTTCTGGATTTTCATGCGGCGCAATGCCTCGCTGCTCTCATCCCCCTCTGTCGCCAGACTCCTGTCAGAGGTGGCCGCCGCGGAACGTTCGTCCTTCCCTGGCCTCCTATGGCAGGACGCGGAACATGACCCTGCCCCCACCTCGGGACGCTCCGCCTTCCACGTCTGGGCCAGTCATTCCGCTTCACTGCCCCATTGTGGGTACGTCTGTGGTTCACATTACCCCGCTGGTTCAGTTTTTGGGAGCCTGGCTAGAGTTTCCAAATCTGTCCCGCTGGCTCGCTCGAACGATCAGGCTCGGCTATGCGATTCAGTTTGCACTTCTCCTCCCCGCTTTCGGGGAGTCCGCTATACCATGGTGGGTGGCAATGCCCCTATCATGCGTGTGGAGGTCGACACCCTACTGGCGAAGGGTGCGATCGAGACCGTCCCTCCAGCCAAGATGAAGTCCGGCTTCTACAGCCCCTACTTCATTGTACCCAAGAAGAGCGGTGGGTTACCCTTCACAGGCTTCCATTCAAGATGTTGACAGCCAAATGCATTTTCGAATGCATTCGTCTGTTGGATTGGTTTGCAGCGATCGACCTGAAGGACGCATACTTTCATGTCTCCATTCTTCCTCGACACAGACCGTTTCTACGGTTTGCTTTCGATGGGCAGGCATACCAGTACACGGTACTCCCATTGGGTTAGCCCTGTCTCCTCGTGTCTTCACGAATGTCGTCGAGGCAGCCCTTGTGCCACTGAGGCAACACGGGGTTCGCATCCTGAACTATCTCGACGACTGGTTGATACTGGCTCACTCTCGAGATCAGGTTTGCGAACACAGGGACCTGGTGCTCCAGCACCTCGCCTGTCTGGGCCTTCGGGTTAACTGGGAAAAGAGCAAACTCTCCCCCGTGCAGAGGATCTCTTTTCTCGGTATGGAAATCGACTCGGTCGCCATGTAAGCGCAGCTTACGAGCGAGCGCTCGCAGTCACTGCTGACTTGCCTGAGTCAATTCGAGGGCAAGAGTGCGGTTCCAGTGAAGTTATTTCAGAGGCTCCTGGGGCATATGGCATCCGCAGCCGCGGTCACGCAGCTCAGACTGCTTTATATGAGACCGCTTCAGCGCTGGCTTCGCGATCGAGTCCCGAGATGGGCATGGCAACAGGGCACACTCTGGGTGCTAGTCACTCGGGCCTGCCGTCAACCTCGTAGTCGAACCTCTCTTTTCTACGGGCCGGAGTGCCCTTCCAGGCATGTTGTTGTCTCAACAGATGCCTCCACCATGGGTTGGGGTCCCATGTGCAATGGACATGGTGCCGTGGGCTCCTGGACAGGACCCCAGTGCCTATGGCATGTCAATTGCCTCGAGTTGCTGGCCGTACGTCTAGCCCTGCACCGTTTCCGGATGCTGCTGAAGGACAAGCATGTACTGGTCCATTCAGTGGGGTGAGGTGGTGGTCTAGTGGGTTAAACCACTAAACTGATACGCAGAAGGTTGCTGGTTCGATGCCACCACGTCTCTGTTCCCTCCTTCAGGGAATGAGAGTTACATACGTAACCAAGACGTTCCCTTTCAGTCAGTCATTCCGCGTTATCTCCCTGTGCCACAACCGCTGTACCGGCCATGGTGCTCAGCTTTGGCTCCTCAGCAGGTAACATAATGCGAGATTGCACATGCAGCTCATTATATACCCACGAGGTGGGGCGGAGTTGCGCTATGCAAATTCCGTAGACCCATGGCATTGTTTTGCCATTGGCTCGTTTGTAGAACTCGAAGGTGATAGGCTTCTAAGCGAAACCCCCATTCCGTCAGTCACTGACGTAACGTCTCTGTTCTCTCCTTCAGGGAACGAGGGTTACATACGTAACCGAGACGTTCCCCATATTCTTCAAAATATCTTCTTTTGTGTTCAGCAAAAGAAAGAAATTCACACAGGTTTGGAACAACTTGAGGGTGAGTAAATGATAAAAGAATTTTAATTTTGGGGTGAACTATTCCTTTAACTGTAGGTTTGGCCACATTAACAAAAAGGTTCATTGTCCATTCTTAATTAGCTATCACATGACGTAACAATTCCTTTTTAAATGACTGGATTTCGCCCTCAAAATTTCACTAAACAACGGTAAATGTGAGCACTCTTTAAGGTGAGACTTCCTTTCCTACAGCCGCCATATTAAGTGTTGCGATGCTTTTCAAAAATACAATTGATTAATTGTAGGACAGAACTACAGCTACCTTATTGAGAGTTATGATTTCTTCCATTCAAGTTAAGTCGTCACCTTTATTTATATAGTTATTTATACAATAGATTGTTTTAAAGCAGCTTTACAGTGATTAACAGGAAAATAAAGATTCAATGATGCAAAATTTGTAAAATTCAACTCTGCTGTGTTAAGTACATCAATTATGAAATTAATTCAATTAATCTATAAAGCAGTTCTGCAAAAAACAGTGATGTCAAAGTCCAGCTCATTTAGGTTCTCATCCAATAGTGTCAGTGCAGTCAAGTCAATAATATTGCTGAAAATTAAGTGTCCCCAACTAAGCAAAGCCAGAGGTGGCAAGGAACCCAAACTTCATCAGGTGACAGAAATGGAGAAAAAAAAACCATTGGAGAAAAATCACACCGTGTTTGTTCATTGGCCAGAGGATGTGATTATGAGTCAGGCTCAAGTCAGAAGCCAGATTGTGGATCGGTAGCTTTCAAAAATTTTCATCCAGTTCCTTCTGCTTGAAAATATTCATATATGTATGAGTGGATTGCTTCTGCCTTAAGGTATGGTAAAATTAGCAGATAAAATGAGGTAAAACCTTTCGTCCTCACACAAAATTTCCAGTTGCATGGATTCCTATTAAACGCCTGGATTTCGCCCACAAAAATGACGGTAAATACAACGGTAAATGTGACTGCAGTCACAGTGTGTAGTCACTGGTTTTACACAAGTTAGCATCACTCACATGTATTCAAGGTTTTCACCAGTTTTGATAATGCATAATTTCAAAGTGTGACCTTTCAGAATGGCTGGAATCATATATACAGTAAACAGTATATATATATATACAGTGGGGAGAACAAGTATTTGATACACTGCTGATTTTGCAGGTTTTCCTACTTACAAAGCATGTAGAGGTCTGTAATTTTTATCATAGGTACACTTCAACTGTGAGAGACGGAATCTAAAGCAAAAATCCAGAAAATCACATTGTATAATTTTTAAATAATTAATTTGAATTTTATTGCATGACATAAGTATTTGATCACCTACCAACCAGTAAGAATTCCGGCTCTCACAGACCTGTTAGTTTTTCTTTAAGAAGCCCTCCTGTTCTCCACTCATTACCTGTATGAACTGCACCTGTTTGAACTCGTTACCTGTATAAAAGACACCTGTCCACACACTCAATCAAACAGACTCCAACCTCTCCACAATGGCCAAGACCAGAGAGCTGTGTAAGGACATCAGGGATAAAATTGTAGACCTGCACAAGGCTGGGATGGGCTACAGGACAATAGGCAAGCAGCTTGGTGAGAAGGCAACAACTGTTGGCACAATTATTAGAAAATGGAAGAAGTTCAAGATGACGGTCAATCTCCCTCGGTCTGGGGCACCATGCAAGATCTCACCTCGTGGGGCATCAATGATCATGAGGAAGGTGAGGGATCAGCCCAGAACTACACGGCAGGACCTGGTCAATGACCTGAAGAGAGCTGGGACCACAGTCTCAAAGAAAACCATTAGTAACACACTACACCGTCATGGATTAAAATCCTGCAGCGCACGCAAGGTCCCCCTGCTCAAGCCAGCGCATGTCCAGGCCCGTCTGAAGTTTGCCAATGACCATCTGGATGATCCAGAGGAGGAATGGGAGAAGGTCATGTGGTCTGATGAGACAAAAATAGAGCTTTTTGGTCTAAACTCCACTCGCCGTGTTTGGAGGAAGAAGAAGGATGAGTACAACCCCAAGAACACCATCCCAACCGTGAAGCATGGAGGTGGAAACATCATTCTTTGGGGATGCTTTTCTGCAAAGGGGACAGGACGACTGCACTGTATTGAGGGGAGGATGGATGGGACCATGTATCGCGAGATCTTGGCCAACAACCTCCTTCCCCCAGTAAGAGCATTGAAGATGGGTCGTGGCTGGGTCTTCCAGCATGACAACGACCCGAAACACACAGCCAGGGCAACTAAGGAGTGGCTCCGTAAGAAGCATCTCAAGGTCCTGGAGTGGCCTAGCCAGTCTCCAGACCTGAACCCAATAGAAAATCTTTGGAGGGAGCTAAAAGTCCGTATTGCCCAGCGACAGCCCTGAAACCTGAAGGATCTGGAGAAGGTCTGTATGGAGGAGTGGGCCAAAATCCCTGCTGCAGTGTGTGCAAACCTGGTCAAGAACTGCAGGAAACGTATGATCTCTGTAATTGCAAACAAAGTTTTCTGTACCAAATATTAAGTTCTGCTTTTCTGATGTATCAAATACTTATGTCATGCAATAAAATGCAAATTAATTATTTAAAAATCATACAATGTGATTTTCTGGATTTTTGTTTTAGATTCCATCACTCACAGTTGAAGAGTACCTATGATAAAAATTACAGACTTCTACATGCTTTGTAAGTGGGCAAACCTGCAAAATCGGCAGTGTATCAAATACTTGTTCTCCCCACTGTATATATATATATATATATATATACATGAATACAACATGAAGGATGAAAATAAGCCTTCATAAATCCTAAATTGCCCTTGAAATGGTTTCAAGGATGTCCTGCCATTAAATAATGTTTGGATTTAACCTGCTAGGACTTGTCTATTTGACGTCCTGCCTCAAGTTGCCCTAGGCCGATGTTGGTTGCTAGGCAACTTCGCTTACCAATTCCCCTGACATCTTTCGATCAGTTGAACTTCTCTCCTCTGTGAGGTGGGCTCTACTGTTTCTGCAAACTCACTCACCCACGTTCTCCCACACACAGCACATGGAGCGCACAGTTTTGGGTTTAAGAATCATTATGTAAGGCTGCTATCATTTATTTTCTCATTTTTAGCTGGCATTTCAGTGAAGAATATGTGTGTGAAATGCTTTCAGGAGGTTTCAAGGAATAGTTTTTGTGTGAAAAATTCCACCATTTACTCACCCTCATGTCATTCCAAACATGTATGACTTTCTTTCTTCTGCGGAATACAATAGGAGAAAATTCGAAAAATGTGCGACCTCATGTAGCCCCACCCCTTTTTAGGGCTGTGTTCGTTGTGTTCAGTCTTCTGGTTTGTATTCCCACAGCATAAGCGCAAAATTTACAGATTTATGAATGAACCGCTCGTTTTAAAATCTTCTCGGTCTACTGACATTTGTTATGATATACAGTGGGGAGAACAAGTATTTGATACACTGCTGATTTTGCAGGTGTTCCTACTTACAAAGCATGTAGAGGTCTGTAATTTTTATCATAGGTACACTTCAACTGTGAGAGACGGAATCTAAAACAAAAATCCAGAAAATCACATTGTATGATTTTTAAATAATTAATTTGCATTTTATTGCATGACATAAGTATTTGATCACCTACCAACCAGTAAGAATTCCAGAAAAACTCACAGACCTGTTAGTTTTTCTTTATGAAGCCCTCCTGTTCTCCACTCATTACCTGTATTAACTGCACCTGTTTGAACTCGTTACCTGTATAAAAGACACCTGTCCACACACTCAATCAAACAGACTCCAACCTCTCCACAATGGCCAAGACCAGAGAGCTGTGTAAGGACATCAGGGATAAAATTGTAGACCTGCACAAGGCTGGGATGGGCTACAGGACAATAGGCAAGCAGCTTAGTGAGAAGGCAACAACTGTTGGCGCAATTATTAGAAAATGGAAGAAGTTCAAGATGACGGTCAATCTCCCTCGGTCTGGGGCACCATGCAAGATCTCACCTCGTGGGGCATCAATGATCTTGAGGAAGGTGAGGGATCAGCCCAGAACTACACGGCAGGACCTGGTCAATGACCTGAAGAGAGCTGGGACCACAGTCTCAAAGAAAACCATTAGTAACACACTACGCCGTCATAGATTAAAATCCTGCAGCGCACGCAAGGTCCCCCTGCTCAAGCCAGCTCATGTCCAGGCCCCTCTGAAGTTTGCCAATGACCATCTGGATGATCCAGAGGAGGAATGGGAGAAGGTCATGTGGTCTGATGAGACAAAAATAGAGCTTTTTGGTCTAAACTTCACTCGCCGTGTTTGGAGGAAGAAGAAGGATGAGTACAACCCCAAGAACACCATCCCAACCGTGAAGCATGGAGGTGGAAACATCATTCTTTGGGGATACTTTTCTGCAAAGGGGACAGGACGACTGCACCGTATTGAGGGGAGGATGGATGGGGCCATGTATCGCGAGATCTTGGCCAACAACCTCCTTCCCTCAGTAAGAGCATTGAAGATGGGTCGTGGCTGGGTCTTCCAGCATGACAACGACCCGAAACACACAGCCAGGGCAACTAAGGAGTGGCTCCGTAAGAAGCATCTCAAGGTCCTGGAGTGGCCTAGCCAGTCTCCAGACCTGAACCCAATAGAAAATCTTTGGAGGGAGCTGAAAGTCCGTATTGCCCAGCGACAGCCCCGAAACTTGAAGGATCTGGAGAAGGTCTGTATGGAGGAGTGGGCCAAAATCCCTGCTGCAGTGTGTGCAAACCTGGTCAAGAACTACAGGAAACGTATGATCTCTGTAATTGCAAACAAAGGTTTCTGTACCAAATATTAAGTTCTGCTTTTCTGATGTATCAAATACTTATGTCATGCAATAAAATGCAAATTAATTACTTAAAAATCATACAATGTGATTTTCTGGATTTTTGTTTTAGATTCCGTCTCTCACAGTTGAAGAGTACCTATGATAAAAATTACAGACTTCTACATGCTGTGTAAGTGGGCAAACCTGCAAAATCGGCAGTGTATCAAATACTTGTTCTCCCCACTGTAAGTAAATCCACTTCACCAGCTAATTACTCTTCTACGGTAGAAATATAGATATATATAGAACTAACATAAATATAGAAGTTGAAAGACAAAATTTAAAGATGGCTGCGTGCTTGAACTCTGGTGCATAAAGTCTGTACAGTTACAATGAATGGGGACTAGAGCTGTCAAGCTTAACACCACATTTTTTTAGCCAATTGTTTTAGACTTTGAATAAAGATGCATGGACCACTTTTATGATAGCTATTTCATATTTTTGCATCTTTTTTGAGGCTTCAAAGCTCTAGTCCCCATTAATTTTCATTGCATTGAAAAAACTTCAAAACTTCATCTTTTGTTCCATGGATGGAAGTCATGTGAACAGGCGAAAAAATAACAATTTTAATTTTTAGGAACTAACATGTTTGTTACTTGTAGCAAAATAATTGTTAACTGAAATAAAATATTATATTTCAGCTAGTTGCCATTGCAACATTTCTCAGTTCCGTTTAATTTATCTTGAAGTACTAAAATAACTAAAACGAAATAAACTAAAACTAATAAATAAAAACTATGGCCTGGTTTCACAGACAGGGCTTAGATTAATCCAGGATTAGGCCTTAGTTTAATTAGGGCATTTAAGTAGCTTTTATAAACGTGCCTTGGAAAAAAAAAACATTACTGGTGTGAATCTCAAGACAAAACACAGACATATTTTAAGCATTCAGTTAAAACAGCTCAAACATGCATTTTAGTCTTAGACTAGGTTTAAAGTCTAGGTGAAAATCAAGTTTTTAATGTTGTTTATGTGTCTATGTGGTGTTTTTAATATGCCTCAAGACAAACCATGTGCAAATTCATAAGTCAACACCATTTCTGAGTATTTTCTCTTTAAAACTGCAGTGAACCAAAGACAAAAACAAGGTTTGAAATCGCTGGTGTTTCTGACGTCACAAACTACATTGTAACCAATCACGTCAATGTGTGGGCGGGCTTTAGCATATCATTAACTATTCTCTGAAGCAGGGGAGTCTCAAGAGAAGCCAGGTTATTCCCGTAAATGTTTCTGTTGATGTGAAAAATCGGGTACTTAGAGAAATATAGCGGATGTATAGAATTATGTATATGATGTATATTTCAATGTTATGATGAACTATATGTATTTCTCCACTGACGTTCTAACATGTTCAAAGCGTTTCTAAGATGCTGATTTTTAGAAGGCAGACTGAGATGGCGAACGGGAACATGGTTTGTGTAACATTAGCAACACATTATTAGCTGTTTGATAACGTAGTCAAGCAAAAGGCTAATCATATTAATTGCCGTTATGTGTCTGATGTTGTAAAGAGTGATACCATTGTGCAGCATTTACTACAGTAACTTGAGTAAAGTTGAGTGAGTGGATCTCTAAGCTGCTGTGAGTGAGTGGAGGCGGGGCTCATTTGCATATTAATGAGTCTGCATGTACTAAATGAAGCAAGGGTGTAGAGTTACATTCAAGCTATTTTAAGGCATGACGTTTTTTTTTTTTTTTTTACATGAAAAACATTTAAATATGTCATTTTGGTGATAAAAGATGAGTTTTAAGGGATACAGTTATTGACTACAGCGGGACTTTAAGCTTTGTCTGTGAAGCCGGGCATAAATATATAAAAAAAACTGATGAAAATGAGAAAAAAACATGATCAATGACAATTTTTTAAAATCAAAATTACTAAAACTTTCAAATCAAAGTGAAATAGAAAATATAAAAATAAAATCTAATTCAAAATATTAATAAAAAATAAAATAGTATATCAAATCATATTTTATGATTGTTCAGTTCACAAGTACTGTATAATGCCACACATGTATTGTTGAAATCTGTTATTGTCCTATCTGTTTTAGGAAAGGCATGCCGATAACCTCATTCAGAACCAGCACTACCAGGTAATGGCATTTGGCTGTACCCATCACATCTTGGCATCCATGTCACAAATCCGTTTCCCAGCATGCTGTTAGATTCAAACCTTGCTGTTAATATGGTAACAAATGCCAACAGTTTATTTAAATGAGAAAACAAACGTTAGCCTATGGGCATCATGCATATTAATGACTTATTAGAGCTTTGCAAGCCATTTAATTTGCATGCTTTTTATAAAGTTCTAGGTGCTTACAAAGAAACAAATCATGAGATTTCATTTTTTTTTAAATAAATAATGCATGATCATGCTGAAAATATATCTTGATAGTATGTAGAAATAATGGTAATTATAATTTGTGAATATTTAATACGTGCTCTAATTGCATAACATCCTGTCCTGCTTCTTATTTTATAACCACTGGATCCCTGCTGTTTGCTAATGCATTAATACATAGCCAGACAGACTCCAGCAACCTCTGGTGCAGGTCGCGACACTGTAATGAACATCCCTTATGAAAGAACACAGCTGTCACTAAACAAGTCATAGTGAGTGTGTGAAAAGTGTGTCAAAAATGGATAAAAACACCATAAAAGAACCATAAAAATGTCACCAGTGACGTTGATGTGCTATTATGAATTCACAAGACTTGGAATGTGGAAGTCTATATGGAGTCGTATGGACTACTTTTGTGATACATTTATTGGATTTTTATTTTTTATGCTATTTTTTGAGCTTGACAGCTGTCGTTATATTAAAATCTTTTATTTTCTATGGAAAAATAATAACATACAGCATACAACAACATGAGGATGAATAAATAATGATGGAGCTGTCTTTTTTGGGGGAACTATTCCTTTAAGCAGTGTATTTTGTGAGTGTAAGGTTGTATATAATTGCTATAGACGAATGTTACTCCCAACAATGAAGAGCTGCAGTAGCGCATAATAGCTGTTATTTTGTTGTTGTGCGTAAGCTTGTTTTGAGATCCACCGCTGGCTCATTCTTTATTGGATATGCAAATTAATGCTAATGAATGCACGTTCAGATTTTCACCTCCAGCTAATACGTATGTCATGAATATGCCCAAAACTGATTTTCAGCCCTTATTAAACTGGAATTGCAAAATATGCACCTGCCAATCACATTCAAAGCCCATCACCCAGTGCAGCCACAGATCAGAGTGGTAATGTTGAGCACATACACACATCCATTACTGAACAGTTTTTTTTCTTGATTCATCCTGCACATATTGTGGAAAGTCCTTGTAAATCATTTTGAAGAGGAAAACATGGTTATTTGTATATCAGAAGGTAATATGTCAAGAGAAATGTGTGTGGTATTCATCCTGTTTGTGGCTGTTTTCAGGAGGTGATCAGAAACTTGGTAAAGCGATACGTTGCAGCCATGATCCGCAGCGCCAAAACAGACGAAGGGCTGACAGAGGAGAACTTCAAGGTGTGAGGATTTTTTTGTCATCTTTTTCCCTTTATAGACACTTACACAATTTTATAGAGGCAATGGTGATCTCATTTGTTTTTGTAAAGTGTACATTTTTGTACATTTGGATAGACACTGAAATATACAATATCAACATGGGCTACTGGCAGCATCAAAAATAAACACTTTTATGCATGGGCAATAATAATGAGATCACTTTGCCAGGTTATTAGCACATTATACAAAATGCATGTTATTTTTTATTTAGTACTGTCCTGAATAAGGTATTTTACATAAAAGATGTTTACATATCGTAAGATGGATCTCAAAATCATAGAGTCACTGCTGGAAAGAGTTCAAATATGCAAAAGATGCTGGAATTTTCAGGACCTGGAGGATTTTTTTGCAGTTTACATTGGGCTGTTTAACTGCTCAGGACAAACAAGGGACTCAAGAACAACCATCACAAAACAAAAACTGTACACAATTAAGTTGCACAACTATAGAATTAAGTTGATGTGTGGTCACAATGTATGTTCAAACATGGCTCATCCAAACCTTTGATAATATCCATTTAGCTTGATTTGAATTTCACAGTATTGTGATTTCCTTTTAGAACCTCTAAGTGTGACGTGTACCTAACCAGGCATGATATGACAAAACAACGAGAAATAAAAGCTATCCTTTCCATGTCCGAATTTCCATCCTGGATGCGACAGCACATTTTGTTGCCTGTGATGCCATCATCCATCTCCTCTTGTATATTAAACATCAAACATTTAGGAAGAGATTGGTAATGGAAGGTAATAAACTCCAGATATGGCACATCCCTAAACTTCATAAGAAAAACCATAAGGACACTTAAGAATGAGAAGTTATGAAGATAAATCCCGTAACGTTGGAATATTTCCTGTAATTAGCTCTGGTAATTGAATTCTGTTTCTCTGCATTCAGGAACTGAAGCAGGACATCTCCAGTTTCCGCTACGAAGTTCTTGACCTGCTGGGCAACCGTAAACCACCGCGCCGCACATACTCTTCCAGTAGTGAGGCCACTCAGCAGGACGAAACAGCTGAGCTTGAGGAAGAAGAGGATGAGGAGGCAGATGGGCTCGGAGGACACCGATGTGGGGATGGGGGAGAGTCAGCCAGATACAAAGCATCTACGTCCTTTTCCCAATGTTACAGAAGTAACCGAGAGTCCCATTTCAGCGTATCGACCCTGTTCAAGTCCATGTCGGGACCGGCTAGAGAAAGACTGGAAAGCAATGGCCTAAGGAAGAACCTATCCCACCCCTCAGCATTTGCGCGGACCGGTAGCCGCATGCTGCACTTTTCACGCTCCAAGAAAAACTCTTTGCAACGTTTGGGAACGCTGATGTCGCGCATGAACGGACACGTCCCGGATCCGCATGCGGAGACCCCAGGAGTTCAGCAGTCCCCATACAGCGTCTCAGACAGGGTACCGCAAACATCTTGGCACGACCCCCAGACACTGTCAAAGGTAACACAGAGCGATATGCACCTGCACACGCTGGGATTGGGACCCTCTGAGACTGAACATAACCCAATGCAGGCCACATCTCAACGGGCTAACAGCAGGGACAGTCTCCTCCTCCGGCCGCCCAGCCACTCGCTGCCCCCGCTGCACTGTGCTTCCAGCTTGACCGCCTCCAGCGCCCAACTCTTGGCCTCCAGTGATGATCTGTGCCATGGCTGGACGGGACCCTGTGACAGTTTAGGCTCCTCCAGCTGGGAACAAGAGGAGTCTGTTACGACACAGCTCTAGAGGCAGTAGCGAAGTCAGCCTACTATGGCCTTTTCACAGCTTAAGGCGATTGGTTCAAAAAGTTTGACAATAGTAAAGGGCCTATAACACTCATACTTTAGCATCTTTATGCTTTGCTCACATTGGATCTTATTCACTCAACACCAACAAAACAAATTGTGTAAAAACGTTCATAAAACCTCAATGCAAGTAACAATGCGACCATTTACGTAATGTGTATTTATGTATTTATGTGTTCCAAATTATTTGAAAAATTTGTTCCACTTGTGTTTATTGATTGAGGTCCATAGTCTTTAACCACTGGGACTTTATATTCAAAGGTGAAGCATGTAATTTCTGCAATAAAAATTAATGACTCATATAATAATAATAATAATAATAATAATAATAATAATAATAACACTGCTATTGGTCAGATAATAGATAGCCCTGCCCCCAAACTAACATCATTTTCAAAGCAAAATCTGCATCTGAAATCACATACTTCCCTACTATATAGTAGGCAAATTCACAGTATTCATAAAACAGTAGTTTAAAAGAACCCGGATGACCTACTACTTCCGGCGAGATTTTGAAGTGCGCATCTGATGAACACTTTACTAACCCATGATGCCACATGACAGAATTTGTGAATGGCAGTGAAGCGACACAGCTGATGCTGGTAGATCATATGACAATGACAACATGATGGATCTAACCACAGATCCTGATTCCACCAAGTGCAACATGTTCCTGGATCAACATATTTAGGTGCTTTCGCACCGGTTAGTTCTTCTAGGAACTAGCCACCAGGGTGGTTCCCCGAGAACTAAATGTTCCCCTAGGAACATTTTCCTGGTTGCATTCGCACCGCCAATAGTAACTCTGAAGTGACGTAAGCCTGTTATTTTGATGGCGCGGAGAACGCCAGAGCCTGAGCACACACACACAGCTCTCACATTCTCCGTCTTTATTAGTTTACGATCTGTTTAACAGTCCTGTCTAATACTTTATTAGGTAGAACTGTTATACAAAGAAAGTAGACAGTATATGACTGTCTCATGTGGTTAATATCCAATGTCGTTAGCTTAGCAGAAATACATAATCATGTTTCGCTTCATCACCTCAAAGTTGCGTTGGATCTTCTCTTTAGCGTAAAGGTTGAGAGGTCCATCTATCACTGTTTTCCATGTTCATAGAGTTAGTTTCTGGAGTAAATATGTGTGTAGCTTTTTTTTTTCTTAAATGGCGGGTGCTGGTGTTTCGTGTGCGTTCTTCGGCCAATCAGCGTACTGGTAGTTCCTATTGTGCTGGGTTAGACCCTACTCTGAAGTAGGAGCTGAATTAGTTTCCCCAAAAGGAGTTCCTAGAATTAAAATCGCTCCTAGTTCCTGCAGTGCGAACACGCCAAAATCCGGGTACTTTCGCCAATAGTTCTAGGAACTCTAGGAACTATTGAAAGGTTCCTCCAGTGCGAAAGCCCCTTTTGTTGATTATGGAACAAGAATTTGAGGGACAAGTTTACAGCTCATGTCAAGTTTAGGCTTAAAACCAGGGTTAAGTGCTTCTACATCAGTGTTATTCACCTATCATTTAGGTAGGGTCAGGTTAGGGATAGGATTACATTTTCAGACAGGAATGTTGTTCCAGGATCAACAAGTAATGTTAACCCATCTAACTCAGCAAAATCAGGATGTGCGTCTGGATTACATGCATACTAAACATATTCATGCTATACAGAACTTACTCTCTTAAGTAATAATTTAAAAAGTACCAACTCAGAGTATGGGATTTCGGGCACTGCCATGTTCTATATAGTATGTATGCGTGTAGTACATACTACATCCGCCTTGTTGGCATCGTCATGTGATCTACGACATCTTCCTCACCATTTACGAATCCTCTCCCATGGCCTCATGGAATAGTAAAGTGTCTATCTATGCATACTTCAAAATCTCAGCAGAAGTAGCAAGTCATCAGGATATTTGTTTTATGAATACTGCCAATTTGTATGTACAACTAATTTGATGTACTGCCTCTCGCATACTATTAGCAGGGAAGTAGGCATATTCCGATGCAGGAACTGCATAAGTTTTCAGGGAAATCAACTTGAATGTCTTAAGCTGGCTTTTCACTGCACACAATATACAACTTTACATACAACTTTAGGAATTCGCCCTTTAGTGGCAGTCGCAATTAACTTGTTGGATCTCCGCAAGCATTTACCCTCACCATGAAGGAACAAATAATCCAATACAAATATACTGTAGGACAAATGACCACCTGTATTTTTGGATAAAACATACAGAGACAAACTTAAAGTATGAATATTAAATAATTATTTCCTTCTTTATCAATAATATTATCACACTTGACAGTTAGTATTAAAGTATTAATAATTTTAATGCATATTGGATTGATTTGAATGCATCACATTTGGTCGATGTGTCGCATGCGGTCTAGTTTTTTTTCCCCCTAATTGTATTCGAAAATTATGCATCCGCAGATAACTGGCTACCCATGCAATCTCTGTGACTCTCCATAGGAAATGAACGAATTCCAGTCTGTTGGACAATATTTGTTGTGTGCAGTGCAAAGGCGGATTGACTTAGTTGATCAGCACAGGAGAAATTTGAGAATCCAAAAAAAAATAAATAAATAAATAAATGCAATTCCCTTTAAATGTAAACATTTGCTATACTGACATCTATGTTGCCACCTCCTGTGGCTTCAATGTTTTGTCCTTTTTATTTGAATTGTGTTAGTTTTGTGTGCAAAACTATAATGTCAGAATGTAATATCCCAAAGAAAGCAAAAAATGTATACATTTCTGAGCTCTTCAAAACATGCTTAAGGGTGTATCCGAACAACTTTCATAGAACATGCAATATTTATTATTATTTCAAGTATTTGTTCTGTGGGAGGTGTTCTTCAGATCAAAGACTAGATATACAACGATGGTTCACTCGTATTACCATGAATGGGGGAAACTGCAATGTGCAATATGGCGGAAACGTCCCACCTTCTTATAATAAATGAGCCAATTAGCAGTTGGTAAAGTCATTGCATCACTTCAGTTGCCGTTAGAAGCTCCAGTTTCCTAAAGAAACCTAAGACTCACACTTAGGACTGCACATGCGCATTGATTTGACCAACCAGAAATATGTTTTTTTTTAATGCCATTTGAGCAAAAGAAAAAACATTTGTGAGACAGTTCATGTCAAATTTTATTGGTGACTTCAAATATGAATTTAAATCACAAGCTTGGTGAACAGCTTTGGAGAATTTGTTGTTTCCCCATTCAAAGAGACAGGAGCTGTACTTGCATAACTGAAATGGCCGCCGAGTGAAATGACTTTCCTTAAAGGGACTTTGGTACAGATGCACCCTTTACAAAAGTAGCAACCTTCTCATACAAATCCATCTGATGTAAAAACCTGTTTATAAATGTTCATTTCGCAAAGCTTAAAAATTAAATGTTTTTAACCTTCACTTCAGATTTTAGACACAGCGCGCCGCATGCTCAGTTCTGCTGTGATGTTTTTCAGTGTTAATGCTAGTGCAATATTTTTGAAAACAAGCTTAAACTGCAGACTTTAAGAGCACGTATGGAAAGTCCATTTATTGACTGACCATGAAGTGACATTTTAGTATCAGAAAATAGAGGTAACAGAATGGAGACCTTAAGATATATGCATCTTTGAAATACACTTACATCTACATCTAACATAAATGTTTATAAAGGGCACCAAATGATTTCAAATGAAGCTTAAAATATGCTACAAAAATTATGCATCTGTGAGACTGGTAATATATATATAGTTTTGTTTTTTTTTCTACAGATGTTTTATAGCAAAATAGGGAGTTGGCTCCAAAAAAACAAAAAAAAAAAACAACGCATGACCTAATATTTAGAGTTTGTGTGGAAGATAATCACTGGGAGCTACTGTAGATTTAGTTTACCTCATGGCTGGTCTTCATCATACTCTGAGACTCTGAACCCGTCACAAATAATATATCAGATCTATTCTACACTTTCTCTTGTGGGCTGGTAATCTCTTACTTGTGTTGCTTTATCATGGTATTCATTTATGCTGTCAGTCATCAACAGTAAATTCTAAAATTCTTTTGTAAACTTTATTTTCTAACAAATTATTTTTCTATATTCTTTTTCTGACTTAAAGGCAGATATTTGTTACACTTCATGTAGAACTATGAGATTTTTATACCTTGATTTGCAATAGAGGCGTCAGTGGTTTTCTATTTCATTTCTTTTTGTTTGTGGTCACTAAATAAATCATATCTGGGTTAACATCTGTAATAATTGAAATCGCACTGTAAGTCACTCTGGAAGTCATCTTTAAAGTAGGGTGACCAGACATCCCCATTTTCCAGGGACAGTCCCGGTTCTCAGTGTGCTGTCTCAAGGAAAAAGACCGCTGCAACTACACTGATTACATGAAGAATTTAACCTGAACGAGAACAATTATCAAAAAAGACAGTTAGCATGAGACTACCTTGAAACTGACAACTATTCATGTTAAATTAGGGTGTTTACACGACAACAATGTACTAAAAACAGAGTTGTAAAGAGTACCTAAAAACCATACTTAGAAGTACAGATACCTTACAGCGAAAATTACTCCATTACAAGTTACAAGTCACCAATTGCAATAGCGGAGACTGCGAGCCAGGCCTTCTCATCCAACATCAGTCCCTGACCTCACAAATGTGCTTCTAGAAGAATGGTCAAATTCCCATTAACACACTCATAAACCTTGTGGAAAGCCTTCCCAGAAAAGCTGAAGCTGTTATAGCTGCAAAGGGTGGGCCAACTCCATATTAAACCCTACGGATTAAGAATGGGATGTCATTAAAGTTCATGTGCATGTAAAAGGCAGACGTCCCAAAACTTTTGGCAATATAATATACAGTGCATCTAGAAAGTATTCACAGCGCTTCACATTTTGTTATGTTACAGCCTTATTCCAAAATTGATTAAATTCGTAATTTTTTCCCTCAAACCCTCTACAAACAATACCCCATAATGACAATGTGAAAAGTTTGTTTGAAATCTTTGCAAATTTATTAAAAATAAAAAACGAAAAAAAAAAAAAATCACATGTACACAATAAATAAATAAAAAATTCACAAGTATGTATAAGTATTCACAGCCTTTGCTCAATACTTTGTTGAAGCACCTTTGGCAACAATTACAGCCTCAAGTCTTTTTGAGTATGATGCTACAAGCTTGGCACACCTATTTTTAGGCAGTTTCTCCCACTCTTCTTTGCAGGACCTCTCAAGCTCCATCAGGTTGGATGGGGAGTGTCGGTGCACAGCCATTTTCAGATCTCTCCAGAGATGTTCAGTTGGGTTCAAGTCTGGGCTCTGGCTGGGCCACTCAAGGACATTCACAGAGTTGTCCCGTAGCTACTCCTTTGTTATCTAGGCTGTGTGCTTAGGGTCATTGTCCTGTTGGAAGATGAACCTTCACCCCAGTCTGAGGTCCAGAGCGTTCTGGAGCAGGTTTTCATCAAGGATGTCTCTGTACATTGCTGCATTCATCTTTCCCTCGATCCTGACTAGTCTCCCAGTTCCTGCAGCTGAAAAACATCCCCACAGCATGATGCTGCCACCACCATGCTTCACTGTAGGGATGGTATTGGCCAGGTGATGAGCGGTGCCTGGTTTCCTCCAGACATGACGCTTGCCATTCAGGCCAAAGAGTTCAATCTTAGTTTCAAAATTTTGTTTCTCATGGTTTGAGAGTACTTCAGGTGCCTTTTAGCAAACTCCAGGTGGGCTGTCATGTGCCTTTTACTGAGGAGTGGCTTCCATCTGGCCACTCTACCATACAGGCCTGATTGGTGGAGTGCTGCAGAGATGGTTGTTCTCCTGGAAGGTTCTCCCGGAAGGTTCTCCTCTCTCCACAGAGGAATGCTGGAGCTCTGTCAGAGTGACCATCGGGTTCTTTGTCACCTCCCTGACTAAGGCCCTTCTCCCCCCATCGCTCAGTTTGGCCGGGCGGCCAGCTCTAGGAAGAGTCCTGGTGGTTCCAAACTTCTTCCATTTACGGGATAGAGGCCACTGTGCTCATTGGGACCTTCAATGCTGCAGACATTTTTCTGTACCCTTCCCCAGATCTGTGCCTTGATACAATCCTGTCTTGGAGGTCTACAGACAATTCCTTGGACTTCATAGCTTGGTTTGTGCTCTGACATGCACTGTTAACTGTGGGATCTTAAACTGAATTTACTACAGGTGGATCAAGTTGTAGAAACATCTCAAGGATGATCAGTGGAAACAGGATGCACCTGAGCTCAATTTTGAGTGCCATGGCAAAGGCTGTGAATACTTGTGTACATGTGATTTTTTTTTAATAAATTTGCAAAGATTTCAAACAAACTTCTTTCGAATTGTCATTATGGGGTATTGTTTGTAGAATTTTGAGGAAAATAATGAATTTAATCCATTTTGGAATAAGGCTGTAACAACAAAATGTGGAAAAAGTGAAGCGCTGTGAATACTTTCCAGATGCACTGTAAACCGACTGTGTTTACATGAATGCTCAGATTGATATATTTTTGTACGTATCTGACCATTTAGCTGCACACAGAAAACTACATGTCAGTGTGCGAATACTGAATGAGTTCTCTTTCGTGGAGTATTGCATTTTTAACTCTTTTTAACATAAAACATGTCCCGCTCTTTATTAATCATCCATCCATGTTCCTTTATTGCTCTGTGTCTAACTCCTGCCAACTAAAAGCTTCATGGATATATTTGCTTACCGCAGTATACAAAGGATATAGAAAAGGTTAAATCGATTCACACTTTATATAAATCGTCACAACATAGACTATATAATTTAAGCATCCAGTCCTAGCAAGCAATAATGTTTAAACGCATATGACTAGCTTAACAAAACCAACAACCGATTAATATCAAGACTGACTGGCTAATGCTATTTTTCCTCGTCATGTTCTTTTATTGCTTCACAACTGAAGGCAAATCTGAATGTTTCGTTTTAACCTTAAATTAACCTTGACATCCTCACCTTATCTTATTCCTTATTAACGCAGATAACCCGCTCACCCAATGCTAGATGGAGTCGGGCAGCTGCAGATCACCTGCATGAAAGTTGGTGTTGGGAGGCTTTAACTAGTGGACACAGGAAATCAGCAGCCTAATAAAGAATCCTTCAATATCCTTCAAAAGATCTCTTCAATATGATGGAGAAATAAAATAATGCTAAGTCAAAGCCAACTTGCACTGGACGTGCTGTTTCCGCCTCTTCACCGGCTGCAGTCATGCCCTCATCTCATATCTAAAACACCTGCAATTCACAACTACATGCAAATGCACTCACAATTGTGTAAACTAGCCTTGTTGAGGAGTTTGGGTGAGTAAGGGCAAAAGGCACAAGATGGTACCTTCAATGCCCTGTAGATGGCGATATCATTTCTTTTGTAGCAGAAATAATCTGCTGCAGAAAAAGTTAGGTGCCATGCAAAATGTAATGAGTATTTGCATTACTCATCACAAATGTATTGGAGTAAAGAGCACATATACTTATTCAAAAATATAGTCAATTAGAGAGAAAATGTTGCTAATATCTTTGATACTCAGTAAAACTACAAAGTAGCCAAAAAGATACTTAAGTACAGTAACTAATTACATTTACTTAAATACTTCACACCACTGCTAAAAACATAAGTGTTTTTCCTTTGCGTGTTTCACTTATGGCTCGTTTCCACTGAGCGGTACGGTTCAGTATGCAATTTTTGCCGTTTCCATTGTCAGAAGTTGTGAATGGTACCCTAATTCCGAACCGTACCACTTTTTTGGCACCCTTCCGTTTGGGGTACCTAGCACAGTAGTCCGGTACTAAAGGGTGGAGCTAGACTCAATCGCTACACACAACAGAGTGCTGTTGGCGGTGGAAACGCAAACCAGATCAGGGTTTAGCGTCCCGAATCGTACTGAACCGTACCGCTCAGTGGAAATGAGCCATTACAGACAACAACATTGTTAAAATGATCATTTCACATGAGAAGGGTCTGTCTGCGTCCCTCAGTACTACAAACCACACCCCTCCAAGTCACACCCAAAGTTACGCCTCCCGTCAAGAAACAAGTGTGAATGTTATTGACTAAAACAAGCTTTTGAAGTAAATTAATTTGTGTTTTATGTATGAAATGTTTGTAAGACTAACTTATATTGCGTTCGAATCTTATGAAGTATGAAAACAACAGCTATTAGTAAAAAATGCAATCAGATTAATACACACATGGTAAATATAGCTAAAAACCAACCCCAAACCTTACCCTAAACCTACCATAAAATTAAAATTTACTGTAGAGTTTTATATTTAAAATATTTTAAAAACTGAGGAAAACAAACAGGATGACATACGGCATCTGGTGATGTTATACAATCTGTATGCCTTATCACTAGGTGGCGATAGTGAAGCTTAAAAAGCGAGGAAAGTGAAGCAGAAGAATCAGTGAATCCAGAGGGAGGGGCTCTGATGACATCACGAATGGCTGTTTCATTATAGGGGGCGTAACTTGAGGTAGGGGGTGTAATTTGTAGGGGCGTGGTTTATAGTACTACAGGCCGCAGTCGGACACACTTCAAATCACATGGATCCACGAAAAGGACTAAAAATGCTGCATTATGCATCCCAGCCCAGTAGTTGACGGTGTCACTTTAGGTGCATTTCATGATGTGTAGTATAAATCATGCGAGTAGTATTCTCACACTAAAAATTTTAAATAGAAAAACACACTTTAAATACCCAGATGATGCACTTAATTAAACCCGAAAAAACTAAGGAATTTTGGACACATGCATTCAAGGTAGTGAAGTGGGAGGGACTGTCAAGACGCCGATGTTGACAAATAAAATAAAAAAACAAAAACAAATTAACCTTATAAAATAAATGCACTACACGGGTAAGTACATTGTGCATAAGTACAGTGTATAAGTGCATAGTGCGTCATTTGGGGCACAACATTTGTAAAGAAACACTACTGAACACGTAATATGCATGTGCATGACATCACCGTTTGACAAAAATCACGTGTTTGTAGTAGCACAAGTTGCCAAGTAAAGCAATTACATCCAGAAAAGTCCATCTTACATGCTAACTGCAAAATGTCCTTAGAATTGCTTTAAAGATACACACACAACCATTATAAAAGTTTGTGGACAGCACGATTTTTTTTTTACGTCTATTATGCTCATCAAAACTGCACTTGTTTGATCAAGACAGTAAAAACAGTAATATTGTGAAATATTCAGACCCACTTTATATTAGGTGGCCTTAACTACTATGTACTAACATTTAAATTAATCATTTGATACAATGCACTTATTGTGTACATACATGTTTTTACATTGTACTTACATTCTAAAAATTAGCTGCATGTAATTACATCTGTAATTAATTTCTGTAGTTACATTTATAGTTACACTGTTGACACTTCCCTTACACCTAACCCTACCCTTAAACCTATCCATACCACCACATCTGTCCCTAACTTTACCCGTATCCCACCTCAATAAAAAAAAGTGTTTTGCAATACAATATGAACACAATAAGTACACTGTACTTATATTTTGATGTAAGTACATAGTAGTTAAGGCCACCTAATATAAAGTGGGACCAAATATTCTTATAATTTAAATTAACTTTTTCATTTTAATATACTTTAACCCTCAGGTGCTCTTCGGTCATTTCTGACTGGAAAATTTTCTGTTTTGAATTTCTAAAAACCACAGCTTCATCGGAATGATATGAAACTTGGGGACCAAATTTTTGTGTGTACAATCTACAAATCAGTCACAATGCTGAAAAAAAAAAAAAAAAAAAAGTACACAGCAGTAAAGGGGTGACACATCCACTCACTCACACACACACACACACACACACACACCTACCTATGATCCACTGTGTCTGTAATACAGAGCAAAGTTTTGAGAATGTAAAATCCATTTAATAATTCAGTCATAATGCAGGAAAAGCTCACAAAAGTGAAGGGGTGACACTAAAACTTCAAGGCTGAAACTCAAACACACACACGAACTGTGCACTTGGAAGCTCAGGCTTGATCCTTCGCATCGTTCTGAGCATTTTTTTTTTTAAAATTTAACAGTTTAAAAAAAAAAAAAAAAAAAAAAAAATATTACATAAAGTGTTAATTGAATTTTTTTTTTTTTTTTTTACAAATTCTGAATAAAAAAAAAAAAAAAAAAAAGGGTAACAAAATGCTTCCTTGCGTTCTCTAACACAATGTTTAGGTTTTACTGTAATCAATGCAAAAACTAACACTTTAAAAATCACTATTTCTAACAAAAAAGAATTATCTAAAACTTGATAAGAAACAGTCTTTGAGATTGTTTAAATATATATTATATTATATTATATTATATTATATTATATTATATTATATTATATTATATTATATATATATATATATATATATATATATATATATATATATATATATATATATATTCAAAAAAAATTAAGTAAATGTGTCCACAAACAACTAGGGAATTCACAAGTCTCTCCATAGAGAGCTGTACATGCCATCTAGTGGTTACACCATGGTTCTACGTTTTCTTTCCATACTCTCACCAGATGGCACTAATCTGAAAGCTAAATCTAAATTTATTTTGAAGGCCTAGTCTCTATTTTAACCTGAAATACTGCATTAATTTAAAAAAAAAAAAAAATTAATAAAAAAAAAAAAAAAAAAAAAAAAAAAAGTATTTTCAATGGCAAAAATAAACCATAATTATTGCATAAATATTAATAAGTACCATCAAATCAATTCAAAATAAAAAATAAAAAATATTATTGAAAAAAAATAAAATTACATTGGTTTTACTGGGGTGGAGGAAGTTTGATTTTTAGGTGTCCGCTTCTGACCGGAAAGATAACAACTGCAACACCCAAATGAGGAGAACCTGAGGGTTAAATTATATGACTTTGATGTCACACACCGATCGATCTGCGCAGTGCCACTTCAACTCAAACACACCTAATCTAATACGTTGATTTGCTGCACAAGAAACATTTCTTTGTCAGGATGAAAGTTAAAAAACAGCATTAATTTGAAATAGATTATCTAACAACGTAAATTTTTGTTTCTTTCAAAATAATAAAAGTAGTGTACAGTAGTGCAGCAGTGTGTGCGTTCATAAATTTGATTTTATTTTCAATTCAGCTTGTAACCTTAAAATGGATTTGGAAACAACTTGATTTGGTTTCTTTTTTTTTTTTTTTTTTTTTTTTTTTATTTGTGCAGCTACAATAAGTGATTTTTTTTTTTTACATAGAAAAACAACAGACAATGGTTTCCTAAGGCTTGAACTCCTGGTGTGTTGCTAAACGACTACATTCTGGAAGCGTGCAAACATTTGTAAAAACAAATGAGAAGTGAATTCTAATTACATTTAGAATCGAGTCAATTTTTAAAAATCCACAAATAATTGAGGGGGATGGGGGGGTCCAATATATATGCTTATTAATTTGGACTGAAATGATGTTAATTTGGGAGAGAACGTGCGGGGTGGTAAAAGCACATCTCTGTCCTGCCTTTATATTCATGTACCGAGTAACACTGTAGGATCCCTGAATAACCATACGTCTGTGCAAACAATATAGAACTAACAACTGAACAACATAAACAAGAACATTTCTGCTGATAAACAATACTTAGACAAACTGTGAGTGTGGCAGATGGGTGGGGTGGGTCTGGGTGATGTAGTTGACGGGGGAGTGAGAGGAAGACGGGCAGTATGTGGCGTGGTGGATGCGGGGGTGAGGACCAGCACCGTGAGTCCAGGGCGTGAGGTAGTGATATGTTGTGGAAAGCACAGGCACGTAGGGCTCATAGCTGGGGTGAAGGGGCGGCTGGCCGCACTGCTCCTGCACCAGGGGGTAGAACACCGTGCCGGGGACCACCGTGGGAGGGGTTTCCATAGCCAGAGAGGTGCCTGAGGAGAGGAGGGCATGGGTGTGAGTGTACAGTGTAGAATAGAGTACACAATAGAGTTTGACAAGCTCAAGGCGGATGTGCCAGCTGAGAGTGTGGAGGTTTGTGGTGGTAGCGATAGAGAAGGGACACTGACCATTGCTGGGCATGTCTCCTTGTGGATGGGGGCACGTGCGGACAGGATCAGGGTAGGCCTGGGGAACTGTGTGGTCAGCAGTAGGAACGCCGCTCGAGTACTGCTGGAACTGAGCGTCTGCGGCTGGCTGCTGATACACCTGCTGCATGTGCATCATAGATTGCCAGTAACTCTGCTGATACCACTGGAAGAAATACAAAAACACTGGTATGCCACATATAAAGCAATTAAAAGTACATTAGTACAAGTCACATTATTCGGTTTCTGCTGATATTTTAGTATTATTTATATACTAACAGGTCAATGACAACGACAAGTGAGTTATTTCCTTTTAAAATAATTTGATAAATACATGACGTGTCACTTTATTCTATAAAACCTATTTAGTTTGAATTCATTTTTAGTACATTTAAATAAATATTATTTTATGTTTTGGAATCTTAAACACCCAAAATGTCAGGTGGTGCAACTGTCCAAATACACACACACACACTCACACTCACACTCACACTCACCTAAAGGATTATTAGGAACACCATACTAATACTGTGTTTGACCCCCTTTCGCCTTCAGAACTGCTTTAATTCTACGTGGCATTGATTCAACAAGGTGCTGAAAGCATTCTTTAGAAATGTTGGCCCATATTGATAGGATAGCATCTTGCAGTTGATGGAGATTTGTGGGATGCACATCCAGGGCACGAAGCTCCCGTTCCACCACATCCCAAAGATGCTCTATTGGGTTGAGATCTGGTGACTGTGGGGGCCATTTTAGTACAGTGAACTCATTGTCATGTTCAAGAAACCAATTTGAAATGATTCGAGCTTTGTGACATGGTGCATTATCCTGCTGGAAGTAGTCATCAGAGGATGGGTACATGGTGGTCATAAAGGGATGGACATGGTCAGAAACAATGCTCAGGTAGGCCGTGGCATTTAAACGATGCCCAATTGGCACTAAGGGGCCTAAAGTGTGCCAAGAAAACATCCTCCACACCATTACACCACCACCACCAGCCTGCACAGTGGTAACAAGGCATGATGGATCCATGTTCTCATTCTGTTTACGCCAAATTCTGACTCTACCATCTGAATGTCTCAACAGAAATCGAGACTCATCAGACCAGGCAACATTTTTCCAGTCTTCAACTGTCCAATTTTGGTGAGCTCGTGCAAATTGTAGCCTCTTTTTCCTATTTGTAGTGGAGATGAGTGGTACCCGGTGGGGTCTTCTGCTGTTGTAGCCCATCCGCCTCAAGGTTGTGCGTGTTGTGGCTTCACAAATGCTTTGCTGCATACCTCGGTTGTAACGAGTGGTTATTTCAGTCAAAGTTGCTCTTCTATCAGCTTGAATCAGTCGGCCCATTCTCCTCTGACCTCTAGGCATTTTCGCCCACAGGACTGCCGCATACTGGATGTTTTTCCCTTTTCACACCATTCTTTGTAAACTCTAGAAATGGTTGTGCGTGAAAATCCCAGTAACTGAGCAGATTGTGAAATACTCAGACCGGCCCGTCTGGCACCAACAACCATGCCACGCTCAAAATTGCTTAAATCACCTTTCTTTCCCATTCTGACATTCAGTTTGGAGTTCAGGAAATTGTCTTGACCAGGACCACACCCCTAAATGCATTGAAGCAACTGCCATGTGATTGGTTGATTAGATAATTGCATTAATGAGAAATTGAACAGGTGTTCCTAATAATCCTTTAGGTGAGTGTATATACACACATACACACTCACCTAAAGGATTATTAGGAACACCTGTTCAATTTCTCAATGCAATTATCTAAATCAACCAATCACATGGCAGTTGCTTCAATGCAGTATTTCACAATCTGCTCAGTTACTGGGATTTTCACGCACAACCATTTCTAGAGTTTACAAAGAATGGTGTGAAAAGGGAAAAACACCCAGTATGCGGCAGTCCTGTGGGCGAAAATGCCTTGTTGATGCTAGAGGTCAGAGGAGAATGGGCCGACTGATTCAAGCTGATAGAAGAGCAACTTTGACAGAAATAACCACTCGTTACAACCGAGGTATGCAGCAAAGCATTTGTGAAGCCACAACACGCACAACCTTGAGGCGGATGGGCTACAACAGCAGAAGACCCCACCGGGTACCACTCATCTCCACTACAAATAGGAAAAAGAGGCTACAATTTGCACGAGCTCACCAAAATTGGACAGTTGAAGACTGGAAAAATGTTGCCTGGTCTGATGAGTCTCGATTTCTGTTGAGACATTCAGATGGTAGAGTCAGAATTTGGCGTAAACAGAATGAGAACATGGATCCATCATGCCTTGTTACCACTGTGCAGGCTGGTGGTGGTGGTGTAATGGTGTGGGGGATGTTTTCTTGGCACACTTTAGGCCCCTTAGTGACAATTGGGCATCGTTTAAATGCCACGGCCTACCTGAGCATTGTTTCTGACCATGTCCATCCCTTTATGACCACCATGTACCCATCCTCTGATGGCTACTTCCAGCAGGATAATGCACCATGTCACAAAGCTCGAATCATTTCAAATTGGTTTCTTGAACATGACAATGAGTTCACTGTACTAAAATGGCCCCCACAGTCACCAGATCTCAACCCAATAGAGCATCTTTGGGATGTGGTGGAACGGGAGCTTCGTGCCCTGGATGTGCATCCCACAAATCTCCAACTGCAAGATGCTATCCTATCAATATGGGCCAACATTTCTAAAGAATGCTTTCAGCACCTTGTTGAATCAATGCCACGTAGAATTAAGGCAGTTCTGAAGGCGAAAGGGGGTCAAACACAGTATTAGTATGGTGTTCCTAATAATCCTTTAGGTGATATATATATATATATATATATATATATATATATATATATATATATATATATATATATATATATATATATATATATATATATATATATATATATATATATATATATAATAAAATTATAAAAATTATAAATTATATGTCATAATTTTAGGTTTGGAACCTTTCATATAAACCATTTTTTATAAATATCAGTAGTTTTAAAGCTGTTGAGATAATTGAAAAATTGTCCAGCAATTTGTATATTCTCAAATGTCAGGGTGGCACAACTGCAAACAAACCACAAACTTTTATTATGAATTGGCAAGGTAATAACAGTAAACATGATAAATGCATCATCCAGAGAACCCCAACTGATCCTTGTGGCAGAGTGAAAAGGTTTGTAGATCTCGCTCAAATACTGGTAAAAACTACTAAATTCAAATATGGGTAGGTTGGTACACTTTCCATGTCAGGTGGTACAACTACAGTATATACATGTACAACCAAATAGTTGTATTGCCTGACAGTAAAAAAAATAAAATATATAAAAATATAAATATATTGAAAATAGTTTTAAAAACCACTTTTAAGCTATATTTGTCAATGTCCCTAATATAGATTTTAATATATTATTTTATATTACTATTTAGGTTTAATTCATTTCTGTTTTAGTTTTAGCTGATTCATTTCCAGTTAGTAATTTTAGTGCTTCAACTTTGATTGGTTTAAGTTTTTCATCTAATATTTACATTTTATTTTAATTTCAGCTTTCTTTCAATTAACACATTTAATAATAGTTTTAGTTACAGGCTTCATAAAGATGTTTAAGAGTGAAATTCAAGCACTTCAAATCAAATAAATCAGCACTTTTCCATCACTTTCAAGCTGTGTCAGCCAGTGCTTTTCAAGGGTGCATACAATGACAAAGCTCAATGGTGAATGAATAATCAGATGTACATTATACGTAAAAGCTGAAGTAAACTATAGTAGGATAAACTGCTATATGGGAGACCATAGCAAATATAAGTGCTTTTTACTGCTGTTGGAGCAAGTGGAAACAAAATTTTTTGCTTTTCCATTACTTTCCAGAAGAGGAAAAACATATACATGTATATAAAACTAATTCTGAATCTGAATGAGTTATGCTAAAAGAAATGCAAATTCATATGCGTACAGTGGAGGGTGCAACATGGACAACGTTCAGCTTTGCTGCCTTCCAGATATCAAAACAAATGAATGTAGAATAAAGTTCAACACAAATTTTAGCAACAAAAATAAAAATTAAATAGACGTGACATTTGTATGGTTATATTTGGTCATCGAAGGCCAGTTGCAAAGACACTGGTAGATTAGGTGAGAATTAAAACCATAAAGTATGTTTGCATTGCTTTATGTATTTCATTACTGCAGGTTTGCCATTGTGCGTTTTTATATTTATTTTGAGGAATATTGAATCGGTTTTGTGTGAGTAAGAGGAGAAAAGATACTGTTGCGTAAAACGGCATCTGTATGGTCTCTATATTTCAAGCACCATATACACATAGGCCTACATTTTACTGAAACGGATATCGCCATTATTTTGATCTTTTGGCTATCTTGATTTAATAAAAAGTAATTTAATAATACGACAGCAGAACAACATAGCCTACACATCAACATTTCACATCGCAAATATTTGCGAAGTAAATGAGTGGTGCATATTACTGAATATTATACAGTGTTGCCTCAGAGTTCAGTTTTCCTTGTCTTTACATTATGAAAATAAAACTTAAAATGTGATTACATTTTTATTAATTCTTGAAATTATTACTACAAATGTAAACCCGTAAAAACGCCAAAAAAAAAAAAATAAAAACGCCTATTTGGCAATATTTTGTATTTAAACCCAATGCTATTAGGGAACCTGCATAGCATGGTGTATGCCGTGCTTATTCGTTTTTCTAATAAAAGTTCTATGTTTAATACAAGCGTGTTTGTCATTGTACTGTTTTGTTGTGTTTTTCATTAATAATAATAATAATAATAATAATAATAATAATAATAATCCCACCATTCAAGCAATTGAATTGCCCCGAGTTGACAAATTCAAACGCGAAACTAAAAAGTGCACGGCCAATCATAAGCAATATAAAAGCGAGGTGGAAAAGAGGAAAAACTAACGGCAGTTGCAAAATGCTTGATTTTGTTGATAACTCTGCTGCTGACTAAACCATTAGGCTTGCATGAAAATGTTTAAAGTTATTGTAAACATGATGAAAACTGGATGAAAATTGATGGTGAGTAAAGCCCCCGATATACTTGCAGTGAACTCGCTTATAACTAATACCTTATAAATAAAAAAAAAAACACCTTTGCAGTGGTTTACTGTTAGAGAACATCTCAATCCTGTCCACGCTACTTAGAGTGACATTTAGATGAATATGTAAATACACTATATTGCCAAAAGTTTTGGGACGCCTGCCTTTACATGCACATGAACTTCAATGACATTCTTAATCTGTAGGGTTTCATATGGAGTTGGCCCACCCTTTGGAGCTATAACAGCTTCAGCTCTTCTGGGAAGGTTTTCCACAAGGTTTATGAGTGTGTTCATGGGAATTTTTGACCATTCTTCTAGAAGCACATTTGTGAGGTCAGGCACTGATGTTGGATGAGAAGGCCTGGCTCGCAGTCTCCGCTCTAATTCATCCCAAAAGTGTTCTATCGGGTTGAGTTCAGAACTCTGTGCAGGCCAGTCAAGTTCCTCCACACCAAACTCGCTCATCCATGTCTTTATGGACCTTGCTTTGTGCACTGGTGCGCAGCCATGTTGGAACAGGAAGGGGCCATCCCCAAACTGCACAGCGTGCTTTACACCACTGCATCTGACGCTTTGCATTGCACTTGGTGATATAAGGCTTGGATGCAGCTGCTCAGCCATGGAAACCCATTCCATGAAGCTCTCTACGCACTGTTCTTGAGCTAATCTGAAGGCCACACGAAGTTTGGAGGTCTGTAGCTATTGACTCTGCAGAAAGTTGGCGACTTCTGTGCACTGTGTGCCTCAGCATGCACTGACCCCGCTCTGTGATTTTACGTGGTCTACCACTTCGTGGCTGAGTTGCTGTTGTTCCCAATTGCTTCCACTTTGTTATAATACCACTAACAGTTGACCGTGGAATAGGGCTGCACGATTAATTGAAAAGCAATCGCGATTTGGCTTATGTGCGATTATGAAAGCGTAAAGGCTGTGATTTTAATGAAATAAATATATGCCCAGCGTGTTGGTGAAGAGCGGCTCTGTGATCAGTAGTAAATGCTGCTCCGTCTAAAAGCACTGCGAGTTTGAGTCGCTTATAACGTGCGTTTGAAAAAACAAAGACAACGTTTAATATGTTTTAACTCGCTACATATCGTCAGTCGAGTGTTTGATATTTCCTTTTTGTGAGCTGATGTGGCTTCTTATCACAGAATGAGGCAGATGATTAATTATTTTATAGTATTTTATACAGTGATGAAGTCTATGTCGATTAGCACTGCATTATATTATACTTTTATTATTATGAAAATACCCAAGAAGGCTTGAAGAACTCAAATACACCATATATTGTCGCAGTCCTGATGTTTAATCAAAGCGTTTCTATCTTCTTTTTATTCAGCTACACAGCGCTAGCTTCACATTAGGGATTTCCTGAAAACGTCATTATATTACTTCTCTCTGAGGCAAATGTGGCGTTTCTGCTCGAGGGCGCCCTCTGGCCTCCAGTATGAATGAAACATGAGTGTGTTTAGTGCCCAGCAGTGCTCACTCCATCCTATTTTGGGTAAAAAATAGGAAAAATAATACTTCTCTAAATAAATGTATATGACAATCCATATGTTTTTCTCCAGTGTACAGGAGTTTTTTTCCCCACAGTGGTGCAGATGCATAAGAGGCTCATATTTCATATTAAAGACATAGACTCGTTCTTGATTTTGCATACCTCCTGACAAAAATTAAGAAATTGATACAGATTTTTATTATTATAATAATAATAATAATAATAATAATAATAATAATAATAAATTATAATATAATATAATAAATCCTTAGACATTTCTAGTGATTTTTAGTCATAGGCTGCCTGCATGTTAACAGGTAACCCTGCATTTTTTTATAAAATAAGTTCTATAAAATATAAATTATTAATAATAATAAAAATAATAAAAATAATAATAATAATAATAATAATATTGTTATTATTATTATTATTATTATTATTATTATTATTCTTTAATGCTCTTATTTTCATTAAATTTCACGAATGGCCTTATTGCACAGGTGGCAACCTATCACGACACCACGCTTGAATTCACTGAGCTCCTGAGAGCGACCCATTCTTTCACAAATGTTTGTAGAAGCAGTCTGCATGCTTAGGTGCTTGATATTATACACCTGTGGCCATGGAAGTGATTGGAACACCTGAATTCAATGATTTGGAGGGGTGTCCCAATATTTCTGGCAATATAGTGTATGTGCTTTCCTCTTACGATCACAAAAAAAAACTTCTAAAATGAAAAGCAGTTAAGCATCTGATCAGAGATCTGGATAGGTTTGCATGAGTTATGCAATTAGGCACTCCAGTCAAGTCATGTTTATTTATATAACACTTTTGCTACATGACTTGACTGGAGTGCAATTTGGCATGTTTATTTATATAGCACTTTATACAATAGATTGCTTTAAAGCAAGCAGCTTTACAGTATTAAACATGAAAAAAAATCTTTTCAATTCGAATTACAACTAAAATTTCTACTATAAAGCAGCTCTCCAGTGTGTTCACGTTTTCACTTGCATCTGACCTCGATGCACTGAACAGAAGACATGAACCGGAGAAGATTTACACTACCTATTACGTAATCACCACAGACCAATGGTAGTTCACAGGTGTTTACTAGCCAGAGCGCTTTTCCAGAAAGTTCGCTTTGGCAAGCGGTTTCGAACAAACTTTGTTTTGGCCTGAGTCTGATCGAAATGTTAAACTTGAAGTATATTGTGGTCTTAGATAACAATTTTCGCTTTTTTGTGTGAACTTTGCCTTTAAGGCTCATAAGAATTAACTGCATTTAATAGTTACTAAATGGTTGCCTTTCATCATGCTGCTTTTGTTTCATAAAAAACATTTGTGTTACTCATTTTAAGCATAGCATCCTAAAACCTTGCCTCATTTATAGTGTGGGACATTACATAAGCTATAAATCTCTAGAGGTGACAATGTGGAGATAAAAAGCAAAAAACCCACTTACCTGAACCCCCAGATTGTAGTAGTACTGGAGCACTTTGTAATCTGAGGAGGGAAAAAAGAAAAAGGTAAATACAAAAAAAAAAAAAATATGTAGGATATAATTGGACAAGGAGGTGGTTTTCTCTGACCTCTTGGAAGGTCACTGCCATTGGGGTCATAAGAGTAGGGTGGAGGAGGTGCCAGGGCGACCGGCTCTCCCAGCTCATTCACAAACCACGGAACTGCTTGGGTGGTCGTCATGGAAAAATACAGAGGAAGAGTGTATTCATTTATCATCTTTGCTAACCTTTTCTAACTGTATTCCTCTGTTATAAAATACAGAAAATCAGAACTGTATACCAGGCCTGCCCAGAACATTCTGGGGTGGCGGCTGTCCCGGGGTTAGGATGCTGTTGGGCTGCAGGGGGTTTGGAGGGGTCTGAGAGCTCCCGGTGGATGAAGAGGAAGAGTTTGAAGTGAAGATTGCAGCCGGGGCAGAGTTGATTTGTTGAGAAGAGGAAAGGACAGATGACTTCACTACCACCTGAAAAGATTCAGCACATGTCCCATCCAAAGAGGATGAACACAATTGTGTAACAATTTTATGAAAACCATGAACAATGCATGCCTGTTGTGAGTAACTGTAGGTGGCGACACCCTCTTGTGGTGACCCGGCACGAGAACTTCCTTCTTGAATGGTCTGCAAAACACATTAAAACTCAAAATGAGAGCGTTTTAAATAGAGATTATATGTTAATCAGATTAAGAATTATAATAGACCGCATTTTTAATTATATTTTTGCACAGAAGCAATCTAATGACTAAGTCCCATTTTCAATATTCTCAAATGAAGGGGAAAAAAAAGTTGGAGTAGGAGAGATTGTGAAGAGCTGTGAGAGCACATCTACTCCATGTTCTCCCACTGGAACTCATGTCAGCCACAGTATTAACATTTTGGTGGATATCTTTGACAAATGAAGTCTAGAAGACAGTACCAGGTTGGTGGTAGCCTCTGCCGCTGCTGCATACACCGATGGATTCTGATATCCTGCCTCTGCAATACAGAATTTTTTTTTTTATATATATATATATATATATATATATATATATATATATTTTATCTCAATGCACACAGGATATACTGACAAGAGCATAATGCTGAAATTTTACTAACATTAGAGCCGTTAATGAACTAACCTGCGGCAGAGTAGAGGTACTCCTCAGAGTATTCACCTAGTCAAGAAAAACAGTTCAAATTAACCACCAATTCTGCTGAAATTTCTGCTGAATTATTGTTGGTTTAATTGTACCAATCATTACCAACAGTACATGTACCAAATGTATATGACAAGATCAAATGCAGGCATGAGTTTAGATTTCATCAGATACGAGTATATCCCATCTATGAGAGTCACCTGAACAATGTGCATGTTTTATTCATGGACTTTAAAGGTGCACTGTGTAAATTTTAGCGGCATCTAGCGGTAAGGTTGCGAATTGCAACCACCCACCGCTCTCCCCTCCCTTTCGAAGCACATAGAGAAGCTACGGTGGCTGACAGGACAAAGATGTCTGAGACAGCAGAGAGTAGCTAGCGCTCTGTAGAGCAGTTTGTCTATTTAGGGCTACTGTAGAAACATGGCGGCGCAAAATGGTGACTTCACTGTAAGGGGACCTGCGGTGTATGTAGATAGAAATTGCTCATTCTAAGGTAATAAAAACATTACGGTTCATTATGTAAGGTCTTTATACACCACTGAAAACATAGTTATTTATATTATATTGCATTTCTGTCAATAGATCCTCATAAATACTACACACTGCACCTTTAACTGAAGTGGCAAATAGAGAACTAATTCTCAGACCATGTTGTACACTAAAATGGAAGATGACACTCTGGGTAAATTAACTTCTTTCGGTATTCTTGTCAGTGGACCTTACAATTATTAGAGACAGATTTGACAACATGGAGAAGTGATGAAGGTCTATTATAGTAATAGTTCCATCCAGTAACAAATGTATTATAGCACAAATATTGGTGACTAGAAGTGTCAAAATTTGCCAGAAGCGACGATAGATAATAAATATCATGTTAATACTATACATATGATAATATCGTAAATAATAGGTGTGTGTCGAGATCGTGTGATATTAAAAAGTCGAGATGAAAAGCTGCCTCGCAATATCAGCATGACGAGTTGAGTTTGTGGCAAAGCCTTTTACAGCGCTTGCATTATATTATTCGGTCTTTTACTGCATATGAAAATTCATCCTCAGAAAGTAGAACTGATGTGACATTAATACGATGATTAGTGTAGGGCTGTCATGATTCCTTGATTAAATACCGGGTTAAATTCAATACTGAAGAGGTGCATTACACGGACGAGAATCCATGAACCACATAATTAGATTGTTTTCTAAGGCTGCATGATATACTAAAACAATTTAAAAATCATAATATAGCATAGTGCTACCATTTATAAACCTACACTAACACAGGAGAATACATCAGTATGTTTTTAAACATGCAAACTGTTGTTCATTGTGATTTTAAAACGAACATTTAAACCCTTGCTCTGAGTTGGCATGTTTTGATGTCTACTTTTGATGGGTTTGATGGTTTCGTTCAAAATTACAGTGGCTGTAGCATTTATATTGTAAAGAAGTGGCCACATATTAAAGATTAAGTGGACACTTGAATTAAATGTTGTTTGGCCAACAACAGTGTAACAGTGTAGTGTAACAACAACAATCACCAGGCCGTTGCAGGCCCTGCCGGCATTTGTTATAATACATAAATGTACATAAATTGATTGTTTATATTACATTATGCATTTTAATAGTGTTTTTCAATAAAACCATAAAATATGACTTGCTTTTGATATTTTATGTAAACCTGCTATCATTGCCTATTGTTATTATATATGTATTTTAAGTAATTTTAAAGGGTATTCACTTTGGATATTTTTTGTGGTAATAAAAAAAATAGACCTATTACTCAATTGTCAAAATAATTGACCAATTACTTGATTACCAAAATAATCGTTAGTGACAACCCTAGATTAGTTAAATGATAAGTAAAATGCACCTGCATTGTTTTGCATTTTGTGACTTTCAGTCGAATAAAAGACTACTTATCCAGTCATATTTTTCATTCTAGTCATCTTGTGAGCTGAGTGTATCGTCATACCCCTAGTAAAAAATCCAGCGTCTGTACTGATTGACACTCCAATCTAGTAGGTGGCTGGTTGCCACCCATCATATGAAAAAGCAGTGTGTAGCTACTACTGCCACACAAAATATGATGTCAAAGACAAATGAAAGTGAGACACTAACCGCACCCGAAAAAGTTAGCTCACCAGTGTTTTGGATTTTGTAAAAAATAAAAAAATAAAAATAAATAAAAAAAACTGGGTGTTACAAACTCTCACTCTGCCTCCCTACACTTTTATTTTGGATGTACTGTAAGCTCCTAAAAGGACATGGTGATGAAAAAAAAAAAAAGATTGTATGAAAAACTGACCATGTTGTCAGTGAGTCAGCTCATTTGGTTAACACAGAGCCATGATGAGACATTCAGAAGCAAACCACATGCATATGCAGCGACTACACTGGCAAGGTTTTGGCTGTACCTTGGTCCCCAGTAGTACTCCTCTCATCAGGGTCCTCCTCTGATGATGTCATGGGCTGTTTGCCTGAGGGAGGGATTGGACTGGGAACTCTTGGCACCCAGTAAGCAGTGGCCCCTGGAACCATGGGGCTGGAGACAGCTTGACCCTTCAGATAAACACAGAGATGGACAGAATAGTGATCTTAGCATAAAAGCCTGTTCACACCAAGGACATTAACTATAAAGTTTTAAATGATCATTCTAATTCTACAAGAATAGTGAAATCCACACCACAACTATAACGATAAATGACACAGAGGAACTATATCATTAGATTCCTTTTCAGAATGATTTTTTCCCCAGCTGATGAATGATAAAATAAAAAAAATAAAAAAAAATAAAAAAAAAGCCAAATCACTTGACTAAGAAGCTCAAGCATTTAAAGCGGCAGAGTGTGCTTATAATAAACAATGTTATAGTGCACTGGTGTGAACGCTAATATATCGTTATAGGTGTGAATGATCTTAAAACTCCCAACTGTTACTGAAGTAGAACTGGGTATCTCACTGGTATTGGTGAGAAGGCACTCTCATCAGTCTCCTCAATCTCATAGAAGGTGATACTTCCCTCCATGTCTTGGGTTTCCTCTCCTGGCTCAGGAACACAACTCAGGCACTCTTTATTCAGAGAGTGCATCTGCCGTCGACGACTCCTATACATACACAATTTTAACTCACTTTGCTAGCAGCTGAATTAAAGGATGTTTTCGGAGTTTAAAAAAAAAAAAAAAAAAAAAAAAAGTGGTGCATTACACGGACGAGAATCCATGAACCACATAATTAGATTGTTTTCTACAGCAGCTAATACTGCTGTGCAAAATCATGTTGTCCGATAAGACAGAGGAGCGTCTCTATCCACACAACAAAAAAGTAAGCTTGCCAGTATGGAAGTTTTTTGGATTTAGAGAAAATGACTCGTTAGACACCCCAGTCTGCAGGACCCACCTGCAGATTTTGCCACTATACAGAGAGTAAGTTGCAATTATTTTGTTAGTCCTGATAGGAAATGTTACATTAAACCGTTAACTGCTGACGCCTGACGTTTTTTTCTTTTATTTACATCCTTTGAGGCTTTTAGTCCAAAAGTGCGCTCATTTGGATAACTTATGGATTATCGTAAATTCACTTCAAAAATATATTTGCTGAATAAAATAGGGCGATGTGAGCATTATGGAGCACTAAACTTTCGCATGTAATGTGTTTCATTCATATTCACAAGTGAAACCCATAGAAGTATTAAACTTGACGTTCCAGGAAATTCCTAAAGCTATCACTTTAGCTGAATAAAGTACAGATAGAGACATTTTGACTGATTAAACGTGAAGAGAATTAACAGTTTCTACCTCATTCTGTGATAAGAAGCCACATCAGTTCACAGAAAGAAGTTATTCTAATCACTCGACTGACGCTATAATGCGATTTGGGAATAAAATATGCTGTTATTCTCAAAATGTTTTTGACGCTGTCTTAAGCTAAAAATAAAAAAAAATAGAGTATTTAAGAATAAATATAACATTATTATTAATAATAATAATAATAATAATAATAATAATAATAATATTATTATTATTATTATTATTATTATTATTATTATTATTACTACAACAACAACAACAACAACAACAACAACATTTTACAGAAAACGTATTTTACAAACAAAAAAAAAACAAAAAAGAACTGAAGGGTTACCTGTTAACATGAAGGCAGCCTATGCCTAAAAATCACTAGAAATGTCTAAGGATTTATTATAAAATATACTACTACTACCACCACCACCACCACCACCACTACCTGTGATCAATTTCTTAATTTTTGTCAGGAGGTATGCAAAATCAAGAACGAGTCTATGTCTTTAATATGAAATATGAGCCTCTTATGCATCTGCACCACTGTGGGGAAAAAACTCCTGTACACTGGAGAAAAACATATGGATTGTCATATACATTTATTTAGAGAAGTATTATTTTTTCCTATTTTTTTTTATAATGGATGGAGTGAGCACTGCTGGGCACTAAACACACTCATGTTTCATTCATACTGGAGGCCAGAGGGCGCCCTCGAGCAGAAACGCCACATTTGCCTCAGAGAGAAGTAATATAATGACGTTTTCAGGAAATCCCTAATGTGAAGCTAGCGCTGTGTAGCTGAATAAAAAGAAGACAGAAACGCTTTGATTAAACATGAAGACAATAAACACACAATATATGGTGTATTTGAGTTCAAGCCTTCTTGGGTATTTTCATAATAAAGTATAATATAATGCAGTGCTAATCGACAGACTTCATCACTGTATAAAATACTATAAAATAATTCATCTGCTTCATTCTGTGATAAGAAGCCACATCAGCTCACAAAAAGTAAATATCAAACACTCGACTGACGATATGAAGCGAGTTAAAACATGTTATTTAACGTTGTCTTTTTTTTTTGTTTTTTCAAACGCACGTTATAAGCGACTCAAACTCGCAGTGCTTTTAGACGGAGCAGCATTTACTACTGATCACAGAGCCGCTCTTCACCAACACGCTGGGCATATATTTATTTCATTAAAATCACAGCCTTTACGCTTTCATAAATTGCACATAAGCCAAATCTCGATTGCGGTTCGATTTCGATTAATCGTGCAGCCCTATGATATATTATATTGAAGAGAAATTATAGTTTGTCTCATTTATGTTAAAGTGAATGCTTTCCTACCGTGACCTGAAAGAGTAGTTATCAAAACTCTGGTAGCACCGCTTGCTAGGGCTGGGATAATAGGCCATGTCTGGTCCAATAAGATGGTGTCTGTTCAGGAATCGGGCCGGACTTCTGACAAAAACAGATGTGGCAAAAGAACCACAAAAAAACAGATTCATGCAATGAGTAAGGGCAGGACTTATGATACATACTGTATGACAGTGGGTGCCCAATCCTATTCTTGGAGATCCACCTTCCTGCAAAGTTCAGCTCCAGTCCTGATCAAACACAACTGAACCAGCCAATTAAGATTTTCAGGAAAACTTAAAGGGGGGGGAGGGGGGGGGGTCTAATGCTATTTCATGCATAAGATAACCTTGTTCAGCTTCTCAAATAACCGAGCGTTAAGGAAACAGTGGATGCGGAGCAGCAATGGAGTTCTGCAAGTGTGTTTGTTTGTTCCCGGTCATGAGTCAAAACCGCAGGCAGTGAGTGAAACTGCAACAAATGTCTGTTTTGTTGGCAATCGGCATGTAAGTGCATATAATGTAAGCACGAACGTATAGTGAATCAAAAGTTATCCAGGGATAATGCCATGATGTATTGTGTGTGCTCGTGACTCTTTAGCGCCACCCACTGCATGCCTCCACGAGCTCGACTGTTTTTGGAAAGAATCAGTACAGCGTATCTGTCTTTTATAAATATGATAAAACTAAAGACTCTTCGGAGATATGAAGGATGCAATACTGCTCTATAGGTACTCAAGATTAACATGAGATTGACAGAAACTGTGTGTTATGTACCCTTTAATTACAGACAGGTGTGTTTGATCAGTGTTGGATCTGAACTCTGCAGGTAGGTAGATCTCCAGGAACAGGACTGGGTTAGAAGATACAACAACAAATAAGGGACCATAAAGAATTGTGTGTCTAACCTGGGTGGGCCGTACCCACGCGGTGGTCTAGGCGGAGGGTGGGGTCGGTAGTGTTCATAGGCCAGGCCTGCAGGAGGTGGAGCGGGACCGTGCACCCCTGGAGAACGGACAGGATGAATGTTTCCTGGCCCAGGCTGCAGACGGGGCGGTAAGCCAGGCTGAGGACGACTGAAAGACACTGCCATCAACATCTCCTTACCACGTGGCTTCTTGAAGAACCGTCGGCGTCCGCGCATCTCTGGGTCTTTAAAGAGGAAAACTTTCATAACCTGATTGTCGTCATTACACCAAATCATTATAAATTGAACAAAACCTCAATTCTCAAATCACCAGATAAATTAATAATTAACAAAATATGCAACTAGTATAAGTACATCCAACTTTACCCAGATACATACACACTATATCTACAGCGGAGATACATAAAACCTGGAAAACTGCCATTGTATCCCGTTTATAAGAATGGTGATAAAATGGATCCAAATTCATATAGGCCAATTTCAGTTTTGCCATTTGTTGCAAAAGTAATGGAGAAATTAATTAAGCAGTTAATAGGGTTTCTTGATGAATTTAGCATCATTTCTGATGCTCAATCTGGTTTTCGTTCATCATTTAGTTGCATTACAGCAGTTGTAAAAGTTATAAACAATATTTATAATGCCTTAGATGCACAACAATTTTGCACAGCTATTTCTATTGATCTCGCTAAAGCTTTTAATACAGTTGATCATTCTATACTGCTATCCAGATTATGTAGTATTGGTGCATCTAATTTAACTATCATGGTTCTCTAATTATCTTTTTAGAAGATCCCAACATGTAAAAATCTATCTAAGCCCCTAACTATTAACAAAGGTGTTCCTCAAGGCTCTGTATTAACTTCTACGCTATTTTCAATTTATATAAATTGTATTTTCCAAGCTATCTGTAGTGAGAAAACTTTTATTCATTTATACGCTGATGACACCATTCTTTACTCCATAGGATCATCGAATGATGAAGTTTTAAAACGGATACAGGCTAGTTTTAATAGTATTCAAGAAGCTTTTCATGATTTAAACCTAGTTTTGAATGCCACAAAAACAAAGGTAATGTGGTTTGGAAAATCCGTGTAACAAAGGTATTACATGCCTGAATAGGGCAAATTTTGAAGTGGTATCCTCATACAAATATTTCGGAATATGGCTCGATAGCTCTTTAACTTTTACTGATCATATAATTAATCTTCAGAAGAAAGTTAAAGCTAGACTTGGTTTCTTATATCGAAATAGATCTGCGTTTACTACATCATCCAAGAAATATCTTGTTGAAACCACAGTTTTACCGTTATTTGACTATGGAGACGTAGTTTATAGGAATGCTCGTAAAGGGACTTTAGAACAATTAGATGTGTTGTACCATGCAGCTATTCTATTGATTACTAATGCACCTTACAGAACGCGTCACTGTGAACTGTATTCCCTTTTAAATTGGACATCATTACACATCAGATGGGAAATGCACTGGTGTGTTTTCATTTATAAAAGTCCTGTTAGGTCTATTACCCAAATAACTTCAAGAGTTGCTGCTACCTCACATTAGTACGTATACAACTAGATCATCTCATCATATTCTTTTAACTATCCCAAAAAAGAAAAGTTTATGGCCGTTCAGCTTTTGCTGCCCCAAATGATTGGAATGCGCTACAAAAGTCATTGAAATTAGAGTCATATATTTCAATCTCTGCGTTTAAAAAACTACTAGGGAGTGTTTTTATTACAGCATGTAAATGTATTAAATGAATGTATGTGCACTGCAAAATATGTTTGTATGTTTTTCAGGAGATCTAATTCTCCTGCAAGGCTGTTGTTGAAAATAAGAACTTGTTCTTAAGTAACTTGCCTGGTTAAATAAATAAATAAATAACATTTACATTAATCGGTATGTACTGTACAGCATCTGCTTGCCCAGCGATATATATTAAAAAGTTGTAAACACCCAACTTTACATGCATACATACTGTATACTCATGCGAAGAATGACACACAATATAGAAAATCTCTGATTTTTTTTTTTTAAATCTGCTTCAAATCGAAGAAATCTGCCAACTATTTGATAATTAAAATAATCGTTAGTTGCAAGCTAATTGTCACAAAATGTATATTAAATCGCACAGCTCTAATCTGCTAAATGAGACTATAAATCATGAAGACATTAAGATATTACAAACATGAACAATTTTCAGTAAAGCTGCTTTGAAAATTGTGAAAAGCGCTATATAAATATGTGACTTAGCTTGCTCTGTTCATGTCTCTCACTGATAACTCAGTAATAGACCTATATAAATGCAGTATGCCAAGCAAATATTTGGCCATTTTGTCTGTTATACTATTTGAAATAACACTTATTTTATTTATAAAGTATATAATTATTATATGCAGCCCATTAAGATTAACACCATCATTGCATATTCACATAAATAGGAAAGTTCTGTAAATGGACAATTTTATATACATACACATTTAATAAGATTAAATGCTCAAAATAAGAAGTCATCAACTAAATGATAAAACTCAAGGACTGTATATCCCAACACAAATGAAGTTGGAAAGAGTCAGACCTAGTTCTCCACTGTACTGCTCTGGATGGTTGTAGGAGTTTCCCTTTCTGCTCGGTGTGATGTTCCAGGCTGGCACAGGGTTCACTGGCTTCAGATTACTCAAGGAAACCAGGTGCCTAGAGGAGTTAAAGATGATGTTTAGAGATTCTCAGGGACATTTGCCTGTGAGAAAGCACAGATGGACATAGCTTACTTTTCTGCGAGCTCCTCAATGAACACGGTCACTGCAGTGGTGTGACTCCCTACTTCTTGAATGAAAGCATTGTAGTACTTCCCTTTTGGATCCAAGCGGACCTGGGGGGAAGAAAAACATGAGTCTGATGGGGCTGTGGGGAAATGAATTCTTATTGAAAAATACATAACGGGTGTGTTTTATCAAATGAGGTGTGACAATGGCACTCCAATTTGCAATAATGTTAACACTTAAACCTGATGAAAGGTTTTGTCCCACCTGACACTTATCTCCTAAAAAGTACTGTCTGCCAGCAAACACCATGTAATCAGTCTTCTGTAGTTCTATAACACAGGATTATCACAAAGCACATCACAATAATACTATGCACATATTAAAAAAAAGGAAGATCTCTCTGAACATACTGCATGTTAGAGATGGCATCAATTGGCTTAGTAAAACCACCTGTTCTGCTCATAAATTGCATGTGGTCATATTCTCAAGGATATTTGGGGTGAATCATAAAACATGGATATCCAGGTCATTTAATAAATATAGTTAATTATACATTTTTATGAAGCCTATTCATTCCAATCCAAAATTAGCATGAGTTACATTCAGTAAAACACATTACTATGATGTTTAAATACTTCACAAGAGAGTATCAATTCCTTAATTTATGTATTTATTTTACATCAGCAGCGCTTTCTATTGAATGATGGTGCAACATGGGAATGAGTACTAATTTAGTATAATAATAATAATAATAATAATAAACAACAAGTTACATTTATATAGCGCTTTTCTGGGTACTCAAATCGCTTTACATATAGAAGGGGGGAATCTCCTCAACCACAACCAATGTGCAGCACCACCTGAATAGTATAAGAGTCATTAATGCTCTTAAAATTTAACTGAAGTAAAGTAAACCGACCTTTGCGGCTGTCTTGCCACACGTCAAACTCTACGTTGCGGTACAGCTCAGGCTCTAAGGCCTTTAGTACCTTGTACGGCAGAACCAGTTTTCCTGACCCTTCTGTGGCCTGGAGCAGAGAGTGTATGTCAAATGCTGATGAATACAAATACATCTTAATCTTTTAAATTACGGTCTTAGCCACCTTCTGGTCCTCGGGTCCAGCTCTGGTTTTGTCTTCTGAGCGGCAGTGACCACTCGACTCCCATTCTTCTCTGAAACAAGTCAAAAGTCATGCAAAGTACATAAACTGACATTTTCTCACTATAAAAATCCGCTTTAAAGAAAAAAAATAAAAAATAAAAAATAAAAATAATTCCAATTGCACAAGTAGTTACAAGAAGAGTCGACTGAAAAATCGAATTTTCATGTTTTAAAACTCTCATGGCTTTCTTGTGAAACACTAAAGAATGTTAAAGAACGTTTACACTGCTCTTTCCTATAAGATGAACACATATAGTGACCGGCAGTGTTGGAGAAGCTACTTGCTAGTACCTGTAACTTTTTTTGAAAAAGTACACTACCGTTCAAAGGTTTGTGGTTGGTGATATATAAGGGCTGCATTTATTTGATCAATAATACAGTAAAACAGTAATACTTTGAAACATTACAATTTAAACTAACTTTTAATGTTTAAAAAGTTATTTATTTCTGTGATGACAAAGGATTCAGGATTCTTTGCTGAATATAAAGTTCAAAAGAGTGTTTATTTAAAATAGCTTTTTTGCAATAATGTAAACAAGCCTTTGTTAACTGCCACTTTTATTCAGGAAATGTGCATTAAATTGAAGTATTAAGCCGAAAGTATACTTAATTTTTTTTTTACGTGTACGCGCACAGTCCAACACACAGCCTTGCAAAGTATACTTCTTTTGACTCGTACGCGTACACAGGCGTTCGACGCACGCGCAGTTTTGAGCAAGCTCTCGCCATGAGTTACAACCCATGTAAATATCTTTGTATTCTTTCATGCTAGACTTTCTAACCTCCATTGTCGCTGAACCTTGCATGCATTCCGGTCTGTTCTGTTTATGCAGTTTTCTTTGACTACCTTGTGAATCGATGCCCTCATGGTACGGTTGCCACTGTGTGGATAAACTAATTACAGCAAAAAAAAAAATAAAAATGCACGTGCGACCTGCGCGTACAAGTATGTGCGGTTACAAAAATCCAGCGGTGCACTGACCCTCACGTACGTGTAAAAAGTGAAGTATACTTTGCCCTTAAGTTTCCTTAAATCAATTCTTATGCCTTAGAAATATAAATCGCATGTGTTGTATGGACTATTTCTGTAGGTGTTTTTTTTGTGGCATTTTTTGAGCTAGTCATTCCCAGTCCCCATTCACTTTCAGTGTATAGTAAAGAGCAGCTCAGACATTCTACTAAACATCTCCTTTTTGTGTTTCACATGGGTTTGAACATCTTATTGATAAATTACTGAATTTCAATTTTTGGGTGTGCTATTTCTTTACAATCTATACTCACAGCATTTTTTTTTTCATAATGAAACACTTTGTATTTAAGAGATAATCAGCAAGGAAAATATAGGCTCGAAATCGCCCCCTATACCCTCATTCCCTTTTCCCTACATTAGTCCATTTGAAGAAGTGAATGAAAATTAGTGAATTAATTCAGACACTGAGTCCACCAGAGGGGCTGCAGCTTTTGCATCGTTTAATAATCATTTGAAAGTTAGCAAACTGACAGCTCCAGTAGTAATGAAAAGATTTAGTCATGGAAACTATGCATAAACCTTAATTAAACAATTTAATAATGATTCAAAAAGGAATTTATATCTGTAAGATATTACGCTGTACCCATATTGGACCAGCGGTTTGGAAAACGGATGGATGATTCAGCTGCAGGACCATCTTCTGGTCAGACGCGTGAATTCATTCGGCGCGACTCACAGTGCATTATGGGTGTTCTCTATCTGTTGAGTGTACATCGGTTGTACACTTATTGTGGTGCATTATGCGATTGAATGAGTGCACTTGATAATGTCCACTATGGTTTCGGACACCACTACAAATGGCTGTTCCCTCAAATAGTGCCCCATTTAAGGGTATAGACAGGGGTGATTTCAAACACAGACAGAGAGAAAGATGAAGGAAGACAGAGACAGCCTTAAAGTGTGTTACGAAAAAGTCAGGCAACAACAGAAGACCTCTGAGGGCGGTCTTCTGGGGTATCATAGCCAGCGTCCTCACTGCACATAGAGTGGCTGTTTCTGTATCGTCGTCCCCCTCCTTTGAATCCCTCCAGCGCCACCTGCAGTTCTTCTTCCTCAACTCCCAGAACACGAGAGTATAACAGTTCATACAGCAAGGCTGAAAAAAATGAAAATGCCACATACAACATTCCACTACTGTGGTAAAATTACAATCCAATCCAGAACAAAATGTGGATGGGATCTTGCCTTGATGAACTGCTAACTCACCCTGACATACTGCAGCATCCATTGGATAGTTCTTGGGGTAAACAACATCATAGTGGCCGTTGTTTGAGCAACACAGCAAAATCTGTGGGGTGGAATTCAAGATGATAAATGTGCTGGGAACCATAACGAATGCTGCAGAAATTACGCAGTACTTTATCAACAAAGCAATGCTTAAAGAAAAAAAGAAAAGGAAAAAAAAAATATTTCTTCACATTTCAAAGGAAGACCATCTGGTGGATGGAAGCAGAACAGAAGAATCTGTGTGAATACTGCCATCCAAAATTTGATCTCAGCCTCAAACATTCCACCCTTTGATACATATTCCCCTGGTTTTACAGACAAGGCTTAAATCTAGTCCCAGACTAAAATGCATGTTTGAGCTGTTTTAACTGAAAGCACTGGCACTGGCATCTCTTAAAATACAACAATGCCACTGTTTTGTCTCATGATGCACATCAGTGATAGTTTTTCTAAGGCATGTTTATAAAAAGCTACTGAAATGCCCTAATTGAACTAAGGCCTAATCCTGGCTTAATCTAAACCCTGTCTGTGAAACCAGGCCATTATATACTAAAATAACTAGTACTGATGGATTCCACCAGATCCCCTGTCATTGGAAGGTCACTATGTAACTTCTGGAGTCAGGGGTCCAGCTTCCCAGGCAGCTACAATGAGAACTTCAATGGAAGAACTTGTCACTTAGGTTCATGACATCAAGGCCCTGTTTCACAGACAGGGTTTAGATTAAGCCAGGATTATTCCATAGTTCAATTAGGACATTTAAGTAGCTTTTATAAACATGCCTTAGAAAAGGAAAAAAAAAAAAACATTACTGGTGTGCATTATGAGACAAAAACAATGGCACCAACATTTTAAGATATGCCAGTGCAAGTTGCTTTCCATTAAAACAGCTCAAACATGCATTTTAGTCTGGGAATAGTTTACGCCTTGTCTGTGAAACCGGGGTCAAATCTTTCAGAAATATTCAGCTAGCAGTAAGCAAGAAAGATATCCCCAAACTTAAAGGGTTAGTTCACCCAAAAATGAAAATTCTGTCATTAATTACGCACCCTCATGTCGTTCCCAACCCGTAAGACCTTAGTTCATCTTCTGAACACAAATTAAGATATTTTTGCTGAAATCTGAGGGCTCTCTGACCCCTCCATAGAATTTAACTACCACTTTCAAGGCCCAGAACCTTAATTTTATGAAGCGGCAGAACGGCAGCTCACCATTGGCTAGCTCCTGCATCTGCATCACACGCAATACCGAGTCGGTGTTCTGACGTAAAAATCAGAAGCGCAGCACTGTATACTTTTTGTGCGCAAAAAAACCCAAAAATATTCTCGTCACTTCATAAAATTAGGTTGAACCACTGGAGTCACATGGACTATTTTAACGGTGTCTTTACCACCTTTCTAGGCCTTGAAAGTGTTAATTAAATAGCTGTCTATGGAGGGGTCAGATAGCTCTTGGATTTCATCAAAAATATCTTAATTTGTGTTCTGAAGATGAACAAAGGTCTTACGGGTTTGGAACGACATGAGGACTGAACTTGAATTAGTTCAGTAGAGAACTGAAATTGAATTAGAACTCTTAATGTGAACAGAGAGAGTTTACACATTCCTCACCTTAGGCAAATTGTCTTCCTCTGCAATCTCAGTTGGCGGCTTACCTGGATACCTGTAAATGACAAAGCATCGCCTGTGCGGAAGACCACTCACATGAGAATTTGGGCCCAAAAATCACACATTTTAAATGAAATTACATTTAAACTGATTAAAACAGGTATAGTTCAGATGTAATCGCAAAATATAAAAGGAATAGTTTACCTCATTTTATTCTAGGGCCATTTTATGTTTTCTCTTCCATGGAACACAAAAAAGTGAATTTAAGAACGCCCTCTTTTCAATATAAAGAGAGTGGCTGAATCCAAAATCACCCCCTAAACTCTCTATCACTATTCCCTACGTTAGTCCACTAATACAGTTCACTTGAAGGAGTGAATGAAAACGAGTGAGCGAATTCAGACAACCGTCAAGTGTACATCTGCTGTACACTCGTTATTGCGGTGCAACGTGTGATACAATGAGTGCACTCGATTACGTCCACTATGGTTTCGGACACCACTACAAATGGCTGTCCCCTCAAACAATGCCCTATTTGAGGGTATAGGGGGCGATTTCGGATTCAGCCAGTGAATGAGGACTGGGACTGTAAGGCTCCAAAATACATCTCTTAAAAGCAGTCCACACAACTTGAGCACTTTATTCCACATCTTCTGAAGTCATATGATAACTTTATGTGAGGAACAAACCAAAAACAAATCATTATTCACTAAAAATATTCATTGTAGTGCCACTGACTTGGGTAATGATGCACTTTTAGTCCATTGTAGATCTTTGGTGGATAGGAAGATTATCAGTTTAACAATTGTGGTCTGTTCATCACACAAAACGATCACATAAATTATGGACTACTTTTATGACCTGTGTGTCATTTTGGGGTCTCTTAACATATCGAAGAGAGCCGCTAGAATATCCTTTTATCTTTATGTTCCACAGAAGAAAAAGACTGGGTTTGAAATGACATGAAAGGGAGTAGATGAAGCTTTTCCTTTTTGGGTGAACTATTCCTTTAAAAAAAACAAATCAAAGATAATATAGAAAGTAGTGTTTTACAAAAAAAGGCTCTGGATTAAGAAAAAGTAGATGCAAAGCATACCTGTACACTAAAGATAGTGCTTTTATTTCCACTTGTCCTGTGGTTTCCTATGAATTTTAGGATATTACAAGACAGTAAATTACATTTATATGTCAGAAATTTGACACAGTAAACAACTGCCAATCATTAAACTACAACAAATAAAAACACATAATATGCCATGTTAATATTTTGTGAAGATGAAAGACCCTGAAAGCAAACCGTGGGATCTTCCAAGCGTTCCAAATACTTCTCAAAAGATCCTTGAACAAACTGAAACACATGGTAAGACAACATGTTATAAATGTTTAAATTTAATGACAGTTTGTACAAAGGTTTCGTTGATGTAGTCTGAATTCACTCACAGGTTCAAAGTTACATCTGTTTGCCCTCATGAAGTTGACACACTGTTTTCTTATTCTTTGATGGTAATTCTGGGAGTAGTAAAGCTTATAACAAAATAAAAACATCAGTTCAGCAGCATATTGTAAAAAAAACCTGGACAGGTGAGAGGTAAAAATCATAAAAATGTCATTCAACTACTTGTTTTAACAGCATACACGGTTTTCAAGAATTGATACTTTCACAGCTTTTGAATGCGACACAAAAATGTACAGTTTGAGCTTATTTTAAGGTATATTTATTAAAATTACCTGCTCAGAAACAGCTCGAAACAGACAGGACGCGTCTCTCGCCATCATTTTTCGGTAGAGCCCGATGCTGGCCAGATACTCGTCCATGTTTACAAAATATTTCTTCAAGGGTTTCTGCATCTTCAAGAAATCATAAATAAAAAACAATACATATACAGAGCTTCACGGCTTTCCGACTAAAAACGAAAAAACAGCGAAGGTAGAAAGTTTCCTTTCGGCTTGAGAATGAAACAGGTGCTGCAAATGAAGCCTGATTGCAGCGCATCACTGTTGTTTGGCGCGAGATTTTAAAAACTTTGATGGTACATTCAGAAGTAATGGTTTCTATGACAACAGCACCGCAGAGGTTTTAGCTAAAGGTTAAAATAGCATTGTTACACAGGGGATGTCTGTTAACCCTCGCTAGGCCCCAAAATAATGATTCATGCAGTATATTTCATTTCATTGGAGTTTGGTGTCACTCCCTCAGCATTCAACAGGTGGGTGCTCGACTGCTCATCAGTTTCAATTCAAAGGGGCTTTAGGCTTTACAACACAAAATATAATTCAAAAGAATGAAAATTATTTTATAAACTTAAGCTATTTTTATAATGTCTTAACAGGCAATGGTGGTCTTGTTGTGTTTAAAGGTAATGTTACAAGGTTACAGTGTAGTTATGGCAATTGCAAATTATCTGCAATAATGACCTAACCCGACCAAAATTTTGACTAAACAAGACACTTTTCTGCTAACAAACGTTGCCTACTTTATTCATCAGTATGGAAGCTTGTTTCCGCCACCAAATAAAAAAATGAAATAGGTAACTGCGACTTTTTCCTCACAATTCTGAGCGAAAAAGCCAGAAAATGCCAGTTATATCTCTTAAGTATGACCTTTTCCCTCAGAATTGTGAGATATAAACTTGCAAGATAAAAAGTTCGAATTACCTTTATTTATTAATTTAGCTATCTATCTATCTATGGCGGAAACAAACATTTACATGGACTAGAGGTGAAACGGTTAACGTTACCGGTTTGACGATAAACCATGATAAAATCGTTTCATATTTGAATCATCATTAAGACCGTATTTTACTACCGCAATTTAAATAAAAAATTTACCTTACTGCCGCAAATTTAGATACAGTCTCACTCAGGCGTTTTGTTTTTTGTGTGAAAACAAGGAAGAGGTTTTACAACGGAGTACTGAGGAAATTGTATTCGTAAATGTGTGGACGAATTAATTATGAATGTATTTTTAAAGGGAACGACTGTCTTTAGAAAAGTTTTGACGCCATTTTCTTTTTATCCTACAATCCTACCTCAGTTTAATGTCTAATAAACTAGTGTACAGGCGTTGCCAGGGAAACCACTATATTTCTGCTTTTTTATTTTATTTTATTTTTTACATTTTTTTTTTTCAATTCAGCCTGTCTACTGCTTTTGTTCAGACCATTGAGAAAATCTGACTTTTTTTATTCACTGTTGTAAATTTTAACCATGTTGATGAAAAATAAGTTTATGTGCACTATAAAAATCTACACAATTTGGATAAGTTATCTTGAATTATTCACGGAGCAATTAGACTATACCTCTAATAATGTATCATTTTGACTCATCCCCTAAGGGTTTAAAGGTTGAAATGTGAGGTTTATTATTTTATAAAACTTTTGTCATAACTTTGTTTGAACATGTACACAAAAATCTAAGCCTTTTTTTTAAGATTTATGCAATTCAATTTATAGTAAAATTCCATCAAATTGAATTGAATAATCCTTACATATTATTCATATTGCGAATAAAGATTTTTAAATGAGTAAAATAAAACTAGAGCGTAAAACATTTTGTAAATCTTAAACTTAAATTTAAATGTTTTCATTTAAAATTTATGAATACAAATCACATAAACTAAACTTTGTTCCATTAAGATTTATACAACATGTTTCATTATATAAATAAGGATTATTTGATTCAATTTGATGGAATTTTACTATTAATTGAAATGCAATAAATATTGAAAAAAGGCTTAATTTGAGTGTTCATGTTAGTAGATAATGTTATGTCATAAGTCCCAACCAACATTTTCTTTTTTTTTAATGTAAAGTCTGGCCATCGTAGTTAGACTAATGTTGTTATTTTAATGTTTATGAAAACCAAAAATTGCACAGTGCTGCTAATTTTATTTGTTGTTTGTTGATTTTCGATATAGCCTAAACTTTAGTTTAGTGTGTGTAATAGTACAGTTCCAGGCCAGTATCATGATAATATTGTTAACCGTGATTATTTTGGTCACTACAATCGTGATATGAAATTTTCATACTGTTTCTAACACGGACCTTGTGACTTAAAGCTACCCTGTAAAAACTGAAAGTAATTTAAACAGAAAAGAAGATAATTCAAGATATTTTACTAACTGTAAGTTAACTTGCCACACTTTAATAAATTCTATTGAATTTTAAAAGATGTAATTTTACTGTAAAAATATTGTAAGAAAAGGTATGTTTTGGAAAAATGTATTGGCCTATTTATAAGACACTTATTGTACCTTTGTGATTAAAAAGGTACAATAAGCTTTATTTGGCTTTATTTGTAAACAAATGGCATAAAAAGATGGTTCTTTAAAAGTTTCTTTACACATTTAGAGGCTACGAGATATTATAAGACCAGGCAGAGAGGGGTAAAGAAAACAATATTAATAAATATATCAAAATAACATTTATAATACTAATATTAATAATATAACTATGCTAATATTAATGAAAATAAACTATTATTAAAAAAAGGTTGTTTATAACAGCATTAAGGTCCTATAGCACTTTCAAACCATGGTTCTTTATGGAACCTTATAAAAAGTTCTATTTTATATAGTTCTAAGGTTCTATTTAGCATCAAACTGCTATTGTTACAAGCTTTGGTACTGTTTAGAACCATTTTTCTTTAGCAGAGTTCTTTTCCTGAACCTCTGGTCACATGTGATAGCCTAGTTTCTCTTATTGGTTAGTCTAGCAATGTTATTATAGTGTATTTTGTAAAATAAATAGTTTTAAACGATTCTACCGACCGTGTTTAGGCTTATATGAATTGGTTTAAGATAAAAGGTGAGTTTAATAGTCTCTTAAAAGGTGTGCGAATGAGCGTGAAATGCTCTCCCACTCCTATGAGGTAAAAGCCTTTTACAGATTTTACATTTAGATATAGGCGTGTAGCCTTCTACTTTTTTTCTTGTTCGAACTGAAAAATGAAGTGTACAATAATTAGTCTTCATAGCGGTCCCAGTAATGTATTGAATTTCACACGTAGGCTAAATGAACTTTTAAATTGCACGTCGACCTCATTTTAAAGTGCTGGTCTTCAGAGTATCCACACGGTGGCGCCAAAGCTCGCGATGAGAGACGAGATCTCAGTCACGTTAAAAAATGTTATCAGTAGAGTAATGCATACAGGTTTTGTTAATATTACGTCTTTAAGCGTCTCATCTATCTGTAATATAATGCCTCTATACCCGAAAAAAACAGTGATAAAAGGCTTGACAGGATTATTTAAGCATTTGTCTGAATCACTTAATAATTTGCGGTTACTGTACTGCACCGTCCTGTGTCAGTAGTTTGCAACGCAGAGGTATACAAATTAATAATTTTTACTCATTTTCAAATGAATTATTTTAACTCATAATAGCTCATTAATTTAACTATTTAAAAACACCATATAGCACCTTTTTAAAATGTCTGAAATGGACATGTACACTAAATATATTTAGCCTATAGTTTAAATGGATTTGTATGTGAATGGTTCATTAGATAAACCAAAAATGATGTCAGTCATTCTTAAATAGTTTATACACAACAGCTCATAGACAAAGTTACAATTTTTGACAGACGTTTGACAGATTGTATTTTCTCAAGTCTGAAGAAACCACATAGCCTATGGGATAAAAAAAGATTAAAAGACTTTCGATTTATTAATTAATTTCTCACCATTTATTTATGGTGTAAATTTTCAATAGCGTGAAAAGTGTATGAAAACTAGACCTGAACTCCCCAGTCTGGTGACATACTTCACTTACAAAAATGTAAAATATATTTTTATTTTGATATTTATCCTTAATAATTATAATAATTTTCTTTAGCAGTAAAATTGATTTTGAATCTCTGCATCTGTAGTCTTCTGTATTCTCTCTCTTCAATGAGGACATGGAGTGAGATGCTGCATATTTGCCTAAAAGGCCTTTGACACCAGAATCATTGTAGTATCTGGTGTCGTCCCTTCCCCCTTCAACTAATGGATGGTCAAACACTCTGGGACTCAATCCTTATAATGAAAATACTGCATTAATTTTATTTTGTGACGTGTCATTGTAATTCAAGAGATGTTTTTAATCTTCAGATTGCTCCGGCACAAGCCATTTCAAAAATATTTGGCAGTGACCCATCTCGCCCCACACGAGCGTATGCTCCTTTTATTGAATGCCGTTTGTCAGAGGTGGACATTAAAAGCTCCCCTTTATTTGAATAAACTATTCAAGTTTTTAAAAAAAGCCACTGTAAAAATATGTAAATTGATCCAGGGAAGAACGCTTGGCTCACACGTAGTCTTTCATATCTCAATGTTGTCCATTACAAAGTGCATCTCCTTTCCACTTTTTCATGTCATCTTGTCTTTATTGGCAGGTTGTGTACTGCTCTCTGATGATGAGATCGTGCCGGCCCATCCTGTGCTTACCAGCTGAGATCCAGAGGAGGACGTGATGGACCACAAAAGGTAAGGTGATTCTTCAAGTGATCAGTGTACAACAATGCCATTTTCAGTATTACTACAATGCTTTGAGCTTTGACGTCAAATAGCATCTGAGCTGAAACCACCATAGACGTTGAGGACGACATGTGCCACAATATTCAGATCAGAATGGGTTCTTCAATAACAAATAATAAACTTGTACATTTGATTGTGGTCAAAAATACAGTCATGGTCATTTGTACTTTTTTTTTTTTTTTTTTTAACAAAACAGTTAATATTTGAAAACTCAAAGTCATGTGAAAGACACAAAACAGGAAATTATATTGAAGAATCTGAAGACCTGTCATCGTCAGTAAGACTTAAAATTTTAGATAAATTTACCTTTTTATGAAAAGGCAAGTTTAGTCAAGGTCGTAAAATGTCATGTGAAACCTTTGCTATTAATGTATTAATAATTATCATATTTATAATTGTAAAACTAAAATATTTTTTAATTTACCTTGAAAAATACAATTAAATATAATAAAATTATAATAAATATGTAAATTTTGAAAAAGATATGTACACTCAGATGTACACAAGGCATAAGGAACACAAAATGGAGTCATTAAATTGAAAATTTTCTTAAAAATGTTTTTTAAAAGTCATGTTTTTAGCAGGTTAGAGCTGGGCAATAATATAGTTACATTTTGCAACAATACAAGCAATCAAGCAGTTGAGATTTGCATAGATATCGCTTTACGTGAGCATATTGTATGTACAGTCAAACCAAAATTTATTCAGACACCTTCAACATTTTCTCACATTATCACAGTTTATTCAATATAGTTTAGAAAATGGTAATAAAATATGACAAGTTAAACTGTGTCTGAACAAATTCATCTTGATAATGTCAGATAACTTTGATAGAAAGGTATGTAATGGATTACAATCAACCAATCAGCTGTCAGCTGTTAAATTTAAGTACACAATTAGATAATACCAATTTAGGTCAACCAATTACCAAGCAATGCTGAATTGTGTTCAGTCTGTGGTGTAAAAGGTCGCATTAGCAATTCAAGAAAAAACACTTAAGCAAAACATGGTCAGGTCAAAGTGTCTGAATCATTTTGGTCCCCAAAATTCCAAAAAAAGGTAGTCCACTGTATGAAGAATTTTTGGGTATAATATGTCACAGTTTACTTTATTTTGCTATCCCCACTTACATAAATGAACTATAGTGTCCTGCACCCACTAGTAAAAAAATATATCTGGTGTCTGAATAATTTTTGGTTTGACTGTATGCGGATAAAGTTGAATGATGTATATCCAACTTTATATAGAGCTGTGTGAATTACGTTTTTCCAAACCATATGAATTCAACGTAGATATGCTTCATATCTAGATATGCGTCATTGACCCTTCTCTGTAATCTTGTTTGCTTTCTTGCTCTGGAAAAGTGTCATATACACACAGTAAGTGCAGATATCCTTAACCAAGTTAGTTTTAACTCAGTCTTATGTGTTCCATCACAAACTTTTATTGCTTTCAGAAGCAGTGGATTGGACAATTATTGTTTTATTGAGATCAAAATTAGGCCACAGACATTACAGCTTTCCTCCATTATAACCATGCTTGCTTATAGTTTTATGGTTTTAAACCCCTGGTGGTGATCTATTCTTGTTGTTATTCTGTATAACATTGCAAATTTTCTCTGAGGGAGTTTTAAACGTATTTATCAATGGGTATTTAGTAAAACATGCAGATTTTCTAAAAAGCAGTTAAGCTAGTTTCCCTAAGGTACCATTGAGCGCTTGACATTGCTGCACATCTTTGTTTAGTGTTCCTCTTTTATCTAAGTTGCCTCACTTATAACACTCTAATACTGCAATAAAATCCCTACCGAGTGCGCGCTTGGTCACCTTGACATGCTGTTAAATTGCGTTCGTGCTCCAGAAACTACGGATGTATCTTTCCCCCCATTAGGTGCTCATGGGATTGCTTTTAATGACACTTTGCTGATTTGCTTTCACTGTAATAACAGACAGTCTTTGTGACATCCACTGGCTTCTGCAAACACCATGCTAATCTGACCACAGAACGTGTAGCACAGCACCAGCGTAATTCGATTCGCAGCACATTGTGCTTACACACTCCAAATCTGCCTTATGCCTGTGATATTGAAACACCTCTGCGTTTGCTGGAGCCTCACCAAATGAGCACGGGAAAGAGGAAAAAAAAGGCAAGAGATGCACTCCTAAACCAGACGATAGCCAGTGGGGGCCAAATGAAAGCTCTCAGATTTGCTGTACATACCCATCGGTCAAACAATCCATTTCTGCCCTGACATTGCTGCAGTCTGTCTGTCTCTGCATGGCACAGGAGGAAGGTGGAATAAGCTGCATAAACAAATATATTTCATATCCTGTGCAAATGTCAACTGCCCCTGAAAGTCTCCAGGTGTCCTACATTAAAAAAATTGCGTAAAAGATTTATAAACTAAATTGCTTTATTTATATTTGCACTGTTATAATTATGGGACACATGTCAGAAGGTAACTTTTTAAGTGTTTATTTATTTTTATTTTTTTAAAGGGCCGATAATTGCCCCCAAAACAGGTTTCGACCTTACGAGGACGTAATTTTTTTTCAATCCATATATAAAAACAAATCAATAACTGAATCAGAAAATTGGGTCACATTATATATACTAGGTACCATTTGATACAATATGCTTTTTAAATTGTACATTTGCACAACAACGATGTACTAAAAATGGAAAAGTTTTTATTTTTAATTTTTCGTGTACAGACGACAAAAGTTGTCAAAATGATCCCGTTCAGACGGATCTACAAAAATGACTAAAAACGCTGTATTCTGCTGCCAGGCCAGTAGATGGCGGTTATTTTGTAAAGAAACACTAGGCTCCTATAGACTGAACGTGTAATATGTATATGCCCATTAAAATATTTGCATTTAACTAACATTTGTTGTTACACTGTAAACTTTGCCCCTAACTGTAACCCAAATCATTTTAACCCCTATAGTCCTAACCCTACCCTTAACCCATACCTCAAATTCATTAGCAATAAATGCAGGATTTTTCCAGAATAACGTGTATACGGTTACACAGTAAATACACAGACTTGTGGGTAATGTTAGTATATAGTAGTAAAGGCCACCTATAAAGTGTGCCTGAAAATTATGAACAATTATTGCCTATAAAATATAGAAGTATCTGTAAATAATGTACAAGTTAATCTTATCATGTTTACTACATTAGATTAATGGCTTCTACATTTATTATTGTCTTTTTGGATAAAAGCATTAAATAAATAAATAAATAAATAAATAAATAATAAGGATTTTATTTTTTTACCCCATACTGTTGGCCATTATTTATGTTGCCATTTTGTCATTTTCCTGATTCCTGGTTCGTTTCTGACTCTGGACACAAACTTTCAATAATCTTTCAAATTTGTTGCCTGTGGGATAAATTATATATGTTATATTTTCAAATTAATCTGAATATGATTTGAGATGTTAAAAGTTGTTATATTCACAGCACACACACTTAGCATTTTAGTAACAGATAGAGGGGTATGTTCTTACTTGGCCTACTTTCTTACTTATTGCCCATTTTGCAAAAATGTTTTCTCATACTCCATTTCTCTCACTCTCACATATATTCACTTCATACATTACTGTTTTTTTTCCCCTTGCAATATCCCTATGATGTTTGTCCATTTATGGATGCAGGTCACTTTCCCATTTCTTTTCTGTCACTGTGTAAATAAGTTATTTAAAGCAAATTCATGATTGGCATTTGGATTCAGTCGGCCCCTCCTCTGAGTGCTGCTCTGACACGTGTTTATACGGCTTTTATCCTGTCCCCAACTCTTTGCTGAGCAGACACTTTTGTCGTGCTGGCTGGTAAATTTTTTAACAGATCTCATGGCCACTTTCGCCTTTACGATTGCCAGGTTCACCAATTTACTGTAATGGACTGAAGTAGAGAGACTGTGGGTATTACAAATGATTTTGAGAGTGAAAGGAGAAAGTGAATGGAAAAATAAACAAGCAGATATAAAACTTTTTATTTGGAAGAGCCAGAGATTAATATTTCATAAGGGCAGAGTATGTATAAAGTCCCTTTTTCACAGGCTGTAAAATAAGTTTTGTGCTGTCATAGGCTATTACTGCATGCAACACATTCAGATCATATTATTGACTCATTTTTAGGGATGGGAATCCTAAAGAATTTAATGATTCTGGTTCCATTTCAAAGAACTGGTACTTGATATTAAATGGCAATACTAAACAAACAGAATTTAGTAACATTCATTAATAAAATATAAATGTGTGTCTTTTGCTACACATCATATGAATAATAGCTACATGTCATATTAACAACCAAGGCAAGTAATGCCAACATAGTTGACAATGAAAGTAACATAGCTGATGCAAGTAATAGTTGACTGGTCTCATTGTTACAATGACAGCCAAGTCATTTATATGTGAAGATCTCACAGTCACACAGTAGGATCATAACAAACTTTTATTCAAGAGTTGGCTCTACAGGGTAACTTAGTTGACAGGTAACATAGTTGACAATTTCACCATTTTGCCTCATAATTTCAATGGCGGGCCTTGTCTGGCCAAACAAAAGTTATTTTTTTGATCAGGTTAACCTCACATTTTAATCTTTATTTGAAATAAAATAAAAAATATTGCAAACCATAACAATGTACCCAACATAGTTGATGAGCAATTAATATACTCCTTGACAATAGGTCATTGGTGATCAAATATAGAAACAAATTAAGAGGACATTTACCATAATGTGTTCAAAATATCTGCCACAGAAAAAAATGACATCACATGATGCTGGTCACATGGTTTTGGGATAAACCATTTTTTAAATTTAAATGTTTAGTGTTTGGTTAGTAACTTATTTTTTTTTTATCTTTATTTTTGGCCTTTTTGCCTTTTATTATGACAGGACAGTTAGTTGACAGGAAGTGAAGTTGCAGAGAGAAAGGGGATTTGAGCCGGGATTCGAACTCGGGATGCCCGAAGCACAACTGCACTATATGTCGGCGCTGCCCACAAGGCTATCAGTGCCGATGGTTGTTAACATAGTTGACAGAATGTTTACGGACATTAATAAAATGAAAAATTTTCTTATTTGAAATTTTTTTTAATTTAAACTCAATCTATTTTCTAACAGGGTGCATAAAATATTGATGTGAGATTATAGTATGCATTCTTTTAATGAACATGAAATGTACCCTAAATTACAGAATCACCCAACTGGCAGAAGTCAAAAAAAAAAAGTAAACATAGGCTATAAATGAACTACACCACGGTCATATGAGTTTACTGGTTCATTGTAATGACGTTTAATGATTTTAAGACAAGTAAGAGCTCTAAACAAATCGCAAAAGGGTATGTATTTTATGTTGTAGAATAAAATGTGAAAATATCTTGAGCTTATGTTAACCACAAATCTTATTTAGGCTTATTATCAGGCATTTAATCAAAAACCCATTAAAAAAAAAAAAACACTGACTTTGGGATGATGGAACTGGAAGTGATAAAATGCTACAAAAATATGTAATATCTTACAGCCCAGAATTGACATATCACAGCCCAACTGTTTTGAGAAATAGACTTGAGATTTAAAGCAAATGACTATTCCATTTGCTTTTTTGATGGCAGTTTATTTCTCTTAAAATTTGAATTCCATTTCTGTGAACCTCCTACAAAGACGTGACCCCAAATGCAAAGTCAGTTTGCATACATAAACCGTTTTTATGCAGTTTATCATGAGAATTGATTGTGGGACTGTTAGTATCTGTGAGATCACAGTGGCTGTGTATCACTATAAATGAGTGCTTCTGAACGCAAAGGTTGCGCAGACGGCACACAGGCACGTTGGATAATTAGCGGCAATGACAAAGGAGCAGGGCGCTGAGCCGTGGTCTAATGCGTCGCTGGTGCCGGGACAGGCATGTGCCCCCAAAGCTCCAGTGCTGCCCCATTATTAATGAATGACCTTTGCTGATGTTAAAGGGTTTGGGAGCAAAATTAACGTCTGCGCTCATTTGCTGCTGTCACATTCCTTCCTTAACTTTCTTCATGGTGTGCGAGAGATTGCTTTTTTTGTGGGGGTGGGGGATTGCTATTAACTTATTCACTTAAAAGCATGATGAGTTGAGTTAGATTGATGTAAGGATCTGTGGTGTTTACGTGCCGGTACTTTCCACATGCTGCGATGTGCACTGTGGTATTGGGGCCATTAAATCTTCTGTTCTGCTTTCCATGGTGACGGTTTGTGATTGTTTTGGTCATTATTGTTACTTTTGTTTACAGCGAGTGAGTATTCAGGAAGTGTAAACATAGGCACACATCCTCTTCTACCCAGAAGCCCCTCTACGGCCAGCCAGCCAGAGCTCACTTCTACCTTACTTCAAAGAAAAAGGAAAAAAGTTAAACTCTGCACAGTTTCCTACCGAGTCTTGTTAAAACTGTGTGTAAAAAAAAAAAAAAGAGGCACTTCAAAGGGCCGGTGCTGCTGACTGTCTCGAAAGCAAAGAAAAGGTTTTTACTGGCCTGTTCTAGGTTATTAATCTCCACTGCACCTCACTAAATCTTAATTAGTCTGATGATAAAGAAAGTCAACTAACAAAAACAACATAAGATCTTACGGCTAATCTTAATCTAAAGTTCATCAAAATGTCCCTCTGTAAATCGTCTAGTTGTGATGTTGCCGTTTGTTCGGTCACTATTTGCGCTGAGAGAATGAGAGATAAGAAATAAGTCATAAACATGCATATGTTCACCAGCAACCCTTGTTGAACGTGTATGAACTGTGAACGTAGTCCTTGTAGTCAGAAAGGATTCAAGTCATGATTTATTCTGTGTTAACGTTGTCTGGCACAGTATATTGGAAAACGTGGTGTGTATGTGTGTTTACATTGAAAAGTAAAATAAGAAATAAAATGATACATAAAGTAAGGTTTATTGTTAAAGCCAAGCATCGCATTTAGTTGAATTAGTTTTGAGGACAAAGAAAATACTATTACGTAAATATTTCTACTTTAATTCAATATGAAACAATTTTCCTAATTACAAATTTCACTGATTATAAAGTAGCTATGGAAATAGAAATGTAGCTATAGAAATTTGAAATTGTTGTGTAGGAAAACAGCCCCAAAATGTTGATGACTCATCCTGCTCTGCACAGATTATTGTCCAATCGGATGCTCTTTAGAATAAGAATGTCCCGCCCCCCCAATTTCACCTGCCAGTTACTACCAATAGCAAGCAGCCCTTTGATATGTCTTGCCCCAGCTTTCTGTTTCAATAGGAAAAACAGCACTTGCTTGTGAAGTCTTTAAAGAAAAATGAAATCTAAAAATGACAAATTTGTCAATGGAACAAAGCAAAATTTCATTGTTATTGACAACTGATCTGGCCCCATATACTGTAACTTGCGGTTTGAGTTGATCTAAAAATAGTTTTTATGAAAACAAAAAAGCTCATTTTCCCTCCAGTGTGAACGTAGCTGTAGTAGGTAAATTTATCTTGTTTAAATGTGTTCTATTGGAAACAAGACACTGATTAATGTGGGCTTTTTCTGCTCCTGGTTTGCCCCCTCTTTCACCTCAGCAGGGTCATTGTGACATATTAACTGAACTAGGGTTGGTGTGTACATTTTTCTCTTGCTGTTCTTGGTGCGCTCAGTCACTAAATGTTTATATTTATATGTATTATATTTATATATCTATGCCTGGAATGGCTGCTTATGAGATCATTTCTTTTGCCTTGGGGGAGGAAGTGTTTTTTGTAGTGAATAAAAAGCACTTCCTTCTCCCTCACAGGCCCGGATTTTATGTTTATCCATGTCGTGAGAAAGCTACCACGTTGTAATGCCTTTTCCATAATTAGGCTGATGGCAGGAAACTCAAACTAAATAAATTGGTGTATAAATGGTGGAATGTGGTAAGAAAAAAACACAAGACATACTGCAAAAAAAGGAGGTAATTTGCAACGGAAAGCTGTCGTACATTTCCGAAGACCGACTTTTGGCTTAAAAGGACAACGTTAGCGTTGGTTGTTTGTTATCTTCATCTATGTTGCTCTGTTACAGTCCTTCAGTTTTCTGAGCTCAGTTGAAGTTGTAATTGTTTCCGTACCGCAACACTGTTCTCTTTGACTGGCTTGTTTCCCCAGCGTAATCAGGCAGATCTATTGAACACTGATCACTAAGGTTTTGTCAGGATTTAAAGTGCACTTGAGTGGTTCTTCCTTGTCTGATTTGTGTAAACTGGGGTCTCTAATAATCACAAATTTGCATTGATCAGTGTTGCACGTTTATTTCTTATCTGATCTCAGTGATTGATTGACACATTCTGTCTCATATTCATACATTCCTAAACAGAAAAATCCTCTCTCATTTAACCTCATGAATCCACCCAATCCAGACTCATTAGAAAAATCGGTCTGTGGCAACAATTCTGCAAAATATTAAGTTGCTTCTTACACATTTTGCAACACTTTCAAAGTGAAATGTCTAGTGAGTGGCGCAAAAAGAGTGTTTTGTTTTATCTGAAACAGATGAATGGGAATCTGGCAAAGTTTTTTTCTTGTACATTGTTAGGAAATGAAACGTGAGTGTCACTCAAAGCTTAATGCTATTGCGTTTGAAAATAATGTCCCACCTACACTAAACTCTACCCTAAACCTAGCCAACAGTGATAACAAAAACAACTGTGAGATAAAAATATGTGCATGGAAAAATCATTTATAATAAACATTCCATAAAGAAATAAGAACTGTCCATTTTGATTTCATGGTGACTTTAAATAGGACTTGGCTTACCAAGTTCTTTCAGACCAGGACAAACTTAACCTCTCCTATAACCCCTCTGCTGCATATCAATATTGATAAATACTAATTTAAGAGGAGAATCGGAAATGAATTCTTCTCATAGTTGTAATCCGGATGACCAGATATAAGCTACGTATCTGTATTAGAACCACATTTATAAGTATCCCATATTGAATGCTAAAAATCCAATATCATATGTATTTCTGCTATTTACATGCAAGCAACAAGATCTGTGCCAGGTATCAGTGAAAAAATTCAGTATTGTTTTACAGCCTTTGATTAACCCTGAACCCAGAAACGGGTCAGATGTTGCCTCAAATGTTTGTGCCAAGTTTCATGCTAAATGAAAACTCTACCACTATAGGCTTATAAGGCATTTCATTTTGTTTAATAATTCGGACCCACTTTATATTAGGTGGCATTAACTACTATGTACTAACATTTAAATTAATCATTTGATACAATGCATTTATTTGTGCACAGACATGTTTTTACATTGTACTTACATTTTAAAAATTAGCTGCATGTAATTACATCTGTAATTAATTTCTGTAGTTACATTTATAATTACACTGTTGACACTTCCCTTACACCTAACCCTACCCTTAAACCTACCCATACCACCACATCTGTCCCTAACTTTACCCGTATCCCACCTCAATATCAGCAAAAGTGTTTTGCAATACAATATGAACACAATAAGTACATTGTACTTATTTTTTTATGTATTGTACATAGTAGTTAAGGCCACCTAATATAAAGTGGGACCAATAATTCTTTATTATATTTTATTTATTATTTTGCATTTGTGTGTTTTTTTTTTTTCTTTTTTTCCATCTTCTGTAAAAATGGGACTATAATGCTTACAGACATTTAGAAAAAACATAGTGTGGTACCTTGGTTGGTACATGAATAGCATGGAGTGTAGTCCTTCCTTCTAGTACCCTAGTATCCCATGTATCAGTAGGTGTGTGGTTTGGGTGTGGCAGTGTCTCTGTGTCCTCTTCCTCTGCAGGGACAGACGGAAGCGACGCACACGTTAACACTGCTCTCAAACGCTTTCTGACAGCTTTGGCATATGCCACCCGCTAATTACAGTGCCAGTCCTCCCCCGCTGCTGTTTACTCACCCTTCACTGCTTTATCTGGATTAGCCTGACGAGCCACTGCACACTTCTATATACACACACACACACACACACACACACACACTTATTTAGCTGATGGTGCAGGGATCGATTCCTCTCATCTTTGGTTCTGAAATCTCTCATTCTTACACATTAAGCAGTCTGTCTCCCACAAACAACCACACATACACATTTCATATGTATGGGACCAACCTTCCATATTTGTATACTACTGTTCAGATGATGCATGTGTCCATAATAGTTCTCTTCAAGGACGACAAGCGTTAATGTCGAGCCCTGATAAGTTGTTTAACTTTTTCTTCTTTCTGGTATACTTGGGTATTGTTACAAACAGGCTTGACACGGAGAACAGATGGTAAGTAAACAAAGTCTTTATTGAGCAACCAGAGGATAACGGGCAGGTACGTGAACGGAAGATGTTAGCAGAAGAATGTAGCAGATAACTGGATGATACTGTACTCTTGTCTTGCAGATGGCGAAGGGAAACTCAAACGGAGGAGACACAGGAGACACAGGAGACACAGGAGACACAGGAGACACAGGAGACACAGGAGACACAGGAGACACAGGAGACACAGGAGACACAGGAGACACAGGAGACACAGGAGACACAGGAGACACAGGAGACACAGGAGACACAGGAGACACAGGAGACACAGGAGACAAGAAGACTGGACGCGGAGAACAGTGGAGACTTGGAGGAACGAGGAGAAGGCAGGTAAGTATCACAGGGGAGTCCTTGAGGTAAGCAGTAGCGGTGCTATGTGCAAACGAGACCGGACAGTGACTGAATGAATGCATGGGCTTAAGTGCTGGTGGTGATTGCCGGTGATGATGACGTGCAGGTGTGTGTGATCAGTATTCCGGTGATGGAGTGCACTGTGATTTGGGAGAGGGTGGAGCCTGGCGTGCTTGTAACATTACCCCCCCCCTCCACGGCCCGCTCCTGAGGGCCGAGGACCCCGACGTCGTGGTGGGCGTCCTCTTCCTCGTGGTGCTGGTCTGTCAGGATGAGAGGCATGGAAAGTGTCAAGCAGGTTCAGATCTAGAATGTCGTTTCTGAGTACCCATGAGCGTTCTTCGGGACCATAGCCTTCCCAGTCCACCAGATATTCTAGCAGACCACCATGACGCCGGGAGTCCAGGATCTCCTTGACCTCGTAGGCTGCACCGTCTTCCAGGATGGTTGGAAGGGCTCTGAGGTATCGCCAGGCTCTGTGGAGACATGAACAGAAGGATGGTGAGGTTTCAGGAGTGACACATGGAATGTGGGATGAATACGAAATTGAGGTGGGAGCTGGAGCTTGTATGTGACGGGATTGATCCGTTGAATGATGGGGAAGGGGCCAATGAACCTGGGACTCAACTTCCGGCATGGCAGACGCAGCCTGATGTCTCATGTTGACAGCCAGACCTTCTGCCCAGGTTGGTAGGATGGAGTCTTGGAGCGGCGAAGGTCTACTGTCATTCTGCGTCTGCGAAGAGCCCGCTGGAGTTGGTGTGCCGAGTCCCAGACCCTCTCACTCTCCCAGAACCAGTAGTCTACTGCAGGGACGTCAGAGGGATCCCAGACCAGGGGAACAGAGGGGGTTGGTAACTGAGTACGCACTGAAAGGGAGTGAGTCCAGTGGAAGGTTGACATAATGAGTTCTGGGCGTACTCGGCCCAACCCAGGAACTGGTTTCAGGAGTCCTGGTGGCCGTGACAGAAGGTACGGAGGAAGCAGCTGATCTCCTGGATCTTGCGTTCCGTCTGCCCATTCGACTGGGGATGGTAACCCGAGGAGAGGCTGACGGTCACACCTAGGAGGGTGAAGAAAGCTTTCCATACCCTTGAAATGAACTGAGGACCTCTGTCAGATACGATGTCTTCGGGAATGCCGTAATAACGGAATATATGGTTAAACATAAATTCAGCAGTTTCCATCGCAGTGGGTAAACCTCTCAGAGGGAGCAGACGGCAGGACTTGGAGAATCAGTCTACTACCACTAGGATGCAGGTACAATTGTCGGAGACAGGGAGGTCGGTAATGAAATCCACTCCTAGGTGTGACCAGGGACGTTAGGAATGGGCAGAGGATGGAGCTTGCCGGCGGAAAGATGACGAGGGCTCTTGGAAATGGCACATTCCTGGCATCCCTGCACGTACCTTCTGATGTCAGATGCCATATTGGGCCACCAGAAGCGCTGTTTAAGCAGCGAGAGGGTTTCATTGACCCCGGGGTGGCCAGTGCCCAGAGAGGTGTGGGAGGAGTGGATGAGTGGAGTGCGCTGGGACCGAGTGAGGTATTGCAAAGCCAGGTGGGCAGCCCGGCGGAACGTTGGTGGAGGCATTGGAGGAGGGCAGAGTCTCTTCTGACCAGACGATTGGGCTAACGAACAGTTTACCAGGCAAGATGGGCTCGGAGTCCTCTATCTTTTCCTCGGGACTGTAAATGCGGGAAAGGGCATCCGCTTTGACGTTCTTTGGACCTGGTCGGTAGGAAATCGTGAAATTGAACCGGGTGAAGAATAATGCCCATCGTGCCTGGCGGGGGTTCAATCTCTTAGCATCTCGAAGATATTCTAGATTCTTGTGGTCCGTTAAGACGAGGAAGGGATGCTGAGTGCCCTCTAACCAATGCCTCCATTCTTAAAGGGTGAGCTTGATAGCCAGGAGTTCCCTGTTCCCTATGTCGTAGTTGACTTCCGCCGGGCTGAGCTTGCGGGAGAAGGCACATGGGTGGAGTCTACTGGGGTTCCCCTGCTGCTGTGACAAGACCGCTCCCACTCCGGTGGTCGAGGCGTTCACCTCTACGACGAAGGTCAGATCCGGATTGGGATGGACAAGCAGGGGAGCGGTGAAGGCAGTCTTGAGGGCCTCAAAAGCTTCCGTGGCAGCTGGTGACCAGGACAGAGACTTGGGCTTGTGACGTAGGAGAGTTGTGAGTGGGCTGGAGAGTGAACTGTAACCTCGGATGAACCGGAGATAGAAGTTGGCAAAGCCTAAAAACCTTTGGAGCTCTTTGATGGAAGTGGGAATGGGCCAGGACCGGATGGCGTTCACCTTCCCCTCGTCCATCCGGATGCCACTGCGGTCGATGTTGTATCCAAGGAACTGCACTGAGGACTGATGGAAGGAACATTTCTCGGCTTTCAGGAACAGATGGAACTTCCTCAGGCGTTTCAGGACCTCCGCAACGTGGTGCGATGTTCGGCCAGGCTCCGGGAGTAGATCAGGATGTCATCAATGTAGACTAGCACGAATCTGTGAAGAAACTCCCGGAGCACCTCATGGATGAAGTCCTGGAATACGGAGGGGGCGTTGGCCAATCCATATGGTATTACCAGATACTTGTAGTGGCCAGTAGGGGTCACAAAGGCGGTCTTCCATTCGTCCCCCTCACGTATCCGGATGAGGTTATACGCGCTGCGGAGGTCCAACTTGGTAAACACAGTGGCACCACGGAGATGTTCCAGCGCAGCGGGGACAAGAGGAAGGGGATCTCGGAACTTGACAGTAATTTTATTAAGGGAACGGTAATCGATGCAGGGCCTCAAGCCTCCGTCCTTTTTGGCCACGAAGAAGAAGCTTGAGGCAGCAGGGGAAGTAGACGGGCGGATATAACCTTGCTTCAGGGCCTCCTTGATGTAATCTTCCATGGCCTTCTCCTCCGGAAGTGACAGAGGGTAGATCTTACCGTGGGGCACTGGCTCACCCGGAAGGAGGTCGATGGCACAGTCGATGGCCGGTGTGGAGGCAGCTTGGAGGCTCGTTTGGGGCAGAACACGTCGCTGAAGGGAGCGTAGCACGGAGGAACCTCCACGGTGCGTTTCTGTACAGGACTTTCTATGGACGTGGCACAGACAGACAGGTCTTGGGAACACAGAGGAACAGGAAGAGCAGAGAAACAATGTGGGAAACAGCTGTCGCCCCACTTCAGGACCTCTCCCGTCTTCCACGAGATGATGGGGTTGTGCTGCTCCAACCATGGGCGCCCTAAAATGATGTCAGCGGTGGATTCCTCCAGAACCAGCAGATGTTGATGTTCCACATGAAGGAGACCCACTTGGATTAGAGCAGGACCCACTGAGGAGTGGACTTGACGTCGACTTAGAGGTCTCCCGATTATGGAGTGGATTTGGTACACCGACGGAGTGGCTAATGTCCGGAGCTTGAGCTGGCGGCAGAGGGTGCCCGATATGAAATTACCGGCTGACCCAGAGTCGAGGAGAGCATTGACTGGAAGAGAAACACCGGCAGCAGTAAGGTTTATTATTGTGGTGAGTGGTTGCATTTTATTCAGAGAAGGGATAATGACACTCACCATAGGACGAGGAGGACGAATGGGGCATTCAGTAGTGAAATGCCCTGCAGATCCACAATATAAACATAAGTTCAGGGTCAGACGCCTCTGCCGCTCAGCCATCGTCAACCGAGAATTCTCCACTTGCATGGGTTCGTGGGCTGGTTCTGGAGGGGTGACAGGCTCTGGTCGGCGGAGGACAGAAGAATGTATTGGCTGGCCCTGGTGTTCTTCGAGACGCGACTGCATACGAGTGCGAAACGGATGGACAGCTGGATAAAACGTTCGAGCCCGATGGTATCCTCGTATGCAGCGAGATGCAACCGCACTCAGGGATCCAAACCCTGTCGGTAAGTCGTCAGCAGGGACCGTTTGTTCCATCCACTGGCAGCAGCGAGAGTTCTAAATTGAAGGGCATACTCATTTACAGACTTAGTTCCTTGTTTAAGGTGGTACAGTTGCTCACCGATAGCTGAATCCCAGGCCGGCTTTCCGAAAACCTCCTTCAAGTGAGAAGTGAAACTGGAGAGAGACTGAGTAATCGGGTTGCCCTGGGACCAGAGAGTCTCTGCCCAACAAAGTGCTTGGCCTGTTAACTGGGAGATAATGAATGCTACCTTAGCGCAATCGTCAGGAAATAAGTGCGGTTACATCTCCAGGACCAGCGAGCATTGAAGGAGAAATCCGTTGCAATCCTCCGCCGAGCCAGAGAAGGTCGCCGGTTTGGCCATGGGACTGGCATACACCGGTGGCGAAGGAGCGGTGTTGTTTCCGGAAGTGCTCGCTGGTGAGGTGAAGGTGCAGGTGCAGGCAGATTTGTGGTGAGAGCTCGTCGAAGTGCATCGACGAGCTCTTGGAAGGGATCCGGAGTGCTCATCTGGTGCTCTGCGGTGTTGGTCCGGTCTTCTGTTACAAACAGGCTTGACACGGAGAACAGATGGTAAGTAAACAAAGTCTTTATTGAGCAACCAGAGGAAAACGGGGCAGGTACGTGAACGGAAGAGGTTAGCAGAAGAATCTAGCAGATAACTGGATGATACTGTACTCTTGTCTTGCAGATGGCGAAGGGAAACTCAAACAGAGGAGACACAGGAGACACAGGAGACACAGGAGACACAGGAGACACAGGAGACACAGGAGACACAGGAGACACAGGAGACACAGGAGACACAGGAGACACAGGAGACAGGACGCGGAGAACACTGGAGACTTGGAGGAACAAGGAGAAGGCAGGTAAGTATCACAGGGGAGTCCTTGAGGTAAGCAGTAGCAGTGCTATGTGCAAACGAGACCGGACAGTGACTGAATGAATGCATGGGCTTAAGTGCTGGTGGTGATTGCCAGTGATGATGACGTGCAGGTGTGTGTGATCAGTATTCCGGTGATGGAGTGTGCTGTGATTGGGAGAGGGTGGAGCATGGCGTGCTTGTAACAGGTATATTGCACAATTAATAGTTTCTGGGGTTTTCAGCTTTAAATGACAGACTTTATATTGGCTTCACACAAACAATCAATTGGTTAGAACTAGGGCTGCATGATATTAAATAAAACGTGATATGTGATAACTTAAATAAATAATGCAATATTCAATGTGCGATACGATAATGCTTTAGGTGTGTAAAAAAATTTAAATTATATTAAAATATTTAAAAACTGAAAATGATATAACCAGCATATTACACATTCTATTTTTTTAAGAGAAGAAAGCATCCCAACGACTTTTGAAAGTGAACAGCAGTGTTTTACTGTAGCATTACATATAAAGTGTCATTTTAACGTCAGTGTAAACCAGGGGGGTTTAGGGTTTCAGGTAGGCCTACATTAGGGTTTTTTTAACAACAGAAATTGAAAAATCAAATGTAAAAATAAACACTGCTTAGTCTTCACTGTATGAATATATGATGACATAACTAACTGTGTTTACGTGAGTACTCACCAATGGGCATTTTGCCATAATTTTGTGTGTATTTGGCCATAAAACCTGCGGAAGAGAACTGAATTCGGGATTACATGCCGTCCGAGAGGCAGCTTTCTGTGCGCGTGAGTACTTCGCTTATTGCATTTAATAACATTAAACTTGTCACATGTATGTAACAGTCATGTGTCCATGTACTCTCTGCTGTCTGTGTCAACCTAAAACGTTTTGTAGTCTTTGGAGTATTAAAATCATGCAGTTATCGCAAGCTGTTGCGATTTATGCATATCGCGATATGTAAATTTGCGACATACATACTGCAGTATGCAGGCTATTTGCGATATATCATACAGCCCTAGTTATAACTTTGGTTCCATTTTGAAGTGGAACTCAACACTGCATCTTGGATTTACGCTATGGGAAACGTCATCAGCATGATCGGTGTCTGAAGCATGTATATAAACACAACAATTTTATTGGACGATGACAGTCCATGATGTCATTACCGGAGTGCCCATGAATATAAGGGGTGCCTGCAATGTACATCATCAACTTTTTTTGTCTTCAGGAGTAATTTTGCGATGAGGAAACGCTGTTCACGATTGACTTCATTCTCGAAAAGAGATGGTTAAGTGTCTGCACATCGCGGCTCTGGCTCTGCTGTAGCCGAGGCACAGTGGAGGTTGGAGTCGTGGGCATAGCAGGTCGAGCTTGCTGAAGAACTCAAAAAAGGTATGGCTTTTTCATGTTCTCCAGTAACCGGTTTGAGCGATCTGTTGGATCGGGATGTGCTGTCTCTTGAGCCATCTGATACAGCAGATAACATGCTGCTGGCACCATCCAGCCAGAAAGAGGCGGATGCAGTTGAAGAGGGCAAGTATATTGCTTGTATTGAGCCCTCTCAGCCTGCCAGCCCTGCATACAAGGAGTTGTTGGAATTTATGGCCCGTGCCACTACTAGATTGAATCTGGTGTAGGGGCACGATAGACAGGTCGCTCGTGGCAAATTAGACGAGTGATTCCTGGCAGTCCATAATCGTCCTTCTATGACCTATGACCCTTCAGTTTCTTCCCGACCTCCACATAGAGGTGGAAAAGTCATGAAGGAAACTTTATTAAGCTCACATCTATCCTTTCCAATATTCTAAGTTATTCGAATGTGGGGAGGGGGGGGGGATTGCATGAGTGAGGATATTTGTGAAAGCCTCCTGTTAAAGATATGCTTGTGGGCTATATTTCACTGAGTGATTCATCCTCTTTGAAGGCTCCGACCCTGCCGTCAATGCCGCTTTTACCACTTTACGTGTTAGAGGGCAGGGCGTATGTGGCAGCAGGTCAGGCCGGTGGTGCCATGCATACTATGGCGTGTTGCAGACATACCAGGCTGATCCGCTGAAAGATTTGGATCAGGAGCAGAGATTGTCTCCTGAAGTGATCGCTGAGTTGTGCCACACCACGGATCTGGCCCTCTGAGCAACCAAATAAAAAGCCGCTGCCTTTGGTCGGTAATGATGGCAGCAATGGTGGTGACGACAGAGAGGCATTTGTGGTTGAACCTGGCGGATACCAGCGAAAAAGAAAAACTTTTTCCTTGATGCATCGGTCTCACCCCCTGAACTTTTTGGTACATCTGTTAGACGGTGGTTGGGAAGTTTAGAGAGATGAGGGCATTCAGGAAGTACACCCTGCGCAGATCCAAATTTCTGGCAAAAACCTCTGGGGGTTTGGGTCCGTCACAGTATAATGACTGGAGGCAGGGCCAAAGGGAGAGTGTGCCCACTTATGCACCTCTTCCGCAGAGTGGAGCACAGAGGAGGTGAGACACTGGAATAACAATACTTGAGAGAATTAGTTAATAAAAGCAGTTTTGAATCATAATAATAGTAGTAGTAAGTAGTAAGTAGTAGTAGTAGCAGTAGTAGTAGCAGTAGCAGTAGTAGTAGTAGTCCTCCCCCTTCCCTCCCCCCTCCCCCTCCCCCTGAATAAGGGTGTGTGAGGGGTGAAAGAGGTTGTATCAAGCGGTTACATCAGGCAATGAGGCTGGACTGATTATGTAAATGGCGTGTTTCACTTATATTTGCAGACTGCCTTCTGTTAGGTCTGGCACAGGACTTGAGGGTAGAGCTGTTGAATTTCTTCCCCATAAAAATTGGGTGTTTAAGTAAGGAAACACTTGGGGTATGTAACCAGGTAACTTGTTTTGGACTGACTGATATTAGTTGCTCTTTAACAGCAACAATGACACTGGTAGATTAATACTCCCCTTTGGTGGGATATATCAACTCAGGGTTGAATAGGTGAACTGGAATAGCAAGACATCCTCTCCAGTGACAGTTGGATTTTCCCTCCCTATTTCCGTCACTATGGCTAGTGCTGATTCAATGAAGTATGGGTTATAGATGAGTGTGTTAAGAGGGTTGAGCTGCATCAAAGTTTGTTGATAGTGCTTAGCAGGCTCCCTTTGCTGGGCTGTTCTTCCGGGTTGAGTGTTAAGTAGAACCCTCTCCCACTGTCTGGTTTTTAAAGTAGGGTCCTCCGCTCCCCGTTGGAGCCTTAACCAATCCCTTAAGGCCGGGGCACACCAAGCCGATGGTCGGCCCTCGGGCAATGTCGGGTCGTTTTTGAGCGCTTGTCGGCTTAGTTTTTTTTGGTGGCCATCAGTGAGAGAGAGAACTCTGATTGGCTGTTCAGCTTAGTGAACGATTCAGTGCAGGAGAATAAAAGCGAAAGTGATGAAAACGAGCAAAGAAGTCAAGACGGTACAGACATAAGGCTGTTGTAATTTTACATCATCTTACCTGAGCATTCAGATGCATGAATAATTTCATAACATGAGCCGACTGGAATGAATAAAATGATCAACGTGATTTATATTCAAAATGGTAAGCAAGCGCTGCTTTGTTTACGGTTTGTATATCTGCAGTCCTAGTTTCGGTTTGCCTTTTTGAATGACGAAAATAGACTATTGATACCTGCTGATATAGACAGAAATTTACTTCCACGCAGGCGCAGAACGCACATGCTAGTTGACAGTCGCCTTTAGTCCTTTTGGTGTGTTCAAGCGCAGCTTTTTGGCCGAGACGCAGCCACAGAGGCGACAACACAGTCTGCTTTCATCGCCGCTAGTTCTTTGACGTTGACTTGGTGTGTCCCGGGCATCCCTTCTTGTTATCTTACCTGTTACCTTTTGCAGGTGCTGGGAGTCTTGGGATCCTGGGGTTGGAGTTCTATGTTACAAGGATGGTGAATAATTATTCTATATGTGCCCCCCCCCCCCCAATATATAACGTAAACAAAGGGAAACGCTGTTTGGCTCTGCTAGCCAGTTACCTACTTGCTAATTCAAATTTATCCAACAAACACCTACAAACTTCTTTTTAATCCCAATAGCGAACTTCGAATGTTGGTGTTTGCTGGCGTTTAAGTGATCAGTGTAAATACAGGCACGCTAAACATGGTTCTGTGTTTGATATGGCCACTGTAATAAATCCATGATTAGTTTTCGTAATGGTCTCATCGTTCTGGCGACAGATATTTGGCTACACTCGTTGTATAAATACAAAACTAACGGTGCTCTACAGTCAGTAGCGATCACTATAGATCCAGTCTGTAATCAAATAATCCCTTCGAGAACTGTAGTATCATTTGTTAGGATTATATGAAAAAAAGGCTACAAGGCAATCATGTATTCTGCTGTACTTTAATAAGGCTAAAACCGTATATTAAAATCTAACATAAATAGTAGTACCATTTACAAATAACAGTGTATCTACAAAGTATGAGACAACTACAAATAAATAAACATACCATTCTGAAACGTCCTGTAACAGCTGTTCTTGCGCAGGTTCTGATCGATCCTCTTCACTAATATTCTCTGGGTCTGATTCGGGCTCAAATTGATAAGACAATATTGACGCCATTGTTTATTACAGTACACCTGAGCATATGCAACTAACCATAATGGTAAGGGGCGTGACGTTTCTGGACAACGTGCACTAGGCGGTTAGCGAATCACAACTCACTGGGCCAGCTAACCAATCTGAGCCCATTGCGTATTTCTGAGGGAGGGGCTTCATAGAACCAGGAAATCATCAGACCGTTTTTACGAGAAGGGACACAGCGGTGTAGAATAAAGGTAAAATATGTGGAAAAATAATGCGTTTTTTGTGTTACAGTGCACCCCATAAACATGAGTCAAAATCATTTTCTTTTGTAATTGATAGATCTTGTATTGAGCTGACTACATTTCTTTATTATCCAGCATACAGGAGATTTACTTGTGTCAGCATGATTTTAGATACACGTAAAGGTTTCATCTACATGTAAAGAGAGACAAGAAGCCAGAAAGGTCTGTTTTACGACTCATCCACAGGACTGAAAAGATGGCTGATGTCAGTTTCAGCTTTGATGGCATATGAAGCACGGGGGAAATGTGCTCATAAACACTCTCTAACTGAGGAAACGGTGTGTATGTGTGTATATGTTTTTGAGAGGTGCATCAATAATAGATGAGCCCTGTATGGACCTGTCTGCCAGACACGCAGCATTAGCAGATGGTCCTGAGAACTGAGCCTCTGTCGCCACGGCGACACGAGCAGATGCCACTCACTCGCACCCACACACAGACTGCAGTCTGTGTACCACGGAAAAACTGATTTACCATGATCACTTTTTTCAATGCATATATTTTAGTACTACTTTTTGAGAGAAATTTACAAGCAGTGTTGTAAACAAGTAAGCACATTCCATGAAGAGTTTTGTACATTTTCATCAAGCGATATTGGAACTTTTTATGTGGACAGTGTTGATGGTGAAGGTGCTATAATGTAAAAAATAACAATGAAAATTTAACTGAAATTTCCACAGAAATTCAATGCCTTCTGTGGAAAAGAATATTTACATTTAGCGACAGTTTGATCAAATCCGATAAGGGGTGATTTAAACCTTTTCTAATCCGTTCGATATGACATGTAAACACTTGATCATATTGAAAACCGAAACTGGAAAGTTCTGCACGTGCAATGACATAAAACTGGCATTATGACGGACAGAGCAAGCTGTTGTTGTTTTTTTATATATATATATATATATATACACACACACACACACACACACACACACACACAGTGGGGAGAACAAGTATTTGATACACTGCCGATTTTGCAGGTTTTCCTACTTACAAAGCATGTAGAAGTCTGTAATTTTTATCATAGGTACACTTCAACTGTAAGAGACGGAATCTAAAACAAAAATCCAGAAAATCACATTGTATGATTTTTAAATAATTAATTTGCATTTTATTGCATGACATAAGTATTTGATCATTTACCAACCAGTAAGAATTCCGGCTCTCACAGACCTGTTAGTTTTTCTTTAAGAAGCCCTCCTGTTCTCCACTCATTACCTGTATTAACTGCACCTGTTTGAACTCGTTACCTGTATAAAAGACACCTGTCCACACACTCAATCAAACAGACTCCAACCTCTCCACAATGGCCAAGACCAGAGAGCTGTGTAAGGATATCAGGGATAAAATTGTAGACCTGCACAAGGCTGGGAAGGGCTACAGGACAATAGGCAAGCAGCTTGGTGAGAAGGCAACAACTGTTGGCGCAATTATTAGAAAATGGAAGAAGTTCAAGATGACGGTCAATCTCCCTCGGTCTGGGGCACCATGCAAGATCTCACCTCGTGGGGCATCAATGATCATGAGGAAGGTGAGGGATCAGCCCAGAACTACATGACAGGACCTGGTCAATGACCTGAAGAGAGCTGGGACCACAGTCTCAAAGAAAACCATTAGTAACACACTACGCCGTCATGGATTAAAATCCTGCGGCGCACGCAAGGTCCCCCTGCTCAAGCCAGCACATGTCCAGGCCCGTCTGAAGTTTGCCAATGACCATCTGGATGATCCAGAGGAGGAATGGGAGAAGGTCATGTGGTCTGATGAGACAAAAATAGAGCTTTTTGGTCTAAACTCCACCCGCCGTGTTTGGAGGAAGAAGAAGGATGAGTACAACCCCAAGAACACCATCCCAACCGTGAAGCATGGAGGTGGAAACATCATTCTTTGGGGATGCTTTTCTGCAAAGGGGACAGGACGACTGCACCGTATTGAGGGGAGGATGGATGGGGCCATGTATCACGAGATCTTGGCCAACAACCTCCTTCCCTCAGTAAGAGCATTGAAGATGGGTCGTGGCTGGGTCTTCCAGCGTGACAACGACCTGAAACACACAGCCGGGGCAACTAAGGAGTGGCTCCGTAAGAAGCATCTCAAGGTCCTGGAGTGGCCTAGCCAGTCTCCAGACCTGAACCCAATAGAAAATCTTTGGAGGGAGCTGAAAGTCCGTATTGCCCAGCGACAGCCCCGAAACCTGAAAGATCTGGAGAAGGTCTGTATGGAGGAGTGGGCCAAAATCCCTGCTGCAGTGTGTGCAAACCTGGTCAAGAACTACAGGAAACGTATGATTTCTGTAATTGCAAACAAAGGTTTCTGTACCAAATATTAAGTTCTGCTTTTCTGATGCATCAAATACTTATGTCATGCAATAAAATGCAAATTAATTATTTAAAAACATACATCATACAATGTGATTTTCTGGATTTTTGTTTTAGTATCTGTCACTCACAGTTGAAGAGTACCTATGATAAAAATTACAGACTTCTACATGCTTTGTAAGTGGGCAAACCTGCAAAATCGGCAGTGTATCAAATACTTGTTCTCCACACTGTGTGTATATATATATATATATATATATATATATATTATGTATGTATGTATGTATGTGTGTGTCATAAATGACTGTTGTGTCAATCTAAAATTGTCCTTCCACTCTGTGAAATGCTGTGGGAGAATGTCGTCCCAGCAGCCCTTGCTTCGGACTTTCATCCACAGACACCTTGTTTTGCGTAAATAAATATACAAAGCTTCATGTGCAATGCTGCTTATATTCTAGGACCTGAAATACAAACCCGATTCCAAAAAAGTTGGGACACTGTACAAATTGTGAATAAAAACAGAATGCAATGATGTGGAAGTTTCAAATTTCAATATTTTATTCAGAATACAACATAGATGACATGTCAAATGTTTAAACTGAGAAAATGTATCATTTTAAGGGAAAAATAAGTTGATTTTAAATTTCATGGCATCAACACATCTCAAAAAAGTTGGGACAAGGCCATGTTTACCACTGTGTGGCATCCCCTCTTCTTTTTATAACAGTCTGCAAACGTCTGGGGACTGAGGAGACAAGTTGCTCAAGTTTAGGAATAGGAATGTTGTCCCATTCTTGTCTAATACAGGCTTCTAGTTGCTCAACTGTCTTAGGTCTTCTTTGTCGCATCTTCCTCTTTATGATGCGCCAAATGTTTTCTATGGGTGAAAGATCTGGACTGCAGGCTGGCCATTTCAGTACCCGGATCCTTCTACGCAGCCATGATGTTGTAATTGATGCAGTATGTGGTCTGGCGTTGTCATGTTGAAAAATGCAAGGTCTTCCCTGAAAGAGACGACGTCTGGATGGGAGCATATGTTGTTCTAGAACTTGGATATACCTTTCAGCATTGATGGTGCCTTTCCAGATGTGTAAGCTGCCCATGCCACACGCACTCATGCAACCCCATACCATCAGAGATGCAGGCTTCTGAACTGAGCGCTGATAACAACTTGGGTTGTCCTTGTCCTCTTTAGTCCGGATGACATGGCGTCCCAGTTTTCCAAAAAGAACTTCAAATTTTGATTCGTCTGACCACAGAACAGTTTTCCACTTTGCCACAGTCCATTTTAAATGAGCCTTGGCCCAGAGAAAACACCTGCGCTTCTGGATCATGTTTAGATATGGCTTCTTTTTTGAGTTTTAGCCGGCAACGGCGAATGGCACAGTGGATTGTGTTCACCGACAATGTTTTCTGGAAGTATTGCTGAGCCCATGTTGTGATTTCCATTACAGTAGCATTCCTGTATGTGATGCAGTGCCGTCTAAGGGCCCGAAGATCACGGGCATCCAGTATGGTTTTCCGGCCTTGACCCTTACGCACAGAGATTGTTCCAGATTCTCTGAATCTTTGGATGATATTATGCACTGTAGATGATGATAACTTTAAACTCTTTGCAATTTTTCTCTGAGAAACTCCTTTCTGATATTGCTCCACTATTTTTCGCCGCAGCATTGGGGGAATTGGTGATCCTCTGCCCATCTTGACTTCTGAGAGACACTGCCACTCTGAGAGGCTCTTTTTATACCCAATCATGTTGCCAATTGGTCCTCCAGCTGTTCCTTATATGTACATTTAACTTTTCCGGCCTCTTATTGCAACTTTTTTGGAATGTGTAGCTCTCATGAAATCCAAAATGAGCCAATATTTGGCATGACATTTCAAATTGTCTCACTTTCAACATTTGATATATTATCTATATTCTATTGTGAATAAAATATAAGTTTATGAGATTTGTAAATTATTGCATTCCTTTTTTTATTCACAATTTGTACAGTGTCCCAACTTTTTTGGAATCGGGTTTGTAGATAAATATTAAGTCTGCTTTTTAAAACAAAGAAAAGGAGGATGGTTAGAATGCGACAACAGCGAGAAACTCTATATATTCGTGCAGTGTGCACATGTCAGAAGATCTAATCAGATTTGAAGCTTTTGACATAAACACGCACATCAACCCGATCACTTTATTTACTGTTCGTGTAAACACTGTTCAGATTTATCAATCGGAATGATTTCTTTCTAATTGAAACAAAAGGTGTCCATGTAAACAGCTACTGATGAAATTCTAATCAATATCTTTATTTCTTAATACTTTGAAAAAAAGCATGGGGTGCACTTACTTTATCACAGCACTGTTTTATGTCAGTTATAGCCTTATAGCAAATGAGCGTGCTGAGGCCAGGGTTGCCAAGTCCACAGTTTTCCAGCAGAACTGGGCCATTTGACTGAAATGCTTGTATTGTAATACTGTATATTCTACCAATAATAAAAGATGCTAGATGTTAATTTTTGTGACGGACTGCAACAAGGGAGCCTTTGAGCGGCGTTTATAATCCCTACGATATTATGGTTTTTAATTTGCATAACAGTGACTGTAAAATATGTATTTTAGGTATGGGAATGGCATATTTTGAGTTTTGATATTTGAGGTATTGTCATTGGGCTACTTTTGGGCTATTGTTGATTGGCCATTGATCTGTTTTTTTCATATCTGGCAACCCTGGCTGAGGTAATAATCAAACATGCTATATTAATATCACTCATTGGTAAGTTTGATTCAGTCAAATTAGTCTGTTTGTTCGAAAGGTTTAGTGTAATGAATTTTCAATAAATAGATTTACTGATTGGTTTGTATCATCATTCAGTTCTTTTGTAGTAAAATATTTAGATAAATACAACTACACAATTTTTTTCTTTTCACTTACATAAAATGTGTTTTTAGGGTGTTTAATCTAATTATTGATATAATTTAAAAGATATTGCCTAAGTACTTCATTGTAGTTTTTTTTTTTTTTTTTAAGTATTGCTTGACATGTTGAACTACTAGCGAAGTAGCTTTTCTTAACACTGGACACCACCAAATGTTGCCTGTCCATGTGTGAGGGGTTTTCCTCCATTTAACCACTAGATGTGTTTTTAGAAGTGTGAACTCTTACTCTCTCTGTGTCTGTGTTTTTGTAACAAAGAACAACATGTTTTCCACCAGTTCTGCTCCACTTACAAGGAAAACTAAAACAATCCATCAGTTGTCAGGATCACTGGACCAACTGTGGGAGAACTAAATGGATCCTGGGTCTGCGAGTCTTCCCTCATGTTTCAGTGTGTCTTCCTGAGTCTGCGCTTGTGCTCTCATATATACTTTGAAGTGGAACTCGCGGAAGCGATCCATCTTATATGAAAATGCATCCTGTTTCACAATTCTTCAGTTTTCACTATAGGAAATAATTACATTTCAGTTGTTTATAAACATTACATGGAAGCTTTTTCTCCTTCATAAACAGACCCTGATACAATAATCTCATGTCTCTTCTTTAATTTTAGAAGAAATTAAATGTCCCAAACTGTTCTCAGATTTCCCAGTATGCCAAAGTCTCCAATTAAAAGTGAGAGATTTTAATATACAGTAAACTTGCATCACTTGGACAAAAGAATCTGATGAGAAATGTTTGTCCTATTATTTCAAGTTTATGGCTGTATATTCTTATTGTATGCCAACAACTCTCAAATTTTTGGTCTAATTTTAAAGAACATAAATAAAAGACAGTTTCCTGAGCTCTGAAAGAGCAATTTTAGGGCATTATGTATGATTTTTTGTACTTTTTGTATATCTTAATAGTCTACAGTTTACAATAGAAAATACAAGTGCAAACAATTTAATTACTGCACATTTTTTTTCTTGCAAAACATAAAAGGGGTTCTTTATTCAAGAACCTCTCCTGCTTGAAGACCTGAAAAATTTCTTAAACTCGTGTACAAAACACACACAACTGCTCGCAGCACTAAATAATGAAACACACATCCAGCGAGAAACGGCAGCAGTGGACAGAACACAGAGAGCTGCTGACCAGCATTATCGCCCGCAGACATCTGAGGCTGCCCCGCTTTAAAACATTCCTATTTACGGCACGGCGGCACAGAAATAAATAAATGTGTTAATATGTTGGGAAGGCTGGTTGGAGGGACCGCTGGTGCTGTTTGGTTTTTCTGTGATGATGCCATTTATCACGCGCTGACAGCCCGTTTGTGAAGTGCTGTGCTACGCGGTCCACTTCAACTCACCGTCCCGCCGTCTCAGCTCTTTGGGAGAATGCATAAACGAGACGTCACGATGCAGAACGACTAGTGTACCTTGCCCGTGGGACTTCCAGGGTGAAAAACACTGGAGATTCTCCACAGTCAGACGTATGCACAAGTTGATGACACAGTTTTTGTATTTATTTAATGTTTTTCTCAAAGAACATGCTGTCTGCCTGCTTTCTGTGTTGTCTTGGCAAAACGTGAGAGGGACCTAGGACAGACCCTTGGGGTACTCCATATCATCAGGTGTGAGAAAGGGAAAATGGAGGTTCAAATGCATCATGAGGATGTTCCAGGAGTTTTTCCATGTAGAGGTGAACTATGGAAAGAGGGCACATTCCTGTGACCTTCAATTTTTTTACATGGATGTGTGTGTGCAGGTTCAAGCAAATAGTACAGGTGGTGATTTATGATTTTCAGTGCAGCAAGATGCGACTTGACATTTTCCTGCTGTGGTGTAGCCCAGTTCTGGCTCCATGCTTCATTACGTGAGCCTCCCAACGCGATTCCCGACCCAGTAAAAATAAGCCTGCTCACCTCAGCTATGAGTGAATGAGCATGTGTGGATCTGTCTCTGGGGTGGGCGGCTTCATTGTGCTTTGCTATTCTCACCTTCCCCAAAATTTCCATATGGCCATGATGCCACTGCTCCAGTCAACCCTTAAATACACACACACAGCTGACAGCAACTTTCAAAGTCTTACCTGGTAAGATAAAGGAAACTGATAAATAAGTAAACAATCACATCTGTGAGCAAAACTGGTTGACATTTGGCATGATGCAGATCATTTCTTATTTATGGGTGTTTTCATGTCCCTCGATCCACTTGCACAGGTCATATGACTAATGCCTAAAATTAGGTGATGCATATCTGTTTTTTTTTTTTTTTACTACCACTACTAATAAAAGAAATGGAAGTTGACTTACAGTATTTTCTGCATGTTATTGATCTTACTGTGAACAGTTCATCTATACATATATTTTAATTAAGTAAACTATAACTGGATCTTCCAGTGAAGAAACAGACTTCTATCCGCTGATATTTGCCGGACTTCTCCAATCATTTAATCCGCTTAAACCCCGCCCCTTTCTTACAATCGACTGCAATCTCACATTCAGATCTGCCTCTATCCACTCAACATTTTTTTTTTTCTTTTTTGATAATCCACTACACATGGATATACGTCACATTATGGGGAAAAAAAATCTGTTATTTCCGTTACATTACTACTTGTTCTTTAGACACCACTTGAATTGACTCATGTTTATGGGGGTACTCCAAAATGCTGGCTTTTCACTTGGTGTCAGACCCAACTGTCCCACATATAATAAATTAAATGAATAGCACAGGTAAATTGTGGGGAGAAAGCCATTCAAAAATGTTCATTATCATGAGTCTGCCACAAACCACCACCGCTTCAACAATGCTTTCATACTTTTAGTTCTAATATTAAATGAGTCATGACTAACAACGTTCTGTGCAGAGTTGGTCATAAGGTGATTGTAAAGTGTTTTTTCTGAATTTAAACAGACAGCTTAAAAACAAATTAGTAATTTAACACCTGACTAGCAAGTATTGCAAATCATTGGTTGTGGCTGTGATGTAGCAGAATTCTATATTTTAAAAAGTCTCTCTTCCAAAGTTCTTGATTCAGTATGAAATGTGTGAACACAGGAAAGAAAACTGCACTTGTCAAGTGATATCATGGGCTCTTTAAATTGCCATGAGCCTTATAATTTCAGAAAAGTACAGTAGAGGCATAAGTAGGCAGTCTTTAGTGTACAGTATTACCTTTGCAAAACTACAGTCTCTGCAGAAATTCATTATTCTTAATTAGCATTTCTGTAAACAGCATTAACCCCCATCATTTTCCATAGAGGAAAATCTCTGCGGTGCATTTCCACTAACAGTCGCAAACGCAGCAATTTGTTGCAGTTGTTTCTAGTTATTACTCCAGTTGTTCAGAGAGAGAGGAGGGGAAAATAGACTAGAACATTCCTAGACACTGCTTTGTCTTCACAAACCCACATCCAGACACCTATTATTCACTATTATCTTTTAACAATGAAATTTACTGCTGTTTGAATTGTTTAATGCAGCCTGTAGGTAATATCCCATGATTCCCCAGCAGACAGCCACTTTAGTGAGCTCTTTAACTCTCTTTCAACTGCCTTTACTTATCTATTCATTCATTTTACAATAACATACTCCGACTTTAACAGCCAACACCAACCTGTGTTTGGGTTTTATTTAGTCTGTAGTGCAGAAGATTTTGCTTGTAACATTGTGTATGTACACTCAAGGTGTGGGATGCCAAGTGTTGGCTTCCTTGTAAAAAGAAATCACTATTTTGGATCAAAAGGAAAAGCAACAAACAGGAAGACTATTAGGACATAAAATTTCAAGGAATTTGTTTTGCTGTTTCTACTACGGAGATACTCCATACTATTTAAAGCATTGTTTTTATAATCTAATTTAATTATTATATTGATAAATATTTAGTTTTACTATGATAATTATATAATAAGCTTTGTATATTAATAAAAATATACAAATTTAACAGATTCTGAAGTCATTTCAACAAACATGAACATTTGTTCACAAATAATAAGCTAAGCAGTTCATATACCAGTCAAAATCTGCTATTGGGCAATTAAATGTAACAAATCATGTAACAATTGATCATGTTTTATTGGAAAATTAGCCAACTTTGATAATTTGATAATTGCCTTAGTCTTTGAGAAGATAGTATTAAAATTACATTTTTATAAAAATCACCTGTCAAGTTTATAATATATATTACAGCAACTTACGTGAGGTCAAATCGGACGACTACAGGGACTCATCTCAAGATTTAACAGTTCATCTATTGACAAAATGATGAAAAAAAAAGATCAGTCAAGAATAGAAAATTATTGAAAATATTCAAATAAAAAATGTCAGAATCAGAATTCTAACCCAGCGAAGTTTTTCAGTTGGACTGGCATTTATTCTCTTTAGCATGAAATGTTAAGTATTTCACTCAGTTGCCTGATAATTCTGATTAAATTTCAGTGAGTGAAAAGCAAATTTATATTCGCGTGCATTATGTATTACATACGTTATCGTCTCAGCATGTTGAAGCTGCTCAGGCCACCATTTTCTCCCTCTTCTCAGAAAGCGATGTAGTTCCTGGGTTTTCCTCGTTGGATCTCTGCTTCTCGCAAACACTACCGTGTATTGTGCACGTTATTTTTTGACAGACATCGTTGTGATATTCAAATGATGTGGATTTGAAAACCGATGGATTGTAAGATAATAATTATTTCTTTCTTAGCAGGCAAGTATTCAGTGAAGTGATTGATGCCCATGAGTGTGTCGATGATTTTAGATCTAATATTCCAACCGATAGCCAGCCTACGGTTTTGACGGACGTGATAATGTGCATAAGGGGTGAACTATGTTTGATTTTTGGGTAGTTCATTATACTTATTTTACAGAATGAAGTTTATTTTGTGGCTTAAATTACATGTTACAGACTGACGTTTGTCAAAAATATTACGTTCAGCTGTCGCAAATTTGTTGACTTTTGAAAAGGAGTGGTTTTGATGAGTTGTTTGAGGAGTTGTTTTTGTTGTCTCTTACAACAAAAGTCTTTTTTAAATAAACTAGTGCTGTCAAACTCATGAAAGTCACTTTTTAAAACACTTGTTCCACTATCACCCCTTAGCAGATTGTGACTCGTGCAGTGTGTGTATATATCTATAGCTGAAGTATATTTCGGCACCTCTCTCTAAGTGGGAGAGGCATCCTGCAGTGTTGCAATGTTTCCATGACAGTCAATCATTCATGGCCACGGTGGCATAATCTGTCCTAACAGCTCCATTCCAAAGAGGTTGAGAGTTATCGATCCCAGCCATGTGTCATATTTCAACTCCAAGAACGACGTTTTTAATTGACATGGATCTTCTCTTATGGATTATAGAGAAAGAAACTGTGTAGGTGCACACCTGGCTCTGATGTCAAGCTTATATGACTCTCCATTCGTCTGTTCCTTTAATCCCTGCCTTCTTGTTAGCCTTAATCATATTCAATGTTTGTAATGGAACATATGCAAATGATTCTGTTTTTATCTTATTTCCACTGATCAAATAATCCACCGCAGCGACTGTGTTTCAAACACTCACCTCAATCCCACCCCTAAAAACATCACTAATCATAAATGAAGTACTTTGACTACTTTACATAAAGCCAGTTAGGGAGGAGAGGGGCTAATCAAGAGTAGATCAAACGACTCGTCTTTAATTGAAGTGCAAAAACGGACCCTCTTTCTTTTTTCATTACATAGGGCTAATTCAGGCAGCGGCTCTCAGGGCTCCTGCTTCTCTTCCAACTCCCAGAAGTCCACGCAGCTACGGACAACAGATGAAATGCAGTGGTCGCTGTGGGAAATGTAGTCTGTTACTCGACGGCTTGCGGCGCTTGACAGTACGTGACTAATTAGATCAGTTCCTCTGGCAGCTGCAGGTGAGAGGTGCTTGCTCGTGTTTGCTGCGTGTTGAACACTTCCGGGACAATGAAGCTTCAGTGCCGTAGGTTTTTATGGATTGCTGGGGTGAAATGAGTTTCAGGCTTTTAAAGAGCGAGGCCCATGTGTACATTTAGGAAAACTCTCAGCTTCAAAGAATAAGTTTAATACAACGTCAATCAGGGAACAATATCATGAAAGTCATTATCATAAAGAACTAGTTCTAAAGGTCAACTAATGTCTGTACCATTCAAACTACAGGTCAACTGATATGGTTTTGCAATATCTGATGTCAGTATTTTTATCTAGAGAGTGGGGTGTATAATATAATACGGAAATAACTAACATTTAAAGATAGTTTTATTCTGCAATGATGCATTAAATTCAGCTAAAGTGACAGTAAAAACTTTTACAAAAAGTTCTGAAAAATTTGTATTAAAGGGGGGGGGGGGTCTATTTCATGCATTCTGACTTATTTACACTGTTAAAGAGTTGGATTCTCATGCTAAACATGGCCAAAATTTCAAAAAATTAGTTGGATGTATGACAGAGTATTTCTGTGCCAAATACACTCCTTCAGGATTCAAATACGTTTTGGAAAGTTTTTTCCGAGTATGGCCCTGTATGACTTCATAAAGAGTGGAATTCCTTGTATGGGCACTTCTCCTGGATGAGCGCGTGCACACATAAACCAGAGCAAGAGCGCGCCATCAACGAGATTTATTCGGGTTACAGAAGCCGTCGGCAACGCTGTCATTTTGATTTTAGACCATAAAATCAACAATGTCACTAAAGAAGCATGTTTCTGGTTGTGAGGGAAAGATAACCTTGTTCAGCTTCTCAAATAACCCAGCATTAATGAAACAGTGGATGCAGTTTGTTTTTCCAGAGCTGCAATGGAGTTCTGCAAGTGTGTTTGTTTGCTCCCGGTCATGAGTTGAAACCGCAGGCGGTGAGTTAAACTGCATCAGATGTCTGTTTTGTTGGCAATCGGCAGTAAGTGCATATAATGTAAACAACACAAACTTATAGTGAATCGAAAGTTATCCAGGGATAATGCCATGATGTATTGTGTGTGTGTGTCATAGATGTGTGTGTGTTCGTGACTCTTTAGCTCCGCCCACTGCACGCCTCCACAAGCTCGAATGTTTTTGGAAAGAATCAGTACAGCGTATCTGTCTTTTATAAATATGATAAAACTAAAGACTCTTCGGAGATATGAAGGATGCAATACTACTCTATAGGTACTCAAAATTAACATGAGATTGGCAGAAACTGTGTGTGTTATGTACCCTTTAATTATTTTAAATTCAAATAAATGCTGCTCTTTTAAACAGAATCCTGGGGAAAAAAGTATCAAGCCTTCCACAAAAAAGATATTACGCAGCACAATAATAAGAAGAAATGTTTCTTGAGCACCAAATCAACATTTTAGCATGATTTCTGAAGAAACTCACGTGACACTGAAGACTGGAGAAATGTAAATATATTCAAATAGAAAAGGTATTTTAATTGTAAAAATATTTCACAATATTAATTTTTATTGTATTTTTTTATCAAATAAATGCAGCCTTGGTGAGAATAAGAAGAAACATTTTAAAGTCTCCCTGTAGTCCACGGCTGTACGTGAACTTTTTTTGCACATAGCACTGGTGCTACAGAGGTTGAAAGTTTTGTAGCACAGGCTGAACAATTTTAGCACATGTATAAAACGTCTGTTACCATGTCTGAAAAATGCAAAAAAATGCTATAAAATACAAAACATAATAATAACAATTATTATTATTATTATTATATTTTACAGCAAACAAATAATTAGAAAGGTCTAAGGTTTTATTATAAAATATAAAATTATGATAAAAAAAAAAAAAACTGTGACTGTAATGTCTTAATTTTTGTCAGGAAACCATATGCATCCAATGAGAGAGAAAAAAAAGTACTGTACACTTCTCTACACCGTGAATCACTTTACAGAATATAATAAAACAATATAATTTCTGCCTCATTCTGTGATGTGAAGCACATCCGATCTCAAAAGAAGGTTATTTTAAACACTCGATTAAATGTTCTCTTTTGGTGGACAACAGGTTTGTAAACGCTTCTCATTACAAGTTTGGAAAGATGTCTGGCACATGTTGCCTTTGGCTTTTCGCAGCGTTGGTCTGGTTTCACACTCAACTTGATTCTATCGAACCCTGGTGCATTTGCGTTCATCTCATGATAGAAAACAGAACGCGGTAAATATATTGTTTTTTATTAATTTGGTGCTATTATGCGCAGCTGAGTGAACGACACTTGGGTTTACTGTACGTGTGTCGCATGAAGTTGGCTTTCTGCTGCTTGCAAACGCTCTCCTTAGAGGAAACAGTGGATTGCCATTCATTCGCTTCCCTGATTGCACTCGCTATGCGCGAATACACTGTAGGCTCACTCTCGCTTGTATCTAAGGTAAATCATCAACACTATCATCCCTTACATGTGTTTTATTGAACTAAATACATCGCAATCGCTAAAACACATGCACTGGTTACTTTTTTTCCTGAAGAAGTGCGCACCCGAGTCCGTTGCTTTCACATTCACGTGAATCGCGGCACAGTTCGAGTGCCACCGAACTCAGACCACCTCCTACACGGGTTCGGTACCTCAGTGCGCACCGAGCTCCGCATGACAATTTCGAACTAAACTGTCAATGACTCACAGCGCTTGCAGAGATAGCGCATTCATAACCGATCGATCCGCTCTGAACAGTGCTGCGCTTCACCTGCACATATATTTATTTAAAAATTGAAGCCTTTGCGATCTCACTAAGCCAAATCGTGGTTTTGGTTTAATTTCAGTCAATCGTGCAGCTCTAGATAACCTCACACAAGCACAAAACAAATGATCACCTCACACAAACGAGCTCTGTCTCACATGATAAACTGTATCGCACGCGTGCTACTGGGGTAAATGTATTCATAGCACAGACCGATTTTTTTTGTAGCACGTGCGACATATATGCACTGTACAGCCCTGCTGTAGTCAATCATTTTATCCCTTAAAACTCATCTTTGATCAACAAAATGACATTTTAAACAGTATTTTTTCCTGTGAAAAAAAGTATTCATGCCTTAAAATAGCTTGAATGTAAATCTACACCCTTGCTTCATTTATTATATAAGGATTCATGAATATTCAAATGAGCCCCGCCTCCACTCACTCACACCAGCTCAGAGATCCACTCAAGTTACTGTAGTAAATGCTGCACAATGGTATCGCTCTTTACAACATCGGACACATTAACGGTAATTAATGATTAGCCTTTTGCTTGAGTTATCAAACAGCTAATAATGTGTTGCTAATGTTACACAAACCAATTTCCCGTTCGCCATCTCAGTCTGCCTTCTAAAAAGGCAAAAATGAAAATTACCCCATGATTTACTCACCCTCAAGCCATCCTAGGTGTATATGACATTCTTCTTTCAGACGAATACAATCTGAGTTATATTAAAAAATGTCCTGGCTTTTCCAAGCTTTCTAATGGCAGTGAATGGGAGCCCAAAAAAGTGCATCCATCCATTATAAAAGTAATCCACACGGCTCCGGGGGATTAATAAAGGCCTTCTGAAGTGAATCGATGGGTTTTTGTAAGAAAAATATCCACATTCAACACGTTATAAAGTAAAATGTCTAGCTTCCGCCAGACCGCCTTCCGTATTCAACTTACGGAAAAAGCGTAACTGACGTGACGTATGACGACGGAATACGTTCTCTATCCTCTTCTTAATATCATTAATTCATCCTTGACATTAGGATATGTACCGAAAACTTTTAAGTTGGCTATTATTAAACCACTTATTAAAAAAACGCAACTTGATCCTACAAAATTAGTCAATTACAGGCCAATCTCAAATCTACCCTTTCTGTCAAAAATACTAGAAAAGGCAGTGTCCTCACAATTATGCTCCTTTTTAGAAAGAAATGGTATCTGTGAGGATTTCCAGTCAGGATTTAGACCGTATCATAGTACTGAGACTGCTCTCATTAGAGTTACAAATGATTTACTCTTATCATCCGATCGTGGTTGTATCTCTCTGTTAGTGTTACTCGATCTTAGCGCTGCATTCGATACTATCGACCACAACATTCTTTTGAATAGACTCGAAAATGATGTTGGCATTAGTGGAATTTCATTGGCATGGTTTAAATCATACTTATCTGACCGTTATCAGTTTGTAGCAGTAAATGAAGAGATGTCACACCGAACACAAGTTAAGTATGGAGTACCGCAGGGCTCAGTGCTAGGACCGTTGCTTTTCACCCTGTACATGCTACCACTGGGAGATATTATTAGGAAGCATGGCGTTAGTTTTCATTGTTATGCTGACGATACTCAGCTCTATATTTCTTCACGCCCTGACGAAACTTACCAATTCACAAGATTAACGGAATGCATAGCCGATATAAAAAATTGGATGACTAGTAATTTCCTGCAACTTAATTCAGAAAAAACTGAATTTTTAATCATTGGACAAAAAAACTCCACAAGTAGTAACCTAGAATACTGTCTAACACTCGATGGCTGCTCTGTCAAGTCCTCGTCGTCAGTTAGGAACCTGGGTCTGCTCTTTGATACCAATCTCTTTTGAAAGCCATGTTTCTAGCATCTGTAAAACTGCATTCTACCATCTTAAAAATATATCTAAATTACGGCACATGCTTTCAATGCAAAATGCTGAACAGTTAGTTCATGCGTTCATGACCTCAAGGCTAGATTATTGTAATGCTCTACTGGGTGGTTGCCCTGCTCGCTTAATAAATAAACTGCAGCTTGTCCAAAACGCAGCAGCTAGAGTTCTTACTAGAACCAGGAAGTATGACCATATTAGCCCGGTTCTGGCAACACTGCATTGGCTCCCTATTAAACATTGTATACATTTTAAAATCTTGCTGATTACTTACAAAGCACTAAATGGTTTATCTCCCCAGTACTTGAGCGAGCTCTTAACGCATTATACTCCATCACGTCTATTGCGGTCTCAAAATTCTGGCCAGTTGATAATAGCTAGAATATCAAAATCAACTGCAGGCGGTCGATCCTTTTCCTATTTAGCACCTAAACTCTGGAACAGTCTTCCTGGCATTGTTCGGGAAGCAGACACACTCTGTCAGTTTAAATCTAGACTAAAAACACATCTCTTTACTATGACATACACATAAAACATTTTTAATTTATATTATTCAAATCAGTTAAATGATTGTTTTAGGCTGCATTAACTAGGTCAGCCGGAACCGGGAACACTTCCATAACACCTGATGTACTCGTTACATCATAAAAAGAATGGCATCTACGCTAATGTTAGTCTCTCTGTTTATCCCAAGGTTTACTGCAGTCGGCCGGATCCAGACCAGATGGTGGACCTTAGCCTGGACATGACGACCGCATCCCTGAAGTGTCTGTAGAGACCGTGTCAATTAAACTCCCCCCTGTAAATGCCGCATCGACACGACATCCTCATTAAACCCGTCCCCGGCGTGACGACTCCAATCTTTCGAATAATCCTACGAATATCTATTGATCTAATATGACTTCTGACCTGTAATGTTGCCAGAATCATAATCATACACTATTTGTTCGTTGGCCAGAGGAGAACTGGCACCCCGACTGAGCCTGGTTTTTCCCAAGGTTTTTTTCTCCATTCTGGCCCTGAAGGAGTTTTGGTTCCTTGCCACCGTTGCCTTTGGCTTTTGGCTTGCTCAGTTGGGGACACTTAAGTTTCAACTATATTACTGATCTGCCCGCATTGACACTATATGATAATTGAAATGAGCTGGATGACATCACCGTTTTCACCAGAGCGGCTGTACAGCCGAATCAAACTCCGTTGCATTATTTTCCTGTTACCACTGTGAAGCTGCTTTGAAACAATTGGCATTGTAAAAAGTGCTATATAAATAAAGATGATTTGATTTGAAGCAACTTAAGCGTTTTGAATTGCGAGAGGCGTTACACTTTCTTCGTAAGTTGAATACGGAAGGTGGTCTGGAAGCTAGATATTTTACTTTATAAAGTTTTAAATATGGATATTTTCTTACCCAAACCCATCGATTCGCTTCAAAAGGCCTTTATTAACCCCCTGGAGCCGTGTGGAGCCCTTTTATAAGGATGGATGCACTTTTTTGGGCTTCAAATTTTGGCCTTCCATTATAAAGCTTGGATTAGACAGGACATTTTTTTTTTTATATATTTCCGATTATATTCGTCTGAAAGAAAAATGTCATATACACCTAGGATGGCTTGAGGGTGAGTAAATAATAATTTTAATTTTTTTGTGAGCTATCCCTTTAAAGCATATTAAAAACACCACATAAGCCAGGTTTCCATCCAATGATTTTTTTTGCGAAAAAAGGTTTAGCGCATCAAAATGTTTACCGATATAGCTGATGGAAATGCAATTATCGATCATTTTTGCAAATGTCGACACAATCTTTTTCCGTTTAACTTTAGCGCATAAATTGTATGTCGATACTTCAAATGTCGCAAAAACTAGTTTGGAAACACTTTTTGTCGAGAAAAAGGGCTTTAACGCAAATAAACGTGGTGTCACATGACAGAATTAGCCCCCGTTAAAGCACTGTTTCTCTGTAGTTCAAAGGCGCACTAAATCTATTATATTCATATTATTATTTTGTACATTAAATTGTTTTATTACTATTGCTAAGAATAAGACGTGTTGAATCTCAAACATCATTCATTCTTATTTTTGTAATTTTGTGTTTTTTACAATCTAATAAAACTTCAGAATAATCAGAAAAACTACAGAAAAATAATAGCTAACTGCACCCGTTTCTAAATATTGCTTGATCAAGTATTGATCTAAACAGTGTTTATAACGAAGTTAAAAAAAAAACATGACACTTGTTAATAAAAAATATTTTATGTATAGGGCCTACAATTTAATAATGTATAATAAAGTTTTGTTTCAAAATGGATGAAGAAAATATAGCGCCTTGAAAATCTCAGCAGCTCGTCAAAAATAAAAATGGGGTGTCTGTCAAACGAAGGAATCACGATTTCATGGGCAGGATCTGGCTACTTGACAAATGAAATTCACAAACATGACACTTGTTAATAAAATTATTTTATAAATACAATTTATTAATATGTAAAATAATTTAATCTCAAACAAATAAAAAAATTAATAAAGTCGGTTAATCCAAAAAGCTCTAAACGAATTTTAGAATTGTTAAAACAGCATAAATTAAGATAGACTATGCTATTTAAAAAAAAAAAAAAAAAAAAAAAAGTTAAATATTTACACAAATAAAACGTTTAGGTTACAGCTGCATCGGTCTCTGAGAAAGAGAAAAAAAAAAGATCATCGATTTGATGTTATTGAACTCTGAAACCAGAACGAATAACTTTTTTTGGTTTGGATGATCTGACATGCGTTCTCGGCCACGTAAAATCGCGAGTGCAGGTTCAAGGCTTGCGTTAAAGATTGTTGCTGTATGACCGAACATTTTACTGTACCAATCTTTTTTATGGATAGTAAAATGTTTCATACAGGACAATTGAGCTGCTCTGTGTCCACACCCATGAGTTCATGCAGTCCTGTCAGACAAACTGTCCCACTTCTTTGTGATCTTCTGATTAATATTTCCTAATTTAGTAACAGGCCTATTATTCTGAAAATAGTAAGTAAATTTCAATCTTCTCATTACTCTCTGAATTTACAAATATTTGGGACACGAACGATACGATATAATTTGCGATATAAGTGAAATTATGTATGGAAAAGACTTGAGGACTTTTTTTTAGCGATACAACAAAACTTATGCGACAATGCGTTTTTAGGGATGCGTCATTACGCACACCATTTTATCGGTAAAAGGCCAATTGGATGGAAACAGACTTGAGACAGCAAATTGCGCAATCTTTTTTTTAATGCATATTCACTTTGTCGATAACAAAACAGTGGAAAAGAAACTTGGCTATAGACATATAAACATTAAAAACTTGATTTTTACCACAGGGGGTCTTTAAAAATCAGATTCACACAAGTTGCATAAGAAGTCAAAAACAGCTCTGAAAATAACTGAGGCAAACCAGGCAAATGTTTCCATCTTAATTTTATTACTCAAAGAAAAGAAAGAAAAAACCTACCAAGGTGTCCATAGGGGTGTTTTATTCACTGTGGCATGTGCAAGGCTGTGATAAGTGTCTGTTGCCATTTTAAAACAAGATTATTACATCATTGATAGCTGCCGTTTTGTGATTGCGTTACCTATGGAGTCGCTAGAAATGTTTAAAAATAGATTTGAAGAGGCAGCATTTTATTTTCAATCGATACGTGTCATTTTTCATCGTTGTATTTACAAGCATGCTTGCTCTGGATGTGCATAAGGGTACTTCTCATCTCTTTTGTGTCACTAAAAATGTATCCACGTAATAACAACGTCAGGATAGCAAACGCTAAAGCATTTACAAGTCTTTATAAACAGGTAAAAACAGAAGGGGGAGTACTGTAATACTGTGTTTATAGCAACATCAAATGAACACTTTTTTTTTTTTTTTTTACTTTTTAAGTTAAGTTGCAATAGAGAAAACATTGTCGCGGGGCAAAGTAAGACGGCAAAGACGTACAAAGAATGTTGTTTCAAGATCACTTAAGCATCCTTTTAAAATGCTGATTAAAATACAATGGAAAACAACAAACCAGATAATAAAATAAACACCAGAATAATAAACTTAAGGCAGGGAAACGACAACATGAGGAAAATATTTCTACACTTTCTAAAAAAAAAAAAATACAGCAAATTAGAAAGAAAAATGTTGATATAGAATCCCTTTCTTGAAAGGCAAAACAACAATTGTAGACAATGTTTATTAAAGAAGCACACGTGTCTTATTTAGAGTCTGTCAGCATAATATTTGTCTCATTTGTCCCTTCATGTAGAGGTGCTGTGGACAAAGTTCTCTACTGACTCGTCAAGACGGTTGTGCTGTTCAGAATCACTGGTGCACAGAATCATGGGGGATCAGCAGATAACACTCAACAATAATAATAATAATAATAATAATAATAATAATCTGGAGATAGGTTTAGGAGGGTGATGTTGTGTGCTTCACATAAAGAAGGGTAATTCATCAGGTAATGAAATTTTACTCCAGAAAAAAAACTTTTTTTTTAATCTCAAAAAAGTGTGGGATGTAGAAGTAGTCAAAACAAGAAAGACATTTTTTTTACAAGTCGGTGTGTGTGTGGTGATGAAAGGTCAGCAACAAGCAGTGCTCCAGAAACACACGCGCGTCTCATGAGGATCCAAACGCACTGCACCTCCACACACACACATACATACATGTACATACACACTCAAGTCCTGTACACGGGTTTCAGGTGACTGGTCACCCACCCACACCACTTTTCCACTGGGAAAAAGCCCCACGAACCCCTCTCTGCATCGCCCCAGCCATCTCTGGGCGGAGACGTCTGTCGTGGTTGTGGGACTAAAGATGCAAGCCTTCAGTACATGATGGGAGGTTTGGAGTAGGGTCTGTTTTCTGTAACGAAGAAAAAAAAAACAGTGAATTGAAGTGATTTTATATACATTTCAGTCATGACAACTACAGAGCGAGTATGGACTTGCTACTGCCATTAGATACACAAACTCGCCTCCGTGCGCATGTAAGACATGCTGCTGCTGCATGAATAAACATACATAAATCACATAGCAGATCTAGACAGGTGGAGCTGGGGAGGTGGAAGGTTTCAGAGGAATTCTGATCATTCTGAATCAGACTATTTAAATGTTGAGCAAGCAATCTTATTGGCTGCAGAATCAGCAACGGCCAATCAGCTAGTTCCATGTGGTAGTGGTAGCTTGCAGATTGCATATAAAGGACCTATCATCTATAGTTTTATGACTGATCTATATTACTAGGTCCAATCAGATTTTAGAGGTCTATCTATTCTTTTTATAATATGACAATGAGGCATAATATAGTTTTGACCTGAAAACCAATAACATAAACACTCAATTTTAGCACAACAGTGTTAAAATTAATATTCCACCACCCCCAAGAGAATCAAAAGACTTCATAATTAAAAAAAGAACAAAAACAAAGACATTAATGTCTTTCAAAGCTAGATTTAGCAAGTTTTCAGAATGAATCATGTTTGTGGTGGCCGTAAAGCACTAGATCAGAGAGAAACAGCTGGTGGTTGAGGGGCAGGAGTGCTGCAGATGCATGTTAATCGGAGAGCTCGCAGCGCACTGTCACACAGGAAGCAGTTCATTAGGACTCGAGTGCTTTTACATGTTCAACATGCCCGTTTCTGCAAGCACCAACAGATGAGCTAATATGTATGCAGGATGTAAACAAAACAGCACAGTTGTCAAGCTACATGGATGACGAGCAAGTGTAAGAAAGGGAGAGCAGGATGTTAAACTGGGCATGTTTACGCCCCCCACATAATCAACAGACCACCCCAAATCTGTCCACTTTAAACTGGACATGGAAAAATTACATTTGTCCAGAGGTTATGTGAAAAAGTTACATGTTGATTGGTGAAACTTCCACAAATTGGGGTTTCCACAGAACTCTTGACATTCTTGACTGCATTCAACAATTTTGATATAATTTGGTATATATTGGTATATATTTTGTTGGAGTAAAAATTACATATATTAAAATGTATTAAATTCTATTCATTTAATTGCAAACTTTAAATCCCAAAAATGTTTGTATCTCTGTATGTCAAATTTTGTTAGTGCATGATGTTACCTCCATTAGAGAGATATAAAAAAGTAGCATTCTTTGAATTGGGACACACTGGGTGAGTGACCTCATTTGGGCCCTTTCTACACTTTGACAGGAATTTCACAAAAATTATTGCATCCACTGCATTTGTCAAGATATAGTCAGCACTGTTATTGTAAGAAAGATATAGTCAGCACAGTTATTGTAAGAAAATGATCAATAACTTTATCAATAAATCCAGACTAACAATTTGAAATGAAACTAGATATCCTTCACTGAATGTCAGCTTAATTTAGACTAAATTTGTAACCATATTATTCATATGTCTTCTTTTTACAATAAATACATTTAATTATACATTTAATCTTTATTTATGTTAATTTTGTGTTTATACTATAAAATAATCACACAAATTGGAGTTTTTAAACTGTAATCTCCCACATTTTGATGATCAATCAATGCAGACTTAGTGAGCATTACTTTGTTTTTTTTTTTTTTTTGCTTTTTTTTTTGCTTTTTTTGAACAGACAAACTGTTATTAGCCAATAATCTCAACATGGCCAAATATCAGTCAACTTTGGGGAAAAAAGTTTCTAAAGTTTAAGCACTGATTTTCACTGATTGTTTGTTGAAAAAGAATTTCATGCCCTGTTTTTCTACCCTATTCTTGGAAAGTGTAAAGTGTAAACTGTGAATTGAAGTGCTTTCTCATGTTTGTTTTTAAGCATACATGGAGCATGAATACTAAATGTGCCATATAAACACATTACATATGACATTCATATTATATATGAACCATGCAATGTATGAATGCCACATTGAGGCCTGCCGGTGCTGAAGGGAGGAAGAGATAAATAGAAGGCGGGTATTTCACTTGCTCTGAAATATGAGTTACGAGTAATATCCTGAAGTGCAATTAATTGAGTCCTATGGCTGACAGCAGACTAAATCTGCCATGATGAAGCTGTACCCAGGAGACACCGGAGCAAATAGTTCATACAGTTAATACAGAGACCTGACAGAGCAGGACACTATCTGTTTTGTTAAGCGGGAGGTGGGCCAAAACACCAGTATTCAATGCTTCAAGAATATTTATTTCTCTTTTGCTAAATTCCATTTAAAAAAGTATTTTTCCCCGCCAGTGACGAGGTATCTCATCTATTATGAGAAAGTTTTTCCCCGCCAAAGACGAGTTTTTACGGCTTTCCGTGTTTTCACTATTTTATGGTATGGGTATTTTACTATTTTATTTTATGGTATTACACATCTTCTGAAAGAGTACTGAATCTCCTGATCAAAACACAGGCGAAGATGCAGAAACAAGCGATTTCATAAGTAATCATATTCATATGTAAAATAACGTGATCATCAATATTCAACAGCATATAAATCAAAACTGCCTAATGTTACCAAATTAAATGTCGACCCAGGACGAGCTATAAGACTGTGCAAGCATTAGGGGTGTTGAAGGACTCGATCTACTCCATCTGTGTTTTGATCATCGCTCTGAATCTGATCCAGACATAGTCTTTGACAAAAACGTGATTTTCTCAGCTTTTTGCTCAAAATGTTGCTTTTTAATGAAACTTTTTCCACATTCAAGTGTTGATTGATTAAAAAAAAAGAATGCATGAAGCTAGAATAAAGTTTTATTTATTTATTTATTTATTTTTTTAAAGCAGAGGGTATGTTCTTTATTCTAATATATTGCATGTTCAGATATTCAAACAACAAAATATTCTGGGGCCATGACATTTTTGTGAAAATGATCAAAAATGCTGGCAGGGAAAGAGTTCATCTGCACTTTGGTCATTATTTTTTATTTAATTTTATGACCTCATATTAATTTTAAAAATATTTGTACATTTCTGTAATGAACTTGTGAAAAATGTTGTTTAGTTTAGTTTGTTCAATTCATCTTCTAAGGAAGGCACATTTCATATCCAGCATTGAAAAGTATGTTATTCCACATTTGGACAAGATGTGCTCTTCAATGTGCAAACCATTTTGTATTTTCATATTCACATTTTTGTTTTTAACTTATTTTTATCTATTAGTTGTTGTAGTCCTAACATAAAACATCCAAATATTTAAGTTGTATTCAAGGCAGCCGTTTAAACATTACATTCTCCTCCTTATATCGGTATTTCAGTAAATGAGTAACTGTTGCCAGTGATGAGGTCAACCCTGTGCATCTTTGGCTCTTTTGCCCCACATGTAGAATACTGTAAATAGATGGATGGGGAGGTGAGGGTGGTCCTCCTCTGGGACCTCCTCCTCACCAACACACTCCATATTTAACACTACTCCCCTCCCTATAGCCACGGTCTCATTTATTCTCGAAACACAAACCACTGCCTCATCCTAGATTATTCACACTCGTTATATCACTGCATGATACCAGTTAGTGTGTTGAAGAAAATATACCACTGGATATGATTGGTATATTGAAGTACAGTGTGTTCAGATAGACCCATACCAAATGTGCACGCTTTCCACGCTGATTGTTGGAACACGTGCGGGAATTCTCTGAAATGACGCCCATTGAGTGTGACTGCAATGTTTTGAGTTTGGTTTGCTCCTTAATTACATTTTCACCTCACCTCCCTTCTTCACTCCCTCTCTCCCTCCACCTCTCCACACTTCTCTTAATCGGCTTGTAAAATGATGTCACCTTCCTTTGTGTTCAGCAGTTTTCTGTTAGCGCCACTTGTCTTGATTAATCAGAAAAGGCACGGGTCATCGTAATGGCCCAACACAGAGGTGGAACCTGAGAAAGCGCAAAAAGCTTTTAGCCCGACGAGTGGGATCTCGGCAAGGACAATCAAACCTAATGAAATCAGCTGTCACTGCTAAGCTTGCAAAACTGTGAAGTCCGATTTGGGAGAGAAGCACGGGCTAATTAGATTTTTGCCGGCTGTAATGGATAAATGTGGTGAGGTTCGGGAGCTCTGGGAGGGGTGGAGCGGACAACAGACTTCATACACAAACTCCCCTGGTGGGGCGGCTGCCAGACTTTGTAAGCTGATTTCACAGACACCTTTCCTCTTTCAGCTTGATGGAACTTCTAGATAAAGAAGTGCAGAGATAAAGTGATGATCTGTGCATCCGAGAGAGTACGGGATCATTATAATCTTGGATTTTTTTCTTCCTGAACACAACAAAACATTCCTTAACCAACTGATCGGATACGCTCTTCTATAGTTTGTTGTTTACACCGAATAAGGAATCTACGGCCATGACATTTTATTGTTAAATATTTCCCTTCACATTGCAAAATTAGTAGTTTTTAAATAAGAATTTTCATTGCCACCACAAACAAAATAAACATAAAAACGCATTTGTGGATCAATAGTTCAAAGCTCGCTCAACAGAAGCAGTCGTCGTTACTGATTTATTATTTTTACAGCCCTAAACTGAATAATATCAACCATATTGATGGTTTTTTTCCCCTTTAAGGTAAGATATTAAAGTGTAATGCAAGGCTGCTTTTTTGTCGTAGTGTGCTGATGACTACTCATGAAGTGCAGAACAGCCAAAAAACTGTCAGAGCAATTACGGCCCCATCGCAGAGAGCCTAATTTGCACCTCGTATTAGCCTCTGCGTTATGGGGGAAAGGTCTGATCTTCCCGTTTCCTGGTTCTGCTCATTGCTCTAAAGGTCAGGGGCGTTGTGACGGAGCTCTAACACTAATCCCTGCTGTAACGCTCACATTAGTGACGCCTCAACTCAAGTCACAATGCCAGTAAAGCAGGCTATATGGAATTCTCCACACTGCAACTAAAATGGTCGCATACGCGACAAAATATTGCTACAGGAGTTTATCACGTTTCAGTTGTGTCTAATTTAGAATGAACTGGGAACTGTTATTTGTAATTAAAGAAATTTTATTAACAGAGTTTTGTTGTAATAAATGGTATTCATAAAAAGAAAATCAAACATTCCACAAAAATATTATTTGTCATTGTTTAACATCGTGAGGTCTGACCACTGATCTATATAAATGACTGGATTGCTCATGACGTCATAAAAAGTGATGCCACCGCGCCATATTGGTATTCCCCCACATTCTATTGAATTAATAGGAAATCCTCTGATTTTAATGAGAAAACATTACCTAAAGAGTCAGCGTTTTTATATATGAAGTTTCCCTGTACATTCTTGCAACGCAAACGTCCTAAACATTTAAATGGTTATTTGTTTAAAGTCAGGAATTTCCCCTGCTTATTAAAAGTTCTGTTCATCTTCATTATAGTAGCTAATATCAGATCAGCTGACGGACGAGACGCCTCAGCGTTTATATTACAAATGTCAAAATGATTCTTCTGAAGTCTGAATACAGATTTATGCTTTGTAAGGCATGCGAATAAAACTTAATTCGCCATGTACAGTTATTCACTATGGTTATGTAATTATATTGTGTTATACACTCACCTAAAGGATTATTAGGAACACCATACTAATACTGTGTTTGACCCCCTTTCACCTTCAGAACTGCCTTAATTCTACGTGGCATTGATTCAACAAGGTGCTGAAAGCATTCTTTAGAAATGTTGGCCCATATTGATAGGATAGCATCTTGCAGTTAATGGAGATTTGTGGGATGCACATCCAGGGCACGAAGCTCCCGTTCCACCACATCCCAAAGATGCTCTATTGGGTTGAGATCTGGTGACTGTGGGGGCCATTTTAGTACAGTGAACTCATTGTCATGTTCAAGAAACCAATTTGAAATGATTCGAGCTTTGTGACATGGTGCATTATCCTGCTGGAAGTAGCCATCAGAGGATGGGTACATGGTGGTCATAAAGGGATGGACATGGTCAGAAACAATGCTCAGGTAGGCCGTGGCATTTAAACGATGCCCAATTGGCACTAAGGGGCCTAAAGTGTGCCAAGAAAACATCCCCCACACCATTACACCACCACCACCAGCCTGCACAGTGGTAACAAGGCATGATGGATCCATGTTCTCATTCTGTTTACGCCAAATTCTGACTCTACCATCTGAATGTCTCAACAGAAATCGAGACTCATCAGACCAGGCAACATTTTTCCAGTCTTCAACTGTCCAATTTTGGTGAGCTCGTGCAAATTGTAGCCTCTTTTTCCTATTTGTAGTGGAGATGAGTGGTACCCGGTGGGGTCTTCTGCTGTTGTAGCCCATCCGCCTCAAGGTTGTGCGTGTTGTGGCTTCACAAATGCTTTGCTGCATACCTCGGTTGTAACGAGTGGTTATTTCAGTCAAAGTTGCTCTTCTATCAGCTTGAATCAGTCGGCCCATTCTCCTCTGACCTCTAGCATCAACAAGGCATTTTCGCCCACAGGACTGCCGCATACTGGATGTTTTTCCCTTTTCACACCATTCTTTGTAAACTCTAGAAATGGTTGTGCGTGAAAATCCCAGTAACTGAGCAGATTGTGAAATACTCAGACTGGCCCGTCTGGCACCAACAACCATGCCACGCTCAAAATTGCTTAAATCACCTTTCTTTCCCATTCTGACATTCAGTTTGGAGTTCAGGAGATTGTCTTGACCAGGACCACACCCCTAAATGCATTGAAGCAACTGCCATGTGATTGGTTGATTAGATAATTGCATTAATGATAAATTGAACAGGTGTTCCTAATAATCCTTTAGGTGAGTGTATATGGCTAATACTGTTTTTATCCATACAGTAACTGTAAATGATTCAACAGTGTTTTCATTAACAGCAATGGGCCCTATCATACACCCGGCACAATGCGACGCCAGGCGTGACGCAAGTGTTTTTTTCTAGTTTCAGCCCGACGCAGTTATCATTTTCACGTCCTGCGCCACGCTGTTTAAATAGCAAATGCACTCGCGCCCATCTGTTTGCCCATGGGCGTGCTGGTCTGAAAACGAGATGTGTTCAGGCGCATTGCTGGCGCGTTGCTATTTTGAGGCAACTGAAAACGACTGCGGGATTGACCAACAAAAACCTGGTCTAAAGTCAATAGCGCAGTATTTTTTTTGTGTTATTTAAAGGGCGCTGAGGGAGATGAGACTCTGATTGGTTTATTGCACTTTACGCCCAAAACACACCCATGACTCATTAAGAGAATAAGTACAACCCTTTTGGACCATGTGCCTGGTGCACTGACCATTTTTTCCGTTGTTAAACTAGCAAAAGTGGATTCGGACACGTCCTAAGTGCACCTGCGCCATGCGCTCAGATCGTTAAAATAGGTCCCCATGTATTTTGAAGCAGCAAAGATAACGACTTAAACGTTGGTTAAAAGAATAATTAGCTTAACAATATATACAAATAACACTTCATTCATATGAAAACTGAACGCAATGAGCAATCCAGTCATTTATACAGCACAGTGGGTCTGACTAAAAAAATATACCGGTATTTCAATGCTTTTGTGTTCTCTCTCAAAAGTTTTGCATTTCCTGAAAAAAGTTTGTTCACTCCCAAATTTTTGTGCTCCCTGAGAAGATTTTGTTTGCGATTTTGTTTTGCGGGGAATGCAAACATTTTGTGAGCAAATTCAAAACATGCAAGAGAAATAGAAATATATTTTTTTCTCCCATCTCTTTTTCATCACCATGTCTATTTAAGGGCTCCATAATGTTGAATTCATTGCAAGGAACCCCCCACCCCTCCAAACCGCCAGAAATATTCTTACAAAAAAAGGACCTTTATATTGGCTCCATTAGTCAATGTTTAGGCCTGATTGAAAGTGTTTGAAAGTGCAGCAAAAAGGATCTCTGTATGATTTCAAGATCAGTGCTTCAATTGGTGGGTCATGGCCCAAAATTGTTTGGGATTGTTACTTTTGTACGATAAATACATACGGTTTTGTGTGTGATTATCACTTAAAGGTCGAAAACAACTGATCTAGTTTCAAGCCAACTCAACAGCACAAAAATGTACTTGATGTCTCACAAGATTTGACAACAGCATGCTCTATTCTGTCTCCAGATGTCGGCCTACAAAATAACAATTGATGTATTTCTCAGTCTAGTCTAAGGCTGTGTCTCTTTGATCTGCAGGTTTTGTAGATCTGACCTGGAGTTGAAAGTTACAGACTTTGAAACATGAGATGGGCCACAGATTTAGGGTGAAGTAGTGTCTGATTCAACCCGAGAAACCTACAATCACCCGGCGATGACCCCTTTACACTGTGAATGAACCCTGGTGCCGCCCCAAAGAAGAAAAAAAAAACAAAAAATGATATCTACTCTGCAAACGCTTCAGCAGTGCTCTGTTACAGCGCCGCTGTCAAAGCCAGAAGAAAAATTGAAGTCTCTATATTTGCAGACTGTGAAATTGGCTATATAGGGGAAAAACATTTTGCTCATTTTCAGCGGAGCACTTTGCAGCCCATTTCCACTGCATCTTCTGTAAACATATGTATTTATTCACCTTCCCCCAGCCCCACATTTCAATAAGATGTACGGCAGCGGGTCTTTAATTCGCCGTCAGACGTGTTGATAATAGGTCCCATTTATCAAACACAACTTTTGGCCAGATTTGGGAGGCTAGCTTGGAGGGAAGGGGGAAAGACAGATGGAACAGGGATAAGAATGAAACTGTATGAGTGTGTGCAGAAGGGCTGTAAAGCTCAAATAGATCTCAGGGAACGGAAGCGTGAAAGGCACATGAAAACATCAGTTTGTAATCTCACTCCTGAAAGAGTTGGACATCTTCAAAGGGACCCAATGAGATGTAAGGCAAGTCCAGGGATTTACTCTGGTAGTTTTGCCGGGATTCGGCCCCAGGAGAGAGGGGGGCCTCTGGACCATATGTACAGCACATGGCTGGTTGCATCTTCTCAACTGTGGCCATTTTTACTTTTCATTCAAATACTGAATGACTCATGTCAGGTCTTTATTTTGAGTTTTGTAGTTATACATGCAGTTTAAACACAGTATGTGTAACTTCTTACCTTGTACAGCTGAGTTCTCCTGCTGGTTGCCATTATGTTCGGACTTCACCTCTGGTATCACTGCCTCTAAAACCAAATACGTCACATAATTAGAGCTCTCGCTACATGTAATTTATCAGTAAAACTATTGTCTCAAATAAATATATTTACAAAAATTATATAATTATTCATTAATAATTTTTGATGGAGTTGCACCATGACCATTTTGAGTGAAACCAGATATTCAGCAAGAACAAAATTGAGGGTGATATTATCCATTAGGAATTGATTAGATGATGAAAAAAATTCAGAGGTAGAGAAAAATTAAAAATTAATACTTTTATTCAGCAAGGTCGCACTGAATTGATCAAAAGTGACAGTAAAGACATTTTATAATGTTAAAGAATCCTGAAAAATCCTGAAAAAAACATTTAATCATGGTTTTTACAAAAATACTAAGCAGCATAGTATTTAACATTGATAATAATAAGAAATGTTTCTTGAGCAGCATATTAGACTGATTTCTGAAGGATCACGTGACACTGAAGACTGGAGTAATGATGCTGAAAATTCAGCTTTGCTATCATCACAGGAATAAATGACATTAAATTTCAAATAGAATTCAATATTCAAATAAAGTTATTTTAGATTGTAATATTATTTCACAATATTACTGTTTTTACTGTATTTTTGGATCAAATAAATGCAGCCTTGGTGAGCAGAAGAGACTTCTTTCAAAAACTTTTTAAAAAAGGTATGTATTGAATGGTAGTATTAATACATATATTAAAGTAAATAGATTTTTTTTTATTGTCTACCCTAGTTGAACTGCATTTGGCATTCTTAATCTCCACAACAAAGGCAGTGTCCCACGGATAAACAAACGAGGAAGTAGCGTTATCTGAGGAGAGATGTGACGTAACAGCAGACGTTCACAATAGGGATCTTTTTCTAGCATTGCCCGCAGATGAAAGGCAAAAACAAAAGGCATTTCTCCTAATGAATTCACGTCTAATCAGCCTTGGCCTAATAATTGCCCCAGCACTCATGAAAATACTTGCAGATGTCTTGAAAATGTTTTTTTTTTTCCATTCAAATTCTGCTTCTGTTAAGATATTCACAATTAAACAAGTGTAATCAAAACAACAGCGAGTGATTAGGAAAATGGTTTGGCCTTGATAAGTGTGCGCATTTAAAACGTTTATGATAAACATCAGACTCCATTTCCTCAGCTGAGATTATGACGCTAATGCATCGCTAATAGTTATGACTGAGACGGAAATACCAATATCAGCACCAATTAACAAAATATGAGAAAGAACAGAAGGTTGAACGCAATATTGATGGACAAACAGATGAAAGCTCTGAATAGGCAGATCTTTAAAGATAGTGTGAGAGAGTATCACAGGATAGACTGTAAAGAGAAATCATGTATGTCTGTGTATGTTGTCCAAACAAGGTGTAACGCAACATGTTTCCAGCATTAAGTCAATATTCTGTTGTCAATGAAAGCAACATAATCACAGCTAAATATAACACATTTAATTTTTAAGAAAATGTACAAGTGACCACCCACTTTTTCAGTGACTCTGGAAGTATTCATCCATTTCTCCATACATATAAATAAATATATACTGTATAAATAAACATTGTTTAATCCTTATTGAAGGTACAAAAGTTATTCAGTCAAAAGCAGTGAGTGATTTTTTTTTTTTTATTGTTTGATTAACATTAAAAACAGACAGCAGAAGGATTATTAGGTTACTGTCACTTTAAGGACTAATGCACGGATCCAATATACTGATACACATGTGTAGTCTCTCTCAACTGTTTACATTCACTTAAGCCATAATTGACTGTTTACTAGGATACTCACAAAGACAGGCATTTTTTTTAACAAATATGAATTTGTCCGTACAAGCGCAAGAAGATGTGAAAGAGAGCTCAATCTATTATTTGCGCAGCTTGACGCACTTTAGATGTGCACACAAAACTTTCCACACAGGGTGTGAGTAACAAATTGAGCTCTTGCGCTTGAATGTTTAAATTGGCAAGGCTTAAACTTTTGTGACTATGCAGAGCTAGCCCATCAACTGTCCCGAGTGTCATTCAAATTTGTTCATGTTCTCACAACATTGCATTGTTAGAATTCATAAAAATGTTACCAGCCAACTGGTGATTGAACAACGTTACATATACTCAACTCATCGCATTTGGAGCTTGGCGAGTGTGAATTTTAGGCCCTGGTTATAACCCTTAAACCAAACCAAAAAGCATATTAAGAAATATGAAAAAGAGAATCTAAATTCTTATATGTGGGATAGCTACTCAATCCATAAAGAATTGAGAACTGAACTGAATCACAATCAACCATACAATATAATCCACTGAATTCAAATCATTCATTAACTCTTTCCCAGCCAGCGTTGTTTTTTTTTAAGTTGCCAGCCACCACCTGTGTTTTTGTTCATTTTCACATGGTCTTCAGAATATTTTGTTATATGAATATCTGAAAGTGCAATATATCAAAAGAAAGAACAGACCCTCTACTTTTAAACAAAAAAAACTGTTTTATTCTAGTGTCAAAGACATCCAGATCGGATTCAAAATGATGATCAAAACATAGATGGAGTAGATCAAGTTCGTCAACACCCCTAATGCTCGCCCTGGGTCCACATTTCATTCAGTAACATTAGGCAGTTTTGATGATTGATGATTGTTATTTTACACATGATACCACTCTTTTGGCATAGTTCTCATTTCCATGATAACAGTGACTTCTTTGATTGGTGGACCTTTCTTTCAAGGTTACAATTGGACAATTGAATACTGCCCAAAAGGTCAGAAAAAATTCGTAATTTAATGTTATATTGTGAATATTTGAATATGTTAAAACCAAACAAGTGTTTTAGCAAATATCATTAACAATCTCTGAGCTCATGGTAGAAACAAATTGGGACTTTAACTTCAGGAATGTTCTCAACCTGTTGATCTCATAACTATATGGAGCAGGTTTTTGGGCCAATGAGATTTCACTGTGGGCGTGTCATTTATTGCGTCAAATCAAATGAAAAAGCAGAAGCCCACCGTTGAGACTCATGCGGAGACTCTCAGGAGATGTGGCCTGTTTGAGAGCCTGTTCCACCTGCTCTCTCCTCTTGGACTCAAACTCCAGAGCCTCCTGCAGTTTCCTCTTTGCCTTCTTTTCCTTCTTCAGACGCTTCTGAATAGTGGCTGAGGGAGACAAGAAAGAGGTTTGAACAAACATTCAAACGTAAAACACTTCGCTCATTCAGCATGGTGCCTGAAAACACACGGAGACGCCAGCGCAGACTCACGTTCACACATTAGAGACTTGAAAGTGCTCATTAGCACTAGCAAAACAAAAACATATGGTGCGCTACGTGCAACAGCTTTCAGAAAGGATATGTAAAATCGCAAGGTTTTTAGACGTTCAAAGTAGTAAACTAATGGAAATATGGCCTAGTTAGTGGTGTTTGCTATAGGGCATCACTATTAGTTTACTCATATTCACTCGCCCCACACTCTTAAATATAGGTTTAAATATATAATATAAGGTTTCAAAAGGGGTTTTCATAGCGCTGCAATAGAAGAACCTTTTTTTTCTTGGTGTGAAGAACATTTTAATAATCTGAAGAACTGGTTTTCACTGTAAAGAACCTTTTGTGCAATGCTAAAAGTTCTTCATGGAACCATTGATGCCAATTGAGAACCTTTATAAGTACCTTTAAGTACGAGTAATCTTAGCACTACTAATAAAATATCAAGTTAAACCTACCAATTCACATTTATGGTACAACACAACAGCTGTACACACACCTAACGCCAACACATGTTCACACAGCACAATGTTTTCACACAACACAATCTCTGAATATGTGCAAACATAATCAACTCTGTGTATATGTGGATTCACAGCAATTAACAGCCTTTTGAAACACTCAGAGTCTGGCAGAAGACCTTAAAACAAGCTCCTGGCGCGTTCGCTCGCTTACAGCGTTAAATGTATGTCCCTTCCTCCTCGCACCTCTAATTACTTGCCTTTGATTGGCCAAATCATCCACCATATAACAGTGTGCATTAAAATAACATGAAATGCTGTAACAGCCATGGCTAATAAATTATTGAGGTGTTTGTACATATTGTCAGAGTTGTTATCCAGCTGAATAATTGGCTTAATTTCTTGGCGCAAACGGCAGGAGTTGAATTGGCAGTAAATCCACTAGTGACACGGTTTGGTTGCGATGTAAGGAGAGAATTGGCGGCACACACTCTGAGTTTCTTCTGAGTGTTCGTCATGCGTTAATGTGTTTACCACAAGAAAATGATGATGATGTTTGTAAGACCAATGAAAGACCAACATGACTTTTTCAGTCATGAATTTAACATTTATTTTATGAAATAGTTTTAAAGAGATAGCATACACTATTTTTAAATGTGTTATAATGTATTATTATTATAATTACATAAATAATATTATAAATATTATTTAGAAATTATAAGATATTTATTTAAAACAAGTCATGCAGAAATTAAATTAAATGTTCTATTATTTATTTTGGACTGTGGGAACTCTGGACCTAAAATATAACTATTATATCAAGGAGTATATACAAGTTTTTAATTAAATAAAGATTATTGTAGTGCGTTTTGCAAGAAAATCCTTTCTACTTTAAAATGTTATGTTTAACTCAATGTCTTGCTGTATTTTTGTAATTAATTGTGAAATTTACTAGGACTTCCTAAGTGAAAATGATTTCTACACCAAGCGTATGATTATGATAGTTAAATTACGTACCTCGGCTGTGTAGTTCAGAGGTAAGTTGTCTCTCCAGACTCTCTCTCATCTCTCTTTCTCTGTACAGCTCCATCTTTAACTCCTTGCGTTCCTGTTGCACGTGTTTCTCCTGCACACGGGCATTATCCACAGCCACCTTCAGAAGACCCTGAGCCGCCAACAGAACACAAGACATAGTCGATTTTAATACACAGATAAACAACCACAGTCACCTTATGCAACATGCAGACTGTATATACTTTTAAAGCAGTGGTTCTCAACCAAGGGACCAGGGCCCACTAGGGGTCCTCAGCAAACTTCCAAAGGGGTTGCAAGATAACTTAAATATATCAATATATTAATGTATATAATTATTAATATATTAAAACAATCTAACTTAATTAAAATGGTAAAAAACATACAATCAATATGTAAACTGAAATCATATTTTATTGAAGAACATAATGTTTTTGAAACTTCTGGAATCACAAACTGCATTGTGGTCAATCAATCTACCCATATTGACTCTCCCAGGTTCTGTTAATAAGATTTTATCTTTAAGCTATACAATGGGTTTGTGTGAGGAACAAACTGAAATTTAAATCATTTTTCATGTTTCAAATTTAAGGCAATCTTGGGTCAGACATGGGTCAGTATGAACTGAGAACAACAGCGTATGTATCAGTAGATTATGACTTTTAATTTTGGACTGCACTATTCCATACAAACATACACAAACAAAACACACACTGAATGTACCTGGATGTTAGTGAGCAATGTCTCCACGGAAGAGAGGCCATCTGCAAACAGGAAGGGGGCGGGGAAGCCTGGAGGAAGAGTCTGAGTTCCCAGAGGAAGCTTCTCGAAACCTGCCTTCTGCATGGGCAAAGATAACTGAGCCTCATCTGGAAAAAACAGAACATAATATATGTTGTGAATATTCACACCAGTGATTTTATGACTGTCGACATTAACATGTTAACACATGTACCTAATAACATGTTATATTTAATGTGTTTCAATAGTTTACAATTTACATTTCATTTATTATTTAGTTTGGCATCATAACTGTTTTGTTCTGTGTAAAATAGTGGTTAACTGACATTTATTGTTTATTAATTTTTTTGCCGAATTCTTAGAGGAGGTGGATAAAAGCTGAGATGTATGATATCATAGTATTAAATGTAAAGCTAGTAAACAACAAACGCTGCTATTTAAATGAATACTTATTTATTTTACATAATATTTACTAAATTAGAAATAAATTAGTTGAAAATGAATCATGGAAAAAATAATTGGAACGTGACGGAAAAATAAACCTCTAAAATAAGATAGAATAGATCTAAAATAGATTTATTCTTTAAATAGCAACTTATTGATTCTGTAAACTTATTATTTTTCACAAATAAAGGAATTGTTAAAAGTAAAGGAAGTAAACACAGTAACCAACAGTAATCTGGTAAGTCTTTGCGCAATGAGAATAGACCAGGTAAAATGGCAAATGTTATAAAACTTCTTCGTATATCACTTATTTATATACTGATATGTGCACATTTTATTAATGTTTATCGGTTGATTACTACACTGTACAATGATTTTGTAGTTGTAAATAAAACAGAGATTATTGAAGTACGTTTTACAAGAAAATACAATTGATTTAGGTTTTTCTTCAAAATTTCATATTTAACTCAGTGTGTTACTTGCCACATTTCTTTGTAATCGTTTGTGAAGCAATTTCTTAGTGTAAATTACTGAATTACTGAAAGTAAATTGTGTCATTTCTGTCACCAAGCAGAATTAAAAAGATTGTTTACAAACAGGTTTCTCAAATTTTCTTCCCTCTCTACCATTGGTCAAACAAACAGAGCAATCTTTTAATGCTGCCACAGTTATAAAATCAACCTACAAAATGCCCACTTATAGTCTCTGCATAACAAACTGGGATAGAAGAAAGCATTTTAATCTCAAAAAATGATACCTCACCTTGAAGTGAGTTACATACAGCCTACAAATTTGTTTCAAAGAGGATCAAAGCGAGACTCGACCGTACACTCAGAAACAGTAAACACGAATATCACTCAGCGGGGAGAATATAAACCGAGCGAGCACTTCACTGTGTATTTCTGATGAAACAGAAAGCTGCTGTGTCCAAACCTCCATATAGTAGTTAATCTCTTATTTTCACACACACACAATCCATATTTTACCCACAAGCCCTATAGGCAACCCCTCCCACCCAGAGTGCCAGGCCACAAACTATAGCCCCACTGCACCAGCAATAACAGATAGAACTGGGGCTGAATAAGAAAGAGCGCGAGCAGTCATGATTCACCCCGGCTAATCTGGCCAGGGCCTCTCTCAGCGCACGTTGACACGGCCCGTCCAGGGCTCCCTACGCAAGACAAATAGGACGGCTGGGGTGGGAATTGTGATGACAGTGTATCACGGGTCACATCGATTTCCCCGCCGCACGCTCTCTCGCGCCCCACCAGATAACCCTGCGCTGCTTTCTGCCCATTGTTCATACCCCACCTGTCCCACCAGCTATAAATTTTCCCCCTTCTTTCCTCGCCACTGCAAAGGGCATTAAAGAAGAGGGGAGCCGAGAGAATGAGGGGAAGAATTCGCCCTCCTCCTCCTCTCCTTACAGGTTGACAGTGTGTGATTAAGTTTTTGGTGCTGGCTGAAAGTGGCGAGCAGATGAAGGTCACGCAGATAGAGTGTGAAGAGGAAAGCGCGCGAGAGGAAGAAGGATAGGGTGAGAAAAGGGGTGAGCGGAAGGGGACGCTGGAGAGAGAGGTGTGAGGTGAACTGTGAGATAAAGCTGGAGGTGAAGACCGCAGAAATGTTTAAAAGCACAAGAGGGTGTGTGTTTATCAGTCCCGGCCATGCGTCTGTTCCCCGCGTTCAATTACAGACCATGTAGGCTTTAAAGTCAAAATTTGTATTGTACGTTTCTGGTCTTATTGTGTACGATTCATCACTGCACATTATTCCAAAGAAAAAAATATGTCTTCATAATCATTCATTAAAACTGAAATGGCTTTTTGTTTCAAAATTTGTTTCATTACATAGGCTTATTTGTTCCTGAACGAATCTGTAATTTCATACAAGTGAGAAAGAAGGAGGTGGATGAATGATTAATGTGTAAACATGTCTGATATATTAATTATATAAATGATCATTAAAATTACGTACAGATGTTTTTGAAGCCTGGTTTACCCACTTTGTATAATTTGTTGGATATATAGTACATCCTACTTTACCTGCATACATACAAAACACTCACACAGAGCGATATTAATGCTATATAGAAAATTTCGGCTGAGTGATTGTTTATATCATTGCAAAATGTAAACTGTATTATCGCACAGCTCTATATATTAAGTTGGATGGATATATATATATATATATATATATATTATATCCAACTTTATTCACACACATACAGTACACTCACATAGCAAATCTCAACTGCCAGGTTTTTTTTTGTCACAAAATAGCTGTTTATATAAATTTGCATATATAAGTAATGTCCAACTTCATCTTCATGAATACAGTACACTTGCGTATAGTGATATATACTATTTAGCAAATCTCAACTGCTTGATTACTTGTATCGTTGCAAAATATTAACTATATTATCGCACAGCTTTAATCTGCTAAATGCGACTATATGGCATGAAGATATTAAGATACTATAAACATTAACATCATGATTTTTCTGTAAAGCTGCTTTGATACAATTTGAAAAAAATATTGTGAAAAGCGCTGTACAGTTACATTTGACTTGACTTTGCTTTACTTGTCAGTAAAACTTTCAGTAGACAATTTTTTTAACAAATCTGTTAAATGAATGATTCAGTGATTCATTCATAATACACAAAAAAACAGTGACTTGTCGCCACCTACTGGCGTAACCGTGTAACTTGCAAAAAAAGGATCACTGAACGAATCCGGAAACAATTCTTGAATTGATTGAAAAGATTAGTCACTTATGTTGATCAAAATCTCATCCTACATTCAGTTTTACGGAGTAAAATGGGCTTTCATGAATGCGTTAAAAATCAACATCAACCTCTTTGTAGTTCTTTTTGGTGAATAGATGACTGAAATTGAAGCTTGGGGAACTGAAAACTACACATCCCAGGTCAATGCGGCAGTAGAAAGGAGGTTAATGGCAGCAGGCTCTTGAAAGCCCTGCCCTCCTGCTGGCCCCTGCACACCTAATTGCAAGTCCCTTTTAAACGACAGATTTATCTTGCTGCGGCTGCTGATAGTGTTCACTTCAATTCATTTTATTCTATCCAGCAAAGAGGGTGGAAGAGCCCTCGGCCCATGACATTTACAAAGTGCCCCCGTTCTGTCTCCCCTCACTGTAATGTGCACGAGTAATGATACTGTGTGTGTGCGTGTGTGTGTGTTAGGCCGAGCACAATGGGATCTGCTTGTTTGTACATAGTGTGCGTATGTTTGTTGGATAAAAATGTCTCTTTGGCTCCCGGCAGAAGACAATACTGAATAATTTTTTGCAAATGTAAATATTTTTAAAAGACGCAAATAACTCAAAGAACACCTGTCCCAGCAAACAAAACGCATCCATCCACTCAACCCTACGAAACACTGCCAGGCGAGAGTACAAAGTGAACAAACAGATAAATAAATAAACTAACAAAAAGAAGGGAAGTGCTTTTTTCTTTTAACTGACCACTGCAATCAATAATTTATCTAAGACCTTTTATTTTCTGTCCACTAAAAATAAAGACAATATGAAGTTTCTAGAAAAAGCTTTCTTACCGGTCAAAAACAAAGAAACTCAAGCACCACCATGGCCACCAGAGAGGAAAAAGAGATTTACACCAATTGCAAAGCTTGAACTAAATGCTTTCAAAGATTTATTTCAAATTGAATTATTGAAATTGTGTGTATATAGTAAAAAATATAATGTATATAATCAAATTAAATTAATGATAACAAATATTTCTGATTGGTTACTGGATATTGGTTACTTTTAACATTTATTTAGTGCGTCGACTAGCCATCATCCATGTAAACTGTTCTTGAATGTACTAGAACCTCATCAAATTTCATGTCTCTTCCTCGAACTTTTCTTCTAAAGATGGTTTTCTCTCAGCGAGTTGCTTGACATAATGTCAGCCTTCCCAGAGACGGTGGATTCTGCCCCCCGTTCCATATGGATGAACAGATGCCGGGGACAGGAACGAGAGAAAGAAGGCTATCTCCCTCAGCGCCTTTAACCCCAATGTGCTTTTCTTGCCCCCATATATTTGTTAGTTTTTATTTTGTACATGTGTCGGAGGGGGACGTCTCCTGAATATTCAAAGGGATCCAATTAGGGGGTAATTTAGTGCGCATCTATGGCACAGTGTTTTTGTCAGGTACGTGTACATGATCGCACCCGCGCGCACACACTAATATAGGTTTGTTTACACAAAGATTTACATATGAAGATCAAGGCACACAGCTAATCACCATAATTGCCATAGTAAATGTTAAAAGATGGGCAACAGCTAATTATTTGAGGTTGTTTTGAACTGTGAGGTCCTTTTTAGCACTATATTAGTAATGTCATGAGAGAGGAAATTAGTGACAAGTGTGTATAATGGTGCAGTCTGAGCCAAAAGTTGTAGCTGCTGACTTTACTATTCGTTTTGCCTTGTTTTTAGGATGAGGGCTGGTCAGGTGTCTTATATTTCACCCTACATCAAAAATGAACATAAGCCTTTTAGATGTTAATTTTAATGTAAATTAAGAACATTTACTAAATTCTTTTTACTGTAATTTGTCCGGATGTTTTACTATTATTATTATTATTATTATTATTATTATTTATGTAAATCCCACTATTCTCAATGGTGATTCTCATGAGATTAATATAATTAGGTATACATAAAATATAAAGTTAAAAATAATGTAATTTGTAATACAATGATTTTCTTTTACATTTAAATGAACAAATACTAATGTGACGTATAAATACTTTAACATTTGAATGTCTATTATTATTACTATTTGCATTTTAACATTTAATTTACTTTTTTCTTTTTAATTTGGAACCATAGAAATAAAAATTAGACTTAGACTTCTTTTTTTTGCTTTACTACGATGTGCTTTGGAGGGCAATATTTAACATAATGTAAGAATATCTTAATGGTCCTAAAATAAGCTTCATTGTCTTTGTTTCTGTTCGTTTTTGGTTTAAATATGACATGTTTGATGACCTGTGAACGGGTTTTGTGTAATTGACTCATTCTCAGTCGGTCTCATTTGTCGATCACGTAAGGTTGAGTGAGCACACAACACTTGTCCTGAACAGTTTGTGCCTCTGGGAAAATGACTGGATGGCAATGGTTAGAGGAGTTTGCCTTAGTGATTAAGAGAAATCAGGAAGAAAAAGGAAAACGCAGGAGAATTAAAACAAGATTATGTAAACAATGAGAAGCGAAAAATGAGATTAAGAGAATAGGAGAGGAGATCAGACCTTCTTGCCGAAGCTGATGGCACACAGACTCTGATGGAGCGTTAGCCCACTAGAGAAAAAAGCTTGAGAGAGACAGATCGCCCCTCTGCCAGTTAGACATTTATTCCCAACAAGATGGCAGTGTTTGACAGGAGGCACCAGGGGAGCCCTAAAGCATGGGGATCCAAACGCCTGGGTGGTATTTATAGCTGTGAGACACAGTCCAATCAGACCCAACTCACAGAGGAGTAACATGACGGAAGAAACTCCTAGATGAACAACCTCACCGATTCACAAACATACAGAGATGTATGTTACTGGACAGTCCTTAATCTACACAACTACCTGCAACTTACATAAAATAGGTGTGCTAGCGTGCAGTAAAGGTCTGGTCACATTTACCATTGTTTGGCAAAATTTGCATGATCGAGAAAAAGTTCCCCACGTAGCTTTTGCTAGTTTTCAAGTTGTTCATGCGAATTCACAGTGCTGACCAATAGACAGCTGCTTGGTTTGAAAGTGATTTCTGTGTGAGCAATGCTTCATATATCTCTACACGATTGACAAATTACCTTTTTTGCACATTTTGTTTTAAAACAAGACAAAATTTCCAACAAAGAAAAAAAAACAGTGGGCAAAAAATGCTCACTGTTCACAAGTAACCACCTACAACCACATAACAATGCATTTTAAACCATTCACAGCACTCTAGCTTTATGGTGGCCCATGCAACACTGCCATTTTCTTCATAAATGCATCTAATTGAACTTACTAATCTGAAAGATGCTCTGGCTTGTTGACTTCAACAATTCAAAAATTCAACAAAGCACAAAAACTTCCTACCACCAAACCGCAAGCTATATTACCGGCACAGTAAATGAAATTCAATGAAAACGATACAGTGCACGAGTCACTCCCCATCACCTCTTAATTTCATTCTTCGACTTCAAATAATTCTCAGGGGTTACACTTCCAAAACTTGAGGTCTACAGGGCCCCTGATTCACTAGAGTGCAGAATAACAAGCTACATTAAAACCAGGCCCCCAAAAGGAAATGCACAAAGCACTTAATGAGCTCAAGCAAAGCAAAGGACCAATGTTCGTTAGTTAACCCCCACGATACATACGTATACACAAAAAAAGATGAAAGCAGGACAATAAAAAGCCCTAGCAGTAATAGGTTGAAGGAGGAAGTGAATGAGGGGGTATTAGTGTATATTACATTTTAACAACCATATGAAGGCTGGACCGCAGAACACGTCTGGGCTGTTCTGGAAGATAGAGGATGGTGGGAATGCAAAATGAAAGAATAGTTAAGTCTAAATGGTGCAATGAGAGCTATAAAAGTGGCACTGCATTGACTTACTGTATCAGCATAGTAGCTAACTAGAAATCAACAGTACCAGGAACTAGAAAGCTAAACTAAATCCACTTTTTCTGTTTTTGGCATTTTTCCACTTTCAGGTATAAGAGAAAGTAGACAGGAAGTTATGTGGGAATGGGTTAAGGAAATAAAATGAACTGGACTCAAACCTCTGTTTCCCAAGCAAGCACCAAGGCTCAATGTGTCAGAGCATATGTCGTGAACCACTAGGCCATGGCTTTTAAAGGTGTCATGAACTGGCTTTTTTTATTTTTTTATACTGTTGTCTGAGGTCAACTTATGACGTTCGCATGGTTTTTACATTCAAAAACATCATAATGAATAAGAAATAGGCTATTTTCTACCCTAGTTTTGAGCCTAGGAACGCTGGAACGCTCGGTTTTTATGGGCGTGCCGCATTGAAGACTTGGAAGTAAACGCCCACTGCTATGATTGGATAACATCTTGCTATCTTCGGCATGTTTATTGCTCGGTAGCGCAATCCGTTAAGCTCCACAAATCGGTGGGCGGGGCTACAGAATCAGGCGTACTTATTCTTATGTTGAGGCGGCGTTTAACCACACGATGACGTCAAGGGTTGGCATATTCTGAGATCGAGCGTTTGCTGGGCATGGTGTCAATAAAAGCTTTTCTTTGACTAACAAGGAAGTTTTCAGCTCAGAAACCTACAGGATATTCTTATATCACAATGAACTTTTATATATCAAAGGCTGAATGAAAAGTTGATTTCTCAATTTATGACCCCTTTAAGGATTTTAGGATCCACAAGCACCCACAAATATTCAAACTTTCACCAAGTATAAAACTCCTTTTAAAACGACATAGACTAAAAACAAACAGAACTAATTTGGGCTACAAGAGACTGCCAGAAAGGGCAATTTAAACGAACAAATACACCTGCAAATAAACAGGAAAGTAAACAAACTAGAAAAGAGGCCAGGCTGCATTTTCCTGACACTCCAGCCCTGTGCCTAATGAATATGTGTACATGAAATGAGCCTTAATGAGCATTTCCTTCTCCCCCAATTAGCGTGTGAAGAGCAGTAGGTGGAATATTAAATGAGAGGAATACTAGGTCAACACAGCAGCCCTTAACCTGCGAGCAGGAGGAATGGACCTGCGAGATGAGCGCGTCTCAAGGGACACAAAAAAAGAACCCGAGACGGCAGCGAGAAAGTTTTCCTCATGCCGTCCAATGTTCTTTCATTTTCTTTATTTGGAAAAGTGAACTCTCTTTTTATAGCATATCGTGATTGAAAGATCAGAATACAGTTTGAATTGAGTCTAATCTATATGACAAAACCAACCTTTATACAGATATACAAATAACATTTAAAGTTCTGGCACCAAAAATATTGACATCTGTTTTCAGGGAGTATACAAAGTTGCGTGGTAAAATGTTCTCTACAATGAGAACATCCTCTCACTCTGACACCACCTGGGAAGAACTAGCATTAGAAGGCAGCAATATTAACAGGAAGCAAATTGTACTTTTGCCCTGCATCTGAATATGTGACCCGTGCTGGCAAAATGAAACGCAATGAGCTAATTTTCTAAAATTCAAAAATGTCAAATTCTCAAATGTATGGTTTGTTTGAATTGGAGAAAAATGACTGAGCTACACCTGTTTGAAGTTAATTTAGAGAAGAATCAAGTTAACGTTTTCTGAAGGTTCCAAACAAAATCCCCTAACAATCACCTACCTTGAAATCTGGTAATAACACCAAATTTGACACACACCAAATCAAAACCAAATACCTATAGGAATATATATATATATATATACCGCACGGATCTAATATAATGTTACACATCAGGTGTTTTCTCCCAACAGTTAACCGAACGTTCATTTAAGACATAACAAATAATGTTTGCATGAAAATACTGCGCGAGTAAGATCGTTTTTCATGGCCAAAGGAAAAGTACTCCGCCCAGAAAACGTACAAATAAAGATACTATTAGATGTTTAATTGCTATTTGGAGCTTTGGGATTGCTAGACGAGGACTTAATGAACTCATTTTTGTGAAAACTGGATTTTTCACTTGTTTTGCCTGTAGCTCGAAATTATCCCATGCACATTCCCACTCCGTTTGCCAGCACTGGTCACATATACTGTAAGTTAAAAACAAGAGTGAAAAGAGTAGTATCTCTGAATTCATAGTATTCATAAAACAGTAGGATGAAAAAAGTTACCTACTATTTCCATCGAGATTACGAAGAGCACATTTGACTTTACTATCCCACGAGGTCACGGGACAGAAGAATGCCAGTAAAGTGATGCTGTAAGATGTCGAATGTAGTATGTCTGGATTTTATTCATACTATATAGAACTTACTTTTTTTAATGGTCACAAAGTTCTTATTCAAATGTATTACCTACTAAACATTATGCAATTTTGGAGTCACTTTTTGTTCCATTGACATCCATTCATATGCATGCGAATGCGTCAGTTCATGCGAAAAGTTTTGCATTTCGCTGCGTTCCAAAGTTTAAGTTTGCTGAACTCTGACCTGCGGATTCACATTACATGAAGTCGTGTGACGAATAGAAGGTCGATCTGAATTGGCTGAATTAAAAGAATGCATATTTTTGCAGTAAAGACGAGTAGATTGTATATTTTTACATTTTGAAAGTATAACTATTTGTTATATGTTGAATTCATGTTTATAAAAAAGACGCCGCACAGTGTGACGTCATATTATGACCGTTGGAGTGTCCATAAAAAATTTTTGAAAGTCTTGTGTGACTGCAGCTTTATTGTTTTCAGTTAGCCTTTGGTTAGCAAGCTAACAATTTAGCCTATCGCTTAACATAGTGCTAAGTCTGTTAAAATAGCTTATTTGATTATCTCAGACAAGATCATAACTATCGCAATAAACTAACCCCTTACTGCACACCCCCCATTTTGTGGGGTAACGCAGCGCTGTTTTATCATATTAGATGCTTTTGAGTGTGTTGAAAGTTGTTATAATGCTACTCTGTGCGTTCGCTCGGCGGCTACTATGAGACACTTGTTGCACACTGCAGTAAGCTAGATCCATATTAGGCATGGTAAAACATGGTACTCGCAGTAAATCAAGAAAACGAGATTTAAACAATAAGACTAACTGTGTTGAGCTATACAACAATGATTAGTTTTCTGTCGATGAATGTATCCAAACAGTTGCTCACCTGTCTAATAAAGCACATGATATATTAAAGTTCCATGGTTTCTACAAAATAAAACAAAAAAAAATTGAGGGTAATGCGGGTATGATGTCATTGATAGGTGACGCACAGACATGGTCCGTGTCCTGGTTAAAATTGCTTATTTCTCTGGATTGAAACATTCTTGGAAACATTTGGGATAATGTAAGTACACAAGTCAACAAAATATATAACATTGTTCTAGTGGTTTTTGGATATTTTAACCTTAAATCTTACATATTGTGCCTTTAATATAGAGAGATATAAGCTCAAACATAAAAACAAAAATAAAAATATTAAGAATATATTTTTTAAATGTATAAAAAAAATATAATGTGTATGTGGTATAACAACATACTACCACAATTAAAGTGAAGCCACAAGTGTGGTCATGCTTCATTTCAAAAGGATGATCTCTAAAACTATGAATTTTATGAAGCATTTCCTAAGACCATGTCATGTGAGTTTTTAGAGAAGGCTGATAAGATGCTAATAAAATATTTTATTATATACAATTTCTTCATATTTGTATGACGTTGAGTTAAAACCATGCATGTTTATATGTTCATCACTTTGTTTTCTCTGTAAACTGTTTCTCTGTAATAGTTAGAATTATTTAATTCTGGTTCGTGTATTGTTTTCTGTTATCGGTGCGAGTATCTCTGCTCGCCTTGGGGCAGCTTTCCTTCAGATGTGATAGTGACACTGCACAGGAGACTGCGCAAGCCTGAGAGACAAAACCTGTTCCAACTCTTCCCTCAGAACCAGAGCAGAACACAAGCACCTGTCCTCACCCTTCTCCTCCTCTCTGCCTTCATCTGTGTGTGTGTGTGTGTGTGTGTGTTTGTGAGAGAGAGAGGAGAAAGAGCGCACATCATTTATCACTTGTGTTCTCGTCCAAAAATGTCGCTTTTGTGGGGTGACTTTCATCCGTGCTAACCTTGCCCCAAATTGCTAACTGTTTACTTTTTCTTTTCCAACATGTCATTGATTTTCCTCACCTAATATCTGTTCCTCATCGTTAACACAAAGAGAAACACCGTGTGCCGCGAGCAGACCCTCTAACCCTCCAGCCGGAGAGCTCTTGAGGGCCGCTGGGGCCCCGCAAAGGGTCTTGGTTTAATTAAACCATCACAAACGCGCTTAGAACAGCAATCAACCTAATGATCAAAAAGGGTCTTCAAAGCCCATGGATGGTCCCCTTTGCACATATCTGAAGGAGGAGCTTGCGAATAAACAAACAAAAATGAAGATTAAAAATACAAGGCTCGAAAAGCCAAGCGTTTGCTGTTTGAGGACCGATCCCTGACTTGGAACGAAGTAAAGCAATGGCTTCGGTTTCCTTTTGCGTTTGTTGTGACTTATTTACCAGCACGCTTATCTGAAAGGGCGAAACAATGGTGCACATTTCTATCAGAAATCATTACAGGCCATTTCAAATCATTTCCGCGCAGCTAATTTCATAATAGCGGAGGGAAACATTGATTGTAACCAGATGCTACATATCTACTCTGTGGAAAACTGGACAGAGCAATTACGCAGCACAAGTCTTGGCCTACCCGTGCTCCCTCTCGCACACACAAATGTACACTAAGTGCTTCTACGGCCAAAGTGCTTCACATCAGCTTAAGCCAAATACATTAGCACATTATCATACAACACATATAGACTCTGGACTAGATTTTAAGTGTACAATGAAGTGATTTCTGAGAAACAAAAATCAAAGAAAAACACGGTGGCACCTGCATAGCAGGTTGTCAGGTCTATGTTATGCATGTTGAACACTTGTCAATTGATTTAGTCAAATTTAAATCAAACATCCATGTTAGGGACCTATATTTCATCCTAATCAAGGTGTAAATGAATGATCATAGGGCTGTGGCTATGTTTTAAGTCAACATGAAGTCAAATGAACCTTTATTGGGTCAATCTTGAACTATTTATCTCCTCCAACAACCTGAGATCACTTTTCACCATCCAATCAATTGTTGATGAACAAAGGTAAGTCCTGCCCTGCATTTCTCATTTTTACTTTGAAATATTGGTCTTTCTGGGAAGTTCATATATGTTTTGGGAAGTCGTAATCACAACATCTGTTGCGTTCAAATCACTTTGGTTGTAGCAATTAAATTTAACAAATTTAATTCAATACATATGCTACATTCATTGCAACCGCCATGCTTTCCCAATGACACACCTCAAAATCTTGGTGCTCAAAGAATTCCCCAGAATTTCAAAGATTTTCCTACTCTTAATTACAACTTTGCGTGCCGTTCATGGTGTTTGACTCATACATTTGATCTTTTTGACATGACTTGAATGCTCCAGTAGTCACATGAAAATGGGCTGTAAATATGATTGACTTCTACGTTAGCTTTGCATATTAGCATTAATACCGTGTTAATACAATTCTGTACAGATCAAACATTTACAGTTTATGGTTCTGTGTCCACTCCAAATAAAGGTGTAATTTTATGCTTATGTGGCTCTAAATTGTCCTCATAAACAAACAATATGCCTCTCAGCTCTGGAAAACACCTATACATTTATGTAAAGTTGGTTGCTTGGTTTTCACTCATGAATGTTGTTCAATGGTTTGGGATTCAATTAACAACAATAATAGGCCAAAGTGTTCCGTTTACTGTTTACCAAGAAGAAATCCTTCTTACACGTGCTGCATGGCTTCGTTACACTTTTTCTCAAAGGCCTGCGAGAATCAGTGGCCTGATTGTAAGATTAATGTTAGTGTGTGCTAAATGGTTTGCATATGAACCAAAACCACACATAATATCAGAATTTCCTTTTGCTCTTTAATGGAAGAAATGAGAGACCCTGCCTGCAGTGAGAGCAGCTCCTGTTGGCATTCAACCAGCCCTGAGTGAAAGAGAGGAAGAGAGGTAAAGAGAACGAGTGATTTATGGAGAGCTAGAGAGGGGGTTCACTCACTAAAGTCCCATTGAAACACAGTGCTCCTGGCCCCGGGCTTCACCATTCATCACCACGTACCACCACGTCACTTTGTTTATCATCACCGACACACACACACACACAGAGGCCAAACAGTGCTTAAAATTCAATGGCCCTTTCGTGAGGATTCGGGAAAACTGGCCCTGAGTAATCTATAGCCACGTTTCCACCGCGGGAACTTTCCCCAGGAACTAGGGACATTGGGGTGGTACTTGGTGTGTTTCGACCGTAGGAACCGGTGTCTAAATAAAGTTCCGGGTAAACCGCTCAGGGCTCCCCCTCAAAATGGCCCTGCTTGCGAGGTAGTACTTTTTCAAAGTTCAGGAACTTTCGGGGGTGGGACTTGGGCGCTGAACATGCTGATTGGTTGATTTCTCGCAGCATTTTATTTCAACCTAAAAGTCTGTTGCGGTGCGTGCAGTAAGAGTTGTTTGTTATTCGAATCAGCAATAGAGTGGAACGACGACGAGGTTCAGGCTTTATTAAGCTTATATGCGGAGGACAAAATCCAGTGGGAACTGGAAAGTCTCACGCAGTCCTACGTCACCGGACTAATCTTCACGGTACTTTAGACCGCGATGGAAATGCAGACAGCAGCAGGTTTGGGGGAAAAAGAGTTCCTGAGAAAAAAGTTCATGGGACAAATTGTTCCGGGTAATTTCAGTGGAAACGGGGCTTATGTTTGTGAGACTTTAGATTTGTTGATTAGAGGTTGAGGTGCAGTCACATTTACCTTTATTCAGCAAATTTTCATGGGCAAAATCCAGTCATTTCAATAGGAATCCATGCAATCATGAATTACGTTTGAGGGCGAAAGATTTCCCCTCAAAGATTTTGCATCGGATTCAAGTTGGTCAAGTGAATTTGCCATGTGGACCAACAGAAAACTGTTTGGTTTGAAAATGACTTCTTTGTGAGCTGTGCATCATACATCACTACACTATTATTAAGGGATATTACAATAACAGTTACATTTTAGGTATTAAACTTCAGCGTATATAAATTTCACACCATGTGTGCTACAATAAGTATACCTCAAATTAAGATGCTTTTTGAGGGCATAAGTGATCCTTATGATTTTCACCTGTAAGGCAACAAAGTCCCATAGACCATGCAGGGGCCATAATATCAAAGACTTAGACTGCATCCGAAATCGCATACTTCCCTACTATACAGCAGGCGAAAACAGTATGCGACGAGAATAGTATGTCCGTATACTCATAAAAGAGTTGGCAAAAAGTACCCGGATGACCTACTTCTTCTGGCGAGACACTTTACTATCCCATGAGGCCACGGGAGAGGATTTGTGAATGGCAGTGAAGCGACGCAACTGACGCTGGTAGGTCATATGATAATGACATGACGAATGTAGTACGTCCAGATTACATTCATACTACACACACTCATACTATATAAAATGTACTTTTTTAGTGGCCATGAATTATTTATTCAAAATAAGTACCTACTCAAGAGAGTACGCGATTTCGGATGCATAGGGATGCCTTTTTTGAATTAGGCCAATAAGCAACATCCTAGCAGCTGCACAGCAACATCCTGGCAACCATCCAGAACACCCTAGTATTGTGGTGGTGGGTTTTGCACAGGCAAACACGACTCACATTTTCAGCAGAAAATATAAAAATCTACTCTTCTGATGTGAGATTTCAAAATCTGTCGCAGGTCATATAAGTGGTTCTAATACATAAAACAGTAAACATGCAAAAACAAAGATAAATAGGTTAAAAAGAAAGAGGATATGAAGTAAAGGGGGGTGTGAATTACTGAAGATCAATAAATAGACACACACTAATATGAACAGAAGAGAATTCATAACAGCATGTAACACACTTGGACAGCACATCGTAGAAGTAAACTAGAGCAGACATATGAGATATAATCATGGCCGATCTTTACTAAGTCAATCCTCTCAGGTGTTCAAGAGAGACCCGCTGCTGCTGTGTGTGTGTGTGGGGACTGGTAAAATGGTAGTGCAGAAGTCTACTGATACATGTTTGAAGATATAGAGTCTGTGTGACGGTGAGTTTGGAATCTGCTGGAATGATCAGGAGAGATTGAGAACATGAAAGATAAAAAAAAATGTAGTCTTCGGGTGTGAGTATGTGGCCAGTGACCTAAATTTCCTGCATTCTTTTCTCAACCCTGCAGTAAATGCGGCATGCTGCACTTTTAAAAACGAGCGGTTTGTGGTATTCATGCATCTGTGTGTGAGAGTGTGTTTGGGGTAGATTCTTTTCCAGACACATTAATAAAATATGGTCGGAGGCCAGGTGCACACTGAATCTCTTTAAGAGAGCCTCAGGGCATCTTTGCATTGTCTCCTCCCAGCAGTCCTGTGTGTGATGTGCGTTAGGGGCCGCCACCTGCTGTACCAACACACACTTGCGCGCAAGTTACGCTCCAGAAACGGTGCCCACACACACCACGACATCCGAGATTCTCTCACACACATACCTGCATATCTTTGAGTCATAGAAAAAGAAAAAACATTTTCTTATAATGATAAATTATGCACTTAGCTGCTTTAACAGCTCTCTTACACTCATCTACACACACACAGGCCATAAATATAAACTTCATACATGTTCAGTTAAGCTTCTAATTAAGTCATTAATTAAAAGAGAAGTGTTGTGACGCTGATATACTGCCAGTCTAAACCAACGGGTGTAAATTTAACTAACGAGCATCGCTCCGCATTAAAATGTTGTGCGTGATGTCAATACACTCGGCAGCATTAAACTGACATCATCTAGCAGTCAGCTGCAATTTACTACATTTTTCCTAAAACTATGTTTAAAATTAGATCTACATCTCACACATGAGTGGTATGTTTTCCACATGGTTTTTTGTATTGCTGCTACAATATATTCACTAATAATTGCATGGAATATTTGCATTTAAATGCACAGGAATTTGTTCTTAACCTCATTCTAATATTAATTAGACATATATAGACCTTAAGCGCCAGAGAAACAAGCGCGCAGCCATCTTTAGAATGAGTCTGAACTTCTGTTTTTGTAGTAGCTCAGAGTATTTCTATGGCATCGCCATCGAAGAGTAATTAGCTGGTGAAGTGGATTTACTCAATTGTAGAGTTAACAACAGTTATCATGAGTATTGTAATGTTTGAAGCAGATGTCATAAATGTCAGTAGACCGGGAAGATTTTAAAAAGAGCGGTTCATTCATACATTCGTAAGATCTTACCGTCATGCAGTGGAAATACAAACTGGAAGGCAGAACACAATGAGCGCAGTGCTGAAAAGGGGCGGGGCTACATAAGGTCTTTACATGTTATACATGTATTTTCTATGTAAAAAATTTCAGCTTAACACGTTTATAAGGCCACACAGAGTGATTGTTTATACATGTGGTTTTAGTTGTTCATTTTTTCCCGTAAACTTAGAATAAATTTTTGTACAAAAGTTATTGATGAATCATGATTTCGTCATGAAAACCTTTGTACGCAGATTTTAATTTGTGCATATCCATATTAGTGAATGAGACCCAAAAGCGACAAATCATTCTGTCAGTCATTTGGTTTCCTTTTTTTTTTTTAGGAAATGACTTTAAGGTACGGTCATATTTACTGTTTGACAAAATTCAATAGGAACCTGCGTGATTGGGAATTTCGCATAAATGGCATTGGGTTCAAGATTTTCACACAATATGTCGCGTTGACCGACAGAAAGGTGCTTGGTTTGAAAGCGAGAGACTCCTGTGTAAGTGGTACAACAAATGGCACTGCTACACTATTAACAATGTGACTTTATTCCCACAAAATTTTGTGTTGCACTTTTACACCATGTGTGAGTGTTTTAGTGTGATGCAGTGAGGAACTAACCTTTCTCTTTAAGGATTTTCTTCATATTGATGCCGTTGTCTCGTTCTGGCAGTTCTCCATCGGTCTGGTTCAAAACTGCACACATAAAGAGAAAACATGTATAATGTGTCCTCAACGTTGTCCCCAGAAGTGATACAATTCTGATAAAACCTCCTATTGGGAGCATGTGGGAACGTTGTCATTTGTAAAAAGTATTTGTATATGAAATACATTTTTTGTTATGGTTTTTTTTTCCATTAAAGTTAGTCTGTAGTCATTATAATTAGCTTTATAGTTCAGTCTATGGTTTGTCCACATTTAAACTAATTGTACATGTGTTTCTGTACTGACCCAGGCGTTCAGGACTCTGTGTGTGTGGGTTTGGTGAGCTGGACACACTACTGCTGGGGTGGGAAGAGGGCTGTGATCCGGGACGAGGGGCTTCCTCCAGAGATGGAGCAGGAGACGGACTGTCCTGTACACACTCCTGACAAACACACACACAGATTCAGTTTACATATTCTTCACAAAGGACTCAGGCCTGCTACTTTAACTGAACAAAACTGAGTCTCATAGTATGATCCAGCGATATTAACGTTAACTAAAGCCAAAACCATAAAAAACAAAACGACGCTATAAAAATATTTTCATTCAAGGTTGAAGTACTAAATAAACTAAAACTAATAAATACAAATTAAATACTATATTGACATTTAAAAAAAAAAAATCTACAAAATTACTAAAACTTTCAAATTAAAGTGAAAATAAAATATATATAAATGTAACAATACAAAATATTAACAAAAACTATAGTACATCAATTATACTAAAATAATGCTGCTATGTTAACATGAGTGATTTATTTTTTCCATCAACAATATCTGATTTTCCCACAGGAAAAAAAACCCCACAAATAAAATGTCTTTAATATCTTTAATTACTGTTTCTTCTAGACAGCAATGAAGTTACATGACTTTTGCTCAAGTCTCCTGCTTGTCGATGTTTCTCCTGAGGAAAAGACCTCAGATGTGTTTCAGAGATCTCAACAATATCTCACACTGTGCAGATTTGCTAGTCAGATATTTAAAGAATATATTAACTAAATTGTCACATTCGTTTCTATAGCTCTGTACTCTTACTGTACGTCAACAATTGCCTCATTTGTGTCTCTTATTTTTCCAAAGGATTTTAGGAAAAACATCTTGGACAAAGTTGATTCTTAAGTGAAACACAACTCCAGAGGAATGAAAAATCAACCAACATTTTCTTTTTTCACAGTAAAAACTCTTTCTGTTGTGGTACCCAGACAGAAGCTATTGCTATTTAGTGTGTGGTAGTGAATATCTATGTAAAAGTGTGCATGTGTGTGTGTGTACTGTACGCCTCGGGCCATTTCTGCATCTCAGAGAAACACACAAGTGTCCTCCTCCAACTGTAAATTGACTCACACACTCTCCTCTCAGGGGGAACATGGCAGTAAGATAACAGATAGTGTTTGTCTTAAAAGCCTGCATCTAATATTCCCTAACACACGCTCCACACGGACCCGACAGAACATTTATCCTGTTATTCCTCCTCAGAGTATTTGGAATCAAACTCTCTCTTGTAGAAATTAAGACGGTTTGGTATACAGCTCTCTCCCAGGTGTTAAATGGCTCATAGAGCGAGACAGGCTCGTATCTAACGTGTCACTGGAGCAAGACACCGATCCGAGGGGATCTGTAGCTGATGTGCTGTGCACGCGGTGAAAATGAGCTGACTCTAGCTGAGAGTCCTAATGAATGACTTTTCTGCGTTTGGCCACTGAAGTCTCAACTTTGTGGCTGCGTGTGTTACCTTGATGACGGACGCTCCTGCTCTGGACAGGGGGCTGTGCATCTGAGCAGCTGCGGCCATGTTGGCGATGGTGTTCAGGTGGTTCATCTGGTTCATCGCCATGGCAACGGAGGCAGGCGGCAGACTGACAGGCAGCAGGGGGTGGGGCATCATCATAAACGGCAGGTCCAGCCCTGAGAGAGGACGACAGAGAGAGAGGGACGGACTGTTTTAGTTGGTAAACTGACCACGAGGCAGCAATCACTTCGGTTGAACTCACTTTATATTTAAGGCAACATGAAATCAATTCATAGTTTTCATAGGAACGCCCAACTGGAGGGCAAAACTAAGACAATGACAGTATACACCTTAGTCCATCCTGATGTAATATGGAAACTCATAAAGTTACAGTAGTCTGTTTTTAATGCTGAAGGTCAATGAGAGGATGGAAAATGGTCATGAGACATTATTATAACTTTTAAAATATTTTTTTTATTCCAAGATTCTTTGATGAATAGAAAGATCAAAAGAACAGCATTTATTTTAAATGGAAATGTGTCGCAAAGAATACACCTTATTGATGCTGCATTCTGTATACAGGTGAACAGATACGGACAGAATATGAACGCAATGCACTAAATTGCATGTTAAGTAGATTCCCATAGAAAACTATTATAAGAAAATGTGTTTAATGCATTTTCAGTAAACACCTTTTTAATAAAACATACTTTGTACAGACATACATGAATATCAACGCAATGCGCAAAGTTTCATGTTAACGTATTCCCATATAAAACCATTATTTAAAAAAAACACTAAACGTGCAATTTAGTTCATATCACATCACGCCTGTATATAGTATGCATCATCATTAAGGTGTATATTGAATTTGATCTTTTAATATCACTGTCTTTAGTGCATAAGGTGTTTTTCACATTAAACATTTTTTATGTCCCATTGTTTTAGTGACTAAAATGCTGTGGCAGGTGCTATATAACTTGTAATTTGTTTGTTTTTCTTCTTTTGAGATAGATGTTTTACCTTGCTCTGACTGGCGCAGAAACCTGCAATATTGGAGAACTATAAATACTGAATTAATACTTTTTTTCTTTTTAAAGGTGATGTTAGAATACTCTTTTTGACCAGGGTGACACAGCGACACTGGCTCAACCAATGGCGTAATCTTGGGGCGGGACTATCAGTTTGTATGACCAATGTTAGATGGGGGTGTTCAGGAAACATGTTTGAAAACACTCATTATTTTACAATTCCACACTTCACCTTTAATATTCCTGTTCTTACTGGGTATGATTAATCTGCAGATTGATTCGTCAGTGCAGACTAATTAAGCAGTGCAGATTTGTTATGCTAAAGAAAAAAAAATTAATACTATTTAATTGTTTGAAATGACTTCTCTTTTATGTAACCAAGATAGTGTAGGCCAATAATACCACAGCCAATAATATCATAGCTCACTTTTCATCCCAATGAATAGAATCAAGCTCAATGTTTCCCTCAGTTTCACTCAAAGTACATCCCTTTAATGGAGTAAAATGTACTTCAAATACTGTTCATGTTGTCTTTAAACAAAAAAAAAGTGGTATAAGAAAACATGTAAATGATATGATAGTCATGAATACACCACCTTATTTTTAACGTAAGAGCGAACCAAATGAATGAACCACTGAACCAAAGAATGATAACTAACACGACGTGTAGCTCAATCGGACCGAGAGGAATCAATGCACCTGGAGCTGGCGATCAAGTGAATGAGTGGAGGTGATGAATGAATGACTCACGGTTAGCCAGGAGATGACTCTGCTGTAGGGAAGAGAGATGAGACCCTGACAGGGCGTGCTGAGCGGAGAGGCCGGCGTGAGCCAGAGCATGCTGGGCTCCGGAGGGGGGGGACTGGAGTTTCTCTTTATCCCAGGACGACTCACTGCCGCCTGGAGACAGCAGAGAGATAGAGAGAGAGGGTTGAGTGAGCGTCTGGATCCCTATACAGAGCCAGAACCTCACGTGTAATCACAGAGACAAGACTGCAGAATATGGATACAAACCATTAAAAGCATTTCCTTGCTCTTTTGATTTGTACTATGCAAAAATATTATAAGAGCTCAAACACCTTAGTCCATCCAGATATAATATAGAAACTCATTTGCATATACTCTTAAAAATAAAGGTTCCAAAGGGGGGTTTTCACACCTTTCAGTGAACATAAAAGAACAATTTTTTCTTAGTGTGAAGAACATTTTAATAATCTAAAGAACCTTTTTCAACTATGAAGAATCTTCATGGTTCCATGGATGTTAAAGGTTCTTTATGGAACCATCGACACCAATATAGAACCTTTAAATCTAAAAGTTACAGTAGTCTGTTCAATGCTGAACGTCACTGAGAGGATGGAAACTGAGAAAACGCTGAATTTTCAGCATCATTACTCCAGTCTTCAGTCACATGATCCTTCAGAAATCATTCTAATATGATGATTTGGTGCCCAATAAACATTTCTTATCATTATCAATTTTGAAAACAGTTTTTGAAATCTTTATGGATGCTGCGATGCATTTTTTATTCCAAGATTCTTTGATGAATAGAAAGTTCAAAAGAACAGCATTTATTTTAAACAGAATTTTGTTTGTTGCAATGTTTTACGTTCAAGTTTAATTTACATTATTTTCAATTGTAATGCAAAATTTTACAACATTACAGAAAAGATGACTTTATTAGAATATTTTTATTACAATCAGCAGGATTTAAAGGCAGAACAATCACAATACATGTATAAATAACATTTAAAAATACATATCTATTTTATTTTATTTTTTAAAAATGCCCAAAATCCTAAAATAGGCTGAAGAGAACATTTGTAAGAGAACACTTATAAGGGGGTGTTTTAAAATGATTTTACAGTAAAGGAAGGACAGAAAATGAAAGTGTGGTGGGGATTTGGACGTGATGCAGGCCTGATTCGACCCTGCGTTCCTGTGAGCACTATCGCACTATTAAAGGGATAGTTTACCCAAAAATGAAAATTCGGTCATAATTTACTCACCCACATGTCGTTCCAAACCCATAAGACTTTCGTTCATCTTCAGAACACAAATGAAGATCTTTTTGATCAAATCTGAGAGATTTCTGTCCCTCCATTGACAGCTACGCAACTACCACTTTGACGCTTCAAAAAGTTCATTGTAAAACTATTCCATACGAATTGAGTGGTTTAGTTCAAATTTTCTGAAGAGACTTCATCGCTTTATATGATTAACAGATTGAATTTAGGCTTTCATTCACATATAAACATTTATCAGCGAACATAAACAGAAGCTCAACCGAACCTGCTTGACATTGGTTCTTAGTGAAGCTCAAACGTGCTGCGTAACACACAAGAATGAACCTCACTGGTTCTTGCTGAAGCTAAAATGTGCTGTGTGTCACACACGAATTAACCTTATTGGTTCTTGAGGAAGCTCAAACGTGCTGCGTAACACACAAATGAACCTCATTGGTTCTTGCTGAAGCTAAAATGTGCTGTGTGTCACACACGAATGAACCTTATTGGTTCTTGAGGAAGCTCAAACGTGCTGCGTAACACACAAATGAACCTCATTGGTTCTTGCTGAAGCTAAAATGTGCTGTGTGTCACACACGAATGAACCTTATTGGTTCTTGAGGAAGCTCAAACGTGCTGTGTAACACGAGTGAACCTCATTGGTTCTTGAGAAAGCTCAAACGTGTTGCGTAACACACGAATGAACCTCACTGGTTCTTGCTGAAGCTCAAACGTGCTGCGTTACACGAGAATGAACCTCATTGGTTCTTGAGGAAGCTCAAACATGCTGCGTAACACGAGAATGAACCTCATTGGTTCTCGCGGAAGCTCAAACGTGCTGTGTAACACAAGAATGAACCTCATTGGTTCTCACACGTCAAGCGAACATGCTTGAGCTTCCGTTTACCACAACTGATTGCGTAGCTGTCTATGGAGGGGCAGAAAGCTCTCAGATTTAATCAACAAAATCTTTATTCGTGTTCCGAAGATGAATGAAAGTCTTACAGGTTTGGAAAGAAATGAGGGTAACTAATTAATGAAAGAATTTTCATTTTTGGGTGAACTATCCCTTTAAGTCTCGAGTCTGACCGCCTCCACAACTTCAGACCCAACTCCTGCACAAAATCCCATCTCTTCCCAGGCTGTTAAAGAGTTAACCCCTCTGCCAATCACTCTGAGCTCATCCCAGAACAGATGACATCTGGGAATTAATCACTGGAATGAAATGCAGCAGAAAAGCTAGCTGCAAAGTGTCATAAAACAACTTAAGTTGAATTAGTTGAGAGAAGAGGGAGAAAGAATGCAAAGCAGAGGAGAGGAAATCATTGTCTAATTCTGCCTAATAAGCAACGGAGGTCCTACGAGTGATCTAGCAGATGGTGTTTTTGCAACAGATTGCAGTGAGTGATTCTTTTAATAATAATACGAATTAAAATCTCTCTCTGTAGAACGCGGGGGCGCCGTTCATCAGGGAGCCGTTTGAATGAGCAGGAAAAAACAGCCTGATAAAGTAATGGCTGTGCCCAAACACCTGAGGCCGAAGCGGAGTGTGCGCGTACACACGTGTTTGTGTGCGAGATGAGTGGGGCGGACGGCTGATGAAACACAAAACGATGAGGGAGGAACCGTGCATTCATGACACTTGATATCAATACACAATCCATAAGCAATACGTGTCCTGTGTAATGAAGTCGTAATAGGATGTAAACTGCGTTAAAATGAATTCTGAAGCCATTTGTGAGGCCCATCAGTGCGTAATGATGCATAGATATCACTGTAATCAGTTTTAGTATCCCTTCAACATGATGTAAATATTGAACGTTAAAACGGAAAACCAGAACGTTGTCCACACTGTATTTTCTTAAATTGCTTTGTAATCTCCTTCTAGAATGGGATTCATGTTTTATAAATATTCCTACTCATGCAGCTGTATATTTTCATTTACAGATTTACAAGTTATATTTCAAGAAAATAACACCCAAGGAAAAGTGAGAGGTTTTCTGAAGGGAAAAAAAGTCTGGTCTGCTCTGGAATGTCATGATGATGAGCAGATGATGACAGAATTTTTATTTTTGAGTGAACTATCCTTTTAAGAGAGACACAGATGAAGAGGGACAGAGGGCAAAAGTGTTTGCATTGCAGATTCCACATGACCTATATTTGCTCTTGTCTAATATAATTAATTTCTGAACATACAAGCAGAGCTCAGAGGTCCCGCAGTATTGGTGCTAAATAGCCAACGGGTGTTTCTTCAACTATGGCCATTTTTAGCCCTGTGGACTTAAAGAAAATAAACTCTTTTAAAATGCTTTTTACACTCTTACTAGTTTATTTTATGTGCCTAACATCCAACAGTATATACATATATCATTGGAGAATTGTGTCATTTTGTTTTAAAGTCATGAAGGCTTCCACAACAGTGTCATTTCCATCACATCTTAATGACGTATTTAAAAACATTTGCTTTTGGAAATGACCAAAAATTTTTTGAATAAAATGTCTGACTTTATCTTGCTAAGGTTTTATATCTAGCATTTCATTGTCAGTCATATGCTTTTACGGATTTAAATAGATATATACATAGTACATACAAACATATAATTGATTAATTAAAAAAATATATATTAAAATTGTTTGTGGACATCAAATGAGAGAAGTAATACATGTAAAAAAAATTTTTTTTTATATACACTGCCATTCAAAAGATGGAGTCAGTAAGTTTTTTAAATACTTTTATTCAGCAATGACGCATTAAATTTATCAAAAGTGTTACAAAAGAATTATATTTCAAATCAGTGCTGTTCTTTTGAACTTTATAATTATCAAATAATGCTGAAATAAATGATGTTTTCCACAAAAAATATTAAGCAGCACAACTGTTTTCAACATTGATAATAAAAAATGCTTCTTGAGCAGCCAATCATCATATTAGAATGATTTCTGAAGGATCATGTGACACTGAAGACTGGAGTAACATTTTAAAATGTATTATTTTCAAATATGATTTCACAATATTACTGTTTTACTGTATTCTTGATCAAATAAATGCAGCCATGGTGAGCATAAGAGACTTCTTTCAAAAACATGAAAGTCCTATTGAGATTTATTTTTGTCTTAGTTCATATGATCACAATTAAATATTTTTATGATGGATATTATTATTCAAGATTTAAAGTCTCTGTCTGAGAGGGTAAAACAATAGAATGTATAAAATACATCTGAAAAGTAACAAAAAATAAACAATGAAGGCATGATAAAAAGTTTCCAAGACCATTTTAAAGTGACCTTCATTTAAGAAAAAAAGAAATCTGTTACAAAATTCAACCCTTGGGACATAAAAGTGCCTTCAGTTAAAGAAACACGTGCATGTATGCGTGAGTTTGTCTCACTCTGTTCCACGACATCATTAAACAGGACTTCATAATGATCACACAGCGAAGACATGAGCACATCTCCACACTTCTAAAGCGCCATGTCTCTGTTTTATTATATATATCCCATAATTTAGCGCTGTGACCTCTGTAACAGGCTAACTGCAGTAACTGTGTGTGTGTGTGTGTGTGTGTGAGAGAGAGAGAGAGCATGTAGTATATCAGAGCGAGTGTGGAGTTGAACTATCCACAGCTCTGGTGCTGATGGCCCATTTGGGTTCAGTCCAGGAGCTCCTTCAGTGTTGGCTGCTAAAGTAATTAGCCTAAAAGTGATGCCAGCCAGTAGAGATAGAGGAAGAGTAAGCAAGCAAGAGAGATGGAGAGTGTCTATGTTTCGGCATCCCGTCCAGCCGTCAGTCATGCTTTGAGAATGTGTCCATCACCGTGATGCTCCTTAACCACACGCTGACAGAGCTGGTTAACTGCATCCCTTTTTAAAAAGTCTGCCGTAATTGCGACACACATCTATGGGCGTGCAAAGATACATTATTCCCCACTAGCCGATTTGAAACTCAACGTATTGAGGTTTCCGTTATTTGTGTCAACCAAAATCAAGCATCTTTGCACGTCAATGATCAAACTCACTCCGAAAACAATCTTCCATTTGACTCGCACTCGCAGTCACACACTCTGCCATTATTTTCGGTTCACTCAAGGTATTTGATCACTATGTGTGTTCTCTGTGTTCACACACAGTGAAATGGAACCCTCTGCCATTTGAGCTACAGGAACAGTTATTTTTATTTGTTTTTAACGTCATCAGTAGGCAAAGGCTCATGAATATTAATTAAGTTGTGCTTAAATAATTCAGAATGATTCCTTACTTTTTTGATAAATAGTCAATGTGGTGTGTTTATCCAGAAATCAGGTCTGCAGTAGAGCATTTGCTCCTTTCCAAGTTACAAATGAACCTATTTTTCAATATTAAAATAGAAACATTCTCACAGTTAATTTAGGCAGTCAAATGAACTTGTGACACACTTTATTTGATAAATTCATTCCTAAATCTGCCACTGTCAGTCCTGGGTTTTTGCAGGTCAGTGGAAAAACACATGAATCAGTAATTGAATCCCAAACCAGTTCAGTCCAGTGCAGGGTCAGAAATTAATGGGGGCTTGGGGCAAAAATGCCATCAAAATGCACAAAAATGCCCCTCAAATTCAAAATAAGGGGGCAAAAAAATGCCCCTAACTAAATCTATCATAGCTGTCGTGATTAAAGTAAAATGTGAAAATGAATTAAAAAGCATCAGATTTCTTTTTACGCATTTTTGTGCAGCATTGAGAATTGTAACAAATCTATTGTATTTCATTTACATTTAATAAGATAAGTATAAAAATGCCCTTTCAAAGGTAAAAATGACCCTGGAAATCAATTCCAGCTAGCAAATATTGCCTTTTGATGGAAAAGTACATTTCTGACCCTGGTCCAGTGGCAACTTTGAGTATGAGGGGTTCAGGTCAGGGTTCTAATTTGTTTCAAACAACATTTTTATCTAGTAAACCAAAATTGCAGCTGTGTGTCAGTGGATGTATATCAAAAGTGGGAACACATTTGTTTGCATTGTGTGGCTTCACTTCCATGGAATAGCATGCAAGCTGTGAGATTTCCATGACTGTTAACAAAGCAACTCTTAAAAATAATGCTTCTTAATTGGCATTGATGGTTCCATGAAGAACTTTTAACAGCAATGGAAACTTTTCAATGCACAAAAACTTTAAAAGAACCTTTCAACAGGAAATATATCTTTATATAAAGTAATCTTCAAGGTTCTTTGGCTAATAATTTGGCAATTCAATGGCGCTTCTTTGTAATTATTTGTGATATTTACTAGCATTTTTTTCAGCCTGTTTTTGCCTTTCTACTACTAATAACAGAAAGCTATAATACGCTATAATACTTCTTCACATTTACCCTCTAAGTTTGCTTTTATGTTTACAGTGCTTAACGTTTGTAGCCCCTTTCACACAGAAATTCCGGAAAATACACTGATAATGTGTCCCGGGATCATTTGATTTTGGTTCATTCACACTGCCAGTGATTTTCTGGAATCGGTGCGTGTTCACACACATCCTGTAAAGAGACATGCCATCAGGATGTCATCATTTCTTCTTCTTCGTCAAACTTTCTTCTTCGTTATTCGTTAATGTGCAACGTGAACGCTGATCTCCATTTAAAATCCCCGGTCAAAGAGTCGCACGACTATGTCATCACTACGACACACCCCTTACAGCATTGGTCCTGCCTTTTGTTCACACAGGGCGCATTTCAGGACTGATCCCAGCAATGTTACTAGGTCCCCATCCCGGGATCGATCCCGGAACGTGTTTGTGTTCACACAGAAAGCACTCTAGCAGTTCTATGGCAATTTTCTGGGATCAACACTCTGTGCGAAAGGGGCTTCTGTCTAATAAATTATTAGACTGAACTGTTAAGTCAAAATAGTAGTCTCACTTACGACATTTATCATCCAAGTAGGAAAGCCAATGCCGATAATAAAAAAAGAGCCAAATATAGGCCAAAATATCTTGTCTTGGCTATATAACGATCAACCATTAGTCCTAACCCTTGTGTGGGAGAAAATGTACATTTCCTCTTCCTTTAAACCACTGAAGTGGAGTGTTTGTTGGCCAGTCAGACTCACCATCTGGCACCTAAGCCTGCCTTCACCTACAGAGTCCCACCGTTCACTGCCTGGAGACTCAAGTACATGCGTGTGTGTGAATAATATAACACCAGGCAGTGCATTAGCACTGAGGTCAAAAGTATGGTGTCTTAAAAGGCTCACGGCATTAGCAAGCACAAAATATGGTTCAGAAAACGACACAGATCAAAACAAGAGCGAGCAGGCTTTGATCAGAGAAATATACAAATATTCTAGTGTTTTTTTTGGGGTGGGTCATTACTTTCTTGTGGCCTGTGAATCATCTTCTCGGCCATGTTGTTTGGGCCTGTGATGGGTTTAGGGTCTTCAGGCCCCCGTTTGAGCGGTCGCATGTGTTGATGTTGCCTCTGTCAGTGTGTGGGACTGTAAACAGTGTGTGTATGTTTATGCCTTTGGTCAGTGAAAAATCAGCAAGTGTGTGCGTGTTTAATCCATCCCAAACAACATCCCGGGATAAACGTCTCACACTCAAGTACAGAGAGGATTCTGGTACCTGTGTCACAACATGGCCCAGACAAATGTGACAATCATTTTGAAAATGCAAAATTATTGACTAGGTCTCTGAAACCCTACCCCTATTTGTCACTGGTTGGATAAAAAGGACATCCCAGCCCAAACTTCAATTGGCCAAAGTTGCTATGTTAGCCTGGTCCGACTCATTTCAGCAAATCAGTTGTTTTGAACAATGTTGTTTCAATGTTGTTCAAAACACTGCATCACAATCACAAAAGTTTCCATTGAATTGTTAAACTTGGTACTGATATGTGTAAGGTCTCATCACAAGTAAAAGGCAATATTAGTGCTGAACATATCCTGTCTGTGTTGCATGTCAGCACACACTGTCAAGATTCAATGGTAAACATACAAACCACAAACCTCTGAAGTCATACGTGTTCGCCATGTATAGCAACAAAACTCACAGTGTTGCTTTGGTTCCGCCGTCTATTTAAAGCTAAACATACTGTGCGACACACGCACGCATTCATTAATATCGTTATGCCGGCAAACCTTACAGTCTCATACACACAAACACACACACAAACTGTCCGGGAGCGCATTAACAGCTTGTAGCGGGTACGGGCAGAGGACGGCACGCTGGCACTCTGTTTGTCATATTTCTTGTGGGCCTCGCCATCTGCCGGGGTGGCATTTTCATGGCTGTTTACCCTGACTCCCGCCAAGGAATCATCTGCCACCGCATAATGCAGCCCGCAAAAAAAGGGGGGATTAAGTTGGTAATGCAACTGAGACTATTGCTAATTTGGTGTAATTGGGAAGAAATGAAGATAAATGAGGGCGAGAGAAGGAGAGGCAATCAGTACGGCAGGCAGTACAGCTGTGCTTTTGGCCAAACTCAAGCCCCCCGCCCTCACCCCTTCCGAGCGTCACCCCCCCGCCACGTCACCCCGTGCTCAACAAGGTGCATGCAAATTCAAGCTAATGACAAATACGCTGGGCTGACACCCACGGCACAGTTTTATCTGCCTTCCCACTCATCTCGCTGGTGTGGATTTCAGCTTATGGGTGTAAACAGATGACCTTCACACAAGAATTCATTACTTTGCTTTAATGGTCTAAAAATAAATAAAACTAAACTAAAAATTTTTTTTATGACAAATGTGCACAAAATCGCAAATGTATTAGTTTTGTTTTGTTTTATTAGTCATTGTTTTTTTAAATGTCTATATAGTATTTATTAATGTTTATTTCAGTTTTAGTTTTAACTATTTTAGTACATCAACTTAAAGGGTTAGTTCACCCAAAAATGAAAATTCTGTCATTAATTACTCCCCCTCATATCGTTCCAGACCCGTAAGAATTTCGTTCATCTTCGGAACACAAATGAGGTTCATTCTCGTGTGTTACGCAGCACATTTGAGCTTCTGCAAGAACCAATGAGGTTTATTTTCGTGTGTTATGCAGCATGTTTGAGCTTCTGCAAAACCAATGAGGTTCATTCTCTCATTCTCGTGTTACGCAGCATGTTTGAGCTTCTGCAAGAACCAATGAGGTTCATTCTCGTGTGTTACACAGCTCGTTTAAGCTTCTGCAAGAACCAATGAGGTTCATTCTCGTGTGTTACACAGCTCGTTTGAGCTTCTGCAAGAACCAATGAGGTTCATTCTCGTGTATTACACAGCTCGTTTGAGCTTCTGCAAGAACCAATGAGGTTCATTCTCGTGTGTTACACAGCTCGTTTGAGCTTCTGCAAGAACCAATGAGGTTCATTCTCGTGTATTACACAGCTCGTTTGAGCTTCTATAAGAACCAATGAGGTTCATTCTCGTGTGTTAGGCAACACGTTTGAGCTTCTGCAAAACCAATGAGGTTTATTCTCGTGTGTTACACAACACGTTTGAGCTTCGGCAAGAACCAATGAGGTTTATTTTCGTGTGTTATGCAGCATGTTTGAGCTTCTGCAAAACCAATGAGGTTCATTCTCGTGTGTTACACAACACGTTTGAGCTTCTGCAAAACCAATGAGGTTCATTCTCGTGTGTTTCGCAGCATGTTTGAGCTTCTGCAAAACCAATGACGTTCATTCTCGTGTGTTGCGCAACACGTTTGAGCTTCGGCAAGAACCAATGAGGTTCATTCTCATGTGTTACGCAGCATGTTTGAGCTTCTGCAAAACCAATGAGGTTCACTCTCGTGTGTTACACAGCACGTTTGAGCTTCCGCAAGAACCAATGAGGTTCATTCTCGTGTGTTACGCAACACGTTTGAGCTTCAGCAAGAACCAATGAGGTTCATTCTCGTGTGTTACGCAGCACGTTTGAGCTTCAGCAAGAACCAATGAGGTTTATTTTCGTGTGTTACACAGCACGTTTGAGCTTCTGCAAGAACCAATGAGGTTCATTCTCGTGTGTTACGCAACACGTTTGAGCTTCAGCAAGAACCAATGAGGTTCATTCTCGTGTGTTACGCAACACGTTTGAGCTTCTGCAAGAACCAATGAGGTTCATTCTCGTGTGTTACGCAACACGTTTGAGCTTCTGCAAGAACCAATGAGGTTCGCGTCAAGCATGTTCGCTGATAAATGTTTATATGTGAACAAAAGCCTAAATTAATTCTGTTCATCATATAAAGTGATCGAGTCTCAACAGAAAATTTTGACTAAAACCGCTCAATTCATATTAGTTTTACAATCTCTTTATTAACTTTTTGAAGCGTCAATGGAGAGTACAGAAAGCTCTGGGCAAACACGATCGTTACATGGCTGTCACCAGTGAATGTAGGTCTGGGAGACATGGATGCTGCTCGCCTGCTCCGCAGAGCGCTGTGGTGACTGTGACAAAGGATGTCAGTGAGTGGGAGGGGCTTGTGTGGTCTCGCAGAATTATTAAGAATAAGTTGTTGGGCCAAGTGTAAACAAAAAATAAAATATAAAATTAAAAAAGTCTTGCAAAAAGGGCACTTATCAAGTGAGATGCCAAAAGGGCAGCTCCTTAAGCACAACTTGGGGTCTAGCTGTGCACGTGCCTGCCACTACTATATACTATGTAAGTATACTGTTTTACTGTATACTAAACACTATATTGTTTTCATGACTGATACAGCTTGAAGCTTATTAATATCACTTGGAATGGTAAGTTATTGATACTTTTGTTTAAATAGACAAAACAGGACTGATTTAAAACATAAGTCCTTTTATTGGTTACCAGTCATAACATGAATACCGTATTTATCAGGATCTACCAAAATTTTGGTGCATCCCAAAAACTGACAAAAATCAAGATTTAAGATTTAAATAATATGATAATTGAAATTAAAGGCTCTTATATAAATGAAATATTTCATTAGAATAAATACATTAAAAAGTTCCTGTTTTATGTTGCACCTGGCTTTAACCCCAGTAGAGATTTTATTTGAAATATGTTGCAGTACATCAGCTGACATAACTGTCATCTTTGAAGTCTGGAAGGATATCTTGTCTATGTGTAACATACTGATTCAGACACGGTTTACAGTGTTAAGAGTGACATCTGTGTCTATCTTACATGTTTTAAGGTTAAGAGGCTGATGCGTACATGCGTATGTGAGTGGCAGCGTATTTTCAATGCTTTGTGGGGCGCCCGCTGAGCTCTCTATATCCATCTACACTGTGCCAGACACCCCTCTGGCTGCCCTCCTCGCAGAATCCACCCTGCTCCACACAGATGTCCCCACACACACTCTGACACACCTCACACACTACAGCCCCCTGAGGAGGACAACCTTCACTGCTATACATCAGTCTCAGCCGCCATGGTGATGCGACATCTGCGTGGATCTCCGTTCAGTCCCACTTGTATGTGAATGATCTGCGCTGTGCGATATGATGCAAGCAGGTAACAACACATATACACAAAACCTGCCCTGGAATAGAGGACACGAGACTGTTGCATAGAGTCGGGGTAAGCTGTGCCACTTTCAAATTGTCCTCTATGCAAGGAGAAATGATGTAAAACTAATATACTTATTTATATTTCAGGATGTCTCCGACCAACTTTAGGCCATAAAATATGACCTTTTTATAAAAAGTCCAGTGACACAAGTTGAATAATTGGGGAAAAGATGAAAAAAATAATTGTTTTACATTAAAATATGAACATGAGTACAAAAACAATTTACTAATGGACAATTCCATTGCAAGTCTTATTTTGAAGATACTTTTTTCTTACATTAGTTCATAAACCAATAATATTCAGAATATATGAATGTAGGGAAACAATTTTCAATATTTTGTAATATCTTATTATTATTATTATTTTACTATAACTAATTCACCCTTCGCCACGAGTTTGATTGACAGGCGATCTGACCAATCACATTGCCAAATCTGCCGTTTTGTCCGACAAAGCAGTCAGGAGAGTTAGTAGATTAACTTCAGTGGACTTGAACTTGAAAAACGGTGCGTACTGACGTCTTTCCGCGGTTGAAACAACAATTCTTTTAATGTTCATTCATGTTAATTTGATGCTTATCAATGAACTAGAAGGAAGAGATGATCGGTTCACGATCAGCTTTAACTGAGGCGCTACAGCGATCACGACACATTAAATAGCCACAAAACAGTATTTGTTGTTTAAATTACAAAATTTTAAAGTTGAGACTTTGTTTCATATCAAAAGTAACTTGCTCTGTCCTGTCTGTCGGCATTTTGTCAGTGTCCTCTTTGCTCCTTGATGTATTTTCTCTACGTGAGAACATGTGTGTGGTGTGAGAGCGCCATGGCTTGTCGGACATAGCAACAGTAACTAAAGGGGACGGGTCTTTACGAACAGTCAGTTAAGCCACTGGCCCACTTTACCCCCAAAACATCTGGCCCACTTTACCCCATAGCTACCAATCTGGGGAAAAGGTTTAATTTAATTCATGGCTAAATTGTAGCCAAATAAGTGACAGTTTTATATATTTGCAATTCCCCAACATGTCTGATATATTTTGTTAGACCTGGATAAATTAGCTTTGACACAAATTTCATTTACCGTTTGTGTAGAAAATTTACTTTGACCAGAAGATTTTTGTTCACATTTTTTTTCCTCAAATTGTAGATAGGTGTACATGATGTATTGTCACATGGCCAAAATAATGCACTGTTTACTATATTATTGGGACCGGATCTTAGCCCACTGCGTCATGTGAAAATGTTAGGACACCCTATTGAATTCCATGGTTTTCTATATCAGAACATAATAAAAAACATAATCTGGTCTATGGCAGGTCTTAATTTGGAAAATAAAACCTCAGATGAACAACAACACATGACATATCACACAGTGTCATTATTTATTTAGCAGAAATAAAGCCAAAATGGAAAAGCCATGGGTGACAAAGTTAGGACACCCTTACTGTTAACATAGGATTTAAGAGGGTAAGTAATGGTCAGGCACTGCTAATCAAATGCCTTTGATTAACTGATCACCAGCAAGTGTGATCACCTCTATAAAAGCAGGAGTTTTGGCAGTTTGCTGGTCTGGAGCATTCAGGTGTGTGTGTGTTAAAACAATGCCAAGGAGAAAAGACATCAGCAATGATCTTAGAGAAGTAATTGTTGCTGCCATCAATCTGCGAAGAGTTACAAGGCTATTTCCAAACAATTTGAAGTCCATCATTCTACAGTGAGGAAGATTATTCACAAGTGGAAGACATTTAAAACAGACACCAATCTTCCCATGAGTGGACGTCCCAGCAAATTCACCCCAAGATCAGACTGTGTAATGCTCAGAAAAACTGCACACAACCCAAGAACTACACCTCACACTCTACAGGACTCAGTTAACATGTTAAATGTTAAAGTTCATGACAGTACAATTGGAAAAAGATGGGTCAAGTATGGCATTTTTGGAAGGGTTGCCAGGAGAAAGCCTCTTCTCTCTAAAAAAACATGGCAGCACAGCTTAGGTTTGCAAAGTTGCATCTGAACAAACCATAAAGTCTTCTAGAACAATATCCTTTGGACAGACGAGACCAAAGTGGAGATGTTTGGCCATAATGCACAGCGCCAAGTTTGGTGAAAACCAAAAGAGCATATCAGCACAAACACCTCATACAAAAAGTCAAGCATGCTGGTGGAGCTTGTTTTGTAGCCACGGGACCTGGTCACCTCACAGTCATTGAGTCGACCATGAACTCCTCTGTATACCAAAGTATTCTAGAGTCAAATGTGAGACCATCTGTCCGACAGCTTAAGCTTTGCTAAAATTGCAACCGGACAATGATCCGAAGATCACCAGCAAATCTACAACAGAATGGCTGAAAAAGAAAAGAATGAAGGTGTTGCAATGGCCCAGTCGAAGTCCAGACCTCATCCTGACTGAAATGCTGTGACAAGAGCTGTGCATAAACAAATGCCCACAAACCTCAACAAACTGAAGCAGTGTTGTAAAGAGTGGACCAAAATTCCTCCAGAATGATGTGAGAGACTGGTAAATCATGCAGAAAATGATTACTTCAAATGTATTGCTGCTAAAAGTGGATCTACAGGCAATTGAATGATAGGGTGTCCTAAATTTGTCACCCATGGTTTTTCCATCTTGACTTTATTTTTGCTAAATAAATAATGGCACGGTGTAATGTGTCATGTGTTGTTGTTCATCTGAGGTTTTATTTTCCAAATTTTAAGACCTGCCAAGCACTAGATGATTTTTTATTATGTCCTGATACAGAAAACCATGGAATTCAATAGGGTGTCCTAACATTTTCACATGACTGTATATGACTAACTACTGAGCATTCACTTTCATGCCACCTACCATGAATTCCATTACGACACATTTCCTATTGTACTCAAGCATACTATGCTGCTAGAAAGCACTTTGACAAGTCAACCCCAAACATGCTCCTGTTTCATGTTGCACCTAATGCAATACGCTGCGTCTAATCGTTAACATCCATCCCAGGTCAGTTGGATAGATTCAACATAGAGCAATGGTAAATCTCATTAAGTAGAGCGACTCACTCGCAAACAGCTCTGTAGAAGAGATGTTATGACTTAGAAGACACAAAAGCATGGATGTCTTTACAAGTTTATGAAAACACCTCTGCACCATAGGAGAGTATGGTGCTTTGAGTTTGGGGTGCAAAAAAATCTATTTGCACGGAATAACAAAGAAGTAATAATGAAGAAGAGCGATCAAGGGGGAAAAACATATAAATTTTAAGTCATTAATTCCCTCCCTGAACAATGAGAGAGCAATCCACAAGAGGCCCAACGTAAAAGTGTTTGAATTGAAAGTGAAAATGATTAAAGAGCTCTTTTAATGAAGTGTTAATTGCTGTGAGAAGTAGGCAGAAGGTTGGAGGAGATGCACTGCTTTGACAGGAGCGAAAGCTGCAGCAAAAGCACATTTCTACACTGATATACAACTAAACACTGAAAACAGTGAAGTTGAATTTGGTAGAAGAGTCTTATTCACTAATAACGGTGTGCAAATTTTATCATGGCTTCATTTGGTTCTAAATCTTAGCCTTAATTTAGAATAATTGCACTGTGCAAACATTTGTGTGAGAACATCTGCACACAAGTTTTACAAGAGACCCGTTCATTTCACTGAACAAGGAAAAGTTAGAGTGGACCAAGAATAGAGCCCTGGTGAACACCAAGTGACAAAAAAAGTTTTAAAAAAGGGAACAAATATGCATCCTATAAACCCAGGTGAGCTTCTGGATCTCACTGCTTTGGTAAATAAGTTACTATTCTTGCCGAGGACTCTCAACAATGAATGTCATATTTATACCTCCACCTACAGCTGAATATTCAACATCTCATCAGCCTCGCTAACCGAGTCCTATATTGTGTTTCTCACGGGCCTTTTGTGCTGCATAAGATGGCAGTCTTTCACTTACCCTTATCACAGACACACATTAATGGCCATCAGAGAACTCTGTTCTCTTTGAACGGTTTACGGCGACTATCCTTTGATCATAAGTAGTGCTCGCTTCACAGAAAGCCTGAAAAGATGTCTCTTTGATATCGCCCTGCGTTTACATATCAATGAGCGCCACAGAAGATGGGGGCCCAGGCAACACTCGTGCACCACACTTTTGGGAAATGTGGCTTAGAGAATACGTGTTGACCAGTTAATGCATACATTTGTAAGACAATTTCGTAGATGAGGTTGAGTAGCCACCTTCATCCGGAAGCAAGGACTCATCAAGTGTTTATCCTCGATAGACCGTGGCTCATTTGACTGTTTTGGAGGTGGAGAGCCCCATGTCTTTATGGGCTTTCATTAGACGTCATTTTGAGGCTCATTTGAAATCAATCCCCCTTCGGACCTGCACGCCAGCTCCAGTGTCGGCCGGATGAAAAATGAGGCGGGGCATTGGGGCTTCGGGCGGCCCCCCGTCCGTCCTGCTTGGCCCAGTCCGTTAATACAGCATCATCTGGTCGAACGGACGGGCAATTCCCACATCTCATTACCGACAGGAACTGTGGGTCATTACGCGGGATGGATTCCCATTAGCTGAACCGAGGGTTTGAGACTAAATACAGAAGCTTTGGACATAAGCGCGTACTCACAAGCACTTTGTTACATACTCCTCAGCCACTCTCAACTTGTTCACACACTTCTGGATGAGAGAAAGGTGAGAATTACTTGCGAGAATTTATCTACTTTGAGCACTTCAAATATACTGTAGACAGCAGTATTTTGGACAATTGGCAAAATGCATGCACTTAGAGGAATAGTTCACAGAGGAATGAAGATTGTGTTGTTATTTACTTACCTCATGTAATTTCAAAGCCGTACTCTGCTATTTTTTTTCTGTGGAATGCAAAAGTAGGAATTTTTTGAAAATAGTAATGCAGCTTGTGCCGTACTTGACGGTTCATAGTGACCAGGAGCTGTGTGAACTATTCATTTAAGTCTGTCCAACAGGGTAAATCCTTATAAATTGAGTCAACTTGATGAAAGCAATTTAGGGGCACGTTTTCCCCAAATGAAATATATACAACCTATCTCTCTTCTCCCTGAAGAGGAGTTCATTCTCGATGACGCATTAATTCAGGATGACTGCACGGTCATCCAGAAATCAAGGTAACGGAGAGGCAGTCAAGAGCAGGTTTAACCTGCAGGAGTGCGAGGAATATGTGGCACGGGCCGGTGAGTGAGGATAATGCAGGTCCTTCATATGGTCCTTTGCTGTATGAGCCATCTGTTTATCTGACAGACTGCATCCTGATGGACAGGGTGGGTAATCAATGCAGCTCTGCTCCACAGGTTTGTGTATGATCGTATAGTGTTCAGCTGTTCAGCTTCATGCGCGCTTGAGTGTGTGTGGTTGCTATTACTTTTATTTTAAAATGGGGTATACCTGACATGTTATGTATGTGAGTAAGCCTCCTTATATAGTGTAAATGTGTGATCGTCTCCGGCAACGGTCAGCAAGCAGCTCCTATCCCTGTGGGGATGATGATTTATGGAACATAAATCAGGGCAAATATTTCAGTCAGAGGACACATATTGGGGGAGATTTCTGATAAGTCAGCACGACAGACTAAAGAGACTAATATGATAACAGCAGACAATCTCCAATGTGCAGCTCACATAAAAAGCTAATGTCTGAATAATAATTTGTAAAATAGCATTTGCTCAAAATCATATTTAAATACTTTGTGTTACACATTGGGAATTATCTAAAACATTTATTTTCTGCGTTAAACAGTATTGACACCTTTCTGTTCCTGATTTTAATATTCTGGCCACATGGGGCAATGTGGACCTCTGACTTCTGAATGTCACCTTGCATAGAAGATGTTGTACAAGATAATAGTTGATTAATGACCTACTCTAACCTGTCTGAACTTATTACTCAGGTAAAATGTGTCAAAAGTCAAAAAGGTGATTGATTATTTTTGTGTATCAAAGGTCAAACTATAACTTAGCCTTTAGAATATGCAAAAATAAAGTTTCTCAAAGATTAACAGGACTTGTAGAGCAGACTAAAGTGGTAGAGGGAAAAAAAAAGCTAATTGAAAGACTGAAATAGGTTCTTCACTTAATTAATTACGTAAGTGCCCCTTATATTTAAAGCACTACATGTATTTAGGCAGAAGAGTAGTAAGTAATTCTGTTTTCAAAGTCACTGCACAAAGGTCACTAATTATCACAATTTTCATTTTACATACTATTACTATGACCATTATAACCAATTTCTGTTATGCTAAATGTATAAATAATAAATATATATTTACTAGTGAATAATATATATATAAATGTTGAGTGTAATAAACTGTAAACACAAACTAAATTCCAGACACATTAAGCCACGGTGCTCAAGTGCAACATGCCAATTTCCCATTACTTTACGCAATTTACCAATCAGTCTCCCAAATAAAATACAATTTTATAAACATGACCAACACAAACCATTATCAAACCATGGATAATCCACACTCTAAAAAATAATGTGTTGGCTCAACAAAAATAATTAATGCTACAGTTTGCATATTTTTTTTTTTTGAGTTATGACAACTTTAAGTGAATTTACATTCAACCAACAAGCTACACTGAGTTAGAGGAACTTCATAATTGGTAGCATAAACAAATTTTTAAGTTGATTACTCAAAAAAATGAAGAAGTCGCACCAACTACCAGAGTTGTAGCCCTGGAACCAATTAATCGTATCTATTTCAGTTCAAATCAACAGCTATCATAGCACATGCTAACATAACATATTTAACATGTATATTTAATGAACAAGTAAGATATTACTGTCACTGGCATTAGCTCAGTCATTGCTTATCGAGTCAATGTAGTGTTTACCTTCATGTATCTACTCTTCAGCACAATGGTAACCACAAAAACTTCAACATTACAGAAACTCTTTTAAATGTCAAACATAGCAGCATTAAACACTAACAGGTCTTTCCCTTCACTAAAAACACATAAATGAACGCTTAATTTCAACATTTATTCTCCTTATCCAGTCCTATGCAAAGCATGCTGGGAACTAAAAATCCACTGCCTAATTTCGGAAGTTATCCAGACAATTTCATTAAGTTACTTCAACTTAATTTTTTAAAAACGCAAAAATTTGAGTTTAAATTACAGACGATATTAAGTGGATGTAATGATCAATAATGTTTGCAACTTAAAAGGTTTAATTGAAACAATAAATTAGAATTTTTAACTTGCAACTATGCATTTATTTAAGTTGTGGTAACAGGTCCCCTGAATTACTTTTTAGAGTGCACAGTCAGTTTTTGTTTCCATTTTGAAAGAGAATGTGAAATCTCATCTATACCCAGGTATCATCCAAACCTCCATTCCCTCCAAATTCTCTCTTTTTTCTAACAAATCTCTGACCCTGAACCCAAGTTCATAAGGTGAGCCCAACTCTCACAGAGCTGCTGCGCTGGAGTGATACAGGAAACTGATACTCCCCCACTTTGGCCACAAAATCAACACTGATCCCTCTTGCTCTCGACATGCTCAATATTTTACATAAAACAAAGCAGAGATCAAATGATGCCGTTTATGTGAGCTGAGAGGAGGGAGAAGTGTCTCCGGTTACAATGGGATTATTCTGTAGGTAGGGACGGGGAAGTCTGTCTTAGCGTGAATCTCACATAAAAACTGTCAAGAAATATCAAGGACATATTTCCAATTTCAAATATTACACTTGTTTGGGACATGTCGGAAAGAATAGTGAATTTAGCTAGGGCTACATGAGGGTACGAGTGAGAAAAAGAGATGAGCGACTGAGACGGTCCTCAGTGGCAACACTGGGACAATCCAGTCTGATTTAATAAGAGTGACAGTTGCTCTCTGATGACAGAAAAGCTCTTGAAAGTGTGATGGCAAAATGAAAGGATAGGTGAGAGACAAAGAAAAGAAGAAATAAAAGTGCTGACCGCTTTGGTAGTTAGGGATTTGCAACATACACAACTCTGAGTCCCGCAATCTCTGCATGCACTCGCTCACTCTCTCTCACACACTCTCTCTCTCTCTCTCTCTCTCTCCCAGCACACACCTGGTTTTTGCTAACGCGGCAAATCACATGGCTGACAGATTCCCGAGCCCGTTTAAATAATGCATGGGATTTCTCTTTTAACTTGTCAGTCGCTCCACAAAAAAATATATCAGTTCTTTTCTGATGTCATTTGTGACAGTGATTCACCCTGACAGTTCTCCATTAGACCAATGAGTCCCTTTTTATTCGCCAATTCTTCTACCGCCGTTCCGACAAGAAACACATGTTACTCCTTTTCCTTTTTTCCCTCTCTCTCGCCCTCTTTCTTCTTGTTAACAGGGGTTTTCAAAGCTGTATTTATATTTAAAGACACAATTTCACAGGAGCCCCCATTAACTGACTTCACCTTCTAGAGCGGCTGCAACCATATTAGCGCAAACATCGTTCTCTGCCTAACACACTCTGCAACCGAAACCGCGCGCCGGCTCAGAGTCGCTGAACAAACTCCGGTATGCTTTGTGCTACTGGATAAACTCACTGGGGGGCAGGCAGACTGTGTTTTTCCATGCCAAATACTTCATCAAATCTCTTTGGCCCCTGTCAAACACGTCGCACGTCGTTTCGCTTTTTAATTCATGCTTTTTTTTCGCGCGGCCTGGCGGCGAGGGTGGGGTTAACATTTGAGCGGACAGAGTGAGGAGGGAGATTGAAATCAAGCCTATCTGTACTGGCTGCCTACTGCAGATAGCTCAGGCTTTTTGTGGCACGATCCACACAGTGGAGGAAAAGCACAGATTAGCCGTTTCCCCTTTGAAGTTCCCCTTCAAAAAAAGCAAAAGGCTCACCACCAAGATCGAGAGGGGAGGGGACCAAAAACACATCTTGCGGGAATGTAAAGAAACAAAAAAGGAACAGGAAAAAGCGCCATAGGGACTTTGTAGCTGTACCCGAGCAAGCAGTGCCTTGGCGGCGCACAAGAGAGAGTGAGGAGCAGAGAGAGAGGTTAGAGTTGTCGGACGACTTCAGAGGGTGTTTGTTTAACTTCAGGGATTCAAGGAAGCTAGATCTGATTCCAAGACACCCCCCTTCACCACCTCTCATCTCCAAACAATGCACACCAATGACCAATTCAGTGTAACTTGGGTGGTATGGCTTGCTTTTGAAGACTTTAAAAGTCTGGTCCAAAACTCAAATGTCTCTCTGGTTCCTCAAAGTTCCTAAGATCTCCACAGCTTTGGCTTGGAGAATCCAATTAAAAATAACGTTAAGCAGCGCCACATGGAATCTGCCCCCTCATTTGTTCAAATGCCTGTCATTCACAATGTTCTGTCTTTTGTGTATTTGTTCATTAAAGACCTCATGTTGGAATTTTGTGGCTTTTAATTAATCTATGTGAGCTTGGAGGTCACATTTATGCTAGTACTGTATAAAGTTGACAAAATGAACGTTCAGCTGTTGGAGTTGGTAGCCTAATAGCGTTGGTTACGCTTCAGTCCCAGCTCGTGGTCCTTTCCAATTCTGTCCCCACTTTCTCTAACTCATTGCTTCCTTTCCACTGTATACTGTATTTGAATAAAGGTGAAAAATGTCAAAACTCAAACTAAGCCACCTTTCCATTTTAGGGCTAATCAATGTAAATAATTGTGCAATAATTATAAAAGAATCCTTTCAGACATAATTATTCATAACTGCCCAATTTACAGAAATATTGTTTAAAGAATAACGTTTAGTGCAAAAATACTGGTTATTCTCGCTTCACGTTCATTTTGATAAATATATATCACATCAGGTCAGGCGATCGCATGCGGTCGTGAAAGCTGTGAAAAGTCCACATACGCATATGATCATAACTCCACGTAGCTCCCATAATACCCTCCATCAGAAATGAATGATTTCCAGTCTATCATGTTGTCTGTTGGAGAAATGGTGACTTTAGATAATGCTAACTGACGGTTAAATAGTTTAGACATTCAGGTACAAGTCTACTTTTTGTCTTGCTGACTAACTTGTTTCGTTCTTAAATACGTGACATTATGAAAGTAAAATGGTTGCAAATGGTAATTCACCCTGATTTGAAATTCAAAAAGCCATCAGAAAGAGAAAATCTAGCCCTGAAGTGTCAACCTTATCAGATCTGACACCACACAAACAAACGCCTATAGTGCTGGGTCTGTGCTTACTGTGTTTCACGGCCTGGGACTGTTGTTCACTCAGCACGCTGACATCCGCAAACACGAGTGAAATTTGACTCTGTGTGATTCTCAGTTTCCATTGATGCAGTTCTCTCTATCTCTCTCATCATCAACATTAGCTCTATCGGCAGCCAGAGTACATTAGAGGATGTGTGATTGAGTGCGAGGCAGACGTGTTCTCTCCACCCCTGGCACTGGTTCTTCCTCCTCTCTCCTGCTCTCTATTCTCGCGCCATCATCTTTCTGTCACTACACACACTCTGTTTCTCTCCACACGCTGCTGTACGCATGGACCGAATTCAAAGGTGATTTGTATTCACAGTCTCAAGTGCTGATCTACAGTAAAAAAAAAACAGCCTTTTGGTAAGCCATGGCTTCGTCATTGTTTCCGACTGGATGAGCCACATCTGAAGCCAATGTAAAAAAGCCAATGGCGCTAACACTTGTGATTGCACATCATTTGATATTTACATTATTTAAACTACATTAAAACTCTGTAAAACATGTTATTGGTTGCTTGCACTGGATAGTCCCGCCCACAGTGAAATCTAATTGGTCCAAATCTTAACTGCATATTACAAAGTGTTCTGACTGGCTGTGATTTTTAATGAGGACTGAACGATTACTTAAACTTGAAACTTGATATCACAACCAAAACACAATATAACACATCTGGACAGGAGTGAGAAATGACTATAATCTTTTGAATTTAGTGACTATTATGTACCAAATTGTTTTCCTGCCAATGGCCGGTGACTTAAGAAAATTTACCGATAAATATTTTTTACCAGCCAGGAAACTGTTTTTGCAAAAACAGGCAGATTAATCCTTATTAAAGTTTAAAAAAAGTTCAGACAAGTTCATTTTCTCTTTGTCTTTTGTAGTTTGATTAACATTAACGACAGACAGCAGCAGGATTATTAGGCTGCTATCACTTTAAGAGCTGCACGGATCCAATATAGGCTACTGATACTCTACATGTGTTCTCTTTCTCAACTGTTTACGTTCACTTAAAGGTGCACTGTGTAAATTTTAGCGGCATCTAGCGGTGAGGTTGCGAATTGCAACCGGCCACCGCTCACCCCTATCTTTCGAAGCACATAGAGAAGCTACGTTGGCCGACACAGGACAAAGATGTCGGAGACAGCAGAGAGTAGCTAGCGTTCTCTGTAGAGAAGTTTGTCCGTTTAGGGCTACTGTAGAAACATGACATTTCACTGTAAGGGGACCCGCGGTGTATGTAGATAGAAACGGCTCATTCTAAGGTAATAAAAACATAACGGTACATTATGTAAGGTCTTTATACACCACTGAAAACATAGTTATGTATATTATATTGCATTTCTGTCAATAGATCCTCATAAATATTACACACTGCACCTTTAAGACATAACTGACTATGTTTACTAGGATACTTGTTTGAATTTGTTCTTTCAAGTGCAAGAAGATGTGAAAGAGAGCTCAATTCAGTGTTCACGCACTGTCTGAGACAGATTTCTGGGCACGTGCTTCGGATATTTGTGCACAGAAAACGTCCCACAGCGGCGAGAAACAAATTTTGAGTTCCCTTACGTGTCTTCTTGCGCTTGAATGTTTAAATAGGCAAGGCTTAAACTTTCGTGATGATGCAGCACTGGCCCGTCAACTGTCCTGAGCTTCGTTCACATTTGTACTCGTTCACGTTCTCAAAACATTGTGTTGTTAGAATTCATAAAAATGTTACCGGCCAACTATCGATTGACAGTTTCATATACTCGCCAACGCTGATTTTTACCCGCATTTGGCACTTGGCGCGTGTTAATTTTAGGCCCTTTGAAAAACATCAGAAGAGTTTAAATGTCAAGAATATGTGTAATATTCACACTTATATGTCTGTTTTTTTTCAGTTGTTTTTCCCCCCTTTTTTGTTTCATGTTTGAACAATTTTAAAACCTTTGCAAACTGATATGAGGCTAGTATTAATATCTCCCTCTACATATTCACACACATGCACTGTGTTTTTGTTCACGTGTGTGTGTGTTTGTGTGTGTATGTAAACGTTATTGGTCTTGGCAATAACAATGGCTGGCATTTGTGTCTGTGCTCGCAGTTGTTGACTGTGATAATAAAGAATGACATTTTACTCAGTGTGTGTGTGCGCAGTGATGGTAACATCACAATCTAAATGCACAGTCAGGTGGGGAACATTAAAGACGTCATTAGCCTCAATAAAGCTCAGCAGAACGGAGAGGGCTGCGTGGGCAAGAACCCATTACCTCAGGTCACGTGCCTGTGTGAGCGCGTGTGTTGAGGTGATTAGATTGTTGAACGCTTCCTAACAGTGCTCTTTATTTTCATATTGTGAATATCTATGGCCTGCGCTGGTAAGTGATTCAAAGCTTGTGAGTCATAAACTGGTCAAAGCTAATGGCTGTGTAGCCCTGCACATCAGAAATGTGTTCTGCTGTTGCAATGGATTTGATGTGTTTGATTACCAGGCTCAATAGTGATTCTACTGGACTATGGCAGGTGTAATAACTCAAGCGCCTAGCATTTGTGAGAACACAGCAAATCTAGTGAAAGTGATAAGCTTCAAAGTGTCAAACGTGCATTTGATAAAACTATTACTGAAGTTTTGCTTGTTTTGTAATAACATACAAGTGCATGGGGAATGGGAATCGTAATGCATTTGACTCCATGATTCTGATTTTTCTTAACGATTCTTGTTCTATAACAATTCCATTAACAACTCTATCAGTACTTTTTTTTTTTTTTGAAGAAATATTTTTAGTTGTTTGTTTTTTTTAATCCAGTCAAATTAGCAATCATAAATAATCAATAATAAATTTCACTTATTAATTTATTTCATACAACTTTTGGTTTATATATACTTTTTGTACAAGCACTTTTTATGCGTTTGGCTGCATTTATTTGAAAAAGGTTTCTATTTGAATATATTTTTAAATATATTTTTTTTATCCTGTGATGCAAAGCTGAATTTTTAGCATCATTACTCCAGTCTTCAGTGTCACATGATCCTTTGCTGCTCAAGAAACATTTCTTTGCTATTATATTTCAATGTTGAAAACAGTTGTGTTGCTTAATATTTTTTGAGGAAACAGTGACATATTTTGTTCAGGACTGTTTGATGAATAGAAAGATAGGAAAAAAAAAAAAAACAGTATTTATTTGAATTAGACATATTTTGTAAACGTATAAATGCCTTTACTGTCACTTGATCAATTTTATGTGTCCTTAATGAATAAAAGTTTTATGATTTTGTACACTTTTGAAGTATGACTTGTCTTTGTATGTGTGCGACTCTGACCTGCACTGGAGTTGAGCTCCTCGTTCTCTGACTCTGTACCGTTCTGGCTTCCTGCTCCGTGAATGTTGTTCATTGCCATCAGTTTCATTTTCTGGAGTTTCATTGCTTCAGCCATTGCTGCTGCTGTCAATCCTGTTGAGCACACAAAGAAACACACACAGAGGTAAGTGTACCTGATAACACACTTTACACCTGGTACTAACATCCGTCTCGGGAGATTCAATCTCAAATGAACAGTTGACACAAATCGCTGTTCACCTGGTATTCACATGCGTCTCAAATGCATCTCATGTGATCAGATTTCATCAAAGACTCCATTTACTTCCTCAGTGTGTTAATAAACGTTGATAAAGCACATAAGTTGGGAACCCTTCCATATTAAAAATCCGTAGTTTTGCACATCCCTAATCAGTACTGGCCATGACTGCCGCCCACAGGCAGAATGTGGCCCTCTGGAAGAGGAGGGAGGGCTCTACTCCCAGAAGGCCTTCTGCTCGTGGTCCTGTGCAAGTGTGAGAGAGTGTGTGTGCGTCCCATGAGGATTTCCCAGTGTTACTCACGGTCTCACACACACTTCCAGAACTCTACCCTCCGCTCATCAAGGGCTCCTCAGCCCTGGAAGCCATCATCACTCAGCCCAATTAGGCCCCTAATTAATTCAATTAAACAACGGAGGGACACATTAAGTAATTCATTAAGTGACGATGTGATGCCTTCTCGCACTCCGCTCTCGAAATTTCCCCACAAATCAGGTTGGGAGGAAGTGATGGCCCACGTCCTGTGTCTTTTTCCCCAGGTTCAGACAATGGATGTCACCTTGATCTAATTCATTAAAAATTTAGCCTCCAACGGAATACGTGAACTAGCACAGAAAAGAAGGCCGAAGAAAATTCCTTTATCCTCTGTTTCACACGCTCGGCATGGATTTGGAAGCACAGGGCACTTCTGCTTCCCAGAGGGCCGTGCGCTCCCCTGATGAGCTCTTACAGGTGAAAATGAACAACGGCACGACTGGTTTTGCTTTCTGCGACAGCCGGCAAGCCAAATAAACTGGCAAATTATTCATACTTCGAAAAATACAAGTTGTGGATATGCTGGATGTGGGTGGGGTGTGGGGTGAGATAAATGAATCTACTTCTTGGCATGTATTTAAAAAAAAAAAAAAAGTATTTTTACGCAGCCAGCCTGTCTATGAAAAGGTAAAAAAAAAAAAAAAAAAAAAAAAAAAAAACATTTTAAAAAATCAGCATGATTGATTCAAATGAATTCCTTTTTGTTGCCTACTTTCAGTGATAACTGTGTGGATTTAAACAATTCTGTCGGTTCATTTTTGAAGAAGAAATATTAATTAATTATTATTATATTAATTATTATATATAGAAAATCGAATTATATATAGAAAACGCCATTGTCACATTATCAATCATAAATAATCTATAACAAATATAAACAATATAATAGCTATATACTGTCACTTTTGATAAATGTAATGTGTCCCTGCTGAATAAAAGTTCATTTATTTTCAAAAATATCTTACAGGCCCCAAACTTTTAAACAGTATAGCATATAATAAAAAGTTTAAATCTTTATATATCACTGATTCTTGAGATAAGAGACAAAACATGTTTTAGACGTTAAAAAATAAAAACTAACACTACATTATTAAAAATTGGTATTTTTGTAGACAAAGGTCTCAGATAATGAACCATGTAAGGGAACAGGCTTATTTCTAAATATTTTTTCTAAAAATTTATATTTATTCACTCCATAACTTAATTTGTGTCAACTCTGTCAGACACACTTAAAAGCATGCTAATTTAATTTAATCTATCCAAAAACAGTGTAAAGTCTTCAGTTATGTAATAATGGTGTTCAGTAAAGGAGCTAAGTCATAAAATACATTCTCTGTTTTGTTTTTTTGTTTTTTCACACTATTATGAACAACCTGGTTTCTAAATTTCTTAATTCTCCTCCCTCCTTTTAATATTAAACATATATCACCAATGTTCTTAGGTAATTAAGACACAATATCATGTAGTTCCATTGATGTTTTAACATTTTTACACAATAAATTGAAAAAAGAATAAGACATTTCTTTCAAAATTAACAAAAACCTTCATCTGACGGTGTAAAATACTGATGGAGTTGACAAATACTGACGGTGTTTTCAAAGGTACAGCTGGGGCCAAATATACAGTATATGTAAATAGAATTATAAAAACAGCATTAGAAGAATTCCCCATATGCAAAAAAACATTAAATCACATTATACAGTTTTTTTTTAGAGCACTTGTCAACCATCATTCACAAAACCTGATGGAGTTGACGTCCGATGGAGTTGACAAAATTAAAAACATTTTCCACCTTAACCACGTTGTACAGTGGAGCAATTTAGTTTTTCTTCCTCAGTTGTAGCTGCCTTAATAAACATATCAAAATGGCAAGATTTATCCCACAACTATTTACAGAAACTATTACACTGTGATGACGGAGTTGACATGTTAAGGCTGTGACCACAGAGACATCAATATTGTTTGTTTAAAATATTAAAAAATCTATAACTTCCAGGACTTTGTGTCCTACTGTGAGATCCACAATGAGCAGGAAATAGTAAATGCTCCTCAGAGTTAAAGGGGTCATGAACTGGCTCTTTTTATTTTTTTTATACTGTTGTCTGAGGTCAACTTATGACGTTCGCGTGGTTTTTACATTCAAAAACATCATAATGAATAAGTAATAGGCTATTTTTTAATGTGTTGCATTTTTAAACACTTTGGCAGTTTTACATTGTGACCTCATGCTGAGGACAGGTTAAATTACATGTGTTTCCAAGTATAGTGAGTGATTTTAAAATAATACTCAAGAAATTATTTAAAAGTGTAAGCAATGAATGTCCTGAGTATACAAATTTCCTTTAGATGTAACTTTTTAAGTATTTTTAGTGTCTTACTTTTTAACATAAAAAGGGCTTTTGTGTTTGGGACATGTTTTGTCCCTTATCTCAAGAATCAGTGATAGCTATATATATATATATATATATATATATATATATATATATATATAAAATGTATATTATGTACAGTGGGGAGAACAAGTATGTAAGTTTGCCAACTTACAAAGCATGTAGAGGTCTGTAATTTTTATCATAGGTACTCTTCAACTGTGAGTGACGGAATCTAAAACAAAAATCCAGAAAATCACATTGTATGATTTTTAAGTAAATAATTTGCATTTTATTGCATGACATAAGTATTTGATACATCAGAAAAGCAGAACTTAATATTTGGTACAGAAACCTTTGTTTGCAATTACAGACATCATACGTTTCCTGTAGTTCTTGACCAGGTTTGCACACACTGCAGCAGGGATTTTGGCCCACTCCTCCATACAGACCTTCTCCAGATCCTTCAGGTTTCGGGGCTGTCGCTGGGCAATACGGACTTTCAGCTCCCTCCAAAGATTTTCTATTGGGTTCAGGTCTGGAGACTGGCTAGGCCACTCCAGGACCTTGAGATGCTTCTTACGGAGCCACTCCTTAGTTGCCCTGGCTGTGTGTTTCGGGTCGTTGTCATGCTGGAAGACCCAGCCACGACCCATCTTCAATGCTCTTACTGAGGGAAGGAGGTTGTTGGCCAAGATTTTGCGATACATGGCCCCATCCATCCTCCCCTCAATACGGTGCAGTCGTCTTGTCCCCTTTGCAGAAAAGCATCCCCAAAGAATGTCTCCACCTCCATGCTTCACGGTTGGGATGGTGTTCTTGGGGTTGTACTCATCCTTCTTCCTCCAAACACGGCGAGTGGAGTTTAGACAAAAAAAGCTCTATTTTTGTCTCATCAGACCACATGACCTTCTCCCATTCCTCCTCTGGATCATCCAGATGGTCATTGGCAAACTTCAGACAGGCCTGGACATGAGCTGGCTTGAGCAGGGGGACCTTGCGTGCGCTGCAGGATTTTAATCCATGACGGCGTAGTGTGTTACTAATGGTTTTCTTTGAGACTGTGGTCCCAGCTCTCTTCAGGTCATTGACCAGGTCCTGCCGTGTAGTTCTGGGCTGATCCCTCACCTTCCTCATGATCATTGATGCCCCACGAGGTGAGATCTTGCATGGTGCCCCAGACCGAGGGAGATTGACCGTCATCTTGAACTTCTTCTATTTTCTAATAATTGCGCCAACAGTTGTTGCCTTCTCACCAAGCTGCTTGCCTATTGTCCTGTAGCCCATCCCAGCCTTGTGCAGGTCTACAATTTTATCCCTGATGTCCTTACACAGCTCTCTGGTCTTGGCCATTGTGGAGAGGTTGGAGTCTGTTTGATTGAGTGTGTGGACAGGTGTCTTTTATACAGGTAATGAGTTCAAACAGGTGCAGTTAATACAGGTAATGAGTGGAGAACAGGAGGGCTTCTTAAAGAAAAACTAACAGGTCTGTGAGAGCCGGAATTCTTACTGGTTGGTAGGTGATCAAATACTTATGTCATGCAATAAAATGCAAATTAATTATTTAAAAATCATACAACGTGATTTTCTGGATTTTTGTTTTAGATTCCGTCTCTCACAGTTGAAGAGTACCTATGATAAAAATTACAGAACTCTACATGCTTTGTAAGTAGGAAAACCTGCAAAATCGGCAGTGTATCAAATACTTGTTCTCCTCACTGTATATATAGTTTATTTAAACAGTTAAATATTTAACACTTAAATACACTATAATATTAGCAATATTTTTATTGTATTTTACAGTATTGCATATAATAAAAAGTTTAAATCTTTTGATTAAGAAACAATATATCACACAAACACACACATATACATATATATACACATACACACATAGTTCATTTAAACAGTTAAATATTTAACACTTAAATACATAATATTATTTATTGTATTTTAATAATATTATTATGATATAATTTATAATATTGCCCATTTTTAAATTATAATACATTATAAATTATGATATTTTTATAATAATACTATATTATAATATATAATATTATAAATTATTATGGCTAACTGTTAGCATAATAAAATTAGCCAAAACATAATGAATGTGTAGAAGTTTTAGAATGACAGCATTCTAAATATCTTATTATAGCATAGCGCTACATGTAAGGACAGGTTAAAGATGAATAAAGAAAACATTTTGTAGAAGGGCCCTTCAGAGTTTTTTTCTGTCCTGAAGTTGTGGAGAGGCATCAGATCATTTCCTGTGAGGTCCAAATAAATTGTGCAAACTAAACACGCACGTTTATACAGAATACAAAGAGTAGAAAAATAAAGAAAGGGGGAAAAAGCACTCACAATTGGTGCATTGTCTTAGCACACACACTATAAGGCCGCCTCCCGATACGATGTCAAGGAGAAGCCCCGAGATCAAACGGCGTACGTAACAGTAATTGATGTTTGAGGAAAGTCGTGACCCACGGAAATGGGAGCCGGTGGATGAAAGGCGAGTGCCGTTTTGCAGGGGTGGACAAACAGATTGCTTATTGTTTGCCTTTCATATGGCCCTTCAGATCTACAAGTCTCTCTGCTTCAAACTCCCGCTTTGAACACTCAAGGTATCACCCCCCTGCCGCATGAATGGAGGGCGCTCGGGCACGTCCTGAGTAGGGGAGAACACATCTATCCTCCTTTCCTCGCCCAATACTCCCTCGTTCTCAAGATCTGACAGGTCCATCTCGGTCGCTAATGGTTCACCTGGTTTGGAAGTGAGGAGGTGAGCCGACGGGGTGGACGGGGGGCTTTTGTAGTCTTGAGGGGGGTCAGGTACGGGCCAGTCTGGATTCCTCTACGATGACGTGCCTGAATTGGCCCTTTTTCATACCTAGACAACAATGTCCCATTTAATTAAAGAGTGGTATGAGAAAAGGTAGATTCCAAAGCGAAGGAAAAATTGATCCAAAGGAGTTTCTTTTGATCTCAGAGTCAGTGAGCGTTACATCAATGGATTCTTTTCAGCATTGAGAGGCTCTCTGTTTCACTGTGTTTAACTTTCCTGTCTTTACCGCGGTAATGAAACCTTAAAGACCCAGGTAAAAGACATGGAGGCACTAGCACCTGAGATAGCGGCCTAGGATTCTGTTACAGGTCAGCAAATATTGGGTATGTCGATGTACCTTATTTTTGGTTCATTCATAGGCTGAAATGGCTTTAGATGAGAAATATACAATGGTTTGCAGCTCAGATTCAAATGCCTTTCTGGTTTTGTAAAAAAAAAATTTAAAACGTTAAAAAAAAAAAAAAAACAGACCTGATTTTGCAAACTAAAATGTTCTGTTATTAAATTCGTTTCTTCTGCTAGAAGATATATGTACAGTGGGGAGAACAAGTATTTGATACACTGCCGATTTTGCAGGTTTTCCTACTCACAAAGCATGTAGAGGTTTGTAATTTTTATCATAGGTACACTTCAGCTGTGAGAGACGGAATCTAAAACAAAAATCCAGAAAATCACATTGTATGATTTTTAAATAATTAATTTGCATTTTATTGCATGACATAAGTATTTGATCACCTACCAACCAGTAAGAATTCCGGCTCTCACAGACCTGTTAGTTTTTCTTTAAGAAGCCCTCCTGTTCTCCACTCATTACCTGTATTAACTGCACCTGTTTGAACTCGTTACCTGTATAAAAGACACCTGTCCACACACTCAATCAAACAGACTCCAACCTCTCCACAATGGCCAAGACCAGAGAGCTGTGTAAGGACATCAGGGATAAAACTGTAGACCTGCACAAGGCTGGGATGGGCTACAGGACAATAGGCAAGCAGCTTGGTGAGAAGGCAACAACTGTTGGCGCAATTATTAGAAAATGGAAGAAGTTCAAGATGATGGTCAATCTCCTTCGGTCTGGGGCACCATGCAAGATCTCACCTCGTGGGGCATCAATGATCATGAGGAAGGTGAGGGATCACCCCGGAACTACACAGCAGGACCTGGTCAATGACCTGAAGAGAGCTGGGACCACAGTCTCAAAGAAAACCATTAGTAACACACTACGCCGTCATGGATTAAAATCCTGCAGCGCACGCAAAGGTCCCCCTGCTCAAGCCAGCGCATGTCCAGGCCCGTCTGAAGTTTGCCAATGACCATCTGGATGATCCAGAGGAGGAATGGGAGAAGGTCATGTGGTCTGATGAGACAAAAATAGAACTTTTTGGTCTAAACTCCACTCGCCGTGTTCGGAGGAAGAAGAAGGATGAGTACAACCCCAAGAACACCATCCCAACCGTGAAGCATGGAGGTGGAAACATCATTCTTTGGGGATGCTTTTCTGCAAAGGGGACAGGACGACTGCACCGTATTGAGGGGAGGATGGATGGGGCCATGTATCGCGAGATCTTGCCAGGGCAACTAAGGAGCAACTAAGGAGTGGCTCCGTAAGAAGCATCTCAAGGTCCTGGAGTGGCCTAGCCAGTCTCCAGACCTGAACCCAATAGAAAATCTTTGGAGGGAGCTGAAAGTCCGTATTGCCCAGCGACAGCCCCGAAACCTGAAGGATCTGGAGAAGGTCTGTATGGAGGAGTGGGCCAAAATCCCTGCTGCAGTGTGTGCAAACCTGGTCAAGAACTACAGGAAACGTATGATCTCTGTAATTGCAAACAAAGGTTTCTGTACCAAATATTAAATTCCTTTTTTTCTGATGTATCAAATACTTATGTCATGCAATAAAATGCAAATTAATTACTTAAAAATCATACAATGTGATTTTCTGGATTTTTGTTTTAGATTCCATCTCTCACAGTTGAAGAGTACCTATGATAAAAATTACAGACTTCTACATGCTTTGTAAGTTGGCAAACCTGCAAAATCGGCAGTGTATCAAATACTTGTTCTCCCCACTGTATCTTTGTAGTCAATGGGTGTTGTGCAGGCTGCGCAATGATATACACAGGTGCTTCATTTCAAGGCTGTTTTACCATGTTTGGAACGTTGTGTTGACCAATCAAAAGCCAGGGTTAAAACTATCCGCATAAACCCTAACGCTCAAAATAATTAATTGGTTTGAGTAGGGTTAACTTAAATTAAACAAATTAGTTCACTCACAATAATTTTTTGTATTTAGAACTTTCTTTTTCTTTTGGGTTCACAAAACTTACACATTTTAAGTAATCTGAATTGTTTCATTGCTTTTATGAACTTGTTTCTTTTAATTTAGACAAACTTAAATTTAACTGAAACTGGGCTGGGATTTCTATTTCCCAGTATGCTTTGCCATGCCAATCAAAAGGGAGAGTAAATGCTGAAAATTAAGTGCTATATAATGTTTATTTTTTTATTATTATTATTATTTTATTTTTTTTGTGCAAGATTAATGTTACGTGGGAGATTTAGTAGTGTTTAATGTTTTGCTATGCTAGTTTAGAAGAGTTTCAGTTATGTTGGGTTTTTGGAGGGTTACCATCATGGTGACGAGTAAAGCATGAACTTAAATGTTAAATGTTCTATATTGCCATACTCTTTCATGCTAATACTATCAAAGCATTGTGTTACCAATTAGCAAGTTAGCATTTACTGAATTAGCTAGTTAAGCTAGCCAAGTTTCCACTACTAAAAATACTTAATTTGAGATTGATGATAATTTTAAGTTAAATATATGAATTAGCTTACTCATACATTTTAATTGCTCTTATCTTGAAATATTTGAGTACAAAATAAAAATCTGCCAGTTCTGCTTACTTAAACGTTGAATTTCTTAACTTAACTTTTGATCTGACTGATTACCTCAAACTCAAAAGTCAGGAGGCCTTTCTGAGTGAAGGATTTCAGTCAATATGAAGGTGATGTTGAAAAAACAAAAGACATTTTCTCAAATAGTTTGCTTGTTAAAGGCAGAATTAGTTTCAAATGACAATAATAAAATGTGAAACTAATGCACTTGAGCGAGAGAAATAAAATACAATAAAATTGAACAAACTGCTTGTTAAAGACAATTTTCAAATTCACAAAAGATTTGTAACAAAACTATTGTGCAAATGTACACTGAAGCTACAGAAATTAAATAAATAAATATTATATTTATTATTATCACAACAAATGTTTATTCCAGTACTTACTTCCCCAACCAAACACGCTTATACAACCCAATTCCACTTACAATGATCCTCACATACCAAGGGCTCCTGTGATTGTATGTCTGAAAACATACAAAGGGGAACAGAACAAAAAAAAAAAAAAGAATAAAGCAGGAAGAGATAGAAATAGAGACCAAACAACACAGATTGCCTGTGAGAACAAGCCCAGAGAGATCATGTTTTCCACAAAGAAGGTCAGTCAAGCGCTCCCCCTGCTCCATGCAACCGGACGCATTATTGCATTTTGCATTTCTCCTTTTCAGATGAAACATGGATAAAAAAAAGGAAAGGAACAGTGTCTTTTCTTTGCTTTGACAGAGCGTCTCGCGGAAAAGTATTTGCTTCAGATTTGTGCACAAGATGGGGGGAAAAAAACAGGCAGAGCATCTCTCTTTGATTTACTGAAGAGTAAATATTACTGTCCGATTTTCACGTTGAACAGTAAACCGAGAAAGGACAAAAAGGTAGAAGAAGGGAGGGCAGAGAGAGATGGGGGCGGTATACTGTATTTAATTCACCTTTGGAATTTCCGAACGGCGGAACAAGGGATGAGATGAACACCTGACAAAGGCATATGGCTGCCGGGCGAAACCGGACTCTGGTGCTTTTCAGCACTCACCGGTGAGAAAGAGAGAGAGAAATGGGGCGCGATGGAAGTTGTAAATAAAAGCCCAAATGAATGCTGAGATTTCCGCCTCATGACCCCACTGTTTGTGTGTAACCCACTGGAGGACTGATACAACTAAATCTAGGTTCTGTGTTAGTTTCCACCAACCAGAGTTTACTCTCAAAGTGGGGCTGTTTTTGTTGGATCCGAACAGCTCAAATGAATCTAAACTGCTGGCAGATTGACAGTTTCAAATCATTTCAAAGGAAAGATTCTTAGAAACAAATCAAGTCTTAAAAAAACGATGGTTTGGATTCGAAAGTGCCAGAAGGTGCGTCTAAAACGCGTCTAGCGTTTGGGAATCTATTTTTAAAATTACCAGACATAAATGACATTATATTCTATTAACGATTCGGGAAAGTCAGAATTTTTGCACCAATGTGAATGAACACAGTAAACCACTAGCGTTTTTGTTGGATACAAACGGCTCAAATGAACCTAAACTATTAATTATTATTGTCAGTTTAGAGTAATTTCAAACAAAAAGCTAAGATTTGGAGTAACAAACGAGTCTTAACAGAATGATGGTCTGGATACAAAAGTACCAGAAGCTGCATCTAAAAAACTAGGGTTTAGGAATCTTTTTAAAAAAAATACCAGACATAAATGACTTTTGACATTATATTCTATTAACGATTCGGGAAAGTCATAATTTTCACACCAATGTGAACGAACACAGTAAACCACTAGCATTTGTGTTGGATACGAACAGCTCAAATGAACCTAAACTATTAATTAATAGCGTCATTTTTTAAAAAAAGCTATGTTCTGAGAAACAAACGAGTCTTAACAGAATGAAATAATTTTCCAACCAATGTGAACACAACACAACGTTCACACTATCAGTTTTTGGGCTTGACAACCGCATTTACTTACAGGTGTCTCGAAATGTCCCGTTCAAACAGCAACTTGCAGTAGCGTCTCAAATACTGTCTGTATGAACGTGCAACGGGAGTCAAGCCCGGTATCAGTAAACCATAGCGACAGTGACCAAAGTAATATCAAAGATGACGATGTCAATAAAACTGAAAAGCCTCATTACTTTTGACACGACAAGAGTCCAAATGAGCCGCGAGTTCATCCGTAAAATCTTCATTAACCGACAGCAGCTTTTATATCTGAGTGAACAGCGGTGCAATTGAGTGACAGACAACTAGTCATCTAGTCCGGTTCGCCGCGCAGGTTTTCTGAGAATGCGGTTGTGAGTTCTAAAAATTTTAAGTTGTGAGTTCGGTTATAGAATGCGGTTGTCACTCCCGTAAATAACTGAACTGTGTGAACGTAACCGTATTAAGGACTCAAATACAGGACTGACAACCGTATTCTGCTGCTGTGTGATGTTGCCTTAGTACAACACTAGTGCTGGTACTGACTTGACCAGTGTAGTCTGATTTGCAAACAAATGAATCTTGAGGTGATTCTTTAAATGAACAAAGCCCATGATTTAATGATTTGAATTGGTCTCAATCGTTCACTGTATCATTCAGAACCATTCTTGAGACAGTGGCTGTGTCCGAAATTGCCCCCATACCCTTAAATAGGGCACTATTTGAAGGGACAGCCATTTGTAGTGGTGTCCGAAACCATTACTCATTCAATGTACAACTGATGTACGCTCAACTGCTAGAGAATACCCATAATGCACTGTGAGAGTCGTACGCACACTAAATGAATTCCGACGTCTGACCAGAAGATGGTCCCGCAGCTGAATCATCCATCCATTCATTTTCCAAACGGCTGGTCCAATGTGGCTACAGCGTAATATCATACAGGTATAAATTCCTTAAATTGATTATTAAATTGTTTGGTTATAGTTTATACATAGTTTCCATGACAGAGTTCAAGATAAATCTTTTCGTCTTACTACTGGAGTTGTGTTTAAATGATTGTTAAACAGCAAGCATAAACTATACAAAAGCGGCAGCCCTTCCGGCGCACTAGTGTCCGATTTCTCTCCTTCAAGTGGACTATATTAATGGAGTAATGTAGGGAATAGTGAATGAGGGTATAGGGGGCGATTCTGAACACAGCTAGGCGTGGCGTGAAGCGATAAGTAACAAACAACAAAGTTTATTTTGAGCTTTATAACTTGTGCTCGTTATAAATTTATTGACTTATTTATTGAACAGTGAACAGGGCCGCCTGGGGTCGAGGGGTCTCCCTGATCCTGAGTCAGCTCAAGTGGGCCGAAACACACTTAGTCTGTGAGTGAGCCCAATATGAGCAAGACTGTAATTACTTTTAATGAAGGCAGATGCTGATGTGGAGTTCTGCCATTATTGGAGCAGAGAAAAGATGATACACACACACAGCGTGGGAATGAGGGCATTGACGGCCATACCCAAAGGACGAGCAGAGGAGTGTTGCGGACAAAGAAAAGGAAGAACAGAAAGAGAGATTTAACGTAACACCATGGAACCGACCAATGACGCATCACAACAGCTTAAAAAAACTGACAACACTGAAAGCATCGAAGAAACACTGCATCAAAAACATTCACCAACACAGATAAATCAGCTGTAAATGTAATATCAAACTTTACATCACTTTATTCTCTAAGGAAATTCTTTGGTTTGAAAAGGCACATAATATATAAGGCACATTACTTAATTTTTTTAATAATATATAACAATTTATATACATACATACACACACTATTGGTTAAACGTTTGGGGTCAGTAAGTGTTTTTCCTTTAGTTAATACTTCAAAAAATCCTAAAAAAAAAAATGTATCACAGCTTCCACAAAAATATTAAGCAGCGCAACTGTTTTCTTGATCATCAAATCATCATATTAGAATGATTTCTGAAGGATCATGTGACACTGAAGACTGGAGGAATGATGATGAAAACTCAGCTTTGAATAAGAGGAATAAATTACTCATTAAAACATTTAAAAAGAACATTTTAAAATGTAATATTTTTGCACAATTTTACAGTTTTTCCTGTATTGATCAAATAAATGTAGTTTTGGTGAGCATAAGAGACTTCTTTCAAAAACTATTAAAAAAAACCCTCCAAACTTTTGAACGGTATGATGTATACATATTTTTTTTAACCATTTTACTTTACTAAGGGTCAAATCATATTTCAACTGCTATGATTTGGGATCCACTTGCGAAATTGGGACACAGATGTGCTTCAGATGTGACATGAAATACAGGACAGAGATGTCTAATTTAGTCTTTGTTGGAATCAGCAGAACTCCACAGACATTACAAGGAGACTTAATATGACAAAACGTTTTACATTTTAATTTGACCTCTGGATGCTCAGAGGGATACAGTCCAAGACGCAAGGAGACTTTTTTTTCTGTTTGGCATTTAAGTGCCGACAAAACAGACAAATTGGGCCATAACATTACGCCTCAGCACTCCTCATTTCCTCTACATTACGTTTAAAAACATTAATATAATCCCCCCTCGTAATTTCTAAGGCAATTAAAGGTAAAAGCGGACCAATTTACCACCCGCTATATACCAACCCAGTTTAATGTCTAATAACAGTGCCTTTAATTGTAGTATTGTGTTGTGTTTTTTGGCATTAATAGATGCTGAGGTCCTAGTGGCCACTAGACACAGGTGTTAATTATCCAGTGAGGCAGTGGCAGCTTGCAGTTTTATATTGCATCAAGGTAAAATTACAGCGCATTATTCTCCTATCAAACAGAAATAAGCCGTTAATTAACTCCCTGCTGCAGTAATCGCTTCTTTATTTATTTATTTGTTTATATTATTTGTGCAAGGCCCACGTTGCCAGTTCAAAGTCTCACAATTTGCATATGTATATTATGCGCTAAAAGTTACAGACCTAAAAGTTACTCACTAATAGTGGCCTAGAGGTCACGTTTTATGCTGATCTGAGGTCAGTTTGCAGTGTTTCATGTATAAAATATAGCATTTGTGCAGCTGATCACAGATCAGCATTTAGGGAGGCTTCTGTGTGGAGTTAATTGTGGGTACACACATCTAAATCTTACCTTAATCTGACTTAATCTGAAGTGCACTCTTTTTTTGCTAAAATGTGTTCCGGATCATTATCTTGTGTTGTTCCTGGAACGATATTTCTAATCAAACAAATCCAGTCTTGACCCAACCCTGAGATCATGAGAATGTAGTACAAGCCTTGAAACATTTGGTTTATCTTAATCATTATTTTCAATAACCATATTCAAAAGCATTTTTCAGGGTCAGTTTTTTTCTGTATATATATATATATATCTGTGTGTGTGTGTGTGTATGTGTGTGTTAAAACACCATTTGTTTCTTTTCATTACGAATAATGGTAACACTTTACAATTAGGTTTCATTTGTTGTTATTGTATTAACTAACCATGAGCAATACATTTGTTACTGTATTTGTTAATCTTTGTTAACGTTAGTTAATACAAATGTTCATTGTTTGATCATGTTACTTCACAGAGCATTAACTAATGTTAACAAACACAACTTTTGATTTTAATAATGTATTAGTAAATGTTGCAAAAGTGCTGTCAAATTGATTAATCGCATCCAAAATATATATATATATATAGTCAAAGTCATTGTATTGTTTTTAATGTTTTGCCTTGTTTTAAATTGGGTCTTGCCAAAAAAAAAAAAAAAAAATACACACCAGCACTCTGTAAAACAAATGCGTACTTGCATCAGTCTTGATAAAAAAAAAAAGCTGATGTATAAACTACAACTTCTATCTAACAATAAATTCACCTTTAACTTAAACTGCAGGCTCTCTATCTGGTAAGAGATACAAAATCTTTCCACCAGGTTGTGTTTTATGTACTCTAGAGAAGAAAAACGTGTGAATGTGGAGTGTGTGTGGAGTGTGTAGAGTGGGCAGTGCCGACTGCAGCAGGATTGTGAAGCGCTGAAGATGAGCTCTGTGATTGGCCTGTGGGCGTCATGATCTGTACGTGTCATCAACAGTCGCCCTGGAGGGGCGCGGGGTGGTGGGTGGCAGAGGCAGCGTAGATTAATAACCTTGTGTCCTGCAGTCAGACTGCCTATGGAGAAAAATGTGTGCGCACAATGATCAGGATGTTAAAACATCTCACAACCCAATGCAGTGTGTGGATTTATTTGTATGCGTACACCTATGCTCACCCCTTTATGTATTTCTTTCAATGGTGTATATTAATTTCTGCCTGTAATGTTCGCGTACGCACACATTCATGCATTCGCACACCTATATACACACGAGCTGCAATCAGCAGTGATTTCGAGGCATCCCTTTAACCCCAGGAACTCGTTAATGTTTCATGGAAAGAGCCACTAGAGTCTTCGCTGGCCGGCTCAGAATCTCACGACTTAGCAGAAATAAATGGGCCAAGTGTTCAAAGAGTAACAAGGCACTGCTCACTGGGCAGAAAGTGAGTGGAGAGCACTTTTCCTACCTCCTCTTTCTCTCTCGTGCTGTGTCTTTGGCTCACATATTCCTCTATTTCAGTCTTTACATACATTCTTTTCTTACTATCATCCATCCCCTCTGTGCAAATGCCTCAAAGCGTTCTCAGAATATGGCTTTTAATTGTCTGAAACATGCATACAAATAAATTCTGTCATCATTTACACACCCTCATGTTGTTCCAAACATGCATGCCTTTCTTTCTTCCGTAGAACATAAAAGATGTTTTGCAGAATGTACAAGCTGCTCTTTTCCATACAATTAAAGTAAATGTAAACCGAGACTGAACCTGACACAAAAGCACCATAAAAGTAGTCCATGCAAGTCTGTGCACTTTATAGCAAGTCTTCTGATGTCATATGATAGCTTTGTGTGAGAAACAGGCTAAATTCAAGTCATTATTTGCTAAAATCCTTCCCACCACCACAGCTCTCAAATCTCAATTGCACTTGCACATATTTAAAAATTGGTGCATAAAAACACTGACGGAAAACACCATTAGTTATTTGTATTCTTAAGTATATTTATGGCAGGATTATTATCATCAACTAAAACTAAATATTAAAACAGAAAAAAAAAAAGTGTAAACATAAATATAAGATTAAAAAAAGACTAAACGAACAAGAAATAAAATAAGTTTAGGTTGAAGAACTAAAATTAATAAATGAAAATAATACAATTTTATTTATATTATATATAAATTTATATTATATATAAATATAAATATTTTATATATAAATAAGAATTTTTTCTTAAATGTATACATGCATGTGTGTGTATTTATATATGCACATAATAATTATACACAGTACACACACATATATTATGCAAACAAACTTTTATTTTGGATGCGATTAATTGCGATTAATCATTTGACAGCACTAAAAATAGATTAAACCTAAACATTAATATTAAAAGAAAAACTAATAAAAATAACAAAAACAAAAAATCATTTTAAAATTTAACACTGGTGCATTTTATCATATAAAATTATATATTTAATATATAATATATAATTATATATAAAAATTATATAGCATTTTGTTCCATGGAAAAAAACATTTGGAGAAAATGATGACAGAATTTGCATTTATTAGTGAAATCACTTTAACGTTCATAATGCGTAATAATAATAATAATAACAACAATAATAATACTAATAATAATAACAATAATTAAAATAGAAGCAGTAGTAGTAATAGTAGTAGTAGTAAAAATAAATAAAAATAATAATAGACAATAATAATAATAACAATAATAATGTACATAATTTCATTTAAATTTTATTCATCATTTAATTGGATTGTAAAATGTTTTATTAGCATTAAAGTTGTTTCAGGTGTCATTACATTTTAGTCAAAAAAGTATGATCAGCAAAATGCAGGGTTAGTTAACAGGGTCCATTTTTTGTCTTGAAATGCATAATTCTCTACCTCATCATGCAGCTGCTAAATAAACCAAGTGTTAATAAGATAAAATTTAATTTGAAGTCAATGTAAACATTAATTATAGATATAAAAGCTGCAATTTGTGACTCCATTTGAGCAGTGTCCTACATCTACACGTTTTTTATTGACCTCACATTAACCATGGTTGTGTGATCTGTGCAGAGCATTTGATAAGAATGATACAACTCCACAGAAAAAAAAATATCAAGGTCCACCTTTCACAACTGACTGCCCAGACTGTTTCTGAGAAACGGCACTTCGCCTTATATTAATATTAATAATGACGATCAAAGTTCACATGAACCATCCTACTCCTGTTCAAACAAACCGGTTTAGTGCAGTCTGGAGGTGTGGTAATGTAAACTATGGTTATGTTTATTAGTTCATAAAACCTGATAAATTCATTTATTACTTTCACTCTTCAAACGTATACTTCTTCAAGGGATGCAGAAAAAAGCCCCACAAGCGCATACAGCGGTGTACAGTGTAAAACCTTGTTTAAATGTGTAGAAGGAACGGATAGTGTTGATTAGTGTGAAACTGAGCTGCTGCAAACCCTCGGGCATCATACCTGAAAACATCCTCACAAACATCTTCGGAACCGCCGCAATATTAGCGTGTCATTCTCCTCCCCGATACGTGTGTGTGTATACATGTGTGTGCAGGCTCTTCAAACTGTTGTTGATCTAGATTATTTAACATGCAGCCGTAGGCATCAAACAAAGCTAAGCGAGAGAAAACAAAATGGGTGTTATAATTCTCTGCATTTGCAGAACCAATTGCACATAGGTGGACATTTGAGGTGGAATTTCATTAAAGGGGTCATGACATGAGAAATCAATTTGCCTTGATCTACCTTGATAAGACGTCTTTGTACCATTAACTCTTTCCCCGCCAGCGTTTTAAAAAAAAGTTGCCAGCGTGGCCCCCAGAATATTTTGTTGTATGAATATCTGAACATGCAATATATCAAAAGAAAGAACAGACCCTGTGCTTTTAAACAAAAAGACAAACCCGTTTTATTCTAACCTGTTTTATTCTACCCGACTATTCTCTTAATGAGTCATGGGTGTGTTTTGGGCATAACGTGCAATAAACCAATCAGTCTCATCTCCCATTCCCTTTAAAAGCCAGTTGCGCTTGCACCATGGCGGATTCGCTATTTACATGGTGGAATTTGCAAGCGGAAAGACACTTCTCCAGAGAGGAATCCTTTTATTTTTAATATTTAAAAATGTTTGTGTGCTGCTGCCCTGTGTGTAATATGCAGAGTGTACGTGCGTTGTGCACCCGCCTATAGGCGCATATTACTAACGTGCCCTTTAAATAACACAAAAAATACTGCGTTTTCAGTTGCCTCAAAATAGCAACGCGCCAACAATGCGCCTGAACACACCTCGTTTTCAGATCAGCACGCCCCATGGGCGCGCAAATGCATTTGCTATTCAAACAAGTGGCGCAGGACGTGAAAATGAAAACTGCGTTGGGCTGAAACTAGCAAAAAACACTGCGCCGGGTGTATGATAGGGCCCTAAGTCTGGATCAGATTCAGAATGATGATAAAACATAGATCGAAAAAACGTAAATCGAGTCCATCAACACCCCTAATGCTTGCACAGTCCTATAGCTCATCCTGGGTTCGACATTTCATTCGGTAACATTAGGCAATTTTGATTTATATGCTGTTTAATGTTGATGATCGCATTATTTTATTTATGCATATGATCACATATGATATCGCTTGTTTCTGCATCTTCTTCGCATGTGTTTTGATCAGGAGATTCAGTACTCTTTCAGAAGATAATAGTAATAGTGCCCCCTGCCGTATATCAGTGAAAACACAGAAAGCCGTAAAAACTCGTCTTTGGCGGGGAAGTGCTTTTTCATAAAAGACGAGATAATGGCGGGGAAAGAGTTAAACAATCGTAAACAATATTGTGGGATTTGTGACACCACACAGACAAATACATTTGCATTTGACTTTCTCCACAATATAGTTATACATCATCACAACATAAGCCCCGTCCACTGCCGTTCAGTAGCTTAACGGCTGACATTTGCTGAGCGTCATCGCGTTGTGTCGTGTCAAAAGCAAAAAGAACCCATTATAACCACATTGTCTACACTGGATGGATACAGTATACAGTTGCCCATTCACTTTCTGATGTATCCATGTGCTTGAGTCTGTCGACATCAGGACAAATAAATGGAAACGTAAAGGATCGTTCGCTTTGACACATTCTGTTTAAACATTTTTTTATTAAACATTTGCTCATTTCTGTACAGACTTCAGAAGGATACCAGCATCAGGAACAAGTGGATGGTTTAGTTTTAATGGTGTCATGGATTGCATCAGGTAATCATATGTTTGTTCGGAGCATTTGACTGCAGATTGTTTTGGAGGCACAGTGTAATGAAAAGTTCACAAAGAAACTTTTTGTTGACAGATGAAGCAGCAACTGTATTGGATCTGACAGCAGCTGCATCACAAACCACAAGTAAACGTTTTCATAATGATTTGTCTGTAAATGACAGTTTTATATGGATAATGTTCTCAAAACACTTACTCAAGTGCAATAGCGAGTGGGCGTTGATACTGTTTCCTACGCAAAGACGTTAGCCAATCATAACAGTGTCCGTTTACTGACAAGCCTTAAAGGAGCTGCTCAGCTGCCTCTTAAAAACGCATCATTTCAGACAGAGGGTCAGAATACAAATCATTTTTCTACATATATATATATATATATTTGTGCAAAACAACTTTATTAATATTGTAAGTGAACCGAAAAACCCAAGTGTGGAATGTCAGACACTTCATGAGCTCAACTGTCACAACTTTCCTTGCGTAGCGGAGGAGGAAGAGCTATCAGACTCCAATGTTGAATGACAAAAAAACCTTTCATACAATTCATACACTATACAGTTGAGCACATTGCATAGTATAACTGCATAGTGTATAGTGCGTAATTTGGGTCGCAACTTCGGTGTGGCTGTTAGGTGGTGTTAAGTCAAAAGATCTCTAGGTCTCCATGATATTCTGGTCTCTAGATGTGACTCACTGTAAACCTAAGGGTTTTTCTTTCATCTGGCAGGCGAAAAATCGTAAGTTCACTTTGAATAGTAATTGCAAACCTTTCTTCCACAAGCAACATGATTTGAGGTATCATTCATGTGGAAGTGATGAAGTATGTACTGTAGTATACATTTAGTTAGATCTTGTTTTGTTTTTAACCCTCACGCTATATGATGAAAACAAAACATGCTACGCTAAACGCAAAAAGGCTTTCAAAGCAAAATTTATTCATACTAACTTTTAGGCTCATTTAGTGCAGTGTAGACAAATAAATACACAACACCTATGTCTTTACAACAGTGAAGTGCTTGTTTGCTTAACGTACCAAATTTGGTGCTAGCGCTAATGGGTTAGCCTCGTTAACATGGTTAATTGCAGAGGCGCAGAGGTATGACCTCCCTCACATTTCAAAGGAAGACTGAAGCTGGGTCATTAAAGACAGACCACCCAATTCTCTCTTCAGACCCACAGGCGTTTATTTTCCCGTAAGACAGCAAACCTAGAGAGTCCAGGCTTCAACAAACAGCAGTTTACCTTGACTAGCATGTGTTACGTGTTCCACAAAACCCTTAACCTCTTTTTAACTGTTGCCCTGTGGTCAATCACTTCTCCCACTCTCTCTCTCTCTCTCTCTCTCTCTCTCTCAAGACTTTTTGATGGCCTAATCAAGAAAGCTACACTTTTTTATATAAATATGTATTAGCGAAGGGAATTACTTCAAGATTACGACTGAACTCTGAATGTCATTTTGATGCGTTTGCCGTTTGTTGACATCTATTGTAGTTCATGGAAATGCATGAGAGGCTGTATTGATTATAATCAATAATTTCCTGTAACACAAGTGTGAGGTTTGGATTAAAAACAAAAGATAAGGCAAACTTCAGTGTTTCCTGGGGTTTTCTGTTTCTAGATAAGAAAATAACAATTACAAAGAAAAAGCAAGTAAGACACTGAATTAAATGTGTAAAAGACTGAAATTGTATTTTCTTGTAAAACAAGAAAAAAAACTTGTCAAAAATAAGTTACAGTGTATAGTCTCAATTTATGCAGTCTAATATATATTTTGTTATTTTTTCCTTATATATATTGTGTATATATATATAGTGTGTGTGTGTGTGTGTGTGTGTGTGTGTGTGTGTGTGTGTGTATATACTATATATATAATATAGTATAATTCATAAAAAAATGTTCAGGTTTTTTTTTCTTTAAATTTATACTTTGCTTATATATTTATACAAATAACATCAATTTGAGGTAGATATTTTACAAGTAACACAGATTTTATAACTAAGGAAAAAATATCAAATCCTTTAATAGTGGTAGACTATGTGTCATATAAAATGTTTTTTCCAAAATATATATTTCTGCAGAATAGAAAAACACCAAATGAGATCTATTTCAGCTGTTTATCCTAAACATTAATAAGATTTAATGGAGAGCAAATAGAGACTTAGAACAAAATATTTTCTTATCAGATTTTTCTCTTGAGAAAAAGAGTGATCTAACATTCAGGCTGCATTCTAAAATCACATACTTCCCTACTATATAGTAGGCGGGGGAAAAAGCATGTGACAAAAGAAGTATGTCCGAATTTACAGTACTCATAAAACAGTAGGCAAAAAGTACCCGGATGACCTCCTGGTGAGATTCTGAAGTGTGCATATGATGAACACTTTACTATCCCATGAGGCCATGGGAGAGGATTTGTGAATGGCAGTGAAGCGACGCAACTGACACTGGTAAGTCATGTGATAAGGGCAACATGGCAAATGTACGCCCAGATTACATTCATACTACACACATTCATTCAGGCTGAGACTCCTCAAAAATGTTCTACTACATTACATAAGTGATGAAATATTAAAATTAAATTATTACTAGCTTGAACTCACTTCACTAACTCTGATGCGTATATTGAATAAAAATGTGTAAAGATGTAAGATTCAATTTATAAATGAAGTCTCTTAAACCATAAAAGAACAAAGACTGGGTAATTTCTGCTTGACTACAGTACAAAAAGAAAACAATGGAGCATCTTTAAGAAGTGTGAGGCAGAGAAAGAGAAAGTGGGGGGTTTCGAGTCTGTCCAAATGAGTTTAATATGATTGATGAGATCTCCTTCCCGCTCTTTCGCTCTCCATCTGAGAACGCTCACTTCCGTCATGAGCTGGTACTGGATCAGCCCTCCCACTGAAGGCAAGGTGCATCCAAGAGCCGAAACAATAGTGACAGGCGGGCCGGCTGGGGGTTTGCTCGTAGGATTAGCTCCAATAGCCATAATAAATGAAACAAGAGGACCCAAATGAAAACAGTTGGGCGCTGACTGGCGGAGGGGCTGATGGGAAGTGGCAGCTCTGCCGGCCCCCGGGCGCCGAATTAGTTTTGCCACTCGATAATTTGACTGATCCACTCCAGTGGCCGGAGAAAGCCAGAGAAAAAAGGGAGTGAGAGAGACAGAAAGAAGGATAAGTAGGAAGGTGAAAGGAAAAGGCTGAGGTTTACATGCTGATATAGTAGTTAACTGTACCTGTTGAGCTGCCTTCACTATCTCTCTCAAACACTTACAAGCATTTAGCGTCTCTTGTACTGCATGATGGGAAGGCTTTCGGAGAGTCTAGGGTGTCCTATTCTGTGACATGAATCAGTAGAAGGGCTGGACGAGTGGATCTAAATCTAAAATTGAAATTTCTAAACAGCCATGAAACTGTATTTGTTTTATTAAATATAAAATTAGACTATAGAACAGATAATATAGTGTAAAGAGAAAATAGTGTAAAATGTTAATTGTTGTTAATAATAATTAATAACAATAATAATAAAAATATATGTGTTGTCTTTACTTGTGTAATTTTACTTGTGTATAGTAATTAAACAACATTGCGACAGCAATAGAAATGGCTACTTCCCTGGTAAGTGTACTTACTACTGAACTATGAAGAAAAACCCTAGTTGTGGACATGAGCACAATATAGCGGCTTTCCCTCAGGAGCTGACACACGTAAGGGCAAAACATACTGTAGTTTTGTAAAGCATACTCCCACTAAGGGATTTTGGGTGTTTGTCTGAGGTCCTGTTTACACCTGGTATTAAGATGCGTTTTGATCGATCGGATCACAAGTGGACGTCACTAAATACAGGTGTAAACGGGGTCTAAACCGTTTTAAGCTTGTCCTCTTTCGACCACTTCCAAAGGTAGTCGAAAACGCATTCGACCGGATTGCTTTCGTAGTGTAAACACTCATGTGGTCGAATGCGTTCGAACAGCCGCAAAAGACCGCCTGCTCTCTGCCTACTGACCTAATGCGTAAACATTATGGGAAGCGTGCTAGCCAGACGGGATTTAAACTTTGTCGGCTGAAAACGAAATACGTACCAAGCAAGATTCCTGATTTCTAACACGCCCTCGCCGCATTTGGCTTAGTGCTTGCTGCTCTCCGTATGTTTTTCTGTCGTCTCCTTTCGCATTCATATGTAAATTGTGCGAGCTTATTTCATTCATTAGATAGAAAGATTAAAAAAAGGCCCATACATTTACCCACACATACAGTAGATCCTCCTCTTGAAGAAATCAGGACAGAAGTGGTTGAAAGTGGACAAAAGAGATGGATTAAAACACCAGGTGTAAACGGGAATGCGTATCCCTCCCTCGTCTACTTGTGATTCAATCGACAAAACAGCTCACATGTATTAAATGTTTCGTTTGCCTCACTTTCTCTCAACGTTAAACTGACGCTTCACGCTAGAATTCGCGCTCTGCTTCTGTGACTGTTAAACTCCGCCTACTTTGATTTGATTGGCCATCTCAGTCATTTTGACATTGATGAGCACTGTTAGACCACTGAGGCAGACCAGACTAAAAATGCAACTTTTAAACCTTTTTGTCATCCCAACAACAACATACAGAGCGCTGCGTAATGAAGTGCAGCAGCAGTGCAAAAATTTCAAATATTGGGGGGGACAATTCGGCCATTTCTAATTATTGGAGGGGACTTGTCCCCCTCACTGTCTATGGTGGTTATGGCCCTGAGTAGAGCTGAGAGCCTTTCAACAAACTGTCTACAGTCTCTTGATCTCAATCAAGACACAAAACAACCTCTTCTTAACCACTTCATCTTTAGACTTATGAGGCATTTGTCTATAAGCTACACAACAAAAGCAAGAAATGATGAGCTTACATGTCTCGCGAACAAAGCAAGTTCAAGAGTCTATCTGAAAGAGAAAACGGTGAGCATCTGTCTCTCCGCGTCTCCCTCGGCATGCTGGTGCCGCACTTGAAGGCTAACCTTTGTGTAACCTTTCTGAACGTTGAAAGCGTGTTTCGCCACTGACTTATTAATTTGGACAAGGTCACCCTTTTATTCATTTTAATACCAGATTAACAAAGTCAGATCTTGAACTTTGATGTTAAATAAAAAAAAAAAATTTGCAGATGAGGGCAAAGTCGAGGACAGCATGTAAAAATTAGCGTGACTTTATCGATGTGCTATTGACGTTCTCTCTTTTCTCTTTTCATTTTTTTTATACAAGGGGAAGAAGTGTCAGCGTGGCCGATACCTGGCTAACTAGCAGCGTAAGCACTAAAATAGGCATTTACATACTGCACTGTCAAAATTAATAAAGCTCGCTGTGGGATGCTGAGACTCTTTGTTTTTTGTTGGCCCTTTTTTGTTTGAGTGTGTGTGTGTCTATATTGAAATTCTGTATTAGCTGTCCAGAGAGCAAGTGTGTGTTTGATGATGCCCTTCACATGGAGAACAGTATACTATTTCTGGTAAGCACAAACTCATTTAGCTGCAGGTGCCCTGATGAGTAATTAACATGGACATATTATTCATACAACCTCTTGATGCTCGATTCTCTGCTTATTAACACTTTATTAGCATACAAAAAAAAAAGAATTGAAAAACGTTGACATACATATACGTACATATATATGTATACACACACACACAGTGTTGGGGGTAACACATTACAAGTAACGCAAGTTACATAATCAGATTACTTTTTTCAAGTAACGAGTAAAGTAACACATTCCTTTTAAATTTACAACAAAATGTCTGTTACTTTTTCAAATATTTATTACCATATATTGACTGACAGCTCTCCTGTCCCCATGTTGAGAGAAATCGCGCAGAGTCGTTGTGTGCGCTGCGTAAACATGATTGTAGTTGTAGACTAAATGTGAGCAGGCATTTACTCATCTCACTTGCACAAAAGCTTAGATGAACATCTCATTTGTTTTATTTATTTTTTTTATTGCTGAAGTAAGAGTGTTGAACTTTCATCTCCTGTGTCCTATTCTTCTGTAATCAAGAATGGCAGCACAGCTGAAAGGTTTGTTTGAGCTGCGCCCTCTACTGTACATGCGTGAATCTGCATTTCCTTCAGTCTGAGGAATATTGTAATGCATTACTTTTATAAGTAACTTTCCCCAACAGTGTGTGTGTGTGTGTATATAAAAATATCAAATATATGTAAAAAATATTTAGCGCAATTAATGCAGCATCCGTTTTCCCTTGTCATCCTTAAGCTAGCGTTACATTATATGATCACGCTATCATTCAAGCAAATGCTTTTAATCCATCTGTGTGACACACACACACACGTGCACACAGAAAGCTGCTTCAGAGAGTGCTTGGACGGACAAAAACACAAAATTATGCCAAAAAGCCATTTTTTTAGACTCACATGCACATTCTTAAATGAGTTAAATGAAGTCTTAAATGAACGTAAAGAGTTGTGAGAAAATGGGATGCGTGTCAGATCCGCGTCATGTCTTAAAGTGACAGCAGCCTAATAAACCCACTCACTGTCATTAATGTTAATCAAAGAAAAAAAGAAAAAGATAAAATCACGCACTGCTCTTGACTGAATAACATTTGTAGCTTTAATAAGGATTAATCTATATTTCATTTATAATTTATGCAGTGAAGTGTTAGATAACTTTATTCAATTTTTTATATATCCTACCTGTTAGACCTTCCTAAAAATCTAAAAAGCACTATTTACAAGATTACATGGGTCAAAAACAATGAAAACAATAACTTTTTTGTGCATTTTGACAGGGAAGGTAAAATCTGAACTGGTCTGACTGGGCCAATAGAAAAAATTGAGCCCTGATATATTGAAGGGCACAGGTAAATGTGAATGTGAAGATTGTTTTAAATTCACTTAAATTAAAAGTTATGTTATTTAAAGCCTAATACATGTTAAAAATGTATAGCTTTTAATTATACTGTAATGCTGAATGCCTATAATTAATGGCTAAAATTGAGAACATTGGTATCGGTGATACTGGCCTTCTTTCATAAAAAGATGCCATTAAACAAATATTTAAAATATAGGCTACTGTCTTATGTTGTTTCTATGTTAATTTAGAGATTAAATGTGAAATTATTACAATATAAAAATAAATTAAAAACTTTGAATGTTAGGTTTTATTAATGTATATGCAGTTTTTTGAAAGATGTCTCTTATGCTCCCCAAGTATCAAAAACTGTAATTTTGTGAACATTTTTAAATAGAAAATTCAAAAGAACAGCAATTCTTTGAAATATTGATATTAAATTTATCTATGAGGGAGAGGGTAGACGACTTCAGGTTTCTACTTTCATCCTGAGGCATTTGACTTGTCATTCCAAGACTTCGCACAGACGACATCATTTATTTGGGATTAACAAATGTGTATCATTCCCCAGAACTAATCCCAATTTTGTAATCTCTGACACATGCAGATTGACTTGTGCTCACATAAGAGGTTTTGGATATGAGTGTAGGATTGATCTTAAGGTGGGTCTTAATGTGTCGCCGGCGGCGTTAGCACACTCGAACAACACACATACGCTTGTTCATCCTGAACGTGAGTCATTGGCTCCAAACTGTCAATCAAGTCCCCTTTGCTAATTAAGTGGCTAATTATAGAGTTAACGCTGCCGAGCGGTGCAGTGATAAGGAGGCCAGCGGCTGACAAACAGACAGATGAGTATCATATAGCTTGAGTTCTGTAGGTGGACGTCTCAATAGCTATTAATTCTTCAATAAAGACGGATGAAGTCTGCAGATACATTTAACAGCCCTTACAAAAATATACCATGATTTCCATCAAAATAGTTGGTGTAGTTCTTGATATGGTAAAGCAATATATTTATATGTGCGCTTCATCCATATCTTTGACATTTTGTTTCATTTCACTTTTTTGAGCATAGCGTCGACTAATGCTACACTTAAAATTAGTTACATTGATGGATCCACAACCACAACAAACACTAGTTACACTAGTTCTTGTAGCAAAATTTTCATAAAGGAGGATTTTACTTGTTACTATGATTTTACAATAAATACAACAGTTGTGTTGTTCCTGTAGTAAAACCATAGTTCATTTCCATGAAAGTTTACCACAATTAAACTCCCGTTCCTGTAGTAAAATCAAGTTAATTTTAGTTTAAGACTGTGATTATGGCTTTAGCGCAAATACATTAGTTATTGCTGAGGTAAACCCACCAACTTTGCTTTTACTACAAATACTACAAAGTTCAATACCTTCCTAAAAATGCTACATTTTCGTAAGGGTTTTATTGTAGTACAACCATTTACTTTAGTAACTGCTATTTCAGCAGTTTACCATGGTAAAAAATGGTCAAGGCAACTACATAGTCTCAGTGTAAATGCAACATTAGAGCTCTATCCAATATTTGATCCTATATTTTGTAATATTCGTTTTCTCAATTATGAGTCAAAATCAGCTATGGGTAATAATGAAACAATAGTTTTAAAAAGTGATTTTTCACTATTACAATTTACAACAGGATGTGCATTTTCATGGGTTTAAATAAAAACAACAATAAAAACAACTTTGTGCATCAAAACCACTGCTATCCTGGTAAAAAAAAAAAAAAAAAATGAACTTGATTTTCAAAAGTCAATGAGTCTCCGACAGCTGAATGTGAGGCTTGAATGTAATTTAAGCCACAAAACTTCATTCTGTAAAGTAAGTATATTGAACTGCGCAAAAATCATTTTGAAAGTCCCCAGTATGTTTTATAATTACCCAAAAATCAAACTAGTTCACCCCTTATGCACATTATCACGTCCGTCAAAAACTGGCTGTCAGTTGGAATATTAGATCTAAAAACATTGACACACTCATGGGCAACAATGAATTCACTGAATACTTGCCTGCTAAAAAAAAAAATAATTATTATCTTACAATCCATCGGTTTTCAAATCCACATCATTTAAATATCACAACATCGATGTCTGTCAAAAAATAACGTGCACAATACACGGTAGTGTTTACAAGAAGCAGAGGTCCAGCGAGTCATCGCTGAGCGGCTTAAACATGCCGTCTGTCAGAGACAATAACGTGCATAATACATAACACACGTGAGTATAAATTTGTTCTTCACTCGCTGAAATTGAATCGGAATGATCAGACAACTGAGTGAAACTGAGTCCAACTGAAAAACTTAGCTGGCTTAGTGAACATCACTCAACATGATTTGACGGACATTTTTTTATGCACAAACTACACATTCTGATTCTGACATTCCTGATTTGAATATTTTCAATAAAGTTTCTATTCTTGACTGATCTTTTTTTTTTTTCATAATTTTGTCAAAATAGATGAGTGATCTTGAGATGAGTCCCTGTAGTCGTCCGATTTTACTATCATATGCTGATGTGATATATATTATAAACTTGACAGGTGTTTTTTTATAAAATGTAGTTTGAATACTAGTTTCTCAGTTATTTATCATATTAAAGCAATTAAAGTTTGATAAAATGTTTAATTTTCCAATAAAAGATAAATTTTTATGATTTGTTACAATTAATTACTTACAAAATCCCTTAGCAGATTTTGACTCTTATTCTCTCACCTCACCTCTGATAATATCTTTACATGTGAATGAAACCCATGTAGTGATAAGTGAGGACAAACTCTTTATAGACGAAAAAAATATGAGAAAAGCGTATCATCCTTTCCCGTCCATTCACTTCAGCTGAGTAGATCAATGAAGGAAGTGCTGGAGAAGTACTGGGAAGCCATCGGAGAGTGGCCAGCCTTGTCTTTATAAGAGCAATGGAAATAAACACTTGAAGATCTTCTCTCGCACGAGCCTCTCTCCGTCCCCGAGCCTGTGCGTGCTTTTGTAATTATGATGTCTTTGTGCTTTTGTTTTTTCCACAGGCTGTGCCTGCAATAATGAAGAGCTATTGAGACATCTCCAGCTAGTGTGTTTGAAGATAGGCAGATCACTCTGTGATCAAAAAAAAAAATCATAGCCTTCATTAAATAGGGATTGAAGACCACCCACCTATGCACCTGGGGGCAGATGGAGGTCTGTGTCTGTGTGTGTGTGTGTGTGTGTGTGTTTGTGTGTGTGTGTGTGTGTGTGTGTTTGTTTGTGTGTGGTTACAGGAGGACTACGCAAAAATTAGTTCTAAACCGTGTGAATGTGGCGCAATGAACATTACTAATTATTATACTAATATGTATAATAATTATATAATTCATGGAAAAAAATAAAAAAAAATTAATTTTGGGTAGCACTATTTTTAGGTGACGTAGTTACATGTTACTACATGTACTTACTACAGTAATAACAGTAAATTATGCATAATTACAAGTAACTAAACCTAACCATAACTCTATAGTAAGTACAGTTAATTAATATTACTCAGTACTTATTTGAGTAAGTACAATGTAACTACGTCACCTTAAAATAAAGCATAACCAAATGTTAATTAGTTAACTAAATTACCTCACAATAAATAGTGAAAAAATATGTATTTAATAGGCAGGAAATAAATGTAATTTTACTGTAAAATATTGTAAAACTGATGATTATAGTATCATCAGTATGAAGGTGTGCTGTGCATTACATAGCATTAAAATCTATTACATTCAACAAGACAATACTAATGAAATATTAATGTAAAATAAAAATAATAATAATAATAATATACTTTTACACTAACACATTTTCTAAGTAAAAATGGATGTCTCTGCATATCAAGCTGTGATATGAAATCAAGGCAGTCTGTGTTTCACTTACAGCTAACAACACTGCGTAAAATACATCAACAACTCCTTCTATACCCTTCAAACTTGAAACTAAATTTTGATCACAAATGTAACCTGTGGGATTTATAGATACAGTTCTGCCAAGACTGTACAGATGTCTCTGTCAGATATCAAAAAAGATGTCAAAAAGATCACAGATGTGCTAATGACTTTAAGACTGTGAGAAGTTTTTTTCTGACACACACACACACACACACACACACACACACACACACACACACACACACACACAAAAACAATTTGCAAATTACTAGCTTAATTTGTGTTCAACTGTGGATTTTTGTTTCAGCTGACTCAATTGACTGCCATATGTTAAATCTGCACGACTGTGCCACTTAAAGATGCGTTAACGCGTGACTCCTTACAGCGTTTTACAACCCTAACAAAAGTACAAAATTAAGTTGGGTGTTGCTGTTATAAAGTGTGCACATGAATCACAGGTTTAACCAAACATAAACACACAGTGGTTCTCACTGATATCTATATTCCTGGCAGCACAAAGCTCTCGTCTCACACAGTTTGAAAGGCTTAGCGTTCATTAGGATGCAGGAGATGGGCTGCACTGGCCCATATGTCACTAAACAGATCTCCATGTTTTATTTATCCTAGCTCTTTTCCTACATACACACACACACACACACACAAACACACACACACACACACAGAATTAACCCCTCCAGTCAGAGTGCAACACAAGTGACCGGCTCTAAAACAGATGAGGGAAGAGAATCCCTCAAAGAGGTCACAGAGTAAAACTGCTCGACTGGTTTACGTAGATTGTTTCTTACTAATGTTTGTTTGTTTGTTTTGATATTTTGAGTGGCAGTGCTTGAATTTGCAGTAAACCAAATGTTCATTAGTTAACTAAATTACCTCACCATAAACAGCAAAAAAAATATAGGCAGGAAATAAATGTAATTTTACTGTAAAATACTGTAAAAGTGTATTTTAAAGTGTAATTTTACTGTAAAATACTGTAAAAGTGTATTTTAAAGTGTACACTACAGTAAAAGTTTTTTTATATATAGTATATTTGAATTGGAAAAAAACAGAAGTTAGCTCAGTTGTCAAGTAAACATTTAACTTACATATACAGTTATGAACTGTAAGATATACCAAAATGTATTCCGTAATGCCTGAAACATTATTACTGTTTTACAATTTTGTCCATTTTGGTAACCAAAATTGTTCAGTTTTCAGCTTCAAATTAATTCCTGATTGATAAAATCAGTCTTTTTTCTTTATCTTTTAATAACTTTTAAATTAGAAACATGCCACATTACAGTAAAATGGGTTGTGAACGGTCACCATCCAGTCGACTACTTTTTGATATGTAGCCAAAATTTCATTTTTCAACTTCAAATTAATTCTGGATTGATAAAATCAAGTTCTGTCCTATATACTTTTCCATTAATACCTTTTATCTTAGAATCATGCCACATTACGGAAGTAAAATGGGTTGCGAGCTGCAAATTCACCTTGACCGTTAGTCCGACCAGTCGACTACACTTTAGATTAGGGTCCAATTCTCATTATTAACTAACTATTAACTATGACTTTTGCCTCAATAAACTCCTAACTACTGCTTATTAATACTTATTAACAGGTACTGAGTAGGATTAAGGGATGCAGAATATGGTCATGCAGAATAAGGCATTAATATGTGCTTTATAAGTACTAATAAACAGCCAATATCCTAGTATGATACGCATGCTAATAAGCAACTAGTTAATAGTGAAAACTGGACCTTAAACTAAAGTGTTACCAAACATTTTTTAGCTTCAAATTGATTGATTAAAATCAAGTTATGTCTTATTTCTTTTTCTTTTAAAACCTTTTAACATACTTTTTACTGACAAATGTAAAATGGGTTGCAAATGCCCATTCAGATTGACCTTTAGTCTGTCCAGTCGGCTACTTTTCATCAAGAAACTCCTTGACTAGCCAACAACGTAACAACGTACGACAACGAGACTCTAGGTGCTCGAAAAAGAAGATGTCTTGTGCGTGCGAGAGTGCTTACAGGTGCATGACGGAGCCAGCGGCAGTCTTAAATACTCCTGCACCGAGTACGCTGTGTGTTTCTGCACATGTGTGTGAGTGAGTTTAGGGAGGGGGGCAACAGAAGGGGGGATAAACAGATGGAGAAACTGCTCCCCAAAGGGACATGTCATTCATCAAAGTCACCAGCTAGGCCTGCAATTGTTTTCACCCACAGAGAAAGAGAGAGATGGAGAGAGAGTGTGTGTGTGTGTGTGTGTGTGTGTGTGTGTGTGTGTGTGTGTGTGTGTGTGTGTGTGTGTGTGTGTGTGTGTGTGTGTGTGTGTGTGTGTGTGTGTGTGTGTGTGTGTGTGTCTGTCTGTAGACAGGTTTGTGTAAGAGACGCTTTCTACAAGTGTGTATGTATGAGATCGAAGGCCGGGGACGTGTGTGTGGGAATGTGTGAGTTTGAGAGAGAGTGTTCAAGTGTCCTTTCGCTGACATTTCGTATCAGTGCCGCCCATCAGTTATCTGTTATCAGCGGTGGGCCCAGACTCGAACCCAAAACAGGCGGTGAGCTGGGAAGTCGGTGAAAGTCAAACTACCCCTGCGTACGGTCAACTATATAAGGATTACTAGATATTTTTGGTAACACTTTACAATAGGGTTTCATTTGTTAACATTATTTAAGTACACTAGTTAGTAAATATGAATGAACACTAAACAATACTTTTTTTTTATTTTATTTTTTTTTATTAAACAATACTTTTGTATTATACTATGCCCTTTTATTAACCAACATGAACAAAGATTAATAAATGCTGTAAAAAATATATGGCTCATTTTCAGTTCATGTTAGCTAATGCATTAATGAAAAGGACCTTATTGTAAAGTGTTACAGATTTTTTTATAGATTTTCTGAAAAAAAAAAAAAAAAAAAAATCAGCCCCACTTTATATTAGGTGGCCTTAACTACTATGTACTTACATCAAAAAACAGTGTACTTATTGTGTTCATATTGTATTGCAAAACACTTTTGCTGATATTGAGGTGGGATACGGGTAAAGTTAGGGACAGATGTGGTGGTATGGGTAGAGTTAGGTATAAGGGAAGTGTCAACAGTGTAATTATAAATGTAACTACAGAAATTAATTACAGATGTAATTACATGCAGCTAATTTTTTAAAATGTAAGTACCATGTAAAACATGTATGTACACAATAAGTGCATTGTATCAAATGATTAATTTAAATGGTAGTACATAGTAGTTAAGGCCACCTAATATAAAGTGGGTCCAAAAAATCTCTAACTGGTTGCCAGGGCGTTGCTAGGGTGTGGCTTATTGGTCCAAATGAAAAAGAAAGGAATATTTTTTAGTTCAATAAAAGTTGAGCACACTCGACAGCATTTGTTTCATATTGTTAATTACCAAAAAAAAAAAAAAAAAAATTCAGCTTGTCTCTCTTTCAGTGACGCAATTACAATTGATATAAATGGGACCAATCTGTTAAAATTCTCACTATTTCAATATAATAGCCACAAGATGGTAACTGTATGTTTAGATAATTTTACTAACCTTTTCTGAGTAAACTTATATTCAATTTTATTTCAGCTTCAATTCAACTTTAATCACTGTAAAAATATTTTTACAGCTCAAATAATAGCAAAGAAGAATCCATTTAAATGCTTTTATACATTATAACCTGCACATTTTGAGTGCTTCACTGTAACCTCAATTTTTGCTTTAAAAAACAAAAACAAAGGACAAGTGGATATCAACTTAATCAACTTAATTAACTGGGCTTAACTCATAAACCCTGAATAAATCTCTTAATCTGATATTCTGATATTCCAGATATGGCTTGGGTCCCTCCTTCAGTGCAAGTGTATGGGATTTTCATGAAAATTGATCGCTTAGAAAAGTAATAGTATAATTCTTCTCAATAAGCTGCACAGTTTTAAGCCTCATTCATGTCTGAAGCATAAACGCAAGTTATTCTAATGTCTTGTACATACGAGTTTGTTGTATATCAGCTCTCCTTCTCTCTCTCTTTCCTCTGCTCAAGTGCCACAGGCTTATAATGTTTCTGTCAACAGCAATCCAGCAAACCAAATGCAAAAACAAACCCCACAACAACACCTGGTTTACTAGCACCCCCCTCCTGCATTCAGACACTTCGTCTTGACTGGAAAAACAGCGGAGGGCTTCAAGAGAACAGAAAAACGCTTCATTTCTCCAGAGACGTCTTTCTCTGGCTGTTTTTCTCTCTCTGAGGATGAAGGTGAGCATTGATATCCTCTGCCGAGCGCCGTATCAGCCGAGCCGCCACTTTGTTCTGCCTAATTATGGCGTTAGCAGGAAATAACAGCACAAATTGCTGCTAATAATTAAATGACAAGTCTGATCAGAATCTGCTGATGTGTTAGTAACACGCTAGAAAGTGACGATAGTTACGATGCCTCAAATGTATTACTAAAAACTAATGTGATGTACTGATGTACGGTCACACATTCAAAATAGTTTGAGTTTAGGTTAAAAAAAAAAGGTACTAAGAGATATAGACAACTCAAAGAATGAGATAGTATATGATAGCTATTTTTTATATATATATATACACACACACATACATATATTTATTAACATTTTATTAACATAGTAATTTAATTTTAATGTTAATAAAATGTTCATATTTTTTGCTATAATTATGTTAATATATATATATATTTTTTTTTTTATAGCAAAAATATATAGAATTATAGCAAAAATAGTAATTTAATGTTGATATAATTAATTCATTATAAATACACACTTGTATAATTACTGACTGTAATAAGGACAACTGTAATTAGAATCCATACTAGATTAGTATTACAACCAATACTAATTACATTCATTTTTACCTCATTAAAAAGTTGCAAATCCAGTAATTTGCTGTGAAAGATCACAAATTTAGTCGCCTTTGATAACTAGGGCCCTTTTAACAAGTTAATATTTTCAGCAGTTCATCTCAATGTAATGGCGTTACATATTAAAAAAAACTACTACATAAAAGGTTTATATGATTTATAGAAATTGTAAAACGTTTAAGCAGCTTGACTCACTGTACCTGTGTTTTCTATTGGTATTGGAATATGCACGAGTAAAAGAAGAAATGAAAGTGGAAAGGAGTGATGGTTTGCTGTAAATAATCAGTTCAGCTACTCAAGTTTCACAGTATGTTGATACTACTGTCATGGAGAATAGAAGGAGATATCCTGACATACATGTGCAGGACAGTTCCTGTATGGATTCATGCACGGAACTACATCAGGAAGACCTGAGGGATTTGGGACACAACCGGATGGAGTCCAAAATAAAAACTTCAGTTCATTTAACACATTTAAAAGGGTAAATGATACCATCTGAAATAAATACATATTTAAAAGTTACACTACTAGTCGATTGTTTGGAATCATTAAGATTTATTTGATCAAATACAGTAAATACAGTAATATTATGAAATATTATCACAATTTAAAATAACTTTTCAATTTTTAATAAAAAATTATATAACATGTAATGTATTCCTGTGATCAAAGCTGAATTTTCATCATCATTCCTCCAGTCTTCAGTGTCACATGATCCTTCAGAAATCATTCTAATATGCTGATTTGCTGCTCAAGAAACATTTCTGATTATTATCAATGATGAAAACAGTTGTGTCGCTTAATATTTTTGTGGAAACTGCAATACTCTACCATTAAAAATATGAAAAAAAGGAAAAGAAATTAATACTTTTATTCAGCAAGGATGCCTCAAACTGATCAAACAGTATTATAATGTTACCAAAGATTACCATTTCATATAAATGCTGCTCTTTTAAACTTTCGATTTATCAAAGAATCCTGAAAAAAAAATGCATCATGGTTTCTACAAAAATATTGAGCAGCACAACAGTTTTCAACATTGATAATAATAATAAAACCGTTTCTTGAGCAGCAAATCAGCATATTAGTGATTTCTGAAGGATCATGTGACAGCTTTGCATCACAGGAATAAATTACACTTTAAAATATATTAAAACAGAAAACAGTTCTTTTAAATTGTAATAATATCTGAGACTTTTTTTTTAAATTTAAAACATCTTAATTATTCCAAACTTTTGACTGGTAGTGTTATGATTATTATTTGAAATATGATTGTTAGGAATGTGACAGTAAATACATCTTTGTTTAATTCAAACTAAATTTAAATCAAATGTAACTAAATAAATAAATAAATGAATCGCCTGTGAATAAATAAAATGATAATAATAATAATAATAATAATAATACCTGTGAATAAATAATAAAATCACACACACATACCTTGTTTTATGATTTTTCAGGTTACGCAAGAATGGTTTTATGAATGAGTCACACAAAAATTTGTGCTCACGTATCATGAATGAGGCCCATAATGTGAATGTCCCCATTAACTCACGTCGCTCTCAAATCGCATCATATCCTGCAAAGCCAGACGTTTGTTGGCGTTGGGGACGGCAAGATGAGCAGAGGGATTGAGAGAAATGTGGACGCACATTTTAAAGAGCTCCTTCAACCCCCACCCCCCCGGAGCGGCCGGCAGAAATAACAACAGAGTCATCTAAAATCAATCAGCGGGACCGGCTAACGGACTGCTCCGGCTACTCCGTGCTGCACAGATCAATACACGCGCTGGCCATTGTGAGAGCTAAATTGCCACTACCATCAGCAATTTAGAGAACTGAAGCTAAAAGGCAAGGAGAGGAACGACGAAGCACGAGAGCGGACATGACGTTAACCGAGACACACATGCGGTTTTAGTCGTAAATATAAATACGCAAACAAACACGAAGGTGAGGCCCAGTGGTGTGGGATTTGGTCTAAAAGCGATCAAACAATACCTCTGAAACGGATTGTATTCCAAAGGAAGGAAAGATGAAAGAGGGATGACGAGAGAGAAAGAGAGAAAGCAAATGCGTGCACAGGAAAAAAGCAAAGAGGCTACAGAAATTCAATAGTTTAACCTCTGTTTGAGACGCAGTGGTGGCCAGTGAAGGACAGAGGGGGGAAATCAATACGAGCTGATTTGCAGAAGGTGGAAGAGTGGGAGGAGGAGGAGGAGAGAAAAGGAGAGCCAGAGAGATGGGAAAAGAGACAGACAGCACAGATAAAAATAAAAATGAATTACAGATTACACAGAAGAAGAAAAAAAAACGTTCCTATACGTGGTGTTTTACACACTGGTGTCAGTCTGAGCGTGTCGTTCATTGACGGGTGAGGGATGGTATTTTTAGGTCTTCCAGGTGGGTGAGCGAGAGAGGGGGGTCTTACCTGTCGGGGAGAGCAGACTCGGAGAGAGCAGCCCATGAACGCTGTGAGGAAGCAGACGAGAGCTGTCCTGCATCGCCACGCCGAGAGAACGCTTGGGAGGACGACCAGGCCGAGAACTGGAGAGAAAAAGACATGAAATGCACTGTAAAAGAAGATTTTTTTTGAAGTAGTAAATAAAACAAAAATTACATGATTATGTTATGCAAGAAAATACTATTTCAGTCTTTCTACTTCAAAATTTCACATTTAATTCAATGTATTACTTTTTTATTTTTTTGTAATTATTTGTGAAATTTACTGAGTGAAAATATTTTCTACGTCCTTTTTTCAGTGTACATTTGCATCTATATTTTTGACTTCTAACATGTAACAAGGTTACATGACTGTGTAATGTGTTTTGAGTGGTGAACACCAAATATAAGCTACTTTTGGGTCAATGACATGGCCCTTTTTTTTCTTTCCAAAAATACATTAAAAACAGAAATTCATACATACAATCTCTTGAATACATGATAATATATAATACAATCACTCACAAAACATAAGCATTTCATTTTTTATATTTTTCTGGTGATACATCTGTTTTGATATCATAATGAGGACAAAAGCCTCACTGAATAAAGAAATTCTTGATATGAATTGGTATAATTGTTTATTAGTATTCCTTAGGGGAAAAAACAACCTATAAAATAATTCTTAACAAAAAATAGTAGTATTATTTAAAAACAAAAAAAGTCATGTAGTACAACCATAGACTATAAAACAATGGACGTAGTGTCCGTGACGTCACCCGTAGGTTTCTGAAGAGCATTTTTGAAGCCCAAAGTGGGCGGTGCCAGCCGTCGCCATCTTGGCAGTGTGTCACCGCTTTCATAACTGAAAATGGGCAAAGCAGTGGGACGTGGGTGGAGCAGACAAACGGCTAGTAGTGACAGCAGCGGCAATCCACCTGTCACTCAAGTGGCCATGCCCTTAATTGTGCAGAACTTTAAGGCTTAATATAATTTAAACGAATGAGTTATAAAAAAATTCAACCCCTCACAGTTGTCATGAAGGGCAAAATTAGCTATATAGACCAAAACCACTTTTTGTACCAGGCTGTAAACATATTTTTTCTGCTGTAAAGTTGGGCATTTTAACATGGGGGTCTATGGGATTGACTCCCTTTTGAAGCCTGTCTCTAGTGGCCAGTCGATGAATTGCAGTTTAAGTAACTTCTGCGTTGGATTCAAGAGAGAGACCGGAAGGTTGCTGCTTGGATACAACATAATAATCTGACTTTTTTATGACAAGGTAAAGTTAATTCTGGTTGTAAAATGTAAAACGACTCCCCAAAAACGTAATGACATTAACCCTCTGGGGTCTGAGGTGTTTTCTGGGCCCTGGAGGTGTTTTGACATGCCCTGACATTTGTGCTTATTTCTGTTACTTATGACGTTTTCATGGCAAAAGTCTGACACTGTATTCGGCATGTAAAAGTCACTGAAATAAGACCATAAAACCCATACTGAATATTTGTTCACAAGACTTTTGTAGCCTAGAATTTTGTTGCTTCAAAACAATGTGAAAATCATCCTGCCCACTCATTCACATAAAACAATATCTTGACCTGTTCTGACAAAAAACAACTTTTACCCTGGAAAACTGTTTGTTTTAAAAATTATTTGAAAATAATAATTAAGATCACTCATGTATTCAACGTGTCGGAAAATTTTTTAATGTTTTTTTAATGTTTTATTATTCACTTGATGGTTACACCACATGACATTTTAGAGTCATTAAATTGAAACTGTTCTTGAAATGTAGTTTTCAAAACTGCATGAAACCAATATGAATACAAAGAGTACATTTCTAAGAAACAGACACATAAAAGATTTTTCGTTATCTTTATCGTGGAAACTTTTATATTTCAATGAGCCTTATAATAAATGCTGTAAATGTGATTTTATGGCAAATTCAGTCTCTTCAGACAAAACAATGAAAAGGTAAGTTCTTTCAGAACAGAATCAAGTTACTACATTTTACACACACACACGCACATCAAACCAAAAAACATACGGTTATACATCATCCTCTGTCATGATAGATACATGAACAAGCACAGTCTTAGAAACACGTGCCACTAACGTACAACACGCTAGACAAATTATTCAACACACAACACAAACACACACATTTATCTCTCACACTTCATTGTGAGAAGGGCTATCAAAGAGACAGGTACATGACAGTTCGAACCCTGCGCAAGGGTGCTGGCAGAGCAAAATAAGCCAGAAAAGCAAAATGCTAATTCAACTGCTGCATATCATTGGATCATGTCCAAGAACATCAAGCAGCAAGTGTTTTTCACCATTCTATTAATACTGCAGCGCTAACAAACACAAACACAAACCAGAGCAGAATCACCACTAAACTGATCAGAGCAAAGCAAAGAGGAAGAACACAGCAATGAGCAACTTGTTCTTAATAGAAGTCATTCATGGCAGCATACAATGTGTGCACATATACAGACCTCAGCCAAAGTAGACAGAAGATTTGAAGTCAACACGAAACAGCATTTGACACCAATTTTTACATCCATAATGCGACGCATTTCCAAGCCGAACCTCAATGCAAGTTTGCCATTGATTGTGGAAAACAACTGCTCTACTGAAACATCACCAGCACCAACTTTTAATTAAGTTTTTTTGGTCCGGGACACTGAAAAATCAAGTTCATTCTTCATTCTCTCATTTAATTTTTTCACATTAATGTTAACATTAACATTAACATAAAATCGGTTCAATGTCATACTGTTGCATACTTTGCTGTCATTCGTTAACACTGAAAGTATGTTTTTTGTCCATTGTAAATTTGTGGAAATGTGTATTTTCAAATTATTGTCACACGAACGACACTATCCAGCTGTAAAACATATTGGCGAAACCAGGGGTTTTAAAACTGTGGGTCTGCAGAAAATTTCAGAGAATAGAAAAAGTATTGCTTTGGGGAATCTGCATTGCACCAATGATTGTTAAAATTGTGAAAAGTACTATACAGATACAGTACATTTAAATTATTAATAATTAATTATTTTGCATAATGTTATCATTAAAGGCAAAGTATGTAAGATTTTTTGTTAAAATACAATCTCTCAACCCAGTTTATCTTTCATTATTAATGGCATTCATGGGTTAATATTCCCCAAAACAAGTGTAAACATTGAGCGTCCCAGACACCATCAAAACACTGAGAGCAGTCTGCTCAGATTCGTCAATCTCTTTACAGCTCAACCAATAGCGTGAGTTTGGGGCATGGCTACTGTACCAGGCGGAGTCAAAGGGTATTTAGCTGCTGTGGGACCATGACTGGCGTGTTACACCAAAGTCCCTTTCAAGGAAATTCTACTCACTCGGCGGCCAAATTTGCAACGCCAGCTATTTCGGGCATCCAAGACCAAATCGTTTCTACTTGAATGGGGGAATCCTGAAATCTCAAAAACTGCTTTCCCAACTCAACTTAATTAACATTTCAAATCAGCAACAAAATCTCACATGAATTGTCCCACAAGTGTTGTTTCTTATGCTCAAATAGTGTTAAAAAATGATTATTTTTCAGGCTAGACCAGCCAATGCGCATGTGCAGTACTAAGCGCAAGTCTCAGAACACTGACTGTTTCTATAGACCTTATGTAGCCCCGCCCCTTTTCAGCACTGCGCTCGTTGTGTTCTGTCTCTCGGTTTGTATTTCCACAGCATGAAGGTAAGCTCTTACGGATTTATGAATGAACCGCTCGTTTTAAAATCTTTCAAACATTACAATGCTCATGATAACTTTCGTTAACTCTACAATAAGTAAATCCACTTCACCAGCTAATTACTCTTCGACAGTGATGCCAAATATATAGAGCTACCGCAAAAACAGAAGTTTGCGCATATTGCGCGTTGCACCATTCATATGTAATATGGGTAGCACTTTATTTTACAGTCCTGTTCCGCATGTACATACTATGTACTTATTACAGTTATTACAATAACTGGGTAATAACTAGGTACTAACCATGAACCTACACCTAAACCTAACCTTAACCCACGTAGTTACCTTATATTACCCAGTACTTTCTTAGGTAAGTACACGTGTGCACGTACTGTAAAATAAAGTGCAACCATAATATGAGTACATCGTCTTTTTTATATATAAAGTCTATTGTTACGTGGGAAAAGTCAGCTTCGATCACAGAAGTGCAAGCCAAATTTCGCTTCATTTAGACCTTCAAAGTTTAAACAGGTCATGCGCATGTTCAGCGTATGTTCCAGTTCATATTGTTTACTTTGCCATGTCCAGTCAGTGTAGACCACCTCAAACAGCTGTGGTGCATGTCGTGAAAAAAGTGTGCACGGTGCAGGTTTACTGGATGGATTGATTATTACTCAATTGCTTACTCATGACACAAAGCGACATGGCTAAGTATACTGGACCTTTTATTGAAAGTAGCCAACTTTTACCTGTTAGGGTTAGGGTTAGGGTTAGTTTGCTTTACAAGCATCGGTAAGAGCTGTGTTTGTGATGTTTGAGTTTGGGGAAGTGTTTGCGAAACACCTAATGGTTAGAGAGTCAGACTGGTAGGAAATGACTGCGGTCCCCTTGAGCAAGGCACCGAACGGCCAGTTCACTACTCACTGCTCCTAATGTGTGTGCACTAACTTGGATGGGTTAAATGCAGAGGACAAATTCCAAGTATGGGTTACCTTACTTGGCCTTTACATGTCACTTTCACTTTATTTTTGTCATCATATTTGGCGTTATTTGGAATTAAGTTTTAACCCCTGTCCTAAACTGTACTTCCATCACTCTCAGAGACCTTAGTATTGCACTTAAGCATATTTTCAAGTACTTACATTTCAGACAATACTGCATTTAAACAAGGTCAATAAACAGCATCTTTACTACAAGTCAAAAGGATCAATGGTAAACTTCAAAGTGACCCCTTCAGCATCCAGTTTTGTCCATACGTCACTACATGGGCCTTCCTCCCTTTCCTACTACAAGATATTTCAGTTTGACGCGCTGATCTGTTGACAAGCTTGTCAAGGTCTGTGGCAAATGGGAATCACTTTGGACCATCACATTACTAATCTAATTAAAAACTATGAACAGTGGAGCATGGTGGAAAAGAGAGGCAATCAACATGAATCACTTTAGCTGTTGTAGTGCCTGTAAGTGGAGAGCAGTCGATGGAGTTAACTGTACTATAAAAAAATAAATAAAAAAAACATCAGCACAGTTTGCCAGACCACAATTCCTCTCCAGTGCAGATTAAATTAATGGAGTCTTTGATTCTGGAGAGTTTGACAAACTACTTTTCAGCCTTGTTTTGTTTGACTTTTTTCAGTGAAACATACTTTTTATGTATGTGATTTTATTGACAGAGAAAATTGCGGGGGATCGAGATATGACGCAGGGTGGATTCGAACTGGTGTCCCTCACATGAACACCACATAATGCTAACCACTAGGCCACAGGTGAGATAGAAACCTATTAAAGGTCGCAAATAACATTCATTATTTAAAAATATCCGCAAAGGCCTTTGTGTGCAAAGGCCTGAATTTGTTTTAAAGTTGGTTTTTACATCATTCTGACTAAAGCCACGTTGGAAAACAATCAATTACCTCAGCGTTCCGATAACACGACTCCATTTCCTTTGAGGAAAGCAAATTAGAAAACATCATGGCGGGGCAGCAAACGATTCCGTGAGGTCAATGTAGTGCAGGAAGAAAAATCAGCTAAATGTCAAAAGATCCCGCCTTTGAAGACGGTCAGCTACTAACTTGAAATCGCACATCAGTGAAAAGAAAAGCAGACGTTTCCGGGTCGTGCTTAAAGCGAGGTGGAAAACCATTTCCTTTAAAGCTCTACGTCGACGTGTGTTGAAGAACAAGAAGGGTTCTTTCTTTCCTTATTTGGAGCATCTGACTCACTTGCTCCTTTTGAGCATTCCTAATCGAGGCGTGCCCGAAATACAAGATAGAAAAAAAAGCCAACATGCTGGAGTCGTTAGAAGTCTGCAGTCAGGCGATTGTGCGTGAACAGGCACTTGACTCCCGCGGGACTCTTAAAGCTATTTTCTTATTTAGCTCCACTTTGACTGGGTATTGTTAGAGGCCGAGCAGTTCTTTCCTCGCTTGTGACAGGTGCTTCCCTTATATAAAACCCATCCTTTCATTTTCAAGAGCACTTTTGGAAAGGTACAGTCGTCATGTACTTGACACAATGTTCCAGAAAAAGTACTGGAATTCTAATTGTATGGAAATATGTGACTTGGTACGTTTACTACAAACAAGGATAGAGTACTGACGTAGTGCTGCCTCTACCAATTATTTAGGTCATCAGATTTTGGATTAAAAATGATTGCATGATCTTACACTGATTGTGCCTCGTAACAATATAACGTAAGGTCAAGCAAATGCTTTGAACTGTGTTCTGTTAGCGCATAAAGGTCATAAACTGTTCCCGATCAGCACATTTTTGACCATTTGAGAACTTATATTGATTTTGCTCTGCACTTCCCAAAAATTGGGGAAAATCCAATTTTTACAACCTTACGGTTTTACGTGGTTCATGTTTGCATTGTATGGCTTTTATAATGAGATTTTTTTATTGTTAGCAGCATTTTGTTCTAAATCTAAATGCATTTATGTGTAAACAGAAAGTTATTAAATAAAATTAAAATTTTCACTGTGCAAAGAAATATTTTGCAATACAAGAGCGCGCATACCAGACTAACTGATATTTACAGCTAATTCACCTTTATTAATTATGAAAATTGAAATTCTCCTAAGTGGAAGGAAATATTGTCTAAAGGAAGTGAACATACTGTACTTGCAAATATAACGGCTGTATAATGTATATTTTTTATGTTTAGCTATTTTGCTTCCATATGTTTGCCACCAATATGAAGTAAACTTTGAATTTTTTAATCATTTTTAAAAAGTATTTTTGTGATGATGTTGTGAATGGTAGCAATACGGGAAGTAAAAACATTTATTGGAGAAAAATTATTGAGCAATTTTACAACAATTTAACAGGTTTCATGTTTAAAATGTGTCAAACATTTAATAGATAGCTGTTGTAGCCATAATTTCAAATACTGGAAATAAAACTAAAATACTGCAGAATTCCTAAAAGTTTATCCAACGTAACTGCACCAGTAAGAGAAATATCATCTTTTTAGAGGTTTACACAATTGTACAATCTCTTCCGAATTGCTGATAAGTATCCAATCATTTGGGGGCGACAATATACATTTTCTCGAGTTCTTATTGTAAGAGAATAGGATTTATAAGGGAAAAACAATATGAACACTAATAATCAGAGTGTCCTGACCTTCTTTCTATTAAAGGATTAGTTCACTTTAAAATGAAAATTACCCCATGATTTACTCACCCTCAAGTCATCCTAGGTGTATATGACATTCTTCTTTCAGACGAATACAATCGGAGTTATATTAGTAAATATCCTGGCTCTTCCAAGCTTTATAACGGCAGTGAACGGGGCCCACGAGTTTTAATCTCAAAAATGCGCATCCATCCATCATAAATGTACACCACACGTCTCTATACCTTATGAAGAAAGTGTAACGCTTCCGCAGTTCAAACCGCTTATGTTTGTGATGTCATACGTCACGCCAGTTACGCTTTTTCTGTAAGTTAAATACGGAAGGCAGTCTGGTGGAAGCTAGATATTTTACTTTATAAAGTTGTAAATATGGATATTTTTCTTACAAAAACCCATCGATGCACTTCAGAAGGCCTTTATTAACCCCCCGGAGCCGTGTGGATTACTTTTATAATGGATGGATGCACTTTTTTGAGCTTCAAGTTCGTTGGCCACGTTCACTGCCATTATAAAGCTTGGAAGCGTCAGAATATTTATTAATATAACTCCGATTGTGTTAATCAGAAAGAAGAATGTCATATACATCTAGGATGGCTTGAGGGTGAGTAAATTATGGGATCATTTTCATTTTAAAGTGAACTAATCCTTTAAGCGATTGTAATGCAGGTCTATTGAAGGCTGCTTATCAGTATATCGAGTCGACTCCATGTGAACCGCTCAGTGCTTTAGTCAATCTGACTGTAATGGAGCCTTTCACACCCTGAGAATTCCCTGGTATGGGAATATTTTTCATCTCCCTTTCCCACTTGCAGGCATGATGCCCATGTGCGTTCCCTACAGCCACGACAGACAGTGAAGAGCAGTGAGTATACAATCACACATACGCATACACTCTCCTCACTTTCACGTATCCCATCGGGCTGGAGGAACAGATGGCAGTGAAAAGTCATTCACACGTTACTGCACGTTCCACACGCCGGAGAAGAAAACCCTGTCAGTGCGCTCGTCGCAACCAATCACTCTGCTCAAATCCCCGGCGACAGCATTGCGCTCTGCTGGGGACCGGCGAAAACTGGGTTACTAAGCACTTTTTATTCTCTCCCAGCTTCGTAAATGTGCCCTTGTCATCTTTTAAGCGGCCTTATTCAATATTCATGAACAGGCGACACCTGCTTGTCTCGCTGAGACAATGTGGCTGAAAAGACGGGGGCGGGCCCACATGGAAGTTCCGAGGTAGGAGAATCAAACCACACCCCTTTCAGCTGAGTGGGCGGGGCTTGAGTGTCTAAGAGTTTGTTCGCAGAATCAAACTTTGTTCTCTTCTCGAGAGCGGTTTGTAATAAAGTTTAGCCCAAGAAGGCGCAAAGGCCAAGGGTTGAACAGTGGCCGGAGGGGGTGCGGGAGGACATAGAGGGAAAACAAAATCAGATTTCCAAAATTATAATGGAAAACGGTTTAAACAACAACAAAGACGGCAGCTGAGGCAAGAGAAAAATGTACGAGTCAGGGTGCCTTTGAAGATATTTAATTAAAATCTAATCCTGCATTCTTAAAGGCTCACATAAATTAAGCTGTCAGTCAGGAGATTTATGCATTCACATTTGCATATTGCATACAATTCATCAATTACTCATGTTTGAAAGGCTTGAGTATCCCAGGGAGAGGAGCTACCAGTGTGCCAGCTCAGAGAGACAGACAGCGAGAGAGAGACAGCGTGAGGGAGAGAGACAGACAGAGAGGATGATGGGGCTCCTGGTACCCGCTGATGCCCAAGAGGAGTCAGTCTCCATATGTCCATGCATTCAACCAATACTACTGAAATCCTTTCTCTTGCAAACGTACACACACAGACAGACACACACACACACACACTTTGCATGAAGCTGTCTGGTCTCAGACTGCCACCAACTAAAGCTCTATTCTCACAGTCAGACAACTACAGCTGATTTCATTCCACACTTCGCTCTCAGTGTTGTACGACTAAACTAATTAGTGTACAATAGAGCGGACCAGAAGTATATGTGGCAGACAGAAGCAAAATGATTCACTGATTTACTGAATAATTACTACATTAACACTTCATCTAAGATATATAAAATAAAGAAAAAGCATGAAACATAAGACATTTTTGACAGAAAACTCTTTTGCACTCACCAGGGCTGCATTTATTTGATCAAAAATTCAGGAAAAACTGTAAAATAATATTACATTTTAATATAACAATAATCGCAAACAATAGAAATATACATATACATGCATGTATATTTTTTACGTGCATGTTTTACTATTTTTATTTAAGTCTTAACTGCGACTGCCCCATAGCTTTCCATTTGAAGTCCATTTCTGTCAACACGTTTTTACAGAACGAGGTACAAACAAAAAGTTTAAATTATTTTCATTCCACAGATGTTGTCAGTAAAACTTGTATTGCCTTTAAATTGTACTGCATTTCAGTACAGGCAAGGTCACACCTGACATTTTCAGGTATATATGTTCAGTCATCACTCTTTCTTATAAAGCCATCCAATATTTCTCAGATTAAAGGCCAATGCTTTTAATTTGGGAAAGGCTTTGGCCGTGGTAGGGCTGGTTTTTTTTCCCCCACAGGCTTGTCTCACACTGTGTTCCATTATCTTGATTGCGATTGTCAGACGAAGACTATTGTTAACTATAACTAGCAGTTTCGCTGGAGGGTTGAGGCAAGCCAAGTGCAGGGCGGTGCAACCTAGACGACGCCAAGAAATTAGGACAAATGTCTCCAACCACCTACCGGTTGGCTGGTTGAATTTCAGAATGGATGAAGTGTTTAATAATCTGTGGCCAAAGAAAATAACAACAAAGATGGAGGGAAAAAAAAACATTAATGGCATTAATGGAATAGTTCACCCAAAAATGAAAATTCGATCATTATTTCCAACGCTGTATGAATTTCTTTCTTTTGCTGAACACAAAAGAAGATATTTTGAAAAATATGGAAGAAAGAGTTGTTTCCCCCTTTGACTTCCATAGTATGGAAAAAAATACTATGGAAGTCAGTGGGGCTCATCAACTCTTTGGTTTCTGACATTCTTCAAAATATCTTCTTTTTTGTTCAGCAAAAGAAAGAAATTCATTCAGGTTTGGAACAACTTGAGGTTGAGTAAATGATTACAGAATTTTCATTTTTGGATGAACTATCCCTTTAATGGGATATCCCTATCCCTTTATCCCTTTATCCCTTTAATCAAGCCTTAATAGACACCTGGGGGGGTATTCCATAAAGCAGGTTATTCAACATACCCGGATAAGTTTACGGATAAGTAAACAGATAACCTCAACTTCTGGCTCCAAAAACTGAGGTAACTTTCAGGGTATGCAAGTAGCCATAGCAACTTAAGGTGTGTTCACACTTGTAGTTCAGTTCACTTGGTTCGTTTGGTCCAGACCAGAAAAAAAAACAAAACATTTAGTCCTGGTCCACTTAGTGTTCACAATTGGCATTTTAACACCAAGCCAAGAGATACCGAACCTAGGGCCAGATTTACTAACAGTTTGCGCCAGCACAAACCCTCTTTTGGTGATAAAAAAACTGCTGTCAGGATTTACTAAAGACACGCAGTGAAAAATGCGTGCTGAAAAGGCGTGGACACAGTTATTTTTGCGGCTGACCTTATTGCATATGCATTTGTAGAAGTTTCCCTTTCAGGCGCAAAATTTATGGGAGGAAAGTATTCAAATGAATCACGCAAGGTGATTTACTAAGATTTGGGCTTGTCAATTTACTGGTATTTTCGCCATTATTTACCGCCCAGAAAAAGCACGTCTTAAACCAGACGCTAACTGGTAGATTGCGTTGGTCATTATGGAAATGATCCGGCTGCGTCTGTGTTCATTAATTTGCGCGTCATCAGTAGATCACGCGCAGAACTTTCCACTCCCATCGACGCTTTTATGGAATTGCACTCTTACGCTAATTTGCCCTGTTTAGTAAATCTGGCCCCTAAAGGCACAGAGATATGTTCACAACCTGATTGGTCGGCTTTTATTACGTATATTTCATGACGGAACATACAGAGCATCCAAAACAATACTGTGTGCTGGGCTAAATGCGCTCATTGTATGTGCGTAGCCCATATATGATGGTATTTTGAGCAGCTGAGAACTTGTGAAGAGCTTATAAAATGTGTAAAGGAGTCAAAACAGCAGCAGGAATCCCTCCGTCACACACACAAACGAAGATCTGCTGCGAGGAGACACGGTTCTGATGCTCGTACCGAACTGTGATGGGCAACATCGCAACTATAACGAGAAAAAACAGGAATGCTTCAGTATTTTGTCCTTTTTAGGGTCGAATCTTGTTAAGTCATGTCCTGTTTTTGGTTTGTTTACATGTCTTTGGTCCGTGTTGCGTTCATATTTCATTGGAACCGCACCAGAGTTCGTTTGGCAGCGGACCGAGACCCATCTTTTCAGATGTCTCGGTCCACTTGTTTGGTGCGCACCAGGGTTCAGATGGCAGCATTCACACGTATTCAAATGAACCGCACTAACAGAGCAATCGCACCAGGGTTTGTTTTAAATGTTTGAACCAAACATGCCAAGTGTGAACACACCCTTATTCTCTGAACATAACCTACTCCAGAGCTGGTTCCAGGGTTAGTTTACTTTAGATGTATTCAGTATTACCGATTTCGCACAATATTATAAAGCACTAAAATACTATAAAACTAACTAAAGATTAAAAGTTTTTTTTTTTTTTAAATCACTACTGCCCAGTAGGTGGCGATATGCACTGAGAATGTAAATAGGAAGGAAGGAAGCAGTCTTTGCATGTTCACTGTGAACATACTCGGGGTTGACAATGTCTTTGGAAACCAATAACTGAGTAAGAAAGGTTTAGGTTAATCAACCGAGAGTTCATGAGTTTATGTGTTTCTGCTTTCTGTTATATTTGTAGGACTACAGTATCCCCCCCCCAAGTATGTTATGGAAAATTAGGAAAATTAGAGGCCTGTCTCTTTACCCAAATTGGATTATTAAATTTTTAATTGCTTTTTTTCGAGGGGGCTGCCATAACAGATGACCTAAGTTCAGCTAATGACAGTAAACAAAGGTGTGTTTTTCCAAAATGCTGACTCCTGGGACGCCACCAGAGAAAGGTCAAGCGCTCACAGCGACAGAGTCCTGTCTATGTGGCACGGCCTCTTTCGCACGCATACACACATATACACATGCTGTCCGGCCCTCACAATGTCGCTTTTGTTCTGCATTATTAACTGAGAGAATTCCTCCGCTTCAAGCTTTTATTAAAAAACTCAGTGCGGCTGTGCGCAAGCAACCATTTCGGAAAGGGTGAATATGTCGACCCGACCCAGAAAAAAGAAGAGACAGAAGAGAAATCTTCACTCGTGGATTTCTTTAAGTGCTGCCTCCATCTGACACCATGTAGCTTTTAGCTTAAGTAACCGCCGATCATAATTTTTCCCTCCTTCTCTCAGCAGTGCCACTACAGAGCTACTGATGGTATTGAATAAATGTCAGATGTCTTCCCCCCTGCTGTCTGCTCCGAAAGCGAGAGGGAGAGAGGTGTTGCCTTATTCATGGTGGGCGGGCGGGTGGGGGGAGGGAGAGTTTGTTTGTGAGCCATTATCTTCAGCCATCAATCAAACCCGAGAAGCGCACGACATGAGCGCATCATTTGATTGCACATGGGAGCCTGTGTGTATGAATATCCATAACAATATGGACGTCCAGTGAGATGATCTTTATTTCTAAATGACACACAAGGCCTTGACACATGCTGCTAAACAGCAGATCCCCAGGCCCTGCATGGAAAAGCTCTGCAGATTTACACACAATTAGTATGTACGACATTCAAAAAGTTCTACATGTCCACGGCCCCTTGGTCTGTTCAACACATTTCACCAGAATGAATTCCATTCCGCAAATTAAAACAGAAAAACCAAAAAGTGCACGATTCATATGTGAACCAGTTTTTTTTTTTTTTATTCAAACAATAAACTGCTTTCTATAGCATATTTGGGGTGAAAGTATAAAAGAATATAAATTCAGTTTTATTTTATCATACAGTAAATAATTTCTAGCATACTTGTGCATACAGTTAATTTTAGAGGTTTCTAATTTAGAGGCTATTTTTTACGAAGTAGCATACATAAAGATATGTCCATTTATCAGTTATCAGCAATATCAAAATTTTATTAATATAGCAATACATTGGATAGAGGGATGGATGGATGGATGGATGGATGGATGGATGCTAAAGTGTTCAAAAATGTTATTATATATTCTTTTCCCTTTCTACTATTAATAAACTGCAGAAAATGAATAAAATCAAGGAGAAAACTCATTTACTCATCCTCAAGTGGTTCCAAATCTGTATGAATTTCTTTGTTATGTGGAACATAAAAGAAGATATTCTGAATAATGTTTGTAACCAAACAGCTGTTGACTTCTTTTATTCCTACTATGGAAGTCATTGGGTGCTGTCAACTGTCTGTTTACCAACATTTTTTAAAAATATCTTCTTTTGTGTTCAACAGAATAAAAGAAACTCATACAGGTTTGAAACAACTTGAGGGTGAATAAGTAATGACACAATTTTCGGTCCCACTTTATATTAGGTGGCCTTAACTACAATGTACTTATATCAAAAAATAAGTACAATGTACTAATTGTGTTCATATTGTATTGCAAAACACTTTTGCTGATATTGAGGTGGGATACGGGTAAAGTTAGGGACAGATGTGGTGGTATGGGTAGGTTTAAGGGTAGGGTTAGGTGTAAGGGAAGTGTCAACAGTGTAATTATAAATGTACCTACAGAAATTAATTACAGATGTAATTACATGCAGCTAATTTTTAAAATGTGAGTACAATGTAAAAACATGCAATAAGTGCACTGTCAAATTATTAATTTAAATGGTAGTACATAGTAGTTAAGACCACCTAATAGACCTATTTTGTGTTTGCAAACAGCGATGACGTTTTTTGTGGGTGGAGCCCACCTGGTTGCAGAAAATGACAGTTCTGCAGTAGCAATCTGTGGAAGCCACGGAATAAAAGACTAAAAAAAAAGTTCATTTCAAGTTTATATCTCACAATTCTGACTCTTTTCCCCCTTAGAATTGTGATATAAACTCACAATTGCGAGTTATAAAGTCCGAACTGGGAGATATAAACACGCAAATGCAAGAAATGTTATAGGCTATGTTTAAAAGTTATCTATGTAAATCTATGGTTTAAATATTATTTCATGCTGTAACTGCTATGTATGTATGTCCCCTATGAACTACATATGTGAATATTATGTAGACCAAATTCATGCTTTAATAGTAGACTAATCATTGCAGGTTTCATCAGTCCAGTCTGTGACTTGCAACATAAACGTCTGCGTTTAGCTTCAAAGGGTGTCTCAACGACAGAATTCTATAAAAATGCACAACAAAACATTTTTCTCTTATTCTGTGGATTTTGCCCATTTTCCTCCACTTTCCTCCACTGCGCGCGCTGCTGCTCGAAATGGGCCTATATAAAGTAGGTCCAAATTTTCATTTTTGGGTGAAGTTCATGAATCTTTGGGTGAATCTGATTCACAGCTACACTTCTAAAGTACCCCAGTACAGTGAGAAAGTACATTTAAATGTGTGATAAAGTGTGTTTGTAAGGGGTCAAAGAAGAGGTCATCTATACACTCAAAGGACTTGATGTTTCTCCACAGAGAAACCCTCTTCTCCTAACCTGTGCTTGACCCTTATCATTAGTCCACACACACACACACACACACACACATATGTTGGGTTTCCATGTTTTATGGGGTCTTTCCATAGACATAATGGTTTTTATACTCTACAAACTGTATATTATATCCCCTAACCCTACCCATCAGAGAAAACTTTCTGCATTTTTACATTTTCAAAAAACATCATCCTGTATGATTTATAAGCTGTTTTCCTCACGGGAACCAAAACATGTCCCCACAAGGACAAGGATTTTGGATATTGCCATCTTTATCGGGACATTTTTCCCCATAACGTAGTGTACACACACACAAACACATTTACAAACATACACATCATATTAAAATCCTCCATCAGTACATCTGTTCCACCTGAATTCTCAGAATAATCCTTCCTCTTTAGATATGCCTAAATCCTTTTTTCTGCCCTTGCATCTCTGTGAATCTGTATTGACTCTTCACTGAACATATGATGAGCCGGTGATTTACCACACGGGGGAATGGACGGACAGAGAGAGAGAGAGAGAGAGAGAGAGAGAGAGAGAGAGAGAGGGATGGGAAAGAGGAGGGAGAGGCTGTCGTCACTTGACAGCTCACTGAGATACGACTCAATGTGCGGCTCTTAAAAATAGCAGCTCTCTGATAAACAGCACAGTCTCCCTTTAACCCGCAGCAGAGATGCGCATTTGAGCTGGCGGACACAATGTGCCCGAGTCGGCGCTTAAGTTAAGATGTGATAGATTCAAAGCATCCCAGCAATGAGACCCGCTCTGACAGCCTGTTAACGGTGAGCGGACACACATGGCGGGCCTCCGGTGTGTGAGAGAAAACAGACAGAGAGATTCCTTATCTTTGTATACTCACACACACACACACACACACACGGTCTGTTTTACCCATGCTGCTTTAATACACACTCGTATCAGTCTAAGTTTGATATCTTTTTCCATTCCACCTGTTTCTCAGTCTCACTCCATCCATCTCGGTAAGTGTTGCATTTCATTCTGTCAAAGCAAGTCTTGAATGTTTAAAGTCGACATGAAATCAAAACTGACCTTTTTACTTTTCTGTGATATGATTTATCAGCGCACATTATTCTGAAGAAAAAATGACTTGCTCTGCCTCAAACAACTTTATTCCTGCTGACATGTCTATTTTTCAACCTCAACTATTTTTATACAAAATTTTTATTATATTATATTTAAAATGTAATGTATTTTAAAATGTTATTTATTTCTGTGGTGCAAAGCTGTATTTTCAGCATCATTCCTCCAGTCTTCAGAGTCACATGATCCTTCAGAAATCATTCTAATATACTGATTTGCTGCTTTTTATTATTATCAATGCTGAAAACAGTTGTGCTGCTTAATATTTTTGTGAAAACCGTGATACCTTTTTTTCAGGATTCTTTGATTAATAGAAAGTTCAAAAGAACAGCATTTATTTGACATAGAAACCTTTTGTAATATTATAAAAATGTTTTCACTGTCACTTTATCAATTTAAAGCATCCTTGCTAAATAAAATAATTATTTTCGTGTACTGACCACAAACTTGTGAACAGTAGAACATTTATATTTGCATAAAATGTGCATAAAAATAAAAATAAAAAAACACTTAAAAACATGAAAATTCACTCATAATATTGATAATAACATGTAAAAGTATAAATGCACAGTTTGAAATTTGGACTTCTGTCAATCCACTCAGAACATACAGTTACTGATGCAGTATATCAGCTACAATTTGCCTATATTGATAATATCGGCTTTGACAGAGTTATTAGTCAAATCCATTAATATAAAACTGGGAAAATAGTAGTTGATATATTGGTCTATCTATACATACTAGTCGAGAAAAGCAAAAGATTGTTACTAAAATTGAAGAAAAAAAACAAAGTTTCAAGTCACACAAACATCCAACCAACTAAAGTGAAACATTATACACAAGCAAGAGGAAATGTTTCTCATTTCTCTGCTCTCTGATTTCAGGACCACTTTATCATAATTGAGGTTTAAAACACACACACAAAAGTTTAAGTGCAACAAGTGAAATCTCATGATTGTGTTCAGACAAACTGAATGATTGGGAAAAATGTGGCTCACTATCACTTGATTATGGTCTCTTTGCCGAGGACACAACTTTACATTAACGGTCGACTGAGAGCAAACAATCTAGATAGTAAAACCTGTTGAACCTTGACACATACAAACACATACCGTGACCACAAAACACACACACTTCTCCTATATCCTCTCTGAAGTATCCAGGTTCAGATCCCACTCAATTAAATTAGATCTGCTTCCCGTAATTCTGCCACTCTCAGCGCCAAAGCTGACAGCAATCGGCTTTCTTCCTAGCCGACGCAACTTGTCCCCTCCACCGCGAGTCTTTGTGGACCCAGCGGGCGGGATGATGTGTGTGTGTGTGTGTGTGTGTGTGAGAGGGGGGAGGGAGTTTGCCTTCAGACAATAGCGAGGGTTGGCACTTAGCTGTATGCGGATTAAATTCTCTGACATTATCAACCCGCCCGCTGAATCCATGCAGGGGGCGGGAGGAACAGGGAACGGCAAGATGCAGAACAAACCTTCTATCCCTGATGCTCGACGTCTCACTACGGATTACTGTCACTCAGCACCGAGAGAGAGAGAGAGAGCAGTGAGTGAGAGAGAAAGAGAGAGAGAGAGAGAGAGAGAGAGAGAGAGAGAGAGAGAGAGAGAGAGAGAGAGAGAGAGAGAGAGAGAGACAGAGAGAGAGAGAGAGAGAGAGAGAGAGAGAGAGGGAGAGAGGGAGAGAGGGAGAGAGAGAGAGGGAGAGGAGGCGAGGGAGGGTTACTTTCATTTATTTAATAACCCGCACCCTAATCTGTTTCAAAACAGGGGAGGGAGGGAAAATGTCATGGGAAGCTGTAAACACAAGAAGTCGGTGGCTCTTGTACCTACAAACAGAGACTTTTCCAAATTTAACAAGTCTATGCGAGGACTAGGGATGAAAGTTGATGGGCTTCTTTCTCCGGCTGTTTTGGTTTAAGCATTTTATTCTGACCTCTGTACTATTTCCCGCACACATGATTAGTACAGATTAAATATCTCTGAAGTTCTCATGAGAAAATATATTAGATAACAGCTATAATTTTCCATAGAAAGGCCTTGGGAAGTGACAAAAACATCCCTCTTAAATGCACCAGGAGGTTGTATACAAACTTAAAGGGATAGTTCACCCAAAAATGAAAATTAGCCCAGGATTTACTCACCCTCAACCCATCCTAGGTGTATATGACATTCTTCTTTCAGACGAATACAATCGGAGTTATATTAAAAAATGTCCTGGCTTTTCCAAGCATTATAATGGCAGTAAATGGCTATTTCTGTTTTGAAGTCCATAAAAGTGCATCTATCATTATAAAAGTGCTCCACACGGCTCCGGGGGGCTAATCAAGGCCTTCTTAAGTGAAACAATGCATTTGTGTAAGAAAAATATCCCTATTTAAACCTTTACAAACTGCAATCTCTAACTTCAGCTAACTGTCGTATGCGCGTTCACGAGATACTGGTGTTCCAGCGTATGACGTAGGCATACCGTAAGTTCCGGTGACGAACGTGGAAGCACAGAGGAGAAAGCAAAACAAAACTTGGTTCTCGCGAGAACTAGCATATTCTCACCGGCGTGTCCTACGTCATATGCATGGCTTCACTTCAGAAGGCCTTTATTAACCCCCCGGAGCTGTGTGGAGCACTTTTATGATGGATACATGCACTTTCATGGACTTCAAAACAGAAACAGCCATTCACTGCCATTATAAAGCTTGGAAGAGCCAGGACATTTTTTAATATAACTCCGATTGTGTTCATCTGAAAGAAGAATGTCATATACACCTAGGATGACTTGAGGGTGAGTAAATCATGGGATAATTTTTGGGTGAACTATCCCTTCAACAGGAATGCATTTGGCAAAAACTTTCATCTGAAACAATTGACAGTGCATGTTCCATGGGAATCAAACCCATAACCTTGGCATTGCTAACGCCACACTGAACCTGTTGAGTTACAAAAATACTATCACCAACATGGAATATTAAAGTCAACATGACATGGCATTGACTACCCCTTTTACTTATATAATTCCTAATATTCCTAACTATATTGTTGAGTGGAACATGAATGGATTGGATTGTGAAAACTAACAGGGCGTCGGAGCAAAAGGGTTGAGAAATGGCATGTTGACGCTGGTAAAAAAGTTGGCGAAGCAAGTTACACGAAGACAAACATTTTTGATTGGAATAACATGCAGCACAATAAGGTCAGGAACATGTATTGAGAAAGAAAATAGGGTTCATTTTAATTTAATGGTGACCAAGTACGGCATAGGGTGGAACATGTTACTCTGAAGGATGACATCATTAGATATGAACCTATCAGGGTGCAGGACAAAAAAATGACTCTGACTTTGATCTGTCAGATGAAACTTTTTATACCTCTGACCTGCAGGAATCTCATAAGCTGTTAAAGGGATAGTTCTCCCAAAAATGAAAATTCTGTCATTAATTACTCACCCTCATGTCGTTCCAAACCCAGAAAGGTAGTAAAGACATTGTTAAAATAGTCCATGTGACTCCAGTGGTTCAACCTTAATTTTATGGAGTGACGAGAATACTTTTTGTGCTCAAAAAACAAACAAAAATAACTACTTTATTCAACAATTTCTTCACGTCTGTGTCAGTCTCCTACGCAGTTGACGTAGTAAATACAGTACAGCGCTTCCGAGTTACGTCAGAGCTACGCCAGCACGCCAGCTTTTACCATTGGCCGATGCTGTTCACGTGAGCACCACGACGCATGCGTGTGATGCTGACGCAGGAGTTGACCAACGTAAACTGCGTAGGAGACTGACACAGACGTGAAGAAATTGTTGAATAAAGTAGTTATTTTTGTTTGTTTTTTGAGCACAAAAAGTATTCTCGTCACTTCATAAAATTAAGGTTGAACCACTGTAGTCACATGGACTATTTTAACGATATCTTTACTACTTTTATGGGCCTTGAAAGTGGTAATTAAATTGCTGTCTATGGAGGTAAGAGAGCTCTCGGATTTCATCAAAAATATCTTCATTTGTGTTTGAAGATGAACGAAGGTTTTAAGGGTTTGGAACAACATGAGGGTGAGTAATTAATGACAGAATTTTCATTTTTGGGTGAACTAACCCTTTAACCTTTTAATTCACCAGCAACTTCTTTACCCATGGAAACAAACCTTTCCAACCGACTTTGAAATAAAAAACAAAAAAGTTGATATGACTCTTTTTGAACTCTCTATTTAGGACAATGAATTGTCCATAATGATTTTACCAGATTACAAGACGCATATTCAACGCACTGAAAGCTTCAGGGTGCAGAGGCAGGCCAAAGGTCAGGATTAGGGACTGTTTACAAGGCCTGGGTGAAAGGTCATAGGTCAGGGGCTTAAGACACACAAGTCTAATTGACACAGTAACCTTATTGAGTTTTTCCAGAGGCAGCTGCCAGGCATCCGATACCGCATGGCGCATTGTTTATACCAAAGAGCGCTGCAGCGAATTGATAAATTGCAAAATTAATCCCTTCACACATTTCGGAATTGCAATGCTTTTCAGTCATTTAGGAGGGTCACCCTGACCCTGCTTTTGTTTTAGGCAGATTGTAGCAGCTTGACTTGATTAAATGCATTTGATCCTTTTAGCAGTGTACAGCTCCATTCATATTGTACTGAGGAGATGGAGGTGAAACATTAAATGATCCGCTCTATGCAAAGTCACACACGGAACTGCATGCACAGTGGACAGTTGACAAGATCATTTAAAGAGGTGTTGAAAAAAGTAAAATGTTTAGCAAAAACTATAAAAAGATACTATTATAAAATATGCATTTTCTTTGAAAATATGTGGATGAAAATTTCAATCAAAAGCAGAAATTATATTGATGTTTTTAGTGCAACTATACCAAAAAAGGTTGATTATGTACTTATATCACAGTACAAGTAATTTTAATCAAATTATAGTTTTTGCTAAAAATGAAAGGTACCACATCTGATTATCTTTTATTTACAACAATCTCAGACATTTGGATAAGCTTCGTTCATAGCAGTGGTAGCAGTAAAATACACTTTGCACTGCGCTGTCTAGATGCATTTTTAATTCACCCCTATCAAGTTTAAATATGATATGCCACTAATCTTCATGGTCTAAGAAGTCACCATGGCAATGGCCATCTGATCAATTTCCTGTGCTCGCCTGTGTTTCCTGAGTGACCATAAACGTTCATTAGCATTGCTCTGCGATTGCTAATGTTTGGAGAACACATCTAATGTTGGGTACAGACATAAGGTTGGGAATGAACAATGAATGTTGTACATGTCACATCTCAAGCTGCTCTTTCAGTTGCAATTACATTATATGCTGAATGCAAACACACGCAGACACTCACGGGCACTACTCATTCACTTGAAATCCGACTAGCGACAGATCACACAGTGCCTGAATTACGAGCATTTCACTTTGCTCTCATGAGCAACACCTATCAGATCCGCTCTAATTTAATGTAGGCTGTGACAGACGTGGAAAATCAATAGTGGGCTATGAGAGTGGATTTTTGTCCTATCAAAAGATGCCACGGATGGCCGTCACTTTGCTAGAAACATTCCTCTTTTGAAGGCTTTTCCAATTAAACTAATGGTTTCTCCTGTTGAATGACTATTTGCTTTGAGCCAAAATGGAGTAGTGAAGAACATATCACTGTTTAATGAGGAAGTAAATGGGTTTTGTCCACATTGCAGAACAGTCTTCTACTTAATATAGTTGGCTTGTAATTAAAGAACAACAGATTAAATTGAAATGCATGAGTGTAAAGCACAACTGCTCAAAGTGCATTATTGCATCAAGGCACAATTACACTATGTGTCTCACACACTCTTTAGTATCTTGGACCCTTCAGTTTGTCTCCTGTCAGCAGGGCTAACCGCTGACCCTGCGTTTGGCCTGCCTGTCAACTTCCTGCTAAGGTTAAACACACCAGGCCAGCATCCTCTTTTTCACTGCATTAACTAACCAAGCAACCATGGCTACAGTAGATCACTGCACTTCTATCCTTTACAATTATTTTACAGTACTTTACAGTACCAAAATATTACAGTACTGTATGCTATAAAACAATTAATCACAAAACCAATTTTCAAACTCAAATAAGCAAGAAAAATAGTTTTCATGTTTTTAATTTGGTATTCTGTATTGTATTCACTGTCTTTTATAAGTGTAACAGCATTTTTACTAAAAAATACAGTAACACTTTATTTTACAATTTCCTTGTTACATATGTTACATGTACTTACCATAGTAATAACAGTAAATTATGCATAATTACATGCAACTAACCCTCAACCAAACACGAATCCTACCCTGACCCTATAGTAAGTACATACTGTTAATTAATATTACTCGGTACTTAAATGTATAATTACACTGTAACGATGACACCTTAAAATAAAGTGTAACCAAAAATACTTCTAATAATAAAATATTCCAATATGCTGATTTGGTGCTTAATTCTCTAGGATTCTTTGATCAATAAAAGAACAGCATTTATTTAAAAAATGTTGTAATTTTTTAAATGTATTTACTGTAACTTTTGATTAATTTAATGCATCATTGCTAAATAAAAGCATTCATTTCTTGATGTACTTAACATTAGTTTTACTTTTATTAACAGTTATTATTAATGTCAAATCAAGGAATAACAACTACAATAATGCATTAATAATACTATTTCTGGGGATTTTCATGGAAGTCTTCTTACGCTGTGAAATTGACATGCATATTCTATCACTGCCCTATCACACAGTGAAGCATTTATGCAGATTATTAAAAGCAGCTTTTGCGTCCTTATTTACGCACCCCGCAGGTATGTGCTCTGTCTGCACTGTAAATACATGTATGTTCTGATTAGTGCTGCCACATGTGAACAGTTAAGCAGGCCGACGTAATGCGGACCAGACGGTATGGATTCCTGTACAGTCTTAAATGGACACATGTTTAAAATGGATCCTTTTGAAGTTGCCAAACAATGTGCAATATCAGGAAACAAGCTGTGTGCATGGGGCTGGAATGTGGAGCGTGGGGGGAAACGGAGCGGAGAGGGGGACACACTTAGCAAGCCTGTGGGTAAAAGTAACACACAATGAAACATGAAAAAGACTCCAGTCCCCATTAAGCCAGAGATCACAAGACAACGGTGTGTGTGTGTGTGTGTGTGTATACAGTATAAATCACAGTGTACGCTATATCCTTGTATGTAACCGGTTTCAGACAAACATAACACTCTGGATGGATTTGGTCTTTCAATCTCACTGGCTTTATCTCATGTAGACAAACACTCACACACACAAACGGGATGGCCCTCATGGTGAGAGCAGGTCTATTTTTGTGCAGGTAGCAGAGCACTTGGTGTGCTTTAATCAGGAGTGCATTGTTAGCTATGGCCTGATGGGAGGCAGGAGGCCCATGGTTAGAAAAAGATGAAATAGAGGAACAGAGGAAGCCGACATGTCCTATATGCACTCCTTAATCATATTAAAGAAATAGTTCAATGAAATATTTAACTTCTTTCATATCATTCCAGATCCTTTTGATTTTCTTTCTTCCGTGAAACATAAAAATGTTAAATTCAAATAAATATTAAGGCATAAATTTAAGATTTATGTATTTGAATTGCATATACAATGTTCATCCATTTGGATTGCACAATTTTAGCACAAACAAATTAATAAACTTAATCTGATGCATATTTGTCAGTCATACATGTTTCAGTCTCTTACATTCTAACTAATTGGATATTGCTTGTTCCACAGCCAGCCATGCTAGCTGTTCATACTTTTTATCTGAATAAACGTATTTGCTCTCACAATGAATAATTTATGCTGATTCTAAACTATTTGAATAAATGCATTTTGAAAATATCATTATTTAAATAAAAACAAATAGGTGTAAATAGTTTGTGATGAACAGACTGAAATTTAAGTTGCTATTCAGTGCTTGACAGCTTCAGTCCCCATTCACTTATATGGAAAACAACAGCTTGGACATCCTGATTTAAATAACTCCATTTGTGTTCCACAGAAGAAAGTAAAGTCGGGTTCACACTGTACGATTGTGGCCATGATTTGGTCGCCTAAGACAAATTTTGTGAATCCTAAAAGATTCCTCGGATCCTAGGCCAAAATCTGAAGTCTTTGATCGCTAGTTTGACATGTTCACCGACATCCGATTACTGACAATTGACAAATTCTGGCAGTGTTAGAAGATTTGACGCAAAGTCCTGTAGTGTGGCTTCTCCTACAACAACCGTCAAATCAAAAACCAATAAAAGCGCCGAAACTGATGACGCAATTAGTGAGACAACCACAAACCACCACTTGCTCCACGTCTTCGTTTTTTCCAGTTTTCTTTTCAAGAGAAGCCATGGTCATAATTAACACTAGAGATTGTTTTGTTTGCTAGCGTCACGGATTGATGATGTAAAACTCTACGTTTTTAACACGTCTTGACTGCCGAACAGTCTGACATTAATGACAACTGACATCCCACAGTGTGACACAAGCCTGCCGCACTCGTGTTGAAAACTGAAGCCAAAACGTCTCGATCGCCCCCAGGTGGTTGGTCCCAGTATAGCTCATAAACCCCGCCCCCTCCATGTATTCTAATGGACGCGAGACAAACTAAACAATCAAATTACAATTCAAATAATTTTTTCCTAAAGATGGCTTCTGTCATTTTAGGCAGTTTTTATCACTATGATTTAATTTCAAGCGTTCGTTTTTTAAAAAGTTTGGTTTTAGTTAGTTATTTGATGCTATAAAAACGGGGGGTGTGACGTCATGATTGACAGCTTCTCTGAGTGAAATTGTCACTGAGGCACTAACAGACTTTTTTCAGGATTTTCAGGAGGAGATTGGAGCTTTAGCTTTAATTTCTACATTTCCTTATTTGTTTATTTCACACCAACATAATGAATTGTTCTGCATCTGCGAGAGTGTTGGCGGGTTTTTGATATCGCGGCTCTACTTCCTGCTCTCTACTGCGCAGACTCCGGTCCCGAGGTCACTACTGCGCAGACTCGGTCCCAAATCTGCGCAAGATGTCGCCGCCATATTCAGACCTTGGCGGCTTCACTTTTCTTCAGTGGAAGGTAGTGAAGACGCGTCGTCCATATTTTTTTACGGTCTATGGTGTGACATGGCTTACAGCGGGGATCATGTTCGTACAGTCCGACAAGCAACATTCGTAAAGGACTATTATAAATCATACAGTGTGTACCTGGCTTAAGTCAGAAATGACATGAGGGTAGGTAAATGAGGGAAAAAAAGGTCATTTTTGGGTTAACTTTTCCCTTAAATATGATCTAACCATTGTTGGTATATATAAGAAAACAACAAAAAAATTTGATGTCATAAATATATCAAAATATGATATGCAAAATGTTAAGTTCACTGGATATTTGATTTGTTGGTTCAATGGTATTAACTCTTTCCACTGACGCCATTGACAGAATTTTCCATTATTTATGAGACAACACTTCCCCCCATCGACGGAATTTTCTACGAAATGTTATACGGTAGGGGGCGCTATTATGCAACTTCTGAAAGAGTACTGAATCTCTGGATCAAAACACATGCAAAAAAGCAGCAGAAACATGCGATAAAAGCATTGCTTTTAAACGTTGTAGTCATTGAAAAAAAATGTGATTTTCTCAGCTTTTTGTTCAAAATGTGGGTGTTTAATAAAAAAAAAACAACATTTAAGTGTTGATAAAAAAAATGCATGAAGCTATAATAAAAAATAAAATAAAAAAAATCTTACTCTGTTCTTTCTTTTGATATATTTCATGTTCAGATATTCATACAACAATATTCTGGGGGCCATGAAAGTTTTGTGAAAATGATCAAAAATGCTGACGGTGACGGTGGCACCTTTTTTTAAACACTGGCGGAGAAAGAGTAAATGTATGTGAATTTTAGTCTTGCAGCAAAATTATTGACACTTGGTGACAGAGGCATGATTAATTGGTTTGTGTTAAAATGTCACTTGTTGACTTTATTTAAATGTATCTGTGGCTCTTTTTTTGTGGCATTTGAACAGTTTAAATGCACACATATTATTAAAAAGACAACAGCACATCTTTTGAAGGCTACACCCTTTACACATCAAAATAAATAAAAACACGTCATACATAACAAAATCAAGCCCCAGAAAGCAGCCACAAATTCTCGTCCATTAACATTCTGCACAGTGTTAATGCCAACTTTTAGAAACATATATCTTTTTCATTAACGTGCATATGACAGATCTTGTGAGGACTGTTTCTCCTTCTTCGTCCTGCAGGCGTGGGCACTTGTCTGCCAAGAGTGTTCTTTAATTTAGTGAGTCTGAACTGTCAAGAGGCATTGTGGGATACAGAGCTGAATCTGGGTGCTTGTTGACAGCCCTGTCCTGTTTTCTTTTATCAAGATAAAAAGCTGTACTCTGTCCAGAACAAGTATTGAAAATTATAAGTATCCTTGAAAATCACATATGTTATTAATGGTCTTGTTTTGAGCTACTGTACCTTTAAGACTTCTGTTTATCAAAGACTGTCTTGATTGGCTAACCTCTTTGCATGAAAACCCTACTAGCAGTTCATCACTTTTGGTTGTGATGTCATAATCTGTAGGTTGTCATAAACATTATCTCAACCAGTGAAGTAAGTTTGGGGCAGGGCTATAATCAACCAGTGACAGATGGGTGGAAACATGTTTGGAAACAATCATTATTTTTGCAGTTCTGTTTGGTGACGGAAATAAACAATACGCGGACAACACACTTTTAAATGTGCCAACAAACTAAAAACGTACTAATCAAATTTGAAATATATCTTATATGATGGTCTTTATCTGTCCATGAGTTCTGCTCATTTGGCTGATCTCTCCATTTACACACATTCACACACTGAAAGCGGGTTGTTACCATGGTATAGGATTGCAAAGGGGCTGAAAATTTCCAGAAAATTTCCAAAAAATCCTGGAAAGTTTTCAAAAATTCTGTAAAGTTTCTGGAAACTTTGCAACCCTACCTTGGTATGGATCGATCAGGTTTGTTGAACTATCCAGTTTGGAAAAGGTTTCCTGCTTTTTCCCACTTTACTATACAATCTAATTAATATATAATAAACATCCACATCATACTTTCCAAAATTCAATTTTAAACATTTTTTAGTATTTTTCCCCAGTGTTCCAATTCAGCTTTTTGTGCTAAAAACTGTGGAAATTATTTTTTTCCAGGCTTTTGTTTCCATTCTGAGCCTTTAAGACTACCATGTTAACACATATTATTGCATATGAAATATTGAAAAAACAACCTTAAAATCTTGCAAAGTAACATTCTGACAAAAATCACAGAAGAATCCGCAGCGAAATTTCCTGCTCAAACCATTACAATCAGACTTCAACCATTGCGATATTATTAAAAATAAACTTCTGCCAATATCTTCAAACATTGGAATCCTTAATACCGATATTGTGCGCGAACACAGGCGATCGACACATGCGCAACATAAAAGTTTCATCCTTGTCCATTGTTTCCGTTATTTCTCTACAGAATTTAAATTATTCTCTCGATAAAAATTTCTTTAAACTAGAGTTGCGTGTATGTCTTAACCCATTTACACAAGCACTTGAGTCAATGCATGTCTTGGTTTCTTTTCAGACTGTGAAACAACTGGCCAGCTCAGTGTTGCCCCCTTGTGGACAAACTAATTAGCACAAAAAAATCAACAAAGCGCATTTACCTCATGTGCATTGTACGCGTACCCTGGCGTTTACGTAAAAATTGAAGTATACTTTGGGATTAAGCGTTAGTTCTTCTGGTGTTTAGGAATACCCAATAGGCATCACTGACATGTAAATGGGTACAGTCATTTACATTTGTGACCCATGCTGGCAAAATGAGTCGGAATGCGATTTTTTATCTCACAATTGTGAGTTTACATCTCGCAATTCTGACTTTTTTTCTCAGAATTGCGAGATATAAACACGCAATTGCGAGTTATAAAATCAGAATAAAGTCAGAATTGCATGAAATAAACTCGCAATTGCGCTTATATATCACGCAATTCTGACTTTATAAATCGCAATTGCGACTTTATATCACGCAATTCTGACTTTATAAATCGCAATTGCGACTTTATATCACGCAATTCTGACTTTATAAATCGCAATTGCGACTTTTTTGCGAGAAAAAAAGTCAATTGTGAGACAAAAAGTCGCAATTACCTTTTTTATTTTTTTTATTCTGTGGCGGAAACAACCTTCCATAGAGTACCTTTTCCTTGTCCATGAAAATTGCTGTTTTTCTCTGCTCGCTTTTCAACAACTGGCGCTTTCCCTCAACACAAGTTTGATACCATTTTAAAGTGCAGCATTCCAACTTTGTGAATATTCATAGTGAATTTTCGACGGCATGAGTCTGAACCAATTAAATGTAATTTTTAAACTCATGCTGATGTAAACAAAATGATCTTACTCATGCTGACTGACACATTCAAAGTGTGCACACAAAGACGCCTCTCACAGCACGCGATCCCCATATACACATAAACACAGAATTACAGTATTTCAAAATGTATGTCTTGGCGAGAACGCAAACATTCTGTTATCCCTTAAGTGAACAGTTGGTTAACTGCTGGGAGAAAACACCTGATGTGTAACATTATATTAGATCCGTGCGGTACAGTTTCATTAATGTTATTCAAACAATTGTGGTATCATGGGGAAAAAGTAGAATATTTTTCCAATAGATATTTGGTTTTGACTTGATGTGTGTACCAAATTTGGTGTTATTACCAGGGATTTTAAGGTATGGTTGCTAGGTGATTTTGTTTTGGAACCTTCAGAAAACTCGATTTTTCTCTAAATTGACTTTGCTGACTCAGCTCAGTCATTTTTGCCTGATTCCAATAAAATACACATACATCATTTTCAAGGTTTTTAATAGAGAATGTGAAAATAACTAATTTTTGAAACTTTGCTCATTGTGACTCATTTTACCAGCACGTTTCACATTTAATCATTTAGCAGATGCTTTTATCCAAAGCGACTTACAAATGAGGACAGCAATAGAAGCAATCAAACTAACAACAGGGCAACAATATGCAAGTGCTGTGACTAGTCCCAGTTAGTCTAGCACTAGTAAGTGTTAGTATTAATGGGTCAAGTGTTGACGAAAAAGATGCGTCTTCAGCAGTCATGTTAATTTCCGACATCAGAACGCCAAGGATTTTGAAACCTTTCGAAGGCCTATAACTGGCTTTAAGTCATCTATCCAGATCCGCTCCTTCTCCTCCCTTCCTGCTCTCGTTCCTCTCCACCTAGCTTAGTAAAGTGCATTTTAGCACATGGGATCGATGCTCAGATCTGTAGTTAACCGTGCACTGTAATGCAAATGCAGAGCCGCATTGATCGACAGGATCACGCCCGCACCGCTGCCGCTGTCCCCGCAAGGGCACTCCCTCGCAATCCGATAAACGTCCCGGCTACAACGACTGCTGTGTGCACTGGGTTTTCAAAGTGCCGCTTCAGCACTACGGCCAGCTGCATGAACGTGGCTGCGGGAGAGAGAGATGTCAGTACAGGGAGGTGAGGAGACGCAGATGAAGGAGGTTGAGTGGGCGAGAGGTGTAAACCGGAGAGGAATATAAAGTAAGTTTGAAGTAATTACAGCTAAGATGGCAAAGTCTAATTTCATAGCAATTAGCGGAATTATTTATCAGCGCAATCTTCACAGTGGATCGCTAAAAAGAAGAAGCGGCCATCTCTTAAAACACAGTGTTTAGAATGGCATCAATCAACGACAGATTTTATCACAACGCTGAAAAACAGGGCAGATCTTCTGCGCCTCAAAAGCTTCAGATCTTAAGACGTCAACTTAACACGCTGAGCATAACTAGATAAGAGTGAGAGGAACTTGACGTTTTAGCTTCAAATACACACAAGGCTGGCATGAGAGATGTTCGGCCGAGTTCACATATCCAGTCGAGCCAATGTAGCATTTACGCTGTCAATTCGGTTTAGAGCTGCTGTTGAGAGAGCAGATGTGCGAAAGAATGAGGGGGCGTACACACAGGACAAAAACAGTGAGACAGAGCGCAACATAATGAAACAGACTTAAGCATGTTGTCTTTAAAATGCTGCACTTATGATGCTGAGTGATACGCTGAAAAACAACAAGGCACGATGAAGCGGTAAAGACATCATGATGTCTAAAGTGTTTAAGATAGACCAACAGCTTAAAAATGTGTTGACAGCCCTCAACTTTGTCATTGACATGAAAACCAGCATTTCGCTTTACTATACGCTGAGTGTTATTTAGGGCTGCAACAACTAGTCGATAAAATCGATAATAATCGATAATGAAAATCATCGATAACGATTCTCATTATCGATTAGTCGGGTCTGCCCTCTGTGCAAGATAAGCTTCCACCAGTCGCGCCAAATTACAGCACTGAATAACGCATTTTTATGGACAAAATGTGCATCTAGAAATAGTGGAGTGGAAACAGAGTGAGCTGATGCGGGAAAGGTACATGATCCAAGTGCCCAAAACATGAGAATTGTTTATTTTAAGCTTCAAGCGAATGCATTAGCGTTTAACATACCCTGTCATGCACTTTGACAGATGTGTACGTGGGTCTGCGTCCTCAGCGCAAAACGTTCATTTTACAGGTTATATTCACTGATCTATATAGAGAACAGTAGTTATATCCTCATCTGTAAATGTTACTAATTCACGCGAGTATTTCCATTTTGCATGAAAGCGCGTCCTGACACTAGTCTGCATTAAGCTTCAAACTTCACTGAACGAGCGCCGGTGCGGTTTCTGTAAAACAGACAGAACGCAGTCGAGAGGGAGACCAATAATATTCAGCGCAAAAACATTCATTTAGCTGAAATATCTGCTGTTGGACGCGAAATTTAGTTTTTAAAAGTCAACATGTAATTCAAGTATTTTATGAGAGTAGTAACTGTAAAGAGATAACAGCGTGTAATTTGAATTTAAATGTAAGACGTTTCTACAGGATAAAGAAATGACAGTAAGAGGTACTGTGTCCATAGAGAGTGTGTGTGTGTTCCTGCAGAACATTCCTCTAAACTGCTAACACTGATTTGTGTTTTTGTTTTGTTTAATGTAGGGATTTAAACTCCTTTTGCTTTGTAACTTAGTAACATAATGTATAGCACAAACATACCCTTACAAAAATTAACCATGGTTCAATTAGATAGTAAAACCATGTTTTTATTATAATAAAACCATGTTTTTGCCATATTGATTACCATTTGTATAACCATACAAATACCATATAGTTAAACTATGGATTTGAAGCAAACCCATGGTTAATTTGTGGTTACCATGGAATAACTACAATAAACCTGTTATTTATTTATTATTATTATTTTTGTTTGTTTTATTCGATGTAAAACCATGATTAATTTATGTAATGGTAGATATATTCACTATGTATGTGTTCATAGCACTCAGCTGACACGTTTGTTTGAAGGACAGCATTGGGCAGGATGTAGAATAGTGTGTTTTGTCAATAAAATAAAAAAAAATGGGCTTTTTATCCGATTAATCGAAAAAATAATCGGCCAACTAATCGATTATCAAAATAATCATTAGTTGCAGCCCTAGTGTTATTTTAGTATCATTAAAATACTAACAGTGTGAATTAGTTTTCGTTTTAGTTAAAGGGTTAGTTCACCCAAAAATGAAAATTCTGTCATTAATTACTCACCCTCATGTCGTTCCAATTCCGTAAGACCTTCGTTCATCTTCGGAACACAAATTAAGATATTTTTTATGAAATCTGAGCGCTTTCTGTCCCTCCATTGACAGCTACGCAACTACCAGTTTTAAGGCCCAGAAAGGTAGTAAAGTCATCATTAAAGTAATCCTGAATTTTATGAAGCGACGAGTGCCTTGTTTGCCCAAAAGAAAAAAAAAAAACATAATTTACCACTTTATTTACAAAATATTAATCTCCAACGCTTGTTCACTCAACAACTTCTGCTCTCGTGTCAACACAACACGCATGCATTGTCTTGCTCTCGTGAACGCGCGTTGATTAATATTTTGGAAATAAATTGGTAAATTATGTTTCTTTGCACGAACAAAGCACTCACGTTGCTTCATAAAATTGAGGTTAAACCACTAGAGTCGCATGGATTACTTTTATGATGATTTTACTACCTTTCTGGTGCTTGAAAGCGTCAGTTGAGTAGCTGTCAATGGAGGGACAGAAAGCTCTCAGATTTCATCAAAAAGATCTTCATTTGTGTTCAGAAGATGAACGATCAAGTCTTACGGGTTTGGAACGACATGAGGGTGAGTAATTAATGACAATTTCCATTTTTGGGTGAACTAACCCTTTAAAGTTTTAGTAAAGTTTTTTTTTTATATATTTTTTAATAATGTCTGTATCTTTTTTTTTTTTTTAAATTGCAATATTCAATTCAGGTGCAACTGTAACTTCTGCTAAAATTAACTTATGCTGCTTCATTCCTCTGTAAAAAGTTCTGTTCAAATGTACCTTTTCAACTAAAATAATTTAATTTAATTTACTTAACTTATTTATTTTTAATTAAGTCCCCAGTTGTAAAAACCCCAGAAAAACCTTGGATCATGCGTTCATGAGCTTGAGCCTTTTAAATGCCCTTTATGTATTTACATTACTTTATTACAAGACTTTTTGGAACACTTGATTACTTATTTCATTTTGTGGTCAAATATTTTTGCATAATGGCCACTGAACTGTACATCTGACTGCTGTCCCTGGCAGCCAGTCTTCTACACTGTCCCAGAGCTTTTTCCTCTCACTTAATCAAATAATTTCAGCTCAAATCAATATTTCATGTCAATTTATTTGGTAAGTCGATGTAAAATAAGTGAGATAGTGTACAGTCATTATTGCAAACATGACCTGCTGACTGTACATTACGCCTTACATAATTTACAGATACTACTGAAAATGATATATATAATTATACATTTATAATATAATTAAAATACAATTATGAAAATTATAATATAACTGAAATTTAATTAATTTCAACTGAAATTTATTAGAAGTTCAATATAAGTTTATCTTAATTTTTCAAAAGAAGGTGGGGTCATAATTGTTCAGTGAATTTAAGCAGGTGAAATTCAGTAATTTTAGAAAATTTAATTTAGAAATTCATAGAAGATTTCCCTACGCAGATTTCATAACAAATTGAGAGGTCACACAGCAAAAACAAGTAAAATATTTTTTAGAGAGTGTTTTATTTTTATCGTTTGTAACAATTTTTAAGATTTAATTAATTCTTAGCTTTACATCAATTTACCAACCCCCTGCAGTTCCTACTCAAACCCCAGTTTAATGCACTTCACATTGATAAAGAGTGGAATAAGTTTTCTTTCTCTTTGCATTTCTATATCAATATGTTACAAGATTATTCTATTCAAATCATTGCGATGAATGAGTTGGATCAAAAATAATCTAAAAGTAATCAGATTATATTACCTAAAATGTGTAACGTAATAAATTACGTTACTAACTATAATTTTCATCATGTAATTTGTATTCAGAAATGGATGTGAAATGTGAAAAAGCAAAACATTTTACTACCAGCCTGACAAAAACTCTTGTAAAAACCGCAAACAGCGGCAAGTTTTTGTCTCATAAGTGATGACACGTGAGGCCCCGTTTTGTCACTTCCTCTAACCCCAGAATTCTTTAATGCATTTAAACATATTTGGTCCAATTCAAAACTATCAATCATTGAGGAAGGGCATAAATTGAAAGCAGAGCAAGAGTCTTACACGCACCAGAGTGGTTCCACATGTGGCCAAGCTCTGCATCAAGACTGCCCTAAAAAACCTCAGGCTGTTCCTAATTCACCCCCGCTGGTTACTCGCCAGTTAGCAGTGGGATATCCCAGCCTGATCAAGCAATATTATATCAGTGTCGATTTTAAACTTGACCGTAAAGCTTTATCATTAAGGTTCTCTATCATTGCTGTCCTGGAGGATGAAGCTGAGAATATAACCTGTTCTTTAACTTTACAGTAGAGTTATACAAGCGCTTCCATGCAAACAGCACCGTTAAACTTCGGATCAGAGCTCTATGGCCAGTAAAAAAGGCAGCACACATAGTAAAAGCCTTACTAGAGACCAAGTTCAAATGGCTGAGAATGGACTCAAACACATTGTAAAATTACATACACAATGATATTGCGTCATAAACAAAACAAAAAAAATTCACAAAAATCTAAGAGATGTTTAATCTCACAATCTCAATTTCACTTTATTTCGGTTTATGATACAATATCACACTGAAACGTGAAATACTGCATGTAATTCGTACAATTAAAAAACCTATACACATACACACACACACACTATATATAACCCTGAGATGGGTGAACGTATTGCCACAGCGTCATCTTTGCCCTCACGTTCCTGTCCTCTACCTCGGCTCAATTCAATTACCATTCCCCACACAAACGAGCACACGTTTTCTTCTTTTCATTCTTTCATCCCTCTTTTCTTTTTTAGCATAGACAGGGCTTATGCAAATGAGCTCTTCCCTGCCACTGAGGGTTGCCAAGCCATGTGCCCCAGTGTAATGTCATCCCACTTAAAGACTATGTAAACAGCATTATCGGCACGTTTGCACGACGCTCGCCGCAAGGTCATGGTGGGCAGGCAGTGGTGCGGGGGGGGCAGAAAGAGACGATGGGGGGGCATGCAGAGAGGGACGAGTGTAGTGCATGTTCTGTATCTGAAGACGGATGTTGAGAGTGTGTTCAAGGTGTGTGCTAGACGGCCTCCTGCGACTGAAAAAAAACACTTAAGATACATAATGCAGTAATGACAAGCACAAACGAACAAAGAAAAATAAAATAAGGTCTCACTTTATATTAGGTATCTTTAACTACTACCAGTATGTACTTATGTCAAAATGTACTCACAAATGTACTTATTGTGTTCATGTTGTATTACAAAACACACTTTTTTTGCTATTTAGATGGGTTACGGGTAAGGTTAGGGACAGGTTTGGTGGTCTGGTTAGAATTAAGGGTGGGTTAAAGGGCAAGTCAAAGGTATAGAAATTCATTACAGATGTAACTGCATGCAAGTATTTTTTTTTAAATAAAAGTAAAAAAGTAAAAACATGTATGTACACAAGTGCATTGTATCAGATGAGTTAAGTTATACTGCATAGTAGTTAAAGACACTTAATAAAAATTGGGTCATAAAAATAAATAAATAAATAAATAAATAAGCGCGTTTAACTACATAGCAGTTAAAGACAATTTGAAAAGTGGGTCTAAAATAAAATAAAATAAAATAAAATAAAATAAAATAAATATTTCTCAGAGACAGAAACTAAATTCAATAGAGATAAAATAAAAAAAAATTTTAATTCTCCTAATTTAGAGACGACCTGGGGTCGGTTGAATAAGAATGAATATTCTTAGACTAGCCTTACAAGTTAGTAGTCTTATTTTTTTTTCCTTCAAGACGGATCATAACTTTTTAAAATCAGTTACACAAAAAGGTAGATTGGTCTAATTGGATCCATTTTATTTCTCTCAAGTAGAAACAACTGAGCCAGCTGATGAAACAGAACCAAAAACAAGACTCATGAGCTATGAAAGAGCAATAACTCCCGAGCAATAAAACGTTCCTTTGGGTATCGGCCTGTCGTCCGATTCAATTGTATTTCTCTTTTACCCACTTCAATTCACAACATATCGCTAATACCACTTCCATCCTTCTTTCTTCCCCTCCAAAAAAAAAGGGAAAATGCCTCCCCGTTTCATCCGTGTCCAGGAGCACTTGTGTGACACAATGAAAGTATTTGAGACCCTGGAGGCCCCTACCTCGGCCCCTGACTGCCTGAATGGCTGTTGTGCTCATTAGCTGCCATGGTGACACCCAGGCCGGCGAATAGCATTTGAGCTGCGGACTGGCACAAAAGCACCTCCAATTAAATGTCAATAATTTAACAAATCCTTTGAACTCCTCGCAGCTCCATGTTTACAGGGGCTTACAAGAACACTGGAGCGCCATTGTCTCATTATCTGCACAAGCCACAGGAGAGATAGAGGGAGGGAAAGAGAGATAGATAGAAGGAAAAATGTTAAGAGGGGTGGTTGAAAGGACACACGGGGAGAGGGATGGAGGACAGCACTCTCCCATGTTTGGGCTGGGGATATCTGGGAAATGAAGTCTATTCATGTTCTCTCCCTACAATGCGATATCTTGTTGACTCCGTTAACTTCCTTGAGCCTGTGAAGAATCAAACCGTAGCGGTGTGAGGCTGTTAATGAAATCCACAGCTTCGGTCCTGCAGGAGAGAACGAGGCTCTCGACGTGGCTTCTTTCGCAAGTTTTAGCTTGTGAAATTTCATTATAAATAGTACTTGACATCTGCCATAAATAGAAAATCAATTAACATTCATACACCTTTGTTCTAAATTACAGTGACAGCCGCCGAGCATATGAGAGACGTTTCTGAGGTGTCTTTTCAAGTCAACGACCTGGTAATTTGACATGTTCTGCACTGGCACCCTTTCAGGTATTATTTCGTCAAATAGGACTATAGTAACAACAATATCTACTTTGGAATTAAATTTGAAGTGTGCCGTTTCTGCGCCACTAGCATCACCAAACGAATTGTAAAATGAATGAATCTTTTCAAACTCACTCTGACTTCCATAGTTCGGCCAAACAGATACTTCCGCCTTATATGTCTCTCCATGCAAAACTAAAAGTATTTTAACAATTTTTAAGAACAAAAATCACATACTTCTCCTTTAAAATTGTGGGTAACTAACTGAACTTTTTCTTCTGATCTTGTGCTCTGCTGATGACCTTACAATAAGCATGTGGTTCGATTCACTTTGAAACTCAGCATGTCAAAAACACAAAGATGGTTTTCACTCCAAACACTTCCAAAGGAATGGGACAAATGGATTAGGAAAACAACACCCCTCCTTTTCCTCCATGCCTCCCATCCCTCTGCTAACCCTCGTCCCGCTAGCAAGAAAACTCCAAGAAATCAAAAGCCTTGAGATTTCCTGACTCCCTTTCGTGGCCAAACTTTTACATCTCTGTTTACTGGGATTTTTTCCTTATTACAAAATGATTTCGGTCTGCAAACATGCATGGATTACTCAGCAAGCACGACCCGAGGTCATCCCTGAACACGAGGCCAAGGAGGAAAAGAAAAACAACGATGCGATATGAAAAGAAAATAGAGATGATTGTTGTCCAACTGTGTTGTGCTTTTGTTTAAAGCAATTAAGGCTGTAGGCTTTTTGTATTGCATTTATTAAAAAAATATTTAAAAAAATATTAAGAAAAGAACAACCTGAACATGTAGGAACAGAGCCGAAGAAAAGAAAGCGAAAAAAGATGCAGTGGCTGCACAATCTAAACACTGACCGGCCCATGTTTTTCTAGCAAAGCCTACTTTCAGAGAGATTTGAATTTAATTGATTCCTTTTTACACAAATACATTGTTGGAATGCCAGTAATGAAAAGGGCCACAGAGGGGTCAGCGGGACACAGCGGTACGCAGAAGAAAGAGACCAGACAGAACAGGACAGGACAGACGGACAAGCAGGCAGGGAATGTTGATATAGATCAACTGTACACCTGCTACATCTATGCCCGAGACTGCATCTCTCTTGTTATTTTGTTTTTTTTTATATATATTAAAAATATACATTGTGTTAGGGCTTTAAAATTTAGTTTCATGAGATTAATTATATTAAAAAAGAAAAAAAATTATGCAATTATTGTCTTTGAATTATCTACATTTGGGGGTTATGGCGAGCAGGGTGGGGCCGAGAGCCGTGGGAACAGAGTAAGGCCGGTGGAGCGATTGCTAATGAGCGTCACCTGCATGCCACTCCGGCTTTGAGTCTCATGGAGGAGATCCGGGAGGATAAAAGGAGTGACTACAGTGTTGTGTTTGTTTGTTTTATGATTAAAATATTGTGTAAAACGTTCACCGGTTCCCGCCGCCTTCTTCCTTTATCAACGAACCTTACTACATTGGTGCCGAAGCCCGGGAGGAAGGAGGAACGTGCTTGTCAAAGAGCCCTAGCCGCTGTGGGTAATCCGCGGTGCCATCTAACTGAGCAGAGTCTGCCGACAATAGGGCCAGATTTACTAATAGCTTGCGCCAGCGCAAACCCTCTTTTGGCGTTAAAAAACTACTGTCAGGATTTAATAAAGACACACAGGGAAAAATGAGTGCTGAAAAGGCATAGACAGAGTTATTTTTGCGGCCAGAACCAGACCAAGATTTTCAAGTCTCTCCTCATTCTTCTGTCTCCTTTTATCTCGCCTCGTCTGTACTTATCCCCAGGTGCTGCAGCCGTCGTTACTAGCCCCCCCGGAGGTGGGGGGATGAGTAGAGCGCAGTCTTGGGTGCCCCCCGGCCTGTGAGGGGCGATGGGGGTGTGGCAAGCAGAGTGGGGCCGAGAGCCATGAGAACGGAGCGAGAACGGTGGCGCAATTGCTAATACTAATTGCTAATTGCTAACTGCGCACCACACCGGTCTTGAGTCTCAAGGAAGGAGATCCGGGAGGATAAAAATGCAAGACGAGAGAGGACCAGGCCTGGACTTTACATTGTGTTTTGTTCATGTTTGTGCGGCAGTTGTCCGTGAGTGGCTGCCGCTTTTCTTTCGTTTTGTGTTTGTTTATTTTATAATTGAAGTACAGTGGGGAGAACAAGTATTTGATACACTGACGATTTTGCAGGTTTGCCCACTTACAAAGCATGTAGAAGTCTGTAATTTTTATCATAGGTACTCTTCAACTGTGAATGACGGAATCTAAAACAAAAATCCAGAAAATCACATTGTATGATTTTTAAGTAATTAATTTGCATTTTATTGCATGACATAAGTATTTGATACAGCAGAAAAGCAGAACTTAATATTTGGTACAGAAATCTTTGTTTGCAATTACAGAGATCATACGTTTCCTGTAGTTCTTGACCAGGTTTGCACACACTGCAGCAGGGATTTTGGCCCACTCCTCCATACAGACCTTCTCCAAATCCTTCAGGTTTCGGGGCTGTCGCTGGGCAATACGGACTTTCAGCTCCCTCCAAAGATTTTCTATTGGGTTCAGGTCTGGAGACTGGCTAGGCCACTCCAGGACCTTGAGATGCTTCTTACGGAGCCACTCCTTAATTGCCCTGGCTGTGTGTTTTGGGTCGTTGTCATGCTGGAAGACCCAGCCACGACCCATCTTCAATGCTCTTACTGAGGGAAGGAGGTTGTTGGCCAAGATCTCACGATACATGGCCCCATCCATCCTCCCCTCAATACGGTGCAGTCGTCCTGTCCCCTTTGCAGAAAAGCATCCCCAAAGAATGATGTTTCCACCTCCATGCTTCACGGTTGGGATGGTGTTCTTGGGGTTGTACTCATCCTTCTTCTTCCTCCAAACACGGCGAGTGGAGTTTAGACCAAAAAGCTCTATTTTTGTCTCCTCAGACCACATGACCTTCTCCCATTCCTCCTCTGGATCATCCAGATGGTCATTGGCAAACTTCAGACGGGCCTGGACATGCGCTGGCTTGAGCAGGGGGACCTTGCGTGCGCTGCAGGATTTTAATCCATGACGGCGTAGTGTGTTACTAATGGTTTTCTTTGAGACTGTGGTCCCAGCTCTCTTCAGGTCATTGACCAGGTCCTGCCGTGTAGTTCTGGGCTGATCCCTCACCTTCCTCATGATCATTGATGCCCCACGAGGTGAGATCTTGCATGGTGCCCCAGACCGAGGGAGATTGACCGTCATCTTGAACTTCTTCCATTTTCTAATAATTGCGCCAACAGTTGTTGCCTTCTCACCAAGCTGCTTGCCTATTGTCCTGTAGCCCATCCCAGCCTTGTGCAGATCTACAGGGCTTCTTAAAGAAAAACTAACAGGTCTGTGAGAGCCGGAATTCTTACTGGTTGGTAGGTGATCAAATACTTATGTCATGCAATAAAATGCAAATTAATTATTTAAAAATCATACAATGTGATTTTCTGGATTTTTGTTTTAAATTCCGTCTCTCACAGTTGAAGTGTACCTATGATAAAAATTACAGACCTCTACATGCTTTGTAAGTAGAAAAAACCTGCAAAATCGGCAGTGTATCAAATACTTGTCCTCCCCACTGTATGTTGATCGTTTACTGCAACAAACCTTGCTACAGGGGTTTTTCAGCAAATATTGATACATGCAATTAATTGAGATTAATTAATCGGCATATCTTATAATTTAACACAATTTGGTAACACTTTACAATAAGGTTCCATTAGTTAACATTAGTTAATTCATTAGTTAGCATGAAGCTACAATGAAAAATACTTCTAAAGCATTTAATAATTTAACAAAGCATGTCATAATTAATAACAATATTGGCAGGTCTATGAAAATAGTGACAACAACAGAGCTGATTTTGTCATTATGCACCTGATTTTTTTTTTTAATTAAAAGCAAGACTGTTGCCTCATAGGCATTTTCCAATGCTCCAAGTAGCTTGAAAACATCCACCTGTGTGCCTCGTATCAATGACAATTGCCCTGTCCTCTGGGGCACGTCACTGTTTTGTATGTGTCCCACCCTATTATAGCTCAAGGACATCAGCACGGCCCCTCTGTAACTTAACACCTATGTAAAATAATACTACATGTATTATTCATACTAACATGATGGAGCAGTTGAAAACAGCCCAGAAGACAGGCACCTATGAAAATGATGACCAAACACAGAAAGAGTCGTGAATTATTGAGGCGGCCATCAGCTGCGTTTTAGCAGCGCAAAGGGATGCTGAATAAGGCACTGACTGGAAACTCACAATGCCTTGCGATGTTCTTAAAAGGTTAGGAGCAAACTGTGGGGTATATGCTTTATCAGTGTCGGGAAAGCTACTTTGAATTTTTTTGCTATGCCACAGGCTACTCATAAAGTTAAACAACAGCACAATTATCTTTTTGGAAAAGTAGTTAGCTACACATAAAAGTTACTGCAGTGAATGTAAGAATGATAGATCCTTAATTACATAACCAGTAAATGATTAATTATACTGTATTAGATTCATGCTAAATACAGATAACACAACTAAAATGTTTATTTATATATAATTAAAAGGAAAACAGTAATAAACACCAGCAAAATAAATAAATAATTTTTGTCAAATTTTGAGTGATCTGAGTGATGACTTGAATCGTTGAATCTTTATTTTTCTATATTATTTTGTGGAAACAATTCATTGAGATGAGCAATCTGAACAAGTCTTCAACCTCTTCAAACTCAGCGATGGGCAGTATTTTAGATACATGCATTTAAAATATGCATACTATTTTGTATTTTAAAGCCTTTCAAATGTAATCAAATGTGATTTGTATTTAAATACATTGAAGTTTAGTATTTTTGTATTTTCAAAATACATAAAATACCAGTCAAGCTCTTTATTGGGCTGCTGATTTCCTTTATCAAAGTTCATTCACTCCATCCCCAACTTTCATGAACGTGAGCTGCAGCTATACGACTCCATCTAGCATTGGGTGAGCGAATTTACTGCATTAATAAGGAATAAGATAATTAGATAAGGTGAGGGTGTCATGGTCGATTCTAACTTGTTGATTAAGGTTAAATCAGAACATCATTCATATTTGCCTTCAGTTAACATGAAGAAATAAAAAGAGCACTGGCCAGGGGAAAAATAGCGTTAGCCAGTCAGTCTTGATAGTCAATCAGTTACTGGTTTTATCAACTAGCTAGTCAAATATGTTTAAGCATTATTGTTTGCTAGGAATATGTGATTTAATAATATATATTGTGGTGATAATATAAAGTGTGAATCGATTTAACTTTTTCTATATTGTTTATATATCACGGTATGCAAATATATCAGTGCAGCTTTTAGTGGACAGGAGTTATTGACACATTAGAGTGATAAAGGAACATGGATGAATGAGTAATAAAGAGCGCGACGTGCTTGATGTTAAAAAGAGTTATTAAAAGTGCAATATGCTGCAAAAAATAATTCAGTAATTGCACACTGATTCGCACACTAAACAATCAAATACACACAAAAATGTCAAAATCTGAGTACTCTCGTAAACAGTTGGACTTGAGTAAAAGAAAACAATTGGGAGAATCTGATGTGTATCAATAAATTGGGTCAGTGATTAGCTCTTAAAGTGACAGCAGCCTAATATACTGCTGCTGTCTGTGTCATTAATATTAAATCAAACAACAAAAAGACAAAGATAAAATTATTTACTGCTCTTGACTGAATCACTTTTGTAGCTTTATTAAGTATCAGTGTGTGTTTGTGTATCAGTGACTGTTTACTTGTTTTCAATAATTGCTTGAGAACTTTTTACTTAAATAGTTAATAAATAAATAGCCTAGTATTAGTTGTTGCTGTGGTATCAGAACTGGTATCTAAAATTTTGGCATCGTAACAACCTTATTTCCAGAAGAAAAAAAAAGACTATACCATGATATATATTGTTATACTGTGAAAATTACTCATATCGTGATATGCGATTTGTGTCATATCGCCCATCCCTACTCTTTGCTAGATAGCAGGAAAAGTTCCCACTGTTTTACATGTGATTTATTTAGTAGTGTTCACCACAATAGGCTGCAGTATAACCTGGACAGAAACACAGTAAGTATATACATGGTGGACAGATGACACCTTAAAGAGATAGTTCACCCAAAAATGAAAATTAGCCCATGATTTACTCACCCTCAAGCCATAGGTGTATATGACATTCTTATTTCAGACGAATACAATCGGAGTTATATTAAAAAATGTCCTGGCTCTTCCAAGCATTATAATGGCAGTGCCCAAAATTTGAAGCCCAAAGAAGCGCATTCATTCATTATCCTGAAGCGAATCGATGGGTTTTTGTAAGAAAAATATCCATATTTAACACGTTATAAAGTAAAATATCTAGCTTCCGCCAGACCACCTTCGGTATTCAACTTACGGAAAAAACGTAACTGGCGCAACGATGATGTCGGAAGCAGCTTAAGCGTTTTGAACTGTGAGAGGAGTTGCACTTTCTTCGTAAGTTGAATACAGAAGGCGGTCCGCCGGAAGCTAGATATTTTACTTTATAAAAGTTTTAAATATGGATATTTTTCTTACACAAACCCGTCGATTCGCTTCAAAAGGCCTTTATTAACCTCCCGGAGCCGTGTGGATTAGTTTTATAATGGATGGATGCACTTTTTTGGTCTTCAAATTTTAGGCTGCCATTATAAAGCTTGGATTAGCCAGGACATTTTTTAATATAACTCCGATTGTATTCGTCTGAAAGAAGAATGTCATATACACCTAGGATGGTTTGAGGGTGAGTAAATCATAGGCTAATTTTCATTTTTGGGTGAACTATCCCTTTAAACCCAGTCTTTTTGAAAAGTTTTGGTAAAAGTAGGTGAAATGAAAAGCAGTTGTACACACCAAGCAGTTTGTCACGCTGCTTAAATAACTTATTGCTGGAAAACCTACATTATTTTGAAAACAGCTGAGCTACTATGTATAACAAAAAAAGTTAAAAGTGAAGTATATAATTCCTGTGTTCACTAGTGTCGACAAAAGGACCTTAATAAATTGTAAAAAAAAAAAAAATAAAAATTATAATATTCAATATTATTGATTTGACTGCACTGACACTATTGGATGAGAACTAAACTGAGCTGGACAATGACATCACTGGTTTCTGCAGAACTGTTTTATAGATGAAGTGAACTAATTTAATTGATATTTTCAATGAAACTGAATCAACATTGAACTGACGTCCGCCTCAACAATGACACTATTCTCTTTTAGAGCTGCTGTACAGCCAAAATAAACTTTGTTTGCATCACTGAATCACTGTAAAGCTGGTTTACTACACAGTTTTTACTCTTTTCAGGTCAATTACCCAACACATTACTTAGTTGTCTCTGCACATTAATATAGGATAGGAGAAAGTATTTTAACATAAAAAAAAATCATATATCACCTAGAAGTTGTGCATTTAGCACATTTTAACATTCAACAAAAAGAATGTATTCTGTGCAGTAATCTAGTCTGTTCCTAATGCAGTCCAGAAATGGCTCCATAAGATGGTCAAATTCCATTATTTTAATCTAATATCAACAGGGCCAGCCATATAAACATCCTTTTGTAACTATACTGCCACTGCTGGGATAACAGACTTTTTTCCAGCCCATTTCCCTCAGCTCTGAGCGATCCGAACACAAGGGTGGACCTCTGGGTGGAATTTACGGCTCTATGGCTATGGTGAGCACCACAAAGCTACTGATGTCACTCTTTCCTACGCAACCCCTCAAAAATTACCCTATGAGTCGAAAAGCCAAATCTAAATGGCTTGTTCACAAACTGAGAGCATTATATGTAATACTAATGGGAATGAAAGCTAGAAAGAATCTTTTTTTGTGTATGCTAATACAATAGGCAGATGGTCGTAGAGCCGAGGATGACTAAACGAATAAATAAACAAATACAAGACTGTATTGTTTTTGCTGAAAGTTTATCCAGCGTGGCCGGAATTAATGCCGTCCACAAAAGAGTCCCGACAGGCAGAGCATGAAATGGGAATGGTGGGGTGTGGGAAAAGAGACGAGCGAAAGAGAGGCTCCCATCTATTGTTTTCATTGTCTGGGATCAGAAGCTGGAATGAGAACCGAGAATAGGGGGGTAGAGCGAGAGAGAAAGCAGAAACACTCAGAATCCACATAAACGCTCTTGACACAAAGTGCAAAGATGAATTACAGGTATCCATTTAGCCTAAACAGCTGGGGTGAAGGTGGGGGAAAGTTAACAGAGGAGAGGAGAGATAGAAGGATAAAACATCAGTTCTTTTAATATAACCTCTCATCCCTCGGTATGACTCCTCCCTGCCTTGAAAAACTCTGCGAGAATCAGTTTATGGGCCTGGAAAGAGGATCTGAATCCCACTAGCAAACAAACAAGAGCCCATACGCTCAGAAGGAACCATTCAAAGAGACATCAACTATATATCACAAGCCAGATATCCCACTGTCAGATTAGACCATAACAGCTCTGCTTGGTCCCAGGCAACAGGATCAAACAAAAAAGGCTGTACAAATCAAACTCACAAATTAAAAACCTTTGTACACAGGCAAGTCAGCATACATCCACAAGCCTCGACTATCTAAGGCCATCAATGTCCTTCTAACAACTAGTATTTCCCCTGAAGTGCCACTGGTGCAAGTCAGTGATCAAACCTTACTTTGGAAAGGTTCCGGTGCTGGGGTGTCACCAGGTAACATTTTTGAAAAACAACAAGCCCTGGTTTCACAGACAGGGCTTAGATTAAGCCAGGATTAGGTCTTAGTTTAATTAGGACATTTATGTAGCTTTTATAAACGTGCCTTAGAAAAAAACATGGCACTGAAAACAATGGCATTGACGTATTTTAAGATGTCAGTGCAAGTTGCTTTCAGTTTAAACAGCTCAAGCATGCATTTTAGTCTGGGACTAGTCGACTAGACTTGAGCCTTGTCTGTGAAACCGGGGGCGAGAGTTTGGCTTGGCTTTTGCATTAACATCTGCTTTAAGCAGTAGTTCTTAAATGCACAACAAAACACGGAAACATCCGATAACAAAAGCAGCCAGCAGAGAAAACATTGTGAGAAAACATCTACTTGCGATATGGTCTTCTAAGGAGATCCAAGAGAAGTTAGAAAGCTCGCAAAGGGGAGCAAAAAAGACTATCCAGTTTGTAACCTAAAACAGTTTGCATTTCCCATCAATTGGCATTGGTGCAGGTTTAAGACTTGTACCCACTAACTTCTCCGATCAAACCTTACTCGGGATTGACTCCAGACAAGGAGGAAAAGGTGAATTATTAAATTTTACAGCTCATTACTTGGGCAAAAGAGGAATCGACTCTGGAGGGGAAGAGGATTAGTGGTGAAATGAAGCCAGTGATATGTAGTGGGGGCCATTATCTTGCCCAGTTATCTGGATGGCGCGATAAGTAAATAACCATTGCGGGAGTAACCTCCGGGGACGTAGAATCAAAAAGCGCTCTGATTAGCATAATCTCTCTTGTCTTTCACAGAAGTCTAGCTCTCCCCCTCGCACGCGTTCAGGGAAACTATGTTCTTTCGTAGGAAACTCTGTCAGGCAGAGATAGAAGTCGGGGCACTGTTTTTTTGCAAGCTTACGCAAGAAGAACTAACTGATATCTGCAAATATCAAAGGGGTATCTCTCGTATCGCTTTCAATTTGCACCACTTGCGTTTTTAATTAGTGTTTTAAGCCGTATCTTCGGTGAAGAGAACTTTGTAGAGTTTGACGATAATGTGGAGTAGCCTTATGGTTTCTAAAAAGATGACGAGTGGAAAGGGATGATTTACGTAGGAAGTAACAGGTTGGCCTACAGTAAAATGTACCTTTGCTTCACCTAGCTGGAGGTTCTTAGTTGGTACTCAAGCCTCTGCTAAGGGATCACAAGTGCTGAGGAAAACATAATGACCTCAGACTTTCACAACTGCCTTCACTCTATATATAAATTTCAAAACGGAGTGCTGGAAAGGAGAAAAGGTTAGACAGGAAAAGGGTGAACACGTTGCGTTTCCTGCACCGGGCCTCAATCAGAGAGAACGGACAGATTAGTGAATTGATTCTGCAGCCATGTTTACCCAAGAGCGCAGAAATTTCCCTTTCCTCGCACCATTCTCTTATCTATATTATTCCAGTTTGTTTTTAACAAACAGCAGTCTCGTAATAACCGTAGGGGCCACTGCTTGCTTTACATTTGTGAATAAATGGCCATAAGGCATTTAATTTCAGACTTTTTAACAGTGCGTAATAAATATTTTCAGATAATAACTGAAGGTGAAGTTGGCTTTATGGCACTGTAAATTAGCTCCCAGTTTTATCAGCATATTCGCAAGCTGTTTAACTAGCACACAGATGTCATAATAACGTCCTGAAGAATAACCTTGTTGTTCCAGCGATTGCGCTGTAGTCCTATTACCCAGGGAGCTGTTACGCACACACGCGCTCACCTTCCTCTCGTGAATCTTTAACTGTTTAGTGAGCGGCATGCACAGAGGACAGACGAATTGCCCCAGGCGTGACTGTCACACCAGCCATTATTCTCCCCTTGACTTCCATTCTCTCTCAGGCCTTCAGCTGCAGAGGTTTTCCCTCGTAATTCACCCACATTAGCCCTTCTAACTACAGCCCCCCCTCCCTCAGCTCCTGCGTCCAAATAAAAGAAGAATGAATGCACACCAATGGGGCAGCTATTCGGACAGACAATATTCTCATGCATACCGCCCCGCCGTTTTTTGTGTCGCATACTTGGGTCCAGTCAGTGAGAATGCCAATAGTCCGCCAGCATCGGGGGGGCTTAGTTAAGACTTCACATGTCTATGATTAATGAAAATAAAATGCAATGGGGAGCGAGTCGCCATCCCCATTCGCCCCCAGAAGGCTTAGGTTTGTGTGGAAGCAGCGGCGTGATAATTACTGATAAATCCGAGGTCTCAATGAAGCGCACTTTCCCTAATCTCACTGGAAACATCACAAAAGGTCCGGCTCTCTCGCTCTGACACTTGACAGTGCTGGTCTTTGCTCTAATTTCTGTTGGCCTGCGGCAGGCAGACAGCATCCATTGTCAGAAGCCACTCAGTGGCGAAAAGAATCAGGACGCATTTTTGGCCTGGCTAATTCCTATTGTGTGACTAGCACACGATGACCTATGCCCATCTCCTTTTCAGAATATGTAGTCTAACATTGTCTCTTTTATCTTGAGTTGTTGCTGCTTACAAAACCAGCTAAAAAGCTACATATGCTTGGTTTTGGATGCTGGTCACCAGGATAGGATGCTGGTAAGTTGGCGTCCACACCATTAACTACAATAATCAGCAAGACTACCCTGGTTGACCAGTTTTAAGTTTTGCTGGTGGCGTGCATGGCTATGTTTGGACCAGTGTCTTTCAAACAGGGAAAATTTTTGTCTGCTTATGACATTTTTTTTTATGAATGGGGCTTCCTAATCTTGAAATTTTGGTTGCATCCCTATATATCTTTCTCTCTTTTTTCCCCTCATGAGATAAGATACAAGACAAGTTGACGTTTGCGTTTCTATAGAGATAACCACAAACACACTACGTTATGCTTAAGTTTCCTCATTTTCCCCAAATATAATATAGAGTCCTTCTTTAGGGAAGGTGTGACTGTGTGAAAAATATGTGGCATAAATCAGTGGTATTTTTTTAGACCAAGGCTGCTGTTTACACTTGTGCACACACACCAAGACTCTTAAATCCCCAGGTTGTGTATATGCATGGGGAAGGTGGGGAGTGTCGCACTGGTCAACATTTCTGGAGGATTATTTGATTAATGCTGAGGGCTGCAGTGTGTTTAGACAGGGTCATGACCCCTGGGCATCCATTTAATCAAATCTCTCTTTTTCTCAGCTCACCCAGAGGAGGTCAAAACTAATACAGCCTCCCCTGTCTCCCTTTTTTCTCCCTTTCTCTCCTTCTCTTTAATACATGCAGCCGGCTTCGAATGAATGAATGAGAGGTGTGCATGCGTGTGCGGGTCTGACGAGAGACCAGGAGTGTAAGGACATTTGTGGTTTGGATTGTGCGTATTTGCTTATCTATGCTTTAGGGACAAAATTGACCCCAAAAGTTAGCTATTTTTGACAAAACCGTCCTCAAAGACAAAAATTATCCATAAATAAAAACTGCAAAAATAGCTTTAAAAAGTCTACTGTATGTTCTCATTTATATCATATATATATATATAAAAAAGTGTGTATAATATATATATATATATATATATATATATATTATACACACTTTTTTATTTTATTTTCTTAATCTGTATTTTTCTTTTGTTTTCCAAATATCTATGGAAAAATTGTTGTAAACAAGGTTGTAATAAAATAGGGTAAACAAAATACTTCAAAATATATTGGATTTATATTTTGAGATTTATCTCCTGAAATTCCGCTCTCAAATATATTTATCTTCTTTTGATATTTAAATATTTTATGGGAAAATAACAAAAAAGAATACTGATCAAGAAAATTACTTTTTGCAATGTAGCTAGGAAAATTTTCAGATATATTTGAACAGTGTTACACTGTCTACGAGGTTGTGCGATAGTTTGTCGTGTCGCTGGCAGTGTAAGCAGTGTTTTTTGTGCAAGTACAAAGTTTGTGTGTGTTTGTGTATGAGCCTCTCTTTGTTTATCCAGTGTTAACTAATTATTTTGTGGCACGGCCCCCTATCACACCCCCCCACTCGTACCCGGCCACCAGGGAGGCCCTGACCTCCGGAGAGAGCAGAAGCCCTTATTCAGCGCAATATTACTTAGTCCTTTATTCCTACACTCCAATAGTGACACTTCAGCGCAAAACTGCCTTTCTTCCTACACTCCACTCACCTCTTTGAATACATTAGCCCCTGAGAAAAAATACACGCTAACAATCCTTTGTTAATGATATGCTTATTTACCTGCTGCTGTCTGAAGTCGACACTCCATCCACTCTTACCTTACCTCTGCTTGCTGCTGAAGTCATCATAATTTTTAAGCAATAGTGCAATATTAACATTTCCCCTGACTTTCTCCTCTATGGGTTCCGCTTTCTTTTTTCCTCCACTTTGAACAAGCCAATTACCCTGTTGGCCCGAGCCAATTACACAGTATTTGTTCAGGACTTTTTAATAATACTCTCTCTGTCTCTCTCTCTCTCAGTGTCTCTCTCACTCGAAAGGTTTTCAAAAGGTTTGAGCTGTAATTGCCAACCATTGATCAGCATAAACTACAGGCTAAATGGAGTGTAGTTGTGTATGGGGGGGGTCTGACATGACGCGGGTCTCTATGGTAATGGCGTCAGCATAAAACTGAAATAATTGCCTTGTTTGAATTACATGCATCTTGTAGTCTTTGCTTTTTAATTAAATCTTTACACCGACGTTATGAACATAAATCTTTAAAAGCTGCAATTTTATGGCACCTGCACAATGCTACAAGATTTCTAAAAATAGCACACATCTCAGCATTTAAGTGCTTATATAAAAACATTTATACAATCATCATCTTAAATTTCGGTTTGGTCGCAAAAGCTATCATATAAATTCAGAACACCTGGAATACAGCGCACTACTTACTTGTATTTTATTGTGCTATTTATTGTTTATATTTAGTCATTTTTGCAGCTTGACAGGCCCATTCACTTCCATTGTATGGAAAAGAGCAGTGTGAACATTCTTTAAAATTTCTCCTTTTGTGTTCTGCGGAAGAGAAACATCCAGACAGAAACTAAATTAGGGTGAATATATGATAAAAGAGTAATTCCCCCAAAAGTGAACATTTTTTCAACTAATAACGTGTCCTTTCTGATATAATGGCTGTTATAGTGGGAGACCAGTAAAAAAAATCAGCGAATGTGTGTTTGTGTGCGCGACACACACACACACAGGGGGAATAAGAGAGATGTCCAGGCTGCTTGACTACATTTATTAAGGGTGCAGGTGCAAGTCTGTCTCACTTTCAATCTCACACACACACACACACACACGGCTCCATTCACACCGACCCGCACAGCCCTGGGGTACGGTGGGTCACGGCTATGAGTGACATGGCTGAGACTGAGGGACGCACACACACACACATACATACACACACTTGTGTCTTGACTCCAGATTAAATTCCTTTAAACGTGGGAGGTGGACTATACACATGACCCTTACTTAATTAAAAATCACAGGAGTGGCCCAAAAGAGAGAATCCTTCATTTTGTGCACACAGTACAGCAACAAGAAACAATAGAGAAATTCACCATGAGGGAGCGGGGGGAAAAAAAACTCCCTCTCCTATTTGCGAAACACATTTAAACTTACAAAGAAATGTTCAATATGAATGGGGAACAGTTTAGCATGTTATTTGTTACATATTTATTCCTCTTTTATGGTGTCAATCACTATATAATTGACATACCATAATGATTAAAATCATCCGTAGACAGGTTTGAAACTAAATGAGGGTGAATATATACTAGTAACATTAAACTATTTTAAGGACTTATCATTTATTTATTTTACAGCAAGTACTGTAAGATATGCAAATATTTTTATATACGTTATTGTAATATATAACTATTTTGTAGCTCGGTATTGGGAAAATGTGTCAGTGTATTTGGTAAATTCAATTTCATAGAAACCCAGTTGTGTACAACGGTGTGTGTGAAGTTCAATACATGCGACCAAACTATTTCATAAGTTAACACCAAAAAACTGATTCATATACTTACAGAATCTAAATAACATTAGCCACATTTAATCCACTGTACTGCAGTGAGCTGGCGAATTTAATGACTAATAATCTTGGATATTTTATTTTGTTATAAGCCAGCTGTCACAGCCACTTAACAACATATTCATGGATGTAAAAATAGATGTTTAAATGAACAAGTTGTTGCAACAAGTCCATAAGAACAGTATTTAGGTTTCACGTTAGATTTATGAAATTGATAATGCTAAATGGATATTATATAACAAGCCACAAAAGTCTTATTTTATGATTTAAGGTATAAGGTAATAAAAATGATATAAATTAGGCATGGTTTATTTATACAACAGGCAACGCTTAAATTAAGGTCTTAACTCGACTTGACTCCAAGATTAATACTTTGAATCTGACTTGCCAAACAAAGACTTTGATTACTTCTTATTTAACTGAATCATTTCCTCCATCGTTGTCGTGCGCCATCACCAAAAGCCGCCGCACGAAGAGCTAAACCTCAAATGACAGATAGCTGTTTGTTTTTCATGCTGTTCTGCAGCACTTTAATCACTTTTTCCGAGTCCTGCATTTTGTACCTCCCAAGCAGACAGGATGGGACAATTAATTAACTTTTATAACATTGAAACGAATAACAGGATGTTTTCAAACGCAGCACTGTTGGAGCAAAGAAAGGCTATTGTTTAAGAGCGCGATTGTTCAGCCACCGAACACAGATGACAAGAAATAGGTATATTTAAGCCAGAAGGAACGAATGCATCTAGCGAGTTCTTCTTTTTCCTGAGATCGATCCGAGACAAAGCTATGGGAAGGAACTGGGCTAATTTAGGTCCCTTAAGACAATTAAACATTTGGTGTGCATTCAGCTTGGCTACATCTCTAATCAATTGTGTTAATGCTACTTTAGAAAGACGAAAAATGCATTTAAACTTAAAGAAAGAGGCATTATTACTGAAATAAAAATGCAGACATTGATGTACGGATGATCTCAAACAAACCACGTGCCCAGTTAAACGCTTTTTAACCTCTGAACCCAAACTTGACAAGAGGAGCAAAAGGACTCGCTCTCACACCCCATCGACAGTGGGTGATATTTCCACATTCGTACTTCAAACACGATGCATTAATTCCCTAATTGAGTCGCCCTCGCCATCCAACCATCGCCACTTCTTCTCCACGCTTCACTCTCTCCTTCGTTTTCCTGCTTCGTTTTAATAAACTTCTTGTTGGGGCTGCCACGGCACACACAGATAGACAGTGTGATTTGGTGGCGTTGTTTAATTTGATTTGCTGTAATTAATTTGCCCCGTGCGCCGAGACACTCGGAGGCGTGCGTGTTTGTGGCTGCGCTTATGCATGCTTGCGCGCGACCCGATAGCGGAGTGCATGAAATAAATCATTTCTGTCAGAGCCTACCACTCACTTTAATTAAAAGCATGCCGCTCTATAGAAGACAATTACGCCGGCGATTGTGACAAAGAGGTGTATTAAGCCGGACCAAATGTCATAGCGTGCATTATCTTCTGCAGGAGGCCTGAGGGAAGAAATGCGATGCAGCACCTGTTTCTAAAAAAAGGAGCGCTGTTTGCGGCCCTCTCAGGAACAAGAGTGTGTGTGAAGTGGACATTTCTCTTAACCCCTATCAATGGCACATTTTTCAGGCTGTGACATCATGACCTTGCCTGCGTCTCTTTCAGCATTCCTTACTGCAAGTCGCTCTGGCCGTGTGTTTCTAACACGGTCGAATCAGATCCGATGTCTGTGACGTGTGATTGTGGTACTGTAGCGAGAGTGTCAAGGAGATGGCGTTTGCACTTACCTGACGTGAGGAACCCGGGAACACACAGAGACATGGATCGCCACATGAGAAAAGAGAGAGAAACGGCAAGATGAGAATGCATACAATTTTAATGCATTATTATACTGTATTAAATCAAAGTTGAAATGTTAGCATACTTCACAGCACTGGCATTGACTTTAGTCCCAGAGGAGGGACTCTACACCATTCATGATCAATTGTGGTTTGATAATGTGTGTAATCGGTTTAATATCACGCCATTCCACATCAGAAACATGTTATTTTAAATTTACTGCACAAGCAGTCAATTAAATGTTCAACAGTGACATATACACCTTAAAGTCAGCACAAAACACCCGTTTAACTTCCGTAATCTGATGGATATTCAGGATATTAAATGAGAAAATGCAATTGAATTTCATTTGCATGTATTTATTAATTTAGCAGATGCTTTTATCCTTTGGATAACTGACTGGATTGTGAGAGTTTTCGGTTACACTTTATTTTAAGGTGTCATTGTTACAGTGCAATTATATATTTAAGTACTAACAACATTAACTTACTATAGGGTTAAGGTGTGGTTGAGGGTTAGTTGCATGTAATTATGCTGTTATTACTATGGTAAGTACATGTAACATACATAACAAGGACACTGTCAAATAAAGTGTTACCAAGTTTTCTAAAACAAAACTTAAACAGCTATTTGGATATTGGATAACATTAAGTGATCAGTTGAAAAATCGCTTCAGAGGGAGAGAAAGTTTTATTATATTTTCATAATTGAATTTTTTTTCTTTGGAATTATGAATTATGTGCACCCAAAAGACAGGAGCATGCATTAATGGGGCTCATTTGGATTTTGACATGAAAATGATGCTGAAAACCAAAAGTAAACCTTAAGACATGAGAGAACTGAGAATAATTTATGAATAATTATATGAAAAGGGCCATGCATACACTATCGCTCATAACCTCAGAATCAAACACCTTAGTAGTTTTTGGGGAATTTCGCTCAGGCAAGCACCAATCATTTTTCCTTTGGAAAACGTAAAAATCTATTTTTTTTTTTTTATTATTGTGGTTATTATTAATGAATGCAATTAATTACTGGTGCACTTTATCTTACTGCTTCTGCTTCTTTATGTTGTGCCTAAAACATGCCTTAACCATGGTAAAATCTACATCCTTTCGTGGCTTACTGATTTAAATTTTACTTAAGGTTTATGCAACTTTACAGTGTGAAGCTGAACTGGTAATTATATTTAAGCTTGTGACAATGTACTGACTTTATAATGACATAATTTCACTTTAATATTTAAATGTGGCATTGTGGTAAACATGAACAAACTCATTCTTGCACCTTATAATAATCAATTTGCTGAGCGCAAACTGTAATCTGCTTGGCAACTGCCCTCACCGAGCGACTTTATTTGAAAGCCGAATCTTTCTGAACTCGTCTCGAAGTGACGTGAAAACTTTCTGCGTGCCCCTAAAATAATTCATGAGCACTTTGTGAGTGACAAGCTCACAATGCTCTATAGGAAATTAATCTCATAACTTGTTCAGCGTTTTGACAACGCTGTTGCCTAACAGCTCAGATTAAGGGAGACACCATCCAATTATGTGTCAGTGTTAGCAGGCAAATAATAGCACTCATCATTTTGAGAACTATTGTTGAGGAAGAAATGCAGAACAATGCTAAGGACTACATTTTGGACGGAAACGGCACTGAAGCGAGAGGCTCTTGACAGGAGAGGCGTGAAACTGCTACATCTGTGACAGGAATTTTGCCGAAGTTCTTTTAACGGTAGCGTTCGCATTTTGCTTCGTCGAGAACAATTGTTGCCCACGGACCGTAGAGGTACGGTAATCAAACAGTACCGACTTTCTCTTTTTCTTCCCAGTCTCGGAACGGCGGGCGGAGCGACTACCTGCCAGTCAGTCGACGAAGAATGTGTATCGCGGCCTGACGTTATAATTAAACTATCCTGTAAGACATTCACAGACCTGCTGACAAGCACGTTCGCATTATGACAAAGTGGTCAGATGTTTGAGACTTATTCGTAAAGCTGCTATTAGGGAGGACCTGACAAGTCGAGTGAGGAACACACACGCACACACACACAAAAGCGCTTTGTGGGCGTACTGGGCGGCATGAGCTTGCTGTGGCATGAAATATTTCAATGCTGTGTTAAAAAGTTGAAAACAGGCTTCACATTTTTTGACTGTTATTGTCTGTTAAATATGTTTAAATTACAGGGACTGCGTTGGTTAAAATTGTAATTTTAATAGACATAAAAATGAAGAACAAGAGTTTTTCGACTCATCATGTGCAGTTGCATTCTGTTAAATTCTCATTATTAACTCTTACGATCCATCATCCTATGGCCAACTTTATCATCCATCAAAAGCTACATTTGCATTTTAGTACTCTGGGCCCCTGGCTACAGAGTCCATCTCTTATACACTGTCCCCTGAGGGCCCCTCGGGCCTCTCCGGCCTGGCGACAGCAGAAGGAATGAGGGAAAAGAAGATTCTATTACAGATGACAAAAGAGCAAAGAGCCGACCTCCGGTGAGCTCTATTATTTAACATACATTATAACCAAGATCCTGATTTGTCAAAAAAGACGGATATTTGCAACTGCTTGGAGCGGTGACCTGAAAAATATACATATGGACATGCTGAAAACTTTTGCCATTTACTCACTTTGAGTTCTGCCTCAAAAAGTTTGCAAAAGCCTGGAAAAAGTTCTACACTATAATACAAAGAAAAAAAATGGATTGACAAATTAAAATAACATGTTTAAAATAGCTTTGACAGCTCGACCCAACATGTCAACTGCAATAGTTGCATTCTGCTTTCTATTTACAAAAAGGAAGCATGAAATGGTCAATTTCCTGCATGTGCCCTCTATTTAGTGTCTAAATGGGTATGAGGTCATTAAAACTACAATGCATGATAATTATAAACAATTAGCAAATACTGTTTAAAAAGTTTTGCATGTCTTACTGCAGGTCACATGCCTATTGCAGAAATGCATGTTGAACTTCTAGAGAGCGCAAAGCGACTCTCAAAACATAACAGCAACTTTTAAATAACCATTCAAGACCACACACCGCACATGCATGCCTTGCGCAGACACAGTCACATTCTGCTTTAAAAAAGGAAGCATTAAATGGGCCATTTCCTGTACATGCGCTCCATGGGACCTATCATACACGGAGCGACGCAAGTGTTTTTTGCTCGTTTCAGCCCGACGCAGTTATCATTTTCACATCCTGCGCCACGTTGTTTAAATAGCAAATGCATTTGCGCCCATCTGTTTGCCCATGGGCGTGCTGGTCTGAAAACGAGGTGTGTTCAGGCGCATTGTTGATGCGTTGCTATTTTGAGGCCACTAAAAACGACTGCGCCATTGACCAACAAAAACCTGGTCTTTGGTCAATGGCACAATATTTTTTTGTTATTTAAAGGGCACGTTAGTAATGTGCGCCTATAGGCGGGTCCACAACGCGCGTACACTCTGCTTATTACACACACAGGGATGCGCAGCAGCACACAAACATTTTTAAATATTAAAAATAAAAGGATTCCTCTCTGGAGAAGTGTTCAGTTTTTCCTAGCGCATCCGCCATGGTGAAAGCACAACTGGCTTTTAAAGTGAATGGGAGATGAGACTGATTAGTTTATTGCACGTTACTCCCAAAACACACCCATTACTCATTAAGAGAATAGGGATTATACATTATTAGTAGGGATGCACGATATATCAGCCACCATATCGGTATCGGCCAATATATGTTTATTTTTTTATTGTTATCGTTATCGGCCCAATAAGAAAATTTGGCCGATATCTTAAAGCTGATAAATAACGGATTATTTCCTTCAGCTGAGACACTTCATGCACACTGTTCGCCATGATGGTTTTGAATTGCTTGAAAGATGATTGGAATCACTTCAAAAAAGGAAAATACAGTTTACAGCGCAAGTCTATCATATGGGCTACATAAAATTATCATGAGAACATTATAATTGTGTGCTCGAAACATGGATTTTAATGGTAAGACTTTTTGTAATCAGGCTCTCAAAAATTATATAAAAAATTTGGATTTAGATTTAACAGCCAATATATCGGTATCGGTCGGTGCATCCCTAATTATTAGCACAATGCAATTTTAAAACCGTTTTAGGTAGAGTATTGTATGTCACACTGCAGGATGTCTTCAACTGTGCAAATGCAGATTGAACTCTCTTTTCATTTCAGCCAGATGATCCAATGGTAGCTGCACGGATCTCAGACTGCCTGGTGGACAATTCGGCATGGATGAAAGAACATCAGCTACAGCTCAACCTAGCAAAGACAGAGCTTCTCGTCTTCCCTGCCACTCCGACTGTACAGCACGATTTCCATCCAGATAGGTTCATCCCATCAGAAATCTTGAGGTAATCTTTGATGACCAGCTGACCTTCAAAGACCACATTGCAAGGACGGCACGATTATGCAGGTTTAAACTGCACAACATCAGGAAGATTAGGCCCTTCCTAACGGAGCACGCATCACAAATTCTCGTTCAGACCCTTGTCATAGCTAGGCTGGGACTATTGCAATGCTCTTCTGCCTGGACTTCCATCATGTGCAATCAAACCTCTAGAATGCAGCAGCACAACTGGTTATCAATGAGCCCAAGTCAACCCTCTGTTTATCTCTCTGCACTGGCTACCAGTTACGGCTCGCATCAAGTTCAAGACATTGGTTTTTGCATATAGAACAGCCACGAGCTCTGCACCCTCCAACCCGCTCTTACGAGTCTACATCCCCTCCAGAAACCTGAGGTCGGTAACTGAGTGACGCCTTGTGGTACCTTCACAGAAAGGTACAAAATAATTTTCCAGAACATTTTCCTTCTCTGTTCCTGGATGGTGGAAAGATCTTCCCAACCCTATTCTGAACACCAAATGACAACATTCAAGAAACAGCTGAAAACCCATCTCTTCCATCAATTGCATCCTGAAAAAAATTTATAGGATTGCTTCTTGTATTCCTCATTTGTAAGTCGCTTTGGATACAAGCAAAAAAAAAAAAAAAGAAGAAAACTCACAAAAGCTACTAAGTAACTTTCAAATAACAGTTCAAGACCACACACACCACACATGCATCCCATGTGCAGGCACAGTCGCATTCTGCTTTTGGTTTTACAAAAAGGAAGCATTAAATGGTCAATTTCCTGTACGTGACCGTCTCCCCTTCTACCTTCACATATCTGACCACTCCCTGAACTGTGACCATAGGGCAGAGAGGAAAAGAGAAAGGAGATAGATAGCACACAGCGAGAGAGAGAGAGAGAGAGAGAGAGAGAGAGAGACAGAGAGTTACTGCAGCTCTTTCAAAGGTGAACTCTATCTGCGCTGCTGCTATAGTGAGCAGAGGCGGGTAATAAAGAATGCCGGGCCTGACAAGGAAGGTCTGGGCGCAGGTGTTAAATCAGGCAGTGCGGAGGGCAGCCGTATGCGCAGGCTGATTTATGGGCCCTTCCAACCCGTGTGTTTTAAACGTGACCTTGCGTATACACTAACCCTGACCCGCTTCTTCACCGGCCCATTTTACCATGCGCTTCTGCTCAAATACACACGCTTTCATTCCCATGCAATATCGTACATAGTTTTGTGTCAGCGCGTGATACCGCGTATGTATATGTTTATGATTCTGGTGTCCTTCAAATGCTGAGCATGTGTGCACTGGAGTTGGTCGAAAAGGTGTGAGTTGAACAGAATGTGCATGCATTTAAATGCCCTATATGCATTAGTTATGAAGATTGATATATTGTTTGATGCATCTCAGGGTGTTTGTGAAAAACATGTATGTGCAAGACATTTCAGACTGATTCACGTTATATGATGCATCTGTGTTTGTTTGTGACATGCTGAAAACATGTTAGTAAAAGACATTTCAAACTGATTCACATGGCTTTATGCATCACTGGATCTTTGTGACATGCAGTAAAAAATGTGTGTGTGTGCAAGATATTTCAGATGAGTCACATTACTTGATGCATCTCAATGTCATCGTCATTCAATGTACTGAAAAACTTGTGTCTATGATCAAGATATTTCAATCAGACCGATTCACTGTACTTGACGCATGAGTGAGTGTCTGTGACACGCTGATAAATGCACTAGCGGAAAACATTTCAGACCGTTATACGTTACTTTAAGCATCACTGAATGTTTGCAATGCAGTAAAAAATGTGTGTGGATGCATGCAAGTGATTTCAGACCATTCACATTATTTGTTGCATTTCAAAGTGTTTGTCATGTACTGAAAATCTTGTGTATGCGCAAGCCATTTCAGACCGTTTCACGTTACTTGATGCATCGTGTGTGTTTGACGTGCTGAAAAACGTGCATTAGTGCAAGACATTTCACGTTACTTTAAGCATCACAAAGTTTGTGACATGCAGTATAAAAAAATGCATTTGTATGCGTAAAAAATTTCAGATGATTCGAATGATTTGATTACCTTGGGTGATTGTGAAAACGGGTATGTGTAAGACAATTCAGAGCCATTAATGTTACTTGATGCATCTCTGGGTGTTTGCGACATGCTGAAAGATATGAGGTATCTGTAAGACATTTCAGGCAGATTTAACATTAGTTGAGGCGTTTGTGACGTGCTGACAAATGTGTGTTTGTGTAAGATATTTCAAAGCGATTCACATTAGTTTTTTGGTGTTGGTGACATGCTGAAAAATGCTGGTATGCCTAAGACATTTCAGACCAATTCATTAGTTAATACCTCTCTGGCTTAAAAAAAATGCAGATGCATCTCTGAAAGTTTGTGATGCAGTGAAAATGCATGCATGTAGGAGAGTGTTTATGCAGCAAGCTTACGTAGTCTAGTGTCTCCCACATTGCTGACTAGGACACTGAGATAAACGAGTGTACGCCAGATCAGATAAAGTTAACACCAGATAACTCCACTTCATATGTTTCGCTGTACAGCTGTACCAAATGCATCAGTCCTCTTTCAGAGTTATTCAACTCTGAGCTATGTCTATTCAGAGAGCTCTCCTCATCCAAACGGCTCGACACACTCTGAATATCAAAGAGGCACTATACACCCTGCGCAGGGGCGACTGAAGGAAACTTTGAGGGGAAAATTAATGAGCTGAAATGGTTACGAGAGATATTAGCACGTTCATGCAAGCATCCCGGGATGCACATTTGCCAAAAATGCACGCACTTGCACGCACACACTCACACTTTCCCATGTGTAGCCGGTGTGCGTTATGAGCTGCACGGGGCTCGTAAAAGGTGGGTCGTGTCTGCGGTTGGGTTTTTGGGCTGGGTTTTACGGCAGGTGAGGGTGTGCAAACAGCTCTCTTCTGACTCGCAGTCTGCGCCCATGCCAGCATGCCTGCCTGGTGCCAGTCTGGCAAATCATTGGTGTTGAGGGTACTTCTTTCTGCAGAGTGGTCAATTTACAAAACATACACTCACAGCATGCAAACTGTAAGCACTCATGTATAGTAATCCACAAACAATATCCAAATATGCTGATTTCAAATAACTGCACATAATTCCAAGAGTCTTCAGACTCTTTCACCAAAACAAAATAACTTGCTGCACTTCTGAAATGGCGTTCCTTTTCTACCGTGGTCACTTCAAACAATGTTCAATGAACAGCCGATTAGCCATTCAGATATTGTTTTAGCAAATTCACAAGTATCCTGTTTGACCCTGAAATGCATCAAGTACAAGGGTTTGTGAATGTTGTTTCATGTTGAAAGTAAAATGTGCATCACGCATCACAAGCGTATGTTTATTACCTGCCCCCGATAGACCCATGATCCCATCACAAACTCCTGCCATTGGTTGAACCAGAAGTTCACACTCATGTCATCAAGTCACAAACAGAGGAGTGTTTTAAAAGGATTGCAGAGTTTACATTTTTCGGGAAGTCAACCTAAATTTGACAGAAACTTTGTCCAGGGTGTTCTCAATAATTAGCTACAGTTCTGACTCAAAATAATGTTTTTCTTGCTACTGTGTTTTTATGAATTCTTATCTGAAGAAAAACATTTCACATGGATAATACTGCATAGTGACAGCAGCAAGTTTTGCGTAATGTATGAAATTTATTACGCAATGAATTTGCTGATACTGGCTTTGCAAAGGTTAACTACGAAGTGGCAGACAAAGCAAATAAAGTTATTTATTATAAACAGAGCGTTACTTTTTAAGTGATTAGACCTGATTATCACAGAGGAGGTGAGCATCCACCAATATCACCCTAGCAACGCCCTAGAAACTAGAGATGCACCAGTCGACCAGCCATAAATCGGAACCGGCCTTTTTTCTTTTGTTTTATTTTAGCCGATCTCTATTCCGGACTTGCTCACAAACTGCATTTGCAATAATTTCCCAAAATATGATTTGTGTGAACTATTAGAAATTCAGTCTGTCTGCTGTTTTTTTGTGCAGGTGTGTCTTATGTAGCATAATTTCACAAATCTAAAGTCAGACCATTCAGTTTTTGCTTTAAATCTTGAAATTATACAATCTTTAAATAAAAAACAACTGCTCATTTTACATGTGTGTAGCATCTTTGTTTGGATCGATAAAAAAATATATAATAATAATAATAATAATTATTATTATTATTATTATTATTATTATTATTAATAATAATAATTATTATTATTATTAATAATAATAATAATTATTAGCCAACCAGTATCAGAATCGGCCAATTTGCTTGTAAAAAAATGAAAATCGCAATGAAAAATGATCGGTGCATCCCTACTAGAAACCATCCACAACACCCTAGCATCATGGCAGCAACATTTGCATTGGGCAAACAAAACAAAAAAAATACAAAAATAAATAATAATCAGGGCTTGACATTAACTTTTTTTGCTCACCAGCTATTGTGGCTAGTAGTTTTCTAAAGTTACTAGCCACTCAGCATTTTCACAATTTTGTCATCGATACCATGGGGAAAAACTGCCATATAGATATTTTTAATATCATCTCATAATTTGGCAGCAGGTATATTAGGCTGCTGTCACTTTAAGACCTGACGCACAGATCATTATACTGTTACACGTGTGTTTACGTTCACTTAAAACATAACTGACTGTGTTTACGTGAATACTCGCCAGGACCGACATTTGGTCATTATTTTGTGTGTATTTGACTGTTTAAGCACAATAAGCAGCGAAAAAGAAATCAATTTAGTACGAGGAGGCTTTATGTACACGCACTTTGTGTGTGAGCACAAGATCAGCGGGAATGAGTAAAATTATGCGCAATATGTGCAATCTCACGCCGAAATTCAAGCCCTGTAACACCAACAATATTAATCTGGAGCAAATGAAACAAGTGAGTGAGGGGAGGCGGGTTTGTGTGTAACTCACTGTTGGAGAGATCAAAGCGCAGCTGGTATCGTGTATCTATTCTGCGGAAAATGAGTATTGGAAGTGTTATTTCAATATCGATATGTATCGAAAAATCTATATTTTTGACAACACTACATTGCACATAGTTTATTATTTCAGATGCCTTTTTAAAAGACTACAACTGAAAAATGTATAGCCTGTATTATATATAAAATTCAACCCGTGGCTAGTAGGAGTGACCGCGTTACAAACCGCTGCAGAAATCCACCCGCATTTGGTGAGTTGGCGTGTGTTAATGTCAAGCCCTTATAATAATAATAATAATAATAATAATAATAATAATAATACATTTAAGTTAATCAAAAAGGGGCCGATTGCATAAACTGATAAAACTAGTCTTACAAGTTAGTCATCAAATTATTTTCTTTTATACCGTTCATAGCTTTTTTACGTCAGTTACATAAAAACTTAGATTGGTCTAATTTAATACCAAAAAGTAGGACTGATTACCACTAACTAACTGCTAGTTGGTCATACAAGTTATTAAGACTGTAATGGCTATGTTCATGCAGCTGGCCCCAGATGATGGCATACTTCAAAAATCAAGTTAAAGCAAGCATAATGCATGCAATAGATTTTGGCCTATCCCATGATGTCACAACTGAATACATCCATTTCCAGCGTTTTTGTTCAGGGTAAATGAGGAGAGATAGTGTGTCATAAACACTAATGATGATGCAATTCAATCATGAGTCATTTATTGATTGAACTGATGGATTTATATGTGGCTGATGGGCGTCCAATCAATGGACCTGGGGCTCTTCTTAAATGGATGGAGGTTAACACAGCCCTATTACCTGCCGCTTGATTCCAGTGTGTTTTTATTACATGCAAAGCCATCATTCACACACATACGCATATAGAGATACATTCCCTCGATGCTCTCTCTCTCTCACACACACACACACACACACACCATTATCACCTTTAACATTCCTAACCACACGTCACACCAGCTGCGTCGTCCCAATGACAGTATCAGCCCGAGCTTTCAACAGCTCCGCCAGCAAATAATTAAAGACCATTATTTACCTTCCTCGAGATGAACAGCTATCTCGCGCCTTTCTGTATTCCACCTTTCCTCCCCCACTCGTTCTCTTTCTCTCTTATTCCGGTCTCCCCCCGTAGTGACACGTCCATGTCAGCTCCAATAAATCATCCCAATTTGTCCCTTCTCAGCCAACATGAGCTTTAATCTTCATTTACGGCTCAGGAAAAAAGGTCTGTTTGTCTGAATCCTCTGATAAAACACTTAAGTAACATGTTTTTTTTTTTTCCTAGTGATTGTCATTTAGATGTACCGCACATATTTTTCAGCCAAATGTAGCATATGATAAGAGAATAAAGTGTGAACGGTATGAAGGGGACAAATAGGACAAATGGTGTTATTGTAACACTTGAATAGAAAATTACGCCAAATTCATACACACAGTCCAGTATAATGACTTCAAAATGCTTAAAAGTATGTCTAAAGAATATACAGGCCATCAAAACAGATATACAGCTAGATATAAACTGAAAAGGGTACGCTAATGGTCGACTACAGAATTGTAGAAGGGTACGCTAATGGTCGACTTCTGAGACAACTTTTATTGGTACCCAGTGCCTGACTGGAAATTAATCATTTTATAAGCTGATTACATATCACATATTACCAAAGCTGAAGCCTTTATGATTTCAGTTAGCAAGCTAACATCTTATCCTACTAGTTTAACATATCGCTAACTGGTTAAAAAGCTCTTTTGATTAGCTAGAACATATCACGATAACATGCTACATACATGTAGAATCAAAGATCATTAGAAGTAGCTTTTCCACAAGCTGAGGTAAATATCAATTATACAGAAGGTGCAGAGTGTCACCATCATGTTAACACTAAAATAACTCAATAAACATTAAGTTAACAACATAACTTAATGTAAATAACTCATAACAAAATAATAATATGAAACAATTATTAAAATGAAAACCATCAAATGCGAGTTGGGAACGTCAAGTTACGTTTTCTTACTGTGAATTATAAGATATTTGTTCTTTTTCACTTCCAAAAACTGAACTGTAAATTTTACTGTAAAATGTCCCGTTAGATTTATTACAGTTTTTCACCATTCAGTTTATAGTAAGGGAATGTACCATTAACCAATTAGATTTTTTAGGTTTTTACCATAGCATTTTTACCATTAAACATTTTTTTTTACAGTGCACGACAACAGAATGAATGACCGAATGTTATGTTAACAGGCTAATTGTTTAGTATGCTAACAGACAAAAATGAAAGTGAAACGTTTAACTATATCGTTTGTTGTTTCGGTTGTATCATGTGATATGTCATATATAATATAAATGACACTTTCATGGGTAAGACAACATAAATTATTAAATGTTATTAAATGATATGGTTGAGATTTCCAATCAGGCACAGATTAGAACACCCAAAACAACTTCTTTCAGCCAATGGAATTGGACTGATGTCTAAAGAGGACTGGATTCTGCAGAGGGATTGAACTTTTCATGACACTGACACCTATAGTGACTTTAGTACAATAATACGATGTACAAGCCCACCCTGCATACTACTGAATCCAGCAAATGAGATAAATGAACACTACAATATTATCTACAGAAATTGGCTATTGCTAGATTTGGGAAATGACCAAATATCAGACAGTCAATTGGTGTGGGCGATCTTGTCAGTCACCAATGATCACAGAGTCAGAGGAAAAATGGCAAGTGAACTGGTGCTCATTCGGGCGACATAAATTTGAATCTGACCCAATCTCGTTCCCTCCACATCCTTTACTGAACTCTGTCAACTATTATGATATTATAATTTTTTTTTTTATGACAAATACGATAAAGTTAAATTCTCAACTTTGGAAAATTGGATTATCGCATAAAACATCTGCAAAAAAAAGCAATGTTTCCATCCCATGTGTTCAAGAGCACAAAATCATCACATTCTGGCACAAAATATCTGTAATAAAAATTAGGGATGCACAATATATCGGCCACCATATCGGTATCGGCTGATATATGCTTTCATTTTTAATATTATCGTTATCGGCACGATAAGAACATTTGGCCGATACTCATTGCTGGTTTCCTGTTTATTTTACCCTCCTTTGTTTTTCCGTTTGATTTACTTTTTGTTTGATTTATTTTGTATTTTTTGTTTTTTCTTTACTTGTATTTTCTTTTACTGTAAAGCTCTTTGAGAAGCTCCTTTAAAGGCGCTATAGAAAATAAAGTTATTATTATTATTATATTAAAGCCGATAAAATAATGGATTATTTCCTTCAGCTGAGACATTTGAGATGCGCACTGTTCGCATGATGGTTTTGAATTGCTTGAAATATGATTGAAATTACTTCAAAAAGGAAAATACAGTTAAGTGCAGCGCAAGTCTGTCCTATAGGCTACATAAAATTATAATAAAAACATTATAATTGTGTGCTTGGGCCATGGCTTTTAATGGTGAGACTTTTGATTTTGTAATCAGGCTCTCAAATTATATAAAATGTTTTATTTATCTTTATCAGCCAATATATCGGTTATCGGCTTTCAATCATAAAGAATTATCGGTTATCGTATCGGCCAAAATTTTCATATCGGTCCATCCCAAATAAAAATGGAATGTACTGCAAACGGGGAAGCCACTGTGGCTGTTCTTTCATACATCATAAATTACTTTAACGTTTTACGTTTGGAGGTGGATGCCTGGTGTTTGGGAACACAATCGTGTGAGACAGTTCTGGAAAAGAAATAATACCAAATAATTTTGATGACAGACTTTGGCTCAGGCATTTCAGAATGACCAAACTAACATTTGAGATGCTGTGCAATGAAATTGGTCCATTGGTTAGTCCAGTTATCCAATCACAGTTTTTTGTTGCGCATCGATGGATTTATTCGGTAAATGTGTTTCCACCGTAGTTTATGTCTTCTAATCGAATAAAAAAATGTATCTGCCTCAATTAAGCACATTAGTTTTTATCCACATTTCTAGAATTTATGAGCATCTTGGCATTTCCATCCAGCGTTTTTATGTTATACTACCCCAAAATTCACATAAAAATAGGTGGATGGAAACATAGCTAATGTCAAAAAAAGCCTAAAGTGGTTTATCCGAAACCACTTCACTATCCTACTTGCAAACTTGCTTCAAAGTTTTGTATACATACTGTATTTAAGTAGAATTGTCTGAAACATTAGCCTGGCTTGGTGCCTTTAGCGTTCAGTTCTCCGGCGTTCCCACTGGTCCCGCGGTGGCGTGCGGCAGAGGGGAGCGTATGTGTCTCAATCATGGCTCAATTACAGCCTTCTTGCCTCAGTATGAGAGATCTGTTATGAATACACAACCGCCGCCACCAATCACCATAACCACTGCTCTCATTACCATCCCTTTAACCGGAGCGATTATTACCCTTTTATTAATGGAGAGAGAGAGCGAGAGAGAGCTGAGAGGGAGATCGCAGAGAGAGAGAGAGAGAGAGAGAGAGACGGTGAAAGAGAGAGAGAAAGGAGATACAGCGGCGCGCAGTAAACGAGTGTCAGGTTCGGTGCACGCACTGAAAAATTAAACCAATTAGGAGTGCCGTTTGGAGCCCCTCCGTTCGCATTCCTCTCCGAGCCACTGAACAGCTCAGAGGAAAGAGAGACAGAGGGAGAGAGAGATAGAGGGAGGAAAAGAAAGAGCTCGGCACTCTATTCTGTCATGCTCGGCGAAGAGCGGAGAAGAGCGGGAGCGAGAGAGCAAGCATTGCCGCTGAGAGGCGGATTAAAAGCAATCTATATCCACATAAATCATTGATTAAATGAATCATGAAATTAATATGTAAATTGTGTGTTTAACCTCTATTTATATACCACTGTCTGTCATCGTAGCGTAAATCTAAAACTAATTGCGATTTCTCGGCGAGCCTGGGAAACTCCAAGAGAGAGACAAGGAGTGGAAGGAGGGAGGGAGAGAGAGGTAAAAGTCTGACATATTTATTAACTAAACGTTCAACTACATCAACTTACTCATTAACAGAGTTATTAAGGGAGAGTGGTAAGAAAACCAAACTGTTTGTGCTGCATCAGCACTCTAAGCATAACAAACCTAAGAGATTCTTTCAGCACAGAAAGACGACAGTTTATCGAGGAGAAAAAAAAGCACAAGAGCCAGTTATATCAGTGCTGTATAATTCATATCATTTGTATATCTTTGATAAAGGGCTGCAACTAACAACTGTTTTGATAATCAGGTTAAGCTGATTTTTGTTCGATTAATCAATTAGACAAGTACAAAAAGTTCAAAAGCAATTATTAATAAAAAGCATGTCATTTTACATCTGGTCCAGTGTCATCCTTAAAACATTATGGATCTAGTCCTGCAATTAATAATCACTCAGTGTCCTGTTAACTTGTTCGATTAATCGATTAAAAAGCATTAATTTCCTTAATTTAATGAAAGGCATGTATTTTTTGACATCTGGTCCAATGTTTTTTTTAACAAGTGCTACAACTAAAAACTCTGATTATTGTTTAAGCTGTCGATTATTTGTAATCTGCTGATTTTTTACTGACTAAAAAAAAAAAAATCTGCATTTAATAGAAAAAAAACTTTAGATATTTTTTACTATTAGAAACAGAATATTACTATTTGAAACGGATTCATTTAATATAACTTTTATAATCTTGAATTTACATTAATGTAATTGATCAATTAACCCTTAAACGCATACCTCGGGTCTTTAGTGACCCGGGACGTCATTCACTACCCTCCTCCTCATTAACTTTTAGTTAGAAGTTAGACATCAACCTTCTTAGTATTCGTCAATCAATTAATTATAAACAATATAACAAGAACAAAATAGTACAATTATAAAAGAATGCCTGTTTTCCCATTCATTGTTTGTAAAAATTGTATAGGGTCGCTAATGACCCGAGGTGTGTAACAGTGTAAGTATATTTTTTCTGCACAACAATAATTGAATCTTTGATGACTGAATAAGTGCAATTCACCTTTATTCCACAAGGTGGCGATGTCTGATACACAATGATGAAGTGACGTTTCACTCATAGTTACCACAGGCAGAAAACAAAAGAACAGGAAGTATCATCAGCAAAACTTGAAATGGCTCAGTGATTTACTGCAGAGCAAGTACTGAACGCAATCAAATATTAGTGTCACTGTCACTTGATGGTGGATCTGGTGAAGAAGCTGTCAGTGATCAAAATATAGATTTTGAAGATGTTGAAAACGATAGTTTTGAGAATATGTTTGAGATTGCGAATATGAGCCAGATGCTGAATAGTGATGATGGTATAAAACATCTGCTCAAACTGAACCCTTCCAAGCTCCAAAAGGTAACAAAATATGCTTTGTTTTATTCTTCTGTAATTGTTACTCTAATATCAAGAGAGTTTTATATCATCGTGACAAGTAGAGGATAGAGATCCATCCGCGTTAGATATAGATCCGGGTCGCTAAAGACCCGAATATGTAATAATGATTAGCGAAACATTCATGCATTCAAGTGTTAATATGAATTGCTGAATATTTTTTAATTAATCCATTATTCAAATTAAAAAAGCAAACATTTAGTTGTTCTTTTAATAATCTTAATTGAGTGCAACAAATTTTAGTATTTTAAGTCTTGTTTGAAATTTAAGTGTGTGTGAAATCAGGTTCAACATATAAAGCCCACAGACCCAACTAATCAATAACATTCTTGTCCTCTATTTTCATTATCGATTTCTATTGATCTGATTGATTGGCTGTTGCAGTTTGATATACATCTGTATATCTATGAACACTCAGTATCCTAAACATACAAATCAGGTGCCAAAACAATACCAAAGCTGAAAACTCAAAAATATTGTAAACATGCTACCTTGATATATTGTATATCAGGCAAGCATCAAAGCCGACTGATCCATGCATATGCGTGTATGTCTGACAGACATTGTTTAGGGGTCCCATTGGCTGTTCTAGAGGCGGTGAGGTTGTTTGTGTGTGTGTGTGTGTGTGTGTGTGCGTGAGCGTGTGTGTGGGTGTGTGGGTGATATAGGTGAGGTGGAGTGATGGGATCGGAGGCCCTTCCTGCCCCAGCTGACATAAACCACACTCTGGACAGTCCAGCCGGCCACAGAGGACCCTGATTTATAGTCAGGCGAAAGCCAGGACAGCCGTGGTGATCTTTCAATAAAACATCAAAAAAAGCTCTGACCCATCCATTACCCATAAGCCCCCGTGGAACAGACGGGTCAGGTGTGCCTGCCATCCCTCACACTGCAATCTCACACTGAGGCACCATGGGAAAAGCCAGGAAAAGTGTGTGTACTGTTGAATTACAGCACAGTGAAAAAGATAAGAAAGAATAAAAGGTGTGAACTACTTTTAGATTCTGCTCAATTACAGTTAATCTGATCGTAAGCTCAAAATCAAAACATTAGCACCATTTTAACTCCACTTGATAAAACAGTTAAAACTGCTAATAAACTTCAAAGCAAATGTCGTTACAAGTTGGGTCTGTGCTCATATATTGTAAAGTTTAATTTCATTAATTTTTTAATTGAATTAAAGTTTAATTTAATTTAATTTTTCTGCACACATTGGACGTTGTTCATCAAAAACAAGCAGAATAAATTTGTATGTACTGTATGTACGTCATTAATCGATTCATACGGATTTTGTCCCATTAGATTAAATGCGACACAATGGTTTTATTTACAGTTTACACAGAAATTTGTTCTATATTCAACTAAATGTATAGCACACATTTACTTTTTTTTTTTAATAGCCAAAAATTGCAGAATTTTTAAAGCGATAACTCAAATAAAAAAAATTATTGACAGATGAATCGATTATTAAAATTGCATGAGACTACTCATTAAAGTATTAATATAAGTTTCACACTTAATTATATAATAAATCATATTTTAGCAGAACTTATATTTGCTGACTTCCATGAATTATAATATTAGTTATAATTAGTTATAATATTAAAACCAGGAGTTTTCAAAATGGGGTCCGGTGACCCTCAGGGAGCTGGGTGAAAAATAAAAATATTTTACAAAATGTATTTTGTAAATTATAAAAACAAATTTTTTATAATATTACCATTTCATTCAGCCATTATTTTTTCAGTAGTTCAGTACGGTGACAAAATAACAGCAGATTATGTAATTTTATAATATAAAATTGAGAATTACCATTTCTCACAAAGTTTAAGCTGCCTTTATATTTTAGGAAGGGGGTCCCTTTTGAGGGGTCCTTGGCATCAAACTGTTTGAAAACTCCTCAATACATGACAAATGTCTAGCATCTAATTTTTCAAATATGGACCAAAAGGCAGAAAGAACTGATATGAAAATTAGTTTAACACGCACACACACACACACACACACACACACACCTGTGTCCAGAGACACAGAGACAGGAAGGTGAAAGACAATGTATCCTTCACTTGACAAGAATGCAGCACAAGACAAGCCCCACACTTTACCTTTACATGCACACATACACACTCACTCTCTCAGAGCTAGTTTTTGATATGTTATCTGATACATGCACTAAACTGAAGGCAGATCATTGTCAGTGTGTCTTCAAAAGAAAGCAATAAAGCGTTGTGCATGCTCTCCCCCTTGTTTCCCTAATTCACTTCATTTCATTTTAACTATCCGTAACAATCTGGCGAGACATTACCCTGTAATGAAACCACACAGGGCCTGATTGTTTTCACCAGAGAACCCCCCCCCCCCCCCCCCCATCCCCCCCTACACATACTCACACACACAAATGACACCCATTGCTACTGACAAACACAATATTTACACTGTTTCAGACATACACAGATGCACAACATCAACCCACCCATCCATACATACAAACACACACACTGACCGCATTGCTTTGTGGGAGAAGAACCATCCGGATTGATGCAAGCTACTTATGACATACAAAAAAAAAAAAGTGTAACTTAAATCAATCTGTTTTGCGTGCTACAATTGTAAAAAAAGGTTGCAACATACATGGTTTTACTAATCTACAGGATTGTAAAAGTTGTTATTATTTGGGTGGGGGGTGGGTGTGGTCTTTAGCCATCTCTCTGATTGGACTAGACATCTCTGTGAGTCATTTTTAAGACATGGACATCATAATAGTGAATAAACAAGCACACAACCTGCTTCGTAGTGTGGTTCCAATTTACAGTCTGTACACATGCTTAACATGTTTCCAATCAGGCCCAGGGCCGCTATTAAGAGAAACTATCTTCATACTTATGAGGGCACGGGAGAAAAAAAACATGAGAATGGAAAACACATAAACGCAACTGTTATTGAGCATGTCCATGATTCTCATTTAGGGCTGTTTGAATCTCTTTCAAATTAAGAGACAAATGAAGTGCAATGCAAACCGAAGCAGACTGAATATTTTCTGCCATCTTTGACGAGGTGACGGTTGCTCATCTGCTTTAACTCAAGTTAAATTGTGATTATTAAACATATTTTCCAAATCTCAATTCTGATTGGATGAGTCACATTCAAAAGCCATATATACACAGACCTGGTGGTATGACTGAAATCGTACATTACGTTAATGAGTAATTTTATATTGTGATAATATATATCACCATAGATATTTTTGCTGTAAATTTGCTGTTATTTTTGTAAATAAAACTATAGCATAATTACATTGTAAACAATTAAATTATCAATTAGTTATGACAACATATGTTTTTACATTGCTTTACCTCATCAAAATAAGCTCAGCAATTTTTAACTTTTAATTTTCAAAGTTATACAGGATTTAACTCATTTTTTTAAGTCAGTTCAATGTAATTTATATGGTGGCCGAGAGAGCTCAACGCGCTGCAACTGAAGAAATCGTGCAAATAGAAAAAACACCAGCAAATTAAGAAAACATCTTCATCAGTTTTACAACACATGGGCTGCAAAAGTTCACAACACAACCAAATACAAAAACGCGCTGCAAATACTCACAACACAACCAATTACAGAAAAGCAGTGCAAAAGTTCACAACACAACCAAATACAAAAACATGCTGCAAATACTCACAACACAACCAAATACAGAAAAGCAGTGCAAAAGTTCACAACACAACCAAATACAAAAACGCGCTGCAAATACTCACAACACAACCAAATACAGAAAAGCAGTGCAAAAGTTCACAACACAACCAAATACAAAAACGCGCTGCAAAAGTTCACAACACAACCAAATACAAAAACGCGCTGCAAATACTCACAACACAACCAAATACAGAAAAGCAGTGCAAAAGTTCACAACACAACCAAATACAAAAACGCGCTGCAAAAGTTCACAACACAACCAAATACAAAAACGCGCTGCAAATACTCACAACACAACCAAATACAGAAAAGCAGTGCAAAAGTTCACAACACAACCAAATACAAAAACGCAGTGCAAAAGTTCACAACACAACCAAATACAAAAACGCGCTGCAAAAGTTCACAACACAACCAAATACAAAAACGCGCTGCAAATACTCACAACACAACCAATTACAGAAAAGCAGTGCAAAAGTTCACAACACAACCAAATACAAAAACGTGCTGCAAATACTCACAACACAACCAAATACAAAAACGCAGTGCAAAAGTTCAAAACACAACCAAATACAAAAACGTGCTGCAAATACTCACAACACAACCAAATACAGAAAAGCAGTGCAAAAGTTCACAACACAACCAAATACAAAAACGCGCTGCAAATACTCACAACACAACCAAATACAAAACGTGCTGCAAATATTCACAACACAACCAAATACAAAAACGTGCTGCAAATATTCACAACACAACCAAATACAAAAACGCGCTGCAAATACTCACAACACAACCAAATACAGAAAAGCAGTGCAAAAGTTCACAACACAACCAAATACAAAAACGCAGTGCAAAAGTTCACAACACAACCAAATACAAAAACGCAGTGCAAAAGTTCACAACACAACCAAATACAAAAACACGCTGAAAATACTCAACACAACCAAATACAGAAAAGCAGTGCAAAAGTTCACAACACAACCAAATACAAAAACGCGCTGCAAATACTCACAACACAACCAAATACAAAAACGCGCTGCAAATACTCACAACACAACCAAATACAGAAAAGCAGTGCAAAAGTTCACAACACAACCAAATACAAAAACGCAGTGCAAAAGTTCACAACACAACCAAATACAAAAACGCACTGCAAATACTCACAACACAACCAAATACAGAAACACGCTGCAAAACCAGGCCCGGCGATCTCAAGCCCCCCTCTGTGATGATCTGAACGATGATGATGATGATGATGATTATTATTAGGCTAATTTTATAATTAAATTAATACTATTACAATTAATTTGCCCCGCAATAATTTCATAGCGCACCACCGCATAACCGACGCGAGCTAACTCCTCAAACAACTTAATATGAAATAGCCTACATCTCTTCTATTTTTTCTCTCTCACTAGGCTATAGTATAGTAATAGGCTACGTATGGGCCACAAGAGAAATATTAAGAAAATAAATTAAAGCCTATACCGTTATCAGGACATATTTAGCTCTCATCGCTCAGTTTTTAATTTCACTTTCTGCAGTGAATAATTGACTGGGATTTCAGACTTCATTTTCATGCAAGCCCACCTGAGAATTGTAAAATGGTTAATAAAATGGCTGGGACCGCTTATTGTTCAGTGTTTACTCTTCAGTGGTGTGGTCGATGACCTGAAAGGTGAGTTTTTTTGTTTATTTTAACATCCTGATCTTATGTGTACTGTTGTGTTGTGAGTTTTTGCAGCGCGTTTCTGTATTTGGTTGTGTTGTGAACTTTTGCAGCGCATGTGTTGTCAAACTGATGAAGATGTTTTCTTAATTTGCTGGTGTTTTTTCTATTTGCATGTGTTTTCTTCAGTTGCAGCGCCGTTGAGCTCTCTCGGCCACCGTAAATTTAAGTTGTAATGACTTAAACATCCAACTTGATTGTACTTAAAAATTTAAGGCAGCAACTTTTTTTAAAGTGTATGTACTACTGTTTTTTCCTGATAATCGAGTGACTGAAATATGAAAAATAATAATATTTATTACTATTTGTTATTTTTATTATTATTTTAAAAAAATATTATAATAATTTATTATACATAAATAATAAATGTATGTATACGTTCCAGACATGTTCGAACATAGTCATCTAAATAAGTCAATATTTAATCATTCATATATATATATATATATATATAATGATGATTTATGATTATGATTTATATTACAAATACAGTAGATTTACAGTAGGCCAAAGGAAAATCATGGACCGGTTAAAGGACAGTGCAGAGAATGACAGGAGTCATGTTGCATGTTACAGGTGGAGGTCACATGATACTTATAAAACATTCGGCAACTACCTTCCATCATAACTTACCCATATCCCCTGCTTTTGTCTAAAATAATTGCATTTTTTTTGTAATATGATCTACATTTCTATGTGTATGATGTGAAGAGAGCATCACTCCTGGTGGATTTTAAAAGTTTTATAGGCTTATTCTGCAGACTTCCGGATGGTGGTACGCAGAAGGGTGTGTGTGGGGGGTGGTAATTGGAGCTGGGCCGCCCGGGGCAGATAGAGACAGAATGAATCCCTTACAGATCTGACGAGAGCACCAAACCAGCCATGATGTCACCACATACCCAGGGCTTTTCTTGATTTAACCCAGACACAGAGAGAGACTCTTTCGCATACACACAAACACTCACCCACACCCTCCCTGACCCGATCTCTCTTTACATTCCACCTTGCTTTCATCTTTATTTCTTTTAATAATCCAGAGCAAACAGATGTTTCTACGTTCGACTGCCGCTTGACATTAGTAGGGTAAACGTACCTATTAAGCTCAAGTACCCATTAAGCACACTACTGTCTTTGAGCTCAGATTATAAAAAGAAAAAAATTATTTATCATCCTACTTGATGTCTTAACCAATTGATGTGTTTGTTACTATATACCTCCTGTAATTTCAAGCTAATCAGACCATTGCACACTGAGATACAGTGGGGAGAACAAGTATTTGATACACTGCCGATTTTGCAGGTTTGCCCACTTACAAAGCATGTAGAAGTCTGTAATTTTTATCATAGGTACTCTTCAACTGTGAGAGACGGAATCTAAAAACAAAAATCCAGAAAATCACATTGTATGATTTTTAAATAATTAATTTGCATTTTATTGCATGACATAAGTATTTGATATATCAGAAAAGCAGAACTTAATATTTGGTACAGAAACCTTTGTTTGCAATTACAGAGATCATACGTTTCCTGTAGTTCTTGACCAGGTTTGCACACACTGCAGCAGGGATTTTGGCCCACTCCTCCATACAGACCTTCTCCAGATCCTTCAGGTTTCGGGGCTGTCGCTGGGCAATACGGACTTTCAGCTCCCTCCAAAGATTTTCTATTGGGTTCAGGTCTGGAGACTGGCTAGGCCACTCCAGGACCTTGAGATGCTTCTTACGGAGCCACTCCTTAGTTGCCCTGGCTGTGTGTTTCGGGTCGTTGTCATGCTGGAAGACCCAGCCACGACCCATCTTCAATGCTCTTACTGAGGGAAGGAGGTTGTTGGCCAAGATCTCGCGATACATGGCCCCATCCATCCTCCCCTCAATACGGTGCAGTCGTCCTGTCCCCTTTCCAGAAAAGCATCCCCAAAGAATGATGTTTCCACCTCCATGCTTAACGGTTGGGATGGTGTTCTTGGGGTTGTACTCATCCTTCTTCTTCCTCCAAACACAGCGAGTGGAGTTTAGACCAAAAAGCTCTATTTTTGTCTCATCAGACCACATGACCTTCTCCCATTCCTCCTCTGGATCATCCAGATGGTCATTGGCAAACTTCAGACGGGCCTGGATATGCACTGGCTTGAGCAGGGGGACCTTGCGTGCGCTGCAGGATTTTAATCCATGACGGCGTAGTGTGTTACTAATGGTTTTCTTTGAGACTGTGGTCCCAGCTCTCTTCAGGTCATTGACCAGGTCCTGCCGTGTAGTTCTGGGCTGATCCCTCACCTTCCTCATGATCATTGATGCCCCACGAGGTGAGATCTTGCATGGTGCCCCAGACCGAGGGAGATTGACCGTCATCTTGAACTTCTTCCATTTTCTAATAATTGCGCCAACAGTTGCCTTCTCACCAAGCTGCTTGCCTATTGTCCTGTAGCCCATCCCAGCCTTGTGCAGGTCTACAATTTTATCCCTGATGTCCTTACACAGCTCTCTGGTCTTGGCCATTGTGGAGAGGTTGGAGTCTGTTTGATTGAGTGTGTGGACAGGTGTCTTTTATACAGGTAACGAGTTCAAACAGGTGCAGTTAATACAGGTAATGAGTGGAGAACAGGAGGGCTTCTTAAAGAAAAACTAACAGGTCTGTGAGAGCCGGAATTCTTACTGGTTGGTAGGTGATCAAATACTTATGTCATGCAATAAAATGCAAATGAATTATTTAAAAATAATACAATGTGATTTTCTGGATTTTTGTTTTAGATTCCGTCTCTCACAGTTGAAGAGTACCTATGATAAAAATTACAGACCTCTACATGCTTTGTAAGTAGGAAAACCTGCAAAATCGGCAGTGTATCAAATACTTGTTCTCCCCACTGTATGGGTATTCATGTGTTCACACTGTCTGGTGGCTATTTTGAAAGCTGTCTGAAAACATTCACCAGAAGAGGAGCCCCTTACATGTGCATTTTTTAGATGTTTAAGTCTTTATTTTGGATAAGTATAACTTCTTATTGCAAAATTAAGAGATTAATGTTTAGACTTTTGCATATTATAACCTGAAACCTGGATGTGGGAAATAATTACAGTTAGATCCAAAAGATAGTTCAAGCAACATAGCACAGATGCTGCAGAACATTGTTAGCTTACTAGCTGTATAAGATTGTGTGCTACACTAATATATTACTTCACAGGCATTACTGGCTTGTACTTTTAAATCCATTATATTATAAATTTACAGTTTATTGATGTTCTGTTGTTTTACACTTCTATAATTTTTTAAAGATTTCATATTATTGTAAGGTGAGCTTAAAGGGTGCACTACTATGAAAATCACACAGCGTCAGTGTGACATCAATAAGAAAAAGTATAATTTCATAGATATTTTCAATAATAGCGGTCCATATTAAAATATGTATGAACTTAATACATGACCTAGATTATTTATTTAGCAAAATTGTCCTTTTAAATTTAATTTAATAATATTTATTAATTAAAAAAAGGTTTGCTGTTCCAATAAAGCTCAGTGTGCTCCCTTTAAGCTCATCCACATTGAACGTCTATGTAAATACTTCATAAACAGACTTTAAATATTAACTGATGGTTGTCACTTCAAGTTAATCTTTATAAAATTATTCTTTAAAAATGTTGTTTAATATAAACAAGAATTTTCCCAAAAAACATGTTGTGAGTTTAATGGCAGCAGGGGTGTGCTTAAAGGTACAAACATGTACCTATTAAGCACAGCCAGACTTTTTGCATTTAATGATGTATATCTTAATTGAAATGCCTTTGTCATTTAAAATAAAATTAAATATTATTGTGTGAGAGATTAATCTTTTATTTTAACAACTTCTTGTACTGAAACCAATACCCTGTGCACTAAAATGTCTCAATGTAGACTTTGGTGAGCTTAATAGGTACGTTTACCCTATGCCTTCAGTCTGTCAAAGCCTTTTCACGTAGTGAAATCATTGGTGATTAACTGTTGTCAGCATTGACAGAGACCACCATTTAGTGTTTACAATTCATACTTTAATAATTACATGCATGGCCTCTTGTGTGTTTTTTTACCACAATAAGTCAATCAATATCAATAAAATTATTATTTTTATAATGTTTTAAAACAACATTTTAATGTATTATTTATATTAAATATTTAATAATTACATTATTTATATAATTATATTACATTTATATTCCATAAAATTTCCACAAAATACAAATATCTGGCCTCTTGTATGTTATTTTACCACAATAAATAAATAAACAAGTACATAAATATAAATATTATTTATTTAGTTATTATTAATTACATAATTATATTCATTATCATTATACTACATTTATATTACACAAAATTTCCACAAAATTCATTTGCCTGGCCTCTTGAGTATATTTATCCACAATAAATAAACAAATAAATATGAATGAATGAATGAACGAATGAATACATTTAAAAAAATAACATTTAATGTATAATTATATATAAAATATGCTATATATATATATATATATATATATATATATACACACAGTGGGGAGAACAAGTATTTGATACACTGCCGATTTTGCAGGTTTTCCTACTTACAAAGCATGTATATATATATATATATAAAATTAAATATTTAATATTTTTCATTTAATGTTGAGTTTTCACCAAAGAAAAATAACATTTAATGTATAATCATATATAAAATGTGTCCCTGGACCACAAAACCAGTCATAAGTCGCACGGGTATATTTGTGGCAATAGCCAACAATACATTGCATGGGTCAAAATTATCAATTTTTCTTATATGCCAAATATCATTAGGATATTAAGTAAAGATCATGTTCCATTAAGATATTTTGTACATTTCCTACCGGAAATGTATCAAAGATGTATTATTAGTAGTAATATGCATTGCTAACGACTTAATATGGACAACTTTAAAGGCGATTTTCTCAATATTCTGATTTTTTTGCACCCTCAGATTCCAGATTTTCAGCTTTCAGATGATGTATAAATCTCAATTTGCGGTGCAAAACCGGTGCAGATTTGTTCGATGCTTCACTGTCATTCTCGCAATTTCGACAAAAAAATTAAAAACTATGCAAGCAAGTTAGACAGTGATACCCGTTTAAATCACTAGAATTCAACAACATCAATATTCAATTCAGTCACACTAAATCTAATGTTAAAGTTTGCAAGGCATGTAAGCACATAAAACACTGCACTGGGTCCTTGGGCTGCTATTCATTTCATTTCAAATCAAGGGTCATTTTAAGACTGAGCTGTTCATTTCCAAGCAAGACACCCTTGAGGTAACTAACACGGCATTGCGCTCTTCAGGTGAACCCATCTGCCCAAGCTAGATAGAAGGGGGGTTAATGCGGCGAATTATGGCCTCCAGATGTGGGAGACAACTGTAAACACTCTTCTAAGCAAGGAAAAGCACGACTTTGTCATTTCCTCAGATCTCCACATCTTTCAAGTCCTCCGAAACGAGATTCCAAGAGTCAGAGCGCAGAGTGTCAAACGCTCACTTGAGCTCGCCTGTCATTACCATAACCTCTCTGTTCTGGAGCGCAAAACGTTTTGTGCAAACGGATCAACAGCTGCTAGCTCGCAGGAACGGGGAAGTGCAGCAGAACATGTCATGAAATATTAATCGGCATAATTGGGATGCTAGTTAGCGCTTCTTTGACCAGCTTTAGTCCCCTCCAGCGCAGCGCGGCTCCCGCCCTCCACACAAACTAAACTATTAAAGTGGCAGAAAAAATGATGAACTCTTGAAAATGGATTAGATGGGGCTTATGTTTAAAATACTTACTAAAACGGCTCTAATCGTCTTCTCGCCGCCAACTCCGCCACGTCAGACAATAGAGGGGCGGAGGGGGGGGAAGAAAACACCAGCTCTTCCGGTACAAACTACTTTGCCGATTTCAGTGTCACATTCAATTTTCTGCTTCCTGCTTCTCCCCGGATCCCAATCCAAAAACAAGCATTTAAAACATCAGTCCTAATTAGATGATTAGTGCTTGGAAGGGCAGGAGATAAGTCATTTGCATAATTCAATCATAAGAGTTAGAGATACATATTTCGATGTTCGTTTGTACAATTATCTCCGCTGTCCTGGGGGCTGTGATACTAATGTGATTAAACAATACTCTTGCACGGGGCCTAGTGTCCTCCATTAAAGCACTGCTAGAGGCAAAGCAAAAATTAATTTTAGGAGACAATCAATTTTATTCTACATGACTGTAATAAATATAGCCCGGCTGCAGATGTGTCATTAAGCTCTGGAGGAGACTTTCCCAAAGTCAAAATGACACTATTCTCTTTCTCTCCTCCTGCCGTAACTGCGGGTCTGCGGACGGTGAGCGGAAAGTGTCATTTTTCCTCTTGTGAGATTCTTGACAGGCCATATCCATCTGTCTATTTTAACCTCTTATATCTCTCTCCCACGTCGCTGCACATCAGTGAACACCTGCTATTCCTCATCCCTATCGAGACTGTATATTAAGAGCTAACTTTGTAATTGCGGCTTCTAAATGCTCCTCAAACATCGTTTAATGAATGCGGATGTAAATATGTAATTTGTGCGGATTCACATACGTAGCAGCCTTCTTAATTTGTTTTCGTGATTTCCGCGCCCAAAAGATTCTAGTAGCGCCTTTCCATCACTAATTGACCACATGTGTCTTTGCTTTGCCTCTAATTCATTGGTTACGCATGGGACTAGTTATTAAAGCGCTGTGGCTTGGAACAGGCACCCGCCAACATTAATGAGAACTCACATGGCCACAAGTTGTTTTATAAGAGCCCGTCAGCAGTTAAGCGCTCTCACGTCTCAAACATGCTCGCAATAAGACATAGACGGACAGAAGAGTCAGTCTGGAAGACCAGCTGCCTGCTTGTCTTTACAAAATATGTTCAGCTACCTATATATAAAACTAGATCTATCCACCCATCTTACATGGTGGCCCAAAAACTATTTGGACTCTTAATCCACAAAAAGAAATGAATAAATTAATAAATAAATAAAAAGATAAATAAATAAATAAGAATGTAGCAGTCCACAAGTTATTACTAAGTGGTATTTATTTTAAAGAAATATTATATATATATATATATATATATATATATATATATATATATATATATAATAAAGAAATATAATTTTGTGTGTGTATATACATGTATGTGTGTATACAGTATTAGTGCTGTCAAATCGATTAATCGCGATTAATCGCATCTAACAAAAGTTTTTTTATACATTATATATTTAATATATATTGTTTATATTATTATATATTGTTTATATACAATATATAATATAATATATTGTATGTGTGTGTGTATACAGTATTAGTGCTGTCAAATCGATTAATCGCATTTAACATAAAACTCTTTTAAATATATTATATATTTTATACATATACACACACACACACACACACACAATATATATATATATATATATAAAAAATCAATTATATGTATAAACATTCATAAACATTATATATATATATATATATTAAACATCATATATAAACATATAATCGCTATCAATCGATTTGACAGCACTATTATTATTATTATTATTTTATATATATATATATATATATAGTTATATACAGCGCTATTTGCTTGTTTTTATCTTTGTTTGTAGATGTTTGTTTAATTTAAAAATCAATAAAAACAAAGAAGGCTGCTAGGTTTCAAATCATGACATGTTGTTTAAAAACTGGATATGAGATATGACAGCCTTTCACATAGGGCAGGCTACCAGCATAAAGCCCCTCTTGATGTTTCAAATTGTCTTAATTCATAATTTACTGTGCAGAAAAGGGTAAAGGAAAGAGAGAATCTGCAAAAACAACAACCCCCAAAAAGGTGGATGTATAATTAATGGCTGACATTAAGGTGTGCCGAAGGAAGAGCGACAATCTGAGGAGATTTGATGAGACAGCGGGATGTCTCGGGTGCCCGGGCCGAGCTGAGCGTCGCAGCCTCGGGCGAAGCCACAGGCGCTGAGCTGCCGTCCATATGGACCGGGCGCGCACACGTGCGCGCGCTACGAAACTGGAGGCTCGCGGTCACGCACTGGAGCGCGCACTCCTGACAGGGGATGTGAAGGTAATTGTGTGTATTAGCAGCAGTACGTGTGTCAGTTACTGTCTTTGTTTTAAACTTTCCAGATTTATTTAGTGTTCAAACTTTATACGCGATTCAGAATCAGACCAAATCAATCAAAAGATTCAATAAGATACTAATTTAAATTAATCTACAGAACATGCTTCTTAAAAGGTGTCAAATTGTGCATTTTAGGGAATCTTTGAAACGCAGCACTTTGACGCGCAGTGTGATGGTAGCTCGCGCCTGGGGCAAAGATGGGAATTAGACACATTTTAAATTAATGACTAAAAAAAGCAAATCGCTTCAAGAGACGAAAAAAAAACATGACAGGCTTTCGAACAAGTAATGCGTTTTATGATCTAACCTGACAATTCCTGCAACTCCTGCTAAAGTGCGATTGGCATGAATGCAAACAGAGATGTTTCTCTCCTTTTTATGATGTTATTCGCATGAAGAAACTCTCTGGTCAGCGGTGCAATAAATATTAGTGGACAAGAGCTTTCTGCACCTTTTTTTATTTTTGGATGTTCTTGCACTTGGTGGAGAGAGAGAAAAAAAACAGTTAAACTAATCTAATCCACCTTTGGAGAGCAAGCACAGATGTTCATCTCTAATGTAATTCCCATTCAATTTCCTAAGTGCAGTCCCCAAGTGCAAACTAGTTTAGTGTTATGTTTAGCTTGCAAATTTCGTTTTAATAAATAATGAATGCATTAAAAACCTGGAGATCAATTGCGAGCTGAGAAATCATAAAAAGCGGGGCCGTAAGTGCCGCGTGCGTTTGCTGATTTGGACACTTTCTGTGTTTCAGTCGAGTTTTACAGATCCCGTTGCATATTTTTAGGCTCTATCTGAAAACCTAGTGAGCTCCCTACCTAGACAGCATATTGAGCTGCTGACTTGGAACGCGCCAACTTGCTGGACATGCATACAGCACGCGTCCTTGCGTTCCGAAACCTCAGAACAGACTATTTTTCAACACCGGCTCCATTTTTTAATTAGGCTACCAAATGATTTGTATAACTTTGTGTTCCCTTAAAATGTGGACAAAACACGCATTATAGGTCTCTGACAGTGTAGTCCGATTCCTGATCAATTGATTCTGATGAGCCGGTTCTTTTTAGTGAATCAAGAGCGCAACTATGGAGGACCAAACCTGCAGAAATTAAAAAATAAATAAATTAATGAATGAATAAGTAAATAAATGAATGTGATAATAGGAAAATAAATAACAGAATAAAGTACTTGATAAATTAAATATGATTCATTTTTAATCAAATTAAATTTATTATCTTTCCCTTAATTTATTATTACCTGCTTTTATACATTTTTAAAAAATATATTTAACTTTTATTTAAATTATTTTTATATATTTATTTTTACATTTATTTATTTATGAATTCATTTAATTTTACATTTATTCCCACATGTATTTAGTTTTAGATTTATTTATTGATTGATTGATTGATTTTTACTTTTCCGTGTGCAACATGGAAATGAGGAGGGCGGTCCTTGTGTAGCTTCAGTGCATCATTGGTTAAGAGCATAGAATCGTCAGACCAGCTAAGCGATAGAGGAGAGTTTTCAAAGTAAATGGCGGCCAGATAGTTATTTCACAGACACCAAACAACTTGGCAATGTTTCTAGCAGTTTGACCCATTGAGAGATAAGTTTCAATGGTACTTATCGGAAGCAAGTACGATGGACGTCACGTCCAACCTTAGTGCCATCTGACTTTTGTCGACAGGTTGTAGCTCTTGCATGTATACTATGGCGGACGTTTCACAAATAGCTGACGTTAGAGAGTTGCGCAACTTAGCGAATGAAGTCGAAAACAACGCATCAAATGAAATTTAGGAGCGCTATATTCCGATATGAATGTGGAAGTACAGACTGAATTGTTAGGCACTCTGCAAAATATTTCCCAGCACATTCAAAATCTGTGCGAGTCAGATGGCACTACGGTGGGACGTCCATCGTACTTGCTTCCAATACGTACTATTGAAACATCTCTCAATGGGTCAAACTGCTAAAAACATTGCTAAGTTGTTTGGTGTCTGTGAAAGAACTATCTTGCCGCCATTTACTTTGAAAACTCTCCTCTATCGCTTAGCTGGTCTGACGATTCTATGCGTGAGCTCTCAACCAATGATGCACTGAAGCTACACAAGGACCGCCCTCCTCATTTCCATGCTGCACACGGAAAAGTAAAATTAAATGAATCAATAAATAAATAAATCTAAAAATAAATACATGTGGGAATAAATAAATGTAAAAATAAATATATAAATATTAAAATTAATTAACAATTAAATAAGTTAAAAATATATATTTTTAAATGTATAAAAGCAGAAAATAATAAATTAAGGTAAAGATAATACACAATTTAATTTGATTAAAATGAATAATTTATTTATCAAGTCGTTTATTCTGTTATTTATTTTCCCATTATCATATTTATTTATCTATTTATTCATTTACATATTTGTATATTTATTTATTTACTTATTCATTCATTAATTAATTTATTTTTAATTTCTGCAGGTTTGGTCCTCCATACGCAACCAGTGTCCCATTCCTCCTGAACAAATGACTCTATGAGTCGGTTTTTTATAGTGCATCAAAACACAGTGTATGACTTTAAAACGGGTTTTAAGTGACACTTATGAATCAGTCCCAGCGGAAAGAACTGATAGATTAAAGTTACTTAAGTCAAAATTAAATCAAAATTAAGTTATTTAAAGATAGACAATCTATGGGTTCTGTTGTAATCAGTGATTTTTTTCATTTAAAAAAAAAAAATCAGTGACAAGGATTCATTTTTGTTTGTTAATACTTTTACTTAAAAGGTGCTTTAGCTATTCAAAATATCTACTTTCTCACATTTATGTCACCTTTGTAAACACCTTTGTCTTTGTAAACACCTTTTGCAATAATTAATCTCTAATTTATTATCTGTTCTGTTAAACTGTGATATGATCTCATTATTTGTCTGCTGAATGCAGTAAATGCAATAAGAGTTAGATTTCTTTTTTCCCAAATATGTATTCTTTAACAGTACTAAAAGAATCGTGGAATAATGGAACTGTAAAGGAATCATTAAGAGGAAACAGAATCAGTATCGTAAAATTCCTTAAGATTCCCATTCATATCCGTTTTGTTGGTCTATGTGCACATGCATGAGAAGAATGCCTTTGGCCACTGCATCACATCTTGTGCTATAAGTGTTTGTCCTGTGACCCGTTTAATTCAGTTGCACTCTGTCTGGCTGTTCTGAATGCTAAAATGCGTCCTGTTTGAACACCCCCCTAAATAGGAAGCCCACTGGTTTTGAGACACAGCCGTCCCCTGACTGGTGATCATCCTCGCTTGTTTCGCAGAGGCTGTCCCGTACAAACTGATGCAAAAGACACCCATTTGTCCCAGCTTAGCCCTTCTCCTAAATGAGCCCGTGCTGAAGGAGGAGAGGAGAGAGAGAGAGAGGAGGCGAGGGGCCAGCACGCACATTAGTTTCAGCCATCTGGTAGCGGGACGGTGGATGATGTTTAAATCTGACTATAAAAGCGACGCTTGCGAAGGTGAACTGTAAAGCAACGATGCCGAGGAGCAAATTCAATTTCAGGGGGGCCCATTGCTCGGGCAATTTCATTATCCAACCGTATGCTGCAATCTGACAAGAAGAGTGAAAAGCGCAGCGTTCCGCACCTCGTTCTCTTATTGTCCATTTTGCCCGGACTCAAAATTAAACAAAATAATGTTGTAAAACGCTCTCTCCCCGGCTCACTTTCTCCTCACTCTCATTTCTAATTAGATGTGCACGGCAGATTGATTCAGAACTGCGCAAAGCCCAATAAAGTGACGGGGGAATCTTCTGGAGGTTGTGCTGGGGATGTTAAAAGGTTAATTACCGAACCTTGCCCAGAATGGCCATCTGGATATGCGCTCTCTCTCTTTCCCTCTCCCTTAAACACACATGTGCATCTCCACACACACATTCACTGTGCAAAAGTGCAATTTAAGACCACGTTCCTGAACCTACTCCCTCCAACCAATTTTCAATACCTGACCTTTTACCTGTGAGAAAGTAAGAAATGGAAATAGTAAATTGAAAATACTAGAGCTGATGCGAAGTACTTCATGGAGAAGAATACATATAGTTACTGAAGTTGCAGATAAGCCTTACTAGGTTGTGAACTTTTAGACTTATAAAAAAAAAGAAAATATATATATTACACAATATTAAATATAATTATTATTGTATTCTATTGTATTATATGAAGTCAGTTGTGACTGTCATTCCGCTAAAAGCAAAGATGCTGCACTTTTCATAACATATAATTGGAGACTTTGTCCTTTGGACACGCTCTGGAAAAAAGGTACAAAAGCTGTCACTAGGGCGGTACACTTTCAGAAGGTACCTAAAGAGTGCATATTAATACCTCAAAGTTATATATTGGTACCAGAAGTGTACATAGCACCTAAATGGTACATATTAGAAGCTTTTTAAAGGGTACCATCCCAGTGACAGCTTTTGTACCTTTTTTTCTGAGAGTGGATGATAAAGGTCTTTATAGGTGTACTGCTCCCTTGAGTCCCACCACACCAATCACACACACACACAGACACACACACACACACAGCTGATATTGCTAGAGGACCCTGCGAACACTAATGCATCTGTCATGATAACAAGCTAAGAATAACATCTCCACACCAAACAGAGCCACAGATCCAGGAGAGGTGATTCATTGATTTATGCAACATAGCACCTTATCGTGGGACATCATCCAGACAAATGGAGTATCAAACAAGAATTCCAGATATGGCCCTGGATGTGACATTGGTCAAAAGCGCATTAAATGATATTGACGTCTATGTGAGCCTGACGCTGCGGAGCAAATAACAGAAGAAAGTGAAATGCAACCGAAGTATGACCCCTAGTCCAAAGAGCTGTCGTTGTATAAGGGAGAATAAAAGACAAAAACGTCTAATATTGGAAGCTTTAACGTAGTGTATAATGATCATTAAAGTTTTAACAAAATGTCCCAATGAAGACTAAATCCAGCAGCTCCAGGAAAAGTTAACTTATAAATATTATTAAGACAAAAAAGTAAAAATACATGCTGTTTTTTTTTATTAATCTTTGCCTAACTTAAATCCTTGCAAGTTCAATTAGTGTAATAATTTATTAAAATGTGCCTCCAACCAAAAGCAGATGAAATACTATTAAAATTTGCTATTCATTTTTATAGGCCTATATACTTGCAAGTTCATATAAGAATCATGTTATTGTTTTCTTCTTATCATTTTTAGATAATAAAATTGCATGTTTGCGCTGTAATGAACATGTTTGTATAAGAGAGCGGATCGAGTGGTCAGCGAGGAAAATTAATCAAAAAGATCTGAGAGAAAGATTCTTGTTTAATTCTGGAGAAAGCTGTTCATTTTACGATTGTATTATTACTGTATTCTCCTCAGGACAGTTATTTGTTTTGAAACGAACAAGAGGTCAAAACTGCAGGTGGTTTGGCAGAAAGAAAAACCGATTGGAACCAATTTTAGACGAAAGTTTGACTTTTTAAATGCGTTTTGAAAAGTAGCTACACAAGTAGCACTTTGTAATAACTTTTAAATATTATTCATTTATATTAAATGTAACTAAAATGTAACTAATTAACGTAGCCTATTTAGCCTACATCACGTGCATTAAAATAAAAATGTCATAAATGTAATTGATATATTTCCACATGTAGCTATTCAAATTTATATGTGCATTAAATCATTTCTGTTAATAATGAAAGTTATCATAAAGTGTTACCAACTTTGCCAAGTACGACAACTCCGCACGCGCTGAAAGAACTTGAAAAGAGCATCAGATTCCACAGCTCAGTGTAAATGTGAGATGTATGTGTGATATAAGTCTTGCCTGGCATTGGTGCAGTCGTTATAAAGCGCCTCGAAGTCTTTTCGGGTGATGAGTTTGCACCGGTTCACGCCCGGCTGAATGGCCCCGAGTCCGCGCAGGATCCGCACCTGCTCCACCGTGCACACCACCGGGCATATATCCAGCCGCTTCAGCTTGGTGTAGACGGTGTGCAGTCCGCCGACCAGGTGCTTCAGGAACAGGTCGAACACCTGCGGGAGACAGATGAGCTCCTGACCGTCCACGGTGAACGAGGCCACTTTCACCCCGTGCACCTCCACCATCTTACACTCGTTATTGTGGACACCGCCGGGCCCGTTCCCGTTAGTGCTGCCGCCGCCACCGGTGCCGGTGATGAAAGAGTTGATCATGCTGCTGGTCAGTCGCGGGGACTCGGCCGGGCTGGAGTACAGAGAGTCGGGACGGAACAGGCTGCTCGCGCCCCCGGGAGTGGAGGTCGGTGAAAGCACCGGAGGAGTTGCTGATACGGCCATAGTTTATGCGAAGTTTCCTCCTTTCCGTACTTTTGAGTCAAGCACACCTTTGCTGGCTCCTCGCACTGTTTCGCGGCTTTCACTCGGTGTTTCTCATGCGTCTCCGGTAGCCACTGCTGATAGTCGGTAATGTGCAACTACCTTCCTCGCGAGTGAGATGGATAGAAGTGTATCGCACTCAGCGATTCAATTAGCCAGCCCACTACAGGCCGGAGTGACAGCTCTCTCAGCCAATAAGGAGCGCGATGGCACACGCCTTCTAATATTATTGGCCATCTGCCAGTTATGGGCGGTGCCTTGTGTTCTCACTATTAAAAGCGAATACAACTTTTTAGATTGCTGTCAGACAGATAGTAGGCTTATATATTTCATCTGAAATTCAGCTTTTAATGATAAAGTAAAGTAAAAGTACATCCTTTATAACTTTGTAGAAGTTATTGAAAGTTACCTTAAAACACTTCCATTATTATGGCATTATAGGCCTGAATATCAACAATGTACTTACACCTTCATAATATTAGACGGTTACCCTTTATTTTAAGGTAACATAATGTACTTCATACTACATGTATTTACTATAGGGTTAGGATTAGGGTTTGGTTTGGTTTAGGGTTAGTTGCATGTAATTATGCATAATTCATACCCTAGTTATTACTATAGTAACTACATTTAACATATGTAACAATGACACTGTAAAATAAAGTGTTAGGCCTACCTATTAGACTTATTCGACTAATTTATTCAACTGTTATATTAACAAATATTAAATATGACAGCTGTCTGTGGTTTGTCCTTGTGGCTACCCATTCCAACCATATTATTGCAGCTTCACCTTTTAATTGGACTCTCCATTTCAGTTTTAAAATTACAGTGCATAAGGTAAACTAAAGTGAAATAACTTTACTGCCTAAGCTTTGAATAAGCACTTCTGCTGTTATGTAACATTGCTTTTTAGGTAACTTATAAAAGATAGAGTTATGCATTTTAAACATTTGGCCTAATTTGAAGCGACATGTGAAGTGGCTTGCTTAGAATTTCAAGTAGGTTATTATGGTGCTAGTATAATTGATATTTGTCATCATTTGAGTTCTTGTATATGTTAAAAACCTGACAGCACAGATTATTTTTATGACTTTAAATGAACATCTTCTTATTTAGTTTGCTTGAACATCCAGTGGTGTTTGTTTTATTTCGTATTTTTTTCCTAAACATATTTACAAATTAATTCACTGATAATAAGAGAACAGAGTGACTTCAATAAAGAACATTCTGCATAAAATTGTATATATAAAAAAATCTACAACATGTGGTAAAAATGTCAGTCTCTCTAATACTAATTTTTTAAAATTGTAACACATTTGATTCACATTTTTTCTTTCAATACTTTATCTTTGCTCTCATTATGAACCACTTAGTGAAGCAAATGAGGACCTTTGTTGAGAATCTTTATACAGGTCAAAAAAAGTCGTTGTAAAATTAATGTAGGAATCATGCTTAACCTTTGAGCCCTTGCAACTTTTGTGGGAAGATTAATATTGTAATGAGTGCCTAAATGCCATGCAAATTTCTGGCAAGTACCTGCTGAAATTAAAAAGCTAGGTGGCAATCTAGAAAATTAGATACATATTTTACCTAGCTTTCAATCGCACCTCAACCCTTCGTCTTATATTTAATCTTAATGAATACCTGATTAACATACCTGGCCCTGCAGGCACACACATGCACCGCCCCCTTCACCCACCCCTCCAGCACCGCCCCAATGCTCAGTATGCATATTCACGACTTATACACACATGTGTAATACATATATATATATATATATATATATATATAGGCATATGTTAGTAGTCTAAGTAGTCTAAGTATTAGATTTAAACAGCCTTTATTATCTGAGGAATCCACATTTTAACAAAATATCTTATGGGAATAATTAGCTAAGTAATTAATAGTATAAAATAAGACAAATTCTACTTACTAAAAGAGCTGACATCTGTCAGTCAATCTAAATGTAAAAGTCAAGCAATCTTCTTTCTAAGTACTGGTAATATTATCCATAAAATGAAGAGAAGAGAAGAGGTAAGACAAGAGTGAACAAAAGAGCATAGAAAAGATGAGGCAAGAAGAAACAAGCTGAGAGACGAGAAGAGACGAGAAGAGACAAGTTGAGCATTGATGAGAGGCGATGAAATGATGACACGAGACATATGAATTGATAACAAGGATAGCGATGAGACGAAGTGAGAAGGAAGAAGTCATACAATAAGAGTCATACAATAAGAGATGATATACTTGAAGGGAAGAGACTAAATAAAAGGGGATAAGCAGAGAAGAGAGGAAACGAGACGAGACAAAACGAGACAAGCTGAGCATTGATGAGAGGCGATGAAATGATGACACGAGACATATTAATCGATAACAATGGATAGCGATAAGACAAAGAGAGAGGGAAAGAGTCATACAATAAGAGAAGATGATATACATGAAGCAGAAAGCAGAAAAGAAAAGCAAAAAAGAGAAATACAGAGATGTGATGTGTGAAGAGATAACAATGATAACCATGAGACAAAGTGAGTAGAAGAGGAGTCATACAATATGATGCAACGAGAGAAGAAGATATACTGGAAGAGATTAGGTGAAAAAAAGAAGAGACAAGTAGGGAAAAGAAGAGACAAGACAAGAAAAGAGAAGTTCAGCATAAAAGAGATGAGATGAGGACAAGATGAGACAACACAAGAAGAGACAAGCTGAGCGTAGAAGAGAAGAGGCGAGTCAAGACCAGAAGAGACAAATTGATCAAAAAAAGAGAGAAAAGAACGGAAAAATTAGACATTTGGAGAGATAAAGATGAGACAACGTGGATAATACAATGAGATACGATAAAAGAAGGAGATATAGAAGAGAAAAGATTAAACAAAAGACAAGCAGAGAAGAACACAGACTAGGTAATAATAGATTAATGGATGAGACAAAGGAATGGATGAGACAAAGTGAGACAGAGAGGAAGAGAGTTCATGTTTCAGACAGAGGCTGTGTTTTAATAGCATCAGTCTTTCTCTCTCATGTAAAATATTACACTGAGGCCAAAAGCAGATCACCAGCCCCTCTCGGTGTAATGAAATGTTTCTGCATTCATTTCCACCTTACGCAAATCAATAACAACAATAAATTACAACTGATTTTAATTGAATGTTGTTTCTAATTTTACTGTCACTCGTGATAAATATTTATGTCTATTACAGCATTTTAAATTCATTACACTCCCACATCTTTTTCACTCAACGGATTGCTACATACATCAGCAGTTCAGTAATCCATTTGGGCGGTGACACGTGCCAAAAAGTTGCCTGACTCTTAATTTAGGGTAAAATATCACCCTTTAATACTACTTAAGAATAGACAAGCTGTCACTTGAGTATGCTCGACGTACTTAATTTCTCAGAGAAAGCCACCACAGATGATTTAAGGACACTCTTCTCACACTTGCTGCCAAATCACGGGTGACTGGACCTTTTTGTGAGAGCCTGCTGTGTGTACGGCACTGTCCATCAACAAAAATTACTCTGGGAGAAAAGTGGCCAAAGGAGGTTAACTGTTTCGGTCACGTCAGACTGAAATGTGTTATTTCATTTTTCAACTCTAGGGTAGTGCTGCCTTCAGCGCTTTGAATGAGTGATGTGGACTTACGATAATGGGGAACGTTACGTAGAAGGGTCCTGTTGTTTAGTAAAGTGCCTGTTGGAATCTCAAGGTGACCTGATTCATTTAATAAAATGCTTCTTGTATGTTTTCCATCAACAAAAAAAGAAAGAAAAGAAAAAAATATTTATCTTTATTTTGCATAAAGAGAGTGAAGGCTATTTTTAATTCCATTTTTTTTTAATGAATTTTATTTTATTTAATATTTAATTTTTTTATATTTTATTTATTATAATTTTATTGATTTATTAAGTTATTATTATATTTTATTTATTTTTTTTATTTTTATTTATTTTTTAAATATCCCATTGTGATTTTCATTAGATTCTTATTACATACAGTTTTGGTTACTGTTGACTTCCATTGTATGGGGAGGGGGGGGGGAACACAAAAAAAAAACATAGAAATTACTCAAAATATTTTCTTTTATGTTCCACAGAAGAAAGAAAGTCATACAGCTTTGGAAAGACATGAGGGAGAATAAATGTCACAGTTCAGTTTGTCTTAGTTATCATGGACTTTTAGTTTGTTTTCATTCATTCTCATGTGTTCCTTTGTTTGATTTTTACCCGCCACTCCATTGTTACCATGGTCACCATCATTAGTATTAGAGTTCATTTGGTTCAGCTGTGTTCTATTAATCATCTTGTTTGAGTTCCTATTTAAGTTGTACCCTCACATTCATTCTCTGTCTGGTCACGTTAACGTTATGGTCTGTATTTGTCTTCTTTGTATGGATCACTACCTATTGGATTGTTATAAGTAAAGTTACCTGTTTGAATCTTCATCTTCTGTGTCTATGTCTTCCTACCTGCACGCACCTGTTACAGATGACCGGACGTCCAATAATGGATGAACGTGCACAATTTATTGCGGTGGCTCAGGAGAGCCACAATTTGCGTGAGGGCCCCCACAGACGTTGAGGGACCATCCACCACGAGGGACCATCCACCACGACAAGTGAGCCAGAGCTTGAGGACCAAAGGACAGAGTTCACCACTGCGCCGGAAGTGGAGCCCTCGAGCGAGTCTGAACAGGGGTGTGAGCCCGTGACATCAGTGGACGAGGGAACGGGAACCTACCACACCCAGTATTTGAGCCCTTCATCGCTGTTTAAAGACAGTAAAATGAGCAAAATGGACTGTGATGTGCTAATTTCTTTGACGTGTGTGGAAGTTACCCTACTCACCATCGTCATGTCCAGTCTCCTGTCACTTTCATCACAGAGCTCAGCCAGTCCTCCAGCCCCGCCTCTGCTTAAAGTTTCCAGTCCTGCTACGTCCCTGGAGATGCCCTGCCAGGACGCAGCCGCAGGTCGAGCAACCATCAGCAGCGCCTGTAGTCAAGAATCCTGTGGCTTCGCCTCCGGCCTCGGACGCCCTCGTTCCATCTCGGCGCGTTGACCTGTTGGCTCTGCCCTGGCTCCTCCAGGAACCCTCGTCCAAGTGACTCCACTGGGTTCCCTCGTCCCACCGGCTTCATCTTGGTCTGTCGTCACTCTGCCTACGCCACGGACATCCGGGCAGTCTACTGCGCTCTGTCCCTTCTCCTCTACAGCTGCACCAGCTCCTCCCTCCCTTCTGGGTCGCCTTTGTCCTCGGTCTCACCAGCTTACCACCACCACCTTCTGTGTCTATGTATTCCTACCTGCACGCACCCGTTACAATAAATAATAATTTTTATTTTTGAACTATCCCTTTAAAGGGCTTTATGCTAAAATAAAGGGCATAAGGGCTTTATGCTTTTTTTTACTTTTTCAGCTTTAGTTTGTGTGTAATGTTGCTGAGCATAAAAAAGGTCTGCAAGTCCACTCCAAAGGGAGGTATTTTATTTAACAGAATCCACTTTTTAAGAACTACAACGAACGACTTGTTTAGACTATAACGCGTTTTTTCCGGGTCTTGTGAAATCACAATGTTACTCATTTAAATAATCTCTGCCCACGGAATACACAAAGAAAGGGGATGAGGCCTGGTTGAGCTGCATCAGAGAAGACCGTGTTGTCGTTATGTCAAAGAGATGCTGCTTTTTCGACCCCATATCCAAAACTCATTTGTTTGACCTTCCTATGGCTTAAATTTACTGTTCCTGATTATTATAACCCCAACGAGAACCGCTTCCAGAAACTAATGGCGAGTTCACACTGCACAATTTTAGCCCCGATTTTCACTCGCCGACAGATTTTGTGAAATCATAGGCAAATTGGAGCTTGTTCACGCGAATGACAATCACGCAGTGTGCGTTATCAAAGATGCGATCTGAGAGAATGTAAAATCTGAAAATGACGTCGCCGATGACCTACAGCCAATGAGAGAGCAAGATACAGGGCAGCGGGAAGTTCGGGGAGGAGTTATAGTCCAGAATATCAGCAAGCATGGCTTCGGTTCCGAAAAAGCCTCCTCCTCTATTTGGACCCAAGAAATGGAGGAAAGTTTCCTCGAACTTTAGCAGCTTATTGCGGGCTACCATTTTTAATAACAATTCCGGTCTCACACGTGATCTTCACGTTATTTCCTTATCACTTCTCGCATGTGTTTGGTTTTGAAACGTATGCTGTGTTCGAAATCGCCCCCTCATTCACGATTCCCTACATTACTCCACTAATATAGTCCACTTGAGTGAGTGAATGAAAACGTGTGAGTGAATTCGGACACTGAGTGCACAGGAAGGGCTGCCACTTTTGCATACCCACGTAGAAAGGGGAAGTTCTCGTTCTATGGTCACACGGCATCATTACAAAGAGGACATTTGGGACATTAACAGAACGTTCCCACATGGTCCTCTGTTGGTCATATAATAACGTTCCTGATATGACTTTAGGGGGACGTTCCATTTTGGTTATTCTATGGTCACAGAGCAATGTTACAAAGAGGACTTTTGAGATGTTAACAGAACGTTCCCACATGGTCCTCTGTTGGTCATATTATAACGTTCCTGATATGACTTTAGGGGGACGTTCCATTTTGGTTATTCTATGGTCACAGAGCAATGTTACAAAGAGGACTTTTGAGACATTAACAGAACGTTCCCACATGGTCCTCTGTTGGTCATGTTATAACATTCCTGATATGACTTTAGGGGGACGTCCCATATTGGTTATTCTATGGTCACATAAAAACGTTACAAAGAGGATGTTTGGGATGTTAACAAAACGTTCCCACATGGTCCTCTGTTGGTCATATTATAATGTTCCTGATATGACTTTAGGGGGACGTTCCATTTTGGTTATTCTATGGTCACAGAGCAACGTTACGAAGAGGATATTTGGGATGTTAAAAGGACGTTCTCATACAGTTCCTTGTTACTCAGATGGGGATGTTTAATTCGGGACTGTGCTGCAACATATCTTGTTCAGTGCAGTGGTCTCTACACTACATTCCCATAACGTTTGCAGGACCTTTAGGGGACCAACCTAGAATGTTATTTTTTGGTCCTATTTAGGTCCTTCCATCACGTTTACTGAATGTTTTCAGAACATGTTTGTGTGAATCATTGTACACTGGGCTGCTTTGCAAATGAGGGTCAGTAAAACACAGGATTTGGAAGTTTCTTCTCAAAGATGGATCAATACCAACTGTTTGTCCAACTTCATATTCAGAACATGTAAGTACTGTAAGTTATATTTTGTGAATGTACACAAATCGCTTGTTAGCACATGGCTTGTTAGCTGACGGCTAATGTGGCTAAAGTTACCATTGCCTCTGACTGTATTCACAGAGATCAGAGCTATGTCATTAGTTTTATTTTTAAGAAGCAATAAATGTGTCGTTCTGAATTGTACAGGCGGTGAGCATTTTTGGGCTAAAAATAACAAGCTCTGGTGTCTGTGAACACAGTAAGAGACAATGGTAACTTTAGCCACATTAGCACATTCAGAAAGGCGATTTGCAAACACACACATTATGGATCACTAAGGGTTGGTATTGATCCATCTTTTGAGAAGCAACTTTTGTGCAAATCCTGTTTTTTACTGACCCTCATTTGCAAAGCAGCTCAGTGAACATTGATTCACACAAACATGTTCTGAAAACATTCAGTAAACGTGATGGAAGGACCTAAATAGGACCAAAAAATAACATTCTTGGATGGTCCCCTAAAGGTCCTGCAAACGTTATGGGAATGTAGTGTAGAGGGAACGTCCTATAGTAATGGTCCCCTAAACATTCCCAGAACGTCCTGAATGTTCCCTGAAGGTCTAGGAACGTTACCAGGCGACATCCTTGACACCAGCGGGACGTTCTGAGAATGTTCTGGGAACATCAAATTTTCAAATAAAATATGGTCCCCTAAACGTTTTGAGAACGTCCTGAATGTCCCATGAAGGTCCTCCAAATAACGTCCCCCAACCCTGTAAAGAACTCCACATCATGTCTGTCTCGGAACGTTACCAGACGACGTCCTTGACACCAGCGGGGACGTTCTGAGAATGTTCTGGGAACATAAAATTTCCAAATAAAATATGGTCCCCTAAACATTCTGAGAATGTCCTGAATGTTCCGTGAAGGTCCTCCAAATAATGCCCCGAACCCTTTAAAGAACTCCACATCATGACCGTCTCGGAACGTTCTAGGAACGTTACCAGGCGACGTCCTTGACACCAGCGGGGACGTTCTGAGAATGTTCTGGGAACATCAAATTTCCAAATAAAATATGGTCCCCTAAACGTTCTGAGAACGTCCTGAATGTTCCGTGAAGGTCCTCCAAATAACTTCCCCAAACCCTTTAAAGAACTCCACATCATCACCTAGGGCTGGGCGGTATATCGAGTTTGTACAATATATCGATATATTTTTTTAGAAACGATATGGAATGAGGCAATACCGTTTATATCGATATACAGTAGATTGATACGAACGCATCTGAAAAATAGCGGAGTACGCACAGTGAGCTGATGCAGGGAAAGTGCATGCGCGCCAAACAGGCGGAGCGCAATAGAATAGGAACGCAATAATTCTGACTAAAATATACATATTTCTAAAATATTTGTTGTTGGACAATAAATGTGCCATGTGTGGAATTTTAAACCTACAAGTATGTATATTTTTGTGAAAGTGACCATTATGATGGGGTAATCAAATGTAGGCTAATATGCTTTTGTTTTTATTTTTTTAATTATTATTAAAATAAATACAGATATTTTTTGTATCCAAATAGAAAAAACGTAGAAAATACCGGGATATATACCGTGTATCGCCATTCAACCAAAAAATACAGAGATATGATTTTTTGGCCATATCGCCCAGCCCTATCATGACCGCCTCGGAACGTTCTAGGAATGTTACCAGGCGACGTCCTTGACACCAGCGGGACGTTCTGAGAATGTTCTGGGAACATCAAATTTCCAATTAAAATATGGTCCCCTAAACATTTTGAGAACGTCCTGAATGTCCCATGAAGGTCCTCCAAATAACGTCCCCCAACCCTTTAAAGAACTCCACATCATGACCGTCTCGGAACGTTCTAGGAACGTTACCAGATGACGTCCTTGACACCAGCGGGGACGTTCTGAGAATGTTCTGGGAACATCAAATTTCCAAATAAAATATGGTCCCCTAAACGTTCTGAGAACGTCCTGAATGTTCCGTGAAGGTCCTCCAAATAACTTCCCCAAACCCTTTAAAGAACTCCACATCATGACCACCTCGGAACGTTCTAGGAATGTTACCAGGTGATGTCCTTGACACCAGTGGGGACGTTCTGAGAATGTTCTGAGAACATTACATTTCCAAACAAAATATGGTCCCCTAAACATTCTGAGAATGTCCTGAATGTTCCGTGAAGGTCCTCCAAATAATGCCCCGAACCCTTTAAAGAACTCCACATCATGACTGTCTCAGAACGTTCTAGGAACGTTACCAGGCGACGTCCTTGACACCAGAGGGGACGTTCTGAGAATGTTCTGGGAACATAAAATCTCCAAATAAAATATGGTCCCCTAAACGTTCCGAGAACATCCTGAATATTCCGTGAAGCTCCTCCAAATAACGTCCCCGAACCCTTTAAAGAACTCCACATCATGACCGCCTCGGAACGTTCTGGGAACGTTACTAGGTGACATCCTTGACACCAGCGGGGACGTTCTGAGAACGTTCTAGGAACATAACATTTCTAGCTGGGTAGTTTCTGCTTGCTGTTTAATAATTATTTGAAATGTAGCAAACTGGCAGCTCCAGTAGTAATGACAATATTTATCTTGAACTCTGCCATGGAAACTAGCATGTATAAACCGTAATTAAACAATTTAATAATCAATTAAAAAGGAATTTATACCTGTATGATATTATGCTGGACCAGCGCGGTTTGGAAAATGGATGGATGATTGATTCAGACGCGGGAATTCATTCAGCGCGCAACTCCACAAATGGCTGTCCCCTCAAATAGTGCCCTATTTAAGGGTATAGGGGGCGATTTTGGACACAGCCGTAGTTTGCGGACTAGACAGAGTTGTCGGCGAATCTTCCTATTGTAAAGCCATGCAGTGTGAAACCCCCTGTCGCCGATTTATCGTGCAATGTGCACACAGCAGCAACTAAATGCTACCCCAGATAGTCGTGCAGTGTGAAAAGAACAGTGATCTGACGACTTTGACATTTTGACATGACTTTTCAATGTGAACTCGGCTTAAGAGAGTACAAAAGAAATTTTGAAATGAAGCATTTCCCACTTTGTCAGGACAATCTGTTGTTTGTGCATCACAACTTGTAAGCATGTCTTAGTTGCGTTTTCTAATAACAGTTCCACTAAGTTTTATGTTGTTGCCACGATGTAAACAAAGGGCAAAGTTTTGCCTCTGCTAGCCTGCTAACTAAAATGACAGTATTGATGTAGAGCTTGTAGCTTTTGTAAGCTCTCGCTTTTGTAAGACTGCTCACCGCCCCTTAGGAAAATTAACCATGGTTTTGTGATCGATTACTGTTTGTATTACCATAGTTTTCTGACAAGTATCATGATTAACTTGTGTATATCATTGTATCTAAAATGTATAAGAAAAACATACCACTCTGAAACGTCCTGTGAAATCCGTGCTTGCAAAGTATGTGGATGAAACCTGTTCTGGACGATCCTCTTGTTTATTAACTAGTCTGAATCAGGCTTAAATTGGTTTGAAATTGATCCATCCATAATATTTATATCTGAGTAGAACTCGCTGTTATGGTAAGGGCGTGACATTTTTAAGTGGTGCCAATCACAATACACTGGGCCAATCACAGCACATTTAGTATTTCAGAAGGAGGGGCTTCATCGAAACGGGAACTGAACGATGCATTCGGGCCAGACTCTGGAGAGAGGTGCTGTAATAATGTAAAATATGTGAAAAATAATGTGTTTTGAACAATCAAGCATGAAAGCATATTCTAGTACACCCTAAAAACAAAATCAAGACTTCGTAAAAGGGCATAATAGGACCCCTTTAAGACAATATAACAAACTGCCGTGATGTAATACTTTACAATTTAAATTAATCAATATACGTTTTGTTCTGAAGTAATGTCACAATGCAATGCACAATATTTTAAATAAAATATTTATTTATTTATCCTAACAGAGTTTCAATTAAAAAAGATTTAAAAGATAAAATGATACCTTGTGGCATGACAATATTTGTCTTTATCATGTCTTTATCAGCGCTAATATGTATTCATCAGGCCATTTCTGCATCACCCATGCATTCACGGACTGACACACACTGATAACTGATCTCTAATTTAATTTATATTTACGGTGAGATTTATAATGCAATAATGTTCTCGTGGATGTTTCATTTGGAGAGTTTACGAGGGGCCTGACAGATGGTGTCATTGTACGTTGCTTTGCCACTGCTCACCTCTCTCTATACTCAAGATGGCCACCCTCAAAAAGAGCTGAGGGAGAAATCAAATCAACTGTGAAGTCTCCTTGAATTCCACTTCAAAGTTGCAGTTAAGTATGAAAAACTTTGCCACAGTATTTAGAAATCCCCGACTGAACGAATGCCAGATCTTTGAACAAACACTGGCGGCAAAGGCTGCAACTTTTATAGTTATCGTTGCGGATGAATTGTGTACTCTTTCCTTGTCTGAATCTTAATCTTAATCCTTCTTAATCAACATTTACTCTACGAAACGCTTGTATGAAACAGTCAAGCAGGAAATGCTAGGACCCAACCCTGGGGACATCTTTACCCGGTCTGAAAGTATTAACAGGCAACAAAAAAAGTAGACGCACTCTCCAAACACAGAAGCCGTGAATGAGGACTTCATCTCCACTGGCTCTTAGAAGCGAGCATCAAAGCCCGAGGAACTCACAGAAGACTGAAGGTGCAGGCTCTCGCAAAATAAAGAGCGCTTGATTCTTGCGGAAAGCATTGTAGCGCTCGTCGCCTTGATTTTGCTTTCAAAACCAGCCAGAACTAAATGCCTCTGAACATACGGGGTGATGGCACATGATAAAACCCAACACGAAATGATTTCAATCCACACAGGTTTTGCTTTTCATTCCTCCCTCAGATTAAAAAAAGAGCCGTATCCCCCAGAGAACAAGCCGTTGACATGAAGACACCCCTCCATCACAAACACTGCGACAAACTCTCTTGTTAAAAGCATCCCTGGTGCGTCTGATATGAGAGAGAGGGAGAGCGAGCAAGAGAAGAAAAAAGGGTTCTCCTGTTGTAAGCCATCTGTCTTGTTTTATGCTGTTGTTTTAAGCACGGACAAGACATGCTTAAAAAAGCAGAATAAGGAAGATCAAGTGTCACCAATCTGTCTTATTTAAAGCTATAAACACCTGTCCCCATTCTGGCCTAGGAAATAAGTATCAGTGACAAAGACTGTGATGTTAAAGTCAAGAAAACTGCGTAAAAGAAAGGTCTTAAGGGTTATCGGTGCTGCCTCTTTCTGTTTCAGGAGATATGGTCATCTCTCTTTGTTTACCAATGAACTACACCACACACACCAAAAAAAAAAAATGTTCTAGTATGCAGAAAATAGAAAGCAAGTTCTTCACAGCATGCTTATACAAGATGATTTTTCAAAACCCTTGACTGGCGATGAAGAAAGCCACAGAAACATCTGGAACATGCAGATAGGAATATTCAGAGAATAGACAAAGCTGCTCTGAAATATATTCTCCGGTGCATTCTGGCATATCTCGAGATAAGGAAAATGTTCTTGAATTATATGAATTATAAGTGGGCAACCCCTTAAGCTTCTAAAAAGGCCCGTTGTTTTGTTTCAGGAGCAAATTGTTCAGAAGCTTACTTTGGAGATATGTGTAGTGTAATCATCTGACGGGGGAAAAAACGGGTAAACGTTCTGTGAACTTATAACATCAACCAACATTCTTTTACAATGTTCTTTTAAAATCAACAGTTTGTTTCAGACGCCTATTCCTGTCCACATGTTTCGTGTTCAAATACTACTTAAAGGGATAGTTCATCCAAAAATGAAAATTACCCCATGACTTACCTCAAGCCATCCTAGGTGTATATGACTTTCTTCTTTCAGACGAATACAATCGGAGATACATTAAAAAATGTCTTGGCTCTTCCAAGCTTTATAATGGCAGTGAATGAGGTACAAGATTTTGAAACCCAAAAAAGTGCATCCATCCATCATAAAAGTACTCCACACGGCTCCGGGGGGGTTAATAAAGGCCTTCTGAAGCAAAGCGATGTGTTTGTGTAAGAAAAATATCCATATTTAAAACTTTATAAACTAAAATAACTAGCTTCCGACAGACAGCCATACGCATAGATTTGCGGCAAAAGAGTGACCTCTGACCTAGTCTCAGCCTCAGATGGACCGTTGGCTGAACGTCTGATACATACAGTATGGCACACTTATCTGGAAACACTTCAGGAGTTTCGAAGTCGTCATCTGATTGGTTGAATTCTACAGGATGTCCGCAAGATGTGTGTGTTGCGTTCTTTAACGGTCCACCTGGAAACAAATGCCGTGACGCCAAAGCCCCTCGTTGAAGAAAAACACCGTTGTGTTTACAACTGTGACAATGAGTGCTTACCAGGATCAACTAAACGCTGGATTTTCAAAAAAGTATGTGGTTCGCGGCGGCTCCATTGTTGCAGTAAACTTGCACAACGTTCTTGAATGAATAATTTATAGATGCACGCCAGTCTGTTTTGCAGGGACACCGACTTTACATTTTCACGCCCCTAAACATAACGCAGAACAAAACTGTGATTGGTTGCATTACATGTCAGTCAAACGTCCTCTTGGGTGGTCCTCGACCAATGAAAGCTGCGAAAGAGTCCAGACCTTCTGCCGTCAGTCTGAAGGTCTGGTTACACGAGACTACCTCTGACCTGACGCGTGACGTATTGACGAGGATAGAGCAATACAAAACACCGTTCACAAATTAGAAGTCTAAAAAGAGAATTTTTAAAGAGAAATGTCGGAGGATTTTGATATAAGAGAAGAGGAGCTCGAGTTTGTTGCCCAGCCCTATTTGTTTGAACTGCATAGCTTACGCTACTCCTACATCCTACGTCATACATCGCGTCAGGAGTTACTCTTTTGGTATAAGCTGACTTGTGTAGGCCGTCTGCCGGAAGCTAGTTAGTCTATAAAGTTTTAAATATGGATATTTTTCTTACAAAAACCCATCGCTTTGCTTCAGAAGGCCTTTATTAACCCCCTGGAGTCGTACGGATTACTTTTATGATGGATGGATGCACTTCAAAACTTCAAAATCAGGACCGCCATTCACTGTCATTATAAAGCTTAGAAGACCAGTGATATTTTTGAATATAACTCAGATTGTATTTGTCTGAAAGAAGAATGTCATACACACCTAGGATGGCTTGAGGGTGAGTAAATCATGGGATAATTTTCATTTTTGGGTAAACTATCCCTTTAAGATTCAATACCACAAAACAATCTGGACTTGTCCCAACAGTAACTTGTCCATACAGTATTGCATGTACAGTCTATGGACAGGACATTACACCAAGATGAACAAGAATCAGAATTATCATCAGCATTTGTATGACATAATAAATAATCATAATAAATCAAACTGGGGTCATTAATTTTAAAAAAGGTATTCTTTACAAGGGTCCCAAATTAATGCTACCTTCACATGCTATCAGAAATTTCATACTTCCCACTTCTGTCGTGATTACGAGCTTATCGCATTCAAATGCTTTGTTGTCGGAAAGAACAGGAATCATGGAGGACACCAGGTTTAGCTATTCTTGCTTATTTGTTGGGAAAGTCTTATTAAAGCCAAAATGATATTTAGCGTCCCATTCATTGACAACCATACATTAACCACGCTAAGATAGTCAGCTTGCTGAAGATCCTGGAATTTCAGTCAAATGCAGGCTATTTTTGCTGTGTATAAAACTTACAACAAATATGCACTATTTGAAAAACAAGACACGGCGACGTAGCTGCAGCAATCGTTCTTCCCTCCGCCATGTTTAAAGTTTGTGGCCCGTCCATCTCCGGAAATTATCCCGAACTTAGTGTATACGACTTGAGAGAGCATTCATGTCAAATTTTTAACTAGGAAACTCATATTTACGATAATTTCGATAGCATGCGAAGGCAGCATTATAGGCTACTTTAATTAAAAAGCTGTCACAAGCGTCAAAACGGCTTTTTAAAATAACTTTGCATTTGATTGTTTATTTTTCATTTCTTCATCATTAGGCCTAAATGTAGGCATAAGCCCTATTCGGACGGTAATTGTTTCTCACGTGGAAGTCCGTAACAATAAATTTGCATGCCACCTCAGTGATAAAACTTTCGGATGGTGATTTATTCACGGTGGAGGAGCGAGTTTTGTGATCCTGAGCACCTGGGAACGCGCTGCTCACGTGGTCAATAACATGATTGTATGCTGTAAATAAAATGTCATATGCTTGGTATAATAAGAATAAATGCATATTTAATTTAATAATGGGAAAATAATATCCTAATTATTATTTAATTATTTAAATCTGTTTAAAAAAACAGGAAGATAAATAGACGTACATTATAGTTAAAATGATTTTCTGTTTTGTATTTTATCTCAAAATAAAGGATGTCATTTTATTCCACATGGAAATGAGCGGAAATAAGTTAATACAGCCTCTTATTTACATGAGGTAAACATAATGCTGCTTGGTTATTTTAACATATAATTGCTGCCGTAATAACGGCCCATTTCAAATGTTTACGTGCTTTTCTTCTTTTTATTTTTTGAGTGGTGATGAAATATATTGCTCTTGTAAATACTTGCCAGCATTTCAGTAATAAAAGTCTAGATCTTTAAAATGCATCCAAAATACAGCGAAGCGCAACGTACCGTACGGTGCTCTGCAGTGGTCAAAAAGGATATAAACAGTGAATTTTGAAGTGATAGCTATATTCTTTAAAACTCAGAGATGTGGATTCGGACGGCAATAAAATTACCACACGACCTTGCTGTTTGTCAAAAAACAGTAGGTAATTCAGACAGGGATTTTTACGTGGGTGGTGGGAGAAAAACACTGACATTCTGGATTCGGACGCCAATAAAATCACTGAATACCCAGCTAACAAAAAAAGGTCCCCAGAACGTCCCCTAAATGGCCTCGGCTCTGCGAACGTCCCCCGGACGTCCATGTGTAGGGTCCTCTTGACGTCCCGCGGACGTCCTACGGATGTTCACCGGGACGTTCACTGGACGTCCAGCGGCCATTCGGGACGTTTAGGGGACTTTCACTTTAACAGCGTTTTATTTTACATTTCGGCATACCAAAGAAAACAGACACATAGGAATTGTGAGGAACAACGTGCATTTATTTTAATTGAACAATTGTAAATATGACATGTGCTCTTTCCACGCGCGCGTGTGTGTGCGCTCTGGTTGTCAGCTGTGGGGTTAGTCCTTCCCGTTGGCTTCTAACCTAAAACAACAAAATTAACACATTCAGTAGTGTCATGATTTTATATGTCTAGTATCATCGTTTGTCAATTGAAAAAAAAAAAGACTATTTTGATTTCGTTAGACCATTGTCAAAATTAGCCTATATTTAGCGCACATTGGAAGATAACGTTAGGCCGTCCCAATTTGGGCTTTTGTCTTTTGCCTCTGTGTGTATTTACTTTGGAAAGTTCATATTTAAGCCATATATTTGTCAATATCAGATAATGTCGTCTCATTTCAGCTTAACATATAGCCTCGAAGTGTTAGCATAACTGTTAGCAGCTGTACTACAGGACGGAAAACTTCAGCAAACGTTTTAAAAGGTAAAATTTTAATATTTTAAACATTACAAGATGAACAGTGGTTATTGTAGCTAATGTCTACTAATCTAAAATTATAAATACCTTTTCGACCGAAAGCCACCTCTGAGGAAATCCGGCAGGACCGTTACCATCTCTACGCAGCTAAGCGTTGCCATGGATACATGCTGCGCTTACCTTAAAGAATGACGTCACTCGGTCAGGTGCATTTGATCGATACTCACTTTTATCTACCAGTGTGGCTATATTTCACTTGTTTTTTTTTGTTTGTTTGTTTGTTTGTTTGTTTTTTTTGTTGTTATTTGAACTGCATGTGCTATAAGTCTTAAGTGCAGTAATTAAAATAATATTTTTCCTAAAAATAACTTTTTTTGAATAAAACCTTTCGCCTTCACCTGACCAACAGTTTGACAGGTAAATGGGAAGGAAAATGTTATTTGTCTTACCTGTGTTATTTTCTACTTTCTTTCCAGCAATGTGCTTTTTTCATTCTTCACGTTTTCATTGGCTGCATTCATCAGTTGAAGTCGATTCATTCTTTTAGAGCTCCTGAGATTCAACCTTATTTTCTTCATGCATGTGGAATACATAATAAATTGTAGCCTATGTTCAGTTATATTATTGAAGGGTATCATGTTTTGATGTTTAAATTATAACTGCTGAAAACAAACTCGTGATTTGATGTCATCTTTAATTAGTGATACTAAGTTACTAAGTAACAGGAAAGTTATTTGTAACATCATATTTTTACTATAGGCCTAGTTTATTTGCACTAAAATGTCAATCTACAAAAATGGTTTTTGCATAAACTTTCCATTATCACTGTTAATTTATTTTAAGGAATAAACAAATCCCCTTTTAAATCCAATATGGGTTTATTTTAGTTAAATTTTTCGTTTGTCTGAGTTACAAGGGGTCAGGTCTGATGATAAAAGGCAATGCATGGGCGACTGGATTTTGCAAGTGTTGTTATGGAAATGGCAGGTGAGGGACGCAATAGGGACGTTCGCAAACTGGCCTGGACAAATGTCCTCGGAACGTCCGCCAGCGAACGTTACAAAGCGGACCTACTGCGGACCTAAACGGACGTTCGCAACGTCCGGGGGACGTCCCCTGTTTGCTGGGTAGCCCCTGTTAATGATGAAAATACCTTATGACCCCACGAGAAACAATTACCGTCCGAATAGGGCTCTACTCATATTCTTGCATTCATATTTTATTTAATATCTCTAATAAAGAACAGTTAGATATCTTTAGATATTGTGTGTGTGTGTGTGTGTGTGTGTGTTTTAAAAACCATCTTGATAGCTGGCTGTCAGTGGCTGTGAGAGCCAGGAGGGTATTTTGACAGCTCATCATTAACACCTCTTCCCAACTACTGCTATTTGAAGAAACAATATTCTGTTGTTGACAGCAGCTGGGAACATAAGCCATTGGCGAATTTAAAAAAAAAAAAAGTTTAGTTTCCCTCCCATCTAAAGTATTCTGATCCCTTTTCAATAGCCGCACCTCGGCATGTTTCATGAATATTAATGAGCCTACTTTTTTATTGAAATAACAATAGGGGAATACAGAGTTAAAAGAAACACAGAAACTTGGGATCAAAATAATTTGGTATGATTACAACTGAAAAATAAATGCAAGATTGTTTCTGTTTCCTCTTTACAAAAACAGCAATGAGCCTACCTGCTAAACATTCTGAACTTCTCTCATTGTTTTTAAAAAGATAATGGAATATTTAATTGGCTCCCATTGTGTGAATTAAATACAATTAAACTGTAAAGACTTGAATGTCTTCACTATTTTATATTTGCTTAGTTTATAGGCTAGCCTACTTGAGCAGTATAGCTGTTTTGTTACACACTTTAACTACTTAATATTCGTGAGCAGTGTCGTATTCGTATTTATTATTCATAAGTAAAAAAAAAAAAAAAAACTGCTGTGTGTTTAAATTGTATGTTTAGGTTATAAAAACATGAAGTGAACGTCACGCTATAGTGTCACGTGACAATGTGTAGTTTCAAGATGGCTGCGGAGGATCTCCCATCTCAATTTGATGTTGTCATTCTCGGAACAGGTACGCAATGCCTGCGTTGATAGGATCATTTTAAATGGTTTGCTCTCCAGACGTGTATTTTGTGGCCGGGTTCGCTATGAAAAATGAGTGTAGGATGACAGTCTCTGTGTTTTGCTACAGGCACGTGAAACAGACAGCGACATATGAACGCTAAAGCTAATGGGGCTGTGTGTTTTTGACATATATGATGAGGAACGGTATTTATATTTTTCTTTTGACAGTCATTTCACTGTTAAAATGTGTGATAGGATGGAAACTGTAAGAAAGAGGAAATTAAATCCCAGAATACCGTGTGACAGACAGGCTGGTCATGAGTGAGAGATGCTGAATCACAGATGAGCTGGAGACGGTGATGGAGGAACACTGACTTTACTGTGTCTCTTCACTGTTCATTCTGCATGTCACTGTCATTCCTGAGTCTATTTACTACATAACTGTGGATCACAATACTTGAGTGACATCCTGTTTTGATTCGTTGCTTAAGAGACACTTTCTGAAGTACAAGTACAGCTGCACAGCATGACCGAATGTGTTCGGCTTTAATTGTTTATATATTTCATACATAAGCTTTTTAGTCTTTTATTTACTGGGCAGTGTAGAGGACAGCAAAGTTGAGTGAGGGAGAGAGAGGAGAATGGAATCAGGATATGATGCAAGCTTGATTCGAACCTGGAACCCTTTGAGTCAGCACCACTTGTGTATGTTATGAGACTGTAGGATTGTCTGTTTTGTGCATTTTTGTCCACAAAAATGACAATTTAAAATGTGACTGAACTGTTAAAACATATTTAATTTTTCAAATCTGAAGCATCAGGCTTATTATTATTATTATTATTATTATCATCATCTTATCCATAATTTTGGTAAGACTTTAGTTTATGGTCCAATTCTCACTATTAATTAGTTGTTTATTAGCATGCATATTATTATGGTATTGGCTGTTTATTAGTACTCATAAAGCACATATTAATGCCTTATTCTGCATGCCCTTATTCTACATCCTTTAATCCTACCCAATAACTGAACTTAATAAATACCTTACTAACTATTAATAAGCAGTAATTAGGAGTTTGAGGCAAAAGTCATACTTAGTGAGAATTGGACCCTAATCTAAAGTGCGACCATAATTTTAATAACAACTTTGTGTATTGTCTATTGTCAATATAAAAACATCAGAAATCTCCAAACCTAATGCAAATAATAATAATAATAATAATTATTATTATTATTATAATTACCATGAACTCTTGTTATTTCCAACAGTTATCAACAATTTAATATTAAAAATATTAATATTACTAACTTTGTTTATATTGTTTTTGTCTATTGACTGTATAAAACATCTGAAATTTATAGTCAATAGACAAAAAAAACAATATAACAAATAATAATAATTATTATTATTATTAAAATTATTATTATTATTATTATGAACTTGTTATTTCTGACAGTTATCAACAATTATTATTAAAAATATTAATATTACTAACTTTGTCTATATTGTTTTTGTCTATTGACTATAAAACATCTGAAATTCTCCAAATCTGATGCAAATGGCAAATAATAATATTTATTATTATTATTGTTATTATTATTATTATTATTATTATTATTATTATTATGAATTCTTGTTATTTCCGACAGTTATCAACAATTATTATTTAAAATATTAATAATATTACTAACTTGTCTATATAGTTTTTGTCTATTGAATCTGAAATTCTAATAATAATAATAATAATTATAATAATAATAGTAATAATAATAATAATAATAATATTTAATAATAATATTAACACTCATTAATAATTTTAATAATAACAAATTGTCTATTGTCAATATAAAATAATCTGAAATTCTCCAAACCTGATGCAAATAATAATAATAATTATTATTATTATTATTATTAACTTGAGTTTTATTATTAACTTAATTGTTATTTCCAAAAGTTATCAACAATTATTATTAAAACAATGAATAATATTACTAACTTTGTCTATATTGTTTTTTGTCTATTGACTGTATAAAGCATCTGAAATTCTCCAAATCTGAATCAAAAGGCAAATATTGTTATTATTATCATTAAGTGTTATTAATAATAATTTGATAATTTAATACAATATTGCTTCAAGCTGTAAATACAGATCTAATAATTTCTGTTCTTGTTTTCTGTTTAAACTTCTGTTTAGTCAGTTTTTGTATTAAGTATTTTAATAAGTAATTTAGCAGACACTATTTATTCAAAACAGTTTGCAATAAAGTTATTTCAGGATCATCCTCTTGCAGTAATCTGTGATGGCTTGAATTTGCAGGGATCAAACCAGAAACCAATGCTACCGACCCAGAATGAACAGTGAGTTTCACAGCGGTCAGTCCTAGTTTAACATTCCCTGTCCTGGTCCAGAGTTTAGCCCTACTTTGTTGAGTGCAGCAGTTCTCTAAAGTAGTGCACATAAACCAGTTTGTGGTTTAACCGAGCTTGGAGCTGACCCTGACTCTGTGACCCGCTTCAAACCCAGCATTGAATTGTAGGTTTGTGCTGCGGACCCTCTGGAGGGCGGATACTTTACTGGTCTGTGTGGTGCAGATCGAGTCCCCTGGAATGATACTGTCCTCGTTCTCTCCAGTGTCCTGATTCAAAGCACAGAAGTGTGTTTATATGCAGGCCAGATCCTCAGGACAGTGCTGAAGCCAGCGGGAGATGAAGTTACTCCCCGGTGCAGGGCATTGTTCTTCACAACAGGAAGGAGAGGTAGATGGGTAAAAAAAGAAAAGAGGGGTTAGTGCGATTGCTAAGAGCAACGTTCCTGTGCTGTGATTGATGGTCTGCAAATGAATATATCTGGCCCACTTCTGGTTCCGCTCATGCAAAACCACCAGAGCCAGTTGGTCCCAAAGCAACCGGTGACACGGGGACACTCACAGCTTGGACTATTTCTGCTCAGACTTCCGTGTCAAGGTTGCTCAGACAAGCGTGCTTGTCCCAGACTCCCTAGTTACCCCCGTTTTTTTTGCTGCTGGATACAGGCACAAATGAGGATATGGACAGGGAGCAGTTGTTAATGAATACTGCGGCCCTCATAATGATGCCTGCTAGACCCTTTGACTGTGTGAAGGACTGCGTTCCCGTCGGTCGCGCCCCGTCAGCTGGTGAACTCGCACCTGACCCGGCTGTCCCCAGAGAGTTGACACTCAGGGTCTGCTGCGGTAGGAGCAGATGCCTTTGGACCTTTTCATTTTTTTTATATATTGTTTGGCTCAAAGGCCCACAGTGAAATAGAATAATCAAGAACAAAACAGCAAACTGAAATTCCCCCTGGCTTCAGGTTATTTTGCTGTAGTTGGTGTAGTGAAGTGTATGGAGCAGATCAGGTTCAATAGATGCCTCCAAAAATCTGTTCTTGTATTACAGGAACGTTTATGTATCTACAGAATCAGTGGCGTAACATTGTATTAAAAAGTGGGTTGGACAGGTGTGTGTGTGTGTGTGTGTGGTGGTGGTGGTGGTGGTGGGGGTGTGTGTGGGGGGGGGGGGGGGTTGCTAATACAGTGCTATATCAGATATGTACAATGACAATTGTAGAAAAAATAACATTACGATGTCCAGAAATAAATTTCAGTAGTACATTGAGAACTCATGTTTAATGTGAAAGTTTAATTTGCTATTAGCATTCGGAACACTTAATGCGTTGCCTGACGTGCAACTCTCCAAAAATGTAACAACTCAATTCTATGCGGACCGCAAACGCTGTGATTGGTCTGCCAGAACCCCTCCCTCAGGGGTTATCATGCTCCCTCTGCATGTGTAATTGTACGTTGACGCGGACAACGTCGCAGAAGTATAAATGAAAATCGACGCATAGACCACGGCGTAGAGGCTACGGCACAGGTCCGACGCAGAAGTATAAATCAGCCTTAACGCTCAAATGCAACCCCTGATGTCATCGTCCATCGCGATGTTTCACTGTAGACATCTGGTGCGTTCAAGTCCTCCTAGGAAGTTCGTATTTACGAGGTAGGAAGTCGTGTTTACGACGTCATGTGCGTTCAAGTCACTTTCGTCAGAGTAAGATGGCAGAGTACTTTCTCTTAAAGGGGTCATATGATGCGATTTCTTGTTTTCCTTTCTCTTTAGTGTGTTATGTAGCTGTTTGTGCATGTATAGATCTGCAGAGAAAGTCTAAAACCCAAAGAGATATTCTTTGTAAAAGTTAAGGCTCAGCCACACCTTCCTAAAACGCTTCGTTCAAACACGCCCCCACATCTCTACGTCAGTATGTGGGGGCAGAGTTTCATAACACCGCCCAAATGTATACGCAAAGAAAGAAGGCGTAACTTTTATTCTCACTGTAGTATTGTTGCCGCCATGTCGTGGAGACGCTGTGTTTTTCGTTGTGAAAGCCAAACTACTTTGTTTGGCCTTCCAAAGGAGGGGATTAGAAAACAGTGTTTAAGCTTTAGTTACAGCTCTGTTCCAGAACAGTACAACCCAAATATTCGACTGTGTGTTGCGCATTTTTTGGAGGACTGTTTCTAGCACCTGGGAGAGTACAGGCCTTTTCTACGTCTTTGTCGTTGCTATGATAACAAATGGAAACTTACCAATCTGATACTTTCTGGTCCAGTCGCGCTGGCAACGTTGATCGATCAGCTGATTGATCTGCATCATCCAGATCAGATTCGGGCTCGAAATGATAAGGTAGGACCGACATTTTCATCTGTCAATATTGCTTTGCTTTGGGAGCTGATGTTCCAAATATGGTAAGGACCATGACATTTCCGTCACATGCTTAAGGTATTCGGGCCAATCACAATGCACTGGATTGCTGGCCAATCAGAGCACACCATGCTTTTCAGCAATGAGCTTTGTAAAAATCTACGCGTTTCAGAAAGGAGGGGCATATTAGAGGAGCAACAATAATGTACAGTATGTGTAAAATAATGACTTTTTTGAACCTAAAACCGCGTAAACATTGCATTAAACAAATACACAAAATAATGTACTTTTTAGAACCATCATATGACCCCTTTAATTAATTATACAAAAATAAAATACAGCAAGGTTCTTAAAATCTACTTCCAGAAAATGAAGAACAAGGAATGTGCATCAGGTGTGTTTTGCTTTTTTATGTTTTTAATAAATTTATGAACTTTATCGTTACATATTATATTGTTATATTATAATGCTATCATATTTAACATATGCTATCACAGTAAATAGAAAAACCTGACAATATCACTGCTAAATACCTTTAAGTATTGTGGTATTCCGCCATGTTTCTCACTGACACAACTCGTAAAGATCGGGGCTTAAAGAAAATCCAGAGCTTCCCACTGGTATTTACGACTTTATGGTGGCGATCATGTGCGTTCAAATTGTAAATACGATCTTTACGACATGACCTGAACGCACCAATCGTCTGATGCCAATTTGGTAGACATCGCCCAACCCTACTTGAGGGTGAGTAAATCATGGGGTAATTTTCATTTTTGGGTGAACTATCTCTTTAAGCATGTCAGAGGTTCTGGGATGTTCATCAATGATTGTATATCAAGAACAGGGACACGTTTGTGTGCACTTGTTTTGTGATCGCACTGGAAAGAGTAGAGTCTTCGCAACGGCATTAAGTGATAGATTGATAGCTCGCAGGGCTCTAGACTCATTCTTCCCACTGTTTGATCCGGTGCGACTAACTTTCTCAGTTGGTCGCACCGACTTACAGTTTGGTCACAGAGTTTGGTTACATTAATCAAAATGACCTTGCATGTTGATGAATCGTTCTCTTAATTTGTAATTGTATATGCTGGTTTTGCATTGATGTAAAGAATAAAGATTGACAGTGACTGAAAGCTTGATATTTGCAAAATATTTTAATCTGAACATAGTTCTCAACAAGCATAAATTTAAAAGAAAATCTTCATGCGCGATCTTCACATGATGTGCAAGCTGTTGTCTGTATGAGTGTTCGCGTGTCACAATATATCAGGCATTAGTTCAACATAATACACATCCGATGGTCTTAAATCGCTTCAATGTCCAAACGGGCAGGCCTTAAAACACATACAGTTGACAAAGTTTTGTGAGGATGATGCAAGTGAAAGTGATCTGGCTTCAGGGCACGCACATTGTCGGAGACACGACACAACTCGGCTCTCTGTGTCACAGAAAAAAGCTCACGAGCACTGAACGGAGATGTTTGCCATGTTGTTCTTGAATAGTGTAAAATCGCTTGAATGTTCAAACTGGCAAGCCTTTAAACGCATTTAATTGACAAACTTCATGAGGACACAAGTGAAAGTGATTTGGCTTCGGGGCTTGCGCGTGACGTCTGTGTGTGCGTGTAGCAGTGCATATAAGAACGGCGATTAACTTACTTGTATAAACTGTGTAAAACATGCAATTACCATAGTAATTCTGAGCATCCAGACTGTATGAACAAAGATAACTGCTCCTGAATCTTTCCGTGTGCCTGCAAACTGCACTTGATGTGACTGACGGGGCGGAGTCACGTGATTAAAACCGAAATAACCGACATGGGAAAATTACATTGGTTAGAGGTTCTGAATTTCGGTTTCGATTACTTTTCGATTAATCGTCCAGCCCTATTCTGACCCCACATAGACTGCAACGTTATTACCTCTTTCAATGCCCAGAAAGGTAGTAAAGACATCATTAAAATGGTCCATGTGACTCCAGTGGTTCAAACCTTAATGTTATGAAGCGACAAGAATACTTTTTGTGCGCAAAAAACAGAAATAACAACTTTATTCAACAATATCTTCTCTTCTGTGTCAGTCGCTGATGTTGTAAACACAGTGCAGTGCTTTCAGGTTCCATGTCAGAACGGCGAGAAGAAATTGTTGAATAAAAATCTTATAGGTTTGGAATGACATGAGGGTAAGTACATGATGACAGAATTTACATTTTTTTGGGTAAATTATTCCCTATAAATACAGTAAGCTGAGCCTTGGATAAAACTAACTCTATATCGCGAATCATATCGCTTAGATCAACGATACATATCATTGCATTTTTACATCGCAATATCTCGTTATAATGATGTATCGTTACACCCCTACTAAATACCAATTCAGATGCAGCTTCTGAAAAAAATCTTGAACGTTGTACCCTAAAAGTTTGTGTAATAAATTCTATGTTGAATCAAATAAAATGTTTATTTCTAAAACTACTTTTTGTAATATCTATTTGGTGCTTTTCTCATTTAACACAATAATGACTTTAAATGTTCTTTTGGGGGTAATTTCACAGCCAAATTTAATGTGTGATTAATTAGATTGATTAATCAGCACGTCATGTATTTAATTAGATTAAACATTTGAATCGCTTAAGAGCCCTAGAAAACAGTACATTATGGCAGTAATGAAAATCTAAGAAGAATTCTCAAGAATAACATGAGAAACTAAATTATCCAGATGGCAATGAGATTGTAGGTTGAAAATGTGCTTAAAATCAATGGTCCTAAAAATAGAAGTTTTATGTATATAATAATGTATAATAATGAATCCTAAAATGTGACCTGGGCATTTTTGTGAAGTTCACCCTTGTATCTCTTTGATTTAGTTCACATACACCAGATGAAGGTCAAGGCATATTCATGCATGAATATTCCATGCAAGCAATATTTGTTTTATGTGATTCCTATGAAGCTATTTACACAGCGCTCTAAACTTTTTTTCAATCACAAAACAAGAGTTTTTCAAACCGGTTTTTCTTCATGCGGCATTTAAACACTCATCAACCAGTAAGATCTAATCTCTTTTCTGAAGCTGTCGCCTACTACACTTACCCACACATTTGGATGCGCTAATGCACAGAAAGATATTTTGCCAACTGGTAAAAGTCCAAATGGTAACCGTATTTAGCAGTATTTCATGATGACTGTTTGCTGATGAGAGCTCGCACACAGAAACTGTAGAGGCTAAAGGATTCAGACAGTGTGACTGTGAAGGTACAAGACTCTTTACTGAGGAGCATCATTAGAGGCTAAGCAATCATTGGCTGACAGGCCTGACTGAGATGCACGTTTAGTTCATCTCATATCAGAGCTGTGCCCTCACCTGCCGCTAATAGAGCAGCAATGAAGAAAACAAGCCAGCCTTTTCACTGGCCTGTTCTTTGAGCCTGGGTTAATGTAACTATTCATCATGTTTGGACCCCATGTGCCTTTAGCTTGAATAGCCTCTATTAGCAGTCATGTGATTATAGAACACCTTCACAGATATCCCTGTGCTCTTTTCAGGTGATTGATTTCTCATGGCCCTTGAGCATTAGTGTGGAATTGATTGTTAGTTGGACCTCCAATGGGCGTCATAGTCACAGACTGCTTGCAGATTGTCAGCGATCGTTGTAACAGGGTTTATGTCTTTGAAACGTGATGATTGTCTGTTAGACATCTGCGTCTAGATTTCATTTAGGCCAATGTTGACATTGACCTAAATTTAAATTAACATAAATTTTTTTCTGCTGCATAATATTGCAGGTTGGTTTGTGGGTCAATGACATGACACATACTGATTTATTAAAAAAAATACATTAAAAATGCAATTCATGCATGCAGTGAGTTCAGTATACATCATTGATGAACATAATTTCTAAGTAAGGCTGGCTGGGCTCTGGGTCCAGTGTGAGCTTGGGGCTGGTGTTCTCCTCAGCAATGCACACTGTGAGAGGTGAGCCGCATTGCACAAGTACCCTCTCCACATAATCTGCAAAACTCCCTCAAGGACCATCCCCAGACAGCTTGGCCTTAGTCGAGATGTTGAGTCAGACATAATAAAAAGTGCATTGGCAATTGTCTGGGTAGTCGGTCAGGTGAGCCAGATCTAAAAACTCATGGGTATGGTCCTTGAGGGAATGATCCTCTTGTATGAGGCAGAGAAGCTGGACCGCTGGTAGATCCATTATAATCTCTTCTTGGTAGTCAGGATGCATCACTCTATGTTGAACATCAGTCAAGTCAAACACTATTGGTTTACTGTGAGTTTTATAACCAGTCAAGTTGTACCGAGTTTGAGAGTGCTGAAATGTGAATAAGATTTGAGAGCTATGGCATATAGGAACTGATTTTCAGTTAGTGACCTTTTAAATTTCATATTGTTCCTCACAAAGAGCATCATATTATTTTAAAAGACTTGGAATATAGAACAAAATATGTATGGACCACTTTTATGGTGCTTTATTTTGAAAAAAAGAGCAGCTCATAATTTTTTTTCTGAATTTCTACTTTTTTTCCACTTTCTTGCCTAAGTAAAAAAGTCATACAGGTTCAGAACGAGGAGGGTACACTCTTAAAAAGAAAGGTTGTTTTTTGACATCTATGGTTCCATGAAGAACCTTTGGGGAATCAAAATTGTTCTATGGCATCACTGAAAAAAAAAAACTTTTGAACCCTTTATTTTTAGGAGTATAAGTAAATGATAACAATTTTCATTTAAGGTTGAACTTTCCCTTTACACTTCCTGCAGATGTGAAGGAAAGGATACAACAGCATGGTGTGTGTGTGTGTGTGTGTGAGAGAGAGATAGAAAGAAGGGATGGGTGACATAAATGGGTGGAGTGTAAGAGAAGTGACCTGCCCCCTCTCTCTCTCTCTCTCTCTCTCTCTCTCTCTCTCTCTCTCTCTCTCTTTCTCTCTCTCTCTCACACACACACACAATCCCTCCCTCGCTCCCTCAGCCTCGACTATAAATAACCGAAAAATGACTTTCAAGGTGCAGAGATAGAATCCATTTGGAATGTTCTCTAAAATGAAGAGTGATTTATGATTTCATACAATTCCTGCTGAAAGCATTCCGGGCTTTGCCCGGTCATCAAAGTCCTGCCAGCTCAAATCTATTATTTATCGCCTAGTATGTCTATGTGGCATCAGAACTTTATGGCAGGTAATGTTTGTCTTTAGCAAACATGATGTGGAAAAATCAATACCGGATAGGATAAATGGTATTAAAAGATGGCGGCGAGAGGTTATTTACACTTTTTAAAAACATCTTCAGTATTATCTGGACAGATATATTGAGGCACCTCGGACCGTTGCTGTTCTGGTAGGTGCGTAATTGAGATGCATCTGTTTAAACAGGCCAAGTGAGTTAATGTGATACTTTTCCATAAATAAAATTAGGTTTCCTCAGTTTAGGTGACTTTTTGAAATGTCACTGTAATCCCCATAAAGAGGCGCTTGCACAAGTAATTTCATAGTAAATGTTTCAAGCTGTAGGCAAATCATTGTACTTCTGTAATTTGGTGCATTTCATTGTAACAGGATTTGTGGGACTTGATTTTATCTATCAGGAATTTATAGGATTGTGAAAAATAGGCATATAGTAAGTTTTTGTATGATCTGACGCACCAGCGACTGTAGGGGTGGACTTGGTTCACATTGTACGAATCCATATGAAAATTAAACACACACACACACACATATATATATCGGCACAATAAAATCAGGAACGTGCATTATGATAGTCAACAGGGTGAATTCTGATATCATACCATTCAATTTGGATGAGGGTTTTTGGTCTCACTGTAGGCGAGCATGTGGGTGTCTAGAATCCCAGGATTCTCCATCAGTGAAATAGCCAGAGCTCGGGAAGATACGACGGGCCTGCTTGGAATAAATCACTTTTCCATTGTGTGTGTGAGATGGGGCTGTGCAAGGCCAGATGAAGAAGAAGAAAGATGGAGGGACAGGGACGCTTCAGTGCCTTAATGGAGTTGTTTTCTGGCCTGGTGCTGCTCAATCTTGCTCTCAGGGACCCCACGCGTTCCTTCTACCTTTTTAAGTGCAGCTTTTCGAACTATGTAAACTTCAGCTCAAACATTATGTAAATACACCAATTGAATCCATTGGTGTGTGTAAGCTAGAGCTTGTACGAGTACTTATTTTTAATAGTCAGCGAGTTATCCGGGAAATGTTTACACTGTGTAAATGACTGTACAAACGCTGTGCAGCATCAGCGGCCTTTGTCATTGCCAGATTCATGCTACAATTTCATAAATGATGCAAAAACAATCATATGACACGTGCTAGTTGCTGTACGTTCTTCTATAGTTTTATAGTAGTAGATTTTTGGTTTGTATGTAAATGCTCTAGATATAAGAATGAGAAATTGATAAAACAACTAAGAAATCATTAAATCCACTGAGAATGAGAAACCGTGTTATTTTAGTAGTATTTATATGCTATAGTTTTTATTAATATTTTTATTATCAGTTTTCATTTTTATTATATAATATTATTATATAATATTATATTATAATAATATTATTATTATTAAGGTTTAATTTGTTTTTATTTCAGTTTGTTACATTTAGTTTTTTTATTTATTTATTTACAGTTAGTAATTTTAGTTATACAATTTTATCTAATAACTATCTTATTTTATTTCAGCTTTATTTCTATTAACAAAATATTGTTCATATTTTTATTTTTAGTTGCTGAGTTGCTTTAGTTGCTGCCCTGCTGAAAAATCGATCAATTAATTGAGAAATCGATAAAAATCAAACGCTGATTGTGGATAAATAAATAAATGTGGATAAATGGATGCAATTTGATCATTAATGCAGAAAATGAATTCTTTAATTCAATTATCCATTGATTTATCAATTTTTCAATTCATTTGCCAATTTCTCAGCTGATTTATTTGCTATGGTTTTTTTAGTATTATTTATATGCTATAGTTTTTATTAATATTTTTATTTTCAGTTTTCATTTTAATTTTTACTATATATATTTTTTTTATTTAGGTTTAATTTGTTTTTATTTCAGTTTAAGTAACATTTACTTAGTTTTTTTTATTTGCAGTTAGTAATTTTAGTTATACGTTTTTATCTAATAATTATCTTATTTTTTTAGCTTTATTTCAATTAACAAAAATATTTTTCATATTTTTAGTTGCTGAATTGCTTTAGTTGCTGCCCTGCTGAGAAATCGATCAATTCATTGAAAAATCGATAAAAATCAAACTATCTGATTGTGGATAGATAAATAAATGTGGATAAACGGATGATGTTAATTTGATCGCTTATGCAAATAATGAATTCTTTAATTCAATTATCCATTGATCCATTTTATAATTCATTTGCCAGTTTCTCAGTTGATTTACTTGTATCTCAAATGATTTTTGAGTTTCAGATTTGTGTCCCTGTACAAATGACAGCACACCTAAACCACCAGTATCACCCATAACATACTTTGCTATTAGTCAACCTGCTGGGTCACAGAACGAATTGACTAGATAGTTCAAACCCTACTGTGTGAACTCTAAAACCTAGTGACTGACTTTACTTCGGAATAGGAGATGAAAGCTTGAATGAAATACATTATTGTTAGCCGTGTCGTTGTCCTCATGCTGAGTTGCTGTTTCTAACTGGATGTATCCGCAGCAGTTACAGTGAATATGCCTGAAGCGAGCCTTAATGCTTTTATGTTTACGTCAATGTAATTGTAAAAGCAATCGCACTGCTTCACTATTTCAGTGATGTGTGCTTGAAACAGCACGCATTTTGCAAATTGAGTGAAACAACATTCAATTCAGACTCCGAGAGAGGTCGGGCAATGGTGGTCAGTGACAATGCTTTCTGTCTGTGTTCATTTCCCAGGCCTCACCGAGTCTGTCATTGCGGCGGCCTGCTCCAGAGTCGGACAGAGTGTTCTGCATTTGGACAGGTACCACTCAAGACACTATTAGACTGGAAGATTCCTTGAATCTCAGAAGTATTGCTTGGCTATTTTCTTATTTCTGCTTTGCACCTTCAAGTGAAGTGGAATTTGATGCTCAGTGTCTATGAAATGAGCATAAACAGATGCATACAAACACTTAAATGATGTTAAATAAATGACACTTTTTTTCATTTTGCAGGAGGAACTACTATGCTGGAAACTGGGCAAGCTTCACATTCAATGGCCTGCTCTCGTGGATCGAGGAGTATAAGGTCATTATTTTAGCTCTTTCACTCAAATTCACTAAAGTTTATGAGGATTTGGTGTCCTTGTTACACGTTACATGTAGTTACTCTAGTAATAAATATAATTATGCATAATTACATGCAACTAATCCTAACCCTAAATGCGTGTAGTTAATTATTATTACTCAGTAATTAAATTAGGGCCCTATGATTTCCGCGATGCGAAAACGCAGACGGAATCGTGGAGTCCAGTCATAAAAACTGAATTTACTGTATAACGTCACGGAATTTGACACATTTTTGATGAATAAATAAAAAAAGACAGAACTATATTACTGTTGTACAGTAGAATTTAGCTGCGTCTCAATGTAATAAATAATAATAATAAAAACATTTTTTTAAGGAATAATCACTATTTTTCTTCCATGTTTTGAATAGTATATTATATAGTATAATTTGAATAGTAAAGCTCTGTTGTGCAGCACTTTGTTGGACAAAAAAGTTTGTTTAATTTAGTATGGTTAAAAGATTAATTAAATTAATGTTTTATGCCTTCATTTTATTGCCAGAAAAATTTAAATACACAACAGAATTTCTGGGGGAAAATTTTTTTTTCATAGAAATGAAAAATAAAAAAAAGAATAATAATAATACATTTAGTTGTTTTTTATGAATTCGATTAATTAGACATGCTTTTTGATTATTAAAATGTAATTAAACCATTGAAATGGAATCCAGAAAACTTAAAACCGAAAACACAGAATTTTGAAAAAAAAATTAAATGTATTTCATAGGGCCCAAAAAAATTATTTTTTGTTAAACTTTTAATAAATTGTTGTTAAATTGTACATGTTTCATGATTTCAATTAATTAGACATACTTTTTTTTACTAAAATGTAATTAACCATTAAAATGGAGACCAAAAAAAATTAAACGGAAAAACTGATTTTGGAAAAAAATAAACCGGAATTTGGGAAAAAATTAAACGGATTTCATAGGGCCCTATTAAATGTTACATGGTAACACGGACACCTGAAAATAAAGTGTAACCGAGAATTGTACCAATTGAATAACTTCTAAGCTGTAGGTCACCTTGAGGTTTTTAGCCAGCGGTTGATTTTAGTTTATAATGTGTGTTCTCAGAATCAGCAGGAGGCACAGATCGCAGAGTCGGAGCAAGTATGGAGAAGCTTGATTGATGAGGGAGAGGATGTGGTGCCTCTCAGCTCTGTGGACTCCTCTATTTCCAACTTAGAAGTTTTCTGTTATGCCAGGTTAGCAATAATTGTGCTTCACTTACAACTTACACAGTCCAAAATTGGTCAAATATATGATGGCAGGTCCTGTATGTTTTGTCTCTTAAATGCGCGTTTTCTTTGAATTTCGCTGAATTTCCAAAAATTACAGTGGTGGCCAAAATTATTAGAACACCTCACAGATCTGAAAATATTGACCTTTTTTGCCTCCAAAACATGATTTCATTTCATAATGTTCATGAAACATGCAGATGGTTGCTCTGACCATCAAATATCAGATGAAGTGAGTCGTACTGTTTTTATCCACTTTTAACTCTAATGTTCGGTATGTTCACCTTTTGCAGCAATTACAGCAGCACTTCTCTCTGGCATAGTGTCAATATATTTCCTCTGAGAACTTCAATACTAATGTTATCCCATGCCTTCTGCTACTGAAGCCAAAGGCTTTCCTTTGAATGTACAATAGATCTGTCCAGCTTATTTTCCAACTCGCCCCAAATGTGCTCGATAGGGTTGAGTTCTGGACTTTAAGGGGGTCAGTCCATCATTTTCAATGTTCCAGTAGATTCCTTCCGTCACAGGTAGTTCCAGCAATAGTTAGAAGAATGTTTCGGGTCATTGTCGTCTTGGAAAATAAATCCACGCCCAATACCAAAAAGACTCCCAGATGCCAAGTGTTCTAATAATTTTGGCCACCACTGTATATTTTGGGGGACCTTTTAAGGTATTGTGCAGCATACATCAGGCATAACATTATGACCACCTTCCTAATATTGTGTTGGTCCCCCTTTTGCTGCCAAAACAGCCCTGACCTGTCGAGGCATGGACTCCACTAGACCCCTGAAGGTGTGCTGTGGTATCTGGTACCAAGATGTTAGCAGCAGATCCTTTAAGTCCTGTAAGTTGCGAGGTGGGGCCTCCATGGATCGGACTTGTTTGTTCAGCACATCCCACAGATGCTCGATTGGATTGAGATCTGGGGAACTTGGAGGCCAAGTCAACACCTCAAACTCGCTGTGCTCCTCAAACCATTCCTGAACCATTTTTGCATTTCTGATGCTCACATGGCCACTGTTTGCGCTTTCGGCGGTGGACAGGGGTCAGCATGGGTCTGTGGCTATGCAGCCCCATACACACTGTGTATTCTGACACCTTTCTGTCAGAACCAGCATTAACTTCTTGAGCAATTTGAGCTACAGCAGCTCGTCTGTTTGATCGGACCACACGGGCCAGCCTTCACTCCCCACGTTCATCATTGAAGCCTTGGCCGCCCATGACTCTGTCGCCGGTTCACCACTGTTCCTTCCTTGGACCACTTTTGATAGATCCTGACCACTGCAGACCGGGAACACCCCACAAGAGCTGCAGTTTTGAAGATGCTCTGACCCAGTCGTCTAACATCACAATTTGGCCCTTGTCAAACTCGCTCAAATCCTTACGCTTGCCCATTTTTCCTGCTTTTTAACACATCAACTTTGAGGACAAAATGTTTACTTGCTGCCTAATATTTCCCACCCACTAACAGGTGCCGTGATGAAGAGATAATCAGTGTTATTCACTTCACCTGTCATAATGTTATGCCTTATAATCAGGATAATAATAATCAGAATAATAATAAACATTGAGCATGACAGAAACTATTTGAATCGATTCTAGGTTAATTCTAATTAAAATAAAAGTAATTAAAGTACTCTGTTAAAAAATATTTTTCAAAGTTCTAAATAAAGATTATTGTAATATGTTTTACAAGAAAATGCTATTTCAGTCTTTCTAATTAATATTTCACCTTTAATTTGTAATAATTTGTAAACCGTTGTAATTATTTGTGAAATTTACTAGCAATTTCTGATTGAAAATTGTTTCAAATTAAATCCTCTTTTTTTTTTTTCTGTAAAAAGTACTAAAATGGCAGATAATTATTAATAGATAATAAATAAAATAATTTATAATGAATAGCAATAATAATAATAATAATAATAATAATAATTTATAAATACTATTAATAATAGTTACACTGTTGCTACACATCTATGCAATTCCTCATAAAATCCAAATAATGAATACAACTCTAAATGTTTTGAAATGAGGTTACTCACTAACAATTGTGAATTATATTTTTGGTGACTGAAAAATAAAAATGCTTTCTGAGGGTCAACCTCCGGATCAAAACACATAGTAAGTACATAGTGTACAAGGCCAAAGAAATATTTTTAAATGACTGTCAGGACGTAGAGCAAGAAGAAAATGCATTTTTTACCTTAATGTAACATCATTCAATGTAAAAAATCTTGTTATAATTATTTTATTAGTTTTTTCTGATGGTGTGACTCATTTCCCTGTCCTCTATAGTGAGGAAGAAGAGATAGAAGAAACAAAGACCCCGTTAACAAGCTGTCAGCCAGTGAATGCTGAGACCGAATCTAAAGAGACCAGCGGAGACTCTACAGAGGCTCAAGACACGGTTACAGGTGATGATGACGCCACAGAATCCAATGCTGAGACGCAGAACCAGGAGCATGAGGAGCAGCAAACATCTGAGATTTCAGAAACAAGCCAATCACAGGAAGAGAAAGAGCTGCAGCCAATCAGCAGCCCAGCAGATCCACCTGTGGAGGTGGAAAAGAAGATAACATATCAAAAGTTGTTAAAAGAAGGACGCAGATTCAACATCGACCTTGTCTCCAAGGTTTGTAATGCTTTAAAAATGATAATCAGAATACTATATAATAAAGAGAAAATAATAGGAAATCAAGAACTGCTTTATTTACCAAGACATCAACTGAATCTGAAATCTGATACTTAAGGATGTGGATATAGGTAACTGCTTTGTCATTGTCTTCACGTTTACTCCTACATGTGTGAATAGATGCTTCGAACTATTAAAGTGACCTAATAAAACACCATGAAGTAGTGATCGCAGTCTGACATCTAGCTTTAAATGAACTTAGAAGGCAGTGAAATGAAATTTATAGTGTTCTTTTTGACCCTCTTCAAAGTTGATGTATTCACGCGGTGCATTGGTGGATCTGCTCATCAAATCTAATGTTAGCCGCTACGCAGAGTTCAAGAACATCAGCCGCATCCTCACCTGTAGAAATGGAAACGTGGAGCAGGTATGAAGCAGATATTCTGCGTAATTCTAACAGAATAAAATAAATGTAAAATGTTCATCTCTAAGGACAATTGATTCTATCTATCTATCTAATCTAATCTAATCTAATCTAATCTTGTCTGTCTGTATCCTTCATGTTTTTCTCACTTGAATTGTATTTTAGGTCTAATATAAGACATCCTGCTTCAAATTATTGGAGCAATTGCTGTAAGATAAAATGATTAAATTGATTTGCTGCTTGATTCATCCATTTCCATTTACTAATGTACCTGATAAGAGTATTGAAGCAAAAGGTGTTTCTCATTTCACTAAATGCAGCATTGTAATGCAAAATCCATCTGTGTGAGTAATTTAGGGCTAAAGGTAAGCTGTTTTTCCCACAATTGTTACGTCCCCCTCTGTATGTAATGTCTGTAATATGTATACTTGTACATGCAAACTTGCATGAATACATACACACGTCACTACTTTAACCTGCTCTGTCCTGTTTCTTCCCCGTCTGAAGGTCCCGTGTTCGCGGGCTGATGTGTTTGCCAGTAAGCAGCTGACTGTGGTGGAGAAACGCATGCTGATGAAGTTTCTTACCTTCTGTCTGGACTTTGAGCAACACCCAGAGGAGTACCAGGGTATGACCCCTAGTGTTCGTTTCCCTTCAGCTCTGTGATTCACATGGAACAACAGAGATCTATCACAGACACGTACAATAGATTTCAGGTCATATTAGAAATCTCTGTGAGAATTCAAAATTGACCTTTTTTACTTTCTTAATGATTTTTTTCTTAATTTTACTGTTTCACAATTCATCATTTATTTTAAAGAATTTTTAGTTTTTCAGATTCATTTTCAGATTCTCTGCCTCTGAAACTACAGACACAAGCCTGTGTGGGCGGGGGAAATATTAGTAATCAATAATATCATAGCCTAAATGCGGGCGTACACTGTGCGAATTTGGACATTCGGGAGGTCGTGAGATATTGCACACGCTACGAGTCAGTTAACTTGATAATCGCATCAAAGCAGCTGGTTCACGGCACGACGGTATTGCACGGCAAGCCGGTGGCAATCACACGAGCTTTGGCGCCAAACACAGAGACAGGAGCTTTCAATGTTGCTGCTATAGCTTCTGATAGAAAAAAGAAAGAAAAATGATTTGTGTGCAAATTATTTGTTGAAAAGCAGAGAACAGCAGCCATTCATTTCAACAGAAACAACCAGAGAGAGAGAGAGAGAGAGAGAGAGAGAGCGAGAGAGAGCGAGAGCGTGCGTGCATGAGTGTGTGAGTGTATGCACGCTGTATGGTTGCAGCCACTGAGCTATAGCCTAAAAATACTCATCGATCTAGCCTATGTGACGTGGTTGTGCATGATTTGGCAATAGGGGACAGCCATACGCTGATGAAAATCAGGCAGACTCCCTGAATTTTTTAAACCTGTTTAAAAATTATCGCAAGGTCGGGAGGTGCTCGTGACGTGCTCAGCTCGTCTCGTAATTCCTCTCACACGCTGTGAGCTGTGACCATACGAGCATCCACGATGTCCACACGATTTCTCCCTGAGAGAAAAATATTGTCTGCGAGTTCGTACGACAGCAAAAATCGCACCGTGTACGCCCGGCTTAACATCCACGATACTATCAAATGTCAGTGCATTAAATAATAAAGCCCCCCCCTACATTATTGCCCTTATCACAATGTCATATAAATTAACAAATACATTTTTTTTTTTTTTTAATATATAAAATTATCATGATACATACATTTTTATTATACATTTTTAGAAAATTAGTTCCGAAATAAGAATTCCTTTTGACCTAAAACTTTGGACTTTTTTAATTTTATTTAAAAATGCATGTAAATGAAGTGTAAATTACAATAAAATAAATTCAAACAATTAAAAAGAAGAAGAATTAAAAAAAAATATTTAACATTTTTTTTAATTTTTTTTTTTAATCCTAGCAATAATTTTTGGTAAGTTGTCACTTTCTTCGATTCATGTGCTTTTTTTGTTTTGAATGGCCTGCCATGGCATAGCCATGAAGAACATTTTACAACTATATAAAATTACTAAATATAAATGCGCCAATTTCCCATCATGCTTTTTTCACAGCCACAATAGAAACAGTACGCAAATTTAGGCCGGTTGACAAATTCTATTTTTTCAGTCTGTATCTCCCCCACCAAATCGAGTGCTGTTTCATGTTGTCTTTAAAGCTGTAGCTGTAGTTAATTTAAGTCTCACTGACATAAGGTAAAGTGCTCCTTTTATTACAGTGTTAGGCAACATGCTATAATAACCTCTTTGAAAATCATTCATTCAGTCTAGTCTATCTTTTATTCCCTGGCAGGCTTAGTGGGAGGTTATATTGTCCTCGTACACTATTAACAGATTTAAAATGATCCTTATTTTAGACTACTCCGAGAAGCCATTTAGCGAGTTCCTGAAGAACAAGAAGCTCACTGAGAACCTGCAACACTTCGTCCTGCACTCCATCGCTATGGTGACGCAGCAGACCCTCACAGAGGAAGGACTAAAGGCCACTCAGCACTTCCTGCGATGCTTGGGTCGCTATGGCAACACTCCCTTCCTGTTTCCCCTCTACGGCCTGGGAGAAATCCCACAATGCTTTTGCAGGTAAACTGTATAGGATGCTGTTACAGAATAGAGCAGAAAAAGACTTAGGATTATTATAGTTAACTAAAACTAAAAGCATTAAAATATTTTTGTTGAAATAACAAACTTGAACTTAAATTAAATGTAACTTTTTTTGTTCTAAATTAATGCGTCAATACATCATCAATCCTTCCTTCAAAACATATTTTTGTCTTACTCTGATTCACTATGGTAAGCCTATTATAAGTGTTTATATTTTAGACCTAACGGGATGGTTTTCGTGGGAATTTACGTACATATGTCACTTGCCTGTGTGTGTCTCGTCATATCCGTAAATAGAGAAAAGTTGCTCCGCATACTTTGACACGTGTGGGAGTGGCAGAGGTTAGTTGTCACAACAAGTAAGAAATGTTGACATGGAGTTTCTAAATCTCGAAACTCTGGGGAATCACCTGATTTAAACAAACGGTGGACAGAGGAGAGTCTGCTGGCAAAAAGAGAATGTGACCAAGCTCGTAATAAAACAAGAATCAACATTGGTGTGGCTTTTTGGAGATGGCGAGAACTAAGAAGTTCAAAATGTTGTAAAAACGAAGCGGAGATGGCCTTTTTAATAATCAACAGTTCAGTAAGGTATTTTATTGAACAATAATTGCTCTCTTAATTGTTGATTGTAAAGCATTATCTATTGTGAAGGGTCATTTCATTATGGTTGTTGTAGCGTTGGGCTGAAATTTATTTTCAAGGAAGTACCGTGTCTATTAATGGGTAAAGATACAGTTACCTCTTCAGCTAGTTCAGCTGTATCTCTTAAGCCTAGTAGTGAATGATTGATGAGCAGTAGGATAACCATATTCACCCGCACAGTCACACAGAGCCAAAGCACAACTAAACAATGTTCTTCTGCAAAATGCATTTAACCGCTAGAGGGCCAAAAGCTAGTGTACCTTTAAATATATGAAGAAATATATATTAAAAAAAAAAGCTAGTTGCTAAAGCAACATTTCTCATTTTCATTTAGTTTAACTTGATGTACTAAAATAACTAGAACTAAAACAGAAACATTAATAAAAACAACTAATAAAAATGACAAAAACACAACAAAATTGCTAAAATTAAAAATGAAAATGAAAACAGAAAATATACAAATAAAAACTATTTCAAAATTTGAATAACTAAAATAGAATCTCAATTATACTAAATTAACATTGTTAGGGCATCTTAAAGGCGCAGCAAAAAAAAAGCAGCCATTTGATTCAGAGAGTGAAAAATAATAATAAAAGGTAAGCGGCTATTTGCACTAAGTGAAAATAGCATATTTTCTTAGCAATATGCTATTTACACTAAGTGAAAATAGTGATAGATTCTATTTACACTATGTAAAAAAGCAGTATTTTATTTGCAATAAGTGTAAATAGTAGTTAGAGGTTATACTTATGAATAGTGGCGACATACTGTTTGCACCTCAGTGTTGTTGGACATAAAACGGTATGCAATAATAACAGTGTAAATTATTATATTTATTAAAATTATTAAATGGATGCCGCCTTACTGGGTCAATAAAGACCTCCCTGCATGTACCCCTAACCGATAAACACTTATTATTAATTTATTATTAAAAACACGTTAGACAGTTTATTTCCACATTTCGAATATTTTCCTAATTTTCATTGAAAATAAATGCCTTTCCGATTTGATATGTGATGGGAAAAGGGAGTCGAGCGAGTTCGGAAAAAGGCGGATTCGAACATGAGTCGATTTGCCTCAACTTTCTGCCCTGCTCCTTACTCCTACAAGGCGGGCTATTTGCACTTAGTGTAAATAGACACACCGATAATAAAAAATTATGACATTTAGGCAAAAAAAAGTGGAACCATCCCCTTTAAAGTCACTATGAAATCAAAATTGATAATTCTTATTTTTATGGAATATTGCAGCATTTATTATAAATGATTTGTACGTGCATATCTTTTAAAAAAATTTAATTCATGTGCCCTCCCTCTTGCAGCGGCATCTCTTCTCTGATGACATGTGAGGGTGGGACAACCTGTCACTCACATGACATCACAGCAATAGCAAACCTCAACCATCCATTCAATTCCCCATAGACAAAATCAAGTCCCGCCCTACTTTTTTTTTTTTTTTTTTTTTTTTTTTTTTTTTTTCTTTTCTTGTTTGAGAAGCCATTTCACAGTACGTCACAGAAGGGAAGAAAATACTTCCAGGGCTCCAGACTAACATTTAAGAGCAGTGGCACAAGCGCCACTAAGTTCTACAGATGGTGGTGCCAGCACCTGATATGGTGGCGCTGGAGGAAAATTTATCATAAAATTACTATTGTTTTGCATTGTTTTGTTAATAAGTGCAATTACTAATAATATTACAGTGAAGCACTGAGCTTGAATTGATATGCAGATAAAATTAACTTTTTTTAACAACAGTAATGTGCAAAAAGCCAAAAACCTAATTTTTATATACGGAACATTTAAATATTCTACTCTTATTAAATGTACCATTGTTCTTTTATAGTATCACACTGAGCTGACAGACAGCATCGGTGATTATAAAAGGAGCACTCTTTACTTGTTTTCTGTTTAATTCAGTCACAATTTGAAGTTTTTGTTTTTCATGAGACTTTGTGGCTTCCTACTTTCTTTTCCATATATTAAGGAGTGGAAATGGCTAAGTCAAATAAGTGCTCCTATGCTGCCACCTACTGGTTATAGTGGTAATTTCACTTTTAATAAAAGTGCTTGTTTGCCACAAAGTGGCCTACACCTTTAAACTTTTAGTTTTAAAAATAATCACATTAAAAATAACATTAAAATTGGATAATATTTAGAACTTTTAAGTGCTGGGAAAAGTGTGAAGCACTTGAAAGCCCTTGAAAAGTGCTTGAATTTCACTCTCAAAAGGTTGTATTGAACCCTGAGATGAATAATGTAAAAAAAAAAAAAAAAACATCCTCATGTCGTTCGACACCCGTAAGACCTTTGTTCATCTTCGGAACACAAATGAAGATATTTTTGTTGAAATCCGATAGCTCAGAAAAGCCTCCATTGGCAGCAATGACATTTCCTCTCTCAAGACCCATAAAAGGTACTAAAGACGTCGTTAAAAAGTCCATCTCACTACAGTGGTTCTACAATAATTTTATGAAGCGACGGGAATAGTTTCTGTGCGCAAAAAAAAAAATCAAAATAACAACTTTATTCAACTTTATTCTTGTCTTCCGTCTGGGCCTCTGACGTGAACTCACGAAGCACCACGACGCATGCGCGAGAATATGACATAGAGCCGGCGTTCGGGCATCCAGGAAATGCACACTTAGCACCATTTTGAGCACTACGCCAAGACCTAAATCACAATCAATGTAGAATTCAACAGCTTAGATACGGCGCGTCTTCCTCTGCTTGTAAACACAGTTCTTCGCTTCCGCCGGCTCTACGTCATATTCTCGCGCATGCGTCGTGACATTGCTGCCAATGGAGGCCTTTCTGAGCCATTGGATTTCAACAAAAATATCTTAATTTGTGTTCCGAAGATGAACAAAGGTCTTACGGTTGTCGAACGACATGAGGGTAAGTAATTAATGACAGAATTTTCATTTTTGGGTGAACTAACCCTTTAACTTCGTTCATGCAACAAAACAGCACAGTGCTGTTTAATCTGATATCTATGGTTTATAACAGAGAAATCTGCTCCGAACGCTTCCACTAGATCTTGTTGCGAATTCAAATGCTTTCTCACTGGAGCCCTGACTTACATTTCCAACTCTAATATTCAACTCTAGAGTCTTTACAACTCAGTTTTAGCTCACACACTAAGCTCTGAGGTGGAAGGAAGGAAGTTGGCAGTTAGAAGGAGGGTCAGAGCTCTGCAGGACCCTGAGTGTTTGCTTTTAGCACTTTGAGTCTGCTGGGAGCAGTGCTGTGAAACGGTGGCACTTAGAGACGAGCAGTCTTCAGCCCCGTGCCGCTGAGAGGAATCATCATCACAGAAACCATGAGCTGGCGTCAGGACAGGTTACAGAGAACATCTCCCCAAAGACAAGCAGAACAGTCGAGTGTTTATCTAAAATGCACATATGACTCCAATCTCTGGTTCGAGCTCTGCTCTGAGAAATAAGTCTGTCTGTGTACACATTACGTCAATAAAGCTAATGTGCCAAAATAGATCAGGCCAGTGATATGGATTATTGAGAGACAGAGCAATTGTCCAATGTAAACACATCAGATAGATAATATTTCATTTTTAGTCAATTAAATCACCATTTCATTGTGGCGCCTGAAGTTTCTGATTGGATTTGAACAGTTTTTGCTGTTATGTAATCATGTTCTGGGATACGATTTTATCCTAATTCCGCGTAAAGGCAACTTAACCCTCCACCTCACAATTTAAGCTTGACGTGTCTCGTCTGAGATATCTGCGTATTTTAATGTGCCTCCTCGTCTGTAAGGCAGATTAATTAGCATTTTTGATTTCCATAGTTTTCCACTAATCACCCTTGCTGACATTCAGATAAGCATGCTAGTGCACTGAGGCATGAACCCACCTGCAAGCTGTCCATCATCTGCGGAGGGAATGCAAGAAACAGTTGTTGCCGCTGACTTTTTTTTTCTCCATGACTTCATTTTAAAATCGAGCACTATTTCTTTTCAGTCGTCAAAGGTGATTTACAAAATGGAAGTTGTAAAATGCATCTTATAAGAAAAGGAAAGACAATATTTGCTTAATAAATAAAGGAATAGTTCGGCTACAAATCACAAAGTAACCACCTTCGTGTCATTAGAAACCTGTATGAGTTTCTTTATTGCGTAGAATGCAAAAGAAGATATTTTGAAGAGCTTCCTGGCTGCTCTTTTCCATAAAAAGAAAGTAAATGATAATCCGGGTCTTCAAGATCCAAAATTACAAAAAACACTTTAAAAGTAGCCTAGAAAACATCGTAAATAAAAACAATGCTATTTGAATGGTTTAAGAAGTCATAATGGTCCACAATGGTCCTTTAAAAAACCAAAAATTTCTTAAATTCAGTTTTATCAAATTTAAGGTCATAAAAAGTCTTAATGGGATAACATAAGTCTTAATTATCATTTTAAGAGGTCTTATTATACAGCTCTGTGGAATACTTGATTGTGATTGGTCAGTTTTTCTTCTGGGAAGTTTTGCATTTGGCGAGCTAATAAAATTTTAAAACTCAAATCAGTATTTTGTGTACAATTATTTAATTATCATCCGGTGTCGGACTCGCTCTCTCTTGTTTCATACAAACGCAGCTGCTGCCATTTTGCAACGATTGTTTTGTACACTGTAATGGATAAGATAACAAACAGGGACGATTTTAAAACGGGTTCATCTCAAATCAATATCTCTTATCCGCATAATTATTTATGTGATGAAATACCGTGTATTAAGTGGTATGACTGTATCGTATCCCTTAAATGTCCGTCTGGTTTGAACTTGGCGCTTGCTAGAAACTGCTTTCTCCGCGGAAGCTTTGCGTTTAAAGAGCTAATAAAATATTTTGACTCCGATCAATATTTCACGTCTAATTGTTTACTTATGTGGCAAGTAGCCGTGTAATAAGGGGGATAATGTACATCCAGCCGATTGTTATCGCAGAATAAACCCCTTCAGGCTGATGCAAGACTCTTAACACTAAGTTTTATTCTGCGATAACAACCGGCTGGATGTACATTATCCTTTACTTGAATTTGTAGACGGGAAAAACAGGAAACATAATGTGGTCTAATGTGATTTATTAAAATGAATTCAATTTAAATGAAAAACATTATCAAAGTCAAAATGCAGGGCTGTTGTGTGTTCTAGAGGCTCGTGCTTTCAGAGCAGTTCGCAATCCAAGCAAACTGGCAAGTGATTTTTTTTTTATGATTTCTTGATCAATTATGACAGTAATTACGTTATGGTGTTTATATTGTAAAATGTTGTAAGAGTGCATATTTTATCTCCTTCATTTTTCAAATGAGCAGCTGGAAGTAAAACTTAGACATTTTAAAATAAGATTTCCAATGTATTTAGGGCTTGTAGAAAATTAAACGGCCCGTTTTATGCACAAAATCCTTTCTTTCTTTCTTTCTTTCTTTCTTTCTTTCTTTCTTTCTGTCTTCCTTTCAGTATATTGATATATTAGTACACAAAACAATTTCAATGCATATTGAATATAACATTTCTTGAGTATTTATTTATATACAGTTACCCTGCTTTGCTGATGAGCAGGATAAGATATTTATCTTATCAGGATAAGATAAATGATTTATTTTGAGATTGTGCAGGTCTTAAAAAAGGTCTTAAGTCTTAAATTGGATTTTAAAAACTCTGCAGATACCCTGTAACTACTTTATTTTTTTTAAAAAAAGAGCTGACAATTCAGTTTTATTAAATGGAAAAGAGTAGCTTGGACATTCTTCAAAATATCAAAATTTTTGTTACACAAAATAAAGTAAGTCAACAGGTATGGAACGACATGAGGGTGAGTAAATGATGATAGAATTAGCATTTTTGCATGAACTATTCGCTTAAATGCTTGATGAAACTAAAGTAGCGACAGATCTTTTCTTCCATATTGTGACGTACTTCTAAGTGTAACAGTTTATTGGAAAAGAAAAAAAATGTAGGTTGGGGACTTGGTTTTATGCATCGGTTGTTGATTGCATTTTGAAATGTGGCTGTTGCATTTAAAAATAGAGACAGATGAACATAAGCTTGCAGTGGCGGCTTTAAGCAGACTAAATGATTGGAGTCCTGCATACATCACCTGAGAGAAGTCTGACGTTTTTACAGAGGTCAAAACACCTGGTATTAAGATGCATTTTGGTCGATAGGATCACAAGTGGACGACGTTAAATACAGGTGTAAACTGGGTCTTAAATATTTTGAGCTTGTCCATATTCGACCACTTCCAGAGGTAGTCGAATGATGGTTGATTGTGTTCGAACAGCCACAAAAGACCGCCTGCTCTCCGCCTACTGACCTAATGCGTAAACATTATTGGACACGCGCTAGCAGATGGGATTTAAACTTTATCGGCTGAAGATCCAAGTTTGGTTTGAAGACGAAAAACCATTCCTGTTTTCTAACACACACTCACAGCGTTCGGCGTGGTCTTGTGGCTATCAGAGCAGAAATGAAAGCTGCTGCTCTCTGTGTGTTTTTCCGTCATCTCCTTTTGCGTTCATATGTAAATTGCGTGAGCTTATTTCGTCCATTAAGCCTTGTGCACGCCGGGATGATTATCATGCGCTTATCGGCAGCGTTTTTCGAGACGTTTTTGGACGCATCTTTGTGTTCATACCCAAGCGATTTTCACTGGCGATGCGCAGAGTGAACGTGCAAATTCACTCCCTGACAGTAGATGGCGCTTATTGAAAAACAGAAATACCCCGGTACACAAGGTGGCGCTGCGCAACTTTACGCTTCTGACACTCGCTTGTCACACAGAAGAAGAGAGCCTGGCAAACAGAACATGACACTGACACATGACACTCTCCATAACAACTCCCTCTTATCGAGATTTTTGTAGTCGCTGTGGCGTTTGTCATAAAGAGACCAGCAGCTGTACATTCATCTTGCCTTGTTTCTTCTTCTTCGTCTACTTCCTCTTCGTTGCCTTCTTCTTAGGTATCAATGTATGCTCGGCAAGACCGTTTTGTGCTTCAGCGCCACCAAGTCGTGTTTTACTGTAACTTCAGCAGCTCCAGGCACGTGAGCAAAAGCACCAATCTCATTGGTCAGCCAGTTTTTAATGCGGCGCATCGTTACATTACATCGTACATCGACGAACCGGTTTTTTTTTTATGACGCTTTTACGCCTGGCGTTTTGCGCGTCGGTGTGCACACTCACATTGGCGCCCTTTTTTTAGTCATGAGGCGTTAACTGTCGGCGATAAGCGAGTGCGATAATCGTTCGGCTTTAGAGGCTTTAGATTGAAAGATCTGAAAAAGCCCATACATTTACCTGCCCAAAGACCCTCCCCTCAAAGAAATCAGGACAGAAGTGGTTGAACGTGGACAAAAGAGACAGATTAAAACACCAGGTGTAAATGGGAATGTGTCTCCCTCCTCTACTTGTGATCCGATCAACCAAAACGCATCTAAATATCAGGTGTTAACAGTGCATACATTTAGAAAATAAATAGGTTTTTCATTTCATCTAACTTTAAAGTTTACACCATGTGCCATTTGCGAACGCGAGTTATACAGTTGTAGAATGTCACAGCAGACAGGTGAGTCTACTAGAGAATTAAAAGGATGAAATGAAGTACTACAAAGAGAGATGACAGAAGGAAAAAGAGTTCAAAAAGTTGGGGAGAAATGGAAAGAGATGGACCTCAGAGGGGACAGAAGCGAGGGATTTAGAGACAAAAGTCAGAAGGAGAGAACAAGCGGGAGGGAGGCGGGTTCATTCATCATGCTGATACCTGCTTGCAGGTGATAGATGGATAGATGGAGGTGCAAACTCAATAATGCTCACTCTCTCAGTTATTCACAGATCAGCGAGCAGCTCCGCTAATATAGTGATGAAATGCTTTACCGTCCTCGCCCGCATTATCCCTCAAGTTTTGACAGCGGAGACTTTTTAATTTCTAAATAACCTTTGGCACTCCGACTGCCATCCTCCGTCTTCTGCACCCCGTTCCGGTTCCTCCGTCTCCGTCGCTGGGATGTTTTTTGGAGCCGGCGTGATCCATTCAGCCCGGTAAACACATTTGGCCATGACAGGTTATGATTTGCACCTGCGATCACGGCGCTCCAATCAGACAACAGTCAAACAGAAACAGATTGAGAGGATGGGGAAATGCATTAATTAGAGGCGATGATTGTCTTCCCAGCATTCCCTCACACGCCGCGTTTCCTCTCTTGTCATTCGTTTTCCTCCCCCTTTACCGTGTGTTCTCGGGGAGCAATAAACATTTAATTTATTCAGATCCAAACAGGATTTAATTTTCGCAGAGAAAGGCCTGCCAGCCAGCATGGCGCTTTGTTTTCTTTTAATTATTGGCCAACCATTAGCCCCCCACTCGGCTTCCAGCACCCTAGATTACAAGCGAATTTGCCGGCAATGAACCTGACAGGTAAGTGGTCTTTGCTGCGTGTGGTAATTTTGTTTGTTTAGCATCTCCTGCACGGCAAGGGGATTTATTGTCGACGCACACAGAACGCTAATAAAATGTTCTCTCTCTTTTTTCGGGGGCCTCCCATGGGCGCTCAGATGTTTTCCCCAAACCTGGTTTGGCTTTTGAGGAGGAGGAGCGTGTCCAAATGTGGCATCAGGTTTTTTGTTGTTGTTGTGTTGTGTTACTTTAATCAAGTGAGTCAAGCTTTTCTTGCCTTTGTTTAATAGACTGAGATCTAACAGGTCACTAGGGATGCATTCAAGATCTTTTAGATTAATGGCTTCAATTCCGGCCCATTATTGACTATCTGCTGGGAGATTGTGCAGAATGTTTTGCTCTTTTGTTTAAAGAGGTGAGCTTTTTTGGTTCTCATCAAACAAACAAAATTGTCTTTTTTATAAAAATTTTTTTTAAGATTTTCAATATGTAATGTCTAATTGTTGTGGCCTATTTTAAGATTTAGATGTCTAGTACAAATTTAAATGGATAGGCTTTATTAACCCTTTAATAACCCACTATCTCTTGAAGAGAGCATTCCCTTTAAAAGCGCAGGATTGAGTTGGGTTAAAGGGTTAGTTCACCCAAAAATGAAAATTCTGTCATTAATTACTCACCCTCATGTTGTTTCAAACCTGTAAGACCTTAGTTCATCTTCGTAACACAAATTAAGATATTTTTGATGAACTCTGACCCCCCATAGACTGCAATGTAATTGCCACTTACAAGGCCCAGAAAGGTAGTAAAGACATCGTTGAAATAGTCAATGTGACTACAGTGGTTCAACCTTAATGTTATGAAGTGACGAGAATATTTTTTGTGTGCAAAAAAACAAACAACAAAAATAAATGATACTGGTCACGTTGTAAATGTGAACGCCGGCTCAGTATTGGCACGTGAACAGCGTCAGAGCGTCATATATGCAGCATCATAATATATATATATATAAATAACATTTTATATATTTGTATATATTAAGATATTTTAACGACTTTGTCCAACAATTTCTTCTCTTCCGTGTCAGTCTCTGACGCTGTTCACGTGCCAATACTGAGCCGGCGTTCTGACGCAGAACCTGGAAGTGCTGCACTGTTTATATATAAACAGTTATAATATAATATAAAATAATATAAAATAATAAAAAAATATATATATAAAAAATATAATAAAAAATAAAATATCTTAATTTGTATTAAATGTAAATATCTTAAATGTTTCTTGAGCAGCAAATCAGCATATTAGAATGATTTCTGAATGATCATGTGACTCTGAAAATTGGATTAATGATGCTGAAAATTCAGCTTTGATCACAGGAATAAATTAGAATGGAAAAAAATACATAAATAGAAAACAGTTATTTTACACTGTAATAATATTTTACAATATTACTGTTTTTACTGTATTTTTTATCAAATAAATATAGCATTGGTGGGCATAAGAAAGACTAAACTTTTGAACAGTAGTGCTGGTGAAGTAGCACCAAGTAGCTTTTAGGAATGTCCTTTTTAAATGTACCTTAATATCCCTTTTCTAGATCAATATAAATAACACAAAGTAGAACATCATAGCTTGCAAAGTGAAATTCGTTATGGATTGCAGCCTATAGCTATCTCAACCTGTTATCTCTGTATCTTAACGCTAGGATATCATACCATTGCATTTCCTGCGGCGTGAAAAAAGCTTCCGTCCTTACAGGGCTCTGTTCAATTTATTTGAAACTCTGCCGTGATGTTGCCATTAGAGCCTGAAGCTTGTTTGTGCTTCTTGTTACATTACTTTTTAATTACAGAAATAACTAGTTGGAGGCAGTTGTTTTGTGGGGATGTCGGTGGGGTAAAGGAGGAGGGGGAGGGTGTTAGGTGACGAGAAAGAGGGAGTTGTCGAAGATTTATTTTGGATGTGACCTTCTCCACACTCGCTGCAGCTGTAATCAGTGGAATTAATAGCATAATCAAATTATACACAAACTCATAAATCATCGGTGAGCGCGCTGTCATGGCGTTGGGCTATTAATGGCCTCCATTGTTTTGCTACCGTATTAAAAAATCACGTCCCCTGATTCCCGTCTTGATAGGAACTGAAATGCCATTTAGAGGCTATAAAGAGCAGGGGCTTGTGGGGGTACTGGATTTTCACAACTGTTAATTTAGCCGTGATGGCGAGTGATGTCGCCAGGGCGAGTGCTGGGGCCTGGAGAGGGAAAGGCAGTGCCCACGCACTCCGCCCGACTGCATCATTGCGGCCGACAGCGGGCAGTTAATTAGAGTAATATCAGCTTAAACGTCTGTCAGTTAGGGTTAATGACATCAAAGGGCTTCCCTGCTGCCTCTATGGGCTTCTGTGGAGGACAGGAGATGGGCCCAGATGATTGCTGGCAGATTTAGCCTCTCTTTTTTTTTTTATCTTTGCACTTTATTAAGATGCCATGTCTCTATATTAATCTGGGCAGACAAGGCCAGAAGTTTTTTTTTCCTCCCTTGTTTAAGCTTGGAGTGAACAGCAAAGTGTCCTTTACCATCTCTCCATCTGTGTCTTCAGACATATTTATGTGGCCTAATACCCAATCTATGCCATTCGTGTTACATACAAGACTATGACTGATGGATTTCTTTCAGTGTATATTTATGCCCTAATGAAAGAATATGTTAATAAGGGATATACAGTGGGGAGAACAAGTTTTTGATACACTGCCGATTTTGCAGGTTTTCCTACTTACAAAGCATGTAGAGGTCTGTAATTTTTATCATAGGTACACTTCAACTGTGAGAGACGGAATCAAAAAACAAAAATCCAGAAAATCACATTGTATGATTTTTAAATAATTAATTTGCATTTTATTGCATGACATAAGTATTTGATCACCTACCAACCAGTAAGAATTCCGGCTCTCACAGACCTGTTAGTTTTTCTTTAAGAAGCCCTCCTGTTCTCCACTCATTACTTGTATTAATTGCACCTGTTTGAACTCGTTACCTGTATAAAAGACACCTGTCCACACACTCAATCAAACAGACTCCAACCTCTCCACAATGGCCAAGACCAGAGAGCTGTGTAAGGACATCAGGGATAAAATTGTAGACCTGCACAAGGCTGGGATGGGCTACAGGACAATAGGCAAGCAGCTTGGTGAGAAGGCAACAACTGTTGGCGCAATTTATAGAAAATGGAAGAAGTTCAAGATGACGGTCAATCTCCTTCGGTCTGGGGCACCATGCAAGATCTCACCTCGTGGGGCATCAATGATCATGAGGAAGGTGAGGGATCAGCCCAGAACTACACGGCAGGACCTGGTCAATGACCTGAAGAGAGCTGGGACCACAGTCTCAAAGAAAACCATTAGTAACACACTACGCCGTCATGGATTAAAATCCTGCAGCGCACGCAAGGTCCCCCTGCTCAAACCAGCGCATGTCCAGGCCCGTCTGAAGTTTGCCAATGACCTTTTGGATGATCCAGAGGAGGAATGGGAGAAGGTCATGTGGTCTGATGAGACAAAAATAGAGCTTTTTGGTCTAAACTCCACTCGCCGTGTTTGGAGGAAGAAGAAGGATGAGTACAACCCCAAGAACACCATCCCAACCGTGAAGCATGGAGGTGGAAACATCATTCTTTGGGAATACTTTTCTGCAAAGGGGACAGGACGACTGCACCGTATTGAGAGGAAGATGGATGGGGCCATGTATCGCGAGATCTTGGCCAACAACCTCCTTCCCTCAGTAAGAGCATTGAAGATGGGTCGTGGCTGGGTCTTCCAGCATGACAACGACCCAAAACACACAGCCAGGGCAACTAAGGAGTGGCTCCATCTCAAGGTCCTGGAGTGGCCTAGCCAGTCTCCAGACCTGAACCCAATAGAAAATCTTTGGAGGGAGCTGAAAGTCCATATTGCCCAGCGACAGCCCCGAAACCTGAAGGATCTGGAGAAGGTCTGTATGGAGTGGGCCAAAATCCCTGCTGCAGTGTGTGCAAACCTGGTCAAGAACTACAGGAAACGTATGATCTCTGTAATTGCAAACAAAAGTTTCTGTACCAAATATTAAGTTCTGCTTTTCTGATGTATCAAATACTTATGTCATGCAATAAAATGCAAATTAATTACTTAAAAATCATACAATGTGATTTTCTGGATTTTTGTTTTAGATTCCGTCTCTCACAGTTGAAGTGTACCTATGATAAAAATTACAGACCTCTACATGCTTTGTAAGTGGGCAAACCTGCAAAATCGGCAGTGTATCAAATACTTGTTCTCCCCGCTGTGTGTGTATATATATATAATATATATATATATATATATATATATTGACAATACTTTTTCTGAATGTTTTACTGTATTTTGATCAAATAAATCAGCCTTAATGAGAATTAGATTAGAGACTTCTTGTTGAAAAATCTTATGGCTTGTCTCATAAAAAAAAAAAAAAAAATCATCTTTATTTGTTTATTTATTTATTTTAATGAAATAACCCATGAGAGAGTGTGCGATACAGTCATTTTTTTCTATGGTTAAGGGTGTAATCATGTAAAGTGTCACTAACTAACAGCCTCTAATGGCTTATTGCCTTTGTAAAACTGCAGAAATGGTAATAAGATAAAAGATACCAATGTATAAATAGTTACTTTGTGCAATCACACAAAGTAGGTTGGCTACTTTATCACAGCTGTCTGTCGGTCATCTTTTTTGTGGTTCTCTCTCTGTCTATTTAGGATTGTCTCCAGGCTTTTTAAGAATATTTGAATCACTTTGTCTTTGTGTTTATAGTTTAATTAAGCTGCTATTCTTTATCACCATAAAATCACAAGAAAGGTAACACATTTTAAGATCTTGGTGACATTTTTGCCTTGTCAAATGAATTGGATTTTGTCCTTTTTGTGTGGACAAGGTGTGATCAGCCCTTTTAATGCCATGCCATCAGCTGTAATTACGAGTGTTTAGCAGTTCCATTCAGATTGAATGTCATATAAATAAACTCGTGTATGTAAGGTGTTACTTTTTTTCTCCTTGCAGAATGTGTGCTGTATTTGGAGGAATTTATTGTCTGCGACACTCAGTGCAGTGCCTGGTTGTGGACAAGGCATCTAACAAGTAAGTAGTTCACCACTGATTCTGTTCTTACACTTTGACAACATGCATTTAGACGAAAAACAAAAACTCCTAACACTCAGAAATTCAGTTAGATAAGAAGTAGATTTACTTCCTCCTCTGGTTGATTCACACCACTCCAGTATCCCAAGGCTGATCGGAGCTCATTTGTGTACAGGGTGCTCAAAAACAAGGCCAAGAGATGGCGCACGAGTGAATGGGGGGGATATTCGGAATATAGATATGAAATTAATTTTCAGGGAGACAGCAGTACCAGCCCCCCTTAAGCAGCCGAGCTCGGAAGACAAATCACAGACTCTGCCACTTGGGCCGGCGATGAGTGATGCCGCTTTTTCCTCGTGGCCTTACCTCCACTAATTGATTTTCATCTGAAGACAAAAAAGCCCTCTGTTGCTGCCTCTTAAAAAATGAGAGTTCATCTCCCGTCTCCCTTGATTAATCTGTGCTGATAATGTGCGTCAAGCCCCACCAGAAAGGCCTTTAATGAGTTTCAAAGGTGGATTGTTGTCATAAACTAGGTTAGATCTGGGTTTTTTTTCCCTCTCTCTTTATTCCTCTCTCATTCTTTGGCCCTCTCTTTGGCGATTATATTGAGTTTCTTTCATCTTGCTGGTGAATGACCCAGGGGGCTTGGATTCCTCTGGATGTAGCGCACGACACTTACACATGTGATAGCATTAGCTTACTAGTGTTAAGGCTATTGCGTACTTTGCCGGTGCAGCAGCGCTCAAATTAGATGTATTTCTCTGTCGTTTATCGGGCATATCATCCCGACTAGGGATGTGTAAAAAAAAAAAAAATACGGATTTTCTGATTAAAGCCCCCATTCACACCAAGAACGATAACTATATTAGCGTCCACACCAGCAGACATATATAGTTCTGTTTATAAGCATGCACTGCAATTTTTGTCCTTTGCTGCTGCTGCTGTAAATGCTCAAGCTATGTTGAATCATGTTCAATAGCTGGGGAAAAAAATCATTGTGAAAGTTATTCCAATGGTTTCTCTGTGACATTATCGTCAGGGATGCACCGAAGTGAAAATTCTGGGCCGAAACCAAAAATTCTGGATGCACTTGGCTGAAAACCGAAACTGAAAATGCTTTAAAAAAAATTATTTATTTATTATTTCAAATCACTTTTTTTTTTTTTTTTTTCTACAATTGTGTTAATATTAGACTTTTTAATGAAATTCAATAATTTTAATGATACTGAATTAAAAAAAAAAAAATTAAAAAAACTTAATACCACACTCCAAAAAAACACTTTTATTGAAAGTAACTAGTGCTGTCCATCGATTAAAAAAAATTAACTAATGAATCACACATTTTTTCTGTAATTAATCGTAATTAAAAACATCTGTGTTTTTAATATTTTTATATTGTAATAATTTCACAGTTACTCTCCAAATAATGTAGAAACAACTTAAAGACAGTATATTTGAAATATTTGTTGTAATGGCATCTTTTTATGAAGGCTAGTATCACTGATACTAAAACTGCTACTGATGTCTCTGAAATGTTTTTTTTTTTTTTTTAAAACATTAATGATAGACATTTCAACATTACAGTATAATTAAAAGCTATATCAATTTTAAGTGAACTTAAAACAATCTTCACATAAACCCATTATAATAAATGTCATATTTACCTGTCTAACAGGTAGGAAATATGCATAAATTGAATAAAGTTATCAAACTGTCTGCACTGCATAAATAATACATTAAATATAGAATAACTCCTTATTAAAGCTACAATTTTCTCTGTTACCTTTGTTCTGATTCTCTTTCGGCCAAAAATGCCATTTTCGGCTGATAATTTTGATGCATCCCTACTTTTTCGTGATTAAAAAACATACAGTGCAACCAGTGTAGTCCAATTTATGAACAAATGACAATGTATAATAATTTTAACATTGTTATAATAACAGTACATAAAAATTAATATATAAATAAAATAAATGCAACAACATACGTATAAATAAATGTTTTATAAAATATAATTAAAATCTAGTATTAATTCTATATTATGATTAATATTAAACCTATAATATTTTCATAATATACCTAGCTAGAAGTTTCCCTGTATAATTTACAGCAGAAGCTCAGTGGCGTCAGTTCACCAAAAGCCAAGGTGTGGCGAACTCTGATGACGTCATAAAATCTTGCTCCCTCGACGTGACGACAAGTGTAGCTTTGATCATAAACCAGCAAATTAGACAGTTATAGACCTCTGTTATAAGAATTAAGGACTTTCAAGTACTTCAGGCAACTTTTTCCAGCACTTAAAGCTTAAAAGTCGGAATATTATGCAATTTTAAATGTTTTCTACATTTTTAATGTGATGACCAAAAATATTTTTTGTTCATCCTTTAAAGATTGTCCGAATTTGTAAAACTAAAAGTTTCACGATGTAGGAAAACTGACACTTGGTGAAATACAAACAATTTTGTTTTACAATTTAAAAAAAAGACACAAAATTACCACTATAACCAGTAGATGGCAGCAGAGGAGCACTTATTTGCTCATTAGCCATTTCCACTCCCTAACAGTTTTTTCACACTTTTTGTTTTTGAATTTATTTTAATTTTTTTTTAGAGATGATCAAATCACTATTATAACATTACAAAAAATCAGTTTTTGTCTTTTTTTTTTTGTCTATTTGAAGTGTGAAGCACAGATTAAGTGTAAGGTATATATGTGTAGAAAAGGTCACAAAGCCTCATGAAAAACAAAAACTTCAAATTGCGAATGAAATTACACAGACTAATCACTGAAGCTGTCAGTCAGTTCACTGCAAACTCACTGAGTGTGAAAACTCCTGTTTTAAACAATGAATCATGTCCACTTGGTTTGTTATAATGAGAGGATATGTGAGCGTGTAAAACTTAGTAAACTTGCACTAAACAAACTCATTCAGCATTTTTGCTGAACTGAGCGGATTCTCACTACTGGTAATTCCTCTGATTGGTCATTATTTTCAAGAGAAATGCCTGTGATTGGCTACAATACTCAACGCTGCAAAATCACTTTATAAATAGACACATTTGCAGCGCAGTTGAACTCATGTGACACAAATGTAACAACCAGGTCGCTTTAATTTATTTGCCTTTCTCTTTTATTAAACAGTTACAAATGATATGTTACCTGTAGTAATATATTCTACAATAAAAATATTACTTTGATCTGACTGGGAAGCCAAGGTATGGCAGCCGTCATACCCTGCCATACCCAAATGATGCCCTTGCAGAAGCTGAGGGAGTATTTATTCATATTTCGACATTATAACTGAAATATGCCCAGTTAAATCAGAATTGAATAGAAATCAAATCAAATCAAATCAAATCGAAAACAGAATTGAAACCAAAGAAAAGCTTGTGAATCAGAGTGAAATCTAATCGGGAAATGTGTAATGTTACCCATTTTGTAAACCCCACCAACGTTTTGAAAAATAATAAATGATATTTTAAGAGGTGGTTTTTGCTTGGCTGCAATGCAAAAAGTAGCTGACTGCAGAAAAAGAAACGTCTTGACTAGTTGTATGTGTCCGTTCTTCTGCTTGCCAAGATCTTCAGCAAATCAAGTAGGACTGCTTGGCCTGGGTGAACATATTTATTCTTATAACCAAGGGGATAACTTTTATAATTTGTTCTCCCAACAAATCTTTCAGATTGTTTATTTGCTCCTTTAGTAGGTCATTTGACAGAGGTCAGTTTAGTTTTGATATGTGACGTCTGTCCCTGGATGCGGTCAGCCGTCCCTAACGTCAGTTCTACTTGAGCGGCCCAGCAGGAGGTGTTCCTCAAAACTTAACGTAGCATACAAAAAACAACCAAGATGACCTTAATTGATAATTTACTGCAAGTTCTTCATGATCGCCACCAATGCCATTAACCCCCATATAACTGGAGCACTAAGAAGTTTCAAGGCGAATTCTTTCATCCCTATTGGATTGAAGCCAGACTTACCTGACCGGGGCTGGTCAGGATCTGGCTTGGGAGCTGGCAGAGCTCCAAACCGAGGTGTCCGTCAGACCCTGAGCTCAGTCTATAAAGCATCGCCTAGAGTGTAGCGCGGACGGTCCATGCCCTCCTCCAGTGGCGCCCCGTGTGGAGTCAGCCCTGCGCTGGAGGTTAGCGCCATACATCATCCATGGAAAAAAGTTTCATGAAGGTGAAAAAAAAAAGCTGGCAAGGTGTCTGGCAGGCTGAACAATGATTTTAATTTCCCTGGCATCATAAATTACCGCCCTATGTCTGCTCTTATTACAGACATAAAGCTGAAAAGGGTAGAGCCAGATTAATAATGCATCAGAGGATTACAGACCCTCAAATCCCACCTGCCACTCCATGCGGAGGACGGTCCAGCACTGTCCGGTTTGTTACCGCCGCGACAGGCAACTCAATCACTTGTCCAAATTTGTTTGTCCAAATTCATTTCACACGTCAACAGAACTCAACTGGTGATGAAATCCCTTTTTTGGAGGTGCCTGCTAAGACAAGCATCACTATTATTGTGATTAGTTACATTGGAGGAGGATCCCAAGCCATGCGCTATGTTGACTATCCAAGTTGAGAATTCAATTCATGCACAACATCTAAATATCGGAAAAACTATTTGCGAATAAAGCAGCATTTTCGCCTCGTGTTCCAAAGAAGAAAATTGTCACTTCCCGGGAAAACACTGCAAAATTTCAATAAAAAAGGAAGTTCTAGCTGGCAGAGGATGCCACTGTAAATGTCTTTTTTTTAATGTAATAAATAGGGGTGTAACAATATATCGTGTCACAATATATCGCAATACTAAATTGCAACAATATGTATCGTGAATAGTGACAATCTGTATTGTGTATAGTTCACCCAAAATGAAAATTACTGTGTGAGGAAAAAATTCACGTTTACAGAGTTTTAGTGTCAGTACTACATTAAACTACTATATATAATGTTGAATATAATGTATAATAATGCAATGGGGGAATATTTTTGGGTCAATAACAATGATAATGATAATGCCAAATATCTTATGTTACCAGTGAAAAGTGACCTGCATTATTTTCAATACATCTAGGCAGTGACAGAGTGCAAGCATATTCGTCTAAAATAATTCTGTATTTTTAGCTTGAGAGTCATGAATATTTTTATTCTGGTGTCACCATTGTCCTGTGCATTGGGTTACCAGCACCAAGTCCAAGCCTATTCATTTCCACCAGCAATGTAATACAAATTTAGCATTTTAATCAACAGTACATTTTTTTGTTAACCTTTTACCATGTCTTGGAGAATCGCAATAATATTGTATCGTGAGTTCAGTATCGTGATATGTATCGAATCGTGACATGAGGGTATCGTTACACCCCTAGTAATAAATTATTTGCAGTTTAGTGTGCGCAGACGCAACACTCTGACAAACTTAGCGTCAGATACCTTACATTTGGGAGCAATAATGTTTTTATTTTCTATTGTATTTTACTGTATTCTTTTTGTCATTTTTTTTCCCAGTTATTTTATTTTTGAGATTGTACAGCACTTTGGTACACTCTGTGGTTTTTAAAGTGCTTTATAAATACATTTTGAGTCTGAGAAGTAGTAACCACACTTTATTCCACATTTTTGCTTAAAAAAATTTGGAGGGAAACCTGGATATAGGGACATAGGTAGCCCTCCTGCTACCTATGTGAAAATTCTGTGATCATTTACTCACCCTCAAGTTGTTCCCAACCTGTGTGAGTTTCTTTCTTCTGTTGAACACAAAAGAAGATATTTTGAAAAATGTTGGTAATCAAACAGTTGACGGTAGCCATTGGCTTCCATAGTAGGAACAAACTACGTATTTACGCAAATTACTGCAAGGCTCAACGATAAGTTTGGTCGGTCTAAGAGAGAGTCAGGCCAATTGACACAACCTGGTTATAGAGACAAAGATAGCCCTGAACAACCACCCAGAAGACCCTAGCAATCATATAATAATGCACTAACAACCACCCAAAACACCCTAGTATAATGCTGGGTGGGTGTTGCATGGGCAAAGCACTACTAAAATTTTAGTTTCAATTTGGAGTCTAAAAAAAACACTGTTCCTTAATATTTGTATTTAATATTTGGTGTTTTTGTTTTTTTTGCCTGTACATTGTTGTACAACCGTGTTATTTTATTGTATTTATATGCTATTGTAATATTTATTAGTGTTTTAAATTAGCTTTTATTTTTATATTTTCATTATTCGTTTAAAATTTTGTTTTAGGGGCCATTTACACAACAGTTTTCAACTAAAAACGGAAAACTTTTTATGTGTTTTGGTTGTTCATTTACACGACAACAGCGTTTTGGGGGCCTTGAAAAAAGCAAACTTTTAAAAAACGGTTTCAAAGTGCAAGTTTTTGAAAACGATTACATTATTGTTTCCGTGTAAACTACAAAAACATGAATTTGTGAAAGCAACAATGTCACGCGCATGCATTTAACGTGTTCCGTTTATAGGTACATAGTGTTTCTTTACAAAGTGACATCGCCATCTACTGGCCTGGCAGGAATAGTACAGCATTTTAGTTGTTTTCTGTGATCCGTGTGAACGGGGATCATTTTGACAACATTGTCGTCTGTACACAAAAAACACAAAGGAAAAAACGTTCCATTTCTGTTTTTAGTACATTGTTGTCATGTAAATGTACTCTTAAGTTTTAGTAATTTTACGTGCTTTTGTCATTTTTATTAGGTCATTTTTTTGTTTTTCTATATAACTTTAATTTATTTTGATTTATTTTAATAATTGTAATACTGTACTACTTCAACTATTTATTTTAATTGAAGTGATTTAAGGTCAAGTTTTTCATCTAATATTTATTTTTAATTTTATTTCAGCTTTGTTAGTTACCGGAAACAATTTAATAGTTTAAGTTTTTCTTAACAATAACAACACTGGTATACACAGATTCTTTCATTGATTTAAAACAATGGTGTACTATTTTATGCAATATTTACCAAGACAAATGAGCTTCTTACTTGTAATATCTGTCATGGTGTCATTCAGCATATGATCTGTTTAGCCTACACAAAACCACATTTGCAGAGAAGTATATAAAATTCAAATGAGTTTGAACGCATGCATCGTTGGGTGCAAGGTTATCACGCTGATTGGTTCAGAGGCCACTGACGTGGTTTATGAAGGCGATTTATGAACGCTTATGATGATCTACAAAGCCAACACTGGCCTTGGTTGCAAGTGAAACGGAATCATTAGCACTATTTCATTGTTTTATGCACACTGACAGAAGAAACTTATGCACTTGTATAGAAAACTCTTTACATGGTGAGCGCTGTGAAAAAAAAAATGAATTGAAGAAACCTCTTCGAAAATATTATATATATTTTTTTTTTATTTTGATTGGCAAAATCCAAACAAAATCCAGGACTCAACAATAGAGATTTTTTTCCGCTTGCCCCCAGTTGGAGTAGTTCAGATTTTTATTTTCACTGACCCCACCATAAAAAATATTTTTTATTTGTAGCAACAAATAGAGACAAAGATAGCCCTGAACAACCACCCAGAAGAGATTATTTTTTCTTTATAAATAATTCTCACTATATATACTGTATATATTCTACAGTTTATATAAAACTAGGTTTTGAATTTGCCATAATAAATTATACAATTGAAACTGAAATCACAGAGTTAACTATATCAATTTTCAACACACACTAAAACAAATGTTTGAATTTTAAAGCATAAAAACACATGTAAAGTATATGATCATGGAAGTTAAGATTGGCCTAAGAGTTGTGTCAATTGGCCTGACTCTTAGACCGGCCAAACTCATCATTGAGCCTTGCAGTAATTTGCGTAAATACGCAGTTTGTTCTCTTGATTCAGAAGCAGCTTCCTGTGAGCAAGAGTGACCTGCTACGGTTGCCCTCAGGTGTGTTAGGTTTGTGAAATGTATCCCATATTGCTTTCTTTCACCCCATTGGCTGACGATTGATTGGAAAACCCTCCGCTTCTTCTGCTAGTTCCTCCGAGTAAATAAATCTTCATTTACATAAACAGATCTGTCCTGGAGTCAATCTGGGCGTTGGGGGAGGATTATTCCGAGGCCTGACTTTTCGTCAGGGGAGGGAGACGCTCTCTTGCCCCTTTATTGTGTTGTGAAAGTCCATTTCAAGGATGTCACCCCCAGCCCATTAGTTTGGATAATGAGCCCTATAAAGCACATTTATAACTCTTGACATAACAAGCCAACAGATTCTCCTCTGTTCCTCCTTTTTCTCTCTCACTCGCTCTTTTTCCTTCTCGCTTGCAGAGATTAAAGGAGGAAAGGTCAAACTTGTGCCCTAGGCCACTGGTTCACAACTGTTTTTTCTTCAGGACCCACACTTTGATATCATGTGAAGAACCGACAAAGTCCCAAAATTGTTTAATGTTAAAACATGAACGAAAATTGCTTAATTTAACATTGATCTATATTGTCATGAACCACGTAGGTCCACCAATATGCAAAATTATTAACATGACACACGGACCTTATGCAAAAATGCCAAAGCACCACATTTTCCTATAGTGACACATATGAAAGGACAGGCCACTTCTCTTTATAAAAAGAGCTTTTAGAAGTAACCACCTGACCCATGAAGAATGAGACAGCTAATATATGATGTTCTAGTGTTTAATATTTTATCTTCAAATCATAATCTGACCATCTCTTGACCCTTTTGTGATTTAAAGCAGGTTTTGGGGTAAAGAAAGCTGGTTTGGGTTATGGACTTTTTCTTGATCTGATGCATCTTCTGTATTCATACGTCACAGAGTTAAAGCTGTGATTGATACACGTGGTCAGAAGATCAGCTGCAGTCATTTTGTGGTTGAAGATTCGTACATCAGAGATGAACAAAGGCAGAGCACAGCTTACAGGTGAGCACACAATACGCCACAAAAGTGACATTAGTATTCGTTTCTGTAATAATGAGAAACCATGAAAAAAGGTATTGATTGAATCAGATATTCATTGAACCCAATCAGAACTCATGAACTTATATATTTAATACTTTCACAATAAAAACTCCTTTATACCTCTAATATACCAATTAACCAAATTGTATTTTCACACTGTGATTGGCTGGTTTCCCCAGTTTATACATAACACATTTCTGGACATCACTTTAGTTGTTGTTGTTTTTTCAGTCAAGTTTAAAAAAAAAATGTCTTTATATTGACAAACATATAACAACTTCTTTGTGAAATGCGAAATTACATGTTTAAAAAAATGTCATCCTGCACATTTCCATGTAATGAAAGTAAATGGTGATGACCAGGTCTTGACATTAACTTGAACTTAAACTCCCATATAGATATTTTTAATATTATCTCATAATTTGGCAGCAGATGTATTAGGCTGCTGTCACTTTAAGACCTGATGCACGGATCCAATATACTGTTACACAAGCGTTTTCTTTCTCAACTGTTTACGTTCACCGCAACATAACTGTGTTTATGTGAATACTCGCCAAGACCAGCATTTTGACATTATTTTGTGTGTATTTGACTCTTTAAGCACAATAACCAGCGAACAAGAACTCAATTTAGTACTGAGAGGCAGCTTTATGTGTGCGCACGTGGGTGTGAGCACAAAATCTGCGGGAATGAGTAAAATTATGGGCAATCCCATGCCAAAATTCAAGCCCTGTAACACCAACAATATTATTCCAGGGCAAATTAAATGAGTGAGTGAGGGGAGGCGGGTTTGTGTGTCAACTCGCTGTCTGAGAGATGAGAGAGCGAGAAAGAGCAGCTGGTATCGTGCTGGTATTGGACGCGTTTCAGATATTTCACTATAGATATGTATCGAAAAATCATTACTACATTGAACTTAGTTTATTATTTCAGATGCCTTTTGAAAAATGTATATATTATATATAAAATTCAACCCGCCAAAGTGGCTAGTAGGAGTGACTGCATTACACGCCACTGCTGAAATCCACCCGCATTCGGCGGGTGTTAACGTCAAGGATTGGTGAATAAAGCTGTCAACTCATAAAGGCACCATAAAGCCATTATAAAAGTGGTCCATTATGGCTAGTGCACTATATTCTAAGTTAGCTTTGTGTAACGACCCTAAGTCACATTTTGCCTTTTCAATTCTTATGTTGGTCCAAACCCGTGTGACTTTGTGTGGAACTCAACAGAAGATATTTGCAAGAATCATGTAGCTGCTCTTTCCCATGCAATGAAAGCATACAGTGCTTTACACACCTTCAAGCTCTTAATATGTTCCACATATTTCACATATTCAAACTTGTGCCAAGTTTGACGACAGTGATGCCAAAGCCCCAGTGTGTTGTGAGTTTCTCAAACCAAAGACTTTGTGCCAAGTTTGTGTATACTGAAGCAAAAATAACATTTGGTCATTCTGTGCTTTTATTGTATTGGAAAGAGCAGCGGCAAAATGAAAAAAAAAAAAAAAAAGTCGTACAGGTTTGGAAATGAGTAAATGACGTCAAAATTGTAATTTTTGGGCGAACTATTCCTTGCAATTACTGTAAATTGAAAAGGCAAAGTGTGATTTTTGGGTCATTTTGAATTTTCCTTTTCAGATAATCTCCTTCATAATGTATGTTCTCTGTCTGTAATGATTCTTCTTTTTTAAGGATTTGATTTGTGATCCTGTTTCTCCACTCTCACAGGCAGATATCTCGAGCAGTGCTCATCACAGACAGATCTGTGCTGCCTTCAGAGTCTGATCAACAGGTGCGTTCTTGCTTGCTTTCTTTTCTGCAGTCATTTTTTTTCGGTAACACTATTTTAAGGTGACGTAGTTACATGTTACTACATGTAGTTATTATAGACTTATTTTGTGTTTGCAAACAGCGATGAGGTTTTTGTGGGCAGAGCCTACCTGGTAGCAGAAAATCTGTGGAAGCCACGGAATAAAAGACTAAAAAAAAGTTAGTTTCGAGTTTATATCTCACAATTCAGACGTTTTTTTCTTTCAAATACGAGTTTATATCTCAAAATTCTTAGAAGAATAAACAGAATTGTGAGATATACTCGTTATTCTGTTTTTTCCCCCTTAGAATTGTGATATAAACTCACAATTGCGAGTTATAAAGTCCGAACTGGGAGATATAAACACCCAAATACAAGAAAAAGAGTCAAGAATTGTGAGATAAAAATGTTATAGGCTATGTTTAAAAGTTATCTGTGTAAAATGTTATAGGTTTAAATATTATTTCATGCTGTAACTGCTATGTATGTATGTCCCCTATGAACCACATATGTGAATATTATGTAGACTTACTGTTTACATCAAATTCATGCTTTAATAGTAGACTAATCATTGCAGGTTTCATCATTCCAGTCTGTGACTTGCAACATAAACGTCTGCGTTTAGCTTCAAAGGGTGTCTCAATGACAGAATTCTATAAAAATGCACAACAAAACATTTTTCTCTTATTCTGTGGATTTTGCCCATTTTCCTCCACTTGTTACACTATTTTTCTGCAGCCACTATGCGCGCGCAGCTGCAAGTGACATAACTGTGACGTCTGCTCCAAATGGGTCTATAGTAATACAGTAAATGATGCATAATTACAAGTAACTAACCCTAAAACAAACCCTAAACCTATAGTAAGTACATGTAGTTCATTAATATTACTTGGTACTTATCAGCAGGTCACCTAAAATAATAAAAAAAAAAACATATATTTTCTTGTTTTTCTCTTTGTTCTTGTATTTGTTCATTTGTTTGGTTTCTTTTTGTTTTGTTTATTAATTTGTTCCTTCTTTTCTTTTTCTTTCATTTGTTTGTTCATTATTTTGGTTTTGTACCAAAATCTATCTTTCTACTGTATCTATCTTTCTTTCTTTCTTTCTTTCTTTCTTTCTTTCTTCCTCCCTCCCTCCCTCCTTCCCTCCCTTCTTTACTTCCTTACTATGCTCCTTCCTTCCTTCCTTCCTTCCTTTCTTTTTCATTCTTATCCTCTTGCATATCCACATGCACATTTAAAGGGCATTGACCCATCTCTGCTGTGTGTGTTTGTGTCTGTGGCACGTTTCTTGCCAGCCTTGCACTTTTGCTTTTCAACTTGTATTGCATTACATCTTTTTATGCTGCATATCACATTTGGATGGATTCTTGGGACACGTCCAAGATTCGGCAGGCATAGAAGCAACAAAACATCAGAGCCGATTTGTGGGATCGTTACAATAGTTTTGACATCCCGTTCTTGAGCGTAACATTCTAAAGTGAATTATGAGAGGAAAAAATAACCAGTTCAATGAAAGGACAGTAATTCTGTTTGCTGTTCCTGGTTTAGAATTGGATAAATAAATTTTTCCGATGCGAGAGTGGACAGTGACGTGCAAGCTTCCCTCTTAGGCTAATTTGAGTGCTGTCCACCAGAGTACAGGAAAAGGAAACAGAGTGGTCAGCATACCTTCTGAATCTCGGCACAATTTGCTCTCCATCAGGAGTTCATGCTTGAATATTCAAAGCAGATCAGGAGAGGAAGGAAAAGTGGGTGTAATTTATGCTCATTAGCCTCGGCGAACAGAAATTAATATCAGCGTCTTGACACGGTGTGGAAATGGAATATTACATGACTGTGTGTGACAAAACGTAATTAAATATTCAGGCTGGTTTTAATTAGCCGCTCGTCCTTTGGAATGACAGTCGCCAAACGAGCATTGTCTTCCTCTTTAACAATTTTTTTGTCGGCACAGTTGTCTTGTTGCACTTAGACTAAAAAGCAGTTTTAACATAGTTTAACCCAAAGACTGTATGAAAATATTGTCTGGATTGAAATAACAGGATTATATAGATCCTGTTACACAGGATAGCTAATAGGTTTTAGCTCTGACTTGTCTGCATTATTCCCTAAGTTTACATACTTTGCCATTATTTAATTGACAAGCTCACAACTTGGGTAAGATACCAATTATTTCTATTTTTTTTATTATTCTTCATTTCATTAGCTGTAGATTATGCACCATGTTTGTAGTGCAAGGGTGAATTGGTAAACGATATGTCAGTCATATACACTATATTGCCAAAAGTTTTGGGACGCCTGCCTTTACATGCACATGAACTTTAATGACATCCCATTCTTAATCCGTAAGGTTTAATATGGAGTTGGCCCACCCTTTGCAGCTATAACAGCTTCAACTCTTCTGGGAAGGCTTTCCACAAGGTTTAGGAGTGTGTTTATGGGAATTTTTGACCATTCTTCTAGAAGCGCATTTGTGAGGTCAGGCACTGATTTTGGACGAGAAGGCAGTCTCCGCTCTAATTCATCCCAAAGGTGTTCTATCGGGTTGAGGTCAGGACTCTGTGCAGGCCAGTCAAGTTCCTCCACACCAAACTCGCTTATCCATGTCTTTATGGACCTTGCTTTGTGCACTGGTGCGCAGTCATGTTGGAACAGGAAGGGGCCATCCCCAAACTTTTCCCACAAAGTTGGGAGCATGAAATTGTCCAAAATGTCTTGGTATGCTGAAGCATTAAGAGTTCCTTTCACTGGAATTAAGGGGCCAAGCCCAACCCCTGAAAAACAACCCCACACCGTAATCCCCCCTCCACCAAATTTAACACTTGGCACAATGCAGTCAGGCAAGTACCGTTCTCCTGGCAACCACCAAACCCAGACTTGTCCATCGGATTGCCAGACAGAGAAGCATGATTCGTCACTCCAGAGAACACGTCTCCACTTCTCTAGAGTGCTTTACACCACTGCATCCGATTCTTTGCATTGCACTTGGTGATGTAAGGCTTGGATGCAGCTGCTCGGCCATGAAAACCCATGGAAACCCATGGCGTCCCAGTTTTCCAAAAAGAACTTCAAATTTTGATTCGTCTGACCACAGAACAGTTTTCCACTTTGCCACAGTCCATTTTAAATGAGCCTTGGCCCAGAGAAAACGCCTGCGCTTCTGGATCATGTTTAGATATGGCTTCTTTTTTGACCTATAGAGTTTTAGCCGGCAACGGCGAACGGCACGGTGGATTGTGTTCACCGACAATGTTTTCTGGAAGCATTCCTGAGCCCATGTTGTGATTTCCATTACAGTAGCATTCCTGTATGTGATGCAGTGCCGTCTAAGGGCCCGAAGATCACAGGCATCCAGTATGGTTTTCCGGCCTTGACCCTTACGCACAGAGATTGTTGCAGATTCTCTGAATCTTTGGATGATATTATGCACTGTAGATGATGATAACTTCAAACTCTTTGCAGTTTTTCTCTGAGAAACTCCTTTCTGATATTGCTCCACTATTTTTCGCCGCAGCATTGGGGGAATTGGTGATCCTCTGCCCATCTTGACTTCTGAGAGACACTGCCACTCTGAGAGGCTCTTTTTATACCCAATCATGTTGCCAATTGACCTAATCAATTGCAAATTGGTCCTCCAGCTGTTCCTTATATATACATTTAACTTTTCCGGCCTCTTATTGCTACCTGTCCCAACTTTTTTGGAATGTGTAGCTCTCATGAAATCCAAAATGAGCCAATATTTGGCATGACATTTCAAAATGTCTCACTTTCAACATTTGATATGTTATCTATATTCTATTGTGAATAAAATATAAGTTTATGAGATTTGTAAATTATTGCATTCCTTTTTTATTCACAATTTGTTCAGTGTCCCCACTTTTTTGGAATCGGGTTTGTACACTTTTGGACATGGAAGTGATTGGAACACCTGAATTCAGTGATTTGGAGGGGTGTCCCAATACTTTTGGCAATATAGTGTGTCTTTTGTAAACTGTAAGATGTGAGTGAGCAGTGTCCGAACTTGGTCCTGGAGGGCCACTGTCCTGTAGAGTTTAGCTCCAACTTGCCTCAACACAACTGCCTGCAGGTTTCTAGTAAGCCTATTAAAGTGCCCCTATTATGCTATTTTAAAGTTTCCTAATTTAATTTTGGAGGTCTCCAACAACAGGTTTACATGCGTCAAAGGTCAAAAAACAGTTTCATTTTCTCATAATATACATTGCACATCACCACAATGTTCAGTGATTGTCAAACGACTCGATGGATGAATCAGTCTCTCAAAATCCCTCCTTTCCACGAGCCTACTCTGCTCTGACTGGTCAGATGGCCCAGTCTGTTGAGATTGGTCTACCGCGTACAGTGCATATTTCAGAAAAAAACGGCCATTACCATAACTGAACTCCATCTCCGTCCGGAGGCTTCCTAATGCTCAGCGATAGTATACACTGTAAAGACAGTAACAATGTCGATTTTACATCAATCTTAGCGTGAGTCTGAATCGATGATGACATTGAAAGAACTAGTTATTCAACCCGAACCTTGAGCAGGACGTTTCTCAGTGATGCTACTCAGTTTGTGGTACATTTGAGATGTTTCAACTGTAATTCCTCACCATCAGCATTAACAAGTGTGCGTCCATCAACAAACCCGCGTGTGTGTGTGTTTCTAATTTATTGTGGTGCACATTGGGGAACTGTATCAATAACAGCACATACATTAGCCGAGCACTACATGAATGACTGATGTAAGATTAAAGTTTGCAAAACAAATCTTGCTCCTTTATCTTTACTCAAAGTAGTAAGAATTACAGACAATCTGCGTTAATAGACACAGTTTTAGGTAATACTGCAGCCCACAGCTGATTTACAGTAGTATTTCAGTAAGACAGTAATAACGTGAGTTATCCAGATACCTACACAATATGAAACACAATAAACACATTGTAGAGTGTTTGAGGTGGTTCAAGTTCTCCCTGGTGTCTGCGCGCGCAATAAGTGGACGGGCAATATGCTAATGTTTCGTCTTGACGTCACAACGAAATGGCTTGCGATTTGTTTGAAAAACGATTCATTTAATTGACTCAGAGTCTACTCTTACTTTTGAGAGACAATAACTTTATATACGGTGCACTTTCAGATTTAAAACTTGCAGAATGTTTTCATTCACTTTGAACTATGTTACACACTACATGAAAGGTCATTTAAAAAAAATCCATAATAGGGGCACTTTAAGACTTTGATTAGCTGGTTCAGGTGTGTTTAATTGGGGTTGGAGCTAAACTTTGCAGGACAGTGGCCCTCCAAGAGCAGGATTGGACACCCCTAATGTAAGTAGTGTGTTTCCTGTTTTAATGGCAGATCTCATTGGTGACGATTCCTCCTCTGGAGTCTTCTGCACCAGCTGTGAGGATGGTGGAGCTCTGTTCCTCCTCCATGACCTGCATGCCTGGCACCTGTGAGTTACACATCCACCACAATCACACAACACTTTTAAAATATTTTCATGGTTTCCCAAAAAAACAACATTGATAATAATAATAAATAAATTTAATCAATTAAATGCAGCCTTGGTGAGCATAAGATCTGAATTATTAAAAAAAAAAAAAACTTTTGACCAGTACTGTATATAAATGCTTCTGTTTTGCACTGTTTTACAAAACTAGTATCAGTGATCTTCCAAGATCTTTACAGTGATGCACATTGATGGTCTTTGAAAAGAGCCAAATGTCAAAACTGTCCTTCAAAACACTGTTCACCGCCCACCTCAGCGATGACTCCATCATTAACGCCATTGTTATTTATGAAAGTTATTGTGTTTGTTACACTGGCCCCCGTTTTGCTATCAATCATCGTGAAGGGGTAGATCAGGTGGAGATGGTGGAGCGGTCTTGGCGCAGGCCTCAGTGACTGACTCCGTCCTCACGGGGGAATGAAAAGCTTAATCAGCGGAACTCCACTTCCTCTCTCTGGGAATTGAGTTCAGGGCAAATGATAGGAAGCTAGATCAGAGCTATCGTTTGCTTTGCTATAGCCCGATCCCACCGGGAGATGAATAGTCGTTCCTCTTTAAGTAATGCACTTCTACCGGAAAGCATCCTTCGCAATCAGCGAATGATGATGACCGTGACAGACATGCGCTCACAGGAGAAGATGGTCTTTATTTATCGTTAACCACTTATGACAAGACTGTTTTACTTACACTGTTGGGTATGTTGAATGTGCTTTCAAGGGCTCCAAGCAACACCAAGACCACTGATTGTAGACTTTGAAGGTGAAGTGTGCAATTTTAAGCCATTTGCGGCACCAAACCGAGTTGCAAAAAAATATGGTTGAACAAGCAGATATTCCTGATAGTCCTGTTCCAAACTCGACCCCAGATTCAGCCTCTTCACATTACATTGGGGGTATGTTTTAAAGGGGACCTCTTTTATAGTCTTGATTTTGTTTTTGAGGTCTACTAGAATAGGTTTTCATGCTTGAATGTTAAAAAAATAACATTGTTTTTCACATATTTTATATTGTTGCAGCACCTCTCTTCCCAGTCTGTCTGTAATGCTCAGTTTAGTTCCTGTCTCTATGAATATCCTCCTTCTGCAATGTGCTCTGATTGGTCGGCTGGACCAGTGTGTTGTGATTGTTCAAGGCATTTCAGGAAGTTCAGAAACAGTGCTTACTGATATAGAGAATAACTTCCTTTGGAGTGACTTTGTGCTTTATAACTTTGCAGACCTTTTTCATGCTCAAACAGCAACATTACACAATAAAGAAAAATCATATAGGACATAATAGGGACCCCTTTAAGTATTTAACATATTTGTATTTTAACATTAAAAAATTACGTACTTTACCTTTAAAATCAGTATAAAATCAGAATAGGCCCCATTTGCTTTCTTCGTACTTTCTTCATACAACATTCTGCCTGAAGTTTCTAAGGCCATGTAAGTTTAAATCAGAGGATATTAGTGAATAGAGGAGTTAAGGCCCGTTCACACCAAGAACAATAAAGATAACTATATTAGCGTCCACACCAGCTGACGATATTGTTCTATTTATTCTAAGCGCACGCTGAGTTTTGTCGTCTGCCGCTTTAAATGCTTGAGCTCTTCAAAGCAGGATAGATTCTGATTGGCTGTTTTTATTGTACATCAGCTGGAAAAAATCGTTCTGAAAGTTATTCCAATGAATAAACAAAAACAATAATTATGCGAAAGTATAATTGGTATTGTGAGTGTGTGTGTTTCAAAATTTATGATCGTTTTTGTACATTTCACAAGGAGCCATGTCATGTTTTAGGAGCATGTCTTCAAATTCAGTCGAAAGCTCATTGGCTGCTTCAAAGTGTGAACTGTCCAATGGCATATTTAACTCTATTGGCAAATGTATATAGAAAAGCAAATGCTTTATAAATAATGCTTTATAAAAGTGCAATTTTTGCATTTTTTTTATAGGGCTGTCAAAAATACGTTATTTTCTGTGATTGATATTTTCTGTTTAATGTGTAAAATCACATTTAACACTGCATCCGTTTTTCCTGTCAGTAATGTGTTTGTCTCAGTGATTAAGACACAATTGTAATTGCGAAAATAAGTGTAAATACTTGCGATACTGACTATCGAGAGGATCAGTCCTCACATAAAAGTATTGATACCAAATGTTTTAAGCTAGTAATTTTCTTAGTTATTGTGAAAATCAATGCACAAAATGAACTTAGTGAGGAAAAATGAACTGACAGCTCTTATTCAAACTTATTCAAGGAGATTCTCATTCAAAGAGAGAGCTGATACTGACAGAGATAGAAACATCACAGCCATAGGCCCTGTTTACACCTGGTATTAAGATGCGTTTTTGTCAATCCGATCACAAGTGGACGACGCTAAATACAGGTGTAAACAGGGTCTAAAACGTTTTGAGCTTGTCCACTTTCAACCACTTCGAGGGGTAGTTGAAAACACATTCGACCGGTTTGCTTTAGTAGTGTAAACACTCATGTGGTCAAATGCATTCGAACAGCCACAAAAGACAGTCTACTCTCCGCCTACTGACCTAATGCATAAACATTATGGGAAGAGTGCTAGCCAGACGGGATTTAAACTTAGTCGGCTGAAGACCCAAGTTTGGTTTGAAGATGAAAAATATACCAAGCACAATGTTCACTCCCCATTCCTGATTTCTAACACACACTCACAGTGTTCGGCGTGAATTTGCGGCTATCAGAGCAGAAATGAAAGCTGATGCTCTCAGTATGTTTTTCTGTCGCCTCCTTTCGCATTCATATGTAAATTGCATGAGCTTATTTCGTTCATTAGATTGAAAGATCTGAAAAAACACATACATCTACCCGCCCTCTCGGAAAAATCAGGACAGAAGTGGTTGAAAGTGGACAAAAGAGACGGATTAAAACACCAGGTGTAAACGGGTGTGTCTGCATCGTCTACTTGTGATCCGATGTAAACATGGTTAAAATGGCTATAATTACTCATTTCATCCCCAGAAATTAAGGGAAAAAATCCATTTAATAGAGACATCAGTAGCAGTATTTTTTATTGGTGTTACTGGCCTTCATTCATAGTACTTAGTAAAAAGATACCATTTAACAAATATTTTAAATATACTGTCTTTGTTGTTTCTACCTTAATTTGTGAATATAATGTTAAAATATGTATTACAATATGAAAATATATTACAGATTTTAATGTTAGTTTCAATTAATCGCAATAAATTACAGAAAATTATCTGTGAAAAAAAAACATTTATGATCCATGTATTCCACATAATACTGTAGGGTGCTGTATGCTCATGTAAAAAAGTCCATTCAAATAGAACAGAAAAAAAATATTGTTTATTTTCCTCAAAATTCAATACGGAATATTATCTGTCCATTATTAGATAGAGCTGCACGATTCTGGATAAATTGAGAATCACAATTTTTTTCCGTGGGATTATCCCACGATTCTGAACGGACAACTAAATAAAATAACATGTAAATGACTAGAGGTCCTGACAAAATATTAATTGCTGCAGTCTATTTAATAAGAATGAATGTTTAAAGAAAAATGGTTTGAATGATTTAATGACTCACTCATAAAGACTTCACTTGTTTAATTACTGGATGAATCTGTGTTTTTGAACGAATTTATTGAATGAATGATTCAATGACAAATCCATTTTTAACCGTCACTTATCGCCACCTAGTGGTGTAATGATGTAATCGATATAATCATTATTTAAAGCGCTAAGTTACTTTCAAAAGGGGATTTTGATTGCTACTGTAGACGTCAGTGTTTATATCTGAACTATAAACTTGTATCCCTGTACTTGTGTGATAATTTGAATTATTGTAAGACAGAAATAATTGTGTGGTTGAAAAGGCTGTTTGTGAAGCCGTTTAATACCTTTACATGACATCTGCTCTCTCTGGCTCTGCGGCAACGCCAACGCAGATCTGAATGTTCCGGTGTGATTTTGTCAAAGGTTTAATAGACACAGGAGTATCGTTGTCATTTAGGAATAAGGTCGCATGGGTGTTTGAATCAAGATTGTGATCTTTTAATGATTAATCATGCAGCTCTATTACTGGATACATTATGAATTCACCTGTACTGCAAGTGTTCACTTTAAACTATCCAAGACTTTTAAAATCAGCTCACGGAATGTCTTTGGCTGTGGCGAGAATCTTTTTCAAAACTCTGCAGTGTCCTGTGTGTTTTTAGAGCCTTTAGTGAAGCTGCTCCTCCTGTCCCACTGGAGATGCCTACATCTGTGCACCTCTCCACTGTGTGACACGGAGCCTGTGTGCTGCCCTGAGCTGCCTGCACTGGAATCGTTCTCTTTGATCCTCAGCACACAAACTCCCGCGTACCACAGACCACAGGAAGTACCGTAACTACGGAAAAGTAATGATAAGCCTGGAAGTGGTGTGTCTGAACTCTTGGGATTACCCAGGACATTTCCACACATCCCACTAGTATAACTTCTCAGACCTTTATGAGGATTGAGATTTTGTTGTTTTGAATTTTGGTCCCTGTTTCTTCTTTTCCCCTCTGGATCACTTTCAGGGCTACTTTCATGGAGTCTTACTGTAGTTCTTCTAAGATTAAGATGTTAGCCCACTTTGTCATACTTATTTAAAGGTGCTGCATGTATTTTTTTGACTGTAGTAAAGCATAAAACACCATAATATGTTTGCAGAGATTTAGGAAACTAAGTTCACATACTTGTTTCTCCAGAAAAAAAAGCTACAGCCAGTTATTCTACTTTGATGTCGGAATGTCTGTTTTTGTTTTGGTCTGTGTGATCCCACCCTCTACCAATTTACCCAATAGTATTTCGACACCCCGGGTTGCCAGTTGGCGGAGAAAACAGCGTATTTCAGCCATGGAAGCCAACAAACTGGGTCAGAGATCACAGATTCTACCCAACCTAAAAAGCCTCGGCATCTATCTAAAAATCTCTGTGAACGGGAGCATATTAAAACTCAGATAGATTAGCTGATCAGCTTACAGTGTAAAGCTTGTCGCCTTCCATTGTCAATTGTGCTTGTTCCTGTTGCGTGTCCTCAATCTGGCAACCCACGTGAGCATCGAGTCTGAGGAGGAGGGGCGGGAGAAACGACTCTCTCCAACATTTTAATTTGGACTGCAGTACACATTTTAACCACTAGCTTTTAATATTGCATACTGCACCTTTAAAATGCCTCTGTTTTGCTTTTTTGAATATTACCTTTCATGCAGTGTGTAATATAGCTGTCTATGAATGTAAACGTTCTGCAAAGTTGTACATTCGAAAGTGCACGATAAATAAAGTTGTCTCCTAAAAGAAAGAATCGACTCAGAACCGCCTATGCGAGTCGTCAGGAATTCCAGTCTCACTTCCGTGATCTGCATATGTAACGTGGTAACAAATTTGCATAATGCCTGCCTATGGTCTTCATTGGCTGCCCGCGAACAACGCCTACTTTGACCCGCCCTCAAACACTGTAGCTGGTTCGTGTGGTTTACATCATGTCGAGAAGACGCTGTGTTCTGCGCTGTGACAGCAAATTTGTGTTGTTTTCACTTCCAAAGGATGAGAATGTGAAGAATCAGTGGTTAAATTAATTTTTACAATGATACCATGGCAGTATAATCCGGCAGTTCTTATTACTTGGAGCAATGATAAAGGATGGAGCAAAAATTTGGTTTACAAACTGTAATGTTTTATCAGTTGTTCACGTTTGTGCTCGGCTAGTCTCAGCCTCAGACGTCACGCCCACGGACCGCTGGCTGAACGTCTGATGCATATGGCACGCTTAACTGGAAACACTTCAGGATTTTCGAAGTCGCCATCTGATTGGTTGAATTCTACAGGATGTCCGCAAGACGTGTGTGTCGCGTTCTTTAACGGTCCGCCTGGAAACAAATGCCGTGACGCCAAACTCCCTCGTGGAAGAAGAACGCCGTCGTGTTTACAACTGTGACAATGAGTGCTTACCAGGATCAACTAAACGCTGGATTTTCAAAAGTAGACTCTTTAAAATACGTCCAAGAGTTTTACACACCGGACTGTTATTGTAGGGACATCGACATTACGTTTTCACGCCCCTAAACATGACGCGGAACAAAACAAACTGTGATTGGTTGCTTTACATGTCAGTCAGGTGGCCTCTGGGCGGTCCTTGACCAAATGAAAGCTGCTATGGAGTCCAGACCTTCTGCCGTCAATCTGAAGGTCTGGCTACGCGAGACTAGTGCTCAGCTAACACTTGTAAACCGTAGACTAATCACAACAGACTGGGCCATCTGACCAATCAGAGCACAGTAGGCTAATGGAAAGGAGGGGTTTAGAGAGACTGAATCTTCGAACTGCTTCGAACGAGTCATTTGAGAATCTTTGAGAAATGAGGTGGTGATATGAGAAAATGAAAGTGTTTTTGACCTTGGATGCATGTAAACCTTTTGTAGGAGACCTCCTAAACAAAAGTAGGACCCTTTAAAATAGCATAATGGGGCGCTTTAAACAGTTTTAAGTTTTTGCCATTAAAGTAAGCATGCTCTGACATTTTTGCCTAATGCAGCTTATATGCAGGCATCTCAAGTTCTAATCCTGTTCATTTATCAAAAAAATGGTGTCCTGATTGTTATAATGAAGAATTCAGGCAACGCCTCCTACATTATGAGGACATGAATTGAATTGTAATTCAAAATGCTAAATAAACTTCTGTGATGGGTAGGTTTAGGGTTAGGGGCTAGAAAATGTCGTTAGCTCAGTATAAAAACCATTACGCCTATGGAATGTCCTCATAATGATGGGAGTGCCAATGTGTGTTTCATGTATAGAAATGGCAATGGAATTTTCCAAGAAAAGTTTTTCTGAACAATGTGAAACCAAATGTACAGAATATGCCCACCTTAATTGTCCTAAACGGTCTGTTGTGATCTCTTTTAACAGATTTGGTCCACTTGACCTGTTCATCCTCTGGTACGGCCCAAGAAGATCTTGCTCCAGTTGTATCTCAATTGTTTCACGTTCCCGCCATTCCTGGAGAGGAACCTTCAGGAGGTAAGACCTGACCCAGCTCTTTCACTTTCAATTAAAACTCCCCATCATTTAAACCCATTAACATCTGCAGTCCTTTTGCGCATCGACCTCCGATTGCACATACAGATCCGCTATACGTCCTGCTAACAGTATTTAACTAACCTTGCCGCCCGTGTCAAAGAGAGATCATCTCTTCCTCTCTTTAAAGAAGAAAGATCTGGTATTGCTGTGACATTCAGCGAAGGGCTTACATGGAGACGTTATTGGCGATAACAGTGATTGATATTGATGGTGGTGTGGCAGGCAGGGTCCAGGCGCTGCTCCCATTGATTCCCATTATGCTCTGTCAGGGTCTGCTTGGCTCCTTCAGAGTGAATCTGAGCACGACCTGTCACATACGACCTCACAATCTACCTTCAGATCATAAGGGTGGAATCACATTGTGAGTTTGGAAAGATTCGATTAAAAAAAAAAGAAAAAAAAAAAGATTAGTTTATGTTGGTTGTACACAGTGCTGGGTAGATTGCATACAAATTGTAGTCCGTTACTCATTCCAAATTACATGACAAAAATTGTAGTTAGTAACATAATCCATTACATTGCACATTTACCCCTGGTTTCACAGACGAGGCTTAAACTAGTCCCAGACTAAAATGTATGTTTGAGCTGTTTTAACTGAAAGCAACTTGCACTGGCATACCTTAAAATATGTCAGTGCCATTGTTTTGTTTCAAGATGCACATCAGGCACGTTTATATAAGTTACTTAAATGTCCTAATTGAACTAAGGCCTAATCCTATTTTAGTCTAAGCCCTGTCTGTGAAACCGGGCCATAAAGTAATATAATCTGACTACTTTTTGATCACATTTGACCTAACTCGTTTATCACATTTGATTGAATAGGATAATATTGTACCATATTGATATAAAAATATCAGCAACATGAAGTGCATTAAATATATTTATATTATCATAAAAAAACAAAATTAAATGTAATAATTAAAAAAAAAAATTATATGAGATGGAAAAGTGTTCAAACGGAGAAGCGGAACTAATTTTTCTTCCGTAAAGGGTTGCATGATTTAAGGGGGAAAAGTGAATTGCGAATTATTTATTTATTTATTTATTTATTTATTTATTTTCTCCTTATAAAAATAAATGTTGTGATTCTATATCATATATATATATTTTTTTAATTAGGAAGTATTACTATTGTAATATTTCACTGTAAAATAAAAATTATTTAAGAAAAATAATTTTATTTTACCGTACAACTGTAAAATTAAAATTCTAATATTTGTGGCTGTCTTAATTTCTTAATTTTTAAACGTTAAACCATTAAGCTTTTATTTTCAAGTAGTGCTCACTGCAGAGCCAAATGGGTGGAGCTTGACCTAGTCCAGCTCCACCTCTCTGGATCTAAGAGGTGGAGCTTAACCTAATTAGGTTTAGGGACATTGTTAAGGTTATAGGTTTACAGTGTGGTTGGGCCTTCTAGCTCCACCCATTGGCTCTGCAGTGAGAAGCCTGGCGCTCTTTTATTTAACGCCTTTTTTCATATCACATATTGTAGTAATCATCAAATTAGTAGGGCTGTGAATCTTTGGGTAGGCAGCGAATCAATTCAATTCACGATTCATAGGTTTTCGATTCGATTCAAGAACGATTTTTGCAAATTCAGAACGATTCGAGACGATTCACATTCAAATTCGATGTGATTCGATTCGATTCTGCATTTTTTTTATATGCATTCATAGGATTAAAATGCTTCCCCCAGTGTGTCTTAGTCAGGGTGTGAATTACACAGTGGCCTTCAGGGGTCAGAGAGTGGGCAAAAAAAACACTTTTGTCCATTGTTAATGTTAGTTCATGTTATTACTTTATTATTTTATTATTATTACACACTTTATTTTAATAGCCTATAAAAATTGGCATTTGTAGAAATTTACATTAAAAAGGCTTTAAAAGTATTGTTAGTTCATGCTAACTATTGTTTAGGATAGTGTTAATGGCTACACAACCTTATTAAAGTGTTCCAGGTACATTAAACATGCAGTGCTTCCATTGAGAGACTAGAATATCATGCACTTTTCCAACTAATCCTAAACTAATTTTTCTTCACGGAATAGAAAGAAAAGCCCTCTTTGTTCTCTTTATACGGAACATTTTCCTTATGATGATTCTGAAAGAAAACGCGCCGGGTGTCTACTAGGGATGAAAGGATTACCGGTTTCACGATAAACCACGATAAAATGTACTGACGGTTAGTAATATAGTTTAAAATTTAATTATCATTAAAACCGTGTTTGATTATCACGATTTTGAAAACTCACGGTAAATCCTGTCCAGCCAGCATCAGTCTGGTGATTTTTTTTTTTTTTTTTGAATGAGAAGAAATGACAGAAGGCAGTGACAGCGCCGGGAGATTTTTCAGCCTTCTAAAAGGACCAAATCTGAGGTGTGGTCATATTTTGTCTTTTACAAAAGTCCTGAGGGAAACTTAATCGAGTATGGTCACCCTGTCTGCAGAACATACAAAAATAAAGTCGCTGCTGTAGGGGCAAACACACTTGAGTCGTTTTCGTGACCACCCACTGTTGTATATCGAACGCAAGGCAATTGGACTTTGACCTCAATACCAAAACTACAAATAAATAATTGGACAAAGTTTTGAGTTGAAATATTTTATCTCACTCACTTGAAATTAACGTGAAGCTTCAGTGAAGAAAAGTTTGCAGTGGCTTTGAGCCAAAGACAAACGAACAAGTTCAGACAAGACTAGGATGACATATAAGGGATAATAATGTATATTCATTGTACGCTTATTACACAGATTTTCTTTACCACATAAATAATTACGGGGACATATTGAATTGAGATTAATGTTTTAAATCTTACCTGTTTATAAATCCATTTTGTACAGTGTACAAAACAATCGTCCAGACAAGATGATCACAAGAAGTTATAGTAATAATTATAGTAGTATTAATAGTAAAGTCCTCTGATTTCATTTTCAATACAATCAAAAACAGAGACGCAAGTTGCATTCGAATGAAACGAGAGAGTGCGTCCGTTGTGATACATGGATGTGCGCTGTTATAATGCGTTGCTATTGACGACGGCCATTATAAGGAAGGAAATCGCACAGAATAGAATCTTGCTTAAAAAAGTGCATAGAGATGCTTGTTTTATTTGTTTGTTGATTTTTCATAAAACTTGAATGAAATGTTTTCAGTGTGTGCATCAGTTCTTTTTGAACACTTTCATCTCATTTGAACAAAACGTGATAATATTGATAATCGTGATAATTTGGGTCACTATAATCGTGATATGAAATTCATACCGCTCCACCCTAGTGTCTACTGCTGCTATAGTAACAAACGCAACTTTAATGCGCATCTGATTGATCGATAAACCGCGCGCTCTTATTTCAGTGTTGTTAATGTTGTAGTTATTTCAGCAGTTTCCTTCGTACATTCAGTTAAACAACATTACATTAAATTTTATTTACCATTTATTTATCAATTTTATTTATCACTAAAGTGCGTATGCATTTTAGACTTACGTTATGTGTTTGCTCCGTCCATGCAGTAAATGTGCATCCTTTTACAACTGCTCAGGTATTGTATGACCCATTTCCACAAAACTTCAGTATTTTATTTCATATGAACGGTGACGTTTCCACGCAATGAAAGCGTTTTATTTCAACAGTAGTGACCACGGTGACTTGGCAGTTGACAAGCTTGAGCGGTTTGACTCTATTCCTGTCTCGATAGAGAGCTGTCATCTGCTCATGTGAATAGCAGTGGCCGTCCTGAGGAGAGCTCAAACGTGGGCTGCTAAAAAATGTGTCAAAATGTCACAAAAATGTGAGAGCTACGGACAGAGCGCAATCCAGTGAAAGGTGGTAAAGAGTGCAGCGCGTGTCTGTGAAGGAGAGCTGTGAGGGCGCGGATGACGGCGCAACGTCTCCATTAATTCATGCATGTAGTATAGTCTAATGTTTATTTTAAAGCACTGAATCGCTATCAAATCGCGATTAATTCGATTCTTAGCATTTTAAATCGATTTATTGACGATCAACGATCCAAAAATACATGTTTCAAGATCGATGCATATGCATCGTCAGGATTTGTAATCGATGCATCGAGAAAACGAGTGAATTGTTACATCCCTATAAATTAGGTTATAGGTAAAGCTTACGAAATTCATCCTGTGAAAACCGTTTTGAAATTGGACATTGCGTTACCATGGAAACGGTACTCTAAATTCTTTTAGCAGGCTCCTCCCCTAGTGGGCAGTATCAGGTTTCATATTACAAAATGTATTTTAACTACTTTATAATCAAAACCTTTTCTAATCTTGACAAAACGCATATCATCGGAAAGGTCTGAGTCTCAAGGTTCCATATTTTGTGATAGAAGTGATATTTGGACAGAAATGTATTCATTTGTTACAGGAGAATGCATAAAAAATTCAATGGAATGTGGGTGACACCTGGTGGCTATTTTTGGTACAGCACCTAAACAAAATCTCATAGGAACTTCAATTTTTGTGATATCAACTTCAAATTTGGAACACAACTTGGTTAGACATATGAATTAGATTTTATAATCATTTTAGAGTAAAAATGATTTTGTGAAATGTATATTTTATATAAAATAAAAAATATATAGTGAAGTACATTTGATTTACAGTAAATTTAAACTTCCATAACTTTTTCATACTTTCATTGGTTTTGCATTCCCAAATGCTCGTTATAAGCGATCCATACTTAGAGCACATGCAGAAATGAGTTTGTGTGGCGCAGCATCTGAGACGCTGAAAACACCAGATCATGAGCTGCTTGTGTGTAAAAGAACACAGTGGCGCCCTTCACTCTGAAACACGCAGTGCATATATTTATTTAATTAAATTGCAGCCTTTGCAATGTGATAATCCCACTAAGCCATATTACGATTTAATTTTGTTTGACAAGTTTAGCTACTAGACTAGTTTGTAGCTGGACTTGATTTCATTTCTTGACACTGATCCTTTCCTATAGCTTCATGTCATAGTTGACAATTCCTAAAATGTGCCAATTTATCCAAATTTGTGTAATAACAGTGTCTTGACTCCAGAACAAGTGTGATGGTAAGATGGCTGTAAGATCAAGGTCATCGAGTCCACAGCATCTTCAACCTTCCTCACTCAATCTCTCTTTATCAGCCATCATCTCACCACACCTTTAATCTTTATCACTCTCCCATCATGCACATAGTCTGCTTTCAAGCATTGCCTTTTTATATTGATTCTTGTTGTGGATTTAAGTACTTCTGTGGCTCAACAAGATAGAAATGTTATAATTGTTTCTTTGTGTGTGTGTAAGCATGTGTGCTCAGGTGCGTGGCCAGCACAGCGGAGGGTGCGAGACGCGGGGCCCCGCTGGGCGACACACAGCCTTTTTATCACAGGAATGAGCTAGTACTATTTTAATTAAAATGTCAGAACAAATACTGGCAGAGGTCTTGAGGATGAATCGCTAGATAAGAAGAGCAGTGGGCCAGAACAGGTCAGAGAGACAAAGTCACCTGGGTAGATCTTCATTCATCCCCATGGTCAAAGCGCTGTGTGTGTGTGTGTGAGAAAGAGAGTCTGTTTAGATCATGATGGAGCCAAATGGAACAAATCAACAGATTTCCTTGGGGGTTTTAAACCCATCGGAAAGATCAAGGCTCATATATGACCATGTGTAGACTAGATAAAAACCACTCCAAACCCATTATCAACTGCATAGCTGCGCCCTGGTAACCACCTACAACACCCTTTCATCATGGCCCTGTTTACACCTGGTATTAAGATGCGTTTTGGTCAATTGTATCACAAGTAGACAAGGGAGACAAATTCCCGTTTACTCCTGTTGTTTTAATCCGTCTTTTTTGTCCACTTTCATCCACTTCTGTCCTGATTTCTTTGAGGGGAGGGTCTATGGGCGGGTAAATGTATGAGCTTTTTCAGATCTTTCGATCTAATGGATGAAACAAGCTCATGAAATTTACATATAAACGTGACTGGAGATGACGGAAAAGCATACTTTCGTTTCTGCTCTGACAGCCGCAAGATCAGAAATCAGGGATGGGGAGTGAACATTGTGCTTGGTTTTTCATCTTCAAACCAAACTTGAGTCTTCAGCCGACTAAGTTTAAATCCCGTCTGGCTAGCACGCTTCCCATAATGTTTGCGCATTAGGTCAGTAGGCGGAGAGTAGACGGTCTTTTGTGGCTGTTCGAATGCATTTGACCACATGAGCGTTTACACTACGAAAGCAATCCGGTCGCATGTTTTTTCGACTACCTCTGGAAGTGGTCGAAAGTAGACAAGCTCAAAATGTTTAAGACTCTGTTTACACCTGTATTTAGTGACGTCCACTTGTGATCCGATCGATCAAAACACATCTTAATACCAGGTGTAAACAGGGCCTATGATGGTGAGATTTGCATGGGCAAACACTCACATTTTGCTACAAATCTATTTTCTTAATCTAAGATGTTGTGAGCAGATCGTTTATTTTAAAGGGTTGTAGAGGCCAGTGTTGGTTTAGGTTTTGTGTGTGTGTGTGTGTACTGAGGCAGTGTGCCAGTGTGTGTGAGAAGGTGGCAGTGGTTTAGGAGGTTTGCAGCTGTAGGCATATGTTAGCCGCCATCAGGAGTGCTGCTGTATGCTAATCTGACATTTGTCACATCTGGGAACATGTGTGCGTGTGTATGACCGAAAGAGAGCCACTGCGTCGTCTGGCTGTCGGCCCAAACACTTGCATACTTACAGATACTTCAGTATACTTTTTACACTCAAGATATAAGATGATACATACTAACCAAATATACATTTATATAAAATAGTATGTTTTATACAAAAGTTAATCTTCAAGTTTTACTCACTTCGAGTGAGACATTGAATCATTGGTTCAAGCGAGGAATGAAACCCCACTGCAGTGTGTGCTGCTCAGAGACGCGCAACGCTTGCTTCTGCTTTCACCTCATTTGGAACTAGTTTTGTTGGGAGAGCAAAAACAGAAAGAAAAAAAAAATGATATTAGTGCTGTCAAATCGATTAATCGTGATTGAATCGCATCTAACGTAAATGTTAGTAAATATAGTAAATACACACACACACACACACACACACACATATATATATATATATATACACATACACACACACACACACACACACACACACACGCACAGTGTATATACACACATATATATACAGTGGGGAGAACAAGTATTTGATACACTGCCGATTTTGCAGGTTTGCCCACTTACAAAGCATGTAGAAGTCTGTAATTTTTATCATAGGTACACTTCAACTGTGAGAGACGGAATCTCATTGTATGATTTTTAAGTAATTAATTTGCATTTTATTGCATGACATAAGTATTTGATACATCAGAAAAGCAGAACTTAATATTTGGTACAGAAACCTTTGTTTGCGATTACAGAGATCATACGTTTCCTGTAGTTCTTGACCAGGTTTGCACACACTGCAGCAGGGATTTTAGCCCACTCCTCCATACAGACCTTTTTCAGATCCTTCAGGTTTCGGGGCTGTCGCTGGGCAAGACGGACTTTCAGCTCCCTCCAAAGATTTTCTATTGGGTTCAGGTCTGGAGACTGGCTAGGCCACTCCAGGACCTTGAGATGCTTCTTACGGAGCCACTCCTTAGTTGCCATGGCTGTGTGTTTCGGGCCGTTGTCATGCTGGAAGACCCAGCGACGACCCATCTTCAATGCTCTTACTGAGGGAAGGAGGTTGTTGGCCAAGATCTTGCGATACATGGCCCCATCCATCCTCCCCTCAATACGGTGCAGTCGTCCTGTCCCCTTTGCAGAAAAGCATCCCCAAAGAATGATGTTTCCACCTCCATGCTTCACGGTTGGGATGGTATTCTTGGGGTTGTACTCATCCTTCTTCTTCCTCCAAACACGGCGAGTGGAGTTTAGACCAAAAAGCTCTATTTTTGTCTCATCAGACCACATGACCTTCTCCCATTCCTCCTCTGGATCATCCAGATGGTCATTGGCAAACTTCAGACGGGCCTGGACATGCGCTGGCTTGAGCAGGGGGACCTTGCATGCGCTGCAGGATTTTAATCCATGACGGCGTAGTGTGTTACTAATGGTTTTCTTTGAGATTGTGGTCCCAGCTCTCTTCAGGTCATTGACCAGGTCCTGCCGTGTAGTTCTGGGCTGATCCCTCACCTTCCTCATGATCATTGATGCCCCACGAGGTGAGATCTTGCATGGTGCCCCAGACCGAGGGAGATTGACCGTCATCTTGAACTTCTTCCATTTTCTAATAATTGCGCCAACAGTTGTTGCCTTCTCACCAAGCTGCTTGCCTATTGTCCTGTAGCCCATCCCAGCCTTGTGCAGGTCTACAATTTATCCCTGATGTCCTTACACAGCTCTCTGGTCTTGGCCATTGTGGAGAGGTTGGAGTCTGTTTGATTGAGTGTGTGGACAGGTGTCTTTTATACAGGTTAGTGCAGTTAATACAAGTAATGAGTGGAGAACAGGAGGGCTTCTTAAAGGAAAAACTAACAGGTCTGTGAGAGCCGGAATTCTTACTGGTTGGTATGTGATCAAATACTTATGTCATGCAATAAAATGCAAATTTATTATTTAAAAATCATACAATGTGATTTTCTGGATTTTTGTTTTAGATTCCGTCACTCACAGTTGAAGTGTACCTATGATAAAAATTACAGACCTCTACATGCTTTGTAAGTAGGAAAACCTGCAAAATCGGCAGTGTATCAAATACTTGTTCTCCCCACTGTATATATATATATATATATATATACAAACCTGATTCCAAAAAAGTTGGGACACTGTACAAATTGTGAATAAAAAAGGAATGCAATAATTTACAAATCTCATAAACTTATATTTTATTCACATATAGAATATAGATAACATATCAAATGTTGAAAGTGAGACATTTTGAAATGTCATGCCAAATATTGGCTCATTTTGGATTTCATGAGAGCTACACATTCCAAAAAAGTTGGGACAGGTAGCAATAAGAGGCCGGAAAAGTTAAATGTACATATAAGGAACAGCTGGAGGACCAATTTGCAACTTATTAGATCAATTGGCAACATGATTGGGTATAAAAAGAGCCTCTCAGAGTGGCAGTGTCTCTCAGAAGTCAAGATGGGCAGAGGATCACCAATTCCCCCAATGCTGCGGCGAAAAATAGTGGAGCAATATCAGAAAGGGAATCAGAGAAAAATTGCAAAGAATTTGAAGTTATCATCATCTACAGTGCATAATATCATCCAAAGATTCAGAGAATCTGGAACAATCTCTGTGCGTAAGGGTCAAGGCCAGAAAACCATACTGGATGCCCGTGATCTTCGGGCCCTTAGACGGCACTGCATCACATACAGGAATGCTACTGTAATGGAAATCACAACATCGGCTCAGGAATACTTCCAGAAAACATTGTCGGTGAACACAATCCACCGTGCCATTCGCCGTTGCCAGCTAAAACTCTATAGGTCAAAAAAGAAGCCATATCTAAACATGATCCAGAAGCGCAGGCCTTTTCTCTGGGCCAAGGCTCATTTAAAATGGACTGTGGCAAAGTGGAAAACTGTTCTGTGGTCAGACGAATCAAAATTTGAAGTTCTTTTTGGAAAACTGGGACGTCATGTCATCCGGACTAAAGAGGACAAGGACAACCCAAGTTGTTATCAGCGCTCAGTTCAGAAGCCTGCATCTCTGATGGTATGGGGTTGCATGAGTGCGTGTGGCATGGGCAGCTTACACATCTGGAAAGGCACCATCAATGCTGAAAGGTATATCCAAGTTCTAGAACAACATATGCTCCCATCCAGACGTCGTCTCTTTCAGGGAAGACCTTGCATTTTCCAACATGACAATGCCAGACCACATACTGCATCAATTACAACATCATGGCTGCGTAGAAGAAGGATCCGGGTACTGAAATGGCGAGCCTGCAGTCCAGATCTTTCACCCATAGAAAACATTTGGCGCATCATAAAGAGGAAGATGCGACAAAGAAGACCTAAGACAGTTGAGCAACTAGAAGCCTGTATTAGACAAGAATGGGACAACATTCCTATTCCTAAACTTGAGCAACTTGTCTCCTCAGTCCCCAGACGTTTGCAGACTGTTATAAAAAGAAGAGGGGATGCCACACAGTGGTAAACATGGCCTTGTCCCAACTTTTTTGAGATGTGTTGATGCCATGAAATTTAAAATCAACTTATTTTTCCCTTAAAATGATACATTTTCTCAGTTTAAACATTTGACATGTCATCTATGTTGTATTCTGAATAAAATATTGAAATTTGAAACTTCCACATCATTGCATTCTGTTTTTATTCACAATTTGTACAGTGTCCCAACTTTTTTGGAATCGGGTTTGTATATATAACGTATGTGTGTGTGTGTGTGTGTGTGTGTATATATAGACAAACTTATGTTAGATGCAATTAGATGTGATTAATCGCAAATCGATTTGGCAGCACTAATTATGTATTATTTATTTTATATGATTATTATATCATTTTTATTCATAGTTTATATTTATTATATTTATTTTAAAAAATTAAATTGTGATTTTATCATAATTTAATATGATTTTTTTTTATTGATTTGAATATATTTTAAAATGAAATTCATTCCCGAATTATCAGCATCATTACTCCAGTCTTCAGTGTCACATGATCCTTCAGTAGTGTCTTTACTGTCACTTTTGAGCATTTTAATGTTGCTTAGTAAAAGTGAAATTATCTTTAAAAAAAAAAAAATTCTTTACTGACCCCAAACTTTTCAAAAGGAGGTTATATGTAAGGAATAATTGATGACGGGCCGTTGAATTAGAAAATAATGCACACCCGAAGTGGTTATGCGGCCACGACACGAAGCGTGAAGAATTTTCGAATAATTCAATGGCCTGTAGTCAATTTTTCCGCTTATACTACAGTTACCACACCTCAAGACATTGTTCAGATGTTGTATTTCAAGACATTTGTTATAGGCTGTAAGGACCTTTGAAATAATTGAAATCATTTGGCGAAGTGATATGGAACTGTAATGCGGTCGAGACCTGCCTGGAACACCTTTAGCCGTGCATTTCCCTGAAAATAATGGCACACCTTAGAACGATGGTCAACCAGTCAGAATCAGACATTTTTATTGTGTTATATTATTATTGTTTTTATGCATTTATATATCATTATAAATAATATAAACATTATAAAGAACAATATTTGTTCAACACTCCCTCCCAAATTTTGTTTCTCTGTGTCCATATACTGTAATATCTAGTCGTATGTTCTTGGCTGTCTGGGCCCTATAATAGAAAAGATGATTTGGCTGTGTGTATTCAGTTAAAGGCTTCAGTGTTTTGTGAATCAGTGACCCGGCAGCATTCAGAGGGAAGGATGGGTGGTGTATTTGAAGCGGCGTTAAACATTGATGCCGCCACACCTCTCCCCCTCGCCAAATTAAGCAAATCACCAGGCCACTCCGGGCAGGAAAAGGAACACGCGTCATAATTGTGTGACATTTGGGTAATGACCGTTCTGACATTTCAGACTGACACCTTCTCCCTCTCGCTTTTTCTAGCCTTTCTTTTCCCACCTTTTTGCGGCAGAGGCTCATGTATTTAAAGGGTAATGATACAGACTGACAGCTTTACGCTTTAAACGGACCAGCGACACACACGCACACACACTCTTGAGATTCTCTGCTCTTCTGTTGGACCATAGAGCCCGTCTCGCCTAAGATGTCATCAAAGGAGAAGGAGAAAAAGAGATTAGATGACCTACGCAGCCGCTAGCAAAATATTAACAATGACTCATCTCATGATAAATCAACGTCAGACTTTTAAAACTGGCAGTGGTGTGTATGAGAAAAGTGCAGTTTTTTGTCAATATTATTCCCACTTTTGTCTCGGTGGCCTAACTAAAGCAGTCTGCAGTCTTACACCAGACTAGAGAGGCATGTGAAACAAAACAGTTTGATTTGTTGCTTTACATGTGTTGATCTATTCCTGTCTAACTGTGTTTCTTGACCAGAAGAATCTGAAAAGTAGACACGACTGTCGCTGCGTCTGAAATTGAATACTTCTCTACTATATAGTATGCAAAAGAGTAGTATGTCCGAATACATAGTATTCAGTATGCGAAAAGTACCCGGATGACCTACTACTTCTGCTGAGATTCTGTGCACATTCAGTGGACACTTTACTATCCCATGAGGCCACTAGAGAAGATTTATGAATAGAAGTGAAGCGACGCAACTGACGCCATAGGTCACGTGACAGTAACAACATGGCGGATGTAGCACCAAAGCCACCGGAAGGCAAGCCTGCAGCCTTCAGCCAAAAAAGCGTAATGGCTAATGCTAACACTGTGGCTGTGCCAGTACTCAGGGAATGAGACCAGAGGCTGTTTTTTTGAATGGATATCAATGGAGGAGACAGTTTTGTGAGGAAACAGTTTCTCGTTTAATGAATCGACAGCCTGTTCGCTAATCTTCAACATGTTTTACACTAAACAGTAGTTTAGTTGGGAACTACAGTGGGGAGAACAAGTATTTAATACACTGCCGATTTTGCAGGTGTTCCTACTTACAAAGCATGTAGAAGTCTGTAATTTTTATCATAGGTAAACTTCAACTGTGAGAGACGGAATCTAAAACAAAAATCCAGAAAATCACATTGTATGATTTTTAAATAATTAATTTGCATTTTATTGCATGACATAAGTATTTGATCACCTACCAACCAGTAAGAATTCCGGCTCTTACAGACCTGTTAGTTTTTCTTAAAGAAGCCCTCCTGTTCTCCACTCATTACCTGTATTAACTGCACCTGTTTGAACTCGTTACCTGTATAAAAGACACCTGTCCACACACTCAATCAAACAGACTCCAACCTCTCCACAATGGCCAAGACCAGAGAGCTGTGTAAGGACATCAGGGATAAAATTGTAGACCTGCACAAGGCTGGGATGGGCTACAGGACAATAGGCAAGCATCTTGGTGAGAAGGCAACAATTGTTGGCGCAATTATTAGAAAATGGAAAAAGTTCAAGATGACGGTCAATCTCCCTCGGTCTGGGGCACCATGCAAGATCTCACCTCGTGGGGCATCAATGATCATGAGGAAGGTGAGGGATCAGCCCAGAACTACACGGCAGGACCTGGTCAATGACCTGAAGAGAGCTGGGACCACAGTCTCAAAGAAAACCATTAGTAACACACTACGCCGTCATGGATTAAAATCCTGCAGCGCACGCAAGGTCCCCCTCCTCAAGCCAGCGCATGTCCAGGCCCGTCTGAAGTTTGCCAATGACCATCTGGATGATCCAGAGGAGGAATGGGAGAAGGTCATGTTGTCTGATGAGACAAAAATAGAGCTTTTTGGTCTAAACTCCACTCGCTGTGTTTGGAGGAAGAAGAAGGATGAGTACAACCCCAAGAACACCATCCCAACTGTGAAGCATGGAGGTGGAAACATCATTCTTTGGGGATGCTTTTCTGCAAAGGGGACAGGACGACTGCACCGTATTGAGGGGAGGATGGATGGGGCCATTTATCGCGAGATTTTGGCCAACAACCTCCTTCCCTCAGTAAGAGCATTGAAGATGGGTCGTGGCTGGGTCTTCCAGCATGACAACGACCTGAAACACACAGCCAGGGCAAGTAAGGAGTGGCTCCGTAAGAAGCATCTCAAGGTCCCGGAGTGGCCTAGCCAGTCTCCAGACCTGAACCCAATAGAAAATCTTTGGAGGGAGCTGAAAGTCCGTATTGCCCAGCGACAGCCCCGAAACCTGAAGGATCTGGAGAAGGTCTGTATGGAGGAGTGCGCCAAAATCCCTGCTGCAGTGTGTGCAAACCTGGTCAAGAACTACAGGAAACGTATGATCTCTGTAATTGCAAACAAAAGTTTCTGTACCAAATATTAAGTTCTGCTTTTCTGATGTATCAAATACTTATGTCATGCAATAAAATGCAAATTAATTACATAAAAATCATACAATGTGATTTTCTGGATTTTTGTTTTAGATTCTGTCACTCACAGTTGAAGAGTACCTATGATAAAAATGATAAAAATTACAGACTTCTACATGCTTTGTAAGTGGGCAAACCTGCAAAATCGGCAGTGTATCAAATACTTGTTCTCCCCACTGTATATGTAGATTTTACCTTGATAAAAAATTTATTTTTTTAAAGAGAAGGCAGAGCAGGGAATGTCGTGACAGGTTTACAGCATTACCACCAACAACAAATGTGTAGTAGTATTTAATAATAGGCGTTGTGTAATATTGAGGGATATTGTATATTGTCTAAAGAAAAATAATATTGATGTTTTCTTTCTTCGGCTTTCAGGTTTTACCAATTATAATAAGACTAGAATGACTATGACTGCCATGCACTATGATGCTGATATAATGCATTTTAATGAAAAGATTCATTTTAATGAATAAAATGAAAAAATTTAGCATTTAATTATAAATTGTATTATATTCACACTCTTTCCGCTCAGTAAAGCACATTCCACAAACATTGCTGTGCTACTGTATGTTTACTAGCAATATAACACCAAATATAGAACATTATTCACAAGACGAACATGCTAATCCACAAACTGTAACTGACTGTCATAAAACTCTGAACGCTGGCCACTGATGTCACTGAAATATATGCTAGGCTGAGGTGCCTCACGTGATCCAAGTTAGCCGCTTTTTCCAATGGTAAGAACCACAGACCCTTACATCTCCCAATAATAAGGCAATCTCCGGTTAGTACGTCTGAATTTCATTCATTCTATGTTCATTCTATATAGAGCATACTTTTTTAATGGTCGCATTGTCTTAAAGTAAATTCAAATTCAAATGTTGTACCTACGCAGTTCATGTGTCAAAAGTCTGTCTACAGTCTTTCCATCAACTCATCAAATGATTTCCGCTGTCCTTGGTGCTGAAGTTCTCACTGTTCCTTTCATATAAAAAAAACAGCACCAACATGTCATCTTGCTTACAATCTTACGTCATTTGTTTTGTTACAAACATACTGTGTGCATATATATTGTGTGTATGGAAGCACCTCACATTTATGCAAGGACGCAAACTCCCTCAGTAGCATAAATTTGGGGTTCTAATGTTCACTTTCAAAATCTTTCCACAGCCTTGTTTTTTATTGTTTCACTTTATTTTGTTATAATTTATTTTATTTTTTTATATATTTTTTTCATAATACATTTACATTCAAACAAACAAATTATTATATAATGATAGTTATATTAATAGTCCATTAATATATTGTTATATTATTTTGATGAATAATGAATTGATGTTGATTTCCTTTCTAACAGCATTTGATTTCTTTCACATAAATTATACAATAACGCCATTCAAACTAAGAACAGAATCTGTGCCAACATAATCCTAACGCTCAACATTAATACATTTCTACAATATTTTGCATTTACATGTTAATTTATTAAACAATTTTGCTAATTTGATTATTGAGTGTAGTACTTTCAGCTCCTAAATATTTGACCACATTTAAAACCATTCCCGATATAGAATTCCAATAGCTTTCCCCTAAAAAATAAGTGCGAAACATTTGGGAAAAGTGAATAGATTCCATCTAGGTCAGGCAGGGGTGTCCAATCCTGCTCCTGGAGGGCCACTGTCCTGCAAAGTTCAGCTCCAACCCCAATTAAACACACCTGAACCAGCTAATCAAAGTCTGATGCTGCGTTCCAGACAAGGTTGGACGTGGGAATGTCCCAAATGAAATGTCCCGCTTCAGACCTCAGTGAGTTCCAGGCAATCAAAGTCACGTTCACGTGTTGAACACATAATGTCGGCATGACACAATGAGAGCATATTGTGTTTTTGTCAATTATGGCAAAAAAACAATAAAAACAACATAAAATCACTGACGAAAAGCAAAAACGAAGGTATTATTACATAAACTTACTATTATTACAAAGCTTATGCTCATTGGAAGCAGAACTTCTTGGAAGTGACGTAAAATGACGTGTCTCGCTGAGGTTGGGGTTGATCGATGTACCACGAGTTGACAGGTCGAATGTCCGACTTTGAGTGGTGTTCCAGACGTTATTTCCAAGAACGAGATGGGAAAAATCCAAATTTCAGGCTGTTTGGAACGCAGCATTACTAGGCATAGGCATACTAGAAACTTGCAGACAGGTGTGTTGAGGCAAGTTGGAGCTAAATTTTGCAGACAGTGGCCCTCCAGGACAGAGTTTGGACACCCCTGATCTAGACCTTGTCATCACCCCTAATGTAGACTGACCCAGGTTTGGCTTAAAATGTGTTGGAATTGTCAAGGGCAAGACATCTAAAATGCAAAGTCAATGTCAAGACATTAAAAGACAGAAAAGAAATGACTGCTTAAACATCATGTGCAGGTGCCGAGGAGAGAAGCAAGCCTGCAGTGCTGTGGGTCATGTACTTCAACATGAGGGACACGTCAACCCTGGAGAGCAGCAGCTACAGCCTGCCGAGCAACGCTCACGTGTGCACTGGTCCCGATAGCAGCCTGGGCAGCGACTACTCCATTAAACTGGTGAGTCCAGCAGAGGGAGGCAGACACTACGTTCTATGGATCAGATATTGCCTGTAGGCTGTTGATTTAGACAAAAATACGATTGTTTCTGTGTTCTTTTCCAGGCTGAATCAGTGTTTCATCATCTCCTCCCTGATGAAGATTTCTGTCCGCCTGCACCCAACCCAGAGGACATCATCTACGATGGCGACGGCCAGCAGGCCGAAGGGCCAGGGTTTGATGAGAGTAGTAACACAGAAGCGGATAAAAGCCAGGCCGAGGAAGAAGGTGCCGCCCATGATAAGCGTCCATCGACTGAGAGCTCTGAACCTGCAGAGATGGACAGTGTTACCCAGGAGACACCGCTGGACACGACCCCACCCTCTGAAGAATAACGCCTTTAGAGACATTTGTTCATTTCCTCTACAATCACCATTTCAATGAGCATATGGAATCCAAAATACATCATGTTCTGCACCAATGTGTCTCAAAGCCCAAGTTCTCATCAACCCTTTTTTATATATTTTATGTGCCTTTCTTTTGCATTTTCACACTCAATACCTTTACCTTTAATACCTTTAATATTTTATTTTGACCGGTTACAGTAAGCGGTTTATGAATTTACTTTTTAAAAAACAAAATTCTCTTCAGAATGTATTCATATGTATTCACTATTTTGCATGGTTTAAGCAAGGTGCCTATTATATATTCTATGGTTATTTGAATGGAGGACAAACACACTGATTTTGGTGAGGAACTGCTGTGTCAAACCTTCTCAAGACTCATTTGCCAAGAACTTGTATTTCAAATGTCTATTTGAATGCTTTCATGTCTCAAGTCTGTTTTGCGTCATCACATCCATATGTATTTCTAATGGCTATAAATGTATGTTGAAGAAATGGTTGCTGGCATTAAATATTTAATTGAAGATGTATTTTAGTATGTCTGCATTATTTGTGTGTGTTTTTTATATATATATATATATATATATATATATATATATTCTTCTTTCAGACAAATACAATCGGAGTTATATTAAAAAAGTCCTGGCTCTTGTTGGGTCATTTTTGAAGTCCATAAAAGTGCATGTATCCATCATATAACTGCTCCACACAGCTCCGGGGGGTTAATAAAGGCCTTCTGAAGCGAAGTGGCACGTTTGTGTAAGAAAAATATCCATATTTAAAACTTTATAGACTAAAATAACTAGCTTCCGGCTGTCAGCGGTACGCAAGTCGACTTACGGCGAAAGAGTAACCCCTGACGCAATGTATAGGAGCTCTCGCGGATAGGGCTGGGCAACAAACTCAAGCCCCTCTTCTCTTATATCAAAATCCTCCGCCATTTCTCTTTAAAAATTCTCGTTTTAGACTTCTAATTCATGACCGGTGTTTTGTTTTGCTCTATCCTCTGCGCTTCTGCGTTCGTCAATACGTATGCGTCAAGGGTTCAAGGGTCAAGGGTTACTCTTTCGCCGTAAGTCGACTTGCGTACCGCTGACCGCCGGAAGCTAGTTATTTTAGTCTATAAAGTTTTAAATATGGATATTTTTCTTACACAAACGCGCCACTTTGCTTCAGAAGGCCTTTATTAACCCCCCGAAGCCGTGTGGATCAGTTATATGATGGATAGATGCACTTTTATGGACTTCAAAAATGACCCAACAAGTCGCTGCCATTATAAAGCTTGGAAGAGGCAGGACATTTTTAATATAACTCCGATTTTATTCGTCTGAAAGAAGAATGTCATATACACCTAGGATGACTTGAGGGTGAGTAAATCATGGTCTAATTTTCATTTTTGGGTGAACTATCCCTTTAATCACGGCACCTGTTAGTGGGTGGGATATATTAGGCAGCAAGTGAACATTTTGTCCTGAAAGTTTATGTTAGAAGCAGGAAAAATGGGTTTTAAACGAGTTTGACGAGGGCCAAATTGTTATGTTAGACGACTGGGTCAGAGCATCTCCAAAACTGCAGCTCTTGTGGGGTGTTCCCGGTCTACAGTGGTCAGTATCTATCAAAAGTGATCCAAGGAAGGAACAGTGGTGAACTGGCGACAGGGTCATGGGCGGCCAAGGCTCAGTGATGCACGTGGGGAGTGAAGGCTGGCCCGAGTGGTCCGATCAAACAGACGAACTACTGTATCTCAAATTGCTCAAGAAGTTAATGCTGGTTCTGATAGGAAGGTGTCAGAATACGCAGTTTGTCGCAGTTTGTTGTATGCCGCATAGCCGCAGACAGTCAGGGTGCCCATGCTGACCTTTGTCCACCGCCGAAAGTGCCAACAGTGGGCATGTGAGCATCAGAACTGGACCACAGAACAATGGAAGAAGGTGGCCTGGTCTGATGAAAAACGTTTTCTTTTACATCACGTGGATGGCCGGGTGCGTGTGCGTCACTTATCTGGGGAACACATGGCACCAGGATGCACTATGGGAAGAAGGCAAGCTGGCGGAGGCAGTGTGATGCTTTGGGCAATGTTCTGCTGGGAAACCTTGGATCCTGCCATCCATGTGGATGTCATTTTGACACACCACCTACCTAAGCATTGTTGCAGACCATGTACACCCTTTCATGGAAACGGTATTCCCTGGTGGCTGTGGCCTCTTTCAGCAGGATAATGCGCCCTGCCACAAAGCAAAAATGTTTCAGAAATGGTTTGAGGAGCACGAGTTCGAGGTGTTGACTTGGCCTCCAAATTCCCCAGATCTCAATCCAATCGAGCATCTGTGGGATGTGCTGAACAAACAAGTCTGATCCATGGAGGCCCCACCTCGCAACTTACAGGACTTAAAGGATCTGCTGCTAACATCTTGGTGCCAGATACCACAGCACACCTTCAGGCGTCTAGTGGAGTCCATGCCTCAACGGGTCAGGGCTGTTTTGTCAGCAAAAGGGGGACCAACACAATATTAGGTCATAATTTTATGCCTGATCGGTGTATAAATTTGTACCAACAGAATCCTAATGCTCATTTATATACATTGGTACAAATTCTACGCATTTGCATGTTAATTGGTTATTTTCATTGAGTATATTTCTTTCAGCACCGAAACATTTAACTCCATTCACAAAACAGAATTCCCATAGATTTTCCCTGAGATACATTTAAAGTGATCGGCCACCCTGCAGTATTGAACTTGACAATCGTCTGTCACTGATACAAACAGATTTCACTGCAAAACTCCACTGTTAACTGTGACGCCGAGCATTAGTGATGCTGTCTGAGTGCGGTTCACCTGCTATGAAGGCGAGGTAAGGAAGCGAGAGCGGGCGGGAGAGAAGGAGCACAGTTTGATGACATTTGGTTTGCACTGCCATGGCTGAACAGATGGCTCATTATGGCTGCGAGTGCGCAGTCGCCCCTCTCAGCGCTTGCTGTCTTTGTTTCCGTGGAATTTGATATGGGCTCTGCTGAGGGTATTTACCCGTTCTAGAGGGGAAGAATTACTGCTGAACACATGGCCCAGGTTAGTCCCAGACCAGAGGAAGCGTGCTGATTCTTTTAGGCGGCTGGGAGTAAGCACACCCCTGACAGCACTGACGAGTGTTTAGAGTCAAGTCAAGAGTGATGTGTGTCACATATAAACCAGTCTTAGGTTTAATTTACTCATTTTGTAGGATGCATGGTTGCACAAGTTGTGTAGGCTTATAATGCAAAATGCAACGTATTTTGGAGCTGCACTGCAAGCACTACTTTATCACCATCATGTATTTTAACCCTGTGACTGTAATTTTGGAATTCATATACATAAATTTGAAGTTTATTGTGGCTGGTAATAAATTATACATACAATTTAAATACAGTGGGGAGAACAAGTATTTGATACACTGCCGATTTTGCAGGTTTTCCTACTTACAAAGCATGTAGAAGTCTGTAATTTTTATCATAGGTACTCTTCAAAACTGTGAGAGATGGAATCTAAAACAAAAATCCAGAAAATCACATTGTATGATTTTTAAATAATTAATTTGCATTTTATTGCATGACATAAGTATTTGATCACCTACCAACCAGTAAGAATTCCGGCTCTCACAGACCTGTTAGTTTTTCTTTAAGAAGCCCTCCTGTTCTCCACTCATTACCTGTATTAACTGCACCTGTTTGAACTCGTTACCTGTATAAAAGACACCTGTCCACACACTCAACCAACCTCTCCGCAATGGCCAAGACCAGAGAGCTGTGTAAGGACATCAGGGATAAAATTGTAGACCTGCACAAGGCTGGGATGGTGAGAAGGCAACAACTGTTGGCACAATTATTAGAAAATGGAAGAAGTTCAAGATGACGGTCAATCTCCCTCGGTCTGGGGCACCATGCAAGATCTCACCTCGTGGGGCATCAATGATCATGAGGAAGGTGAGGGATCAGCCCAGAACTACACGGCAGGACCTGGTCAATGACCTGAAGAGAGCTGGGACCACAGTCTCAAAGAAAACCATCAGTAACACACTACGCCGTCATGGATTAAAATCCTGCAGTGCACGCAAGGTCCCCCTGCTCAAGCCAGCGCATGTCCAGGCCCGTCTGAAGTTTGCCAATGACCATCTGGATGATCCAGAGGAGGAATGGGAGAAGGTCATGTGGTCTGATGAGACAAAAATAGAGCTTTTTGGTCTAAACTCCACTCGCCGTGTTTGGAGGAAGAAGAAGGATGAGTACAACCCCAAGAACACCATCCCAACTGTGAAGCATGGAGGTGGAAACATCATTCTTTGGGGATGCTTTTCTGCAAAGGGGACAGGACGACTGCACCGTATTGAGGGGAGGATGGATGGGGCCATGTATCACGAGATCTTGGCCAACAACCTCCTTCCCTCAGTAAGAGCATTGAAGATGGGTCGTGGCTGGGTCTTCCAGCATGACAACGACCCGAAACACACAGCCAGGGCAACTAAGGAGTGGCTTCGTAAGAAGCATCTCAAGGTCCTGGAGTGGCCTAGCCAGTCTCCAGACCTGAACCCAATAGAAAATCTTTGGAGGGAGCTGAAAGTCCGTATTGCCCAGCGACAGCCCCGAAACCTGAAGGATCTGGAGAAGGTCTGTATGGAGGAGTGGGCCAAAATCCCTGCTGCAGTGTGTGCAAACCTGGTCAAGAACTACAGGAAACGTATGATCTCTGTAATTGCAAACAAAGGTTTCTGTACCAAATATTAAGTTCTGCTTTTCTGATGTATCAAATACTTATGTCACGCAATAAAATACAAATTAATTATTTAAAAATCATACAATGTGATTTTCTGGATTTTTGTTTTAGATTCTGTCTCTCACAGTTGAAGTGTACCTATGATAAAAATTACAGACTTCTACATGCTTTGTAAGTGGGCAAACCTGCAAAATCGGCAGTGTATCAAATATTTGTTCTCCCCACTGTAAATATTAACTCGTGCAATTATTCTTTGAGAAATTATGTTTTATGTCAACCCTGCTTCATACAAAATGTTTCAGGGTTGAATAGTGAAAAAATGTCTAATAATGGCCTCAGTTATTAAGTGTCATTGCACCACAGTATTATTCAGGTTGTTCTGGTGATTAAAAATGGTGTTTATCTCATAACAGAGCTGAACTATCAAACTTGATGAAGTTATGTGTCGTTAGTAACCCTAAGCCCTGACACTAAAGCAATACTTTATTTCAACCCTGTTACTGTAATTTTGGAATTCATACGTAAATTTGAAAAGGTAACTGAGTTTATTGTGCCTGGTAATAAATCATACATAAAATTTTAATAAATATTAGGAAAAAATGAGTTTTGTGTCAACCCTGTTACATACAAAATGTTTCAGAGTTGAAGATCAGTGCAAAAATGTCTAATAATTGCCTCAGCTATTATTGCGCCACACTGTATTAGCATTACTTTATTTTAACCCTGATACTGCAAGTTTGAAATTCATGTAATTTGAAAAGGTAACAGTTTATTGTGCCCTTGTAATAAATCACACATTATTATTTATTCAAATATAAATAACTCATGCCATGTCTCTTTTAAAAATGTGTTTTGTGTCAATCCTGTTACAATCAAAATGTTCCAGGGTTGAAGATTAGCGCAAAAACGTCCAATAATGGCCTCACAGCATTATTTTGAAGCTCCACTGCGAGTCCTTGTGATGATGCACTACTTTATCACTATCCTGTGATAAAGTGCTGCTTTATTTCAACCCTGTTACTGTAATTTTGAAATTCAAAATTTAACATCCAATAATGGCCTCACAGCAAGTATCATTGCACCACACCATATTATTCACAGGCTATGTTCTGGAGATAAAAAAACGGTGTTTATCTGAGTTGACCTATTAAGCTTTATGAAGCCAATGTAAGTGTAAACATATTTAAAACATTTTTTTTTTTTTTTTAAACCAGAGGAAAAACATTTTATTATTTATTTTGCCTTTGCTCAAATCTCTCGTGTAAGTTCACTATATGTATGTATGTGAATGTAAGTTCACTATATGCTGTTAATTTATGTGAGGACACAAATGATATCATTTTCTGAAAGTGACCTACTGATAATTTCCCCCAGCTGAGACATGAGAACCTGAGATCTCAAACATGCCCTTATTTAGGTTTAAACCTATTGAGTGTCCATATATCTGCTTCATGCTCTGTGATCGATTTCCTCAATTTTTGTAATTTCATGACAATCCTTTATCTCCAGCATTTTGGTTTCATCTCATTGTTTTGGGGGCATGAGATTATTTTCTTCTCTCTTGAGTGACCTGCCTGCTCAATAGCATCATTGGGAATCAATTTTCTGCTTGGAGAGTCTTGACATTCAAACGCAAAAGGGTAGAATGTGCCACAGGCAAGACACCTAGCGGGGGCCATGCTTCTCCGGCACTATGGGGTGCATTTAGTGAGGAATCTTTAGGGACTTACTCTGAGGAGTTGTAAAATGTTTCTCAACAAATTAAGGATTGAGACACAAACATTTTTTTTACCTAGCAGATGCCTCTGGCTACGTCTGATTTTATCTTCAAGAAGGCCACTTAATAAGATGCTGTCTAAAGGTGGAAGAGAAGGAATGCAAACATCTAGGACACCAAAAAGGATGCTTAGACATGTTTAGATGACCCATATGCTCAATACAAATACACAAAAAGCAAATAATGCAAGCATAATGAAGATGTTTAATCATTTTCAATAAATCATTAGGAGTTCAATGGTGTATTGGAAAACATTGGTGGTATGACAGTTGATGCCATGTTTAAATCAAGGTAGGCCTAAATTCACTTCTGAACAGTTTTTTGTATAAATATTTCCAGTCAAGCTGTAATTTTGTCAAGTTATGCAAAAAAGAGGAAATACTATTTAATTGTAAACATTTAGGATAGCCTACATAAAATGCTAGTCATGAAATTAGCATGTAAAGGAGATTTTATTCCAGAATTTTTGAAAATTACATTTACTCCATATTTATTTTCATCACAGAATGCTATTAAACATAATTCATCGATCATTTATTTATTTAAAAATCTAAAAGTGTTTTTTGCCCCCCAGTCTAAAGGGTCAAACCGCTGAAGAAACACCAATTTATGTCTTAATAATGTGCGCCACTTCTGATTTGAAGCTTTAATGTGTTTGTACTGACATCTAGTGGCTACATTATGTCATTACATGAGCTCAATGCGGATTTCGTTTTGTGTATGCATTTATCACAAAGGCTTGATTATGATTCATAATAAAGGCTTTCTTTTGCTGTTTTTGTCCATACACAAAATATATTATTTTTTTTATAATGTTGAAAGGAAAAAAGAAATGAAATAACAATAATATGTCTATTGTAACTATTAAATATCTATTTTAAAAATATCTATTGTTTATTATTTATTTATTATCATTTATAGCTGGATTTGGTTACACTGTAATTACACACGAGTAATATTAAGTAACTACACTTATTATAGGGTTAGGATTTGGTTTGGTTTAGGGTTAGTTGTATGTAATTATGCATAATTTATAGTTATTACTATAGTAACTACATGTAACATATGTAAAAATGACTGTAAGAGAGTGTTACCCTACATTTTAAGGTTGAAAATCTTTTATTTGTCACATACATATTACATACATGTGATGTAATATAGTCAAATGTTTTCCCTTGTCCGACAGTGCAAAAACAAACAAGGACACACAAACATTATAAAAATAGAATATAATAGACTATCGATAAATACGATGTGAATAAAACAAAATGCAATATATTATGTAAATAAAATAATATATAGTAGTTAAACTAGAATAAAGTAGAGGTTTTGATGCAAAATATACAAAACACTGAAGTTGTACAGTGTGCAAAACAACTGTACATGTCAGCATGTGAGGCAGGAATATGTAAAATTCCAGTAGAAATAAAGCGTAGTCAATGCGCTGCTGGCCACTCCAGTGCAGCAGGTGGCGGAAGTGACATATTTAGCATACAATAAAGATGGCGACTCCCATAGAGCACGAGGATTCATTTGATCAAGTACGTTTTTTTGTTATACAATATAGAGCGTTTCAGTGCCGTCATTTATCGAAATATATTTTAATATACATTTAAAATCAACCGACATGCCTAATAATTAAGTCGTAAAAGGCACTTTAAACTAATAAACTGCGCTAAATGCAGTCCTGCCTGCTGTGTGTGTCGCTGTGTTTACAGGAGGAGACCGCAGAAGAGCCCAAAGCACCAAAGATCCGCGAGACACCAGAAGACATCAAACTAGAGGCGATAGGCAACACAATCGCATTTCATCCCAACCAAGACATCCTTGCGGCTGGAGACATTGATGGAGATATATACCTGTACGTTTGTTTATTTCTCAGGCATGTGTTTATATGTGGGGATCAGGGTTTGACATTAACTTTTTTGCTTACCAGCCACTGTGGCTAGTGGTTTTCCAAAGTTACTAGCCACTCAGCATTTTCACTGGCCAAAGTTTTGTTGTTGGCTATATGTAAATGACCACTGTACACACCCAAATCAAGTCTACATGAAATGCATAACATGACAGGTCATCAAATAGTCCTATTTAGCTCTGATAAGGTTTTGTGTAAAGCTCCTTAATCAGAGAAACACCAACAGTTGCTTGTCTGAAAAAAAAATAAGATTTTTTTTTGGTGTAAATATAATTTATTCTCAAGCAATATTCTCATCAGTGTTCTATTAGCTATGGCATATTTAAATCTAGCATATTTTGTGTACGATACAGTAGCCTAGAGAAATACATATCCATAAATGCGCGAATATCGAACTTTACGCCAGTCTTATCTGATGCGCTATGGTTCTGCTGTGATCTTTGTTTGAGACTATTTTCGCTGCTAAAATAGAACAAAAACAGCCAATCACTGTATGATAAATATATTTCATACTTACATCGCACTTACACCTCTGCTTTGTTGTTTATGATGAGAGTGCAGATTTCAGTGAGTGAGAGCGCGTTCTAAACAAAACTCCGGCGTTTCAGCGATGACTAATCTGAACGCCTCTGATTATTAGACATTGCATTCATAAGCTCAACAGACTCTTGTGTGATTGTTTAGAATGGGCAAAGCGATTATAACAGATGCCTTTTGAGAAGACTACAATAAAATTCAACCCGCCAAAGTGGCTAGTGGGAGTGACTGTTACACGCCACTGCTGAAATCCAGCGGGTGTTAATGTCAAGCCCTGGTGGGGTTCCACTAATGGTGCAATTACAAACTGAACCCTTTTAAATTTGACGATATTAATCTGATCAAAACCTATTTTACAGATATTATTTAAACTTTAAGGCGTCTAATAACAAAAAGAACCCATATAATGTGACTGGTATTCATTCTACAGTGTTACCACAGTTATGAAACTCAGCTTTTCTAGTTAGGGTTAGGTTAGCAGTAGTTCAAGACCCTACAGGCAAAACCTGAATTCGGAACTGCATATATGGTGGAAGTACTAAGAGTAGTACACTAGTATGCGGTTCCGAATTCAGCGCGTTTTCATTGGACGAAACGTCAGATGCGCAGTGCATGTTGGGACTTTAGGAGGGTATGCATTGATGTCACTTTCCCGCCGGAACACGCCCCCTCAGCCGGATTGAGTGGCAGAAGATCTGCTGCATGACTGGACTTAAAATTCAGTCATTAATTACTCACCCTCATGTCGTTCCAAACCCGTAAGACCTTCATTCATCTTCGGAACTCAAGTTAAGATCTTTTTGATGAAATCCGAGAGCTTTCTGACTTCTCAATAGACAGCAATTTAATTACCACCAAGGTCCAGAAAGGTAGTAAAGATATCGTTGAAATAGTCTATGTGACTACAGTGGTTCAACCAATACTTTTTGTGCGCAAAAACAAACAATAATGACTTTACTCAATCTCTTCTCCTCTGTGTCAGACTCTTACACTGTTGACGTAGTAAATACAGTGCAGCGCTTCTGAGTTCTACGGCAGAACGGCGGCTCACCATTGGTCAGCTCCTGCGTCAGCATCACACACATGCGTTGTGGTGATCACCTGAACAGTGTAGGCCAATACCGAGCCAGTGTCCTGACGTAGCACTTCAAAATGCTCTGCACTGTATTTACTATGTCAACAGCGTAGGAGACTGACACAGACGAGAAGAGATTGATTAAAGTCGTAATTTTTTTTTTTCCACACTAAGTATTCTCACGGCTTCATAACATTTAAGGTTGAACCACTGTAGTCACATGGACTATTTTAACGATATCTTTACTACCTTTCTGGGCCTTGAAAGTGGTAATTAAATTGCTGTCAATGGAGGGGTCAGAGAGCTTTTGGATTTCATCACAAATATCTTAATTCATGTTCCAAAGATGAATGAGGTTTGGAACGACATGAGGGTGGGTAATTAATGACAGATTTTTCTTTTTTGGGTGAACTAACCCTTTAAGGGGGCTTTCACAATGGGCATGTTTGCTGCAGTCCGAGTCCGAGCACGATTGTTCCCGGCGCCCCCCGCAGCGTTGGTCTGGTTTCACACTCAGCTTGATTCTATCGAACCCAGGTGCATTTGCGTTCATCTTACGTCATCAAAAACGTGCACGGCGCATGAAAATAAATAAATAGTTTTTTATTTGGTGCTATTATGCGCAGCTGAGTAAACGACACTTGGGTTTACTGTATGTGCGTCGCATGAAGGTGGCTTTCTGCTGCTTCCAAAAGGACTCTCTTATGGATTGCCATTCATTTGTTGCCCTGATTGCACTCGCTATGTGCGAATACACTGCAGGCTGACTCTCGCTCGTATCCAAGGTAAATCATCAACACTATCCTCCCTTACATGTGTTTTATTGAACTAAATACATCGTCATCGGCTAAAACGCATGCGCAGGTTACTTTTCTTCCTGAACAAGCGCTGTCTCACATGCTAAACTGTATCGCACGCGTGCTACTGTGGTAAATGTTTTCATTGCACAGACCTATTTTTTTTTCATAGAACGTGCAACATATATGTCGCACTGTACAGCCCTGCATTTGCTTCTCTTTTCTGTAACTTTCGACAGTCTGTAAAAATATACCTCAGATTTCTTGTCAAATCTGTTTGAACAGTCAATCTCAAAGCTCTTTCCTGTTTTAGATGTGTTTTTCGCGGCATTCACGCTGACACTGTTTTTTGCCACTCAGTGGCCGTGACCGCAGCGACTCCGGCCGACGATGACGTCACGTGCATACCCTCCAATAGAGGTTTTCAGCATGAATGCCGCGAAATTTGTTATTAGCGAAATTATTAGCGAAAAACCGTTGGCAAAAGATCCAGTGCATATCTGTATTTGCACTCTGTATTTGCCCTCGTCAAATGATTCAAATGTTTGTTGATTTCTAGAATGCAATGGCCAATCACAGGTGTTTAAGCTAGAATCCACTCATCGCTTGAGTTTTTGTCCAGTGCTGAGTTCTGCACGTGCGCAAATCCTCTCTAACAAAATGTAGATATTATGTAAATAAGAGATTCATTGTGTCGTCAGCTTCACTGATTAATATAACAGAACTGTGTGAGATTGCGTTCATTGAATGAGTGACAGCTTTTAGTGATTATAAAGGGAGCACTATTTGCGCGCTGTCTAGGCGATATTAAAAAATAATTAATAGGCCTATAATATATTCAGAATTTGAATAACTTTTGTTTTCCATTGTTGACCAAGCGGCCACATACACGCTTCAATACATAGGCCCATCCGCATATACATGCGGGATTCAGTCTCAAAATTGTGATGACTGACAGTGATAATTATTTATGTATATACGAAATCAGGCTCATATAAATGTCAGGAAAACATGATTCCTGGCTGCATGTCAATATCTATAAATCACTGGATCTTTAGTAAGTTGTAAGGAACACTATATAGAGTATAACCTTTAGTTTAAAGTTTAAACTGATAACCGTTTGTTTTACTCGCAGTTTCTCCTATTAAATCCAGTCATGCAGCAGCTCTTTCTGCCACTCAGTCCGGCTGAGGGGGCGTGTTCTGGCGGGAAAGTGACGTCAATGCATACCCTCTATAGACGTTAACGTTTGTATTACACAGCTAAAACAAGTTGAAATGGTGAACACTTGCTGTGTAAACAACTGCCACAGTCGCGACCGGCGTGGAGAGCCTATCGCAAATGGCGTGCGCTTTTTCAGCTTTCCGGCTTGGAAACAACACACTGGAACTCAGATTTCCGAGTTAACAAAGCGGCGTCGCATGGCATGGGTCGCAGCAGTGAGACGAAAAAACATCACCTTCAGCAACATTCCCCGACACAAGCGTGTTTGCTCGCGGCATTTTCATAAAGGTAAGTTATAACCACAACACATCTAACTGTTGTTATTGCTAGCAATGCAAACATGAGCTGCGTCCCAATAGAGAATGAGGGTGACGTCACGACACAGGGTGGACCACTGATCTATTTAAATGACTATATATATATATATATATATATATATATATATATATATGTAGATCAGTGGTGGCGACGTAACGTGCACGCTCCACCATCTTAGGATTCAGTTGGATACAGTTCTTTGTTGCTGTCGAGTTCGGGTGACTTTTTTTCCCCCCAGAGATTTCGCTATGCCTGGACAATGCTGCTGTGTGAAAGACTGCCATAGAAGGTCCCACGACAATCGTGGAAATAAAGTCAATAAGGGTTTTCGGTTTTTTACGTTTCCGACATGGAAAAGGCATGAAGGAGAGCATGTTGCTGATGTGACGACAAGACGTCGGATGGCTTGGGTAGCCGCTGTAAGGAGAAAGGACATAACTTTCGACAAGATTTCTAATTCGATGAGAGTATGTTCTCTACATTTTCATTCCGGTAAGTTCTTGTGTAGTTTTGTTCATATTGTCGACTGATAGTGCGTCTGGGTCTTTCGTCCATTCTGTAGCTGGTCGATGTTGTTGATGTCAGGCTTGGCGGTAGTGATGTTACGTTGTGTGCCGAGGCTTCGGACCGTGTGTCTAGAAATCCCGGAAGCTTTCAGTGAAGCGCGTATCGAGGCTTGTATCGCTTTAGACCAATGACGTCATTGATGACGTCCGAAGCCTCGCTTCAGCCTGACTGGTTCAGGAATCGGTTCGAATCTTGCCCTCTGCCCAGTTAAACACTGCCAATTTCCAGTTTTAGAATAATGATAATATTGCCCCTCCTGCCTATGACCAAATAATTGATTTACACACATTTGATAGCCCCATTCATTTCAAGCCAATATGTTTATTACACAGTTATGTTATACAATCATAATATACCACCAGAAAATACACATTATATTCATATAAATAGATTATTCTATGTGGAATTTTTTTTTTTCACCGTTATATCTAAGCCTTGACTGGCGCAAAATACAGTGCATCACAGATCACATCAGGTCATCTGTAATGTATCTGCTTGTTTTACACTCTTTGACCACCAGGTGGTATTGTGAGCAAATGAAGCCTCGAGAAATGAACCCTTTTGTGAACCATTTGGCTGAAAAGCTTCAATGCTTCATTTCGCCACCACTACTTGGCGGTGTTATTTAGTCTCTCCCAGTAGAGTCGCTTTCCTTTCGCCTCCTCGTCCTCCTCCCCCATTTCTTCCCAAGAAACTGCGCCGCAGCGCAAAAATGCAAACAAATATCAAGCTGCTCTTTCTCTCGGTCTCACTGCCGAAGTTAACCATGGCAACGGATAGAGGCTGCACGCTTAGAAGTCCGCGAATGTCGAACTGTTTAAAGGGTCATGAAACCCCAAAACACATTTTTGAGATGTGAACAGATATGTACACATGATTGAAGGTACTCATTTAGTTTATACATAGGTGGAAATTAGTTATTTTTTGCATTATTTTAGAGCAATTTCTTCTTGTTTGAAAAGCAAAGTCGGAGCAACGTCTGACGTCAATGCGTAATACCCGGCAAGATCCGGATTGGTGATTGGCTGCGGGGCTCTAGCAGGGGCTGAACCACTGATAATAGAGCACATAAATTAATTAAAGGGATAGTTCACCCAAAAATGATGATTTACTCACCCTCAAGTCATCCTTGGTGTATATGACATTCTTCTTTCAGACGATTATAATCGGATTTATATAAAAAATATTTTACAATGGCAGTGAATGGCTGTTTCTGTTTTGAAGTTCATAAAAGTGCATCTATCCATCAGAAAGTCTCTAAAATGGACGTGTAAAGCTGTGGAAAAGTGGGAGTGTAGAGGGGGGGAGAGGGGAGACAACAACCAATAAAACACAGACCTGCAACACACTCATTATACAGACATGAATATTAAAATATGACCACGGAGAGAAATAAAACCGAGTTGAGGGCGCCTTGATGCATTTTAAAAAATATAACCCTATATGCCAAAACAAGGGAGAAACGCGGTAGAGCATTTAAAGGTCTAAATAATATTTTCAGTACATTTAAGAGAACTACAGTCTCTAAACACGTCAGTTTAACACAGAAAGAATAAAGACATAGTTACTTTTTTGCCCATTCTTTGAATTGTCGTTCTATATCATTGTCTTCTGTGTATCAGAATAATCCATCGTGTCATTGCGTTCATGATCAGTACGGCTGTATCGTTTTCCTTTTTAGCACATATATTTCATTTGAAGAAGATGTGATGTTTGAATTCTCCGCTGTAATGGGATCTCATGCGCAATACAGTGCAGTGATTGGGTTAAAAAAGCTCACACTCCTGAATAAATGCAGAGAACCGGCTGACGTAGAATCGTGCCCGCAGCCAATCACACACTCCGAAAGCGCGCTTCTACCTCACATTACGTGACGTTGCTTCAGCTTTGCTTTAAATATATCAAATTATATCAAAAATAAAATATATCAAATGTGTTTTGGGGTTTCATGACCCTTTAATTTATGTGTAGGTAACTATATAGCTATAATAATAAAACCAAATGAACCTTTCTCTCTCTTGATAAACTGTTAATTAGCGTAATAGTAATAATAGCCTGTTAAAGGTGCAATAGGTGATTCTCTACAGAAACATTTTTGTTATGCTGGTTGAAAGTCTCTTCATATCCTGATAGCAATCACTATGCTAAGCGGCCTAAATGTATTTGTATAAATGTAGGCTATTATAGTCTATGGAATGCGTAGGACCATAAAATGAAGGAAATGAAAGCCCTTGTTCCCTGTCAGTCAATGTGTGTTTGCATACCACTGCGCAGCCTGTTCACGCAGACATCATACGTCATCAGCGCGTTCACGTACGCTGTGCAGACAGCGAGAATGGCAGGCAAACAGTTGTTTATGTTCGTTATTGTAGCACTGTTAGTGTACTCTAAAGTTTTCTTACCGGTGAATGAAACGTAATCCAATAACGTTGTCACTTGTCGTCTCGCTTCTGGTCTGTGCATGTTCATGTGTTTTGGAGGAGGCGTGGCTTTGGACGGCGATTTGCAGGGAGGATGGGATTGTAAGCTTTCAATGCTAGCAGGCTAAAATGAGCATTTCCCAGATCACCTATTGCACCTTTAAGTGACTAATTGAACCATTACATTCTTTCTATAACTGAAATGTATGGACATTTAACACTTAATTTAATGCGTAATTACATTAAAGATGATTGTGAATACATGTAGGGTAGGTGCAAGAGTGTATAAACTAAGCTATCAGGCTAATTTGTGTATCTGTATGCTATGCTAGTACATAAGCAAACTAATACAGACATAAATGGTCATTATAATGTGGTTCAAACAGCTTTTCAAACAGAGAACCTATTAAAATTAATTTGAGCCACTGGGATCGCTTGGGGTCTTAACTGACCCTATTTTGAGGAGGACCTGATTTGTAACCACACCGGCAATTTCTTTCAAAAAATCCTGTTGTTACTAGCGCACAATGAATTCTGAGGTTGGCTAGGCCAAAAGCCTAAAAATGCGGCCTTCAATGTTAGCTTCACTTCCTGTCTCCTGAGATACCGTCATCTGATCGTTTCGTTGAAGGCAGCATAGATGTATTCTCTGCTGCCTTTGATATCCCACAATCCTGTGCTTTCCATTCTGTGACAGTTGAGCTAAAAAATAATTAAAAAGTTGCGGTAAATGTAAATTTTTGACCAATGTTTTCCACTTCTGATGGCATTTCTAGTGAGAAATTACTATTATAGTAATTAAATATTCAGTTGGTTATTAAAGCTCACTCTATTTTGCTTTACATCATTAAACCGTTACGCTGATTCTGATGCCTGTCCAAAATTAGATTCAGATGCATGTTATGTGAGGTACCTTTGTGCGCAAACGCTGCCTGCGAAGTCATTAGCAGTAAGACAAGTCAGCTGCCTAAGCTTTTGGATACAGCACATCTGTTGTTTCCATCATTGCATGGGAAACGAAGGCCGCATTTGAAGGAGCCTTTGAATTGGGACAGCCTTCGTTGTGACGCAATCAGCCTTCGAATGCGGCCTTTGAAGGCAGCCTCTAAATTGAGATGCAGCTATGGTTGGAGTTGTTGCTAAACCACCAACTTTGCACCAGTAGCTGGCCGCATAGCTACATAACTAATTAAATAAATCCTTGTCTTTTTAGGCAAACCAGCCTATGAAATGCTAGAGTGTGATCCCGACTGGGCGCCATCATTACATCTCGGGCACACAGAAGTTAAACCAGCGGACACTGGGAGGTTTAACCGGAGGACAAAGAGACAGCAAGCTCTAAAAGGGAACAATGCTGCACCTGCACCACTGGATCTAGCTGGCCAGAGATCAGAGATGGTTAAGGCTGAACCACCAGATGACACCTCACAGATGGATGAAGCTGGCCCAGCAGACAACACCGTAGAACAGCAGGAATGTAGTTTTTGTAGCTGCAGGCGTGCTGAAATTAACCGCCTGTTGGAGGAGAACAGGAAACTGAAGGAAGAGCTCTCTCAAAAGAAGATGGAGGAGGATTTTTTGAAAGATGATGACGTGAAGGTCACGTACTACACTGGACTTCCATGTTTTGCTGTTCTGATGGGTGTGCTGACACAGCTTCTTCCCCGCCTGCCACAGACCAGCCGAAAACTTTCACCGTTTCAGATGCTCCTCTTAACTCTGATGCGCCTGAGGCTGAATCTGCCAATTCAGCACATTGCATACCTCTTCTCCGTAGATCGTAAGACTGTGTCCGCCACTTTCAGAGATACCATAGATGCAATGTTTAAGCATCTCAACCCTTTGGTGCACTGGCCAGAGAGACATTGCTTGCAAGCCACCATGCCACATCAGTTTGTAGAGGCTTTTGGCAATCGTGTAGCAGTTATTGCGGACTGCTTTGAAATTAACATTGGAAGAGCATCAAATCTCAAAGCTAGAGCGCAGACATTTTCCCACGACACAAACAAGCACACCCTCAAGTATCTCATTGGCATTACACCACGGGGAGCCATCTCTTTCATTTCCCAAGGGTGGGGAGGTCCTGTCAGTGACGAGCATGTGACTGAGAATAGCGGCCTTCTTAACAAACTGTTGCCTGGGGACTTGGTGTTGGCAGACCGCGGATTTGACATCAGGGACAGTGTCGGTGGACTAATGTGTGCAGAAGTGAGAGCAAGAGGACCTACCAGACTGGATGCAAAAGATGTGGAGGAGACACGCCAGATAGCTCATCTCAGAGTCCACGTGAAGAGGCTGATTGGATGCGTACGCACAAAGTACATCATACTAAATGGAATTGTACCAGTGAGCATGGTACTCCCATGTCAAGGCGAGGTCATGACATTCCTGGATAAGATTGTGACTGTATGCTGTGCCTTGACTAATATGTGCCCGAGCGCTGTTATGAAACCACAAACCATGGCATAAAACATGTTAACTATGTAGGAATTGCATTATCATTTGGCGTTATTCATGTTGCATACCACCTGTTACCATAATAAATGACAAAAAGTACTAAAATTCTGTATCTCTTTATTCATCTTAACATGATGAGGTAAATGTGTACAGTTCACAGTACACAGTGTTGGCAGTGTAACCTTCAAAAACTGACGATGCATAAAAAGGTAAATAAGTAAAATAAAAAACAAAAACCTGTGCAACTTAAAAGTTCACAGTATTCCTTTAGTGCAAATACAACAGGTGTAAGATGGAAAGTGGGAGTGTAACATTCAAGTACTAAGAGTACAGATAAAAGGCAATAAATAACTAAAGTTAAATGGAAAACTAAAACTGAAAAAAAAACAAAAAAAAAAGATTTTGGCCTACTTTGTTTCCTTAACATATCATCTTTCAGACTCATGGGAAGAAAATATCCAAAATACACATCTAAGTGTTTATCGATTTTTATTGATTTCCGTCTGTAATTTCAATTACAATACATGTCTTTAAAAGGCAGTTTTCTCAAAATGAGTTTTTTCTCCTGTACCGAGTCAGAAGCTTTTTACGGAGGGTTTTGTTAATAAATCATGGCAGCGGCTATTTGATTTTTACACTAAGTGAAAAAAGCAATCGTTTCTATTTACTCTATGTAAAAATAGCATTATTTTCTTTGCAATAAGTGTTAATAGGTGCTGTTTATACTTCTAAATAGGGACAGATACTATTTGCACCTCAGTGTTGTTGTACATTACATTAGTTTAATTTATTATATTTATTAAAATTATTAAATGGATGCTGCCTTTTTTGGGGCAATAAAGCCCACCTAACCCTAAACACTTTATTACTGAGCACACATTAGACACTATATTTCCAATTTTCGAATAGTTTCTTCATTTTTATTGAAAATAAATGCCTTTCTGATCTGATGTGTGATGGGAAAGCGGAGTAGAGCAAGTTCGGCAAAAGCCGGATTCGAACACGAGTCGATTTGCGTCAATTTTCTGTTACGTGCCTTACCCCTATACTATTGATCCTGCTGGCAATGCAGCGTCTTTGGTAAGTTTTGTCTGGCCCAACCAGACATCAGAGGGCGGAGTTAGTGTAAATAGCCTCTGCCAACAAGGTGGGCTATTTGTACTCAGTGTAAACTAAACACTCTGATAAATAATTTGACTGATTTAAATAACATTTTATCCCTAAAAACATGGTGTAATTTTTTTTTTGTCTGGCTGTTGACAGTATTTTCTGATTTATTGAGTGTTAAAAAGAGATTTCCAAAATCCCCTCTGTAAAAAGAAAAGGAAAAAAAAGTTGACTGTCAACAAATGGAAATTCACTGATCAAAATGAGCAAAATTCTAGTTAATATGTTGTTGAAATACAGTAGATCAAATCTAAATAGACAATTACTGGTGCAGTTCAGTGTAAATTCATCTCTCTCTGGTTTGCAGATATTCATACTCCTGCACGGAAGGAGAAAACAAAGAGCTGTGGTCATCAGGACATCATCTCAAGTCCTGCAGGAAAGTGCTCTTCTCCAGTGATGGACAGAGTGAGCATCTACTTCTACATTCATTACAATGTTTATTACAGTGTTTCCCCAGCACTGACAATAGAGTGCTACGGGGATGATGCTTTTTTGTTTTACATGCCAACCTGGAAGTCATAATCACCCTGATCCCTCAACAACTTTAATCGGCTTTTAGATTTTGCAGAAAATAAGCTATGTGACCAATAAAAGTTTATAATCCTTTACGAAATATTCACAAATGAACACAACTTTTATGAAGTTTGAAGCCTAAATTCATTTGGTAGATGTAAAAAGCTTAAAAAAAAAAAAAAAAAAAAGGCTATAAACGAACTACACTACGGTCACATGGCTTCAATGTCACCACAGTTAAGCTTCCATTCTTTAAAAAATAAATAAAAAAAAAACTTTTTCTTGAAAGTTAGAGTTTAAGAGTGTGATTTTAAACACTAATGGTTGGTTTCACAGACATGGTCTAGTCTAGTCCCAGACTAAAATGCATGTTTGAGCTGTTTTAACTGAAAGCAACTTGCTGAAAGCTGACTCGTGAGTAGATGATTTTATCTGTTCGGCTGATGATGTTTAATGTCCCACACAACCTCTGTAGTCCCATTTAGCCACTTGTTAGAAACCATGTAATGACATGTAAAAGCTTAAAAAAAAATAAGCATATGGGGTATTACTGATGTATTTTATGCCGTAAAATAAAACATAAAAATATCTTGAGCTAGTCAGGCATTTTGTGCAGAAACTATTCCCTCACTTTCCGAATCGCCCCCTGAATCTCCATTGGATGACTTCTTAAATCTTAAACAACATTCAAAACACTGCATTTCTGTCATTTATAATCTGATTCACAATATTAATCCAGACTCTGCAAATCAGGCCAGGGGTGCTTGAGAGAGGGATTTAAGATTTGAGCTGTCTGATGAACACTGGGAACGTATTCTTGGTTTCACTCACTCATCATCCATATGTGCCAGACATGGCCTGATACAGTGTAAGATTCTACATAGGGTTTACTATACTAATGCTAAACTTGCTAAAATATACCCCTCTGTCAGTGATGCATGTAATAGGTGCAAGCAATCACCAGCAGATCTCATTCATATGTTGTGGGAATGTCCTAAGTTATTTGATTATTGGACTAAAATATTTAAAACTCTGCGGGGCGCCTTTGCCATAGATCTTGATACAAATCCACTTCTGGCCATTTTTGGGATGGCAGTTGATGTTAACCTTTCAGTAACCATTCAAAAGGCTCTAGCTTTCACTACCTTACTAGCAAGACGTCTCATCCTTCTGAAGTGGAAACATGTCTCACCCCCTTCTTTTGATACATGGCTGAAAGAAGTGTTTACTTGCATTAAATTGGAAAAAATCAGACTGTCACTCACTGGTTCTTTAAAGACCTTTGACAAACTGTGGTGCCCCTTCTTAAATTATTTGCAGGCTAACTCTCAAGACACTTAAGATGAGCATATCACCCCCCCCCCCCTTTTTTTTTGGTCTTTTTTTTTGTAAAGAGCTATGTTTGTTAGGATATCATTTTATGGTGGTTGTATTTCCTCTTATTTTTATTTTTTTCATGGGAAGTTGTTGATTGAGGGAGGTTCTTACTGGAGTATTAAAGTGTGGAATGATAATTGTATAAAATCAGTGTTGTTACTATCTGCTGATTTGATGTTCCATGCAGAAAAATCCAATAAAGGGAAAATAAAAATATCTTGAGCTTGTTAACCACAGACCTTATTTCAGCCGTTTAACCAAAAACCCATTTAAAAAAAAACCCTTTGACTTCGAGACGATTGAACCAGAAATGCTAACTCGTTTCCGGGTTTTGGCCTACAAAAATGTCATACCTGCAGCATCTATATAGCAATTACCAGTGATTTCTCTCCTCTCTGTTCTTCAGAATTGTTCAGCGTGTCTAAAGACAAGGCTGTTCACATCATGGATGTAGAGGCTGGAAAACTAGTGACCCGCATCCCGAAAGCTCACAAGTATCTGATATTCCTCTTTATTTTTATAAAGCCATTCTTAAAAAAAAAAATATTCTGGTTGTATTAGTAAAGCTGTTGAAATGTTAGCACAGAGGTGTTTGAACAGCAAATTAATATATGTTTTTGGTGGTTTTTAAGGGTCCCCATCAATGCCTTGCTGCTGGTTGATGAGAATATATTTGCGACAGGAGATGATGAGGGAACGCTGAAGGTTTGGGACATGAGGAAAGGAACATCATTTATGGATCTGAAGCACCATGAGGATTATATTAGTGACATCGCCATTGACCAGGCTAAAAGGACACTACTTACTTCCAGGTACTGTTAAAGGGGATCTACGCTGCCAAGCCAAAAATAAAGTTGCTGTTTAGATTTAAATAGGCAAATGCTTAAGAGTCAATGATTGGATCATTATTGCAGTGATTATTATGTTTCTAGCATGTTATTTGTTTGGCAACAGTTCTTCTAACCCTAATTGATGGAGTGTGTAGCTTTTAATTTCTTAAACAACCATGCAGGAAGGCCATATGGCCTTATTTAAATGAGGAATATTGTTACTCAAGGCTGCAATGGAGGCGAAAGTTCAGAAGTTTCAGAAACAGTGCTTACTGATATAGAGAATAACTTCCTTTGGAGTGACTTTGTGCTTTATAACTATGCAGACCTTTTTTATACTCAAACAGCAACGTTACACACTAAACATTAATGTAAAATGTAAAAAAAAGCATAGTATTTCCTTTTTAAAATGTCTCCAACTAGTGATGTGCCTGAAGGTGGATACTGTGTTTGGAAAGGAAATAACACATTCTACAGAGCCCATAAAGGGACATGTTGTTGGGAAAAAAATTGTGAGATGGGAGGGAAAAAAGTATATTTCAATGCTTTTGCGTTCTCTCGCAATTATATAGTTGGGTAATTATATTGTATATAATTTGCAGGCACAAGGGAGCCGCTATCATGCAGAGTATTGAAATCTCTTTTGAATGCACACTCCCTATTTACTTTCGCTTTCCAATACACAATCACGCATACTCTGTGTATAGGGAGCGGTGGTACTGATTTTACAAAATAAGATATTTGTCAATGGTGCTCTGCCATCGTCCTGTCAGTCATCTCACCGTACTATCTTCACATGGTAAATGAAATCTGATGTACTGTAATGTAACTGATTACCGCAGCAAGCCTAACCATGTCCCTTTAAGGGCTCCTGTGCCTTTCTGAATTCAGAATTAGGCTTCGGGCACATCCATATCTTCAACCCATCTTACTGCTTTTTTGGCTTGAAAGATGCGTTTATGCTTTCTTTCCTTAAACAAAAAGGACACATGCCATAATATTTTATATATTGCAGTGTTCTTCCTACATTAGGTGTGCAAATACTTAATCATCTGTTTAAATTGTATAAAATCTGATGTTTTTTCATGGCTGTATATCTATATTTTCAGTGGCGATGGTACTATGGGTGTATTCAATATCAAAAGACGAAGATTTGAACTGCTTTCTGAATTCCAAAATGGAGATCTTACCTCTGTTTCTATTATGAAAGTAAGTCTTAAACAATGTCAGTATTGCTAATTATCTAACTAGCATTTTAGACACCATGTCTTCTGCTTTTTTCTTTGTTTTTGCCTTGTTTACAGTGTTGTGATCTAGAGAATTGAACAAACATGGTCATAAGAAATTAATATCAGCACTTGGAGTGTTGCTTGTCTAATCGAATTAACTATTGTATCCACCTTAATTTTCATTTCTGAGTAAACCGTTTCCCCTGAATGTGTGAGGCTATCGATTCATTAGCTGCTATTAGTATATAACTAAAAGAATAATGAAGTGCAGTAAACAATAAAACTATTTGCACTACAAACCCTTTTTTATATTAAAATAATATGATAAATACCACTATACCAGTTTGCATAATAGACTGTTTTTGTACAGTAAAAATAACAGGAAGCAGCTGACACTGGAAGTCTCGCACATTCAAGGTAAAAATGGATGTGGCCATGGTTACGTTAAAAATAAGGTGGGTAATGTCGTTTTAATCATGATAACACTTTTTTTTTTTTTGCCACAGAGAGGCCGTAAAGTTGTTTGTGGATCCAGTGAGGGCACAATATACATTTTCAACTGGAATGGTTTTGGTGCCACCAGTGACCGTTTCGCAGTTCAGGCAGAGTCTGTGGACTGTATCGTCCCCATTACAGACAGCATACTGTGTGCTGCCTCTACTGATGGAGTGATCAGGTGAGGCATGTTCGGAACAGATATTTTGTAACATTACTTTCTTTGTTCACGATCAGGCATAACATTATGACAGGTGAAGTGAATAACTCTGATTATCTCTTCATCACGGCATCTTTTAGTGGGTGGGAAATATTAGGCAGTAAGTGAACATTTTGTCCTCAAAGTTGATGTGTTAGAAGCAGGAAAAATGGGCAAGCGTAAGGATTTGAGCGAGTTTGACAAGGGCCAAATTGTGATGGCTAGACGACTGGGTCAGGACATCTTCAAAACTGCAGCTCTTGTGGGGTGTTCCCAGTCTGCAGTGGTCAGTATCTATCAAAAGTGGTCCAAGGAAGGAACAGTGGTGAACCGGCGTCAGGGTCATGGGTGGCCAAGGCTCATTGATGCACGTGGGGAGCGAAGGCTGGCCTGTGTGTGGTCCAATCAAACAGACAATCAACTGTAGCTAAAATTGCTCAAGAAGTTAATGCTGGTTCTGATGAATCATGTTTTCTACATCACGTGGATGGCCGGGTGCGTGTGCGTCGCTTACCTGGGGAACACATGCCACCAGGATGCATTATGGGAAGAAGGCAAGCCGGCGGAGGCAGTGTGATGCTTTGGGCAATGTTCTGCTGGGAAACCTTGAGTCCTGCCATCCATGTGGATGTTACTTTGACATGTACCACCTACCTAAGCATTGTTGCAGACCATGTACACCCTTTCATGGAAACGGTATTCCCTGGTGGCTGTGGCCTCTTCAGCAGGATAATGCGCCCTGCCACAAAGCAAAAATGGTTCAGGAATGGTTTGAGGAGCACAACGAGTTTGAGGTGTTGACTTGGCCTCCAGATTCCCCAGATCTCAATCCAGTCGAGCGTCTGTGGGATGTGCTAAACAAACAAGTCCGATCCATGGAGGCCCCACCTCGCAACTTACAGTACTTAAAGGATCTGCTGCTAACATCTGCCATAACATGCCAGATACCACAGCTAGGGCTGTGCCGGTAAACGTGACAACCGCACCTTCGCGGTGGCTGAGTAGCACCGGCGGTGGTCGGCCAAAACATTTTTTTTTTTTTTGTATGTGAATGCTGTTTTACGTGAATATTATGACACGAGTGAAGCACAAAGCTTTATTTACAAAATAAATAATTGGTTAGCAATTAAATACATCGCAGCCATGGAAACATGGATTCATGCCGAAAGAGAGAGGCTTTGTGAGGTGAGCCAAATTTAAGTTTTGCCTGCGTTTTGCGATCTGGTCACCCGATTTTCCACGAATTTAACAATAGGCTTACTCCATTTTATTCTATTGGACATGGAATCTCATATTTATTTTCCCAAATCTTCATTTAGCCTACGTCTCTCACAGGGGATTATAAACGTTTCTTCCTTTTGTTTGCTTTTAATTTAGGAGTAGCTATATTCGCATCATTTACTGTGGTAAAGTAGAACACGGTGTAGGACAGATACGTATTACTTAATTCTATTTAACGCAGTTTGTGCTTGTTATTAGACTTAAGGTGCGTTAAGTTTATGTGTAGGCTATAGCGCATTTCATACACGCCGGAGATTTTTATTTTCACTTTCTCTCGCAGCGCATAATCAAACAAAGCCTAAAGTTCTTGACCCTGCGGAAGATAAATTCGCTCTTCACACCTTTTATTACAAGTGTCAGTTTTGGAACATCAGGAGAAAACATTAAGATATTATAAAAGCGATATGCTCTCGTTCCTGCTCGTGTCCCACATCCCTTTCAGCGCAAAGCGGCATATGACGCACCTCTGTGGGGAAATATAATACGAATATTTTTTTAAACTAATATTTAACTTTCTTATATTATTTATATTACCATTATTTACTGATATTTATTTAAATGTTTTACAGGCTGTAGTATTGTTTCACTGACGGAAGTACTAAAATAAACACGCATGCTTAAATGGATCCTCGTTTATATTTTGTTTATATTATGTTTTTATATATATATATATATATAAACATAATATAAACAAAATATAAACGAGGATCCATTTAAGCATGCGTATATATATATATATATATATATATATATATATATATACACATACATACACACACACACACACACACACACACACACACACACACACGTGTGTGTGTACCCGCCCCCCAACCACCGCGCCACAGCCGGTAGTTGGTCCATTACCACCGCGGTGGTAAAAAAAAAAAATAAAAAAAACTGCCAGTCACAGCCCTAACCACAGCACACCTTCAGGGGTATAGTGGTGTCCATGCCTCAACGGGTCAGGGCTGTTTTGGCAGCAAAAGTGGGACCAACACAATATTAGGATATAATGCCATAATGTTATGCCTGGTCAGTGTGTGTATGTGTGTGTATAACATCCAATGAAATGAGTAAAACTAATGATTACGTTTTGCAGAGCCATCAGTATCTTGCCCAACCGTGTGGTGGGCAGTATCGGACAGCATGTCGGCGAAGCCATAGAGGAGATTGCACGATCTAGAGACGCACGTTTCCTGGCGAGCTGCGCTCATGATGAGCTGATCAAATTCTGGGACATCTCCAGCATACCCGATATGAAAGTAACCGATTATCGACGTAGAAAGAAAAAAGACAGACGCCTCAAAGCTCTGAGTAATAAAGCTTTTGATACGGGACAGAATTTCTTCGCCGGCCTTTTAGACACAACTGAGGAAAACGGTAAAGAAGAAGAGGAGGATGGCGATGACGACAGTGACAGTGGAAGTGACTGAATATAATTTATTGTAATTACTTTTGCAGTATTGTGTTGCCATTTGTTGTATAATTAATGTATATTTTCAGATTTACATCTGAATCTGTTTCACATTTATATTTGTATAATATTAGGGTTTTTTTTAGCCTCAATTTCCAAATATATGCAATGCTGTCATGTTCTTGTTTGAGTTACGGCTCCTTAATAAATCAACACAAAACATTTATTGGCCAAAAAGTGTAACAAAAGACAAGTTTACTTTAGTATTTATTTACTACTGCTTATGGTTTTCTAAACTGGTCATTTAATTATTAAACAGCATTTAACTTAACAGTTTATGCTAAAAATCCAATGCGTCCAAGTTAAGGATGTATGTTATTCATTTTTGTAAGTGATTGGACTTTCACAGGAAAACCAATGAACTTTCAACACAACCATGATATTAAATGAAGAAGCTTATTTATTGAACATATCTACATTTTTAAAGAGAACTACATATTTTGTGAATGAGGTATATTTTAACAAAGTGTGCGATTATAGATATAATCAATTCATGCTAGCTTAAGTGTGTGCTGCCATAAAAGCAAATATATAACAAAGTGTGAAGAAATTCATGGTTTCAAAGAACTACCAAAGAATAATTCAGAGATCTTTTAATTTTTAGCTAATCTCAGCTAATCTTTATACTGGCTGATTTCGTCAAAATGATCTTTTTTTTTTATAAGGCCATTCTTAGCAGAAGGTTCTCAGGTTTACATTTTGTCTTGGGTGGGTTTTCTTTAAATACCTTGATTGGCAAGACAGATTCAGTATACAAGCTCTGGCAAAAGCTTTAATCCCAAATTAAAGTCCATCCATTTACACAGGGGCTCGGACAGGTACGCCAGTGTCAGAGGAAGAAGCTGATTGGCTACTGTAGGCTGACTGGAGTAGATGGAAAGTCTTTGCCCCGTTGAGGAAAGGAAACAAAAGCTGCACCCTCAGGCTCAATCATCAGAACTTCTCCATTCTTGCTCTCATCTTTCACCAGAATAAGGAAGGCCTTGGCAACAGCATCAGCCCTGTAATAAAATTACAATCACATGACTGTACAACACCCGTCATGTATGCAAATGTAAATTTATATGTTAAATTCATAGTCTTGCTTCGTCTGTTATGCATCTCTCTCCTGGGAGAAAGGATAAACGTGTAAACTCACTCCAGACAGCCGTGGTTCTCCATCATCATCTCCGTAAAACCTTTCAATGGAAAGAAACTTCCAGTATGCTCTTCTGAATTCAAGAAGGACAGCAGACTGGTCTTCACAAACCACGGACAGAGGATGTTGATTCTCACCCCGTAGTCGACCATCTTGGAAACGGCCTGTTTGACGCATGCAATTAAAGAAAAGAGTCAAAGACTTTCTCTTCCACAAAAAGATTTGAATGATTTATGCATTATTTTTCACCACCCAAACTGAAGACAAAATACATACTGCCATGGCACGGCTAAATCCCACCACACCATGTTTAGTTGCTGTGTAGATGGGCGCCATTGGCAGAGGCCCCAGACCTGCAGCCGATATGCAAAGATTCAGTCAAGGCATGTCATTAAAGCGACAGTGTATTTTTGAGGTCCATTGGGGTCTAAAACAACATTGGACCCCACTGACTTTCATTGTATGGACAAAAACAGTGGAAACATTCTTCAAAGTATCTTAATTTGTGTTCCACAGAAGAAAAAGTCATACAGGTTCAAATAACATGAGGTAATTTTACATTTAAGCTTTTAAACAAAGTGACATACAAAAGAAGAACAAAAGCAATTTGTCAAATAGCCAACAATATTCATAATATACAATGCCAGACTTATTAGACAAGATTATGAAGCAAGCTAGAGAGGGGAAGTGCAGAGAAGAATTTTTCTTTGTGTGTGTGTGTGTGTGTGTAAGTGCTTCGGTTTAAGGGTGTGAAGTGGTTAAGTGCTTGAGGAAGAGTTGTGTTTTTAGCTGCTTCTTGTGAAAGATGTGGTGTTCTCAGCAGTTCAAGTTTGCACTGCAGCTCATTCCACCAAACAGAGAGGGTAAAGGTTTTGGAGAGCGACTTTGAACGTCATTGTGAATGAACATCACTTGTTCAAATGAGTAAATGACAGAATTTTCATTTTTTGAACTATCCATTTAACTTCACATAACGTGTTTATAGGTCTAAGAATAAATTCATTACACTTTCTATCTTTTAATTTTTATTTGAGAAGTTCACCTGCCCATCCAGTCTTAATAGTTAATGGTAAACAAACATAGCTTGCTGTCCTCAATGGAGGGTCGAACCTGAGGCTTGGCTCGAGCTCTGAGCTCAACCCCCCCAAAAAGTGTTTACCAAGAACAGCAAGCTGGGTGATCAACTGTGAGTACTTCGGTGATATAAGGAGAGAAGACTAATGGATTTATTCCCTCCCCCCGTGCAGAATACGTTTCGCTGTTGCGCCGTTGGGGAAAGGCAGGTTGGCTAACAAACCAGAGGTCTCCCTTGGGAGCGGAGGGAAAAATCACTACTGTGCCAGTGAGAGATAGGGTTTAGTCTGAGATATGGAGTTCAATGGGTTGGGACATGGTTCCCGGGACAGGGCGGGGCCAAATGCCGGAAGAATTGTCGCTGGGACGGTGCAATGACTGCTGCTTATATACGCTTGTATTGATGATTGACAGGACTGAATGATTAGGCTCCTCCCGAACATTTATTTGGAACTTCATTATGTCTATGTATTTATAGAGACAGTATCAAACCTGCCATAGATGCAATGTTGACAATGACTCCTCCATTACCACCATTTTCCTTCTTCATATGTTCTAGAGCAAGATAAGTACCCCTGACCACTCCACCCTGAAATGACAATATGAACAACAAAATGATCAGCTGAAGCAAATATAGATCAAACTACAGACAGACGATAGACAGACAGACAGACAGATAGATAGATAGATAGATAGATAGATAGATAGATGAGACAGAGACAGAGAGAGTCCTACCAGGTTTATTGCAATAGTCTTTTCCCAGTGTTTTTCATTGATGATCCCTGCATTGTTGCACACAATGTCTATGCGGCCAAACTTTTCTACAATTTTTTCCAAAACTCCTGTAAAGAAAAATGTGAAGCATTCATAAGATATCCACACTCTCTTTCACTGTTCTTAATATCTTATTATCTGAAGTTGTTTGCCCTGTAACTGACAACTGACATTCTAAGTCATATCAGTCACAGGGTCATGTAATCATTTCCAGATAATAAAACATCTTGTCTTGAAAGACCTTTAAAATCTTCCTCTGATGAGACATCAGCAGCATAAAATTCAGCTCTGTCACGTCCATACTCCTCATCAAGTTTGGTCTTCAGTTCATTTCCCACTGATTTATTCACATCAATTAAAGCCACCTGTAATCAAATGAATCAGTGTTAGCTATTATAGTACAGTACAACACAAAATAGTAGCCTATAGTAAAGTAGGTGCCTTTTGTATCCCTCATCCATTTTAATGTCATCTTTTTTCTCAATTAGGGATGACTTCTTGTTGGCCATATTATATAGCCTAGTAATATACACCGATCAGGCATAACATTATGACCACCTTCCTAATATTGTGTTGGTCCCCCTTTTGCTGCCAAAACAGGACTCCACTAGACCCCTGAAGGTGTGCTGTGGTATCTGGCACCAAGATGTTAGCAGCAGATCCTTTAAGTCCTGTAAGTTGCGAGATGGGGCCTCCATGGATTAGACTTGTTTGTTCAGCACATCCCACAGATGCTCGATTGGATTGAGATCTGGGGAATTTGGAGGCCAAGTCAACACCTCAAACTCGTTGTGCTCCTCAAACCATTCCTGAACCATTTTTGCTTTATGGCAGGGCGCATTATCCTGCTGAAAGAGGCCACAGCAACCAGGGAATACCGTTTCCATGAAAGGGTGTACATGGTCTGCAACAATATTTAGGTAGGTAGTACGTGTCAAAGTAACATCCACATGGATGGCAGGATCCAAGGTTTCCCAGCGGAACATTGCCCAAAGCATCACACTGCCTCCGCCGGCTTGCCTTCTTCCCATAGTGCATCCTGGTGCCATGTGTTCACCAGGTAAGCGACGCACACGCACCTGGCCATCCACGTGATGTAAAAGAAAATGTGATTCATCAGACCAAGCCATCTTCTTCCATTGCTCCATGGTCCAGTTCTGATGCTCACGTGCCCACTGTTGGCACTTTCGGCGGTGGACAGGGGTCAGCATGGGCACCCTGACTGGTCTGCGGCTATGCAGCCCCATACGCAACAAACTGTGATGCACTGTGTGTTCTGACACCTTTCTATCAGAACCAGCATGAACTTATTGAGCAATCTGAGCTACAGTAGCTCGTCTGTTTGATCGGACCACACGGGCCAGCCTTCACTCCCCATGTGCATCACTAAGCCTTGGCCACCCATGACCCTGTTGCCGGTTCACCACTGTTCCTTCCTTGGATCACTTTTGATAGATACTGACCACTGCAGACCGGGAACACCCCACAAGAGCTGCAGTTTCTGACCCAGTCATCTAGCCATCACAATTTGGCCTTTGTCAAACTCGCTCAAATCCTCACGCTTGCCCATTTTTCCTGCTTCTAACACATCAAAGGTGCGTTACATTCCATAAGTGGACTGCGAAGTGGACTTCACAGGGTATTCCGCCATCTTAAGTGAGATTCCAATCCAAAGGGAGCAAACATGTTCAGTTCGAAGGGTACTACGAATGGCGTAGGGAAAAAGGGAACATCGATACATCACTTCACAGGAAGTGGAGAGTGAAAATCACCCAACTGTCATTGCACGTCGCATTACCAGTCTGAACTAACGATGGAGCAGAGCTGTTGGAATAGGCTCTGCGATGGAGTGTACGTATGCATTCATAGTTATTATTATACAAACTAGAGTATTTATGAATGGTTATGCAATGACTGTTGTATTCGCATATTCTATGAATATGTAAAAAAAATTAAAAGTGTTGAGAAGCAGCTGAGGTGCTGTCATTTTTTTATATTTTACTTTATTTAGGCCCACCTCAGGAATGTTTACTATGCTGCGGGTGCGAAAGAAAGCGCAAGAGATGAGACCACTACAATTATTAAGACCTTAAAAACACATTAATACATAGTTAACCGAATCCAAATGTATTTTCATATTGAGCTGTTCATATTCAAAATCATATTGATTTTCATTTTTTAGATACATACTGTGTGTTTTGTAAATGTATATGCCTATTATATGGTTTTAAATGTGAAAGTAAAGTAAATGACAATATTAATTTATGTTATATCATAATCTGCGTGACCCCATCATTGCCTTTCTTTGATGACGTTGCAGGGCGTTCCAAATGAGCGATTATTGTCAGCGAAGTCCACTTCAACAGATATACCGTTCTCAGGGAGTAGGGAGCAGTGAACACTGCATAGGGACCCTGTTGAATGGAACGCACCTAATCTTTGAGGACAAAATGTTCACTTGCTGCCTAATATATCCCACCCACTAACAGGTGCCGTGATGAAGAGATAATCAGTGTTATTCACTTCACCTGTCATAATGTTATGCCTGATCGGTGTATATATTCAGTGATGGAAATGGCCGAAATTCATTAGGCGGACTCTAGTTTGGAAAGGTTTTTTTTTTTAATTGCACAGTTTAAGAGGTCACAAAAACCTTCTAAATAAATTGTCCTCAGGTTAAAGAAAACTGTAGAATGTTTTGGATGGTTACTGTACATCTCAGTTTAGTGCTTTAAAAATGAACAATTATTAAACATGTAAAGGTGAATCTAAAGGATTATTAGGAACACCTGTTCAATTTCTCATTAATGCAATTATCTAATCAACCAATCACATGGCAGTTGCTTCAATGCATTTAGGGGTGTGGTCCTGGTCAAGACAATCTCCTGAACTCCAAACTGAATGTCAGAATGGGAAAGAAAGGTGATTTAAGCAATTTTGAGCGTGGCATGGTTGTTGGTGCCAGACGGGCCGGTCTGAGTATTTCACAATCTGCTCAGTTACTGGGATTTTCACTCACAACCATTTCTAGAGTTTACAAAGAATGGTGTGAAAAGGGAAAAACATCCAGTATGCAGCAGTCCTGTGGGCGAAAATGCCTTGTTGATGCTAGAGGTCAGAGGAGAATGGGCCGACTGATTCAAGCTGATAGAAGAGCAACTTTGACTGAAATAACCACTCGTTACAACCGAGGTATGCAGCAAAGCATTTGTGAAGCCACAACACGCACAACCTTGAGGCGGATGGGCTACAACAGCAGAAGACCCCACCGGGTACCACTCATCTCCACTACAAATAGGAAAAAGAGGCTACAATTTGCACGAGCTCACCAAAATTGGACAGTTGAAGACTGGAAAAATGTTGCCTGGTCTGATGAGTCTCGATTTCTGTTGAGACATTCAGATGGTAGAGTCAGAATTTGGCGTAAACAGAATGAGAACATGGATCCATCATGCCTTGTTACCACTGTGCAGGCTGGTGGTGGTGGTGTAATGGTGTGGGGGATGTTTTCTTGGCACACTTTAGGCCCCTTAGTGCCAATTGGGCATCGTTTAAATGCCACGGCCTACCTGAGCATTGTTTCTGACCATGTCCATCCCTTTATGACCACCATGTACCCATCCTCTGATGGCTACTTCCAGCAGGATAATGCACCATGTCACAAAGCTCGAATCATTTCAAATTGGTTTCTTGAACATGACAATGAGTTCACTGTACTAAAATGGCCCCCACAGTCACCAGATCTCAACCCAATAGAGCATCTTTGGGATGTGGTGGAACGGGAGCTTCGTGCCCTGGATGTGCATCCCACAAATCTCCATCAACTGCAAGATGCTATCCTATCAATATGGGCCAACATTTCTAAAGAATGCTTTCAGCACCTTGTTGAATCAATGCCACGTAGAATTAAGGCAGTTCTGAAGGCGAAAGGGGGTCAAACACAGTATTAGTATGGTGTTCCTAATAATCCCTTAGGTGAGTGTATGTATATATATATATATATATATATATATATATATATATATATATATATATATATATATATATATATATATATATATATATATATATATATATATTAGTGCTGTCAATCGATTAAAAAAAATGAACTAATGAATCACACATTTTTTCTGTAATTAATCGCGATTAAAAGCATCTGTGTTTTTAATATTTTTATATTGTAAAAATTTCACAGTTACTCTCCAAATTAATGTAGAAACAACTTAAAGACAGTATATTTGAAATATTTGTTGTAATGGCATATTTTTATGAAGGCTAGTATCACTGATACTAAAACTGCTACTGATTTCTCTGATTGTTTTTTAAACATTAATGATAGACATTCAACATTACAGTATAAATAAAAGCTATATCAATTCCAAGTGAACTTAAAACAATCTTCACACAAACCCATTATAATAAATGTCTGGGGGGTCATTTGGAACATTTCAAACTTGTGTGGGAAAAGGTTACACAAACGAGGCTTTGTTACAGTAATATTATTTTGAAAAAATTAGATTTTTCTACATTATTTTCTGAATTCTACAGTTTGTTTTGGGTTAGTTTAATAATATAGCCTAAGCATCATTGATAACCCCTTGTTATAAATAAAAAGGGTAAAATTATTAGGCTAATTGGCTAAGCCCTCTAAAAACACAAAACAAGCAGGGCTGTAACAACCACACACATTGAGGGGACAAGTACCGCCCCAATATGTAATGTAACTTTTTTTTTAAACAAACGTACAAACCCGATTCCAAAAAAGTTGGGACACTGTACAAATTGTGAATAAAAAAGGAATGCAATAATTTACAAATCTCATAAACTTATATTTTATTCACAATAGAATATAGATAACATATCAAATGTTGAAAGTGAGACATTTTGAAATGTCATGCCAAATATTGGCTCATTTTGGATTTCATGAGAGCTACACATTCCAAAAAAGTTGGGACAGGTAGCAATAAGAGGCCGGAAAAGTTAAATGTATATATAAAGAACAGCTGGAGGACCAATTTGCAATTTATTAGGTCATTTGGCAACATGATTGGGTATAAAAAGAGCCTCTCAGAGTGGCAGTGTCTCTCAGAAGTCAAGATGGGCAGAGAATCACCAATTCCCCCAATGCTGCGGCGAAAAATAGTGGAGCAATATCAGAAAGGAGTTTCTCAGAGAAAAATTGCAAAGAGTTTGAAGTTATCATCATCATCTACAGTGCATAATATCATCCAAAGATTCAGAGAATCTGGAACAAACTCTGTGCGTAAGGGTCAAGGCCAGAAAACCATACTGGATGCCCGTGATCTTCGGGCCCTTAGACGGCACTGCATCACATACAGGAATGCTACGGTAATGGAAATCACAACATGGGCTCAGGAATACTTCCAGAAAACATTGTCGGTGAACACAATCCACCGTGCCATTCGCCGTTGCCGGCTAAAACTCTATAGGTCAAAAAAGAAGCCATATCTAAACATGATCCAGAAGCGCAGGCGTTTTCTCTGGGCCAAGGCTCATTTAAAATGGACTGTGGCAAAGTGGAAAACTGTTCTGTGGTCAGACGAATCAAAATTTGAAGTTCTTTTTGGAAAACTGGGACGTCATGTCATCCGGACTAAAGAGGACAAGGACAACCCAATTTGTTATCAGCGCTCAGTTCAGAAGCCTGCATCTCTGATGGTATGGGGTTGCATGAGTGCGTGTGGCATGGGCAGCTTACACATCTGGAAAGGCACCATCAATGCTGAAAGGTATATCCAAGTTCTAGAACAACATATGCTCCCATCCAGACGTCGTCTCTTTCAGGGAAGACCTTGCATTTTCCAACATGACAATGCCAGACCACATACTGCATCAATTACAACATCATGGCTGCGTAGAAGAAGGATCCGGGTACTGAAATGGCCAGCCTGCAGTCCAGATCTTTCACCCATAGAAAACATTTGGCGCATCATAAAGAGGAAGATGCGACAAAGAAGACCTAAGACAGTTGAGCAACTAGAAGCCTGTATTAGACAAGAATGGCACAACATTCTTATCCCTAAACTTGAGCAACTTGTCTCCTCAGTCCCCAGACATTTGCAGACTGTTATAAAAAGAAGAGGGGATGCCACACAGTGGTAAACATGGCCTTGTCCCAACTTTTTTGAGATGTGTTGATGCCATGAAATTTAAAATCAACTTATTTTTCACTTAAAATGATACATTTTCTCAGTTTAAACATTTGATATGTCATCTATGTTGTATTCTGAATAAAATATTGAAATTTGAAACTTCCACATCATTGCATTCTGTTTTTATTCACAATTTGTACAGTGTCCCAACTTTTTTGGAATCGGGTTTGTAATATCACATGCTTTATTAATGTTTTTACTGTAAAGTTGTGCAGTTTAAGGGGGATTTATGGTATTTTTTTATTTGCCTCAATTTGTAATAATTTAAATATATGCATTTATATAAAATGCATTTTATTTAAAATCCACTTAAAAAAGATATATGACTTAATGGGTTTTTTTTTTTAGATTTATGATTAGACATTTCTAAAATCATTATTATAACAATAAAAACGACTCATCATTTTTGGGGTGCGTGGTGAGATATAAGTAGCTAAACATTTAATATTTCACAACTGTTTACGATAGATGTATTTAACGACCCACAGTAATAATACAGTGATTTATTTTATTTTACTGTTCATATTTTTTATGGAATTTCGCCATATTTTATTAAAATATGTTATAAGACACGTTTTGCATTTTTGACATATAAGTGAATAGTGAATGTGTGCATACTTTAAATAAAATACTATTTGCAAAGAGTTTAGCCTAAATGTATTACCTCAAAACTAGGCTAGAACTTCTTTTACCGTTCTTATTTTTATTTTTTGTTTATTCTCTTAAATCCCTTTTTAATCCTTACTTTATTTTTCAGGTATCATTACACGCTTGGCCTGTGTTTTCATTGCATTTACAGTTTTGACCAGCATGGGTCGCCATTTGTGTGTGTTTTGTGCATATCTCGCATGTATTTCTGGATTACATTGTGCGTTTTTTGGATCTGTTACTGTTTTCACTCGATATGTAACGGAAATTCGAGCTCTTTTCGGGCAAGACGGCCGGATCATTTTTAGATGATCATTTATTTATTATTATTATTTGTAGACCGGATAATTTCAGGTACGTTAACACAGCTTTAAGTTTCTGTTATGGCATCTGTTAAAGTAATGGTTTCTATTCAGATTAAAAATAAAAAAAACAGTTATCCAGAGTCTGATATATAAATATAATTTGTAAATAATTTATCGGATTTAAATTATATATCAATGTTATTTATACATAATTTATATTATATAAATGATTTACTAATTATTTATATTAATATCAGACTCTGATTACTTTTGCATACTTAGGCTATACCTACTCATCTATGGCTTTAATATTTCACAACTAAATTTATGGAATTATGTAATAAGAAATAAACACATTTATAGAAAAGAATATAGAAACTATTTAGCCTCAACTAAAAAGTGAAACGTTCTAATTAAAGTGGTACCAACCAGCATGGGTATGTGGCATGTGCCACCACAAATTGACACTTACCAATCGGGTATTTCATATAATTTTAAACTAGCATGAGAGAAAATGACACACACAAACCATTGTAAAGTGACACTTACCATTGATAAATGAATTATGAAAACTGGCTCCAAACGTTCAGAAGTGTGCTGGACTTCGACACTGTCACTGACTCTTCTCAAAGCAGAGTAGTGTAGGTCTTTTTCTATGGCTCTGAACAGAATATCCCGCTACGTTTTTATTATTATATATTACGCTACGTTTATGTGGCTATTATATTGTTGACTATTGAGTGGCTAAAATATAGAAATCCTTTTAATTTCCCAAAAAAAAAAAAAAAAAAAAAAAAAAAAAAGCTTTTCAGCTGGAACGCCGTCCCCCCTCGAAATTCACTCCCCGGACTCCTTCCCTCATTAATATGTAACATTTTTTTTTTATTTAAATATAGATTTTAATAGATAGAATATATTTTTTAAAAGATTTAAAAATTGTAGGCTATGTATGGGTCAACCATACTTTTAAAAAGGACATTCTGAAGAAATACATTTTAGTGTCACGACTTAGTAATGTCTAAATTAACTGTAAAACTTAACCGTTAGGCCTACTGTTCAGGCGTACGTACAACAATCAGTTTTGATGACTGGGTTAGGGTGACTGACAACAGCGCTTACTACGGTCACAGAATTTAGTAGTAGGCCTAGGCTATTGACGCCAATCTTATCACACACAGTTATTACCAGACAATAAGCAACGCTTGTGCAATATCTGTGTTTGCAATGTTAGGTCCAACGTTTTTTTCAGAAATGATTTTGCCGGTTTCTATAATTTTTTTTATATTTTTTATATAGCCTATTACAAAAGCAAACGTTAAACGTTACGAAAGGACATCGAATTGTTTATATTTATTTATTTTCAATAATTTAGCCTATTTTAATTATATCACTTCTTCAACATTTCATACAGCCTGCCTGCTATCCAGAATGAAGCTGGTGTTGGCTTTTTTCTGCGATGTATTAAAAAAAAATAACTTTTTGCTTTTCTAAGGTCCAGTGTGTTTTTAATATTTCCTCAGTAGACTTTCCGATTTTTTTCAACCTCGTATATTTGTCATTCTGTGACGTGCATTCGTATCTGGAACGCTTTTACGCGGAACTCATAGCTCTTCGACAGCCTTTGAGTCTTTACAGCACTGGATTGTTTTGTAAGATGGTTGATTCGGGTAATTGCGTTTTATACAAATACAAACAAAAAACTTTTTGATCATTTAAAAAAATATATATATTCGATTTTACCTTTGACCCATTTTTCAGGAGTATTTCGACAAAGCTTCTGCCCAAACCCTGAGCTGCTCCGGTCACAACAGCAACTTTATCCTTTAAATCCATCATCAGCCACACACCTGAGAAAGAAACACCAAGCGTTCAACTGAATGGGGTAAATGAGTGTCGCGTCAGGATTAGAACGCTTCCGAAACGCGACTGTCTGTTCCTTAATGTTTTCCATGAAAGCACTGATGCTGATACGCATTTTTCTAGACTCATGAAACCAGAAAAACACAAATTTGCATTGTTTACCTGTGCGTCCGGACAGCGTCTATCTATAGCGACTAACTAGTGACTAACTACCGATTTAAGAGGCAAGGGTGAAGGGGTGGAGCTAACCACAAAAACTCAAACATAGCGGGTGTTCATCGAGCCTGTGAACTAAAGTTCTCCACAAGACGCATTTGTTTTGGGTGATATAGGCTAAATTTGATATGAGGTGTCTTGTTCAACCATCCGAGGTTCTTATGAAAACACTCTGGATAAAGAAACCTGTGTATTAGCCTATAAACATCCTGATATTTAGGCTAACACTTTTTTGCTCTCTTGTAGCCTAAACATTTGTTCTATCTTTATGATCAGAAATGCTAATTTGATGTATATGTGCTCATTCATGTAGATCTAATGTTCTTTGTCTTTTTCAACATCTAAACTGACTGAAGATTTGATCCATTTAACAGAAATTTTCTATAGCCTATCATTATACACACATTTACAATCACACACACAAGTTTGTGTTACTATATTTTATTGAGGACATTGCATAGACTTCCATTGATTTTATACCAGGTTAATGATACTTTCTATCACCTAACCATCACAGAGACATATGCAAAACATATTTAAATAAAAACATGTTTTGGCCGATTTATAAGCCTTTTTAACACACTCTCTCTCTCTCTCTCTCTCTCTCTCTCTCTCTCTCTCTCTCTCTCTCACTCACACATACATACATAAACACACATAATGATTATATATATATATATATATATTCTATCCCCCTACACTAACCCTACCCATTACAGAAAACTTTCAGCATTTTTACATGTTCAAAAAACATACTTAGTATGATTTAAAAGCTGTTTTCCTCAAGGGGACCAAAAAATGTCCCCACAAGGACAAGGATTTTTTGCCATCTTTGTGGGACATTTTTCCCCCATAATGTTTACGAGGCCACACACACACACACATGCTGCCCAGCAGATTTTTTGTTTTGCCCACTCAAGATCATCTGTCTGTTGCAAAGTCATGAGTAATGCATTTGTCCTGCTGATGCAGCGAGATCCAGTCAGACAGAAGTGATTTTATTTTTAATAAAAACAATAAAATCATGGTTAATTCAACTTGTAAGTAATAATCAGCTTTTAATAATAATGCTGCACATTGGTGGTGGTTGTTAATCATGTAAAAAAAAAAAAAGTTTATCTTTTCTAAGAATCAGCTCTGGCCTCTTGGTGTTACATTCTGAAAGCGTAGCTAAACATTGGGGTTTTAACACTAAAGCAGCAAGAGACAAATAAATATTTTCACCATATCTGGACTTATGCTAAGTTAATGACTCATGACTCATGCGCCATTTAATATTAAACCGGACACTCTGCAGGGGAACTTGTCTCACTTTTTTTGACAGCAGAATTTAGACATGTATATGTTTAAAGCAGAGATGAACCAAAGGTCTGGTTTGAATAGAACATATGAATATGAGTATATGATATTAAAAGATACAATAGACAAAAAGATCATTCATAAATGGATTAATACAAGAATATGTTTGAAAAGAATTAATCATAGAAATAACCATAAAAAGATAAATCATAGTGATCATAAGCATACATTTTTCTTTTCTTATACACCACCTGTAATGATGCTTTCACAATCTGGTGAACCACATGTATTGTAATCATATCCTAGATGAAATCATGTTTTACATGACTTAATCCTCATCCAGCGATGACACATGTTTGCATTCAATTCAGACCTTAAACTCAAACATGATTCAAGCTATTGAGGAGGAAGCTGCCTGATGACTAACAGGTTGTTGTTGATTTTTAAAGTTGGAGTTCAGGGATGTGTCCTGTATATACACACTGTCTATATTTACAAACCAATAGATCCAAGGGTTATGATGACAGTGAAATGTAATCATTTAAAGGGATAGTTCACCCCAAAATAAACCTTCTGTCATCATTTACTCACCCTCGAGTTGTTCCAAACCTGTATGAGTTTCTTTGTTCTGATAAACACAAAAGAAGATATTTTAAAGAATAGTATTCCATAGTATTTTTTTTTTCATACTGTGGAAGTCACTGGGGCCCATCAATTTTTTGCTGACCCAAATTCTTCAAAATATCTTCCTTTGTGTTTATCAGAACAAAGAAACTCATACAGGTTTGGAACAACTCGAGGGTGAGTAAATGATGACAGAAGGTTTATTTTGGGGTGAACTATCCCACTGCAACCACAGAACCTGACCAACCTCAGCTGTGCGTGATTATGTTCCAATTCCTGGAAGAGGCAAACAAGGGGCATGGTAAACATAATGAACACCAGACAGAACTTCAAAGGCAGAGTACAGTCATTTTGGTAAATTAAGGAGGGGAGGCTGCTTTGGGTAAACCATCTGTCTAATGTGTTTATGGAAATAAATGCTTAAATATTTGTTCACACGTCAACATCAAAATGTGACATTAGCGTATACATCTACATTTTATATACAGCTCTGGAAAAAAATAAGAGACCTGCAAAATTAGCAATTTCTCTGGATTTATTATTTATGTAGGCCTATCTGTTTGAGTAAAATGAACATTTTTGATTTATTCTACACACTACTGGCAACGTTTCTTCCAAATTTCAAATAAAAATATTGTCATTTAGAGCATTTATTTGCAGAAAATGACAACTGGTCAAAATAACGAAAAAAGATGCCATGTTTTCAGACCTCGAATAATGCAAAGAAAACAAGATTATATTCATTTTTGAACAACACAATACTATGTTTTAACTGAGGAAGACTTCAGAAAACAATATTTGGTGGAATAACCCTGATTTCCAATCACAGCTTTCATGCGTCTTGGCATGCTCCCTATCAGTCCCTCACATTGCTGTTGGGCGACTTTATGGCGAAAAAATTCAAGCAGCTTGGCTTTATTTAATGGCTGGTGACCCTCTTGCTTACATTCCAGAGGTTTTCAGTGGGGTTCAGGTCTGGAGATTGTGATGGCCATGACAGGGCCTTGATCTGGTGGTCCTCCATCCACACATTGATTGGCCTGGCTGTGTGAATTGGAGCATTGTCCTGCAGGAAAAAACAATCCTTCAAGTTGGGGAACATTGTCAGAGCAGAAGGAAACCATTTTTTGTCCCAGGATAATCTTGTATGTGGTTTGAGTTATGCATTCTTCACAGAAGAATGCATTTTCACCAAGAGTGGCATAAAGTCGCCCAACAGCAATCTGAGCGACTGATAGGGAGCATGCCAAGACGCATGAAAGCTGTGATTGGAAATCAGGGTTATTCCACCACATATTGATTTCTGACCTCTTCTTCAGTTAAAACATTAGTATTGTGTTGTTCAAAAATTAATATAAACTTAGCATCTTTTTTTTGTTATTTTGGCCAGTTGTCATGTTCTGCAAAAAATGCTCTAAATTACAATATTTCTATTTTAAATTGGGAAGAAATGTTGCCAGTAGTTTGTAGAATAAACTCTACTATAAGTTCATATTACTCAAACAGATAAATATAAATAATAAATCCAGAGAAACTGCTGATTTTACAGTGGTCTCTTAATTTTTTCCAGAGCTGTATATACATACACATAGGGTGAATTCAGGGTGATTGGGACACTTTTTCCAAGTCATCTCAATGGCAAAAAGTGTCCCAATCACCCTGAATTCACCCTATGTTTATGGATATTTTATAATAAAACCATGGCCTATTTTATAATTCAGATGTAGGCCTATTATTTAAATCAACCTACATACCCTGATACATATTCACTGAAGAAACGTGTCACATTAAGTATTGCATCACTTATTTAAATTATAACGCAATAAGTCATTTAAAATAAGTTAAGTCAGACATAATTAATTTTCATTTTACCGATTCTCAAAGGATATAGCATGAAATTCCATCGTGTAAACACCTGAATAAAAAGGCATAAGAGAAATTATCCTACATAACGTCTCACAGAGGTTTCATTACAAGCTAGTCAACAAGAAAACATTTCTTTTAGATTTTAAACTAAAAGTACGAAAAAGGTGTATGCGGGTGAATTTATTTCTGTTACGGTCTTCTTTGATCCGTCGGTTTGACCAATCAGCTCTTGCGCTGTGGTTGCGTCGGCATGACGTATTTATGAAAAATGGCGGCTACCCGCAGCAGTGAATTTGGTGACTTGGTTCAAATTAAAAAGCAACTTATTTCTATTATAGCGCAGTGTAAGGAAAGAGGACTCGTCCACAGCGTGAAATGGTAAAAGCAATTATATTTATAATGTAATGCATATCAAGAATACAGCCAGTTATTAAATTTCACTGTTTTTAATGGGTGACAGTTAGCATGACAGCTAACACAAATGAAATAAACGGAAAATATGTCTGTATCTCAATATCTAGTGATCTGCCTACATAGACAGCGTTTATGCACGTGATTTAGGCGCGTCTGTAACATGGGATTTCATACACTAACTCCTACCATGGTAATACCATGATGTTGGACGTACCGTTGCAACTCAGTGGTACCTATTTTTTTTTAACTATATTCTTTGAAAGAACTTGTTGTACCATGTAAAGAATAAATATGACAATCATTCAGCACCATAGTAAATAAATACTATAGCATTACCATGGTCCAGGACAAGAAGATGATAACAAAATTTACTGAACATATTGTTCTGTTTCGTTTAACACTGCTGTATGTTGTGTTTTATATTGTGTGTGTGTGTGTGTATATATATATATATATGTATATGTTTTGGACGGTAAGTTTTTTTTATGTTTTTAATAATATATTGTGAAATATTTTTACAATTTAAAATAACAGTTTTCTATTTGAATATATTTTAAAATGTAATTTATTCCTGTGATGCAAAGCTGAATATTCAGCATCATTACTCCAGTCTTCAGTGTCATATGATCCTTCAGAAATCATTCTAATATGCCGATTTGCTGCTCAAGAAACGTTTATTATTATTATCAATGTTGAAAACAGTTGTGTAGAAAAGCTTTCTTTTTTTAGATAAATGTTGTTCTTTTGAACTTTCTATTCATCAAAGAATCCTAAAAAAAATGTTTTTCAAAACTGTTTTCAACATTGATAATAATCATAAATGTTTCTTGAGCAGCAAATCATCATATTAGAATGATTTCTGAAGGATCATGTGACACTGAAGACTGGAGTAGTGATGCTGAAAATTCAGCTTTGCACCACAGAAATAAATTACATTTTAAAATATATTTAAATAGAAAAGTTATTTTACATTTTAATAATATTTCACAATATTACTGTTTTTTTTGTTGTTGTATTTTTAATAAAATAAATGCAGCCTTGGTGAGCAGAAGAGACTTCTTTTAAAAACATAAAAAAAATCTTACTGTCCAAAAACTTTTGACCGGTATTCAGTTTATAAATAAGCTCCCTTACATATATATTAGGTTTTATGTATTGCTCTGCAGTGTTTAAAAAGTTGACAATATACCTGTCATATGTGTTTTAGGGCATCTGAACTGGCTTTTTCTTTGGATCCCCTTCCTCTGAAAGAGATCCCTCCACCACCGGAGCTAACTGAGGTCAGTCTGGAGTCTTGCTTCCAGTATAAAACAGTTGAGAGCTGGCTATAAGATATTTTCAGATGTTAATAAGGTGTAGATAATCTGTTTTGCCTGAAGACATGCAGGTGTAAACATTGACAGTCTTGCGCGTTCTTCCAGGAGGATGCCCAAGATTTGGATGCTCTTTGTCTTGCCAAATCATATTTTGACTTGAAGGAATATGATCGAGCTGCATATTTTCTCCGTGGCTGCAGGAGTCAGAAAGCATATTTCCTGTATATGTATTCACGCTACCTTGTAAGATGTTTCACTATTGTTTTGTAAATGTTTTCTATCCCTTCTCTTTGGAGATGAAATTTGCCAGAACCTATTTTTTTTTTTCATTGTCTCAGTCAGGGGAAAAGAAGAAAGATGACGAGACAGTCGACAGCCTTGGTAAGAGAAAGCGTTTTAAACAGCGCCTCCAGCACAGACGTCTCCACTGCTCCCATCATAAGCATGTATTTGGTTGCAGGTCCATTGGAAAAGGGTCAGGTCCGAAACGAAGCCCTGCGAGAACTTCGGGTGGAATTGAGCAAAAAGCATAGCACAGGAGAGCTGGATGGATTTGCGCTCTATCTGTATGTACAAAAGTAATATTATATCCTTTTCAAAGTAATATTATTACTCTTCTCATTACTCCCGACCAACAGTAATTAGTTACATTACTTTTCCATTACACCCCAAAAAATTGGTAATTGTATCATTTTTGCAGCGTGTGAATCATGTTACAGATAAGTTACAGATAAATGAAGAGTACTGGCTCAAACTGATGACAAGCCCAACAACTTTTTTAAACAACTTCTGTTATTTTAATAAAGCAGCAACATAGTAAAATCTGCAACCAAACATGTTGGCAGAACAAAAAGAGGCCGTGAATGAATGACAGTGCAGCCATGAATGAATGCCCATGCCGCCGTGCTCATTTTACTTTTGGTTTAGAATTAGCGCCAATTCGGGGGCGGGTTGCTTGAATTGTGGGTTCATTAGCCTATTATTCTTAATGAAAAACAAAACAACAAAACAGTACAATGACAAACTCACTTAAATAGGCGCTTTTACATTTCGCTTTGAAGCCAAATCTTCCACGGTCATCTTGTCTGTCAGCTCTTCACTCTCGTGATGAATGAAATCTGACTCCTGCTGCGTTTGTGCTGCAACTCTTGTTCGGCTCACACTGTATTGAGGCGTTCAGTTTTTAATTGTAGTGTCTGTTCTCTAACTGAACTAAATTATTTTATTACTATAAAAATCAAAACGATGGTTGGGGAGGTGCTGCGGTGGGCAAGTGATGTAACCGGTGTTTCGCCTGAAGACCGGCAACACAGACTATCGCAGCAAGCCTAACCAGCACATTTAATCTGATGATGAAATAAGTTTATACAGTAGGATGATATGTATATATCTGGCAACAACAATTAATGGAATGTGGTCTTTGAATGTTTCACTTAAATAATGACCTAAAATATGTACAGTAGATAAATAAAACAGTAGGCACACAGCAACAATTAAAGGTGCACTGTGTAAATTTTAGCGGCATGGTGGCCGACACAGGACAAAGATGTCGTCTGAGACAGCAGGGAGTAGCTAGCACTCTGTAGAGAAGTTTGTCTGTTTAGGGCTACTGTAGAAACATGGAGGCACAAAATGGTGACTTCACTGAAAGGGGACCCGCGGTGTATGTAGATAGAAATGGCTCATTCTAAGGTAATAAAAACATTACGGTTCATTATGTAAGGTCTTTATACACCACTGAAAACATAGTTATGTATATTATATTGCATTTCTGTCAATATATCCTCATAAATATTACACACTGCACCTTTAAGTTAAATTCAATTACAATGAGTAATATACTATTTGCATTCATGTTTAATTTTAAACTCGTTTTTAGCCTATTGCTCACCACTAGTTTTTCACTGCTCACATCTGAATCTCATCAGGAGAAGCTTTTCAAACCTTTTATTGGACAGTCTGTTGGTGACGTCACGTGCGTACACGCACGACAACAATTATGAAAACTGATAGGGATGATTGGATTTTTGAATTTCAAATCATTAGCGATTGTGACAAAAAAGTAACTAGTAACTAGCCATTTTTTTTGGATGGTAACTGTAATATTATTACTTAAATTTTATTAGTAATTAGTTACACTACTAGTTACCAGGATAAGTAATATTATTACTGTAACGTGTTACTAGTAACTAGTTACTGCCAACACTGGTTGGGGGTAAAAGCATTACAAGTAATGTGAGTTATGTAATCAGATTACTTTTTTAAAAATAACTAGTAAAGTATCGCATTACTTTAAAATTTACAAAAAAACACCTGAGTTACTTTTTCAAATAAGTAACTCAAGTTGCTTATTTTTCCCATTTATTGACTGACAGCTCTCCTGTCCCCATGTTGAGAGAAATCAGGAGTATGAAGCAGAGGTGTTGTGTGTGAACATGATGGTCTCACTTTTCACAAATTCAGTATTTCTCAAAATGAATAAAAACAGTGAAATGTAAACTTTTTATTATGCAAACCTGCATATAAAATACACAAATATACGTAATGTATTTAATCTGACTTTATTAAGCAATGCTTTTGCTGCTGACCTTTGATCCAATTTAACATACTTATAAGCAAAAGTTATTTTAGATAAACAGTACATTTGTGTTTAAATTTTTTTGTTTTTATTGCTGAAGTAATCCTGTTGAACTTTCTACTCCTGCGTCGTATTCTTCTGTAATTCAGAACGGCAGCACAGCTGAAAGGTTTGTTTGAGCTGCGCCCTCTACTGTACAGGCGTGAATTTGTATTTCCTTCAGCCTGAGGCTTATTCATGTCACTATTTTTGTGAAAGGGTGTTTACATTTGCCAAAAATAGACGTTTTTATTTGTTATTAAAAAAACAAAGCAAGCAAGCCCAGCCCAGGTGAGGAAAAGTAACGCAAAAGTATTGTAACGCATTACTTTCCATAAAAAGTAACTAACACAAATTAGTTACTTTTTTTAATGAGTAACGCATTACTTTTAAAAGTAACTTTCCACAACACTGAGCTGTGACCCAAAAAATGGGTCGCAGGTCTGGTTTACAAATAGTAGAAAAATATTTGAGAACCACTAGTTTAAAAAACAGTGATGATCTAGGACTGCTTGTTAATTTTTTGTTAATATAATCTTGTTTTTCACCAGTTATGGGGTGGTTCTTCGGAAACTGGATTTGCTGAAGGAGGCAGTAGAGATCTTTGTTGCTGCGACACACGCTCTTCCTCTGCACTGGGGATCATGGCTGGAGCTCTGCAATCTCATCACCAACATTGAAATGGTACATCTTTTTCCCAACCAGCTGTGCTCTGTCATGCTTTAGTTCATTGCAGGAACATTGAAGTAGACACTTAAACATACTGAAATAGCTTCTCTGTTTTGTCTTTCTCAGCTGAAATCCCTGTCTCTGCCAGACTGCTGGGTGAGGGATTTCTTCATGGCACACATGTACACTGAACTGCAGATGATCAAAGAGGCGCTGCAGAAATATCAGAGCCTTATGGAAGCAGGGTTTGCCAAGAGCACCTACATCATCTCCCAGATCGCCGTGGCTTACCATAACATACGAGGTGACCGTTATTTGCAGCAAACAGCAAATTATACACTGTCCGGCCCAAAAAAAAAATTGGCATGAATTTGGGTTAAATTTGCAAATGCTTAAGAGTCTATAATTGGATCATTATTGCAGTGATTATTATGTTTCTAGCATGTTATGTGTTTGGCAACAGTTCTTCTAACCCTAATTGATGCAGTGGGGAGACACATCATGGCCTTATTCCAGGATGGCAATGTCAAGATTCATCAGGCTTAAACTGTTAAAGAATGGTTGGGAGGAGCATGAAGAATCATTTCAGACTTTAAATTCATTGAAAGTCTTTGGGATGTGCTGGAGGAGACTTTACAGAGTGCTGGACTCTTGCATTGTCAATATAAGATCTTGACCAAAAATGAATGCACCTCTTGATGGAAATAAATGTTGTGATGTTATTTCCATCAAGAGGTGCATCAATTTTTGGTCAAGATTCATGTGAAAATGATTCTTCATGCTCCCTCCCAACCATTCTTTCACAATTTGAGCCTGATGAATCTTGACATTGTCATCCTAGAATATGCAAATGTTGTCAATTTTGAACAAAAAAAATGTATATAGTGTACCTTTAAAATGAATTTAAGTGTTTAAAATTATCTTAATATTTGTTTTACAATGATAACTCTTTACAATAATAACTAATGGGACCTTATTGTAAAGTGCCAAATTTTCTTCCCCCAGATATTGATCAAGCCTTATATCTGTTTAATGAACTCCGGGAACAGGATCCTTTTCGCATCGAAAACATGGACACCTTCTCCAACCTGCTTTATGTCCGGGTAAGAAGCTGCTGATCAGGGGTTTAAAGTCGGCCTAAGATGAAAATTTATCCCTGGTAATCTATTTTCTAAATGTATGTTATAGAACTTATTGTGAATGACTCATCCATGTATACAATTCGTTTTTTTTATTTTTTTAAATGGCCACAATAGCTTGATCTTCCAGTGAAAACAACAGACTTGGTTGATATATGCAGGACTTCTCCAATTATTTAATCATCTTAAACCCCGCCCCTTTCTTATGATTGACAGAAAGGAAAATGTTTAATTTGACAATTGTTAGCTTTGGTCATGTGATGCGTAATTTAAAAGACATTAATTGTCATATTTCATTGAGTGATTAAAGTCACCATGAAATCAAAATGTGCAATTCTTGTTTTGTTTTTTTAATTCATGTGCCCTTATAATCTTGAATCAAAATAACTTCCCCTCCCTCTTGCAACGACATCTCTTCTCTGATGATGTGTTTACTGGCGCGAGGGCGGGACAACCTGTCACTCACATGACATCACAGCAATAGGAATCCACAACTATCCAATCAATTCCCCATGGACAAAATCAAGTCCCGCCCTACATTTTTTTTAACTCTAATATACATCACAATAGGGAAGAAGAGACGATTACAACTTCCATTTTATGCCGACTTTAACACTAAATACACCATAAAGTGATTTTCTATCATTTCTAATCAGGCCAAGGATAGAGTGCCCACACAGTTGTCTCAGCCAATGGAATTGCTTTTGGGTCCAAGGGGGATTGTCAGATTACAATATTCCAGTAAAATATTAATGATGGATTTTCTGCTGATGTTATATTAAACTATGGAAGATCTAAAATAATACAAAAATGCAAGCAGAAATGAATGCTAGTTTTAGTAGATAATATTGTGTTAAGATCCTCTGTTTGTTTGTCTTATTTTCCAGAGCATGAAGCCGGAGCTCAGTTACCTGGCCCATAATCTGGTGGAGATAGATAAGTACAGAGTGGAGACATGCTGTGTCATAGGTGAGGATGAGAAAGAACAGGGAATGGGGCTATATATGGGAATTATAAATAAAGTATTGATAGTCACTGTACATGTCGCTCAGACTCTAAGTGTGTGATTCTTAGGGGGGGGATGTAAAGTGGACACAACATTGTGTCGATGGTCATAAGTCTGGTTAAGTGACACTATTGTCAGTATCAGTATGGTGATCTGGACAGGTGATAAGAGGATGCTATTGCATTTAATTTTTCCAAGGAAGTGTGTGTGCATAATCAAACAGTGCCTTCCAGTTAAAGGTGGGGTAAGCTATATTTCAAAAATGCTTTAGAAAAGTGGCGGGGTGCCAAAACAAACTTGTAGCCAATCAGCAGTAAGGGGCGTGTCTACTAATGATGGGGAGAAGAGATCGCTCAGCGCACGTCATTATTCAGAAGACACGACACACAGGACGGACATTAGCCGACGAGAGATGGCAGATAAAAAATAAAAGTGGAAAATGTCTGTGGAACAAAAGAAGGCTTACGATCAGGCAAGAAGTGTAAATATCGGATCACCTTTCCAGCGCTGGAGAGAACTCAAGGAGTGCTAAGGCCTGCAAATGGACGCCGAGGTTGCTTTATTTCTTCTCGATAGGCGAGTAACATTGGTTTTGTTTTGTTTCACAAAACTAATATATGCTAGCTTTTGCTTGAATATGCTCGTGTGTCATGTTCGCTTGTTTGTCCATTTGCAATCGTATCGTCATTCACTTCAGCTATGATAAAGACCCATTCATTTCCACATCCTATAAACCACTGTCTGTTTCAAGCGTCAGCTCGCAAAGTGTGTCCGAAAAGTAAGATAATAAACTCCTAATATATGTTTGTTTCCTTCGGTTCCTCTTTTAGTGATCGATATAACCCTCTAATCTTGTCATAATTGTAATATATTCGTTAATTGGACTGTCGTGCTCGTGCTATTGAGTTGTTCATGAGAACTGTGTTTGTGTTTTTGGGATGTAAGGGATGACTTTTTCATTGAACATTCGACCTGGATTACCATAGTAACACACATTGCTTTCACTTATTGATGACATCATGGCCTTGGCCGGCTGGCACAGCAGATTCTGCCATAGTCGTTGCCTGGGTTACATACGTTTGTGTGGAGCGGAGCTATCAAAATAGGGGCGAGACCCTTTTGGGGTAGGGGCTTGTTTGTTTTGGTGATTTGAAATATCAACATCGGTTACCAGATATCGCTTACCCCACCTTTAAGCAAGTTTTGAATTTCTTGACCAGGGATGTAAGAAAAAAAAACTAACAAACTTGCAAAACAGCCTGAGGAGGAAGTAGCCTACAATAATATATCCTTGAAATTGAACAACATCGGCCATAAAGTCACTTCTGAAAACTGTTTGTTTTGTTGTCCGCTCACAGGAAACTACTACAGTCTGCGGTCTCAGCATGAGAAAGCCGCCCTGTATTTTCAGCGTGCTCTGAAGCTGAATCCACGCTGTCTGGGGGCCTGGACCCTCATGGGTCATGAGTACATGGAGATGAAAAACACATCAGCTGCCATTCAGGCCTACAGGTACCAGGGATGTGATTTTTCCATATTTATATGGATTTCCGTATTTTCCGACCTGAAATGTATGACCCACGTGAATTGCGCATATCAGAGAAAAAATTTTATGGGGGAGGGGAGGTATTTAGTGTTTGATTGGTTACTGTATGATTGAAATCAAATGTTACGTTTTCTAGAACTTTCATGCACGGATTGCTTCTGACAGCGCCTCATGAGCTCGCGGCGCCATCTGCATGTTAGTCAGGGTTCAAAGTGCCAAATGAGAGTGAAAAAAACGTTGAAAAGGTGTTAATTACCAGTTGCCTGGTAACTTTTTATGAATTTTGACAATGCATGGTTGTGAGAATGTAATATGGCTTAGTGCGATCATCAAATCTTAATGCTTATGCAGGGCCCGACATTAATGCTTGTCCGGGACAAGTGGATTTTTTTGAAGGGGCAAGTGAAAGAGAATTAAAACAGTAGCCTGATTAAAACATCAATAACAAAAAATAACTAGGGAATCACCAAAACGCAAGAAAGATTCTGCATTCTTTTAGTGTAAGTGGTGATTGATAGTGAATAATAATATAATATATAATGTACTGACGGTAACAAGGTTGAGCTGTTGAGGCTCGCACAGCCTCATGAGGAGAAATGGAAACAAATGAGCGCAACTCAAAGAAACTCAGTAACATACTGCGGTAAAAATTCAAAATGTGGAGTTATATATATTTATAACACACGATACAGTTAAGCAACATCACACGACCAAGAGTGCTGAATACCATCACGACTGAAAATGTGACACTGATTTCATATAACAGCTCAATAAACAAGTAATTCATATTAAGTCACTTACATTTTAGACGCAATACTGACTCTTTTTGTTCTGTTTCAGCAGCAAAAATAGTTCCAAGATCACAGAAGAACCATAGCACATCTCACAGCAACACTCATCCATGTTTCATTACTGAATGATTCAGCGTTTTGAATGAATCGGTTGAGTCAATGACCCATTCATAAACAACTGCCTCATTTCTGAACGAATCAGCCGTTTGAACGAATCGTTTGAATCAATGACTCACTCATTAAGACGGTCACTTGCCGCCACCTACTGGCGGTTTAGTTTCGTGTTTAAAAGTATTATTCTTTCCAACATTTTCTTATTTGTGAATTCAAAAAATATTTAAAACAATCTCATAACATTATTTAATGCAGTTGTAATTTTTCAGTGTAAATTATTTAATTTGATTGGTAACAGCCCTATAGTGTCTTATTATTCTAATTTAATATATGCTTCATCTTTCATTTTAAATTCTAAATTTTGATCAATCTATTTAAAACGATTAGGGGAAAAATGCCCTTTATAAAGATTAAAGTATCATAAATATGTCAAAGTTGACTGAACACTGATTAGAATATTGCTTCAGAATAAATTATATTTACATACATATACATACACATAGTCATGTGAAAAAGAAAGTACACCCTTTTGAATTATATAAGGACATAATAATAAATCATCTGGTCCTTGGCAGGTCTTAAAATTAGGTAAATACAACCTTAAATGAACAGCAACACATGATGTATTACACCGTGTCATTGTTTATTTAATAAAAAATAAAAAAAAACCCTGAACTTTCTATTCATTAAATAATCTTGTATCATGGTTTTAAATATTAAGCAGCACAACTGTTTTCAACATTGATAATAATAAAAAAAGTTTCTTGAGCAGCAAATCATTAGAATGATTTCTGAATGATCATGTGACTCTGAAGACTGGAGTAATGATGCTGAAAATTAAGCTTTATCATCACAGAAATAAATTAAAATGTAAAATGTTAGAAAACAGTTATTTTATGTCGTAATAATATTTTACAATATTACTGTTTTGACTGTATTTTTGCTGAAATGAATGAAGCCTTGGTGAGAGACTTGTTTAAAAAAAATATATAAATTGTACCCACTCCAAATATATATATATATATGTATGTGTTGTTGTTGTTGTTATTATTATTATTATTATTATTATTATTATTATAATAATAATAATGCAAAATAAAAAATATAATATATAATTTGCATATAGAATTATTTTTAATTCTTCTTTGTGACATTCACCACATGACTTGACGTTATTTGCCCTATTAATTTTTATATATTTTTTAATTTTATTTTATTTTGGACCATGAAGTGTTGTATTCATGTTAAGAAGTGAAATAAGTGCTACATTATTAGCTTAAAAAATGTATTTAATATATTGTCTCTTGTCTCTTAGACATGCAATTGAAGTAAACAAAAGGGACTACCGGGCCTGGTACGGACTCGGACAGACCTACGAGATCCTCAAAATGCCTTTCTACTCGCTCTACTACTACAGGAAGGCCCATCAACTCAGGTGAGTGCATCACGTACATGAATCATTTAGTCTTTTTAATGCAAGTTCTTTGACCCGAGAAAGTTCAATAATGCTGTGTTTGTATCAGGCCTAATGACTCGCGCATGCTCGTAGCTCTTGGTGAATGTTACGAGAAACTGTCTCAGCAAGTTGAGGCCAAAAAGGTGAACAGTTATGATTATTCAGCACTGGAATAGATAATTTCTCTCAGAATGTGAATTTGTGGTCCAATGATTCTATTATCTTTGTTTTTGTGGGTTCAGTGTTACTGGAGGGCTTATTCGGTTGGGGATGTGGAGAGAATGGCTCTTCTAAAGCTGGCAAAGTGAGTGAGGTTTTGTTCAGGATTGTGTTTGTGCGAGTACTGATAATGGTCGTAGTGTTGTTATATATAGTAAATATGTGTTTGCTTTTAGGCTTCACGAGCAACTGAATGAATCTGACGATGCTGCACAGTGCTACATAATCTACATCCAGGATATTTTCTCATGTGGTGTAAGTTACTGGATCTGATTTGATGTTAAAGTGGCACAGATGTTGAGTCACATGATTAAAGCTTTTAGACTGATCAGATGTGTTTCTGTGATCTCAGGAGCAGCTGGAGCATGCTGAGGTGAGCACTGCTCTGCGTTATCTAGGCCAGTACTACTTCAAGAACAAACTGTACGATGAGGCGTCACTCTGCGCTCAGCGCTGCTGCGACTACAATGACGTGAGTTTCTTTTGACCAGTCCACTCAGAACTTCTGCAATAAGTCTTCCGGTCATCACAGTTCATTAGAATATTATTTCAGATTAATTAACTCTAGATAATAAAGTTTGCAGACTTTGATGTTGACTAGAGAAAGCCTAGCCAGAAAGTCATTTGTAAGCCATGCAATCTGTAAGACATTCATTGGCGTTCTTTGCATGTTTTTGCATGTAGCAGTGTTATGTCATGTTAAAAATGTTTTAACACAGAGTGGTGCAGGTATGATGTCACTTTGTAGGCCAACCGGCAGTTCGCATCACACTGGTTCCCTCGAGAAAAACCCAATACGATTTTTCCATAGGCTTTTGGATTATCGCAAAAAACAAGGTATATGATCAACAAAAGTTTATGATACTTGCATGTTTTGTCCATCAAGATAATTGTCACAGATGAACACAACTTTTATGAATTTTGAAGTCTAAATGCAGTTGCCAGAAGTAAAAAGCTAAAGGTAGGCTATAAACGGACTACGCCAGGGTCGCTCGACTTCAACGTCACCATCACTAAGTTTCTTTCAGTTTTTATCTAAAAACATTTCCCCAGAAAGTTTGAGTTAGACTAGTTTATAAGAGCACAATTATGAGCATAATGAGGCTGTAAAAGCAGACTGAGTTTACCTGTTCGACGTGATGACGTTTAATCTCCTCGACAGCCTCTGTAGTCCCATTTAGCCACTGGTTAGCAACCGCCTTTTTCAAGACACGTAACAGCTTCAAACAATCATGAGTGCGGTAATACTGATGTATTTTATGTCGTAGAATAAAACGTGAAAGTGTCTTGAGCTTGTGTTCACCACAGACCTTATTTCAGCCATTTAATCAAAACCCCATTAAAAAAAAAACATTTACTTCGAGACGAGGGAACTGGAAGTGCTAAAATGCTAACTCGCTTCTGCGTTTTGCCTACAAAGTGATGTCATACCTGCCCCACTGTGTTGCTGACATGTTTTGACTATTTTTAAACTAGTTTCTTTTAATAGTATGTTAACATGTTTTGCCATTTTTTTGTCATGGTTTTTTCAATTGGTTAGAATGTATTAATATGGTGCTAGCATGTTTAGCATTTCAAGAAGTTGCTAGCATGTTTTAGCATTTTAACAATTTAACATTTTGTTAGGCATCATTAGTATTGATAGCAAGGTTTAGAAATGTTACTAGCATGTTAAGATGTTTTAACATGTTGCCAACATGTTTTATTACATTGTTAGCATGTTTTTAACATTTTGCTGGCATGTCCTTGGCTAGTTGTTAGGCTTTGCTAGTAAAACCGTAAGTCTGATCAGTTAGAAAAGATACAGCACACTAAAGTCTCATTCAGACTGTCATTCCAAATCCGATTTTTGTGCATATCCGATTGGAATCTGATCATAGTGTGAACAGCAAAAAAAAAATCACATGAAATGCGAAAATCTGTTTGTCTGATCGCTCTAATCAGATTTTGCGTGGTTTCTCACTTTCTCATCTCACGTAAAATGTAAATGTCATCAGATTCCAATCAGATATGCACAAAAAACTGACAGTCTGAACGAGGCTTTAGTGTGTCTCCACTAACTTCCACTGTAGAAAAATGAAGCCAAAATATCCTAGAAATGGCGATTGACGTGCGATGATTACCATATTGTTCCGAATACAAGACAATGTTTTTTTCTTAGAAAAACATCTGAAAAAACAGGTTCGTCTTATATTCAGGGTCTAGACTTTTACATGTCAATAATACACCCGCAACAATAGGTGGCGCCAAGTACGCGTAAAACGAGTGTGCCAAGAACTACGTGTCAAAGTGTATTGTTAGAAGATCGCAAGGGCAAAACAGTCATATTAAAAATGTTAACAGTCAAAGAAAAGCTTACCGTCTAAGAGCCGTGTGACTGTCATGTTTGCGTGACTCGCTGATGGGACCAAACTTCCCCCGTACGTGATTTTTAAAATGCAAGACGGTACCCAGATTTTAAAACTACAATAAGATTTCACTTCTACTATTAATAAAATGTTGGTAGGTTACATGGTTTTCACTATGAGATGGATAGCCTAATTGTTATATAATTCAGATGGGCTACAGGTTATTTTTATGATATGCCAAGAAGTGTTTATTTTTAAATGTGATTGTTAGTACATTTTATCAGTATTTACCTTACTTTTAATACAAAAATTTAAATATGAAAAGTATGCAATATATTTATTTTAAAATAAATGCATTTTATTTATAAAATACAAGATTTGGTCTTCAGAAAGCCTTTTTCCAAACGGTACATCTTGAAAAAGGGGGGTGGTCTTATATTCGGAACAATAAGGTACATCCTTCAGAGCCCGAGTTTGCACAGTAGTGATCCTAAGGTGCGGTATCAAGGTCCCGCCCAAACTCCTGCAAGCACAGCTGTCAATCGTGACTTTGCACCCTGTTTTTATAGCATCAAATAACTAACTAAAACCAAACTTACTGGAAAAACAAACACGTGATTTTAAGTGTGTAAGTGTAATTGGATTTTTATTAGTTTGGCTCACATCCTATCCAGTTACATGGAGAGGGTGGGGTTTATGACCTATACTGCAGCCAGCCACCAGGGGGCGATCGAAATGTTTTGGCTTCACTTTTCAGGGCCGCACACTTGGCTATATCCTACAGCATAGACTACCATGTTTGGGTAAAATTGTTTTAGTCTAATAAATGTCAATTTCTGGTATTTTTTTTCCCTCTTTTTAGCTGTTCAATATGCATTATAGAATTTCTGGAGCTTGCTTTCTTACTCCAAAAACTCACCACTGCATCAACTTAGACTTCTAGTCAAACTTGTTTGCTAATTATTGCCTTTCAGGCTCGAGAGGAAGGCAAGGCTTTGTTAAGACAAATCTCTGCAGTGCGGGAGCAAGGAGAGCCTTCATCTACAGACTTGTCTTTACCCTGCGTCTTCAACCCTTTGTCTAACAACACCACTCCAGTTAGGAGAGTATCTCCACTCGATCTGTCATCCGTTACGCCCTAACACACCCTCCACTTAGAACGTTAAATATTGATGCTGAGACGTTCACGTATGCCACATTGTAAATAACTGCTTGTACAGACAAAGATGGCCATTGTGTGAAATAAAATGCTAAAACATTGATGGTTGAATGTTTTATTACAAAACACACCCATTTAGTTTTGATTATACAGTGGAGAGAAAACAAGACATTCAAAAGTGACAAACACGACCAACCTTCTCAAACTCATGCAAAATGTGCAAAAGAGCCGCCAAACGCAAGAATGTAGTGCTTAAATCTGTGCATTGGCCACTTACAAAGGAACAAAAACCTTGTATGCTTATTTGGTGACAACACTGAATTCCCAAAGAATCAAACTTTGCAAAAGATGAAGCAGCAACAATGAAGTATTTAAAAAAAACATAAGTGAATTAACTGAAAAGCACAGAATGGACTGGAATTATGCTCAGATTTATGTATATAATACATTTGGAAAACACATGGAATGCAGGTTACTATTTGGAAGCACTACTTTTATCTTTGTATCTTGTATTTACAGTTTGGTTTGCATAATACATACTTGTACATATGTTAAAATAAAAATGTAGAAACAGTAAAATGACAGTAGTCAATGACCATGTTTTTCTGCTTTTACAATGGAAAACCTTGAGTACATAGCAAATGCCTGAATACATATAAAATGTTTTCAGAAGAAAAAAAAAAAAAATTGTCATCAAAATAAGGCCCATTAATATGTCAACAAGGCCACCTGATTATATTAAAAGGCTTGTCTAAAAACTAATTTAACTGAAAAAACAAGAATCTTTTATATCTTGCAGTGTACAGCTCTTAATATTTGACTCTGAGCTGGATGGGAGTGGACGGAGGAGAGGGCTGCCGTGAGCGCAACACGCGGGCGTAGGGTGTGTTGACTTCGGGTCGCTGCCGGGTCTGCCGCGAGGGGGTCTTTGAGGGTGTGCGGGAGGGGAACAGCGAGCGGAAGAAGGGTCGTTTTTCAGGAGGCTGGTTTTCCACATAAGCCACCGCTACCCCGCAGCCCCTCTTCTTGCAGGAGCCGGGTTGCATGTGGGGCTGAGACGGCTGCGTGCTCTGATACCGCGCAAGCATCTCGTCTTTCTTACGCAGGTCTGCTTTGACCAGCTGCAGGCTGGTGTGCAGCTCCACCAGCATTTGGTCCTACAGATGAAGAACACAGGGAGGAGAGGGCAGCGAACAGGGTTAGAGAGGCCAGAGGGCAAAAGGTGGGGTGGAAACTGGAATTATCTGTGGTTAAAATCTAATTTAGATAAACTCTGGTTAAAATCAGGAACATCCAAAAGAGGGTTTAGAACAAGTAACAGCATGTTAGGAAAGTAATTAAGAGGAAGTAGTTTAGAGCAAGGGATGCGTGTGAATCTTTTGCATCATTCTCATGTCATTGTTTGGATTTTGTTCTTAGTAAATATGACCAAAGTCTTAGAGTGAAAAGGGTTAAAGAGAGAATATAGGAAGAAACAAAGAGGGAAAGTGTTGATGTGGTACAGACTAACTTGTCAATGTGTGTTGAATACTAGGGCTGGGTATTAAAAAAAAAAAAAAAAAAAAAAAAAAAAAAAAGTATTCCTCAATTTTAAATCAATTCATTTTTATGAACCGATACTGATTCTTAAATCCCAAGAATCTCTTAGTCGATGCTGTCTTCATTTGATGAATGAACAGAACATTGTAGCGTGCCTTTGGGAAAGGCGCTTTGTGCCGTTACTTTTGATATGAAACTGTCTCAGATTTTAAATTCTGTCCATTTTATTATGAAATTCAAACAAATACTTTTTGGCACTCTTTAATGTGGCGTGACAGATTGCTGTAGTGCCTCAGTTTAAGCGAAGCAGCAGCGCACGTGAACTGATCATCTCTTCCGCTTTACTACAAGTTACAGCACGAAATAAACATGAATGAACATCAGAAGGTATGTTGAAAGATATAATTTACTGAAATCCATACGTCACATGTAATCCACTCAGTGTTTCAACCACCGAAAGGGATCAATAAAACAGCTTGTAAACAATGTCATGTAATGTTACATTTACCTCAGGGAAGCCGTATATAGCCATCTATAAACTTGTTAGTCAGCTAGAAAAATGAATTTTGCTAAATACAGGGTTCCCACTCTTTCATGAACACCAGATTTAAGGACTTTTTAAAGCACCTTTTATTTTATATCAAGCACCTATCAAATTCACATCCCAGCATATGAAGCGTCATGAAAGACCTCTTACAGTACTTAACATTTTAACTCTCCAATTGCATTTACATCCATTTTAACCCAGAAGAGGTACAGAATCATGTGCACATAAATACATAGTTTACGAAATGTTAACAATTATTCCACACTAGTTTTGGTTTTCATTTTTATTAATCATTACTTGAGTAAAAACATAATATAAAAGAAAAATATATATAAAAAAAAAAAAAAAAAAAAAAGGATTATATGGAAGCTTGTTTCCGCCACTAAAAAAAGGTCAATGCGACTTCTCCCAATTCTGACTATTTTTACAGAATTGCAAGTTATAAAGTCAGAAATGCAAGATATAGTGATTTTTTTCTTGCAATTGTGAGTTCATTACACAATTCTGACTTTTCTGGGGATGTGACGGTGAGGAAATTTTCCCACCGGTTAATCGTCGTGTGACAACACCGGTAATAGGCTTCTAAATCGCTAATTCTAAAACGAAAGTAAAATGCGCACGGCCGCTCGGGCATTCATAATGGTGTGACGCTTACATAGAAATTAAATGAAAACGCACCGTGAATGACAGTGCGGCCGTAAATTTTACTTTAGGTTTAGAATTAGCGCCAATTCGGGGGCGGGTTGCTTGAATAGTGGGTTCATTAGCCTACTATACTTATTGAAAAACACAACAAAACAGTACAATGACAAACTCACTTATATAGGCGCTTTTACATTTCGCTTTGAAGCCAAATCTTCCGCCGTCGTCTTGTCATCAGCTCCTCACTCTTGTGATGAATGAAATCTGACTCCTGCTCGTTTGGCTCACGCTTTATTAAACAGACACCAGTTTTTAATTGTAGTGTCTGTTCTCTAACTGACCTAAATTATTTTATTACTATTTATAAAAAAAAAAAAAAAAAAATTTCAAACGACGGTGGGGACGGTTCCGTGGTGGGCAAGTGATGTAACCGGTGTTGCACCTGAACACCGACTATCGCAGCAAGCCTAGTGCTTCTCAGAAATATACTTAAAATTGCACTTAAGTATACTTGACTTATACTGACAGAAAAAGTCTAAGTATATTTGGCCTATACTTGTACTCAATCTTTTGATCTAGATATACCTAAAAGTATAATTAAGTATTTAAAAGTATACTTGGCTTGTAGATGTGCTTAATCTTTTGATTGAGTAGCCTATTAAATATACTTTTTACATAGTTTTACATATAGTCTTATTAAACTTACATTGTTTAAAAATATTGATTAGAATATTGATATAAAACATATGTTCCTAATTCTGCATATCTGAATTTTTGTGTAGGCTAGTCCACTGGTAGTGTACATAGGAATTTACTTAAAATCTACTTTACTCTTTCTCCCCCATTGACTGAATTTTCCAGCTATCCATGTTTTCACTTATACGGTAGGGGGCGCTATGACATCTAGTACAGAATGTCCGTATCAAAATACAGGTGAAGAAGCAGAAACAAGTGATAGAAGATTGCTCATGGAAGTGTAAAATAATGCAATCTTTAAAAATTAAACAGCATGTAAATCAAAACTGCCTAATGTTACCAAATGAAATGTCAAACCCATGAAGAGGAAACTACTTTGAAGCTTTGGAGGTGTTGATGGACTCGATCTACTCCATCTGTGTTTTGATCATCGTTCTGAATCTGATTAAGGCGTAGTCTTTGACAAAAATTCGATTTTCTCAACTTTTTGTTTAAAATGTTGCCTCTTTATGAAACTTACCCACATTCAAGTGTTGATAAAAAAGGATGCATGAAACTATAATAAAATGTTTTTAAAATTAGTTAAAGTACAGTTAAAAGGTATATTTCAATATACTACATACTTTTAAATACTTTTAAAGGTATAAACAAATATACTAGGACTAGGGGGGGCATGTTATAATTTTCATAAAATTTATTTCAAATTTAATTCAAGCACTTTCAAGGACCAATATTTGTTTTCAAGTACTTTCCAGGCCTTGAATTCATGTGTGTGAAATTCAAGTACTTTCAAGGCGCGTGGGAACCCTGTAAATATATGCAGTACATATATATACACACACACACACACATATACATATATACATATATATATATATATATATATATATATATATATATATATATATAGAAAACGGAATCAAATTGCAAACTTCTGAATCAATCAAAACAAAGTTGTCAATACCCAGCCCTATTGAATACCTTCATTAATAGCTAAAAAACAATGATACTTTTTCCTTTTTATCACAATGAACTAATGTAAGTGAACTCAAAATCACAGCTAAGATTAAAGGGCCCCTATTATGCTCATTTACAACTTACAGCTGTTCATTGGGTCTACTAAAAACCGTTTACTTGATTTAAATGTTCAAAAAACAAATTTATCTTATAATTTACATTGTTGTAGCTCCTGTTTCCATCATCTATCTGAACGGTGTTTCGGTTTCATTAATACCTGCCTTCCGAAAAGAACATTTTGCTCTGACTTGTCAGCCGGCCTCAGTCTCTGATTGGTTTATTGCTTAGAGCGCATGTCAGGGGAGTATCAGCTCCTGAGGCGCTGAAAATACTACTGTAACTATAGCATCAGTTCTGTTGTATAGCCAGTAAACGGGCATTATGCAAATGTTACATGGTGACATAAGCTATGTTACGCACTACAGACGAGGCGTTTCAGGCAGGAGTTTAACTCCCTATGGTGATGACTTTGTGCTCTGTAACACTGCAGATTGTTTTCATCCACAAACAGCTATACATAATAGGTCCCCTTTAAATGTAGTGTTCAAACTAAATGTTGGGTGAATTTATGTAAACATGATGTGACTGAACAAAGTGTATTCGTGTTCATTACCTGTTTGGCGAGTTTGCTGTCTGCTGAGGAGAGCGCGTGACGGAGTTTCTCTCCGTCTGTGTTGCGGCAGCATGCTCTTTCTCCCGACTGCAGCTTGATGCCCAACATCTGAAGCTCCATCCGCAGCTGCTTCAGGTTCTACACACAAAACACAAACACACTCATAACAGTGCCATATATGGGATACTCCATTTCTCCCTTCAATGTATAGCAGAAAAAAAAAAGTCAAGTCAGTAAAGTCAACAGTGGAGGATTAGACTTTGTGCCATCAAGTGCCTCCTGGAGGGACTTTGTCTACAACAGGAACACTTATTAGCTAGTAACATTTCCAATGTATTATATATGAACATGAAATAAATCAACTACATTATATTTATAAATTAACATCAGCCAAGATTAATAAATACTGTAAAAATGTTCATTGTTAGTTCATGATAAAGTTAAAGGGATAGTTCACCCAAAAATGAAAATTTGATGTTTATCTGCTTACCCCCAGGGCATCCAAGATGTAGGTGTCTTTGTTTCTTCAGTAGAACACAAATGAAGATTTTTAACTCCAACCGTTGCAGTCTGTCAGTCGTATAATGCATGTGAATGGTAACACATGAGAGTATGAGAACTACGAGAGTAAAAAAAACAGACACATACAAATTCATATTAAACCCTGCGGCTCGTGACGACACATTGATGTCTTAAGACACGAAATGATCGGTTTGTGTGAGAAACCGAACAGTATTTATATCATTTTTTACCTCTAATACGCCACTATGTCCAACAGCCTTCACCGCGCAATCACTTCCGGTGAGTGAGGTCAATGTACAATGTACATGATCTGGCGCAAGCGCCGGAAGTGATCTCTCTCGCGCGTATCTCTACGCCAGATCGTGTACATTGACCTCACTTACCGGAAGTGATCGCACGCTGAAGGCTGTTGGACATAGTGGTGTATTAGAGGTTTAAAAAAAAAAAAACAAAAAAAAAAAAAAAAAGATATAAACACTGTTCGGTTTCTCACACAAACTGATGTCTTAAGACACAAACCGATCATTTCGTGTCTTAAGACATCAATGTGTCGTCATGAGCCGCAGGGTTTAATATGAATTTGTATGTGTATTTTTTTTTACTCTCATAGTTCTCATACTCTCATCTGTTACCATTCACATGCATTATACAACTGACAGACTGCAACGGTTGGAGTTAAAAATCTTTGTTTCTTCAGTAGAACACAAATAAAGTCACCTATATCTTGGATGCCCTGGGGGTAAGCAGATTAACATCAAATTTTCATTTTTGGGTGAACTATCCCTTTAACAAACTGAATCTTGTTTTTAGAATACCGTGCATGATTAAACAATTGTGAACATTTACTATAAAGTTAACATGGCTAGGGGCCTATGAAATCTGTCCCTATAATTATATTTAAATGTATTAAAACTCATTAATTTGACAAGTACTTTGAAATATATAAGCCTACTACTGTATAGTAGTCATGTTTTAGTGAAGACATTTGAGTTTCTGTACTGGATTTGACAATAGTATCAAATGAAATGGTGAAATGCTGGTGAAGACGAGCTTTGGAGATGAAGTTCACGTGGACTGTCCTCAGACAGCGACACAGTATTCGCAGAAACACCACAAGCATCACACATGCTTGAGTATGTGCAGAAGGCCAAACTGCGCCACTCATTAGCTGCTTTTCTACCGTCGGGCAGAACGGTTCTTAGAATGGTAAGGAACGTTCCAGTTATGTTTCCACTTGGCATGGCACGATAACAAACCACTCTCAAAACGTTAGCTAACCGTGCTGGTAGTGACGTCGCCACTCAGGATTTGTCACTTATCTGTAGCCTGGCTACCAGTTTCTCTGTAGCTGGCAAAGCGCGCTATTTGAACGACGTAAACACAGATTAATAATAAAATTAAAAGAAATACCTGATCGCCCTCCATAACGCGGTTGCTATTTACATACTGTCTAACTTGTGTTACCAAGGCAACAACTGACGAGTTTGAATTACATTCCAAAGAGCGGCTGTTATCAGCCCCACAGTGGAAAATTAAACCGTAACCGTAGCAGCTGGCACGGAATGGAATGGTTACGTAATGAGAACCTATTGGCCCGACGGTGGAAAAGCGGTTTTTGACTTCAAGGCCCTTACACCTGGTATTAAGATGTGTTTTGGTCGATCAGATAACAAGTAGACGAAGGAGACACAAAAACACAGCCGCAAGACCACGCCGAACGAGAAGAGTGTGTTAGAAATCAGGAATGGTGAGAGAACATTGTGCTTGGTATGTTTTTCGTCTTCAAACAAAACTTACGTCTTCAGCCAAAGTTTAAAACCTGTCTGTCTAACGCTCTTCCCATAATGTTTACGCATAAGGTCAGTTGTGGTCAACACATTCCACCACATGATCATCTACAGTACACCACGAAAGCAATCGGGTGTAATGTGTTTTCGGCCATCTCTTGAAGTGGTCGAAAGTGGACTCAAAACATTTTAGACCCCGTTTACACCTGTATTTAGCGTCGTCCACTTGTCATCCAATCGACCAAGTCACATCTTAATACCAGGTGTAAACAGGGCCAGAGGCAAGAACATATTTAAAAAGCAGTATTTTGTGGCTTAATAAATCACAAACTAGTTCATTTCATGATTTGATTAGTTGTACAGCCCCTGCTGTTGATTGTGCCTCAAGGAATTTGGCAAATTCTGAAAGAGTCACATTATCAAACTTTTGCAAGGAAAAAAGGTCAATTTTCTAGAGTGTAGCGGTGCACAACACACCACTCATGCAGAAACCAAGCAGCTTTCTGTTGGTCAACACATCGAATTTGAATGGATTCCTATTTAAAAGGCAGGCTGTTTAAATTCCGTTTTTTCAATTGTTTTGCCATGTAAACACAAACTACTATTGAACCAATCACATTCAATGAGAAACAAAAGCACTGACCCTCTGACCCTCCTCCAGTTTCCGCTCAGCTGTAGTTGTCATGGTGCCTGTGATGCCCGTCAGTGGGAGGTTCTCCTGGAAACGTTTCAGTTCTAAAGAAGAGTGTGGATTTAGTTGTTGTAGAAGTGCAGTCAGGTAAATAGATTTTTTTAACTTGTAAAATCGAGTCTTTAAACTGTTACTTGAAACTTTTCCAATGTCACATGCAAAACTTACCCAGAGTTTTCAGGCGCAGTTCTGTTTGTTTCAGGTCCAACTCAGCTTTGCACTGTTCCAGCTCAGCTTTACACTGCAGGAGCTCCATGCTCTCATGATCCGTGTCTCGCTTGTGTGTCGAAGCCAAGCGCCGTGAGCGCCGGGGACCGTTGGCGTCATTCAGAGGTGGGAAAATAGGAGCTGGGGCAATAGCACCCTCTTCCTTTTCGTTAAGAGCAGCAGAAAGCTCTCTGATCTCATCATCTCGCTCCTTCAAGAAATGATCAAATCATAACCATCAAAATCACATCTTTTAATGTATCAATATAGTAATAACATCAGCGTTGGAAACAATGGTGTTCACTCACACAGTTGTATTTAAAAACAATAAATAAAAGTTAATATAATTTATATAGAATTTTTAAAAGAAATTAACACATTCAGCAGCAATGAATTAAACTGATCAAAACTTGCAGTAAAGATTTCTGTACATTTTGTTTTTTGAACTTTCTATTGACCAAAAAAAAAAAAAAAAAGAAAAAAAGTCCTGGAAAAAAGGTATTACTGTTTCTACAAAAATATTAAGCAGTACAACTGTTTTCAACATTGATAATCAGAAATCATGTATTGACAATAGTAAAAAAAGTTTTTTTATTATAATTATTTTTATTAAATACACAATAGTAAAATTTAATTTAAAAATTTTATATATATATATATATATATATATATATATATATATATTTTAATTTCAAACAATATTATTTCAAACAGTAATAATTGACAATATTACTGTTTTTAAATTTAAATAATGAAACCTTTTTATTAATACATAAAATAAAGATAGCATTATAATAAATAATAATACATTTCTTAAATAAACAAAAGGATTATTAATATGAATAAAATGAAATATTTTATATCATCTATTGGCACAACCCTAATCCTTAAAATAATTATTTCATAAATTGTGTCATTATTATTATTATTAGTAATAATTAATCCGAAAAAATGTCTAAACAGGGTTTTGGTTGAATTGTCAGACTCACAGATGTCTGTATTGTAACTGCTCCCTTCACATCACTGACCTCTAGCTCTTGGCTGTAGTATTTCCTTAGGCTGCTCTTCAGATTGTTAATTTTGTTCTCACATCTCTTCTCCATCAGATCCCTCTCGCTCTCCAGTGTCTCGCTGCACAAGGGAGGAACTTAAAACATCTAATTGTAACAACAACTTTATATTGCGTTACAGTACATATGCACTAGAGATATAGATTCTTTCCCTTATCCATAGAAGCACTAGATACCTGAAGTCATCCTGCATGCGGTTGATGACCTCCATCATCTCAGTGCAGACCTCCTCTCGAACCATTGCCTCGAGTTCCTCTTTCTCCTGCCGTTGACGCAGTACCTCGCGCTTCAGAACATCGATGGCCTTTAGGAGCGCCTGCCCAACATAACGAAATCCAGCTGAATTATGAAACATTTCTAGGGTTTAAGAAAGTTTTTATGCTTTCTGGTCATTTCAAGACTTGTTATAAATCAACAGTCATATAAGTCAACAGTCAGTGATTTTCTACAAAGATAGTTCGCCCAAAAATTAAAATACTGTCATCATTTACTCATACTCACCCTCATGCACCAGCTTTCATGTTTACCATGTGTGTGAATCATTGTTTAGATGTAAATGAATCCGTACTAGAGTTGGATTAAACCACTCTATTCATATGGATTTGTTTTACAATGCCTTTATAACCTTTTTGAGTATTTTACATTTTGGATACCTGGAATTTCAATGGAGGGACAGAAACCTCTGTTTTAATTAAAAATATCTTAATTTATGTTTCCAAGTGATATCGGTTTGGAATAGGGCTATCACGAGTCCTCGATTAAATTAGAGTACTTAATTTTTTAAAACAAATCCTTGACTGCAATTTACCCGTGTCAAGTAACCGGAAAATACCGAAAGTGGCGCATTCCACGGACGAGAATCCCTGAACCACATTATTAGACCGTTTTCTAAGGCCGCACGATACATTAAAAACCATACTATAATATAGTACTATTGTGAATTCACAAAGGCTGCGATTCAATTAAATAAAAATATACCCTGCGGGTTTAATATTTATTGACATGCTCTTCATTTACGTGCGTCTCAGAGCAGCTCTGTTCTGCTCCACATGAACAGTCATCATTTACATGCGTGGAGCATCACAAACTATCTCTGCATATGCTGTGAGTTTGGGTTGCTTCATCTGGGAACGCAATGTACACAAAGTTGTAAGGTAAATAATTTATAAACCTACGCCAACACAGGAGAATACCTCAATGTGTTTCTAAATATGCGAACTGTTCATAGTAATTTCAAAATAAAAGTTTAAACCCTTGCTCTGAGTTTGCATGTTTTGATGTCCACATATTCTTGTTCAAGAAATTACAGTGGCTGTAAAGAAGTTGCCAAATATTAAAGATTAAGTAAACATTTGAATTAAATGTTGTTTGGCCAATATTGAACATGGATTTGATCTGCAGTAAAGTGGGACAAAAACAAAATCACCAGGCAGTTGGCACCCCCTGCAGGCATTTGTTATAATACATAATGTACATAAGATGATTGTTTATAATGTATATTATATTATGTATTTTAACTGTGTTGTTCTATAAAACCATATTACTTGCTTTTCATACTTTATTTGAACCAAATATTATTGCCTCGTTGTTATTATAAAATGTATTAAAGATATTTTAATGGCTATTGTTTGCTTAGGTTTTATTACCACAAAAAATATCCGATTACCCAATTAATAATAATCGGCCGATTACCAAAATAATCATTAGTGACAGCCCTAGTTTGGAATGACATGAGGGTGAGTAAATGACAAATTTAATTTCTGGGTGAACTATTCTTTTAGTTATCACAGATGATTATTCCCTCTTATGATTAACCAAATTAAACTGGATTTACCTCAGGATCAAACATGGTGATGCCTCCTTCCTCATCACTCTCCTCCTCATCCTCCTCCAGTAAAGTGGTGTCGTTGGGATGAGCTGGCTGCTCACGAAGGAGGGACAGGATGTATGCCACACGTGTCTTGCTGCACGGCCCATGTACCAGCTGAAATATGAAATATATTTGTAAATGGACATTGTTTACATGTTGTTTGGTTTGAGGAAAGATAAAAATGTTTTTCAGAGAAAGAAGCATCTTTTCACCTGTGTGGCAATGGCAGAGAATTTGAGCGCTTGGAGCGTTTCGTCATAGGTGGAGGCACAGGGGTTGATGTTGACCACCATGCAAGAGCGCCCGTGACCACAGAAGAAACTCTGGAGGACCCTGGTTAGCTTGCTGTCTCTGAATGGAACGACCAGCGGAGGACGAGACCTGTGGCAATGTAAGTATGACGTCACTAATTGTTTTGACAGTTGTTGGACAACTAGTGGACCATCATGACCCATCACACTGTGTAAATTGTGAAGCGTGTCACACTCACTTATTGGTTTGATTGTGTCTCAGAGCAGTGATGCAGCGCCCCAGTGTCAGCAAAGAGGTGTTGATGTTGTTTGCCTCTTTCATTCTCTCGCCATTCTGCTGGGCTTTACAGCGCTCAGATCCCGCCAAATCACACACAGAGAGCCTGCCGGAAGAAATAGAGGATTCCAAATCAAATCCTTTTGAGGTCTGACCAGCTGACCATCATTTAATCGACAGTAATTTTAAAGAGTTCAGTCCAATACACAAAATAAAATGGCTGAAATTACAAAATAAATAAATAAAATCACCACTTATGAAGAAGCACAAAGCAATGTGGAAAGACTCACTCGCTGATTCTGGTCACCTGTCCCAGCTCTGCTTGTGGCTTGACATGTAGAACACGGATAGTAAAGATACTATGGCTAAAAATTGAAAGAAAACAACAGTCAATTCATTTACAATTTAATAAAACAGTTTTGTTTCATGTATTTAGCTATTTATGTATGCAAAAATACACGTAAACTTTATATATAAAAACATTCTGATTGGGCAGAAATTGGACAGAACAGTAAAGCCACGGTCAACACCAAACTTTGAGCATGCGAAATTTCTTCGGACACTGCAACAGTCGTAATATGACGTCATGCTCTGCAGTGTCTTTTTTAGAAACATGAATTAAAAATATAACAGTATATTTTTTTTACATTTTGAGTGTATTACTATCTACTCGACTTGACTGCAAAAACGTTGTTCTAATTTAATTCAGTCAAGAGGTCACGCCGTGACACATCAATCTTCTACTGGTCACGTCTTCACGTGATGCGAATTTGCAGGTCAGAGTTCACCAAACATGAACTTTGGAACGCAGTGAAATACAAAACTTCCCGAGTTTGCGTTTTGACGCATTTGTATGCGTATGAATGGATGTCAATGGAACAAATAGTGTAGTGTGGCCACCCCTTAAAGGTGAGGTCAAAATTCTCAGACAAAAAGGGTACATTGTCGATAGTCTATAGTGTGGAGATGTTTGAAGCACATCTGACAGAAGTTACTTTCAAACCAAGAAGCTTTCTGCGGTTTAACGTGATGAATCCAACATAACCAACTTGAACCTGTTGCAAAATCTGTGTGGGGAAATCTCACCCTCATACGAAATTCTCAATCGTGTAGATTCCTATTTTTAAAAAAAACAAGGAAAATTCTCAAAACGATAAATGTGACCGCACCTTAGACGGAATGAAACTTAAGTAATGAATGATCTTTTCCTCCATATATACTTCTGAGAGTAACAGATTATCGGGTAGGCCAGGACTTAGTTCTGTTTATCGGTTGTTAATTGGATTTTGAGATGTGGGCATGGCTCTCAAAAGTGGAGGTAGATGAACGTGAGCAGGGTTTAAGAGGACTAAATGTTTGCAGAAGTCCTGCATACAACAGCAGAGAGAAGTCTGTCATTACCTATGTTTCCATCCACCTATTTCTATACGCATTTTGGGATATTGCATAAAAACCACTGGAGGGAAACACCAAAATGTGCATAAATTCTAAAAATGCTCACAGAAAAAAAAAAGACATGCACTCAGTTGAGGCAAACTTTTTTTTAAATCAGATAAGACATGCACAAACTATGATGGAAATACGTTTACAGAATAAATCCCTCAATGTCAAAGTCATTCTGAAATTCCTGAACCATCAGAATGATTTGGTATAATGACCTCCTAGAGGAGTCTCACATGATTGCGTTTCCAAACAGCAGACATCCGATTCGAACACAAGATAAAATGACAGCGTTTATCGCATTTCATCTGCGTGCCCTAAGGTGCAAGTCATTTATGATGTAGGAACAAAAGAGCCACAGTGGCTTCCCCGATTGCAGCAACGCATTTTTATTACAGATATTTTGCACCAATTTCTCAGGAAGGGACGATTTTGTTCTCTTAAACACATGGGATGGAAACGCTGCTTTATTCACAAATGCTTTATGCGATATTCCAATTTTGCACTTAACTTTGGATCTTTCAGTGAAAATGGCAGTTTCAACCTAGTTATGACATTTTAATTAAACATTAGAAGGTCAAAACATCTTTTGAAATGAAACATGTGCATGAACGAATTGTTCACAATAAGATCAACATGTATTTAAAAAGTGGAGTACACTTTCTATACAATTCTAACAGCATCACTCATGCTTTAATTATGGCATAATAATGGGTATGATGACATTAAGCAGGTACCTGCGGCTGGAGTTGTGGTTCAGGTGAGTACTGGCAAAACTTTGGTTGCGTTGTCCAACTTTAAGCACTTTCCAGGCCTCTTCTGCACTTTGTACTTGAATCCAGGTCAGATCTAATGGAAGGATATGAATGATTCAATATAATTATGACTATATATTTAAATCAGTAATTGGAAGTGGTAATTTCTGTGCTCTTCTGTGATTCTTACCCTTTACATACGGGTTTCCATGTTTGTCATCGCTGAGGCGTAGCGTGGCTCTCTTGCGGAACTGAAGTGAAGGCAGAGCGTCCAGGAGATCATAAAGAAATTCGTTGTAGATCTCATAAAACGAGACCCACACTGAGAAATGCACCCCCTCCTCAAGGTCCTCCCCACCACTGAGACACAGGCCATTTGTCTCCAAACAAATGCCATCTGAATCTGGAATACAAAAACACACCTGCTTAGAAGAAATCTCTTGAATTTTACATTTGGATTAAAGGGATAGTTCACCCAAAAATGAAAATTAGCCCATGATTTACTCACCCTCAAGTCATCCTAGGTGTATATGACATTCTTCTTTCAGATGAATACAATCGGAGTTATATTAAAAAAAATGTTCTGGCTCTTCCAAGCTTTATAATGGCAGTGAATGGCAGCCCAAAAAAGTGCATCCATCCATTATAAACGTACTCCACACAGCTACGGGGGGTTAATAAAGGCCTTCTGAAGTGAATCGTGTGGATTACATTTATAATGGATACACTTTTTTTGGGCTTCAAATTTTGGGCTGCCATTATAAAGCTTGGATTAGCCAGGACATTTTTTAAATATAACTCCGATTGTATTACTCTCAAAGAAGAATGTCATATACGCCTAGGATGACTTGAGGGTGAATAAATCATGGGTTAATTTTCATTTTTGGGTGAATAATCCCTTTAAGGTTGCTCAGTGAAACATTCGAAATCCACGCATTCCCATGTAGATTTTGCATCGGGGGTCACACAAATTCCCCATGCTGACCAACAGAAAGCTGATTGGTTTGAAAGTGACTGAGCGGTGCTTCATGCAAATGTAAAATTTCACTAATGTGACTGCACCTGACATGTTAGTGAGAACTACAAAATGTAGCTTAAACGGAACTGCAATCTCTTTGTTTGAGTGGCCTGACTTGTCAATATTGACAAGTGTCATTATTTCTGTAATTCTTTTCAGTATTAAGTAGCTCAGGGTGGAATGTCAGATAGTTCCTCACCCTCCAGTTGTGTTGCTATGTGACTTGTTGCTGAGAGTCCACCGATGCCACTGTCCCAGGAGGACAAACCTGCACGCAGCCTAGACTGATGTCCACCTGTGCTTTCCTCCTGAACAAAAGGAAGACAATTAGAGACTGTCAAGGTCTGAAACTATTGAAGGATAAAAAGGATTATTATATCCATTACTTTTTTTTTTTTTACAGAATCACTGAATGACCAATAATAACTCAAGAATCAATATGACATCACACATTTCATACATGGTTGCCACATTTTATTTCTAAATACTAAAGTTCATAAAATGCTTGATTGATTGATGTTTCTTAAAAGTTTAGTTAAGCTTCCAAATTATATCACATACAAACATCTTTGTAAAAAATCTATCATAAGTGAAGAGATGCTGAGTTGATTTGAAGGTATGCAGTATATTTAATATGTTTCTGTGTGCACGTTGAAAGTCTGGCAAGTTAAAATCCAATGGCAATTCTATTGCTAATTTGCGCGTAGAGTTTTGTTGAGCATTGTCTAAATACTAGGGCTGTCAATTAAATGTTTTAATCTAATTAATCGCACATCAAATTTGGCTGTGAAATTACCCCCAAAATATAAATTTAACGTCATTATTGTATTAAAAGAGAAAGGCATCAAATAGACATGACAAAAAGTAGCTTTAGAAAGAAATATTTTATTTGATTCAACATGGAATTTGTTACACACATACTTTTAGGCTACAACAGCCATGATTTTTTATTTTTATTTTTTTTCAGAAGCTGCATCTGAATTGGTATTTCGATATACTTCCAGAGCAAAACAGTTTGGTTACCAACTATCTTCAAAATATCCTCTATGTTCCACAAAAGAGAGAAAGACTCATACAGGTTTGAAACAACATGAGGGTGAGTAAATGTAAATAAACAATTTTGGCAAACTCATTTCATAAATCTCAGAAATATATATATTTTTTTAATGAAGTGATACTCCAAGCAAGAAACTAAAACTGCCAGTAGGTGGTGGTAAATGTCTAAATTCAAAGCACCGTTGTGTGTTGCTCTGGCTTTACAGGTAATATTTTCATTGGCAAAATTAAGCAAAAACAATATTGTGTCTAAAATATTGACTTATTTATTGAACTGTTGTATAAAAATCAATATCACATTTGCACTCGTGCTTTTTGGAACAAAAAAAAGCACTCGTGTGATATTACTTAAAGTTATCATGGCCCAGTTTCACAGACAGGCTTTAGATTAAGCCAGGATTAGGCCTTAGTTCAATTATGACATTTAAGTAGCTTTTATAAACATGCCTTAGAAAAAAAACATTACTGGTGTGCATCTTGAGACAAAACAATGGCACTGATATATTTTAAGATATGCCAGTGTAAGTTGCTTTCAGATAAAACAGCTCAAACATGCATTTTAGTCTGGGACTAGCTTATTAAAGGGATAGTTCACCCAAAAATAACTCAGATTGTCTGAAAGACGAATGTCATATACACCTAGAAGGGTGAGTAAATAATGGGGTAATTTTCATTTTTGGATGAACTATCCCTTTAAGCCTTGTCTGTGAAAAGGGGGTATGATATAATTATGAGACAAAAAATAACACTGGGGCATTTTTGCCCTGATCTCTTGAATTTTAGGGCCATTCTAACTTCATTCTATACTACGCTACATCACGCAGTGAGTTGTTGCCCTGCATCATGTTCGCCACCAATTACCTATGCAGGTCTGGGGCGGGACAGGTGCTTTAAATAATTTTATTTGCATTATTTATTCCATAAATGATTAATTAAATTAACATGTTAAATCGACAGCCCTACTAAATGCGCAACTAATTATCACTAAGCAAATTATTTATTCAACCATTCTAATTCTTTGTTACCTCTCTGTTTACCTCTTTCAGCAAAGCATCACGACGCATTTCCTCAGCACGGACCTCACCAGCGTCCAGCTTACGGACCTCCTGGCTCAGTACAGGCTTGAGGTCCATGGCGGTGTACAGCCGCCCAGACAGCTTCAGGAATACAGACACTATTGCCCGTGGCAGCAAACCAGCCTCTCCAGCTGCCCCTGTTGAATCAAAGCAACACCAGTACTCTTATTACTTTAGGAAGTAAAAACCTTATCCAGTTTTACATAAATAACATGCTGAAATCCAGAGCAGTGTGTTATGGCCGTCTTACCCTGTATGGTGTAGGTTTTGCCTGAGTTGGTCACACCATAAGTATAGAGGAGGCGGTTTTCTCCACGCAGAACATCTCGTACCATCTCCCTTATGGTGTGATCATAAACCTCCTGCTGAGAGGTTTGTGGTCCAAAAATCTGCACAAAGAAAACATTTCACATGATGCTGCATCCAGGGTGAAACTCGTCAGTAAAAGTTCTAAGAACATTATTGTATTGGCCAGAGAAACTGGAGGAATTTTTTTTTTAAATTTTTTAGGTTTTTAAATGAAATGCTATATTTGATGATTTCCTTAATAGTGGACACATTACCTTGGTAAAGGTAAACTTGTGCAGGCTTTGAGAGACCCCTCTCTCGGCATTCTTCATGTTGCGGGAGTCTTTTGGCGCTCTGAGAAGCAGACTGTCCTCAGACTGCACATTTACACATCCCTGAACAGCACAAACAGTACAATAAAGATGTCACTGTTTGCCAACCAAGTCTTTCCTTCCTTTAAATAGTGTTTCACAAAAGTGCCAAATTCCTTTACCTGCTCATCTCCCTGCTCCTTCTCTGCCTCGGTAAGAGGACGGATCCTTAGGAAAACCTTCAGCTTCTCTGATCCATCATCGCCGCTGCCTCTTCGGCTGACATCACTCTTGATCTGGACAAAGATGAAAGATCCATTAAAGTTGTCATGAAATCAAAAAAGACCCTAGCACACATTACTAGTCTTGTGGTAAAGTTAATACACAAAAAATGTGTTTGTCGTGGTAAGCTAATTAAAATCTGAAAATTTGCTTCCGCTCTGGAATGGCGTTCCTTCTCTGATGACATCAGTTTGACGACTTGGTTTGAATATCCTTAACCACTCCCCTCCAACCGTCAGTCTGCTATGAGTAAGGGATGGAGAGGAGATGCGCTAAAATAAAACCCCACCCTCTATTCAATATTGTTTCACTTGGAAATAAGTCAAATTAAAACACCGTTTTCAAATGTGTCTGAATTAATGTAGATGTAGCCTGAATTTGAACAAAGCCTGAGGTGAGGATCTAACCATTAAGCAAACAGTTTGTGTTGACCAGAGGAAACACACATGACTTACAGCAGTCTTTAATGAAAAGAATTATTGTGAGGGAGCCGCTTCTGGCTATGTGACAATCTGAAACATAGGAGTTGACTGAACAAACAGTAAGTGTAAGCCCGGGGCAAGTATGGCAAGCAGATTTAACATTAAACACAGTATCATGGCCTATGATTTCTGCGATGCGGAAGACACAGAATCCAAACTTTGTGCCCAGTGTAGACAGCTTCAAGCTGTTGTGGCACGACTCGTGCCCGGTGCAGATGGCGTCAGCATGATTTTAAAAACAACACATTCCAGCTCCACATCGCCTCTTATTCAAGACAAACAAACAAAATTAACACCCTGCTAGTCAACTGGAGATGCTTCCTTTGTATTTGATAAATCCATGTTGTGAGATGTTTCAAAAAGTGGTGGGGAATATGTCAAGCCAAGCAAAATTGGTGAGGACATGTACCACCCATCCCATCAGCAAATTATGCCTATGATTAGTAGGTATTCCATTTTTAAACTTACATCTTTTTTTAGTACTTATTACAATAGTAAAAAAATAATTCCATCATTATTGGTTATAAACTGACAAGTACTTATTTGTTAGATATTAGTACCTATTTATTACTTAATGTCAATTCCAATCATAGTAACTAGAGATAAACAACAAAAAAAAAGATAAACAAAAAACGTATTTTTTTTATTTGTCACATGTAATAACTAGGCAGAACTAATGTATAGTTTAATTACAAATTTTACTAGTAAAAATAAAAATCTTACTAGTAATGATAGAATTCACTAAAATTGTAACCAGTAACAAAACAAAAAAAACAAAAGTAGTACTAACATAACAATAGATGCTAGTAAGACTTAAGAATCATCCCCCGGTTTCTCAGACAAGGCTTAAAGGGATAGTTTAAACAAAAATGAAAATTAGCCCATGATTTACTCACCCTCAAGCTATCCTAGGTGTATATGACTTTCTTCTTTCATACAAATTCAATCGGAGTTACATTAAAAAATGTCCTGGCTCTTCCAAGCATTATAACGGCAGCAAATGGCAACCCAAAATTTTATAATGGGTTTTATAATCCATTATAAATCCATTTATAATGGATGCATCCATCCATTATAAAAGTAATCCACACGGCTCCAGGGGGATTAATAAAGGCCTTCTGAAGTGAAGCGATGGGTTTGTGTAAGAAAAATAACCATATTTAAAAATATTATAAAGTAAAATATCTAGCTTCCGCCAGACCGCACGAAAAAAGCGTATCCCTTTAAGCCTAGTCCCAGACTAAAATGCATGTTTGAGCGGTTTTAACTGAAAGCAATTTGCACTGGCATTTCTTAAAATCAAATTCTTTGTTTTGTCTCAAGATGCTCACCAGTAATGTTTTTTTCTAATGCATGTTTATAAAAGCTACTTAAATGCCCTAATTAAACTAAGGCCTAATCTAATCTAAACCCTGTCTGTGAAACCAGGTCTAAGTGTTCAAATAGCTTGCCACATGACATGATGAATCATTATGTTGTGTGCATCTGATTTCAAAGCATGTACACAGTCCACATTTATTGTATAATTAAAAGGACTTAAATATCACTAGAGTCAGCATGTGACAATCAATAGTTAACTTTTCAGCTCTGATGTTACTGTCGACAGAAACATGATCACCAATGCCAGACCTGAGCCTGCAAATATAAAGACTATTACCTCTTTAGTGGGCGTTTGAGAATCTGCAGCAGGGGTTATGACGGAGATCTCTGGCAGAGGAGACACAAACCGCTGAGATCTCATGAGAGCTCCAATATCAGCAGCTGTGGACTCAAAGACAGCCCCACACTCATCCTCATCAGACAGAACCCCGCATGGAGACGCCAGAGCCATTATGACACACCTAGAAATTAAAGTTCAGTTCAAAGACGCTGTTTTGTGCTGGTTGTTAAACAATGAGACATTCTGACATGACTAACAACAAAAGACGAGAATAAAGAAGTAGGAAACAGCATTTCGACAGGAAAGTAACGTTTATTATACTGACCGGAAGCTGTGTTTGCTCTTTGCAGCTAGCATCGCATATTTGAAAAGATGTATACATTCTTACCTTAATTTGTTGTGCCCTGTGGAGGAAAATACGATCCAAATGTGATTTAACAGTTATATAAATGACTCCTACAGCTAAGATAAATATGAGTCTGGAAAATCAGAACATCTATCCTGAACACAGTTAGTACTGTAACCAAACTAAACTCATCTGTCCACCTGCATAGCTCACCAACGGTTACTGAAACAACAACATATTCGAACACCGCGGTCAGTGCGCTCCACCAATCACAGCGCACCAGAGCAACTCCTGTCGTCCAATCAGACACTCCGGAGGAAATACTTGGCTTTTGATTGGTCAACATGCCGGCGCTTCCACTCCCGTGGAGGTGTTGCCACTTGCCAGTACTGGCATTGTTTTGCATTTATGTTCGAGGTATCTCTCTCGAGTGTTGCCAGCCACTGCCAAAAATACCAATGCCAATTTATCGACTTGTCGCTAGATTTAGCGAATGTTCTGACCCCTTCTGTCTGTGTGTGTGTGTGTGTGTTTCACAACAGCTTCCCTTTTTCTGGTGTTGCACTTGCAGCTAGCCCTTGGTGATGTGGGCATGAAGAGATGTCTTATGGTGTTGATTATATTTTGTTTTATTTGGAGAATTACATGTATGTGTTTATTTCATTTATCTTTAAAGGTAAATGCTCATGTTAAAGTATTTAAAGATTCATTTTTGAGGCCCCTGCAGTTAAGCGTTTTGTTTTTGTAAAAAATAATAATAATTAATTCATTTATTTTTTTCACTTTACTGTGAATATGAACACCCTCTACTCTACCCACAACTCCACTGGCATTTAATAAACACCCTTTTGGATGACATTTGTGAGTCCTGAGCCTTTCTACCACCTCCCCTTGATCTCCACAGGTCACATTATGACAAATATTATTTAATATTGCTGAATCAACCTACATTAATTTATACCAACAATCAGTTAAAAAACAGCTCTTGTTGAAAGATGAATCAGCCAACTGTAAGTAAATGATTTTATAAAGCTTTGTCTGTAAATTATGGTTTTATATGGATAACGTTTTCAAAACACTTACATGCAGGGCTGTCACTAGCGGATTGAAAGGTTGTGACAATTCTAGGGGCCCCCGACCTTAAGGGGGGCCCTGTGATTTCAACCGAGGACCATCACAAAATAAAAACACAGCCGTGGATCATCCACGTAATGACACACAGTATTAAGAATCAAGGGTGTGTAAACGTTTGGACGGGGTCATTTTTATAAATTCAGCTATTTTTTGTCTTGTGGACGATATGTAAACATCTTTTATGTAAAATATCTTATTCATGACAGTACTAAATAAAAAATAACATGCATTCCCTCTTATTTTGTTAAAATAATTAACATTTTGCAGATTCTGCAGGAGTTATGTGAACTTTTGAGCATGACTGTATATATATATATAGAGAGAGAGAGAGAGAGAGAGATACCATTAGTGGATTACGCTTTTTAAAAAAATGTCATTGCTTTTTCCATAGCTGCATTTTTCATTACAATGTTACTATACATTTTCTATTTAGGCTAGGCCTACGACTTTGTACAAGCAGCCTATACTTCAACCCTTGCACACTGTGATAATCTAGTAAACTTAAGCTGTGAAACAAAATGATTATATTAAAAAAAAAATTGGTAACACTTTACAGTAAGGTCTCATTCGTTGACATTAGTTAATGTATTAACTAACAATGAGCAATACATTTGTTACAGTAGGCTCTTTATTAATCTTTACAGTTGTTCATTGTTAGTTCACAGTGCATTAACTAATGTTAACAAATACAACTTTTGATTTGAATAATGTATCAGTAAATGCTGAAATTGACATTAACTAAGATGAATAAATGCTTGTAGAAGTTCTTAGTTCATGTTAACTAAAGTAGTTAACTAATGAAACCTTATCGTAAAGTGTTACGAATTTGTTCTATTTATAAATTATATAAAAAAATAGGTCTTTACTATTTATGCTTATTCATTATTATATTTTTAATGTAAAGAATATTCTTCCGGGACAGCTGTCGCCTCGGCAGCAACCTCTATCCTATCTCTAAGGCACATTTTTTCCGAGTCCCCAGCTGGGGTTCTTCTCCTCCTTCGCTATATCCTTCGTACTTGTTGATCAGTCTTTCTACATATATCACACTTTGTGCCAAGAAGTCTTTATCCTCTTTTACTTGTGTCTTCACTCGTGGCACTGGCACTGCGCCACTACGTGGAGGAAACGGCGCCAAACTCCTGACTACAGAGTTGGGGATGAAGCCATCAGGAGCGATAGGCCAGTTAAATTTTGGCCGGCTTGGCAGCTTTATGTCCGGCTGTTTGGTCGGTGGACGCGGAGGATGTATTTCTTTCATCGTTTTCGCCGGCGTCGTCCCCCGTCTTCTTTCTGCAGCAGGACACCCGATGCGATCGCTGCCATTGAACCGTCTTAACCGCCCCATCATTTATGGCGCACCTGCTAACATCGGACTTCTTGTTTAAGTCCGGCAATTTCGGTGGGCGAGAAGTGTTTTTTTTTTCTCTCCCCGTTAGCATCGTGATTCGTGAGGAGCAGCAAATGCTAGCCAGCCACGTCCGTTACAATCTGAGATTGACACAATCCAAAATCTTTAAAAGTAAACAAAGCGTTTAAAACACGACGCTGTTCTGCTGCAGAACACAAAAAGACCATTAAAATGATTTGTTTCATAACTCTGAATGAACTCACTGCAACCTGAAGCGCTTTATATTTAAAATGTCTTTTTAAAATTTTTTTTTTTTTTTTAAAAGGCTCAAAATGCGGGCTGGGGACTTAAAGGCTTAAAAGTCTTCTAAGCTTGTATATATAGCCTACTGTTGAAGAATTCAGAACTGCATAATAGTATAATACTACTTTGACCACATATTTCTACGGCAGAAATAGTAAGAGTAGCATGCTAGTATGCGGTTCTGAATTAAGCGTATCAAAAAAATGAGACACGAGTTGTGTCCCTAATGACGCACTATACACTACGCACTTATACAATCTTGCACTATGTACTCAACCACGTACTAGTGTAACCCGTTTTTCGGTTAATTAAGTGCCTCATCCGGGTACTTAAAGTGCACTTTTACTTTTTGGAATTTTCAGTGTGAACGCGCTACTCGCACTACTTATACTACAAAACGTCATAGAGTAGTGCAGTGGTTTTTAAACCTGTCCTTGAGGCACCCCAGCCCTGCACATTTTGTGTCTCCCTCATTTATCACACCTGATTCAACTCATCAGCTCGTTAGTAGAGACTGCAAGAACTAAATTGGGTGTGTCTGATAAGGGAGACATACAAAATGTGCAGGGCTGGGGTGCCTCCAGGACAGGTTTGAAAACCACTGGAGTAGTGCATAAGTAGGCTACGCGAATTGGGACGCACCTGATGTGAAAGGCAGAATCCAGACAAATGTTCAGCCAGAGAAAAAAGAGTATTAGATAGACTGCAGATGTCAGAGATAAAAGAAACCAAGAAACATCAAGACAAAAAAAGTTTAGACTGAGCATAGTTGTTTGCTTACTAAGGGTGCGTCTCGGTCAACTCCCTAGTTCAGTAGTCAGGGCACTGATCAGGGTGTCGGCCATTTTAAGGGATGTCTCAATCACAAAATCCTTCCAGTGCACTGAATTGTTTGCTCCCTAAAAAGTCCCACAATGCACTGTGAAAACCAGGGAGATTTGATGCTCACTATGCCTGCGTCCGAAATCGTATACTCTCTTTAGTTGGTACTTATTTTGAATAACTTCACGGCCGCTAAAAAAGTATGTTCATATAGTATAAATGTGTGTAGTATGAATGTAATCTGGGTGTACTACATTCACCATGTTATCATTATCATGTGACCTACCAGCATCAGTTACATCGCTTCACTGCCATTCACAAATCCTCTCCCATGGCCTCATGGGATAGTAAAGTGTCCATCGTATGCACATTTCAGAATCTCGCCGAAAGAAGTAGGTAATCCAGGGACTTTTTGCCTACTCTTTTATGAGTATTATGAATTCTGACTTTTGTGTCATACTTGTTTTTCATCTACTATATAGTAAGGAAGAATGTTCCCTTGTTCCCTTAATGGAAGTTCTGAAGTGTGAAACAAATCACGTGAGCCAATTCACTACACATAATGACACAATACATGTTTTTTAAAATACAAACCATTATTATAACATACATCGCTAGACAGGTAATGAACATAATCTAGCTAACATTTATAATTTATTTACGGCTGAAATGTTGCATGTGTACATAAGCAAAGTTGTAGAACATAGTGCTCTGTAGCTTTAAATCCAAACAGACTAAGTTGTTAAAGCTTGCTTCTACGCATGCGCGAGTATGTGTTACGGTGATGAAGTTATATACCTGCATGTTGAATTCCTGCATCTCCTCTAGTAAAGATATATGTTGTTAAACGAATCTTTGCCTTGCCGCACGTCATTCAACAAAAGTATTTATCACAGTACTTTATATAACATTAAAAATAACGTACGTAGTCTAACTTTTTTTGGTTAAAAATGATCCAAAATCAATTTTTGAGCAAATACATAACCAGGCAGCCAGTGTTCAAATCTCCTTACCTTAGCCCGATTCACAACGGTAAGTTTGTAATAACGTGTTATAATTTGAGTGGTACTGGTAGCTTTCCGCAGGAAATTCGAGCATGGCGCTGTTTGGCTTTGCGTCATTACGTCACGTCTGTATACATAAAGAAGGAGTCCGGCTAGTAGGCTATCGCATGTGAGGATGCTGCAGGTGGCGGATCATTTATAGCCTCTCCTCACAGCAGCTGGAATAATTAAATGTTTCATTTTGATGGCGGATTGTAATTCAGAAAGGTCCAAACGACTATCATCAGTGACAACTGGAGATTCACCCGTAGTCAAAAGCAAAAGTTTAGACTGTACAGAAATCTACAGGTAACGCTAATACACACTAAATACACGCAATGCTGATGTTGTTAACAATAACAATTTGAGAACAAAGTATAACAATAATAATAATTTGCACGGTTTGATGTGAGCTAAGTGATTGTTAGATTTAATCATCGTTGGTAGCACGATTTATTGTAATGTTTTTTTCTCAGTCTGTCAGAACAAAAGTGGCAGACATGTTAGCCTACTTGTTCAGATGACATTTTGCGGGGAAAATTCTTATTTTGGTCGTACTTCCAAGATGTAGAATCTGTGATTCCGAAGTACAGTATCCACACCAGTGCAGTGAATGAATGACAGCCACACATACTCCTCAAAACATTAGATTCATCCGCGCTGAGGAGCTGTGCTGTACACAACCCACGTAAAGATGATAATGCAGCAAATAACTGCAATTGCAGGTTTCAAACAGAGATGGCGACAAAGAGGCAAAACTTACGGACTGCAGCTTTAAGTTCTGCTGTTGTTCATAAATACCAGTAGTGATGTTGTACAATAAGGACGTTGCCATGTTGCCGGAAAGAGTCATCAGTGTCCCAATGTGTAGTGAGCCAGGGTTCTTACTGTCCTTATCAGTGCCCGAATTTGTGACCTCGGAAGCTAGGGAGCTGATTGAGAAAAAATCAGACTAAATCTGTCAATGTCCAGTTGATCAACAGTTCTTTGATTATCTAGGCTGATTAATAAATAGGCTAAATGAAATGATAGGCTAAACCCAGAATCCCCCATCATCATTCGAAGAGAGACAATGGACTGTGAGGATTTTTATTTTCTTTGATATGCATGCTGCATTGCCAGTGAATGATAAGTGACAAATGACAAGTTATTATCCTAAAGTTAATTATAATCAGCCCTTTTTGATCTAAATAGTTCAAATTATTAATACTCTACAGCATGGATAAAGAATCTGTGGGACAAATGCAAGAGACAAGTGTTTGGGACATGTGTATGACTCCAGTCCTAAGTCTGATTGGTGTCTTGGGGGGCTCCATAAAAGGAGAGAGTATTAGGAGTCAAACAGGCTCCTGGGAAGAAAAGAAACGCCGCAGTGTCAGTACAGAAGAGCTGAACAACACCATCATCGTGAAAGACAGAGGATGAGCGTGAAGAAATGACAGTTTTGGAGGTATTGCTGTAGATCACTGGAAAGTTACTGTTTCAGTAAGAGACAGGTGAGTTTGCTGGGCCAAACCTCTAACCTCACAGTGTTTCATTGTTGGACTTTGAAACTACAATACGTTTTAGATGCATCGGTTATTGTAATATAATGTGAATGCCTTATTTTATTTCTCTTTCCCAGATTGTCTGTATTTCTTGGGCTGGATCAGGCTGGTGTGTGAGATATTCTGTATTCGGCTAAACTTAGTCTCGACAATTGTCTCTGTCATGGTGGTGTACAATTACAACACAGTTGGTGTGAGAAGTACTATATATAGATTCATGTAGTGACCACAGTGCTGACAAGAAGGTTAATAAACAAAAACAAACTTGAAAAGAATTGCAATTGCAAAAGCAAGATTATGCAAAGGATCTATGCTGATATTTGCTGAAACCTCAGTGGGTACTAAAATGATTCTTAAATGAAATATTGTCTTATATTGTACATCTAAATTAGTATTCGTTTGTGCTTTTGCAGTTTGTTTTTGTCTCAGATCCATGAGCCCCTTCTTTTCATGTTGCCATGGGCAACTACAACGCCGCACTTACTGCTGGTAAGACATCATAAGACATCTTCATTCATCTACCAAATACAAAGTCCATATCTACATTTTAAACTTTTTAAATAAGATTATCTTCCATGTATTTCACCAAATTGTGCTTGGTATATTTTTTGCATTTATTTTAGTTCTCTTAAAATCATATTGTATATGTTATGTTTCTCATTTTATTATTAATTATAGCATAAGATATTTAATATATTTTTTCCTGTGGTACTTTATTTTCCCTCGGAACTATGTGTCCGTTATTTCCCACATTTTGCATCTCGTCATCGAAGATGTTGAAGATTTCAAGTCCATTGTGTCAACTCTAGAGAACCAGCGACAGCGTATTCTGACTGAACGCAACAGACTGGAGAACACACTCTCAGTTAATCATGTCAGTAAGTGAATTATTAGATATTAAATTACTGCATGAACAAGCCATGGCATTTGAGTTGTCATACATTTTAGATTATAGGGAAAATAATCTGTATTAAGTAAACGTTACATAAAGGCGTGTATTTACCAATGAGATCCACATAAGATAATTTCACTCACTGTTACTCCTGCTGGGAATGTGTAGACAGAATGTTTGTCACGTTTTGACAGACAGAGTCTGTGTCAGGATGTCCTTGAGTTATATTTAACTTTGCAGTGTACAGCTCAGTACATTGCAATGACTAATAGTGTACAACAGTGGTTCCCAAACTTTTTAAAGTGGCGTACCCCCTGAGGGGGGTAATTGATTTTCCAGTAAATTTTTTACCTTTATAAATAAAATAAATAAAATGATTAGAAATTAATTTAATATTGAGGGATTGACTTAGTGTAGAACCTACTGTATTGTTCATGCCTACCCTAGTATACAAACAATATATACATTTAGTTTTTTTAAATCATACCCTCATTGGGGGCCGAATTCCCCTAATATTGAAATTCTGCGTTCAAAGCCGCAGATTCATTCACAGACACCGCTGTGTGTTGCAGTTCTGCTGTGGCTTACGTTGGAACTATTGCGTTGCAAAATAGAGGAAACAATACAGACAAAACTGTGTTTAAAATGTGTTATCACTTAATATGACCCTTTTGTTTATTGAAATCAATGTCATGTTTGCAATCATGTGGATATTTGGGAAAAATTGCATTCTTGCTAGTATAATATACACCGAACAGGCATAACATTATGACCACTGACATGTGAAGTGAATAACACTGATTATCTCTTCATCACGGCACCTGTTGGTGGGTGGGATATATTAGGCAGCAAGTGAACATTTTGTCCTCAAAGTTGATGTGTTAGAAGCAGAAAAAATGGGCAAGCGTAACGATTTGAGCGAGTTTGACAAGGGCCAAATTGTGATATCTAGACGACTGGGTCAGAGCATCTCCAAAACTGCAGCTCTTGTGGGGTGTTCCCGGTCTGCAGTGGTCAGTATCTATCAAAAGTGGTGCTACTGTAGCTCAAATTCCTCAAGAAGTTAATGCTGGTTCTGATAGAAAGGTGTCAGAATACACAGTGCATCACAGTTTGTTGCGTACGGGGCCAGTCAGGGTGCCCATGCTGACCCCTGTCCACCGCCAAAAGCGCCAACAGTGGGCACATGAGCATCAGAACTGGACCACGGAGCAATGGAAGAAGGTGGCCTGGTCTGACGAATCACATTTCTTTTACATCACGTGGATGGCCAGGTGCGTGTGCGTCGCTTACCTGGGGAACACATGGCATCAGGATGCACTATGGGAAGAAGGCAAGCTGGCGGAGGCAGTGTGATGCTTTGGGCAATGTTCTGCTGGGAAACCTTGGGTCCTGCCATCCATGTGGATGTTACTTTGACATGTACCACCTACCTAAGCATTATTGCAGACCATGTACACCCTTGCATGAAAACGGTATTCCCTGGTGGCTGTGGCCTCTTTCAGCAGGATAATGTACCCTGCCACAAAGCAAAAATGGTTCAGGAATGGTTTGAGGAGCACAACAACGAGTTTGAGGTGTTGACTTGGCCTCCAAATTCCCCAGATCTCAATCCAATCGAGCATCTGTGGGATGTGCTGAACAAACAAGTCCGATCCATGGAGGCCCCACCTCGCAACTTACAGGACTTAAAGGATCTGCTACTAACATCTTGGTGCCAGATACCACAGCACACCTTCAGGGGTCTAGTGGAGTCCATGCCTCAACGGGTCAGGGCTGTTTTGTCAGCAAAAGGGGGAACAACACAATATTAAAGCTGCAAGCAGCGATGAAAGGGCCCTCGTACCCGGGGCCACTGCCACCCAGTGGCCTCAGAAAAACAGTGAATAGTAGGTGACATGCATTTAAGTGGGTAAAATTTGGAGAAAAATAGCAAAGTCATTTTGATGTGTCACACTTCCTGCTGCCAGCAAGTGGCGCTTTGACTATAACTGAATATTGCCATGTAGATGTCTTCAGGTCAGGACTATTATCAAACGTGAAGTTTAGTGCAGATTGGACGTTGTATGCCTGAGTTACAACAACTTCCTGTTTTGTGGCGTTAATCGCATACATAAGCACTTAGCCAAGTGTTGCATGATTTAGCGTGTTTCTAGCATGTTTGGTACTTCATGGCATATTTAAATGTGTTTCTGGGAATGAATTACAGTGTAAAGCATGCCATTTCCTGTTGCGAGTAGGTGGCGCTATGACGAATTTAATATTGGCATGTAGATGCCTTCAGGCCAGGACTCTAATAAAACATTTGAAATTTGGGGCAGATCGGACATTGTATGCCTGACATCGAACTTTGTCAGGCCGCCACGGACACGCCCTTCAACGAAAACTCAAGATCTTCGCAATTTAACATCGCAAAGGCCTTTAGATTAGACTGACCAAATATGATGTTTATCTGATAAAATCTCTAAATTTTCACCACTTCTGACGCGTGTGCAAAGTTTCAAGAGTTTTCGAGCATGTTTAGGCCTTCAAAAATTCACATCGGAGAATAATAATAATGGACTGAGCAATTACAATAGGGTCCTCACACCATCGGTGCTCTGGCCCTAATTAGGTCATAATGTTATGCCTGATCGGTATATTATCTCAGCATTAAAAACAAGAACTCACATAGGGCATGTTTTTGTAGCGAAGAGAGTTTGAGTCTTAAATCGATCTCTCTATGCCATGTCTGTATAGGCTATTTGTTCTTCATGCTAGTAGGCGCTAAATCCCTACTTTTTGGTACATTGTCGAGAACTGCAGTAATGTAGCATGATTTGCTAAGGTAGCAGACTCTGGACGCAATCAAATGCACACTGCTTGTGTGGATGCAGTCAATTTTGACCGTAAAAGATGAGGTAATTTGATTGGATGTCATGTATTTACGGCATTTTGCCTGTTAGAAATACATGCTCGGTTTTAATGTTATTTTAAGGTGGGGTAGAATTAAATGAACTGCAAAATGTAAAAAGAAAAAGAAAAAAGAAATTCAAAAAGCATTTTGTTCACATACCCCAAGAGGTACGCCCCAGTTTGGGAGCCACTGGTGTACAAATAAGTGTGAATGAATTCCATTATTCATTTAATTACAGTATTAATAATAAATACACTATAATAAAATTGTGTTGTTGTGTTTGTAGGATGAAACCATATGAGATAAGATACATTTTAGAACATAAAACTGAAGTTTTATAAACCTAACCCTTTATGAAGATATTGAGTGTTTTGTATTTATTAGTGTTACCTTTGCAGGCTGTCGAGGAACAAGCAGGACAGGAAATGAATGAAGTGAATCAGGAACCAGACTTGCTGGCCCTCAAGTTTCTTTATAGTAACACAGATGAACCCAAAGACACCAAAGTAAGTTTGTTACAAAAAATATTTTTTTTTGTAGATTTTCCCTACCCAGGGGTTCCCAATGTTTTCTGTCAGTCAAACCCCTTAGAAGTGAAATATTTACTTGAAGTAGCCCCTGAGGCCTGTGATTTAAGTTAATATTTCAATAATTTAGCAACACATTGGCATGTTCATGATTCTCTGATGTTGGTTAATGGTCACATGACATGCAAGTAAACATATGTAATCTTTAGTAAGTGTTTTATTTTGATTGCCATGTATGGCTGCATGACTGCAATATGACATTTCATTTCATATGAAAATGTCTCATATTGCTACTGCTGAGACATCCAGACACGAACAAAGACTCTATTGCTAATGGAAATAGTTACATTTAAGGCTTAAGCTATTCCCAGACTAAAATGCATGTTTGAGCTGTTTTGAATGAAAGCATATATTAAAATATGCCAGTGCCATTGTTTTGTCTCGAGATGCACACCACCAGTAATGTTTTTTTTAAGGCATGTTTATAAAAGCTATTTAAATGCCCTAATTGAACTAAGGCCTAATCCTGGCTTAATCTAAGCCCTGTGTGTGAAACCAGGCCTACGAGTTATATTTATGTCTTAAATTCTTCACTTTCAAACATTCAAACCCTCAAGCTTTTAAAATGTCAAATCCTCAATCTTTGTTAAACTCAGAGCGCTAGCAGAGATGCAGAGTTTGTGAGAAGCAGCATTTACTGTGAACCGAGCCGCTCTAAAAACATGATATTATAAGCCACTTGCGTGTAAATGAACACAGTGCCGCTCTGTAACATGTAGTTCAACCGTACTGACTATATACTTCTTTTAATAGCAGCCTTTGATTTGATAGTTGTGATTTGATAATATATATTGCTATTTTACATTTTGTTGTATTTATACATTTTGATTAATTGTGTAGCCTTTCATGTGTTCATTTTAATGTTACATTCAATTGAATTAATTAATAACTTTGCGAACCCCCTTCCTGTCTTATCCTTTTCCATAAATTTATGAAATGTGTAGACTAAAATAAATCTCAAGCATTCAGAACTGGATTTTTTAGTGCTCACCTTCAGGGGCCCTATTGGGTTTTTGGGGCCCCTGGCAGTGTGAGGCCCCTAGAGGACAAACTGCTCCTGAAATGAAATGATTAGGATTGTCCCTTCAATTTTTTCAGGAACCTGTCAGCAACTGTACTTCTGCCCCTGCACCGGCGGTTTCCTCTTCTTCATCTTCTGGCACAACAAGCACTTCACAGCTCCCTGCGTATCTCTCGGCATTATTAGCAGCTAAACCCCGGCCGGCCCTTCAAGGCCCCGCCACCTTAGAGCAGATGAGAGCAGAGCTACGAGATCTTCGCGATGAACTGGATACGCTGAAGACTCAGCAGAAGTTAGTGCAATATGGATGCATGTATTGTAAACTAAATAAAAAAAGTTGGGATTCTTATCCTTATATTTCTGTAAATGTAATGCCGTTGCGTTTCAGAAAAGAGATCAAACTGCTCATGAACGAACTGGATGAAGAAAAGAAGATGCGGTTGTCACTGCAAGTAAGCATGAAGATGAGTCAAGAGCCTCTAGATGTTAACTCTATATTCAAAATTTCATTCATTACCTTATTTAATTGCCTTAAAGAGGACCTATTATGCTTTTTTACATTTTCAACAATCTTTAGTGTGTAATGTTGCTGTTTGAGCAATGAAAAAGGTCTGCAAAGTTATAAAGTCACTCCAAAGAGTGCACACAGTTTCTGAACTCCCTAAAACGCCTCCATTGAAGTCTTGAGTTTTCTTCCGGGAATGAACATGTCACAATATTCCTCATTTAAATAATTCCCGCCCAAGGCAAACACAAAATAAAGGGGTGAAGCCTGGTTGAAACCTCTGGTTATGTTAACGGGTGACATTTCTGAAACACGCTCAAAGCGGTTGACCACTCACAACACACTGGTCCAGCCAACCAAAGCACATTGTGCTTTTCGGAAGGAGGATCTTCATAGAGACCGGAACTAAACTGAGCGTTAGAGACAAAATAGGGAGAGAAGAGAGGAGCTGCAATAATGTAAAATATGTGAAAAATGTGTTTTGTTGAACATTAAAGCATGAAAACCTATACTAATAGTACTCAAAAACAAAATCAAGACTTTGAAAAAGGGCATAATAGGTCCTCTAACATGAAGGTTTGTGATAATTTAACAGTATATATCGCTGCCCCTCTCACTTGTGCTCTATTTCACTTTAGATTGAAGTAGAACGCCTTAAGAAACACATGTCCAAGTGAGCCAACTCTGAGGTATCATCACCTGCTCAAAGCGCTCTAACTACGCAGATACGCCACCGTGGGTCTCAATTGGCAAACTCAAGAGTGGAAATGAAAAACTTTCAGAAACTGAGGAGGGACTCTTGAGAATTTGTATTGGGAAAACATATTGTGTTAGTGCCTTACACTGTTGCTACATGGGTAATATAAAAGAATGTTTTGGGTTTTAAACCTTGGAAGATGACTGGAAAAAGTCATCAATCTATATAGTTTTAATCAAATACCTTTAATGCTGGGATGTCAGATTAATGTAAGATATTTCATTCAATGATCTTTATATCTAATAAAGTCTTCCCATTTTGTGCAGGGGATTCTAACGCTTTATGAATACTGTTCATAAGTTTGAAGTCAGTAAGATTTTTTAAATGTTTTTGAAAGAAGTTTGTTATGCTCACCAAGGCTGCATTTATCAAAAATATAGTAAAAGCATTATATCATGAAATATTATTATAATGTAAAACTCTTTTCAATATTGTAATATATTTTAAAATGTAATTTATTCCTGTGATGGTAAAGCTGAATTTTCTGCATCATTACTCCAGTCTCCAGTGTCACATGATCCTTCAGAGATCATTCTAATATGATGATTTGATGATCAAGGAACATATTATTATCAATGTTGAAAAATATTTTTGTGGAAACATGATACTTTTTTCAGGATTCTTTGATGACTACAATATAAAAAAACAGGGCTTTTAGTAACAATGGTCAATTAAAAAAAACTTTAATCTTACAAAAGAAATAAAATCTTACTGACCCCGAACATTTGAACGGTAGTATATAATGAAATGTATTAACATTGCTATTATATTTACATATATGGGAACATCATGATTTCATTTGATATGCAGTGAGCAGAAAGTCAACTGAAGCATATGATGTAAAAAAGGCTCCTGCAAAAAAAAAAACAAAAAAAAAACACAGCACTAGATTTTAAGTTAAAACACAGACAACTAAAGTAATACCATAAATACTGTGACTGATATACAGAGGCAAAAACAAGTCAAAAAAATATTTAAAAAAATATTTATTTACATTGCATGAAAAACAAAGTGTAGCTGTTCCTTCATGAAGAGAATAAAACAATAATCAGTAAATTATATTTCTGAAGGGACAAACCCTGAAAGACAACATGTTGACACAAGAAAAACAACTTCAGATCATGTTAAGTTAAACTCTAGAAATGACAGCCATGTCAGTAACTGACTAAAAGAGGCCGTGGAATGTCCTTGTTTGGGAGAGTCTGGATCAAAAGTTCGAGTCGTCACAAGGAATCGGTCTGAACGTCACATCTTTATTTTTCTCCAGCAGAAGATCATAGCGACACAAAGGCCTGTTGAAAAGCAAAGCAACAATTTAATGTGACATTTATTTGAATGAAACCATTAGACTATCCTTTGCTTTGTGGCTGTCAATTGTACACTGTTTGAGATGTGTATTGACAAGTATGAATGTAATCTTCACGTCTGAAGAATTCATGTGAATAAAATGCTCTGTTTTGAGAGTACTGCTGATTTAATTCTTATTGGCAACGAGAGTTTGAATTTAGCCTGTGACATTTCTCAATCCCATGTTTGACTTTAATGATGAACGTTTCGGGATGCAATAACCATTTACACTACTGTTCAAAAGTTTGGGGTTGGTTAATTTTTTTTTTTTTTATGTTTTTGAAATACATGTTCACCAAGGCTCCATTTATTTGATCAAAATACAGTAAAACAGTAACATTGTGAAATCTTATTGTAATTTAAAATAACAGTTTTCTATTTGAATATATTTTAAAATGTAATTTATTCCTGTGATGCAAAGCAGTATTTTCAGCATCATTACTCCAGTCTTCAGTGTCACATGATCCTTCAGAAATCATTCTAATATGCTGATTTGCTACTCAAGAAAGCTCATGTTGAAAACAGTTGTGCAGCTTAATATTCTTGTGGAAACCGTGATAATGTTTTTCAGGATTCTTTGATGAATAGAAAGTTCGGTCACACTTTAGTTTAGTGTCCAATTATCACCATTAACTATGACTTCTGCCTCAATAATCTCCTAATTACTGCTTATTAATAGTTAGTAAGGTAGTTGTTAAATTTAGGTATTGGGTAGGATTAATGGATGTAGAATATGATCATGCAGAATAAGGCATTAGTATGTGCTTTAGAAGTACTAATAAACAGCCAATATCCTAGTAATATGCATGCTAATAAACAACTAGTTAATAGTGAGAATTGAACCCTAAACTAAAGTGTTACCAAATGTTCTGCATTTATTTGAAACAGAAATCTTTGTAGCATTATAAATGTCTTTACTGTCACTTTTAATCAATTTAATGCATCCTTGCTGAATAAAATTATTAATTTCTTATCTTTTGAGTATATTCAATGTCACTTTCATTGTCAGACATACACAGGTAACGAACCTTGATGCCTCATGTTTGTAGCGAAGCACAAATATTTAGATTCAAAACTTTTTAGCACATAACAATTTCAGTTTGTTCCTCACACAGAGAGCCATTATTGGGCCTGAAACTCTTGGAATATAATGCATGGTTCATATAGATCAGATTAGGTCCCTATTCATTTTCAGAATTTTAGATGAACTTTAAATAAAAAAATATAAATAAATACAGTTAATAAAAAGATACACTCTTAAATATAAAGTTTCCAAAATGGGGTTTTCACAGCAATGCCATACACTCTTAGAAGGTTCTATATAGAAATTAAAGAGATAGTTCACCCAAAAATGAAAATTCTGTCATCATTTACTCATCCTCATGTTGTTCCAAACCTGTATAAATGTCTTTGTTCTGTTGAACACAAAGGAAGATATTTTGATGAATGTGGGAAACTGAACAGTTACTGGTCCCTATTGACTTCCATAGTAATTTTTTTCTACTATGGAAGTCAATGGTGCCCCAAAGTGGCCTGGTTACAAACTTTCTTCAAAATATCTTCCTTTGTGTTCAGCAGAACAAAGAAATTCATACAGGTTTGGAACAGCTTGAGGGTAGGTAAATGATGACAGAATTTTCATTTTTGGGTGAACTATCCCTTTAAAAGGGTTCTGACACAATTTAACCTTTTTTATTTTTATTATTATTTTTTAAAATGTATGATTTATTTATATTTTTATGATACATAAAGGGTGGAAAAAATAAATAAATAGATAAATAACAAAAATAATAAAAAATAAAGGGTAATGATGGAAGTAGTTAAAGGGGACCTGTTATGCCCCTGTTTACAAGATGTAATATAATATGTAATATGTAATATAAGTGTCACATGTGCTCTGTGTCTGTCCTTGGACTTTTACATTGAAGTGTTTCCTGTGCTTTATTTTGTAGTTCTTTGTAGTTTTTCATGTTGATTAGTCTCCCCAGGTGTTTCCCATTTACCACCCCTATCTTGTTAAGCTTGTCTGCCTGTGTGTGTATATATATGCATGTTAAAAATATATACATTTTTAAGAGTGTACAAAATGCAAAGCAAACTTTGAGAACACACCTGAGGTTGTTCTGTATAGGAGTGAGGCGTATGCTCAGCAGCCGTAGTTTCTTGCGTGGCCGGAGTCCTCTTTCTGGACAGAACTTCAGTGTGATCTCTTTAACAGGCTGGATGTCTCTGTCAAACTGAGCAAGAATGCTGGTCTCCACATACTTCTCAAATATTAAGGATTTCCTGGAAAAAAGGACGAGAAACATTAGTATAAGCATATATATATATATATATATAAAAATGTCAGATATGAGACTTTCATGGACTTACTGGTTGAGCTCAACTTGTGTCTCTTCCTTTCCGTTGCGTAATTTAATTGTTAAATATCCCCAGTGCAATTTCTGGTTCCATGTGACAATATCAACCTTGTAACCGAACTCTGATGGAGTCAAAGATTAAATAATAAGTGTCTGTTTTTACAGAACAACTGAAATTGCATTTTTGTAATTCTTTTACAAATACTACACTACCAGTCAAAGGTTACAAATAATTACCACTTATTTGTAGTGGCTGGACCAATCAGACACACAATTATTCATTATATTTATTGAATAATCCAGCAAACTCCCTCTCCCAACAAGCGTGTTAGAGTTCTGTGAACTTGAAACAGACAAATGTACCCTTTTCCCATACAGTGCATCCTAATCACCCTATTATAATCACTTGAGATTTGTACAATCATGTATCCAGTTTTCCCATGTAATCACCTTCTTTTATAGTATCTTGCCTATGTATTAATCTAAACTCTCTGGGCGCAATGCGACGGCAGGTGCGACGCAAGTGTTTTTTGCTAGTTTTAGCCCGACGCAGTTATCTTTTTCATGTCCAGCACCAAAATTGCTTAAATAGCAAATGCACTCGCACCCATCTGTTCGCCCATGGGCGTGCTGTGTGTTCAGAGGTGTGTTCAGGCGCATTGTTGGCGCGTTGCTATTTTGAGGCAACTGAAAACGACTGCGCCATTGACCAACAAAAACCTGGTCTAAAGTCAATAGCGCAGTATTTTTTGTGTTATTTAAAGGGCGGTCCACAACACGCGTACACTGCTTATTACACACACAGGGACGTGCAGCAGCACACAAACATTTTTAAGAATTAAAAATAAAAGGATTCCTCTCTGGAGAAGCGTTCAGTCTTTCCGCTAGCATAATCCGCCATGTAAATAGCGAATCCGCCATGGTGAAAGCGCAACTGGCTTTTAAAGGGAATGGAAGAGGAGACTCTGACTGGTTTTTTGTAAGTTACGCCCAAAACACACCCATTACTCATTAAGAGACTAGATACAACCCTTTTGGACAAGTTGGTCCCTCACAGTCATTCTCTGTCTGATCACCATTACGTTTTGTTGTGCCGTGCTTTTGCCTGTCTGCCTGTTTTGGAGTACCTGAGATTAAACCACGTTTTGAACTTGATTCATCTTTGTCTGTCTGCCTGCAAGCACATTGTGACAATTATATTATATTATAATCAAGTTAATTCTATTAACTGATACAAATATTTATAATGAATTATAACAAGTTATAATTATTAATATTTCCTTTTTGAGCTAATTTGCTACATATTAATGTTTTTTTAAAGAAGTCTATTATGTTAACCAAGGCTGCATTTATTTGATCAAAATACAGTAAAACACTAATATTGTTAATATTATTACAATTTAAAAGAACGGATTACAAGATCCTTTATGCAGATTTATTTTTTGTTTTTTGTCATTATTTGATAAATATAAAGTTCAAATGAACAGTATTTAATTGAACATTATAACTGTATTTATTGTAACATTATGAATGTCTTTATTGTCACTTTTGCTCAGATTAATGCGTTAATGCTGAATAAAAGTATTAATTTGTTTTTGTTGTTATTGTTGTTATTTTTAATCTTATTTACCCAAACTTTTGAATGGTAATGTATCACTGTTTCCAAAAAAATATTAAGCAGCACAACTGTTTTCAACATTGATAATAATAAGAAATGTTTCTTCAGCATATTATCAGCATATTAGAATGATTTTTGAAGGCTCATGTGACACTGAAGACTGGAGTAATGATGCTGAAAATTCAGCTTTGTGTCACAGGAAAAAAATACATTTTAATTATAAATAATAAAATTTAAATAGATTATTTTAATTATTTGTAATATTTTAAAAATATTACTTTTTTACGCAATTTTGGATCAAATAAATGCAGTCTTGGTGAGCATAAGAGACTTCTTAAAACATTAAAAAAATCCTAATTATTCCACATTTTGACTGGTAGTGTATATTATACTTTATGACCATATTAACAACAATAAATAACATTAACATGGACCTTATAAGACTATATGGAATATACTATATGATACTTTTAAAAATGTCACATTGCATGACCATTTCAAAAGAACTGCTTAACAAATCTGGTCACAACTGGCAGTAATAATGAATGTAATTGCATGAACTTACTGCAGAATGGAGCAGCTTTATTTGTTTGGAAATATGTCCTTGTTTGTCCAAGCTGGACCAGTGTCTCCCTCCAGTGTACAACATCGTAACCTAGGCAATGTAATGAAATGATGCATGTCTCAGAATAGGTAATTAATCAAATTAAACTCAGAGTTTACTCAGTGTTTGGAGTTTACCAAAAATAGGACATCCAGCTGACTTAAACTTCCCACAATCCATGCACTTCCCATCTAGGAAGTCTGTGTAGGAGTCACAGGGGTAGGCAGTAATGGGACAGGAGCCGTTCACAGAACTCATGTAGAGAAACACTGACCTCTGATGGTCACACTTGAAATACTCTGATCCTGAGGAAGATTAGAGAAGATTTTGTGTGTGTATAAAACAACAGACTTCTGCAGTGTATAAACACACACATTACAATATAGGATGTATAGAGCATCTTATCCAGTAAATACACAATAATTATATTACAGGAGAAAGCTGAGTATATAAGCCTGATGGATTAAGATATTATTTTTATATTGTTAATAATAATATTATTTTGTAATATTTATAATATTATTTTTATTATAAATTTTACAAAATTTTGTAATGTAAAGCATATAAAAATAATAAAAGACTGATGATTGATGTTTATTTTACCTTTATTTTGACAAGCTTTTTAATGGTAGGGTAGGCAATTTCTGAGCATAAGATCCCACCCTCAAAGCCGTTTCCCCCTTATGAGTTTATATGCATAATTCTATAGGCCTGTATGCTGTATGTATGCTTGGGCTGTTAAAAAATTAATATAAACAAATATTAAATATGAATGTATTATTTATATTAAATATTTAAAAAGATACACAAACAAAAATGATAACAATACAATAAACTATAACTGTTAAAAACAGTCGGCTTAAAGTAGCTACAACAAGTATTAAATGTGGTTAAACTTCAAAATAACTCCAATATCCTGAGTTGTGTTGGGTGGGGGTAAATTAAGCACGATCTGCTGTTACGTCACTACGATTATGTAGTGTGGTCTATGGATCTGCCTGAAGTGTACATGTTGAGTAAAATCGCTCCCTCGTCAAAATCGAGGGGTCGAGGATCTGTCCAAATAAACTTCCCTCGTCCACATAACGAAGTTGAACAGATAGCTCGGATAGCTGCAGTTTTGAAAATACCCGTGTTCATGTGGACAGGGCCTAATGGTACATTTACACGACAACGATATGCTTAAAACTGAGAAGTTTTTTCTTTGAGTTTTCCGCATACAGACGACACCATTGTCAAAACGATCCCCATTCACAAGGATCCGCGAAAACAACCAAACACGCTGTATTCTGCTACTAGGCCATTAGATGGCGATGAAACACTATAGACTGTGTACAATATCATCATTTTCACAGATTTTTGCTGTTTACACGGAGACCGTTTCCAAAAACTTGCACTTTGAAACCCGTTTTCAAAAGTTTGTGTTTTCAGGCACCCAAAACACCGTTGCTGTGTAAATGAACAGCTAAAACGCATAAAAAGTTTATGTTTTTAGTTGAAAATGGTGTCATGTAAACAGCCTATAGAGTGGTGACATCACTTTGTAGGCCAATATGCGGAAGCAAGTTAGCATTTTAGCACTTCCGGTTCCATCGTCCCGAAGCCAATGGGTCTTTTGAATGGGATTTTGGTTAAATGGCTGAAATAAGGTCTGTGGTGAACACAAGCTCAAGACACTTTCACGTTTTATTCTACGACATAAAATCAATATTACCCCACTCATGATTTTTTGAAGTTGTTATGTGTCTTGAAAAAGGCGGTTGCTAACAAGTGGCTAAATGGGACTACAGAGGCTGTCGAGGAGATTAAACGTCATCACGTCGAACAGGTAAACTGTCTGCTTTTACAGCCTCATTATGCTCATAATTGTGCTCTTATAAACCATTTTAACTCAAACTTTCTGGGGAAATGTTTTGAGATAAAAACTGAAATAAGCTTAGTGATGGTGACGTTGAGGTCGAGCGACCGTGGTGTAGTTTATTTATACCCTACCTTTAGCTTTTTACTTCTGGCGACTGCATTTAGGCTTCAAAATTCATAAAAGTTGTGTTCATCTACATTATTTTGATGGACAAAACGTAAGTATAAGTATCATAAACTTCTGTTGATCATAGAGCTTGTTTTTTGTGAAAATCCAAAAGCCTATAGAAAAATCCTATTGGGTTTTTGTTGAGAGAACCAGTGTGATGCGAACTGCCGGTTGGCCTACAAAATGACGTCATACCTGTACTACTCTATTACAAATCTGCATAGCCTTACAGAATGCGCTGTTGATGTGTGATGTCTGCGCGAGCAGGTGCGTGAAGGTATGGAAATACATATGTTGACAGGCAGATAGGACATCATATCATTGCATTCGGATCTTCCACAGAAGATATATGTAGGCCTACATGTTTTAAAGGGATAGTTCACCCAAAAATGAAAATTTGATGTTTATCTGCTTACCCCCAGGGCATCCAAGATGTAGGTGTCTTTGTTTCTTCAGTAGAACACAAATGAAGATTTTTAACTCCAACCGTTGCAGTCTGCCAGTCGTATAATGCATGTGAATGGTAACACATGAGAGTATGAGAACTATGAGAGTAAAAAAACATACACATACGAATCCATATTAAACACTGCGGCTCGTGACGACACATTGATGTGTTAAGACACGAAACGATCGGTTTGTTGGACATAGATCGCATTCGAGGTAAAAAAATGATATAAATACTGTTCGGTTTCTCGCACAAACCGATCATTTCGTGTCTTAAGACATCAATGTGTCGTCACGAGCCGCAGGGTTTAATATGGATTTGTATGTGTATGTTTTTTTACTCTCATAGTTCTCATACTCTCACCTGTTACCATTCACATGCATTATACGACTGACAGATTGCAATGGTTGGAGTTAAAAATCTTCATTTGTGTTCTACTGAAGAAACAAAGACACCTACATCTTGGATGCCCTGGGGGTAAGCAGATAAACATCAAATTTTCATTTTTGGGTGAACTATCCCTTTAATATTTAGACCACTTATATTACTGATTGCTATATCAGGATGTGAAGAGTTTCAAACAGTATAACAGTGTTTATAAAAAATTGCCTACCCTACCTTTAAATAAGAAAAAAAAAACATTTCTTTAAATGACTATTTTGCATTTTATAATTTTACATTATTAAAATGATATAAAAGCTGACCTGAAAAGATGCTTTTGGGGCATCCTGGCTGGTCTGCTCCACCGTTTGCATAGTAGTCGATGTGACCCAGGAGATTGCGATAACCCAATGCTACAAGACAATGGCAACAATGAATTTACTAGACCTAGATGTTCTTTTTTTATTATGTATGTGGTGTTTGCCTTTGCAAATGTCAACAATGCAAGATTGCTGTGAGTGGTTGCTAGGGTGTCACTTCCTGAACCGAATCAAGAGCCCCACTTCGAGATAACGCTCAATGATGTGTGAGAAAAACGCACCATCCATGTCTGTGTGTAGAGCTTCCACAAGCTGGGCATCAGAGGGGTCTAGACGCTCACTGGGAGGCTGACCATTAAACTCTGGCCCTGCTGGATCCAGAGCTGATTAAAACAGAAGATGCAAAATTTATTTAGCTCAAAATATAATACTGAAATTGATGATGGTTTAAAGCAGGGGTTCTCCATTCTGACCCTTGATGTCCACTTTCCTGCAGATCCAACCCTGATCAAACTCACCTTCCTCAAACTTTCTAGTGCTGCTTCCCAATTCGCCTGTTTATTATACTACACCCTAAAAGTATGAACTCTTTTTGTTAAGAAAAAGTACATAGTTTTGTGTGTGTAGCAGAAGAGTAGACCAGCTTTGGGACATACTATCACATCATTAAATTGTGTCTTTAACAGACACTCTGTCGCATAGTTACGTTCATCCTGTCACCGTAAACTGGTCTGTTAATCATCTTGTCACAGTTAACATCCTCCACATTTAATTTACTTTAATTTTCTACCATATTGGAAAAAAAGAAGTACGTTGATGTGCCAGTTGTGGGTCTTTCATGCGGAGAACTCTCCTCATATTTTTGCATAATGATGCATTTAAAAGTTAACAGCCAAACAGATCTTTATAAAAGTTCACATTGTTGTTGCAGATGAAATATAACACAGATAACAATAAATATTTCTTATCAGGTTAACCCTTAAATGCATATCTTGGGTCTTTAGTGACCCGGGATGTCATTCACTACCCTCCTTCTAATTAATTTTTTAAAGTTAGACATCAACCTTCTTAGTATTCCTCAATCAATTCATTATAAACAATATAATGAGAAAAAAATAATAAAATTATAAAAGAATGCCTGTTTTCCCATTCATTTTTTGTAAAAATTGTATAGGGTCGCTAACGACCCGAGGTGTGTAACAGTGTAAGCATATTTTTTCTGCACAACAATAATTAAATCTTTGATGACTGAATAAGTGCAATTCACCTTTATTCCACAAGGTGGCGATGTCTGATACACAATGATGAAGTGACGTTTCACTCATAGTTACCGCAGGCAGAAAACAAAAGAATAGGAAGTATCATCAGCAAAACTTGAACAGGCTCAGCGATTTACTGCAGAGCAAGTACTGACACAATCAAATATTAGTGTCACTGTCACTTGGTGGTGGATCTGGTGAAGAAGCTGTCAGCGATCAAAATATTGATTTTGAAGATGTTGAAAATAATAGTTTTGAGAATATGTTTGAGATTGTGAATATGAGCCAGATGAGCTGAATGTACTGGGAAATGAGCTCTGATGATGATGGTATAAAACATCTGCTTAAACTGAACCCTTCCATGCTCCAAAAGCTAACAAAACATGCTTTATTTTATTCTTCTGTAATTGTTACTCTAATATCAAGAGAGTTTTATATTATCGCGACAGCTAGAGATCCAGCCGTGTTAGATAGACCGCCGAATATGTAATAATGATTGCCGAAACATTCATGCACTTAAGGGTTAAATGTTGATTATTAGTCACTCAAACCCTAAACCTCTCTCTACGAAACCAATGGACTTGCACATCCGCCATGTTTGATTTGGTTTGTAGTTCTGAACTGAATCCTCCTGCAAAGCGCAATGCGTTGTGGGCAGTATTAGCCGTTAGAGTGTGCACGGATCCACACTTCGAAAATCTACCAGGAATAGAAGACCATCTGGGGACTTCTGGGGCACACTTATTCTAATCTCACTTACTATTTAGGATGGATAGTATGGACATTGGGCCTGAAGACCTTGATTAGCTTGTTCAGGTGTGTTTGATTAGGGTTGGAGCAAAAATCTGCAGGAAAGTGGACCTTGAGGGCCAGAGTTGAGAACCCCTGGCTTAAAGGTTTAATAGGTGAATGAATGAATCTCACCTGTTATTCTGTCAATTTCACCATTAAAGTTGGCCCCAGTGAATCCTGAAATGTGGGCACCTAGACTGACGCCAATCATGTGAATGGAGCTCAGACTGGTCCCATTGTCCTGTAATGTCAACCGTACAAACAAAAGAACAGCCACTAGTTAGGCAGCTATAATTACATGGAAAATTGAGAGACCACACTGCAAAAACAAGTAAAATATTGTTAGTAAGCATTTTATTTTACTTTTTTTCTTTTTCTTTAATTTAACAGTTAGCTTTTCATCTATTTCTAAACCCCCTGGAGTTCCTACACAAACCCTAGTTTGAGAAAGGCTGACATGTTTAATGCACTTCACTTTGTTGATAACAAAGAGTAGAATAAATGTTCTCTCTCTTTGCATTTTTATATCATTATGCTACAAGATTATTCAAATCAATCTGATGAATGAGTTGGGTCAAAAGCAATCTAAAAGTAATCAGATTATAATGTGCAGTTTAATAGATTACATTACAAACTACAATTTTAATATTGTGTTCAGTAATGGATTCCAGTTTGTGAGTAATCTACCCAGCATTGCATATAAGCATGAATATGTCAACATAAGGATTGCATTAAAATAACAACTTGAGCAAGTTAATGATTAACGCACAACTATAAAATGCTTCACCTGTGCACATACGAACCTACTGCCAATGTGCAAGACTCCACATGACCACAGAACCTTAAAGGGCTCAGATTGTGTTTTTTCCCCCTGAGGATGTTTTTTTTCTTCCACTATTCACCCTCTCTCTGAACCTTAGAATTAAATGTCCTGTTTTTTTACTCTTTTTTTTTTTTTGGCTTTGCCTATAAAGTCCTCATGAAATTACTTGATGAAGCTTTCTGTCCTGTGTTTATGTATTATTTACTGAAATTGTGAAAGGCTAGTCTCTTTTTTTATTAGCCAATTAGCTGAACATCACAGCCATTTGCTACTTGCTAATCAGTTGCAACACTGTCACTGAAAAATCAGTATTCAGTATTATTGTACATTTGTAAAGTTGGCATGAAATGAAAATTCACCTTATCTATTTGGTAAATGCATGTTATAGATTTTATTGTGAACAATGTCTAGGTTTCATTTTTAAAAAAAATTTCACCTTGTAATGTTTAATCAAAATGTTATAACTCGATATTACGGTGAAAACGACCTGGTGACAAGCCATCCTAGGTGTATACGACTTTCTTTTTCAGACGAATACAATTGGTGATATATTAAAAAATATCCTGGCTCTTCCAAGCTTTATAATAGCAGTAAATGGCAGTCCCGATTTTGAAGTCCAAAAAAGTGCATCCATCCATCATAAACGTACTCCACACGGCTCCAGGGGGTTAATAAAGGCTTTCTGAAGCAAAGCGATGCGTTTGTGTAAAAAAAATATCCATATTTAAAATGTTACTAGCTAATAACTAGCTTCCGACAGAGGATAGAGCAAAACAAAACACCGGTCACTAATTTGAAGTCTAAAACGAGAATTTTTACAGAGAAATGATGGAGGATTTTGATATAAGAGAACAGGAGCTTGAGTTTGTTGCCCAGCCCTATTTGTTTGAACCGCGAGAGGCGTCATAGCTTACGCTACTCCTACATCCTATGTCATACATCGCGTCAGGAGTTACTCTTTTGGTGCAAGTCGACTTGCGTAGGCCGTCTGCCGGAAGCTAGTTATTTTAGTCTATAAAGTTTTAAATATTATTTTTCTTACACAAGCGCATCGCTTTGCTTCAGAAGGCCTTTATTAACCCCGTGTGGAGTACTTTTATGATGGATGAATGCACTTTTTTGGACTTCAAAATCAGGACCCCCATTCACTACCATTATAAAGCTTGGAAGAGCAATGATATTTTTTAATATAACTCTGATTGTGTTCGTCTGAAAGAAGATAGTCATATACACTTAGGATAGCTTGAGGGTGAGTAAATCATGGGATAATTTTCATTTTTGGGTGAACTATCCCTTTAAACTCCACCCCTCCACAATCCCCTCTGCAAGCTCGCACTTATTTGTGAATGCAACACCCACATCTCAAGATTCAATCAACAACCCCCCAATTATCTGTTACACTCAATACATTTAAGAGTACACTATCATATTGAACTAACACGCAGACAAAAAACTACAAAATCCTACAAAAAACACAGTCCAGGAATGTATATAATGTATGTACATTGTCCATCAATTAAATATACCATAATTGTTGATATCAACAATGTAGGCTCACCCACTTATTAATTTCCTGTAAGCTCACTCAGAATTTGGCTCCATCTGAAATCACATATTTCCCTAGTATATAGTAGGCGAAAAACAGTATGAAGAGTAGTATGTCTGAATTCACAGTACTCATAAAAGAGTAGGCAAAAAGTACCCGGATGACCTACTACTTCCACTGAGATTATGAAGTGTGCATCCAGTGGACACTTTACTATCCCATGAGGCCACGGGAGAGGATTTGTGAATAGCAGTCAAATGACGCAACTGATGCTGGTAGGTCAACATGATAATGACAGCATGACATTCTACACACATTCATACTATATAGAAGTACCTACTCAGAGAGTATGCGCAGCCTAAAATAGTATTTTTATTTGAAAAATTATGCATCTCAGATTGCACTAAGGATGTTTTCTTTTACCTTCATTTTCTGGATGAGCTCAGTAAGATTTGCAGCCACCTTGCGTGTGTTTTTCACGACTTTCCAGTAGTTCACATTGGTTGCACCACGGTTCCAATCCACCACAATAACGTTCATGTCACGGCGGTTCAGAAGAAACTCCACGAACTGGTACAGCCACACTGGGGGTGAGCCGGTGGGCCGGTACCCGTGGATGAGGAAGGTGGTGGGAGAGCTGAGGTTGAGGTGAGGATTGCTGAAGGGCTCTTGATGGGAGAGCAGCTGACCGCAGGAGATGTTGGCCCGTGTGTAAAGCAGCAATCTAACATCCAAAGACGTCCCAGCAAAGGAGTCTTTAAGGTCAAGGTCTGTCATCTCCTCACATTGCTGAGCTTTAGGGAGAAAGTAAATAATGTTTCAAGGCTGGCTTCTTAGGTAAAGCAAGTCTTTGTTTTTTTAAAAAAACAACAACTTTAGTATTATTCAATTTCATACAAGATACAACTTGGATGGCGATCAATGCATTTGATTAAAATATAGGGGTGTAACGATATTCAAACCGAACCAAAAAACCACGATACACCACCCACGGTACGAACCGCGATACTCTCATGTCGAACCGAACGCGCCCCGCCCCCTGCTGCCCCGGCCCCTGCTGCCCCGGCCCAGCTCTCACTTCACCTTATGCCACACATTTTTTCTTCCTTGACATTTGATTAAATAGTAATTAGTACACTTTTAACAACTAATAACAGCTGTATTTTTTACTAAATATTATTATAATAATATTATTTACTAAATATACACTAACTTTTGTCTTCCAAGTGCATGTCACGTGACTCAACTTGATCGCTCAAGTTGCATGGTGGAAGGATAAAGAGAGCCAGTTTCCCCATTTAGCCAGGTTGGCTAAATGCTACCTTGGAGTCCCAGCAACATCGTCATTTTCGTAGCTTGTTTGTTAAAAAAAAAAAAAAATTCTCTCTCACCTCAGAAAACCGCTTTCCTGTCCTGTCATGTCAGCCGTTATACTGTGCTCGTAGCGCGCACTCTTGCACTCTATTGCACGCGCAAATGTGGCGGCACGCGCTGTATATCACTTCATAAAGCACAAAAGAAACTATGAGCAACGTTACGTCTATTCGTAAGTCATGAAATAAAAGTAAAGTACCAATAAATCACGTAACTGGTTCGACGTGTGTTAGCTGGGAAGGCATGCAGGTATGATGTTCATATTCATCAGGAGCAGTTTTATGATTCATTAACAGTTCATGATGTATTGTGAATTTGCCATGGTAACTGTTGTTTCCATAACCCCCAAAAGCCACTTTATTTTCATTTTATGTTATTTTGTTTATTTTTAAATTAATGTGGTGGGTACTTTATTGTATTAACAAAAACTGGTATTTAATCGCTGTAATTTATAGGCCTACTGATGAATAAATAGGCCTATAAGTTACAGTGATTAAATAGAAGTTTATTTCTTAATTTGTTAATTTCTTAAACACGTAAATGGTATGAATATGACCATTTACGTGTTTGTTAAGTAGGCTAAAGTGGGACATTACTTATATAAATTTGCTTTTTTTTTTTTTTTTAAACATTATGGTAAATGGTAAAATGAGTAGATTATTTCTAACTAGTCTACAGTGGAGGCATTTATTTCATTTTAGTTTATTCAGGTATGCTAACTGCTCTAAAGAAAACGTGAAGCCAATGTATAAAGTTAATAAAGATAAAGTTAATAAGTTAAATTATTGTTGTTGTTATTATTAAGTTAAAAGTGAATCCTGAGTTATTATTGCTGGTGCCCTGCCATGAATCCTGCTTACACAGCATACAGAACTAAACCGAACCGTGGCTCCAAAACCGTGATATGAACCGAACCATGGCATTGGTGTATCGTTACACCCCTATTAAAATAATATGATTATTCAAAATATTTAATAGGAGACCAAAATCCATTGCTGATTTTTCTACATATGAACAGAACACTTTGACACATTTTTATAAGTATTCTTCCAATAGCATCGAAAATTGCAGAAAGGGTAGTTTGTGACCAATTAGTTTCTCATTTAATAGTCCAGGTGATATGTGCAAAATTTGAGGTGATATGTTCACTTTTTCATAAAAGCATGAAACTTGGTACACATTTTCAGTAATGGAGCCATCACAAAAACGCCTCATGGCAACCATTTTACTTTCCGCAATAATCAAATTATGTATTTTGTATCATATCTCCTGAATCAAACATGATGATACCATATATCAGATAACATCATAAACGGTTCAGGTGAATAGTTAATGGTGAATTCAGTGATGTGAGAAGGAAATCACAGTATCTGAGCCTAGGCTAGACTTTATAATATCATGTCTGTTGAATGCATGTTGTATAGAGTTTAAAAAGCTTAATCCTTTTGTTCATTAACCCTGACAGTACAGTGACTGTAAAGAGTAGAACATTCAATATGACCCTAGCAACATAGCTTAAAAAGAATGTCAAACAAAGATTTACTTTCAGAAACACGTTTGTTTGTTTGTTTTGTTGTTGTTGTTGTTGTTGCTGAACCTATTCTTTAGTCTCCTTCTCAGTCTCCTCCACATTGACACAGAGCTGTGCACTTTAAGGAGGCTTTTTTTTTTTACTTTTGCAGTGCCAACCGGCAGCCTTTCTTGCAGCCACAGTTTAAGAGCTCAAGGATGGTCTGGCTTGACTGTGGAAGAGTTGACCACAATGGTCTCCAAATGCTTGGGTCCAACCAACCCCAGTCTGTTGCCACCTCAAGTGCTTGTTCTCAACAGTGTTCTCCTTGGTACACTGCTCTTTTGAAGTGCGGCACCAGTACATCCTTAGTTGGGAGGGTTTGGCCTCGGTTGCCATGTCATCTGCGTTTCAGGTATCCCATGCTATCTTCTTGCCCTTGGTTGCAAATGCAGATACTGTGTCACAGCCAGTGAAGGCAGAGAACGCAGGAAGGGCCTTGGATTTGTAACTGCCAGTGGTCTCCACATCCTGATGACATGGGCCTACAACTAGTACACTGAATCAAGACTATCTACTAATCTGCTTGTCACCATTGACAACTGGTGTACCATGAGACAGCAAGAAAGTCCTCAGTTTCTGTTTTGGCACACTGGCCTGCACAAGAATCAAATCAGATTTACTCTTGCATACATGAAGAGGCAGATACAAGGATGCTACTCCATGCGGCATATTCTGCAAGAAAAGGATTTAAAAAGATCACCCTGTGCACTGTGGACACAGATCTCGTGGTCCTAGCCATTACAAATGTGTCAGAGCTGGACATTGAGGAGATGTGTGTGGCATTTGGGACTGCAAGAACTTCAGATACATACCTGCCCATGAGCCAAGTCTCTGGGTTCTGACAAATCGAAGGCCCTTCCTGTGTTCCATGCCTTCACTGGCTGTGACACAGTATCTACATTTGCAACCAGGGGCAAGAAGACCGCAGGGGATACCTGTACTGCAGATGACATGACAGCAGAAGCCTTCAATGTCCTGTCAACGGCTCCAAAAAGCATTCCAGAGGAGGTCATTTCCATTGTGGAGCGCTTCACAATTCTCCTCTATGATCGCACCAGCAGCCAACTCAACATCGACCAAGCTCGTCTTGAGTTGTTCACAAAGAAAGGAAGAGGAATGGAACAAATCCCCCCATCTAAGGATGCACTGGTGCAGAACCTCAAAAGAGCAGTGTACCAAGAAGGACACTGTTGGGGACAAACACTTGAGGTGGCACCAAATATGCCATCTCAGTCTGGGGTTGGATGGACCCAAGCGATTGGAGACCATTGTGGTCAACTCTTCCACAGGCAAGCCAGTCCACTCTTAAGTTGTGGCTGCAATATAGAAAAAGCCGCCTTAAAGTGCACAGCTCTGTGTCAATTTAGAGGAGACTGTGATGGAGACATTGAATAATAGGTTCAACAACAACAACAAAATAATCAAACGTGTTTCTGAAATACAATGCTCAAAAAAAATAATCACAGTATAATTAAACTTAAAAACACAGTCAATTAAACTTCAGGGATATCAGTCTGTCCATTTAGGAAGCATAAGTGATTGTGAATCAGTTTCACCTGCTTTGGTGAAAATGAAAGTGACAACAGGTGCACTGGAGGGGCAACAGCAAGACAACCATCAAAAAGGGAATGATTTTGGAGGTGGTGGCCACATACAATTTTTCTTTCCTTATCCTTCCTGAATGATTTGTCTTTAGTTTTGTTAGGGTCCTTATCACTGTCTGTAGCATGAGGCAGTACCTGCAACTCAATCAGGTTGCACAGGCATACCAGTTCCTCCAGGAGGGCACATCCATATGTGCCATCACAAAGAGCGTGTCTCCCAGCACAGTTTCAAGAGCATGGAAAAGATACCAGGAGGAGGGCCGTTACATGAAAGAGAGCTGGACAGGGACGTAGAAGGGCAACAACCTAGCAGCAGGACCGGTATCTGCTCTTTTGTGCAAGGAGGAACAGGAGGAGCACTGCAAGAGTCCTACAAAAAGAAAGACCTCCAGCAGGCTACTAGTGTCCATTCAGCAGCATTCTTTATTGAGAACAGGTGCTGTCGGTAGCTGCAGTCCAAGTCTACTAAGGCAGTGTACATTGTAGCTTATATAGATTTTAGGAGGCAGGGGAGACAAAGCAAATTGGTGACGACCTTAAACAAAGCATACAAATGAGGTATCCAGGTAAAGGGACCCGCCCCAGACTCTAAAGTCCTAATCCAATCAGCATAACTATTCAAAAATGGGACAGGGGCTCTAAGAGACATTAAAAAACAAAAGGTGAGATTCTCAGTAATCTGGCTCATTTGACTGGAACTGGCAGAAAACTCTTGCTGGAAACTTAACAGAATAATTCATCTGATGTCACCATCTTTACCTTAAATGCTAAATACAGAGTACTTCCCTTAGTTTTAAACCGATACCTAAATTTGTAATCCCACACCGGTTTGGTGGTGGGTCAATAATGGTCTGGGGAGGAATATCATTGAAGGGTCACACAGACCTCTATGTGCTAGCCAATGGTTCCCTTACTGCTGTTAGGTACCGGGATGAAATCCTCAGAGCCATTGTCAGACCTTATGATGGTGCAGTGGGCCCTGCGTTCCTCCTGGTGCATGATAATGCCCGACCTCATGTGGCTAGAGTGTATAGGCAGTTTTTAGATGATGAAGGCATTGATGCCATTGACTGGCCCTCACATTCCCCAGACCTAAATCCAATTGAGAACCTCTTGGACATTATGTATCAGAGCATCCAAAGGTCTGATCCAGGTCTGGGAGGAGATCCCCCCGGACACCAGCCGTCATCTAATCAGGAGCATGCCCAGATGTTGTCATGAGTGCACACAAATTACAGAATGTATATGAATAAAGATTTTCAAATCGAATATTTTATTCATTTTGTGATTTAAGTGTTCCCTTTTTTTTGAGCAGTGTAGATTTTTTGAAGTACATCTTTGTGTCTGACATTCCTTTTAAGCTATGTTGCTAAGGTCATATTGAATATCTACTCTTTACAGTCACTGTATTGTCAATGGTTAATGAACAAAAGGATTAAGCTTTTTAAAACTCTACACATGCATGTAACAGACATGATATTATAAAGTCTAGCCTAGGTTCTCAGATACTGTGATTTCCTTCTCACGTCAATGAATTCACCATTAACTATTCACCTGAACCGTTTATGATGTTTTATATGGTATCATTGTAATCTTTGACCATCAAAACATGGGGATAGACATCACATTTTCTGTGTTATGATGTTTGATTCAGGAGATACAAAATACATCATTTGGTTATGCTGGAAAGTAATAATTTCCAAACTTCAGAATTTTAATTTATCTGCTACTTCCTTGACTTGGATGAAATCATACCTGACTAATAGGAAACAATGTACAAGAGTGGTTGATAAGTGTTCTTCTTTTGCTAGCTGTACTATAGGGGTCCCTCAAGGGTCTATGTTAGGACCTATTTTATTTAGTATTTATATTAATGATCTCCCTCAGGTATGTCCAGGTGTTAACGTTCTAATGTACGCAGATGATACTGTGCTTTTTACTCATGCAAGAACTAAAGAACTTGCTGCAAGCAAACTGACAAACTTGCTGCAAGCAAACTTTAACCAGTCTTGTTTGTCTTTTAATATAAGCAAGACAGTTTGCATGTATTTCACTGCACGAAAACAACTCGGTGAATCCAGACATCGTATTTAATGGTGAAGCAATCAAATCTGTGACATGTCAAATATTTATGAATAATAATTGACCAACACCTGTCTTTTAAAAAACACGTAAGAAGGGTTATAAATAATGTTAAATTTAATTTAAATTTAGAAAACCATCAGGCACCAGCTGTCTCAATCAGCTGCACTACTTTCTGTAGATACCTTGATTCTCCCTCATTTATCGTATTGTATAACAACATGGTCACAGGCAGGTGCGACTACACTTAAGCCTGTGTACTCTCTCCATAAACACATTTTGAAAGTGCTAGACAAAAAAAACAAGGGACTATCATCATTGTACCATTTTGAAAAAGTTTAATTTTTTAAATTTTAATAATTTTGTATCTTACAAAATTTTGTATGCCTGATGTACAAAATTATCCATAATCTTGCTCTCCCTCCTCTTAGGGGATGCCTGGCCCATAACGACAGTGCTGGTAGGACTAGGGCATCTGCTAGGGGAGACTTAGTACCGCAGTATAGAAAAACAGCCTTTGGTCAAATAGCTTTTTCAGTTAGAGTAGTGGGGATATGGAATTCCTTACCCACAAACATCCAAAGCATCGACAGCTTCACAGTTTTTAAAACCAAGCTTAAGCACTGGCTACTATCAGAACAAATTTGCAACCACTAATGACCACTAATAAATTTCTTGTTTTTACATACTGATTCTATTAATCTTACATTCTTGGATATATGTATTGTGATGTTCTATGTGGTGAATATGTAATACTGTATGTCATTTTATTTGTTTACCTGCCCAGGGACAGCAGATGTAAATTAGCTGTTAGCTAACTCTGGTGCAATTACTCTTAATTGTGCATTGTCCCTGTAAAAATAAACAATAAAGTATAAGTATAAGGCCAGATTTACTAAACAGGGCCAAATTAGCATGAGAGCGCAATTAAAAAAAAAAAACGCAGATGGGAGTGGAAAGTTCTGCGTGTGATCTGCCGACGATTCAAAATTAAAGAACATTTCCATAATGACCAACACAATCCACCAGGAGCAGTGCAAATTACGTCTGGTTTAAGATAATGGCAAACCTTAGCAAATCACCTTGCATGATTCATTTAAAATCTCTCCTCACATAAATTTTGTCTGAAAGGGAAACTCCTACAAATGCATATGCTATGAGGTCAGCCGCAAAAATAACCCTGCCCACGCCTTTTCAGCACTGATTTTTCACTGCGTGTCATTAGTAAATCCTGACAGTAGTTTAACACCAAAAGAGGGTTTGTGGCTGGCGCGAACTGTTAGTAAATCTGTCCCTTTATCTTTCTTTTTGGATAAATGTTTTTTTGTAAATACTACAGCGAAGCTTTTGTTTTGGAAATCAGCACTATTTTACTAAATCAAAATATTTTGCAGACACTGTCATACATTTAAAAATGATCAAATTTAAAAAAACACAAAATATTTGTATTTCTGATCACCATCTTTCCGATAACATTCAAAAATCTTTCTTATGCTAATATTCAGCCATGTTAATGTAATTAACACAAGTTATTTGCTAAAATGCAGTGTCACGTTATCGCATTACTAGGGAGCATTGGGTTGCTCCTCCAGGTGGTGGCACCATAGCCGACATAATTTTCTTTTGTCAAATCAACTTAGATAATTAATGTTGTTCAGATAATATAATATTTTGCGTTTCTGTTGATTAAACTAATCTCCTTCATTGTATTAAAGCTGCAGTCCATAAGTTTGTCGCCATCTCTGTTTGAAACCTGGAATTGCAGTTAGTTGCGGAATTATCGTCTTTACGTGGGTTGTGCATTGGCACGGCTCCTCAGTGCGGATGAATCTAATGTTTTGAGGAGTATGTGTGGCTGTCAGTCACCGCACCGGTGTGGATAATGTACTTTGGAATTACAGATACTACGTCTTGGAAGTACGACCAAAATAACAAGTTTCACCGGAAAATGTCATCTGAACAAGTAAGTAACATGTCTGCCACTTTTGTTCTGACCAACTGAGAAAAAAAAGCATTGAAAAAAATCGTGCTACCAATGGTGATTAAATCTAACGATCACTTAGCTCATATCACATCAAACTGTGCAAATTATTATTATTGTTATACTTTGTTCTCAAATTGTTAATGTTAACAACATCAGAATTGCGTGACTATGTGCATTTAGTGTGTATTAGCGTTACCTGTAGATTTCTGTACAGTCTAAACTTTTGACTACAGGTGAATCCCCAGTTGTCACTGATGATAGTCGTTTGGACCTTTCTGGATTACAATCCGCCATCACAATGATAAATTTAATTATTCCAGCTGCTGTGAGGAAAGGCTATAAATGATCCGCCACCTGCAGCATCCTCACATGCGATAGCCTACTAGCCGGACTCCTTCTTTATGTATAGAGACGTGACGTAATGACGCAAAGACGAACAGCGCCATGCTCGAATTTCCTGCGGAAAGCTACCAGTACCACTCAAATTATAACACGTTATTACAAACTTACCGTTGTGAATCGGGCTAAGGTAAGGAGATAGTTTTGAACACTGTCTGGTTATGTACTTGCTCAAAAATTTATTTTGGATCATTTTTAACCAAAAAAAGGATTTTTTTTAACTCAAATTTTTAATTTCAATTAACTAAATTTTAAGGCAACCAGGTAACTCACTTTAAGTTAAACCAACAATAATTTTTTACAGTTCACTTATGCCTATAAATGTCCCTGCTCACAATCTTACTCTTGGTCTGAATGTCAACATGGTTGTGATTTGGTTGTAGGAAACAGCATGACAGCTTTAATACAAAAGTAAAAAACATTTTAGACACATTGTTGCCAGTTTGTCTATTTTAGCTCTACCAATGAAAACAAGTCAAAGCAGAATCCATCGTCACGCATCTCCTAGCAATATACCATAGTGGAGTTTCATTCCTGAATGAATCAGTGCGTTTGAATGCATTGGTTGAGCAAATGATTCAATGACTCACTCATAAAAACAATCACTTGTTGCCACTTATTAACATATGTTCTACATATGGCCTAACATATGTTCTTTTTACATTTACACTTAAAAGCAGATAGAAGTCAGTGGAAAATGTGTGCACATATGTTTTCGTACAGTATTTTTAGGAAAAGTGGGAATACTGCTACAGTACATCTGTGGAGCCCACGCATGCAACTATTTTAACATTTCAAGAGAACTTATAAAGTAACACCCATCATAAATGAGACAGCATCCACTGTGAGTAATATAGAAACTGTGTTTTTTTCCTCACAGCTGACTGTCTCATGGTGTTTTAGGCCAATGATGGTTAACCACAGTGATGTGAGCATTTGGAAGAATTTCATATATGGTTATGAAACTAAAACAACTTACCTTGGTATGTGTCAAATAACATCAGCGTCACATATAAGAGCCCCCAAAAGAACGTCCTGTAGAACTGCAAAGAGACAAAGGCATGACAAAAACATAGGAGCGGATTTCACACCGTTCACATCTTAGCAGCTTTTTTTCCCTCACACTTTAAAGTGGCGGAAGTGTTGCAAACTTCTTTGCTTTCTTATTACTTGCTAGCCATATAAAACTATTTCACATTTATTTTGTGGAAAGCCACACATCACGTATTTTCCTCATGATGAAACCATAAGTTTCCAGTGAGTGACCCCAGCACACATTCACATTCGGTTCCAATGAAACTCATTACTGTGCAATAGGGGTGTGTATCATTTTCTTTTTATTATTTTAGTATTACTGATATACTATTATAGTTTTTGTTAATATTTTGAATTAGATTTTATTTTTCTATTTTAATTTTAAAGTTTTAGTAATTATGTTTTTGTGCAATTTTTTTCATTTTTATTTTTATTTTTTAAAAATATGTCTAAATAGTTTTATTAGGTTTTAGTTTATTTAGTTTTTGTTGTTTTAGTACTTCAGTTTAAAATGAAAATGAGAAATGTTGCCTTGACAAAAGCTGAAATAAAATACTTTTTTATATTTTATTTCAGTAGATGTTTATTTTATTTAAAGTAATGAAAACGTATTTTATATATATATATATATATAGTGCTGTCAAAAGATTAATCACGATTAATCACATCCAAAAAAAGTTTGTGTTTACATAATATGTGTGTGTGTACTGTGTATAATTATTATGTATATATAAATACACACACATACATACATACATACATACATACATGTATATATTTTATATATAAAATATTTATATATAATATAAATAATATGAATACATATATACAGTATATACATGCAAATATTTCTTAAATATATACATGTATGTGTGTGTATTTATATATACATATAAAAATTATACACAGTACACACACACACACATACATACATATTTTTTTTGTTGAAAATATTATGTTAAAATTAACATTAAAATGCAGGAAGGTTTGTGTGAGGAACAGATTTAGGTGGTTAAGGGATACAAAATATACAAAATATCATTAGTTCAGCATTAAAACCATAGAAGGAAAATGGAAAACCCCACCATTAAACAATAAACTCAAACAAACAGTATGTGTGTTTTGGAAAGTCATTGTGAGTTTGTGCACATTTTAGAGACTCTTCAACTAAAGCTGAAAGAAGACAAACTGGTTTTAACCTGTTGTCATGAGGAGAGTATAGGAATGTGCTTTCCAAACAAGCAGAACAAATCACATTAACATTTACATCAGCTCTGCTCTCAGTTAAAATAAGTGTACATGAAATAATATGAGTCTGACAAACCACTAATGTAAACAGTCACACAAACATATAGTAGCCATGTACTCATCACCAGTGGACATAAACATAGTATATTCAAACAAAGAGCAGTTATTACTATCTGCAACAAGGAATATTTGACATGAAATGAGGAGACATCTTACCATGTTGGAGGAGTAACCAGACATTTATGTCTGACAACGTCAGGGTTGCTGATACTTCATTTGAAGACACCAGGAAATAGTAAGGTGACACACATACTGACTGAGCAACTCCTCCTTGACTATAACTGCTCCACCCACCATCCTACAAACATTCACCTACAGGTGGCACATTCCTGAAATCTGATCCTGGTTGTCTGTCCTACCTGTTGTGAAGAAATACAGGACTCAACAAGAAGCTTGAAATAAGCCACAATAGATGACTGCTGTGACTTTACACCGAATTAAACGTGTTTTGAGGCACAGAGAGACTGCATGCACATGCTGGTTGACCAACATAACTTTGGAAAACTAAACAATTAAATATATAAATCGTTCATAAAATGTATATGTAATTAATATATTATATAATACAATACACTATAAATAATACATTTATACCATTCATTGTAATCTGATTAATTAATTTTAATTCATTTTAAAACATTAAAATGATAAAAAAAAATGTTTTATTGTAATCTGCATTTGGAATTAAATTTTATTTTTCTTCTCAAAAATGTATGCATTTTATTGCCTAAAGAAAAATCAAATAGCATGTTTTTTTAATGTCAATTTTATAATGAATTTTTTTTTTTTTTTAATTTCACAATGACTCAATCAAGATAATTTTTTTGTGTGGATGAAGTCGGTCCTTAAAGGGGTAGTTCACCCAAAAATGAAAATTCAAATGAAAATTGTTATACTCACCCTCAAGTTGTTCCAAACCTGTATGAATTTCTTTGTTCTGCTGAACACAAAAGAAGATATTTTGAGGAATGCCGATTTCCAACAGTTGTTGGACCCCATTGACTTCCATAGTTCCATATTCCATAGTAAAAAATATTATGGAAGTCAATGGGTCCATTAACTGTTTGGTTACCCATATTCTTCAAAATATCTTCTTTTATGTTCAGCAGTTGAAAGAAATTCATACAGGTTTGGAACAACTTGAGGGTTAGTGAATTACGACACAATTTTCATTTTTGGGTGAACTATCCCTTTAAGTTCACACAGGTTAAGAGTCGTCGCAGGTGTCGTTTGAAAAGTGTGCTTGTGCTATATTTATTAACAACGCCACTTTCGAAATTGATGTTTTGCTACCGTCTGCAATGACTTTACCTCCAGATATTTTAGTGGTGATATCGCCATCTAGTGGCTGACTGTGGTACTGCGCTGTCGCAATTCAGTTATTTATCACGACAAACCAAACACCATAAAAGAGTGCATGGCAGTCTAACATCAACCGGCAAAAATATAAAAACCCTCCCATTTCAAACCCTTAAAATCGCTTTAAAGAATGTTTGACAGGGACAGAGATCTCGACAAGACCATCCTCGTGGGAAACATCCACAGCTGTGTGACGGAAGAGATTCTGTTTGAGTTGTTTCTGCAGGTGAGCTCATCATCATTCACCTGTTCAGAGTCTTATAGTGATTATTTATTTATAACCAGTACTCATATGATTCTCTTGTCTTCTTGACAAATCGGTTATTGCATCCCATATTTCTTGGGTACGTTTACTAATGTTTAGAGCAGGGTTTTTTTCCAGTCCTTTAGATGCCATGGACTCCAAAGATCATTCTCGTGTGACTGCCTAAAATTTTAAAAGGCGTCTATCTTTTATAAACACCCAATTTATGTCTCCTTTAAGTTACATTATATTTCTTTGTCCACTCGCTATAGTAATGTACTGTTAAATGTATTTTTTTATTTTTATTTATTGGATTTTAATCAGATTTTTATTTATTTATAATAATCAATTTGTATTTTTTATTTTTTATTTAATTTAAGATATATTCAATAGATAATCACTGACTAATATTTTTTATTAATTTATTTATTTGAATCTGATTTATTAATTTATTTGAATCTTATTATTTATTTATTTAAGCTATTTAATAGATAACTGACTAATATTTTTTTTAATAAATTTATTTATTTGAATCTAATTTATTAATTTATTTGAATTGTATTATTTATTTAAGCTATTTAATAGATAATAACTGACTGCTATTTTTTTTATAAATTTATTTATTTGAATCTGATTTATTAATTTATTTTAATCTTATTATTTATTTATTTAAGCTATTTAATAGATAATAACTGGCTAATGTTTTTTTATTAATTTATTTATTTTAATCTTATTATTTTATTTATTTATTTAACAGTTTTTCTCTAGACTTTTCCACAGCCCCCCCGTCACTCCTTTCTACCCCGTGGTTTAAAGCATCATGTTAAGGAACTAATGTTATTTTAATCATTAAATTGAACTGCCTTTATGACTATAATTTTAGAAACAAATTGGCCTAAAATTTAATAAATAAACTTTTAAAGAATAATTTCTGTTTGAGACATTTTTCCCTTTTAGACCTAGAACATTCATTCATTCATTCATTCATATGGAAATTATTATTGTTGTTGTATGGTTATTTGATTATTATTATTATTAGTAGTAGTAGAAATATTTAAATTGGAATGTATTATGATTGTTGATCATTTGTTTATTTTTATTTATTTATTTTAAGTAAAAAAATATAAATTTTTTTCGCTGTAGTGTAAAATGTGTTGTTTTTTTTTTTCATACACATTTTTTTAAATATGATTCACTTACCAGGCTGGGCCGGTAAACAAGGTGCATATATTCAGAGATGGACAGCAGGCACCTTATGGATGTGTTTATTATAAGCATGCTGAAGCTGTTGCGTATGCAGTTGAACTTCTCAATGGAATCTGGCTCTATGGGCAGCCAATCAAGTTACAAAGTAAAATTGGTAGGTATCTTTAAAAATCAGTGTTGAGTTGAAGGCAGACATGTTATCTTGAATGTCAACAACAGAATGCTTGTGCTCTGCTATTTTTAGGTGGTCATTATCACAGAAATCACATGCTTGCATACCACATGGAGAATGGACTGATAGCGAACAGGTGTGTCATATTACATGCCTTTTAAAAAAGCTACACTAAAGTGTTACGCACTTTTGCCGTGCTTGTGTTTATGGCAGAGTGTGGGATTATGGGTATTACAAAATGGCTGCTTTTTTTGCGGGTTACTAATCACTGGACCACAGAGGTATTTCAGGCAGCAAGGTCAAACTACACAGACTACAAGTATGTACTTAATTGGTTACATAGTTACTTTTTATGAAAAGTAATGCACATTACAAATTACATTACTTTTGTGTTACTTTTCCTTACCTGGGCTGGGCTTGCATGTTTGTTTTTTAATAACAAAACATCCCTTCGATTTTTGGCAAAAGTAAAGGTCCTTTCACACCAGAAGTGACATGAATAAGCCTAAGGGTGAAGCAAATGCAAACATCTGTACACTAGGCCGCAGCTCAAACAAACAGATGTGCTGCTGGATTGCAGAAGAATAGGTTGTAGGAGAAGAAAGTTCAACAATCTGGCTAAGCCCGAAATCGCATAGGGGAGAGCGGGGCACAACCTAACGCTTTTTGACTTTCTTAGTTTGTGTAAATCCACTTGGGGTTCAGAGTATTTATTTTTTCCCACATTCATTTCACACGTCTAGTACAATTATGTGGTTTTGTTTCATTAATACAGTGTATACTTTTTTTCTTGATTTACCCTGAAAGAATGGAAGTGAAATGTGACAACATGCCCCATAGGTGGGGTACATTGTAACATGTGAGGGGCACATTGTAACATGACCAAATGACAGCTTAAAATGTTACCTGATCAAAAAAATATCCAAGACAAACTAAAATATTTTGTCAATAAAATAAAATTAACTTAAAAATAAAAGAATGTCTTTTAATCATTAAAAATATACTAATTTTTGAGTTTGACAACAAAAACTGCAAAGCACAGCTATACAGCATAGTTCAAAACATAATAATAATTAATAATTTCTGAACATTGACTCTGTCATTATTCACCTTTTTGTCATGGTTTCTCAAAAGAATTCATAAAAGTATAGAATATAATAGCGTAGTTCTAATAGGGGCACATTGTAACGCAGTGTGACAACATGCCCCACCTGCGCAACTGGGATTTAAACCCGGCTCGTGTCTTCTGCTGGTTAGATCAGCATTAAAGAACTATCTCAACTGTTAAATAACAGATATAAGATTCAAATAATATCAGATTTGTCTAGTTTTAAATAAACACAAAAAACAGAGATGAAAAATAAACTTAAGTAAGAAATGTACTTTTGCTATGTTTAAATAAATGTTCAGTGATATCTTCCAAAGGTTTTTTGATTTTTGCCACAATTTTTTCTCTAAATAGGGTTGATATGGCCAATAGTAAATATACAAGTTTCGTCATCCTGGCATGTGTGGAAAGTTTTAAACTATGTGTGTTACAACTAACCCCGCGTTTGGTTGAGCCCCGCTCTCCCCTACTCTCTTGAGTAGGTACTTATTTTGAATGTGTGTAGTAAGAGTGTAATCCAGACGTACTACATTCACCATGTTGTCGTTATCATGTGACCTACAAGTGTCAGTTGCGTCGCTTCATTTCCATTCACAAATCCTCTCCTGTGGCCTCATGGGATAGTAAAGTGTCCATTGTATGCACACTTCAGAATCTCGGCGGAAGTAGCTCATCTGGGTACTTTTCGGCTACTCTTATGAGTACAGTGAATTCGGACATACAGTATTTTTTTGTCACATACTGTTTTTCACCTACTATATACACTGCCGTTCAAAAGTTAACTTTGACGCTTCAAAAAGTTCATAAAGAGATCGGAAAACTAATGGATTAGTTTTACAATCTCTTTATAAACTTTATGAAGCATCAAAGTGTCAGTTGCGTAGCTGTCAATGGAGGGACAGAAATCTCTCAGATTTCATCAAAAATATCTTCATTTGTGTTCCGAATATGAACAAAAGTCTTATGGATTTGGAACGACATGAGGGTGAGTAATTAATGACAGAATTTAAATTTTTGGGTGAACTATCCCTTTAATCACAATTTCTCTCAACATAGGGACAGGAGAGCTGTCAGTCAATAAATGGGAAAACAAAGTAACTTGCGTTACTTATTTGAAAAAGTAACTCAGACATTTTGTAGTAAATTTAAAGGTAATGCGTTACTTTACTAGTTACTTGAAAAAGTAATCTGATTATGTAACTCGCATTACTTGTAATGTGTTACCCCAACACTCTTGTAGGAAAGTACATACTTCTAAGTGTGTAGTATGATAATGTGCCCATATGAGATATGTCTTGCTTCCACCACATGAATGTGTTAGCATCTAACTAAATTCATTAACTTAAAATTCATTATTACTTCATAAATTCAAAAACTGTGGCAGCTTTGGCCTCAACATTTTCTACAATGAAAACCTAGTGAACCGTCACAAGCTACTTTTCTTTTGCACAAGGATTTGTGGGTAATATTTGCTCAAAAAGCATTCACAGATTAACACTTTATAATTTGGCACATACTTATACTATACTATGCATACTATACACTCACCTAAAGGATTATTAGGAACACCATACTAATACTGTGTTTGACCCCCTTTCGCCTTCAGAACTGCTTTAATTCTACGTGGCATTGATTCAACAAGGTGCTGAAAGCATTCTTTAGAAATGTTGGCCCATATTGATAGGATAGCATCTTGCAGTTGATGGAGATTTGTGGGATGCACATCCAGGGCACGAAGCTCCCGTTCCACCACATCCCAAAGATGCTCTATTGGGTTGAGATCTGGTGACTGTGGGGGCCATTTTAGTACAGTGAACTCATTGTCATGTTCAAGAAACCAATTTGAAATGATTCGAGCTTTGTGACATGGTGCATTATCCTGCTGGAAGTAGCCATCAGAGGATGGGTACATGGTGGTCATAAAGGGATGGACATGGTCAGAAACAATGCTCAGGTAGGCCGTGGCATTTAAACGATGCCCAATTGGCACTAAGGGGCCTAAAGTGTGCCAAGAAAACATCCCCCACACCATTACACCACCACCACCAGCCTGCACAGTGGTAACAAGGCATGATGGATCCATGTTCTCATTCTGTTTACGCCAAATTCTGACTCTACCATCTGAATGTCTCAACAGAAATCGAGACTCATCAGACCAGGCAACATTTTTCCAGTCTTCAACTGTCCAATTTTGGTGAGCTCGTGCAAATTGTAGCCTCTTTTTCCTATTTGTAGTGGAGATGAGTGGTACCCGGTGGGGTCTTCTGCTGTTGTAGCCCATCCGCCTCAAGGTTGTGCGTGTTGTGGCTTCACAAATGCTTTGCTGCATACCTCGGTTGTAACGAGTGGTTATTTCAGTCAAAGTTGCTCTTCTATCAGCTTGAATCAGTCGGCCCATTCTCCTCTGACCTCTAGCATCAACAAGGCATTTTCGCCCACAGGACTGCCGCATACTGGATGTTTTTCCCTTTTCACACCATTCTTTGTAAACTCTAGAAATGGTTGTGCGTGAAAATCCCAGTAACTGAGCAGATTGTGAAATACTCAGACCGGCCCGTCTGGCACCAACAACCATGCCACGCTCAAAATTGCTTAAATCACCTTTCTTTCCCATTCTGACATTCAGTTTGGAGTTCAGGAGATTGTCTTGACCAGGACCACACCCCTAAATGCATTGAAGCAACTGCCATGTGATTGGTTGATTAGATAATTGCATTAATGAGAAATTGAACAGGTGTTCCTAATAATCTTTTAGGTGAGTGTATAGCACAGATATTATAATTTGGGAACAGTCTTCCTTTGATATTTGGTAGAAGATTGAATAAATGGTTGTTTCATAGTGCCCATTGTTTCATAAGATCACCACCTGTTTGACCTGAGTTTTTTTAATTTATACATACACTACTGTTCAAAAGTGGGGTCAGTAAGATTTTGTTTTGAAAGGAATTAATATTTTTATTCCGCAGGTCTCTACACCTGTTCCTCATATTTTGCACTCCTATAATGTGTTTAGATTTATGTATTTATATATATTTACTGTTTCACTCTGGTTAGATGCTAACTATGTTTCATTGGCTCTGTACTTGTACTCTGCACAATGACAGTAAAGTTGAATCTGATTAAATTAATCAAAAGTGACAGTAAAGACTTTTAAGACATTGTTACCAAATATTTCTATTTTAAATAAATGCTGTTCTTTTGAACTTTCTGTTCATAATCCTTCACAAAAATATTAAGCAACACAACTGTTTTCAACATTGATAATAATAAGAAATGTTTCTTGAGCATTAAATCATCAGCATATTAGAATGATTTCTGAATGTGACACTGAAGACTGGATTAATGATGCTGAAAATTCAGCTTTACCATCACAGGAATAAATTACATTTTAAAATGCATTCTAAAAGGAAACATTTATTTAATATTGTAATAATATTTTACAATTTACTGTGTATTTGATCAAATAAATGCAGCCTTGGTGAGCATAATAGACAATCTTTTGAACAGTATAGTGTATTCTTTTGTAAGATAAGTGATATTTAGCATGTTGAAATGTTATGTGTTGTTTTAATTTAACATTTATTGCCATTTTGCATACTCTGTTATTTCCCATCATGTTTTCCATACAGTGCTGATGCTGTGCACCAGGATAATATGGTTTTGAATTTAAATGGCAGTCCAGGTGTGGAGAACCGATCTAATGAAGCATGTGGCTGGAGTGACATGGTAACATACACAAAGAGAAAAAATATCATGTTTCTTTCTTAAATCTACAAATAGAGCTACAGAGCACACTTGAGAAGGAAATATGAAAATACCCCCTGCTGTTGTATTCTTTATGTCTCAGGTATACAGCAGACCTCTGGATGTGTGTCCTCCAGTTGTGTGGTACTGTCCACCCCTCCAGCAGTGGATGAACTCTGGATACCCTCCTTGGACGTCCTGTCTGGATGAGAATCTGTTGCTCCATAGGTCAGCCAGCACCAGAGAAGTTTGTGCAAATGTAAGTTTAGAGGATAAACGCAGGGAAAAAATGCTATAAAATGCGATCCTAATAGCAAAAATCCTATTTTACAGGCTCAGTTTAAATATAAAATCCAGATAAATGTTTCATTTTCAGAGACAACTATACAGTGGACACTGTACAAGCATCCTGACACCTCTTGCACAAAAAAATACACCATATATTCCAGTGAGTGCTTTTGGTAGCACTGATTCAGACTGTAAGCTGTAAATCATTCATATCTGTGAATTCTCTAATAAAGCCATCTAAATGCACCTTAGTGTTTCTTGAAACATTGAAACAAATCTGGTGATGTGAAATGATTGTTTTTGTGACTTCATCTCACGCTAACATCCAGTAGGACTTTGCATCTACGAGGTAATTAGAAAAGCAATAGCAAAATGATTGATTGGTCAATTAGCATTTTTACAATGACATATTTAGTGGCAGGGATAAAATCTTAACGTGACATAAAATGTCATATTTATATTGGATGATAATTTATGGCCATTTCTAAGGGCAAGTTCAATCGTTCACTCTTATTACCTGGAACCTCTTATTACGTGGTCTGTTGTGGGTACGACAGTGAAAGCCTCTCCCTCTTGAATTGAACTGGTATGATAAGATGCAATAACTGTTAACTTTAGACTTTAGACTTAAGGAGATTTTATTCACCAAGTACAAGAATACAGTGAATTTTAGTTGGTGCTGTGCTGACATTAATTAAGAAGAAATGTACAAACTTAACAAAAACCTTGAGATATGTGTGAATACTTCAACAATTATGCAGTACATTGATCAAAAACATTTAAATGTTGCAAAATATTTCAATTTACAATAAATGCTGTGGTGGTCAACCGATATTGTTTTTTTTGATGGCCGATGCTGATATCTTAGAGAGCAGGGTGGCTGATGGCCGATATAAAGGCTATTTATTTATTATTTTAATTAATTTGAAAATTAATTAAAAAATTTATTTCTAAATTAAACAGAGTTACTTTAGATGGCATTTTCTTGATTCTGTAATCTTATTACAGTATTTTTCACAAATAAAGACATTGTTTTTTAAAAAAAATAAAAAGGCATCCAACACATTGGCCAAACAGAAAAACTTATCGGCCAGGGCCGATATATCAGTCGACCACTAAAATACTGTTTTTTTTTTTTTTTTTTTTTTTTTTTTTTTTTTTTTTAGTTTTTTTTTTTTAAACTTTCAATCAATTAAAGAATCTTGAAAAAATGATTCACAGTCTCCACAAAAATATAACGCAGCACAACTGTTATATAATAATAATTTTACAACAAATTAACATAATAAACAGAAATGTTTCTTGAGCAGCAAATCATCATATTAGAATGATTTCTGAAGGATCATGTGACACTGAAGACTGGAGTAATGATGCTGAAAATTCAGCTTTGATCACAGGAATAAATTACATTTTAAAATATATTCAAATAGAAAATAGTTATTTTTAATTGTAATAAAAATTCACAGTATTACAATTTTACTGTATTTTTAAACAAACATTTTTCAGAAACATTAAAACACATTACAGACCCCAAACTTCTGAATGGTAGTGTGTGTGTGTGTGTATATATATATATATATATATATATATATATATATATAATTATTATTAATTAATTATTTTTTTTTAATATAAATAAAATGATTAATATTAATTTAAAAAAATCTATATTTATATACATTTAAATGTATAAAAATTATTTCAAACAATGCTATTTCAAACAGTAATAATCGACAATATTACTGTTTTGACTATTTTTAAATAATGAAACCTTTTTCTTATTAATACATAATAAAATAAAATAATAGCATTATAACAAAATAATAATAATACATTTCTTAATAATTAATTTATTAATATATATAACATACTTTTGAAAATGTATAAAAATAATTTCGAACTTGATACTATTTCAAATTTAATACTATTTCAAACAGTAATAATAATTGACAATATTTACTAATTGACAGTTTTTGACTGTATTTTTGAACAATGAAATACTTTTTTAAAATTCGTTCTATTTTTTCTATTGTGGCGCCTTTGTTCTGTTGTTCTGTTCTGTTGACGACTAAACCATGTATTTGTCAAGGAGAAGGTGGTAGGATTCTCCCTGAAGTTTAACACTGGGAAGGGCAGGTGAGTTTTCACAGCACATGCTGATTTTTCCTACTGGAATACATTAGGCTGGTTAAAATCTAGAGGTATGATTTGACCGTCTTTGAAAATGATAGGAAAAGTCAAAGTGTTTGGACATTTATATTTTTGCTTCCAACTTCAGTTTATATCCTTGCTTACAGTCAGCCCTTTTGTTTTACATTTTCTGGAAATGCTGATAAAATGTTACTCAGTTCTAATCGACAATATTAGTTATTGTTCAATAAAAATTTATTGCTAGGCTATATAACAGTGACAAAAGCAAGAAGGTGGGATATTAGAAGCTCTGGAAGCCTCTGTCACCTCTGACTTAACAGTAACATGCAGGAGGTTTATCATCTGAGGAAAAGTGTTTGTTGAGTCTTTGTAAGTCAGTCACTTGTCTATAAAATGTCTAGAAGAGGTTGCCGTTTGTCGTCCACGGAGGTTCTGCTCACAACACTGGTTGTTGTGCTGTTTGTGCTTTGTGTGGGACTAATTGTCGTCACTTGGCTCGCACTAGACAACAAAGGTATGAGACTATTACCTTGATTTCAGATGAATAATACTGAATACTTATGATGTTCTTTAGTGACCCCTGTTTCATTTTTTTGATTCATTTTTTTTTTTGCTATAGATGGTGAAGGCGAGGAAACTGGCTCAGAGTTCACTGGGAGGCTTGTCATCTCTAATGGAACCGCTTTCACAGAGGAGCTCCTGAACAAAAACAGCGCACAGTTTAAAGCTCTGGCATATGACACTGAGCAGAAGGTAAATTAGCCTTTGATTTCATAGTTATTATTCCTGGAAAGTTTAAAAACAGTTCACCCAAAAATACAAATTACTCAGCCTCATGTCGGTCCAAACCCATATGACATACTTTCTTCTGTGGAACAGAAAAGCAAATGTTAGGTAGAATGACAGTTTCACCATTTACTGTCCACTTAATGAAAGTGAAAGGTGACTAAGACTGAGATTCATTCTGCCTAACATCTGCTTTTCTGTTTCACAGAAGAAAGTATGTCATACAGTTTTTGAATGACATGAGTGTGAGTAAATGGTGACATAATCTTCATTTTTTTTTTTTTGGATGAACTCATACTTTATTTCATTGAATGAATCATGAAGCATGTCAAAACATGTTTAGGTCATGTTTTACTCCTTAAGATTTTTTTATCATTTTTTATATATATATATATAACACCGATCAGGCATAACATTATGAGGTGAAGTGAATAACACTGATTATCTCTTCATCATGGCACCTGTTAGTGGGTGGGATATATTAGGCAGCAAGTGAACATTTTGTCCTCAAAGTTGATGACTTAGAAGCAGGAAAAATGGGAAAGTGTAAGGATTTGAGCGAGTTTGACAAGGGCCAAATTTTGATGTCTAGACGGCTGGTTCAGAGCATCTCCAAAACTGCAGCTCTTGTGGGGTGTTCCCGGTCTGCAGTGGTCAGTATCTATCAAAAGTGGTCCAAGGAAGGAACAGTGGTGAACCGGCCCGTGTTGTCCGATCAAACAGACGAGCTACTGTAGCTCAAATTGCTCAAGAAGTTAATGCTGGTTCTGATAGAAAGGTGTCAGAATACACAGTGCATCGCAGTTTGTTACGTATGGGGCTGCATAGCCGCAGACCAGTCAGGGTGCCCATGCTGACCCCTGTCCACCACCAAAAGCGCCAACAGTGGGCATGTGAGCATCAGAACTGGACCGCAGAGCAATGGAAAAAGGTGGCCTGGTCTGATGAATCACGTTTTCTTTTACATCACATGGATGGCCGGGTGCGTGTGTGTCGCTTACCTGGGGAACACATGGCACCAGGTTGCACTATGAGAAGAAGGCAAGTAAGCAAGTATCTTTCAGCAGTATAACTAATTGTTTACACTAATTAGTAAGAACACAGTAAGAAATTGCTCTAAATTATTTATTATTAAATAAAGTTTAATAAGAAAAATCAGCATTGATAAAAATAATGGGAATGGAAAAAAACTCCTCAACAGGAAAACATCTGGATGCATTACATAAATTAGAATTAAAAGGATAGTTCACCCAAAAATGAAAATTCTGTCATCATTCACTCACCCTCAAGTTGTTCCAAACTTGTATGAATTTCTTTCTTCTCCTGAACACAAAAGAAGATATTTTGAGGAATATGGGTAACCAAACAGTTGATGGACTCCATTGACTTCCATAGTATTTTTTTCCATACTAGGGAAGTCAATCAATGGCTCATCGACTGTTTGGTTACCCATATTCTTCAAAATATATTATTTTGTGTTTAGTAAAGCTCACACATCTATATTATGTGAATCTATATGCAAATCAAACATCATCTTTTAAGACAAGGCAACAGCTGCGACCAACGTTTGTATATAGAGTTATGTTACATAGCATTTAATTCTGTAAGTTGTTGGCTGACTAATATGATTACTGTTTTATCTCAGTATTGTGATAGTAATGTGATAAAGCAGATTTTTTTGTGTTGTCTGTGTATTGCTGCCTGCTTGCAGATCAATGAAGCCTACAGCCGTACTTCCCTTAAGGAGCAGTTCAGAAGTTCCAAGGTCAATGAATTCAGGTGACACATTATATATTATAGCAATAAAGTTCATAATCTATAATATTATGTGCATGTATTTAGATTTCTAGAGACCTCTAGGGTGAACGTGATTTCACCAAGTGCAACATGTTCCTGGGTCAACATCTTTGTTTTTCCTGGAACAATATTCCAAATAACCAATCAGATTTGAGTGACAAGTTTACAGTTTATGTCAAGTTTAGGCTTACAACCAGGGATAGGTGCTTCTACATCAGTGTTATTCACCTATCATTTCCTTCTGATTTTAGGGATAAGTTATGGGTAGGGTTATGTTTAGGGGCAGGGATGGGCTTAGGATAAAATTTTCAGACAGAAATGTTTCAGGATCAACAAAATATGTTGACACAGGAACATGTCTTACTTGGCAAAATCACCCAAAGTCTAGAGGTGTTGTTTGAAATCAGGAATATAAATGTTTAAAATAATTGACAGCTTTGAGGTTATGAAATACTTAGTCTCAGCCTCAGACGTCACGCCCACAGACCGTTGGCTGAACGTCTGATGCATATGGCACACTTTTCTGGAAACACTTCAGGAGTTATATTATTAAAAATATATTATTTTATACAGTCGTACTTCTCAAGTAGTGTCAATGTCTTTCACCAGTTCGACAAAACATAATATCTGTGTTTTTCTTCTGTTGTTCTCAGAAAAGGCAGTGTGGTTGTGCACTTTGACGTCCTCTTCCGTGGTGTTGTAGATTCTGAGACTGCACAGGAGCAGTTAGTAGATGGGTTACAGCAGGGTCAAAGTGGAAATGATGGACTCGTAATTGACATCGGCAGTGTGGAGGTCTCAGGTAATGTCATCAATATCTACAGTTTCATAGTTATCTTATATTCTTAATTTAATTAGTTCATTTAGTATAGACAATTCGTTTGAACTATTGTTCAGTTGATTGTTTAACAATTCAGTTGATGGTATAAACTTTAAACCAACTACAACCCAGAGACCATCTACAACAAAACCAGGTGGGTTATGTTTTAGATTTTATTGCTGCTGTTGCACTGTGTGCTGTGAGGTCTCTCATCATGTCAGGGAAAAAGAGTCATTCTGGTTGTTACAATTGAAAAGCTAAATAAATGTTAATATAAAATGTAATATAAAAGTCCATGGATTTTTGATGGTTAAAATTAATTTGCATGAATGAATAACGGGAAAGTGTGAATCTTTACATTTTCACAATTTGTAATCACCTTTTTGCCATTTGAAATGGTCCTTCATTGGGACAAATTTTACAGAATTCAAATGTGACAAATTCCATGTAGTCTTTTAATTATTTTGAGCTTATTAAAGCTGCATGCTTAAAAATTATGGAAGCTTGTTTCTGCCATTGAATAACTCACAATTTTTTAATCTCACAATTGACTTTTTTTCTCGCAATTCTGACTTTTTTCTCAGAATTGTGTGATTATAAACTAGCTATTGTGATATAAAGTCGGACTTTTTTTTCCTCAGAATTGGACTCACTTTTTTAACTCATAATTGCGGGTTTATATCTCGCAATTCTGAGGGAAAAAAATTCCATAAAAAAATAGCAAAATGCTATGATATATGCTATTATGTATAGCATGTCACACCGCAGGTATCTCAACAAGTGTTTCATGTCAGTGTATATATTCTGTTCAAAAGTTTGGGGTCAGTAATATATATATTTTTTTAAAGAAATGTATACTTTTATTTAGCAAGTTTGCATTAAATTCATCAAAAGTGACAGTAAGAAACCTGGAAAAAATGTATAATGGACTGCGCAAAATGATTAATAATGCAGAGAAATCACCCATCGTAGGAATAAATTACATTTTAAAATGCATTAAAACAGAAAGCAGTTATTTTAAATGTTATTCATATTGCACAATATTACTGTTTTTACTGCATTTATGATCAAATAAGTGAATAGGAGACTTCTTTCGAAAATGTATATTTTTTTTTTTTTATCTTACCGACCCTTAACTTTAGAATTGTAGTGTATATGCATTTAATTAACTTTTGTGAAAAATATTAGATTCGGTTAAAAAGTCAATGTTTTTCTTCTTGTTGGCTGGAATGGTAATAGTCATGCATCCTCTGTCAGACACTCCAGTGAAGTGTCCAGATGGACAGAAGGCATGTGCTGATCGTACAAAATGTATTCCTCAAACTGACTTCTGTGATGGAATACAAAACTGTTCTGATGGCTCAGATGAGAATCCGAGTGTCTGTGGTATGTATTTGTGATCCTTTAATATTATATGTTTTGTTTACAATATTAGTATTTACTTTGAAAATATCCACTCAGGGCTTGACATTAACTTTTTTGCTCACCAGCCACTGTGACTAGTGTTTTTCCAAAGTTACTAGCCACTCAGCATTTTCACTGGCCACAATTTTGACACCGATACCATGGGGGAAAAACTGCCATATGGATATTTTTAATATTATCTCATAATTAGGCAGCAGGTAGCCTAAATTAGGCTGCTGTCACATTAAGACCTGACACACAGATCCAATATACTGTTACAAATGCGTTTTCTTTCTCAGCTGTTTACGTTCACTTAAAACATAACTGACTGTGTTTACGTGAATACTCGCCAAGACCGGCATTTTGACATTATTTTGTGTGTATTTGACTGTTTAAGTGCAATAAGCAGCAAAAAAGAAATCAATTTAGTACTGAGAGGTGGCTTTATGTGCGGTCACTTTGGGTTTGAGCACAAAATCTGCGGGAATGAGTCAAATTTTGCGCAATACTCGCAACCCCACTCCGAAATTCAAGCCCTGTAACAGAAACAATATTCATCCGGAGCGATTGAAATGAGTGAGTGAGGGGAGGCGGGTTTGTGTGTCAACTCGCTGTCGGAGATGAGAGAGCGAGAAAGAGCAGCTGGTATCGAGTATCTATTCTGTGGAAAATGAGTATTGGACGCGTTTCAGATATTTCAGTATCGATATGTATCGAAAAAACAATATTTTTGACAACACTACATTGCACAATTGAAAAAGTGTATATATTATGTAATAAAATTCAACCCGCCAATGTGGCTAGTAGGAGTGACTGCGTTACACGCCACTGCTGAAATCCACTCGGGTGTTAATGTCAAGCCCTGTATGCACTTATTGCGATAGATACAGTATTATGTGTCTTTCATACTCCATAGCAACAATGTGTGATGGCCAGTTTCTCCTGCTTGGTCCGACTGGATCTTTCCACTCTAAAAACTTTCCAGAGGTCTATGACAGTCCCACAGCCTGCCGTTGGATTATACGGTAATACGATAATCGGATACATCTAGACATACTTTGAGATTTCACCAACTCACATAGTCTTTTCATTTCACCCACAGAGTGACTGAGGGCTTGGCCATAAAACTAGTCTTTCACACTTTCCATACGGAACAAGATATTGACATTCTGGAGCTATATGAGGGCACTGGCCCTATGAAAACATTGACATGTGAGTTTCGACAGTAAACAGTATTACGTTAAGATTTTGGACTTCTAAAGTAGTGTCTTGACATCAGATTGTGTCTTTCAGACTCTCTCTCAGGAACGTCACCTGGGGTCATCTGGCTGTTATCTCATGAAGCCACTGTTGAATTTTACGCAGACTACATCAATAACTTTCAAGGCTTCATTGCTACTTACATGGCAGAGAACATCAGTGAGCTCTCGAGTGGGTATTGATTTTCCAAAAATACCATACCTGCCATTGAATCAATATTATTTGAACATTTATAATATGTTCGACACAATAATAGTGCAAATACCTTATTCAGAGGCATATGGAGTAGTGTTGCCATGATACTGCAACGATTTCCAAATTTGATACGGTACCTTGAAAAATATTGATATTTGATACCACAGGGAAAACTGCCATATATACTGCCATACATAATTTGCAATTATCTCATAATTTTTTGATAATTTGGGTAATTTTGTTGTAATGGCTTATACACAGCACAGGGAGGCTTTATTTGAATCGTTGAACTACATTTACAAAACAATACAAGTAAACTCAGTAATAAAATAAAAACAAATAAACAAAATGCAAATGATAGCACAAATAAATACAGTAGAATAAAGAGACAAATGAAATAAACATGGCTTTAAGTTTTTCAGGTGGGTCTAACAGTAGTATTCAGGTAAGAAATACTACAGAAATTAAAGAAAGTAACCAAATGTAAAAACTAAAATACAGATTATTGCTTACAGTTAAAGTTACAAAAGTTATTCGGTCAAGAGCAGCGAGTGATTTTCTTTGTCTTTTGTTCTTTGATTAACATGACAGACAGCAGCAGATTTATTAGGCTGCTGTCACTTTAAGAGTGTATGCACAGATCTAATATACTGTTAAGGCCAGTTCACACCAAGAACGATAACTGTAACGATAACTATATTAGCATCCACACCAACGAACGATAACGGTCTGTTTATTCAAAGCTCGCGTGCTGCGGTTTCAACGTGTGTGCAATGTCATTGAACGTTTTTACTGTTCTTGTTGCATTTACAGCAGATGTCCTCAGCATGCTGTGTTTCAAGTGAATCTAGCTAGTGTAATCAATCTAATCTAATAGTGAATTTAGCTGACATAGTCAATATAGTGGAATAAAAACAACACCTAGTCTTTTTCTTTGCAACTTGTTGTCGAAACTGGATGCCTGAGGTAATTTTATTTTACACTGTTTGCTAGCCTGGCATAATGATCTCATCTCCGTTAATACTTCTCACCATTTATTCAGAGGGTATGACATTGTTTTCCATATATCCATTTTCTTGAAAAGGGGGTTTGACTTTTCAAACAGTGGTGGATTTTTCTGGACCTCGGCGATTAACTTAAATGCGCGAGCCTTTAAATTAGAATGTATTCTGATTGGCTGACAGCGTTTTATGGTTCAACAGCTGGAAAAAAATCGTTCTGAAAGTGATCCCAACGATATTGTTGCTCTATATTGTTATTGTTATAGTTGTGGTGTGAACCCTGCTATTCTTTAATAGTGACAATGATTTTTAGAACTACATCTTTATCGTTATAGTTATCGTCCTTGGTGTGAACGGGCCTTTACACAACATTTTTTTACACAAGTTTTCTCTCAACTATTTACGTTCTAAAACTGACTGTACCTGAATACTCAGCAAGGCATTTTGACATAATTTTGTATGTATTTGACCGTTTAAGCTCAATAAGCCACAAAAAGCCAATTTGGTACTCGCAAGCTGTTTGAGAGGCGGCTTTATGAGAGCGCCACTTATATAGATCAGTGGTGCGCATGCTTTTGATGTGAGCGTGAAACCTTTGGGAATGGCTAAAATTATACACAATACAAACAATATTTAACTGGAGCGAATGAGACAAGTGAGTGAGAAAGCGCATTTTGGTATCGATGTATTGATACTGCAGAAAAGGAGTATTGGAACAGTTTCAGATATTTCAGTATTGATACATATTAATATTTTTGACAACACTAATATAGAGTGCTGTAGTGATGACGTATTTTTGTAGGTCAGCATCACCCTGGTTCTTTCGACAAAAATCCCATAGGATTCTTCCATTGGCTTTTAGATTACTGCAGAAAATAACCTTCTGCTCATCTAGATAAATTTCACAATTGAACACCACTGAATTTTGAAGCCTAAATACAATCAGCAGAAGTAAAAGCTAAACATAGGCTATAAACGAACTACACCACAATCGCATGGCTTTAACATCACCATCACTAAGCTTCTGACATCTCTATATATTGATCTTGACGATGGAACCTGAAGTGCAAAAGTGCTAACTTTTATTTGTTTAAAAAAAAAAATCATATTCAAATTTTTATTGTACTCTATGGTCTTTGGTAGATGAAGACAAGATAAGCTGTTCGTTTGAAGAGGACTTCTGTCTCTGGAGGCAAGAATTTGATGACGATGGCGACTGGATTCGAGCACAAGGCGCTACTCTTCCACCAGACACTGGCCCGAGCTTTGATCACACAATGGGCAACCAATCAGGTGCCATTTAATACACCATACTATTAAAGATCATACATAGAATTTGTCTGATGTTAGCAAATACGTGAAAATGTATTCTGTCTAATGTTTTATTATACTTTGATTTCTGATTGATGTTATTTACATTAACTATATATACAGACCTGATATACTGGAATTAACATTGATTTTTATCTCCTATAGGGCACTACATTGTGACCCCTCGGACTCCAGGAAGTTGGGTTAAAAAATTCCGTATCTACAGTCTTCCTCTGACTCCTGCAAAGGAATCGATGTGTCTGCGATTCTGGTTAGTTTTTATCAGGGGTAACGTTTGGAAACATTGAGCTTACACGTGCACATTTTTCTGAAAATGTCTTATAAATGCAAATTAAAATGCTAAGATGATACAATGGTAGAAGTAGTCAAGTATGTTTCCACCTCTTGTGAAAAAGTGCACTTAATTGTATTGAATGTGCACTTGTAGTGTACTTCAAATTTTAAAAGCATATTTTTAAAAACTTGCTGATAATATAATGTTAATGAAATAAAAGGCCACTTAAGTGTACTTAAAGAGAGTAGACTTTAATAACTGTTTCTTAACACACTTAAGTACACATTAATGATGGCAAATTAAACATTTTCAATCATTTTAAATAACTTTTTTTTTATTTTTTTTTTTTAAATAATCTTTTGTTGTCCTTTCCTTCCTAATGCATAAAAAACTGTATTTTGCATTCCAGGGTCTGTTTGGACCCGGTGGAATGTAAGCTTATAAAACAATCATATTTTTCAACTAAAACCATATTGTATCTAATTAGTAACTTCTCATTAATGAGTGAATGCACAAAAGTTTTAAAGTTTGTAATGTTATCATGTGTTTTTTTTTTAATAGCTATTACTTCATTTATCCCATTTTTATTAATGAAAAAATAAATTTTATTTTCAAGAAATACAGCAAAAAACAGCGTGATGCAAGAAAATATATATATTTTTTTTATCAGTATTTATGAGAAATTTTATTTGAATATATCATTAGATGAAATTTATAAGAACATATAATATGATAATTACCAGTATGAACTCCATTGACTCCATTGGATTTAATTAAATTAATTTGAAACTTATAACTCATGACTGCTCAACTCTTTTCAAACTAAATATATTCATTTTACTTGCATAACCTTTTACTTTCATATGAAAAAATGCTGATAAACAGCTTGAATTTCCTTTTCATGCTGCAATGGTTCATCAATAGGTGGCAGCAAAGTGAAATGTGAACTTTTTCTTTTCCAAACCCTCTTTCCTTTTTCAAATTTGGACTATTTGGTCTATGAACATTTTTTTTCTCTCTACAAACACATTAAGACATTAATTTGTTTTTGTCATTTTATGTTAGTTTCAGAATTATTGTGTGTGCATGTGCAAGCATGTTTATAAATAAATGTATTCCCCAGTGAGAAGGAAAAAATGTGTGTGTGAGTGTAGGAACGATGCTAAATGTATTTTACAAAAATAATTTAATACAAATCTAACTAAAATATATAAAAAACCCCAGCATAATTTCAATAATAAAAAAAAAAGGCACAGTTCACTTTCGGGTCCAAAAAGACCTGAACGCAAAAGTGTAACAATTTAGTTTAAATTGTTGTATCTCTTACATGCTTGTTAAAAAAATCTGACAAAAATAAATGTGTATTTGACAGTCTTAACAAACCTACAAAGTTTAATCTTTGTACTAAAAAATATGGATTTAAAAAAATGTTCCTCTTCCAGGTCAAATCGGACACGAATGCAATAGAAGTACACTTATTTTTATTAAACCACATGTAAAGTACTTGATATTAACTTTAACCTAGTGTGTTATTTACTATTACATTTAAAGTTAATATATGTACTGAATTAGAAATATATTCAAATACATTACATGCAAGTTTCGATAGAAATGACATTAAAGTGTATTTTAGTTTAGCATTTTTAATTTAACCTATAATTCATTAAGCTATTAGCACTTAAGTATATTCTTTTAAAGTGTATTATTTCTGTAATAAGTACTCTTCTTAAAAGTATGCTGAGGTGTACTTCTTTTTCACAAGGGATTGTACTGACCTGTAAGCATTTGATGAATGTACCTGTGCTCTTTGAGGTATCATATGTTCGGGGAGGAGGTGTGGCGTCTGACGGTCACAACCGAGAAAGGGTCATCCGTCACTGTCCTCTTCCAGAAAGAAGGGAACTATGGTGACAACTGGAACTATGCTCAAGCCACACTAAACATCACTGCAGATGCTGTGGTCAGTTCATGTACAAATCGACTTTAAGTTTGTAACATTAAACGGTTAAAAAGTCATTAAATACATTTGCCCTTTTATTGTTTGTCTCTTAGGTGGTCTTTGAAGCGCAGAAGAGGGCAGGACTTCTGAATGATATCGCCCTGGATGACATCAGCATAGTGCCTGGTTCCTGCGGACAGGCCCCTCCTGACCCAACCCCTGTCCCGCCTCCCACCACCCCCCCTCCTATACCAGGTAAGGCAAGATCTATAGACCTTTTCATAATGACGTCATACGCAAAGCAGTGTATCTGTAGTTCCGTCTTACCTTCGTGAAGTTGCGTGACGTCATGTGAAAAGGGACGATTACACGTTGTAGTCATGCAAATGCCATTTTTATTAGCACAAAATTGTAAAGGAGTTACATTTACGTAATTAAATTAAGTGATTTCTAATAGTGGATTGCGGGGGACCCTTTGACCTGTATGAGTCAAACTCAACATTCAGCTCTCCAAACTACCCCAGTGGCTATGGACACAACGCTTCGTGTAAGTATTAGATAGATTCATTTAACTTTCAGCCATGATCATTAAGAATACAGAATAATTAATGGAAGATTCTAATCAAAAACGGACAATTACACCCCTACCTCCTTCAGTTTATAATGTTTTGATTATTATGGTTTATCTTGGTCAGGTATGTGGACTTTACATGCTAAGGAAGGACAGAATATACAATTGCATTTTGAAGACGTTGCTTTAGAGATGGATTATGACGTTCTGGAAATTCGTGATGGAGTGGAGCCCTATTCAGAGTTGCTAGGTAATTTTGTTGGAAAGACATGAATCTTTATAAATGCATATAAATGTGTGTGTGTGTGTGTGTGTATATATATAATATATATATGTATATATGTATGTGTGTATGTATTTGTGCATGCATTTATATTATAGGTAGTTGGGGATTTACAGTATGTATATACAAACCCGATTCCAAAAAAGTTGGGACACTGTACAAATTGTGAATAAAAACAGAATGCAATGATGTGGAAGTTTAAAATTTCAATATTTTATTCAGAATACAACATAATGACATATCAAAAGTTTAAACTGAGAAAATGTATCATTTTAAGGGAAAAATAAGTTGATTTTAAATTTCATGGCATCAACACATCTCAAAAAAGTTGGGACAAGGCCATGTTTACCACTGTGTGGCATCCCCTCTTCTTTTTATAACAGTCTGCAAACGTCTGGGGACTGAGGAGACAAGTTGCTCAAGTTTAGGAATAGGAATGTTGTCCCATTCTTGTCTAATACAGGCTTCTAGTTGCTCAACTGTCTTAGGTCTTCTTTGTCGCATCTTCCTCTTTATGATGCGCCAAATGTTTTCTATGGGTGAAAGATCTGGACTGCAGGCTGGCCATTTCAGTACCCGGATCCTTCTTCTACGCAGCCATGATGTTGTAATTGATGAGGTATGTGGTCTGGCATTGTCATGTTGGAAAATGCAAGGTCTTCCCTGAAAGAGACGACGTCTGGATGGGAGCATATGTTGTTCTAGAACTTGGATATACCTTTCAGCATTGACGGTGCCTTTCCAGATGTGTAAGCTGCCCATGCCACACGCACTCATGCAACCCCATACCATCAGAGATGCAGGCTTCTGAACTGAGCGCTGATAACAACTTGGGTTGTCCTTGTCCTCTTTAGTCCGGATGACATGGCGTCCCAGTTTTCCAAAAAGAACTTCAAATTTTGATTCGTCTGACCACAGAACAGTTTTCCACTTTGCCACAGTCCATTTTAAATGAGCCTTGGCCCAGAGAAAACGCCTGCGCTTCTGGATCATGTTTAGATATGGCTTCTTTTTTGACCTATAGAGTTTTAGCCGGCAACGGCGAATGGCTTGGTGGATTGTGTTCACCGACAATGTTTTCTGGAAGTATTCCTGAGCCCATGTTGTGATTTCCATTACAGTAGCATTCCTGTATGTGATGCAGTGCCGTCTAAGGGCCCGAAGATCACGGGCATCCAGTATGGTTTTCCGGCCTTGACCCTTACGCACAGAGATAGTTCCAGATTCTCTGAATCTTTGGATGATATTATGCACTGTAGATGATGATAACTTCAAACTCTTTGCAATTTTTCTCTGAGAAACTCCTTTCTGATATTGCTCCACTATTTTTCGCCGCAGCATTGGGGGAATTGGTGATCCTCTGCCCATCTTGACTTCTGAGAGACACTGCCACTCTGAGAGGCTCTTTTTATTCCCAATCATGTTGCCAATTGACCTAATAAGTTGCAAATTGGTCCTCCAGCTGTTCCTTATATGTACATTTAACTTTTCCTGCCTCTTATTGCTACCTGTCCCAACTTTTTTGGAATGTGTAGCTCTCATGAAATCCAAAATGAGCCAATATTTGGCATGACATTTCAAAATGTCTCACTTTCAACATTTGATATGTTATCTATATTCTATTTTGAATAAAATATAAATTTATGAGATTTGTAAATTATTGCATTACTTTTTTATTCACAATTTGTACAGTGTCCCAACTTTTTTGGAATCGGGTTTGTACTATTTTTCAAAAGTTTGGGGCCGGTAAGAAGTCTCATATGCCGCCCTAAGGCTGCATTTATTTGACCAATCAATCTAAATATTATAACAATTTAAATGTTATCCATTTTTACGGAGCCCCTAAAGAGACATTGTGGTGGAAAAAATTTAGGATGGGAGGAAAATATTTTTTTCAAAACTTTTGCGTTCTCTCGTGATAATATTTGCATTCTTTCACAAAACCTGCTGTGAGTTCGGAGTGTAAACACTTCCTGTTTAATGTCCCACTGGCATTGTTTCAAACAGCTCAGTAGGCTACGTTAACAATGGAGCGGTTCATAGATTTTTATTTTAAACTTGGATTTAAGTATAAGGAAATACGGTCAGTGCTTATAGGAGTTCAGTAAAGTTGGCAATATATTCACAGATTCAAACTTCCCGGATCAATAACTCGTGAGCTAAACGTTTTTAAAACACAGATGACACCTCTTCCATGTAGACAACGAGCCACCACCTAATTTTCCTCGAAACGAGCCTTATAATATAAATAGATCTCTATGAGCAGGCGGCTGAGAGACAAGTCTGCAAAGTGCAAAACCTGAAAAGCGCTACTACAAAAAAACTTCAATGTTACACACTGTAGTGTCACCAAATTCAGTTTACACATCAATGGTCTCCTACTGGTCATACTGTAACACTTAGTTTGATAAACTGTGCTTTTGCATAATTATGATTTTATTATGAACCAATATTCAATAACTTCACTGTAATGCACTGTACTGTCACCAAATTTAGTTCATACATCACTGCTTTCCTGAGGGAATGCAAAAGTTTTGCAAGAGAACGCAAAAGATTTGAAAAATATTGATCATTGATATGAAATACAGATAATATGCCATAATAGTCCATATTTAACATAACATTAATTTTGCATTATGTCAATGTTTATTTGCACAATATGCAAAGGAAATAAATGAATCTTTATGGTGTTTCGTCACTGAAGGTGTCCTAACTGGTGATCGTTCCTTCCCGGATCTTTTTTCCACAACCTCTCGGGTGACCATCATGCTTTCCACAGACGCATCGGGGAATGACAGAGGCTTTCTAGCCAACTTTAGCACAGGCGTTAATCTTGGCCAGCCAGGTTAGTTTTCTTCTTTCATTCAAATTCACTGAATGAAAATGGTAAAATAACATGGAGATGGCCTAAGAAACTGCAAAAACTCTCATGAATATGCAGATCCTTGTCCCACTGGACAGTTTCAATGCGGCACAGGAGCGTGTGTGTCCAATGCCAGTGTGTGTGACGGGGTAGAAAACTGCTCTGATGGCTCAGATGAAGGCGACTGTGGTAAATCAACAAGTTAAACTACAACAAAACCTCACAAATCAAAGAATGCTGTTCATGCTGCTGATCACAGGCTCTGTTGTATTTTAGTGCATTTAATAAAAGCTAATGTCACTGGAACTGAACGACTGAGACTTCAAGTCCAGAATGATCTTTACACGGTATGTGCTGAAGACTGGAGCTCTCAGCTATCTGACTTCTTCTGCCGCTACTTGGGCTACAGGTAAACACTTAACCGTTGAATATATTAAGCAAATTATAATATTAACCCTGAGAAGACAAATTAAAGAAAATGTCAGGTTTTTTTAACCTTAAGTAATAAAAAAAATTGCATATGTGTTTGGCGAGTATCATATTTGATATTTTATGGCTTTTATGGCTAATATACACTCACCTAAAGGATTATTAGGAACACCTGTTCAATTTCTCATTAATGCAATTATCTAATCAACCAATCACATGGCAGTTGCTTCAATGCATTTAGGGGTGTGGTCCTGGTCAAGACAATCTCCTGAACTCCAAACTGAATGTCAGAATGGGAAAGAAAGGTGATTTAAGCAATTTTGAGCGTGGCATGGTTGTTGGTGCCAGACGGGCCGGTCTGAGTATTTCACAATCTGCTCAGTTACTGGGATTTTCACGCATAACCATTTCTAGAGTTTACAAAGAATGGTGTGAAAAGGGAAAAACATCCAGTATGCGGCAGTCCTGTGGGCGAAAATGCCTTGTTGATGCTAGAGGTCAGAGGAGAATGGGCCGACTGATTCAAGCTGATAGAAGAGCAACTTTGACTGAAATAACCACTCGTTACAACCGAGGTATGCAGCAAAGCATTTGTGAAGCCACAACACGCACAACCTTGAGGCGGATGGGCTACAACAGCAGAAGACCCCACTGGGTACCACTCATCTCCACTACAAATAGGAAAAAGAGGCTACAATTTGCACGAGCTCACCAAAATTGGACAGTTGAAGACTGGAAAAATGTTGCCTGGTCTGATGAGTCTCGATTTCTGTTGAGACATTCAGATGGTAGAGTCAGAATTTGGCGTAAACAGAATGAGAACATGGATCCATCATGCCTTGTTACCACTGTGCAGGCTGGTGGTGGTGGTGTAATGGTGTGGGGGATGTTTTCTTGGCACACTTTAGGCCCCTTAGTGCCAATTGGGCATCGTTTAAATGCCACGGCCTACCTGAGCATTGTTTCTGACCATGTCCATCCCTTTATGACCACCATGTACCCATCCTCTGATGGCTACTTCCAGCAGGATAATGCACCATGTCACAAAGCTCGAATCATTTCAAATTGGTTTCTTGAACATGACAATGAGTTCACTGTACTAAAATGGCCCCCACAGTCACCAGATCTCAACCCAATAGAGCATCTTTGGGATGTGGTGGAACGGGAGCTTCGTGCCCTGGATGTGCATCCCACAAATCTCCATCAACTGCAAGATGCTATCCTATCAATATGGGCCAACATTTCTAAAGAATGCTTTCAGCACCTTGTTGAATCAATGCCACGTAGAATTAAGGCAGTTCTGAAGGCGAAAGGGGGTCAAACACAGTATTAGTATGGTGTTCCTAATAATCCTTTAGGTGAGTGTAGTATGATATAGGAGAATATGGAGCTCATTCTCGAGGATAAAACTGACCAAAAATATGCAGTTTTGTGCAGTTGCTGATGTTTATATGGCCAAAAAGTAAGATGAAATTCTAATGTAAAACAGTGAAATCAGTATAGCAGACTACTTGCTTAAAAGTCATATAAATATCAGTTTTCACTCTAAATCTCCAAATAATACATCTTACTAAGATCATATTTAAAGGGATAGTTCAACCAAAACCGCCTTCCGTATTCAACTTACGCAGAAAGTGTAACGCCTCTCGCAGTTCAAAATGCTTACACTATGTCCGACGTCATAGTTACGCCGGTTACGCTTGTTTTTTCGTAAGTTGAATACGGAAGGCGGTCCGCCGGAAGCTAGATATTTTACTTTATAAAGTTTTAAATATGGATATTTTCTTACACAAACCCATCGATTCACTTTAGAAGGCCTTTATTAACCCCCCTGAGGCCGTGTGGATTACTATTTTAATGGATGGATGCACTTTTTTGAGCTTCAAATTTTGAGCTGCCATTTACTGCCATTAGAAAGCTTGGAAAAGCCAGGACATTTTTAAAATATAACTCCGATTGTATTCGTCTGAAAGAAGAATGTCATATACACCTAGGATGGCTTGAGGGTGAGTAAATCATGGGGTAATTTTCATTTTTGGGTGAACTATCCCTTTAAGTGCTTAGTTTTATGATCAAAGCCCTGTAGTTTTTATTGTGGGGGCAAAACATATAATGCAGGGCAATGATGATTTGAGAGATGAACAAATAAACGCTCCTCAAAAGCTTGCTGTATCATATTTGATACATCAGGAGATTTTTCTAAACAATGATGTATGGATAATCAAGTAAACCTAAGTTGCTTCAGTCCAGTAAGTGTTGAACTTGGAATATTACTAGCAATATAAAGGTTATTCTTATGTTTCCTTTATAAAAATTTCCCAGCAAAAAGGCACGTGTACCATGACCTGAAGGTGGACATTTTTTGAATTATACTAAAAGGCCTTTTACTTGATAAAACAGTATAAACTATAAATCATAGGACAGAAGGCATGTGGAAGATTGTGTACAACAGGGTTGTACTTTATAGGGTTAAACTTAAAATAGTTTGTCAAATAATACCTATTGGGTAAAAACAGTATAACATGTTTGTTGATGTATCTAGGTCAGGAAATGCCTCATTCTCCATAATTATGGATGGAGACAGTCCGTTTACTACTGTAGGTGTGAATGCTAATGGCTCGCTGGATCTGAAACCCAGGTAATCGATAAAACAGGTAATCAATATTTTTCACTTTTATTGGCCTATAAAATCTCATTTCAAATTCTTTTGTGTCTTTTTAAAGTGACGCATGTCTCAGTGAGAAGATTGTGTCACTGCATTGTAACAATCAACGTAAGTTTGAAACCCGCAGCTTGGATCATACACTCTTACACTAATCACCAAAAATTCAACATCTCTTGTTGTGTACTCTGTGTTTTAGCATGTGGCGTTCGTAAAGTACCTTCAAAGAGTGAGACTAATGTGGAAATGGACAGAAACCAAGCAGGCAGAGTGGTGGGAGGACAGGATGCGCAGGAAGGGGCGTGGCCATGGATAGTGTCTTTGCACTGGCTCGGCCGCCATGTATGCGGGGCCACTTTGATTGACAGGGAATGGTTGATTACAGCGGCACACTGTGTTTATGGGTATGCGCTGCTCAGCATTCGTCACAGTATGTTGTCACTGTAGTTGTAGCTGTGAAAAAACATACACTGAAAGACTAAATTATATTTTGATCCCGTAGAAAAAATGTCCACCTGTCAAACTGGGCAGCTGTATTGGGTCTTCACTCTCAGTTTGGGACGGATAACCCTAACAAACAAGTCCATTTAATAGATCAGATTATCATGCACAAGCGCTATAACAGGATAACAAAGGAGTCAGACTTTGCCCTAATGCATTTACAGACACCTGTCAGCTACACAGGTACGTAGACAAAACACTTTCTTTCTACAGATATTGGGTTTTATTCAGTGTTTTATACACTAAAGACATTTATAGCTACAAAAGATTTCTATTTCCAATAAATATTGTTCTTTCGAACTTTGGATTTTTCAAAGAATCCTGAAAAACATGTATAACGGTTTCCACAAAAATATTAAGCAGCACAACCGTTTTCAACATTGATAATAATCAGAAATGTTTCTTGAGCAGCATATCAGTATATTAGAATGATTTCTGAAGGATAATGTGACTCTGAAGACTGGAGTAATGATGCTGAAAATTCAGCTTTACCATCACAGGAATAAATTACATTTTAAAATGTTAAAATAGAAAATATTATTTTAAATTGTAATAATATTTCACAATATTACCGTTTAGTATCAAGATTTTTTTCAAAAACATAAACCCTAAACTTTTGAACGGTAGTGTACACGTAGGCCCTTTGTCATCCATGATTTATTCATTTTGCAGTTGAAATAATAGGATGGTCATGTGATCTCAACATGGTGGCCATAATGAGGGGGAACATGTTTGTCAGAAATATATTGTAAAAAGTTATATTTCACCCAAAAATCAAAATAAAAAAGTATAAATTATATTTTGATAGATAGATAGATGGATAAATAAATAAAATATAATTTAGCCTATTTTTGGGCCCCCTTGTCTTTTTTGTTGTTGTTTGTTTTATGTTCAGGTTTCATGACATTTTAAACACTTTCCCCCTCTTTAGATTCTGAGGTGTAATATGACCTAGACATTTTTTGTGGGATTTATTTCAAACCTTTTTAGATGGAAACAGTTACTTACTGCACCTTTAACATTGGCTTTTGCAGCTGTTAGCTGCACCACTACTTACAGAGATATATTTCAGAACAATGTAAACTGATTTGTACATATTTTGTTGTCAGATTTGTAAGGAATTACCTGCCAAGCATTAAAAAGATTTTTCTTCCAGATTACATTCAGCCCATCTGCCTACCAGATCCTGGAGCACAGATTGAAGAAGGGAGAAAGTGTTTTATTGCTGGTTGGGGATTGCTGTCTGAAAATGGTCAGATATACACATTTGTGCATCCTATTCCAAGTTTTTTTTTTGTTGTTGTTGTTTTTTTAGTTTATAATCTTTTGGATGGTCGTGTATAAACTGTTTGTTTTTGATCTCCAGGCAACATAGCTAATGTGTTACAGGAAGCTGTTGTGCCCCTTTTAAGCAACACTCAGTGTCAGGAATGGCTGCCTGAGTATAACATTACAGACCGCATGCTGTGTGCTGGGTATGCTGAGGGTGCGGTGGACTCCTGTAAGGTGTGTACATTTTTAATTGGTATATAGTATATGTTCTCATATTTATTTTCTTTTTTTGTTTATTTAATTACATCAAGAATAGTGAACAAATCATTTTATTGATTGTCAAACAACATGTCACACATAAACTCACAATTCTGACTTTTTTCTCGCAATTGCGAGTTTACTGTGAGAAATAAAGTCAGAAATAAAAGTCAGAATTGAGAAATATAAAAAGTCAGATTTGCATGTTTATATCGCACAATTCTGGCTTTTTCTCCGACATTATAAAAGCTTATTTCCACCACAGAATATAATTTTTAAAAAAAGGGTAATTGCGAATTTTTATCTCCCTTTTTTTTAATCGCAAAACAGAATTGCAAGTTAAAGGCACAATATGTATGATTTTTTTATTAAAATATCCAAAAACCACAATGTTATATATTTTGTTGACTTTTGTTCTTGCATTATCCCAAATGTTTCCAACAATGTTTAAATTTAGAGAAATCAGCAATTTTAACCAGGACACAGACCGTGTCCGTGCGTCGCCTATCAATGACATCATACCCGCGTTACCCCCGTTTTACGTTTTTACTTCTGTAGAATCCATGGAAACACCAAAGACGCTTTAATATATTATGTGTTTTATTAGACAGGCGAGCAACTGCTTGGATACTTTCATCGACAGAAAACTAATCATTGTTATATAGCTCAACACAGTCTTATTGTTTAAATCTCGTTTTCTTGATTTTACCATGAGTAACATGTTTTACCATGCCTCAGGGAAAACACTATTTTTTGTTGCTAACATAGCAAAATCAGAAAGAGCTTTATTTGTAGTAACAGTAATACAGCATTTTCTCCACACAATATATAAAAAAATGTATTGCATGACATTTAGCAACACAAGTCAATCAGCTTTTAGCTTTTTTATATTCTTATATCGATCTAGCTTACTGCAGTGTGCAACAAGTGTCTCATACCAGCCACCGAGTGAACGAGTAACACAGAGTAACATTAACATAACTTTCAACACACTCAAATGTATTTTTAGTATGATAGTTTTGACCAAGTAAAACAGCGCTGCGTTACCCCACAATTTTAATTTGTCAAATAAAGTGACATGAATCAATAGTAATTCTGCACTTGCGGCTATTTCATTAGAATGAACTAAAATAATATGAATTTAAGTGATCAAATGTAACTGTAACAGAGTTCAAGTTCAGGGAAGGAGGCGGACATTAAACGTAACTTTAATCGTAAAAAAAAAAAAAATTACACGAGCGGTAGCGGCCGACTGCAGCATATAAGCATAATAAACACAGCAACATAAAACAGCTCTCGGTCACGCCCTTCTTCATACCACAGTTACGTTAATAAAACATTAATACATTAGCTCATCCATGAACATGATTTCTGTTCGAGCCCTGTCGGATTGCTTTCCATTGGCTGTGGAGGTGAAGATGACAACTCCCATGATTCAACGCTCATTCACGGCGTCATCAAGCTACGCCTTTGTTTTGAACAAGTGACCTCTAGTAGTAATATCTTTTAATATCTAACAATTCTGACTTTTTTTTTTCTCAGAATTGTGACATATAAGCACATAATTAAGTTATAAAGTCAGAATTGCTTTCGCAATTGTAAAAAAAAAAGTTTAAATCTCGCAATTCGGACTTTACAACTAGCAAATTGCAAGTTTATAGAAAATTCTGAATTGCGAGAAAAAAGACAGAATTCTTAGATTAAAAGTCACAACGACCTTTTTTATTTTTTCATTCTCAATCAAATGCTTCCCTCCTATATAGTATGCGAAAAACAGTACACCAACAGAGTAGTATGTCCGAATGCTTAGCATTCGAAAAACAGTAGGCGAAAAATCCTGGGATGACCTAATACTTCCAGCGAGATTCTGAAGTGTGCATTCAATGGACACTTTACTGTCCCATGAGGCCACGGGAGGAGATTTATGAATGGAAGTGAAGCGACGCAACTGACACTGTAGATCATTTGACAGCAGTGCTGGGGAAAGTTACTTTTAAAAGTAATGCATTACAGTATTGTGTTACTCCCTTAAAAAGTAACTAATTGTGTTAATTACTTTTTATGGAAAGTAATGCGTTACATTACTTTTGTGTTACTTTTTCTCACCTGGGCTGGGCTTGCTTGTTTGTTTTTTAATAACAACAAAAAAAGTTCTATTTTTGGCAAATGTAAAGTTCCTTTTTAACACCAAAAGTGACACGAATAAGCCTCATGCTGAAGGAAATGCAAATTCACGCCTGTACAGTAGAGGGCGCAGCTTAAACAAACCTTTCAGCTGTGCTGCCGTTCTGGATTACAGAAGAATAGGATGCAGGAGAAAAAAGTTCAACAGGCTTACGCTTACTGAAGCAATAAAACATTTTTAAAAAGAAAGATCCGGGCCACATCTGGTACATGTGGATTCAACGCGTACCAGATGTGGGCCAGATCTGGGCCGACACTATGTTGCTGTCTGGGTTATTAGTAAAATGGTTGAAGTGGATCATCGAAGGTCAGCAGCGAAGACATTGGTAAATAAAGTGAGATTAAACACATAAAGTATATTTGTGCAATTTAATATATTTATTTATTGCAGGTTTGCGTAATATTCTGAGTTTGCATTTCACTGTGTTTATTAATTTTGAGTAATAATGAATCAGTTTTTTTTGCAAGTGAGATGAGTAAATGCCTGCTCACATTTAGTCTACAACTACAATAACCATCATGTTCACACATCGCACACACTTCACATCTGTTCACACATCTGTTCACACATCTGCACTTACGATTTCTCTCAACATGGGGACAGGAGAGCTGTCAGTCAATAAATAAAAAAAGTAACTCAGATATTTTGTTGTAAATTGAAAAGTAATGTGCTACTTTAGTAGTTACTTGAAAAAAGTAATCTGACTACGTAACTCAAGTTACTTGTAATGCATTACCCCCAACACAGTAACAACATGGCGGATATAGTACTTTGGAATTTCATTCATATTACACACTTTCATACTATATAGAACATACTTTTGTAACGGTCGTAAGTTAATATTCAAATGTAGTACCCACAGTATGTGATTTTGGACGTAGCAAAGCTTCCATACATATTAGCCGCCTGTCACCTGTTAAAATATTTTTTATCATTAAAGGGAGATGTTTTTGCAATATTATTGTTGTTTTTTTAACGTATTTGCATATTTTGTTGGCTCTTGCCAGGGGGACTCTGGAGGTCCGCTGATGTGTGAAGAGGCTGGCCATTGGGTTCTTGTGGGGGCGACATCTTTCGGTATCGGCTGTGGACGACCCCAGCGGCCTGGAGCATATGCTCGCGTCAGTCAGTTTGTTGACTGGGTAGTAGAGAACCGACGGCTCTATTCAGACTGGAAGGGGTTATAATAATTTAGTATGCAGTGATGTTATGTCTTAAATCGATAGTTTTCTTGATTTCCATGGGCTTCTGGACATTGTGCACTGTATTGTCATTGCTATAAAATGTAAATGAGAATAATGGAGGAAAATATATTTGCTAGTAACCAGTCAGTAATATTCAGCCTACCCAAATGTGATATTATAAATAGTTTTGAAATATAAATAACAACTGTAATGTTAATTTGGGATTCAATTGTGTTTTGAAGTTTAATTATTTACTGAAATAATATTAATGTATTTTGCTACAGTTGTTTTACAGTGTATCATAAATAAAGACTTTATTTCTTGTAATGTTTTGTAATGATTTTTCATTTGTGTTAGCTCTGAGTGAAATATAAAAAATACCTTGATTAATCAATGAAAAAAGTCAGGTGAATAAAGTTAGAAATGTGCTGCTTCATCTAATAAGTAAATGTACACCTATAAAATACAATTTAATAAAAATAAAATTTCATAAAATAAAAAAATAGGCCAATGTTATTTTATTACAGTCTATGATTTTGCATGAAGCACTATTAAAATGAACTGCATTGACTACATTATATACTTACATTCTCATAAGATCCGGAACTCTTGAATAGTTTTTGAAACTCGCCGGATTTATTATCGAGGCGCACCGCAACACAAGCGCCACACTCAAAAGCCACCCTATTTTCTACCTTAATGCAACAAGTCCGGATCTATAAAACAAGGAAAAGCAAAAAACGTCCGTACTAACCATGACAATAAATTCTTAGCAGCTTAGTAGGGAACTTTAGCTGTAATTCAGTCCCTTTTAAGTCCCTCTTGTTTAGCGACAGGAACAGCAGATAAAATGATCCCTCATATAAACATTAGAAACGCTTTTGCGATTGTGCCAAATGCTGCCTTCGCCCTGGTCATTACCACAGCTTTAAATGTAGGCTTTTGTCATAGTATTAATCCGGGTAAATGTCTCGTGTGGGGTCCTGGACTGAATCCTGACGTTGTGCTTCCTGTCAGATACTTCTTCATTCAGACTGTTGATTCACAAGGAGAAAACATCACTGTCTCTCCTGGTAAGAATGTAAATATATAATCAACAAAGTAATCTAATTTCTGTGATTTAATTACTTTTCCATTGAAAACGTAAGGGATTACTCATAATTTTTCTGTAATTAGTTACTTCTGATGTAATTGCATTAAATAATGTATATTTTTTAATATACTATTATATTATATTAGACTATTATAATTCTATATTAAATTGGATTTAACATCAAAATTCAATGTTAAAATGTATGTTTTTTTTTAATCTAACCTCCCTTTACACACTTTGGTCAGTTCAAGAATAATTTATGCTATTTTATATTGTTTAATTGAAAGCCTCAAAAGAGCAGTTTCCTTGTATTATTCAACTGGTCGAGGTTGCTATTTAGAAAGTAATTAGTAATAACTAATGCAATACATTTTAGAGAGAGTAATTAGTACAGTAATCTAATTAAACTGTTAAAGAGCTAGTTAGTATTAGTAGCTAGTAATTAATTACTTTTTTAGAGTTACCCAACACTGATCATATATAAAAATATCTCTTGGAAATGAGATGGATCATATCAAGGGGGCTATCCAAAACAAAAACAAAACTTAAATCACCCTTAAAGTCACAATATGTAAGATTAAAATATCCAAAAACCACTGGAACAATGTTATATATTTTGTTGCTTTGTGTACTTACATTATCCCAAAATGTTTCCAAGAATGTTTAAATCCAGAGAACTAAGCAATTTTAACCAGGACATGGACCGTGTCCATGCATCGCCTATCAATAACATCATACTCGCGTTACCCTCGATTTCCATTTTATTAGGCAGGTGAGCAACTGTTTGGCTACGTTCATCAACAGAAAACAAATCATTGTTATATAGCTCAACACAGTTAGTCTTATTGTTTAAATCTCGTTTTCTTGATTTACCGCAAGTAACATGTTTTACCATTCCTAATATCGATCTATCTTACTGTAGTGTGCAACAAGAGTCTCATAGTAGCCGCCGAGCTAAAGCACAGAGTAGCATTATAACATAACTTTCAACACACTCAAATGTATCTAATATGATAAAACAGCGCTGTGTTACCCCACATACGCATGAGCAGAAGAAGCGGAAGCGTTTGTCTGCAGCATAATAAAAGTTTTGAATAAGCGACCTCTAGCGGCGAAAAATTACATATTGTGGCTTTAAAGTTTCATGACATTTCTAATGTTTGAATGTACACTGTAAAAAGTATATGATAAATTAGTTATGACGTTTTTACCTTGCTTTAATTCATCAAAATAAGTCAATTTTGTACTTTTTTTTTTTACAAGATTCAACTAATTTAAGTCAGTTTAATGTAATTTAAGTTGAAATGACTCAAACATCCAAGTTGATTGTACTTTTTACAGTGTATGTTCTACTGTTGTGTTTTACACAATATAATGTGATGGTGTTTGTATGTGTTTTGAATGGTTTTTATTATTATTAAGGATTTCCGGATTTTTAAGATTGCTGTTGCAGTAATACACAATGTTCAGTGTTTACTAAAATATTAGTAATATCAATGCAAATAAATTTTTAGTTTTTTTTCCTTCATGTAAATTGACTAAAAAGCTACAGTATGTTTAGTTCAAACCAGTGCATGTCAGTTTCTTTTCTTGCTCACTTTATGGTTATTGTTTAATTTCTTTTTAGTTAAAGATTCTTTCAAAGTGGAGATATCCTCATTGGAAAAGGAGTATCTTCGTATCCATGTCCCAGCACCATTGGATCGGGGCGACGGCTCCCTGCTCGTCAGATACCGCCTCTATGGAAGTTCTTTGAAGGGTTTGAAGATTGAAGTTTTGTATCAAGACAAGCCAGTGGCAAAGTCACCATACACTCTTAGGGGTAAAGTTTTTCTGGACATTGATAGATGTGGTCCATAGGCTTAATTTTACCCAGCCAAACTTTATATTTTGCTTTCACACTTGTAGTAAGATTACACATGATTACAATAGTTGTATTGAATGTGCACTTGTATTGTACTTCAATTATTAAAAGTCTATATAAAAAAACTGTACATATAATAGGCCACTTAAGTGTACTTAAAGAGTACACTTTCATGATTCTTTACACACTTAAGTACACTTTTAAAAAGTGCACTTAGTAGTAATGTCAAATTAAAAGTTTTACTTTAAAGTAAATTTTTTTGGTAAAAATTTTAAGGTGTCGTTGTTACAGTGTAATTATACATTTAAGTACTAAGTAATATTAATTAACAACATGTACTTACTATAGGATTAGGATTTGGTTGAGGGTTTGTTGCATGTAATTATGCATAATTTACTTATGCAGTTATTACTATGGTAAGTACATGTAACATATGTAACAAGGACACTGTAATATAAAGTGTTATCATTTTTTCTTTTTTTGTCCGTTATAGAAGTACACTTATTTTGATGCGTTTAATAATATACTAAAGCACATGTAAAGTACTTGATTATAATTGTAACTGTAGTGTGTTATTCAATATTACATTTAAAGTTAATATAGTTTAAATGTACTAAATTGCAAAATGTGCAAATACAAATATATTTAAATACATGACATGCGAGTGTCAATAGAAATTACAAAAGTATATTTTAAAGTTATAGAAATTATAGAAAGTATATATAAATGCTTATGGTAAAGTACACTTTAACCATATTTCAAAGACAATAGAAGTAATGATGAAATTACATATAAAGATGTACTTAAATATAAATGTAATAAATGTTAAATTATAAATGTTTTATAATAAACTAAAATTACAATTAAAGGTGCAGTGTGTAATATTTATGAGGATCTATTTACAGAAATGCAATATAACATACATAACTATGTTTTCAGTGGTGTATAAAGACCTTACATAATGAACCGTAATGTTTTTATTACCTTAGAATGAGCCATTTCTATCTACATACACCGCAGGTCCCCTTACAGTGAAGTCACCATTTTGCGCCGCCATGTTTCTACAGAGGGCTAGCTACTCTCTGCTGTCTCAGACAACGACATCTTTGTCCTGTGTCGGCCACCATAGCTTCTCTATGTGCTTCGAAAGGGTTAGGGGCGAGCAGTTGCAATTCACAACCTCACCGTTAGATGCCGCTAAAATTTACACAGTGCACCTTTAAGTGTCTAGGAACATTGCATTCAGTTCTCACTTAAGTATATTCTTTTAAAGTATATTATTTCCCTAAAAAGTATACTCTAAAAGTATGCAAAAGTGTACATCTATTAGTATTACGTAAAGACAAACTCTTTTTCAAATGATCTGCAATTCTTTAAAACATTTTTCATAATATGCATAATAAAATCTTTTTAATTCCATCAGGTCCTGTTTATCATGAATACTGTGATTGTCCAGAGTCCGATGTGGCAGCGTGGCAGAGGGTTATGCAGTGCCCAGAGGAAGACCCCCAAATTCAAAAGGATTTCAGTTCATTCCCATCTATTGACCTTCAGCAGCTCTTGCAGGAGGTTCCAAAGCGCTTTGCAAAGCGAGGTGGACTCATTCACTATACCATCTTAAACAACCAGGTGCATCGGCGCTCGCTGGGCAAGTACACCGATTTCAAGATGTTCTCGGATGAGATACTGCTCTCCCTCACTCGAAAAGTAAGCTACAGAGGTTGTGTCTTACCTTTTAGTCTAATTTCACATTGAAACATTTTGGAAAAGATAATTTGAGGTCCAAAATTCTGAGACCATTAGTGAATATGCTTTTATTTGGCATCTTTCTAATTTGATAGAAAAAAAATCATTATAATTGTCATTAGGGCTTGACATTAACACCCGCCAACCCACCAAATGCAGGTGGATTTCAGCAGTGGTGTGTAACGCAGTCACTCCTACTAGACACTTTGGCATTTGAATTTTATATATAATATAGGCTATATATTTTTCAATTGTAGTCTTTTAAAAATGCATCTGAAATAATAAACTAGGTGCTATGTAGTGTTGTCAAAAATATAGATTTTTTGATACATATCAATACTGAAATAATGCTTCCAATACTCATTTTCCGCAGAATAGAAAATACCAGCTGCGCTTTCTCTCTCTCTCATGATCTCTCCGACAGTGAGTTGACACAAACCGGCCTCCCCTCACTCACTTGCTTCATTTGCTCCGGATGAATATTGTTGGTTACAGGGCTTGAATTTAGGCGCATATTACTCATTTGTGCAGATTTTGTGCTCACACCCAAAGTGCGTGCACATAAAGCAGCCTCTCAGTACTAAATTGAGTTCTTTTTCGCTGCTTATTGCGCTTAAACAGTCAATTTAAAAGTTTTACTTTAAAGCACATTTTAATTCATTATGTTTTAATAATCTTTTGTTGTCCTTTAAAGAAGGCAAAAAAACCACCCATCGCAGAGGGCATTCAAATCGTTTAATGCACAGCTAGTTGTGGATTATCCCGCTTATACCATGGTCATTTGCCAGCATTGACAAGTTAAAGGTGCAGTGTGTGATTTTTAGCGGCATCTAGCGGTGAGGTTGTGAATTGCACCCCCCAACGCTCACCCCTCCCTTTCGGAGCACATAGAGAAGCTACGGTGGCCGACACAGGACAAAGATGTCGTCGTCGGTTTGTCAAACAAACGTTTGTCTGTTTAGGGCTACTGTAGAAACATGACAGCGCAAAATGGCGATTTCACTGTAAGGGGACCCGCGGTGTATGGAGATAGAAATGGCTCATTCTAAGGTAATAAAAACATAACGGTACATTAAGTAAGTTCTTTATACTCCACTGAAAACATAGTTATGTATATTATGTTGCATTTCTGTCAATATATCCTCATAAATACTACACACTGCACCTTTAAAGCTGTCATTTATGTTTGGGTTAAAATGACAGTTATTTTTTGTCAGCTACCACTCGTTAGATCTAGCATTCTGCCCGCAGAAGCACAGAGATAAAGTAGTGCGGTAAGGTTACATTTATTTGATTGAATTATAACATTTATTTGAATTAATTAGCCTATTGAGAGAGAGAGAGAGAGAGAGCGCGGGCACTGTTTGAATTACCTGCATCTGTGTCGCGTCTCTCTACTAGCAACGATGCTGTGAGTTTAATTACTTCAAAAACAGCAACGTTAATACTATCTTGCTGGGTAATATAATGTTGCAATTCAGTAGTGAAGTTAATTTAATACTAAAAGTCACAGGCCAGCGTTGATGACAAGTTTCTGTGCTCCTGATTGTTTGTGTGTGCGCAGCACGATCTCCGATCACTTTGTGTGAGTGACGTGTGCGTGCGCGCTTTAATGAAAACAGAGCGAGTGATGTATACGTCTGTGTGCTTCAGTGAAATCAGCGCATTAATATAGAATTGGTGATTAAACTGACTTAAACGGTTTTATTGCACACCTTCCAACCAATCAGAATCGAGTATTCAGACAGACCATGGTATAATTAAATTGAATGTACTAAATTCTTAATATGTCCACCTTTTGTTAATGTAACACATTATCTAATTAGTGACCTAAAATAGTGCACTTTCTGAAGTAGTATAATTATTAGTATATTATAAAACTTATCATTTCTGTATATATTTTCCAAAATCCAAAATAACTTTATTTCCAGGTTTAAATTAGTTTTTGAGTCCCAAAAATTTTCTCAGACTTTTTAGAATTTTTATTTGATTTTATTTATTATAAATTTTTATGGTGATTCATTGGACATATCATATCAACTATTTTATTGTTATATCTGTCCTGTCTCCACCAGGTGAAAATGCCTGATGTGGAATTTTATATTAACGTAGGAGACTGGCCAATGGAGAACAGGAAAGTGAGTGACAAACCTGGACCAGTGCCTATTATCTCATGGTGCGGCTCCACGGACACACGGGACATCATTCTTCCCACATATGACATCACACACTCATCCTTAGAGGCGATGAGAGGCGTAACAAATGACCTGCTGTCAGTCCAAGGGAACACAGGTGCTTCTTTGAACATCAGCTCCTGTCAATGTCCAATATTTGCTTACTTTTCTTTGTCTCACCTCTCTGGATTTCTTTATTGGGTTTCCCAGGTCCTGTGTGGTCAGATAAAATGGACAAGGCATTCTTCAGAGGCAGGGACAGTCGAGAAGAACGCTTGCGTTTGGTAACCATGTCCAAAGAAAATCCAGAGCTGCTCGATGCGGGAATAACAGCATTTTTTTTCTTTCGTGAACGGGAGAAGGAACTTGGAAAAGCACCACTGGTTGGTTTCTTTGATTTTTTTAAGGTAAGTAATGTGCTTCAGTAAACTGTGATATGCTTTTTCTCTGCTTAATAAATAATACAGATTAAGAATTGTGACATGCTTGGCTCTACTCTTGGAAATCTCTCTAGTACAAATACCAGGTGAATGTGGATGGAACAGTAGCGGCCTATAGGTTTCCTTACCTGATGCTGGGCAACAGCTTGGTCTTAAAACAGGATTCACCATACTACGAACACTTTTACACACATCTGAAACCAGGTGTGCACTACATACCAGTGAAGAGGGACCTTTCTGACCTCATCGAGAAGATTAAATGGGCTAAGGTACGTTAAAAGTGTCCTTACTGTTGGAGCACATTGACTTTGTACAGTAACAGCATAAATTTACATAATTGTAAAATAGAGACCCATATATCATATGCAAAACAAAAGAAGTTTAATGTACACATTGTTCAATGTACACAGAACAATGACACAGAGGCAGAGGGCGTAGCTAAAACAGGACAGTCGGTAGTGAGAGATCTGCTTCAGCCTCACAGACTCTACTGCTACTACTACACTGTTTTTCAGGTAAGAATCTGCCATTTACAACTAAATAAATGCTGAATAATTCATTGATAAATTTAAAGTGCCTCCTACTGCATTCAAAAACTACAGACAGCTTTTGCATTGCCTGGTCAGTTTTGACCCTTGAACTTATAAAACGTAATATTTTTCAACTAAAACCATATTGTATCTGATCAATAACTCCACATTAACAATTATTATCATAATTGTTACCCATAATTTAATCACCCTCAAGCCATCCTAGGTGCATATGACATTCTTCTTTCAGACGAATACAATCAGAGTTATATTAAAAAATGTCCTGGCTCTTTCAAGCTTTATAATGGCAGTGAATGGCAGCCCAAAATTTGAAGCCCAAAAAAGTGCATCCATCCATTATAAAAGTAATCCACACGGCTCCAGGGTGGTTAATAAAGGCCTTCTGAAGAGAATCAATGGGAAGCAGAATACAGGAAAGCAAGAAGTTATCACTTTATTTGAAATTCAGCAGATAAACAGCTTTGAGCAAACCATCAGTTTCTTAGTTCTAACGCACCCTCCTGTAAAAGGGGTAGGGATATTTACCCTCGATTTCACAGACAAGGCAGACTAAAATGCATGTTTGAGCTGTTTTAATTGAAAACAACTTGCACTGATATATCTTAAAATATGTTTGTGCTATTGTTTTGTCTCAAAATGCACACATGGAGTGTTTTTTTTCTAAGGCACATTTATAAAAGTCCTATTTGTAAATATCCTAATTTAACTAAGGCCTAATCCTGGCTTAATCTAAGCCCTGTCTGTGAAACTAGGCCTTAATGTATCAACTAATGACTAAGTTTGATACTTGCATGTCTCACCCATTTGAATAAGTGTCCAATTTGTTGAGGCTCTAGTTGACCTTTGCTGAAGTTATCTTGATGAGAGAGAACCAGTTTGAGTCAAAAGATCTTTGATGAATAGAAAGATAAGGCCGTAGCCTGGCACAAGCTTATATTTTGTTGAGGACTTCTCCTAGCTCATCTCATCTTCCCCATGACAGGTAGGAGTGGAAAACGGTGAAAACTGGGCAACTCAAACCTCTAGAACTTGCAAACTCCCCCCGGCTTTGATCTTAAACCGGGGCCTGGTTTCACAGACAGGGCTTAGATCAATTAGGACATTTAAGTAGCTTTTATAAACATGCCTTAGAAAAAAACATTACTAATGTGCATCTTGAGTCAAAACAATGGCACTGACATATTTTAAGATATGCAAGTGGCTTTCAGTTAAAACAGCTCAAACATGCATTTTAGTCTGGGACTAGCTTAAGCCTTGTCTGTGAATGTATGTAATTTGATATTGGGATAATTGGGTGTTGATGGAGAAACTATTAAAGATTCTTATAATACTAATTGCATAGGAACGACATATAATGTAAATGATCATTCAGGAAATTAAAATAGAAACTTATCGATAGCAAACATGGTATACATGTGATCTTGATTAAGTATGTAAGGCTAAAACATTAAATCAAAGAGTTTAGATTAAAGGGGTCATGAACTGGCTTTTTTTATTTTGTTATACTGTTGTCTGAGGTCAACTTATGACGTTCGCATGGTTTTTACATTCAAAAACATCATAATGAATAAGAAATAGGCTATTTTCTACCCTGGTTTTGAGCCTCTCTCATGGAACGCTCGGTTTTTATGGGCGTGCCGCATTGAAGACTTGGAAGTAAACACCCACTGCTATGATTGGATAAGCTTTGCATATTATAATGAGCTTCGGCTTCCCCGTGAGTACACGTGAGGAATTGTTTTGAAAGCGTGTGGGAAAACGGCAACCGGAATGATTCGCCCACAGGGCTCGCAAAATGTCTTTATCAAACAAACACAATGATTTATCTCTCATCCACCCGCAATTAATTGGAATGTTATTTTTTATTACTTGGCCCGCCCGATCGGTGGATATAACCGCGAACCGTGCATCACTAACACACACGCATGCGCAAGCCTCACAGCAGAGTCAGACAAATCAGCATGATAAAAACTTCCGCGATTGTATTTTTCTTTTAAATATCAAGTCAAGAGAGTGAACAACACACATCAAGAAAGGAATGTTATTTCACTATTTAAGATAGCCCGTCGGCAGGCCGGTGATACGTTTTGGTAGCCCGTATGGAAAACACATAGCCCCGGGACGTTGGGCTTTGCGAGCCCTGGCCCATAACGTTACATGTCCGAGTCTGATCCCGAATCGCAGCACAATGAACCAACAACACCTCAAATAAAGGATTCTCCAGCCTGTGACAGCGTGCTAAGTTATGTTCAGTTAGACACATACACATAATCAATAGATATCAAACGATCTGTAACAATGCAATACTATCACATTTTTTACTCACATAAGTGTGTTGCTTCATTCATCCTGTCTGCAAATCCAGTCTCCTGTTTACAAACGAATCCGTGGTGAAATGAAGGAACAAACGCGCAATGTCTTACCCACATGAGCTGGATATTCATTAAAAATAAAGTTCATCCATGCATTGATAATATTGCAATCCAAATGAAGCTTATGCAGCATGTTTATTGCTTGGAGGTTCGATCCGGTTTAGCTCCACGTAGGCCTGTTATTTATCTATAGGTAACGTCCCCTACAGGAGCCCGTCTTGGACCGACTTGCAAGGTCCAGGAGACATTGCGAACCTGCTCCATCTCTTCCATCTCAGATAGGGGTACCCCGAATTTAGAGAATCAGGCAGTTAGGGATCTATTTATCATCATTTTATTCTTATTTTTTTTTAATTCTCTTTACAACTGTTTTAATTATCCTTGTTTTTATTTTTAATTCTTATACATGGTATTCTTATGCATATGTTATCACTATTTTAATGCATTTTCTATGTAAAGCACTTTGAATTACCATTGTGTATGAAATGTGCTATATAAATAAACGTGCCTTGCCTTGCCTATAACATGCCATGCATAAATTGGTGGGCGGGGCTACAGAATCAGGCATTCGTCTTCTTCGGTTAAGGCGGTGTTTCACCACACTCTGACGTCACAGCTTGGCACGTTCTGAGATCGAGCGTTTGCTGGGCCTGGTGTCAATAAAAGCTTTTCTTTGACTAACAAGGAAGTTTTCAGCTCCGAAACTTACAGGATATTCTTATATCACAATGAACTTTTATATATCAAAGGCTGAATGAAAAGTTGATTTCTCAATTCATGACCCCTTTAATACATAGGCAAAAGAATATAAAAGAACATGATTACATAGGAAAATTTGATACATGATTGGACATGGATACATTTATCTGTTTCAAAGTGAATTTAGACCAGTTGTAAACCAGTCTTATTTTGATGATTTGTATTTGTTACCACAGTAACCACTAGTAACTCACCTTGTTGGGTGAGGGGTATTATGGATTATTTGTTAAATGTAACAAATAATTGCGTGTCTGATCTGTTTCAGTCACTACACCAATAATGCACTTCTGATTTTGGTGCCAGCCCTCTGTCGATTCGATTGTCTGTGAGCAGGAATGCAAAAATGCAAAAGTTTGATCTGTAGTTTTAACGAAATCCCTGGAGCTGTCATCCGGGAGACTTTTCTGGGTACAGCTAACATGGAAAAAGTTGTAAATTTAATAAATTTGTGTGCCCTGTCCTTTTACAGACCTACGCAAATCGTCAGAGCACTCAGCCTTTAGTCCATCCTGAGATGGAAATAGTGCCTCAGCCATCTGATCACACTGCACTGTGTAACTGTGAGAGGAGATCAGAGGGTCAGAGACTTCAGCAGAAGGACGAGCTCTGAGAAAGTTCCACCAAAGATTAACTGATAAAAGTACTCCACTGAAACAAGTGTCACAAACATGCACATGAAAGAAATATTGAATGGAACACAAAAACCATTCAAATAGTGACACTGAATCAGAGTGGTTTGTGGTTGTATACATATAAAGGAATGATATACTTTTGAAGGATGAACGAAGGCTAACTTGAGTTTTGCTAGGAGTAAAATGTTTAACGATTTGTTTATCTGACTGCAGATAACTATTTATGTACCTATGCATTAAGCTATTAATCTCACTTTGTTTTAAATTATTTTATTTCCTCACTTTTTCTGCTTTTATTTTACATTTTGCATTTCATTACAGAACTATGTAACGTTTTTGCTTTGATTTTTTTGGATCATTTTTTCCCCCTTGTTTGTCTTTACTAGGATTACTTTTCTTACTAGGATTACTTATCAGTATTGAAAGCAGGGTTGATAAACACCATTTGACAAACTTTCTAGTAAATGTTCTGAATGAAGCAAATGTAAGCTAGCTTTATACTGTATGTGGGCCACACTTAAGCTTATTGCCCAAGGAGAACATCGCCACATTCCTAACACTGCATCGATAGTATCAAACATTGTATTCTGTGACGGCTCAGAATGAATGGCTGAACTGCTCTTCTGGTGACATAAGTGTCAGTTTGACTATGACGTGGAGTTTGTGTCTCAGACCTCATCAAAAAATCTGTGCCCCCAAAGTCTGAGTGTAAATCATGCTTGCCTTAAACTAACACATTCCATTTGTTTCCAAAGTTCATTTGTGCCAAACAGCTTTTTCTGTGGTAATATAGGTGACAGTGGAATGTCATTTGTCAACTCAAGGATTTTTTTTAATGAAATTTTTTTCATAATAAACTGTCTTTAATCATAGTTAAGAACTCTGTGTGCTGTTTTCATTGTGTTTTGACATTTTTGTGAACTAGATAGATAGATAAATAGATAGATAGATCCAGTGATAATTTGGAAAGAAAACAGAATGGAAGCCTACATGTTACTATAGCAATGAATGCAACTTTAAGTGCGTGGAAAGGGGCAATTAAATGCCACACAGGATGTGTTTTTTAATTCCATTGCGCTACTTTTATATCGTTTTTTAATGTAAACATCACCCTAGACCGTTGGACTGTTGCGCTCGCATCTCTTCCATACTTTTGCAGAGTATCGTGCATGACGCGACTTTATAAACGCGGCACTCAAGTTAAAATAACTTTTAAAAAACGCGTCTCTAGACCTGCTTCTCGCGTTTTTAACCGCAAAAACGCGTCCTTTATGAATGGCCCTAAACTGATTAAAAGATAGTAAACAGCGCATTGTAATTTCAGTGCTGTTATTTAAACAGTCAGTTTGCCTCGTACATTCAGTTTACAGCGTCAACAGCAAGCCAAAGAGAGCAAGGTTTCAAATGAACTATGCATTTGCATTTTAAACACTTAGCTACATTATGTTCTAGCTCTGTCTATGCAATAAATGCACATTCTTAAATGAGCGAGTTTTTTTTTTATTTTATTTTTTATAGCTAATTTCAACTTGGCATGAATCAAAAATCAAATCAGAGCTGTATATTTACAAGATACATATTCACGAATACAACTCCTCGTAATTGCCTTAATAGCACGCAAATATTTCTGCCCGTTTTCGTTCGTGTGACTGCAGCCTCTGCTTTTCTGCTACAGACTGAAGCGTGTGAGCCTATAACGCGCCGCGCCGTTACTTTCAGTTAATAAAGGAAAAATACTGCAAATTTCTGGTGTTATTTTTGTGATTGTTTGGGGCATTCTACAGCCCTTCATCAAAACTTTCAACACATAGCCCACCTCAGATTGTTTTAATCAATGCACAAATCGTAAAAACAAATGAACACTATCAGTTCTTAAATTCTGATTGGGTGGGCAAGGCAGACGTTTGGGTGGGCTCAGCCCATGCCTAGAACCGGCCCCGCTCTGGAGGGTAAACCCTTTGAAGTGATTAGGGCAGATGAGCCCTTCAGAATGGAATGCAGGGAGAGATAAGCGCTGTTCTTGTTGCATTTACACGGCTTTAACCAGCAGATGTCCTCAGCATGCTGTGTTTCGAGTGAATCTAGCTTAGTGTAATCGATCTAATCTAACAGTGAATTTAGCTGACGTAATCAATATAACGTTAGTGGAATAAAAACAACATCTGGTCTTTTTCACTGAAGCAAGACAATGTTTGTCGAAACTAGCGCATACTTGAGGTAATGTAATTTTATGTTACACTGTTTGCTAGGCTGACATAAAGATCTCAACTCCATTAATACCTAATTCTCACCATTCATGACAGAGTTTTCCATATATATCTACAGTGCATCCAGAAAGTATTCACAGTGCTTCACTTTTTCCACATTTTGTTGTTACAGCCTTATTCCAAAATGGATTAAATTCATTATTTTCCTCAAAATTTTACAAACAATACCCCATAATGACAACGTGAAAGAAGTTTGTTTTAAATCTTTGCAAATGTATTAAAAAAAAAAAAACGAAAAAAAAAAAAAAAAAATCACATGTACATAATTGTAAGTAGCCTACTTTTTGACCACTGCAGAGCACCGTACAGTTGCGCTTCGCTGTAATTTGGATGCATTTTAAAGATCTAGACTTTTATTACTGAAATGCTGGCAAGTATGGAGACAGAATAGTATCATTAATAATTCACGCAAAAAACACGATGCACACATGTGTAGCCAATTTCACATGCATGAAACCAAATTCACGTGCGCAAAATAAAATTATATATTCATAAAATACATTTCACAAATGCAAAACACAATTCGTAGATTTAAAACTGTGCACAAAAACTTTCGAATGTTTAAAATTTACAAGTTCATCCTTGAATGTGAATGTGCAAATCGTCATTCACGTGTGAATTGCCTTGGATTTGTGTGTGTATTTTTGAGACTTTCCTGGCAGCGCTCTCCTCCCACCCGGAGCAGTCGTACTTTTTAGCTTATCAATCGGCCAATCATAATCGCGTGAGGGCGGGCCCACCTGGTGTTACGTCATCAGCTTTCGCCCACAGGTCAAGTCATGGCTGTGATCAGTTGAATTGATAGTTTGTTAAATATTAACAGATGTAAGCAACTGCTGTGGTAATCAGTTGTCCCATATGAAGAGGAAATCATGCTTGTTTTGTTGTATTTTAGTTGCAGGTACAGAGCCCCTCAGACAGCTCTTTCAGTTACCATTGCAAAACAATCATCTGGGTGGCCAGTAGCTCCCACTTAGCACGGGCCTCATCGTGATGAAGATGTTTTGCCATTTGTGCAACAGTATACAGTGTTAAATTATTATTACACACTTATTGTTCCCCTGTATTTTTCAGGATTACACACCTTTGGCGTGACATCTGGATAGCAGTCACAAACATCTAAAATAAATTCATGTTTCTTTATTCTCTTTTATACTTTGTATTAATGTCTTAATCTATTTAATACACATGTAATTTTTATGCTCTGTGCTGTATTGTCATCTCAAGGTTTTTAATGTCACAGGACAACGTTGTGAAGCATTAATTTTACTTTGCCTGGCAAAAAAGCAGTTTTTATGCTGATCAGACAAAGGCATACTGATCATAGAGATGCAACATCATGCATCTAAGATTACTCAGTAAACTATATTCAATTATTTTCCCATCACTTAATCTCCTGCTTCCTACTCTTCCTCTCTCTGCTCCTCTTGTACCACGTGCTGACTGATTTAAATATCAAACCAAAATCTGATATGGTCTGATAGAGAGAGGTCTAGTGATGACTAGATTGAACACATTTCATTTGTTAACTTTTCACCTGATGTATTGTACTTAAATGTATCATTTGGCCATAAACATTTATTTACTTTAAAAGAAAAGAAGACTCTGACTGGAAAACTACCAACATCCCTGACCAGCCATGCAATGACATTGTGGTTCCAGTAAAATGCCCCGTGACTGAAGAACTTGTAACCCAGCTTCAAACTGTTAGTCAGCCAATTCTTTCAAGACTTTCAACCTCTTGTTGAAACAACAGTCAAAATGAATGGCTTGCAACATGACTGTTTTGAAAGAATTACAGTAGGAATGGTAAGGTCAAGGTACTGGTTGTCTCTGCAACTTCATACATCATCTGTCTTGGAAATCTGAAACAATAAAACTGCATATATGCAGCTTAAAACACAGCATAGATGAAGCGTACATGGTCTCCAATGTATGCACTTCATTACATAAATTATCATCATCAGTTGAATGTGTGGTGGACATTACATGCAGGTACAAACACTGCTGTGACTGCTCTTTCCTAATTAAATAATAGTACAAGACCACGTGAAAAATATCCAAAACGTTATATTTTTCATAATCGTCTATTTATACACACCATCTCTCATCATTCAAACCATTGTTATGTTTTCTATGGAGTTTATGAATCTAAAATCCTAACATTGTATGGTATGCACATGAATAATTCTTTATGAAGTAAACATAAGAATCAATCAATACTTAAAATAAATGTTTATTTTCACACAGCAGTTAATAAACTATCGCTTCAACTGATCTCTAACTTAGTTTCAGTAAACACAGAAATGAACCGATCAAACTGCACTCACCTCTGCTTAGCCATGACTTGAACTATGGCCGAAAGCTGATGACGTAACACCAGGTGGGCCCGCCCTCACGCGATTATGATTGGCCGATTGATAAGCTTAAATCTGATTGGCTAAAAAGTACGACTGCTCCGGGTGGGAGGAGAGCGTTGCCTCAAAAATTTTTGTCTCAAAAATACACACAAATCCTAGGCAATTCACACGTGAATGACGATTTGCACATTCACATTCAAGGATTAACTTGTAAATTTTAAACATTTGAAAGTTTTTGTGCACAGTTGTAAATCTACGAACTGTGTTTTGCATTTGTGAAATGTATTTTATGAATATATAATTTTATTTTGCGCACATGAATTGTTTTTTGTGCACGTGAGTTTGGTTTCATGCATGTGAAATTGGCTACACATGTGTGCATTGTGTTTTTTGCGTGAATTATTAATGAAACTATTCTGACTAGTATTTACAAGAGCAATATATTTCATCACCACTCAAAAAATAAAAAGAAGAAAAGCACGTAAACATTTGAAATGGGCCGTTATTATGGCAGCAATTATATATGTTAAAATAACCAAGCAGCATTATGTTTACCTCATGTAAATAAGAGGCTGTATTAACTTATTTCCGCTCATTTCCATGTGGAATAAAATGACATCCTTTATTTTGAGATAAAATACAAGACAGAAAACCATTTTAACTATAATGTGCGTCTATATATCTTCCTATTTTTAAACAGATTTAAATAATTCAATAATAATTAGGATATTATTTTCCTATTATTAAATTAAATATGCATTTATTCTTATTATACCAAGCATTTGACATTTTATTTACAGCATACAATCATGTTATTGACCACGTGAGCGGCGCGTTCCCAGGTGCACAGGATCACAAAACTCGCTCCTCCACCTTGAATAAATCACCATCTGAATGCACAAGTTTTATCACTGAGGTGGCATGCAAATTTATTTTTACGGACTTCCATGTGAGAAACAATTACCGTCCGAATAGGGCTTTAGTATACTTGGCTTGTAGTTGTGTTTACTCTTTTGGTTGAGTAGCCCATTAAATACTTTTTTCCAGGATCAAAACACAGGAGAAGAAGAAGCTGAAACAAGTGATAGAAGACTGCTCATGCAAATGTAAAATAACGCTATCATCAAAATTTGAACTGCATGTAAATCACAACTGCCTAATGTTACTAAATGAAATGTTGACCCAGGACGAGCTATAGGACTGTGAAGCTTTGGGGGTGTTGATGGACTCAATTTACTCCATCTATTTTGATCATCATTCTGAATCCCATCCGGACGTAGTCTAAAGTAGACAAAAATGCAATTTTCTCAGCTTTTTGTTTAAAATGTTGCCTTTTTTTATGAAACTTACCCATATTCAAGTGATGATAAAAAAGGAAGCATAAAGCTAGAATAAAATGTTTTTTAAAATTAATGTACAGTTAAAGGTATATTTCAAGTATAAAAAATGAATACAATAGGAACATAGCCGTATACTAAAAGGGCAAAAATTATATATAAATAGTAAACTATAAGTATGATGTTATGTTCACTTAAAGAAAACTTACAAGTATACTTGCAGTATAACTACTAAACTAGTAGTTTACTGAGAGTACACTTCAAAGTGTACTTTTATGAACAAAAACAAATGTACTACAAGTATTAAAATAGTAAATTACTAGTATACTTATTAAGTTCACTTGTAGTACAGATGCAGTACAAATAAGAAACGTTGTGAACTAGGTGTTACACTTATAGTACACTTAAACGTATACTTTTTATATACTAAATTGGGCCAATTTAGTCCCAAGCAGTATTGAACTAGTACACTTACACATTTACTACTAGTACACTGATATTAGTATACTTACTACATAAAGTATACTTAAAAAATATACTTGAACATTACTTAAGTATACTTCATAAAATTAACTTGAAGTATACTTCTTTTTCGTAAGTGTCTGCTTGTTTGCAGTGCAAGGGTAAATAAAGAACTGGTTCTTTGAATAAGTACAGCGTTTTCATTAGTCAAAAAACAATGTTTGTAAAGGCTAATGTTTTATGTATGGAAGCCACATAAGAAAAAAAATCATGCATACTTAAGCCATAATTATGAGATAAAAAGTCGAAATTAGAGCTATATTCTGACCTTTAACATTTTTTTGTCATCATTTTTTTTCTTATGTGCCAGAAAAAATGGGCTTCCGTAGTGAATTGCGAGATGTAAACTCACAATTGCGAGGAAAAAAAAGTCCTTTTTTATTTTTTATTCTGTGGCGGAAACAAGCTTCCATAGGGTATTTGCCCTCTAATCATAGCCAATACAGAGTGTGCATACTTCGATATCTTTTATAACTCACAATTTTGGCCAAATGTATTAAACAACAGGAAAAGCTGAAGAAAAAAATACATTTATTCCTGCACTGCGGTTCTAACCTGCATTTTTCGCTGGTTTCAAAAACTGAATTTAAAGTAATAAATGTTTTAAATGAACAATTCAACCTCTGTTGAATGCTTGTTATATGCTTGAAATATTTTTATACATGTGGTGCTTAGGTGCTGTTGCTTATACTTTATATCTGTACAGTAACTACTACAGCACCCTCACTAATTTCAGAAGCACCCTCAGTGATCTCTGAGTGTTAAGCTTTATTCAGCTTGCACCATGCAGAGTTTCATTACTAAAAACTTTTTCAGTTTTAATGGGTTTTTGAAGTGTATGTTAATTATGGTCATACAGCTCTTGTCTATTTTGTTTGAACACATTGAGAGTTAGGACATCAATATTAGCACCTCTATTTTTGATGCTATTGAAACAGCATAGTGCCATTGTAAATTGTAAAATGCTTTCCTGCAGTTTAAATAGTCGAGCATGGTGCTAGAAATGCCAGTGTACAGTAAAGGGTTCGATTACCAGGAAAAGCAAGAACTTTGTGCCTTTACCTTTAGCAAGAACTTTGAAAAAATGTGTACCTTTATTGCAATGTAAGTCACTTTGGATAAAATTGTCTACTAATGCATAAGTAAATGCAAATGCATAAAATATTTTACTACCTTTAACAAACTGCAAACTCATGGCCCACACTAGCCTTTCTTTCTTACACTGTAAATCCGAATAAGTTGGCAAATTTGAGGCAATCAGTTACATCAAAATTTTTAAGTTAAGAAATTTAAAGTTTAAGTAAGCAGATTTAATATTTTGTACTCGTGTATTTTAATTGCTCTTAAATTGAAAAACTCAAAACATATCAATATATCAAATATTTTTAGTAGTGGAAACTTGGCTAACTTTAACTGACTGATTCAATTAATGTTAACTTAACAATGTTTTGATAGCATTAGCAGAGCATAGCAATTGTTGAATGAGTACTGCATTCATTGTACTGCAGAACTTTCGACATACCTGTTCTCAGATGAAGCTCATGCTCGTCACCATGATGTTAATCCCCCAAAACCCCCAACACAACCGAAACTCTTCTAAATTAGCATAGCTAAACATTAAACACTACTAAATCTCCAACTTAACATTAATCTTGCACAAAAAACATTATTAATTGTAGCATTTACTCTCCCTTTCGAGTGCCATGGCAAAGCATGCTGGGAAATAGAAATCCCAGTCCAGTTTCAGTTAAATTTAAGTTTGTCTAAATTAAAAGAAATGTTCATAAAACTCAAAACAATTAATTAATTCAGATTACTTAAAATGTGTCAGTTTTGAGGACTCAAAAGAAAAATAAAGTTCGATATACTCATAAAACTTAAGTTGATTGAACTAATTTGTTTAAGTTTACCCTCCTCAAACCAATTAATTATTTTGAGCATTAGGGTTTATGCAAATATATTAACCCTTATAAGCTTTTAGATGTGCAACCATGAACAAGCACAAAAAAAAAAAATAATAATATGGGCAGTCGATGAGTGGTCACACTCAAAAGTCATACATTGACTGTTCACGGTCAAAGCTGGTTCACTTTAACATTCTACTAACTATAGTAACTTTGCAACTACAGGTCAACTACCAGTCATTAGAGTACCACTGTCTGCTTATTATCTGCTAACACTTTATTTTGATGCTCCCCAACAGACATCCTACTGACTATAAGTAACTTTGCAACTACATGTCAACTTATTCTACTAACCCGAACACTAACCCTAACCTAACAGTCTACTAATACTCTAATGAGAGTTACTTGACATGTAGTTGCAAATTAATGATAGTTGACCGTTGCAAAGTTAGTAGTTAGTTGAATGTCTAAAGTGGACTATCAAAATAAAGTGTAACCATATATAATTTTTTCATTTCAAAAGTTACACTCTTATTGTTCCCGGACAAAAATGACAGAAAACAGCCAATATGTGAGGGTTAATGTATAGGTGTATTAATGTAGGCTTCACTAATTTTACTGAAAATCCATATTACTATCTAGGATATTAATTTACTTGAATACATCGAATCCTCTCTGGCATGTCTGAAGTTATGGTAAACCTGGCATGTTCCACTCCTGTGCTTTGTTTTCTTGTAGTCTCACACTGACTAGTTCACGGCCTTGAAATTGTCTTTGAAACACCAGCTAGATGAATAAAAGACCATAAAACATGGATGACATGTTAGTGTGATATTGTCACGGGTGCGTGGAGGCAGGAAGACGAAGACAGGCAGATACAGTTCCAAATGAACTTCCAGTTAATCTCAAATAATCTAAAGACAGGCAGACGGGCAATGGCACAACACACTTAAACATAAACATGTGACAAATGAAAACAAACTGAAAGTCCATGAACCAAACTAAACATAATGGTGACATATATTTTCATCATTAGGCGTTATTGTGTGTTCTTTATGAAGGCTTCAAGTACACTAAAGCTGGTGTCTATCAAGAATATTTCATGTCATGGAATGTACAATGGACAAAAAGGTTTTGTGGCCTACTCTCAGTCACTCTGATGTCTTACCAAGACTCATTGAAGGCCTTTTTTACAAACACGATTCCAAAAAAATTGGGACACTGTACAAACTGTGAATAAAAACAGAATGCAATGATGTGGAAGTTTCAAATTTCAATATTTTATTCAGAATACAACATAGATGACATATCAAATGTTTAAACTGGGAAAATGTATCATTTTAAGGGAAAAATAAGTTGATTTTAAATTTCATGGCATCAACACATCTCAAAAAAGTTGGGACAAGGCCATGTTTACCACTGTGTGGCATCCCCTCTTCTTTTTATAACAGTCTGCAAACGTCTGGGGACTGAGGAGACAAGTTGCTCAAGTTTAGGAATAGGAATGTTGTCCCATTCTTGTCTAATACAGGCTTCTAGTTGCTCAACTGTCTTAGGTCTTCTTTGTCGCATCTTCCTCTTTATGATGCGCCAAATGTTTTCTATGGGTGAAAGATCTGGACTGCAGGCTGGCCATTTCAGTACCCGGATCCTTCTTCTATGCAGCCATGATGTTGTAATTGATGCAGTATGTGGTCTGGCATTGTCATGTTGGAAAATGAAAGGTCTTCCCTGAAAGAGACGACGTCTGGATGGGAGCATATGTTGTTCTAGAACTTGGATATACCTTTCAGCATTGATGGTGTCTTTCCAGATGTGTAAGCTGCCCATGCCACACGCACTCATGCAACCCCATACCATCAGAGATGCAGGCTTCTGAACGGAGCGCTGATAACAACTTGGGTTGTCCTTGTCCTCTTTAGTCCGGATGACATGGCGTCCCAGTTTTCCAAAAAGAACTTCAAATTTTGATTCGTCTGACCACAGAACAGTTTTCCACTTTGCCACAGTCCATTTTAAATGAGCCTTGGCCCAGAGAAAACGCCTGCGCTTCTGGATCATGTTTAGATATGGCTTCTTTTTTGACCTATAGAGTTTTAGCCGGCAACGGCGAATGGCACGGTGGATTGTGTTCACCGACAATGTTTTCTGGAAGTATTCCTGAGCCCATGTTGTGATTTCCATTACCGTAGCATTCCTGTATGTGATGCAGTGCCGTCTAAGGGCCCGAAGATCACGGGCATCCAGTATGGTTTTCCGGCCTTGACCCTTACGCACAGAGATTGTTCTAGATTCTCTGAATCTTTGGATGATATTATGCAATGTAGATGATGATAACTTCAAACTCTTTGCAGTTTTTCTCTGAGAAACTCCTTTCTGATATTGCTCCACTATTTTTCGCCGCAGCATTGGGGGAATTGGTGATCCTCTGCCCATCTTGACTTCTGAGAGACACTGCCACTCTGAGAGGCTCTTTTTATACCCGATCATGTTGCCAATTGACCTAATAAGTTGCAAATTGGTCCTCCAGCTGTTCCTTATATGTACATTTAACTTTTCCGGCCTCTTTTTGCTACCTGTCCCAACTTTTTTGGAATGTGTAGCTCTCATGAAATCCAAAATGAGCCAATATTTGGCATGACATTTCAAAATGTCTCACTTTCAACATTTGATATGTTATCTATATTCTATTGTGAATAAAATATAAATTTATGAGATTTGTAAATTATTGCATTCCTTTTTTATTCACAATTTGTACAGTGTCCCAACTTTTTTGGAATCGGGTTTGTATTCCACAATAGTGTTCATATAGCCATTGACCTCATCACAGATTTACCTGTGTCACAGTGTTTTACTACAATAGTTATCAGTGATGGTTATCATTTGAAATTGTTGCCTTGAAATGCAGTGGCGACTGGTCAATAGAGGGTGCCCTAGGCGCTGTCTTCCCTGAGGCACACACACACACACACACACACACAAAATCATAATAATAATAATTATTATTAATTTTATACATTGATATTTGTAATGATAGAAAATCATTTTTGTAAGAAAAACGTACCTCTCCATCGCTCTCCAGAATAAAACGATACTGTAATGTTGTCGACGTAATAGTCAATGCACACTATGCTGTAATGTTTACCAAAAATTGCTGCAAATACCTGTATAGTGAAGCTGTTGTCTATCCTGCTTAATACCATTCAAATGTATTGACAGCGCTGGTTTGGAACTATTGAGAGCTCCATGAACCACGTTACCGCATGGGGGGCGACGCCGCTGTTGTGCCGAATTTCGACCCCCTGCCAAATTATTACCCCCCTCGTTGAAGTCACTACCTGATTGCCTAATCCTAACCCCACCCCTAATCCTAACCCCTCCCCCACAACTAATCCTAAACCTACCAATACTGGGGGGTAATAATTTGTCGTGGGTGGGAATGTCGCAACTCTGTTTTTCAACGGCTCTGGTGCTACAGCGATCTGTTATGCCATATTAAGTGTGCCAAAACGGTATTTATTGTTTGAATTTCATATATATAAAAACGCTGTTTCACACAAGCGTGCCATGTTTTTTTGGTTTATTTGTAGTAAAATGATTAACTTTCGTAAGAGTAGTATTAAAATAGATGAATGAATGCGCGGTAACTGCCTTAAAGAAATGTAATGATGTTAAACATTTAATTAATCTTAAACTGTAACGTGTTGACAGTGCGACTACAGTACTTTGAATATTAATTAAGAATTGTGGCATAAATGTGTGAATTACATAGAGTGAATTGTCAATGAAAAATGACACAGAATAATGACTAAAATGTTTAATACAAATGAATAAATATGTTCTTTCTGATCTTATTCATCAGGCCTCACACACACTGCAGCGTTGCGGTCGGTCACTGTTTAGACGAGCACTGACACATATGGTGAAATAATCACGTATGTTTATGAGCCACGGCTCGTTAATGTTGGATTAAAACTACAGTTCGGTTGCGTTTGGAAAATCCTGTACACTGAAAATGTCCAAATTTTGAAATAATCCTGCAGATGCTCATTTTAAGAAGCGTTTGTTCAACTAGGTGACTACAGCGCATTGAAAATATACATAACCGGAAGAATCAATGCACTGCTTCGACGAGCACTTCCGGTAGCCAATTCCGCTCTGAAAATTGCCTACCCTACCTTTAAGATGTTTTGTTGATTTAAAATGTAATTTTTACCTTTTGTATAATACAATGCAATTGTGCATTTAGTTTACATACATATTGTGCAGGTGCTGCTGGTTTCCCTCCTCCATTCACACACCACATCTTGGTCTTGGAACCATAATAAGCATAAGCAAGATTTCCAAATTGTAGGGAGTGTATATGTTGACTCTGGAGGGCACTGAAAATATCAGGATATATATAATGAAAAACAATATATGTGTATTTATGGAAGATATTATTGTATATTTAAAGTAATACAGCATTACATTACATTACATCTTTGGTTTCCTCACCCTCACAGTTCTAATGAGAACTATAGACTTCCTTATTAAAGATAATTATGTATTATAGGCATTTGTCTTTCACCTGTGTGTTCAACCTGATTTGGTTCTTCTCGCTTTTAATCCTGCATGAACGACACAGACACAAGCACAATGATTAGAATAAACATAAGTGTGCAGGTGCCCATAATTACATGTTCTTTAGACTTCCTTTTATTTTTAGGTCTCCTTAGTTGGACCTAGGGGACAGGTAGCAAATAGATAGAACAGAATCAATAAAGTCATTATAATCCGTCCACTAAATGACTGACTATATGTGTTTTAGTCTTTTTTTAAAATGTTATTTTAATTATGGTCTTGATTTGGGCCCTTCAGAATAGAACTCACTGAAAAAGGAAAAAGAAACAGCATCAGATGCTGCTGTCTGATACTGACTGAACAGAAAACCATTTCTTCTGACTTTTGTTTACAAATCCAAGTCTTATATCCAACATTTCTTCTGCTTGAGAATTATTTAGTTATATTTTATAATGAACAGTTTTACAGATTATACATATATATTTAGCAGAGATGCATTAAATAGTTCAAAAGTGACAGTAAAGACATTTACAGTGTTTCAAAAGATATCGGTGTCAAATAAATGCAGTTTTCTATTCATCAAATAATCCTGGAAAAAATGTATCACGGTTTCCACAAAAATATTAACTGTTTTCAACATTGATGATAATCATAAATGTTTCTTGAGCAGCAAATCAGTATATTAGAATGATTTCTGAAGGATCATGTGACACTGAAGACTGGAGGAATGATGCAGAAAAATCAGATTTGATCACAGGAATAATTTACATTTTAAATATTAAATATATTCAAGTAAAATTGAGATTTATTGGCACATTCCTTGTGTGTGCAAACATTTGGCAATAAACCACTTTCTGATACTGAAAACAGTTATTTTAATAAAACAATTTTACTATTATTTAATATGATATGGAGAACCTTTTTCTTAGCTATAAACCATTGAGTCATCGTCACTGTCCTGCAGGCTTCATCAGCGGGTGAACAGATAACCCTGTATGCATTTGGCCATCTGCGTATATGGTGATTTTTCTGTGAATGATTTACGTCTTTGGATGTCACAGGGCAACTGTCTAGTCCACCCACTCCTTCATTAAACAGCCTTAACTCTACAAAAGTAGAGTATGATCGTAGGGTTTTAACATCAGTATTAAAATGCCCATAAACATGTTAAAAAGGTTAAATTAGAATGTGTTTGATTTTTACAATTATAATATAATGAAAAAAGAGTAACAATTTACAATAATGTCTCATTTGTTAACATTAGATGTATTAACTAACATGAACTAACAATGAGCAATATTTGTTACAGTATTTATTAATCTTTGGTAGTATTAAAAATACAGTCGTTCATTGTTAGTTTACAGTGCATCAGCTAACTTTAACAAATTTTGATTTTAATAATGTATTAGTAAATGTTGAAATTAACATTAACTAAGATTAATAAATGCTGTAGAAGTATTGTTCATTCTTAGTTCTTGTTAACTAAAGTAGTTAACTAATGTTAACTAATGAAACCTTATTGTAAAGTGTTACCAAAAAAAGAAAAAACGTTTGGTGATTCAAACATTAAAGGGATAGTTCACCCAAAAATGAAAATTACCCCATGATTTATTCACCCTCAAGCCATCCTAGGTGTATATGACTTGATCTTCTTTCAGACGAATACAATCGGAGTTATATTAAAAAATATCATTGCTCTTCCAAGCTTTATGGAAGTGAATGGGGGTCGGGATTTAGAAGCCCAAAAAAGTGCATCCATCCATCATAAAAGTACTCCTGATGGAAGCTAGTTATCTTAGTTTATAAAGTTTTAAATATGGATATTTTTTCTTACAAAAACACATTGCTCCACTTCTTATTAACCCCCCGGAGCCGTGTGGAGCACTTTTATAATGGATGGATGCACTTTTTTTGGGCTTCAAAATCTCGACCCCCATTCACTCTCATTATAAAGCTTGAAAGAGCCAGGACATTTTTTAATATAACTCCGATTGTATTTGTCTGAAAGAAGAATGTCATATACACCTAGGATGACTTGAGGGTGAGTAAATCATGGGGTAATTTTCATTTTTGGGTGAACTATCCCTTTAAATAGAGACTTTTAGTGCAGCTAATTTAATATATATTTTTTTTATTCCAATAGCTTTTCCTATGATTTCCGGCTATGTTTACGTTACGACTACTATTTATTATAGATTTAGTATTAAAGTATTTAATTGCAAAGATACACTAGTTATTTGTTTGTACACTGTAATCTTGCCTCTTGTATAATCTTGTTTCATTCATTCATCTGCGTCTATGTGGACTTTTATTGTACCAAAGGGAAATCACTTTGACACTTTGAGTCACTCAATACACAAATTATTCATTTGCTCCTAGCATTAATCTGTGGGATTTATTGCTCCAGATGTCCTTTCATCTATCTGGATTAAAGCTTGACTATTTGTCTACTTGTCTACAGTTGTGAAGTAACCCAGTGTAGTTTAGTTTCAAGCAGCACCTATTTGTTTTTAACTATTGAGTATATTGCAGTTTTGACAATGTTCTTTTTAATGTTCTTTCTTTGTAATTTCTGTGTCTGACTGCATGTCACACATGCATATGGCTTTTTAACGCTAATATTGAAATAAACCACCCCTATATACATTATATAATTTTTTTTTTTTTACCATAAATTCTTTTAAAAGTATTTTTCAATAAAGTTTTCCCCCTGACATGACACCATATAGCACATTTAAAGGGACAGTTCACCCAAAAATAAAAAGAGATTAATATTTTGTAAATAAAGAGGTAAATGCTGTCTTTTTGCGCAAACAAAGCACTCACGTCGCTTCATAAAATAAAATAAAAAACCCACTGGCGTCGCATGGATTACTTTTATGAAGATTTTTCTACCTTTCTGGTGCTTGAAAGTGTCAGTTGTGTAGCTGTCAATGGAGGGACAGAAATCTCTCAGATTTCATCAAAAATATCTTCATTTGTGTTCCGAAGATGAACGAAAGTCTTACGGTAATTAATAACAGAATTTTCATTTTTGGGTGAACTATCCCTTTAAATTGAATGTTTCCAGAAGCTTCAGCATAAAGGTTAAATTAACACAGAATTAATTTAAGGTGGGGCTCTTCTGAAATAAGTTATAACAGTTTTGCTTGAGAATGAGCAATAACATGGGTTCTATTATTATTATTATTAGGCAAACTTAAAATGTCCATATTTTCATTTTGTCTACCCCTAATTGAGTAGATTGTAAAAACAACACTCTTCGACAATAATTTACTGTTTAGGGATAAATAGCCTAATACATTTCTACACTACTTCAATTTGATGCAGATAAATATGTGAATATTCTATAAAAGTTTGAGACAAAAACAGTGAAGATGTTGCAAGCAAAACATTCCAAAGTCTTCCATATGCTTCCTGTCAACACTAGATGGTGTAAAATGTGCAACATCTTCACACAAGAACATGACACAAAGACAGCATTACAAACCACTGTTTATTTTGTCACTTTGTACATTAAGCAGCTGGTTGGACATACATAAATAAATAAACAAAAATAATACACCCTAAAACAGGACATTTTCTGTGGTAAAAGTAGCATAGAGGAAACATGTGCATTTGGCAAACAAGTTCATTTGTTTCATGGAATGACACAAACTAAGCAGATACCATTTCAGAAATGTGCTGTCAAAACACAGTAACACATTAGGCTACATTCACATACTGCTTTGTCCATCAATGTGGTAAATAATTCATACACAATGTGCCTAAGACGATGTTTGACATAGATGAGTAGTTACTAATACCTTAAATGAGAAGCATGACGTGTTCATTACTACAGTACCAACAACAAAACACCATAAATGCTTCACATAATGAAAGAGATTCAAGCTTTTCAGTTTTTATCCCAAAGAACGTATTTCACATAAACAATCCTAGATAGATATCTGAAATACTTAATATATTTCAATGTATTCAATTTATATATATATATATATATATATATATACACTGTAGTACACTGACTACACCTACGCTTAGTCAGTGTAGACACACCATACTGAATTTTATGTGGATGAAATTGAGGTTGTATGAGCATAGATTTACAGTCTTTACAATAGCATGCACTGCATATAGGTCCTAGATCATAATTTTCAAAACTCACAGCTTTCAAAACTGATTTTTTTGGGTAAATATGTTTCGCCAGCTTAAAAATGAGCAAGTTGTTCATTGAGACTACAATTCTTAAATTCCTAAATATAATTATTTGAATCTATCCATCACAACCTTGTTTTTATTCCTGGCAAATAAATAAATAAATAAATATGGCAATACAATGATGGACTGAGGTCTGTACAGCCACATAAGCTGTCTTTATGTCTTTCTCAAATTCCCATGACATACATACATAGGAAGGGGGCTCAAAGAGCAGAACACTGGGCCATTGCGTAAACGTACATTTGTCAGCTTTCTGAAATGTCAGATATTTTCCAGTAGCGTTTCTGTCATAATCAAGTGCATTGCCTGGGCTATTATATAAAACTAAACAGATGGAAATAAACAACTATCAGATCAATATCAGGTGAGTTTGTGCTGTTTGCCCAAAGGACTGTTTGTTCAGGAATCTGTAAACAGTACAAACAGTTATGAAAACCTACCCCAGTACATTTGATGCCAGAAGTTGTATTCCTGAAATTAGGATGCTGATATAGCATCAAGAATTACATACTCTACATTTAAATACTTTTAAGCAATGAGAATTATTGGCACCTTCATTGCATGTAGTGACGTGTTAAATATACCATCATTATTGTGCCACTCAGGCTGCGAATGTAGACTTGCGTACTTACCTTTATAAACATGACCCTTTATAGATACAGCTTCAGCTGTAACCTTAAAATGATTTCCCTGTGGAAATGTTAACGGGGGAAGGTTGAAGTGCTGGGGTTGGAGAGAACTACTTGGCTCCTTCACTTTTTTCCTTTCAACAAGAACAGCTGGTTATAGCACAGACGGCAATGTGCACCTGTTGCCCCTCGTCAGAGGGTTATATTTCCTCTGACTGAAGGAGGGCTCAGAGATATCGAAGACCCTGGCTTTTTCAGTGAGCCCAATTTAACGGAATGTAACAAGTCTGTTTGGTATAAGACACCCCTTTAAGATCTAAAATCCGCATATTACGGCACAAATCCAGACTCTTGGTTTGTAAGCTGAGGCTTTCTGAATAAATTATGAATTAACTATCCATGCAGGTTTCAGTTGAGACGTGAACAGTGTCTTGAGGTAGTAAGTGGAATCCCGAGGTAGAGTTTCTTGGCTTTCAAACCCTGTTTCTTTCCTCATTTGTCCAAAAACAGAAGTGACTTCATTTCCATTTGTTCTGACTCAATACAAGTATCACAGTATGTCGACAGACCATCTTAAATATTGTGTAAATATAAGCAAAACCTTCATGGTTCAAAGACTCAGGTCACAGACAAAAGTGGCTGAGACCAGAAATATCTCTAGTGCTCCATGGAAATATGAAGGGAATATTCAAACGTTGGACATCACAGCTTTATTACAATTCCCATTTGTGTTTTTGGCACCTGCAGTCAAACAGTCAGCACCCATTTCTGTTTCGCAAGCTGGCGAGGGCTCTCGATGTCTGGTGGTCTTCGTGTGGACTTGCCAGCTGTGGCCGCTGTAGATATATCCCTTGTTATTCCTTGTGGAAGGTAGGTGGGAAGTTCTCCAGCACAGGATCTCCTGAAAGGCGCATCTAAACTCAGGACTCCTGCAGTAGATCAAGGGGTTGAAGGCGGAGTTGGCATAGCCGATCCAGTTCAAGATCCTGAAAGGCAACATGATGTTGTCTATCTTCCAGATGGCCGCCACCACGTTAAGCACGAAAAACGGCAGCCAGCAGAGAGTGAAGGTTCCCATGATGATCCCCAAGGTCTTCAGAGCTTTGTGGTCCTTCATGCAGAACTTGGTCCTTCGGTTCTTCACCTCATTCCCCTCCTGGGTGCTGAAGCTCTGTGTGCGTATGCGCCCCTCAATGCGGTCAATTTTCTTAAGCTGCCTACGGGCCTCCCGGAAGACCTGGCTGTACACAAATACCATGATGACCAGTGGGATGTAGAAGGAGATGATGGAGGAGGTCACGGCGTAGGCGGCGTTAGTGTTGAAGTCGCAGCAGGTGTGGTTCTCCAAGCAGCTCAATGCCTCAGGTTCGTCTGACACCCACCACTCCATGTGGATGGGCAGGAAAGAGATAAGGGCGGCCACCGCCCACACCCCTAGGACCACTCCGCAGGCCTTCCGCTTCGTAAGCATCGACTGATAGCGTAGAGGCCACATGATCGCCACGTACCGGTCCAGGGCGATCACGCACAACGTCTCAATGCTAGCGGTCACGCACAACACGTCCGTAGCTGTCCAAAACTCGCAGAAGAAGTTTCCGAAGTGCCACGTGTTGAGAAGGATGTAGGATGCGCCGAAGGGCACCACCATGAGGCCCATGACCAGATCGGCGCAGGCGAGGGAGCTGATGAAGTAGTTGGTGACCGTCTGCAAACGCTGAAACCGTACAATGGCGCTGATGACCAGCACATTGCCAAAGACGATGGCTAGAACCAGAAGGCCCATTAAGATGCTAATTAAGACCACCTCTGCTTCGCTAAATTCTGAGCCAGGCAAAGACACCAGAGAAGAATCGTTTAGCCCGGCTGAAACATTCATGGGCAGGGAGGTGTTCTCCGTGCTCAACGTATCCTCTCCCTCCATGAGCTTTGACCTGAGGAAGGAAAATCAACATAAAGTATGGTGAGAGCCTGAAAAGGAATGCCTTTCAAAGAGCACAAGCGAATAGAAAGTACATCGAGTGTCAGTCAGAAAGCAAAGTATGAGAATATCTTTACTGCATGTTAAATGTGTCAGAGGAGAATATCCACTTACTAAAATCAGTTTTAGAGTTGTCCAAGTTAATTCCACTCTTCATGGACTCCCGTGAGGCATCCAAAAATAATCCTTTTGAATTGTGTTTCTCTTAAAAAGTGTTCTGGTCTCACATGGTGTTCTTACATTGAATGTGCTCAACAGGTTTCACTCTTAATCACCTGGTCATTTTGTCTAACTGTGTTTTGTTTACATGTGCACAGCACTCTCGGCTGAACACACTAGACTAAATGTGCTCCTCACTATCAGTTGGACTCTTATAGCAGCCAGTAATGACATCACACTGTCATCAGCCAGTCAGAGCACAGGTTCCTTACAGTGCAGAGCACTACAGTTGTAAAGAGAAGCAGAGAAACAGAAAAATATAAAACAGAAAATTTGATGTTACTTTCAGGATAAAAAGTATTATTATTATTCAATTTAAGGTAATATGTAATAATAAAAATAAAAATACATAAAATAGGCCTATATTTATGATTGATAGATCTTGTTTTTCTTAGAAACTCGTTTTGTTCTTTTTTTAATGATCTCTGCTGTGATATGGATGTTCTGTGCACCTAGAGAAGATTCCCACCGTGTTTTGACACTAAGCAGTGTAAGATCAATACTTATATCCATCAGTGTTAAACTTTGCCTCACATTTTCGGGGTTACACTAATGGAGAGGTTTTGGATATTCAATTCTGTCCAAATCAAATTAGCTTTTAAAAATCTTACTATCTGCTAATAACTGTCACTTACAATAATTCAGGGAATAAAAACAACCCTCTTATAAATATGTAAAGAATGTGTCTCAATTGCTGTCTTAATTATTCAAGTAGACATTATTTTTACATCGTTCACGTCAAAGAAAAGATGTCCTTTTAAACTCAAATAACGCAATAGCTGGTCCGGCGAATTCACATGCACGTTTTAGAGGAACCAATAAGCAGACCTGGTTTCACAGACTAAATTTAAGCCTATAGTCGCAGACTAAAATGCATGTTTGAGCTGTTTTAACTGAAAGCAACTTGCACTGACATATCTTAAAATATGTCAGTGCCATTGTTTTGTCTCAAGATACACATCAGTAATGTGTTTTTCTAAGGCACGTTTAAAAGCTACTTAAATGCCCTAATTGAACTAAGGCTTAATCCTGTCTTAATCTAAGCCCTGTCTGTGAAACCGGGTCTGGCTCGTTTAATTTTAAGGCGGGACTTCTGTTGGTACAGCCCCTATATTAACTAGGTCAGCCGGAACCGGGAACACTTCCCATAACACCTGATGTACTCGTTACATCATAAGAAGAATAGCATCTACGCTAATGTTAGTCTCTCTGTTTATCCCGAGGTTTGCTGCAGTCGGCCGTATTCGGACCAGATGGTGGACCTTAGCCTGGACATGACGAACGCATCCCTGAAGTGTCTGCAGAGACCGTGTCAATTAAACTCCCCCCTGTAAATGCCGCATCGACACGACATCCTCATTAAACCCGTCCCCGGCGTGACGAATCCAATCTTTCGAATAATCCTACGAATATCTATTGATCTAATATGACTTCTGACCTGTAATGTTGCCAGAATCATAATCATACACTATTTGTTTGTCGGCCAGAGGAGAACTGGCACCCCGACTGAGCCTGGTTTTTCCCAAGGTTTTTTTCTCCATTCTGGCCCTGAAGGAGTTTTGGTTCCTTGCCACCGTCGCCTTTGGCTTTTGGCTTTTGGCTTGCTCAGTTGGGGACACATTTAAATATTCAACTATATTACTGATCTGCCCGCATTGACACTATATGATAATTGAAATGAGCTGGATGACATCACCGTTTTAACCAGAGCGGCTGTACAGCCGAATCAAATTCTGTTGCATTATTTTCCTGTTACCACTGTAAAGCTGCTTTGAAACAATTGGCATTGTAAAAAGCGCTATATAAATAAAGATGATTTGATTTGATTTGATTTGATTTGATACACCTAGGATGACTTGAGGATGAGTAAATCATGGGCTAACTTTCATTTTTGGGTGAACTATCCCTTTAAGGGGTTTAGTGAGGGAAATAACTACAATCCCATGAAAAATTGCAAACAGCATAATTGAATTAAAAACGATGGAGAAATATAACTACCCATGTACAAATGTTGATTATACATATATAAACAATATATATACAGATATTAAAGTATTTTGAGAGAATGTAGAGAGATCAACTTGATTACATCATTTGCAGTGGTTCATGGGAGTGGGCGGAGCTAAAGAGCTATTTTGGCGCATGTTTTTTTTTTTTTTTTTGACTCTCTGATTGGTGTAACTTTATGTACAGCATCATAATGTGGTTTTTCGCCAGGAATTCCGCTGTTAACTCTTTCCCTGCCATTGACGGAAATGTCTGGCTTTCACTGTTATGCGATAGGGGGCGCTATTACACATCTTCTGACAGAGTACTGAATCTCCTGATCAAAACACATGCGAAGAAGATGCAGAAACAAGAACCCAGCTGTTGCACTTTATAGGAAGTACTGAGGAAAAAAGATCCTCTCCCCTACAGATCTATTGGTTGCATAATGGGCAACAAAAACTGCTGAAGGCCTGTTTTTTCCTCAGAGTAAAAAAGAATACAACTGGCAAATGTAAAGTAGCATTACAATATCCAAAGTCACATTGTTGGTTATAAATAACATTGTAAGACTGTAAAATTACGAAAAAAAAAAATAAAGTTGCAATTGCGAGAAATTGTCAAAATTTTGAGATATAAAGTAGCAAATTACTAAAAATAAAGTCACTAATGTGAGATATTAAGTCGCAAATTACGAGAAATTAGGTCACAGTTGTGAGATGTTGTAAATTATCTTCTTTTTTTCTTTCTTTTTTTTTTAACTCTAAGGCGAAACTTATACTTTTGATTGTGTAATGCTTTCAGGTTGATTCAATCCTATTAAATGTAATTTTGTGCTAGAGTAAATGCAATTCATTTAAATGCTTCCCCATAAAGGACCACATTTTTAGGTTACCAGATAAAATATTTCTACAGCATAGTGCAAAGTGTGCTATATTACGCCTACATAGAGGACTCTTACTTAAACAAGATATTTTAATAAAATTACAAGCCTTTTCCATTTCGCATTGGCATTCTGTGATCTTCTATGAAAATGAAATGAGAGACAGAGAAGGTAAAAGAGAGAAAGAAAAATAATCAAACAAAAAATATCCTAAAGTGAACACGTGAGAGGAAACATCATGTACATCCTTTAAGTGCTGTAGATTTATCTTCTTGATTGATTCTTGGGACAGTGAGCTTTTATCTATAATTGACCGAAGTGCATCGCTGTCTGTTTCCATTACTTTGTCGCTTCTTTTGACAATGTGCTCTCCACTGCATTCAAATAAGAAATGGATCAGGTTGGCGCCGCCGTTTTGCATTTTAGTGACAGCATGAGTGTCCGCCCATCACTGAAATTGTAAAGGTTGGAATTGTTTAAGGAGTTGGGCTGGACCATTGTCCTGCTCATTGTCCAAGGCAATTCAGTGGAACCAAATTAACTGACCTTTCGTTGACCCTTTTAATGCCTAGTGCTGCTCCCAAAAATCAGTTCTAGGGCATAACATAGATGCAACATATACTTTCATTTTATTTGACATATTCTAGAAAAAATATATTAGTCATAGCAGTACACTGTATTTCTGGTCTATATTCAGAGAAGAAACTTTATTATAATTTTCATTTATTATTTTTATTCATGTATAGTCCAGTTTATTTATATATTCATGGTTAGTAGTAGCCTAGGTGTTATGCTGTACAATTCATTACAGTCTGTGATGAAGCAGCATTGTCCATGTTGGTTGTGACCATATTTGTCACATTATTCTGTATATATTATGTTAATTGTCATCATTTGTGTGTGCATTGTTAAATATCAGTATGTTCTTGGATGAGAATCCATACTAAAAACTCCCTCGACTCTAACAGCGACCATCGAGCTTTCAGCTCCACTGGACTCCCTCGGACCATCGGCTTCGCCTGGGTCAGACATCGCCAGCACATCGCCATGGACTTGTGGGCCATTCGCTGCTCTCCGGCCCTCCACCCCTACGCCTCCATTTGGCTCCGCCTTCCCTCAAGCTACGCCTTAGCCCTCAGTCGTTCCAGCTCCACCTCAGCCCTCCGGTACCCTATTTCCATCTCGGGGGTCGTCGCTGTGGCTCCGTCGCGGACTCAGGGACGGTCAGGGTCACTCCGCTCCTTCGGATCTCTGTCTGCATTCTAGAGCTCCATCTTCATCAGCTCCGTCACACCTGTTCGTCCCCAGGACTTTCATTTGTTCCATCCCTCTCCTGGATTTCCATCTTCCACCAGAACCTCCCCCATCCATCCAGATGGGATGGGGCGTAATGTCACCGTTGCACTCAGTTTGGACTTTGTTTTCCTGCCACTAGTTTCTTGTCATGGTTTTTTAATTTGATTCATCATCACTGTCAGCTGTGTGTATATATATTTTAGTGCTGTCAAAATTAGCGCGTTAACGCATGTGATTCATGTTTTTAGTTAAAAACATATTTAATGCAATTAACGCAGCATCCATTTTTCTATCATCCTTTGGCTAGCATTGCATTATATGATCACGCTCTTATTCATGCAAATGCTTTTAAACCATTTAAGCGCAAAAAGACAAAAGAGAACGTGCTGTCTATGAATGTCCTGTCTATGAGACACACACACACAACGCACAGAAAGACTCGCGCCAGTATCGCGTGCATAGACAGCGCTCCAGAATCGAGTTCTCTTTCGTGCTTAAACAAACAATAACACACAGAATTATGCCAAAATGCCCATTTTGTCAAGTATTCCCATAAGAGCAGTCTTAAATGAGTTAAATAACGTCTTAAATGAACTTAAAGAGTTGTGAGGAAATGAAATGCGCGTGACAGTGTGTTAGATCCGCGTCATGTTCGGCAGCGGCAGATCTTAAAGTGACAGCAGCCTAACAAACCAGTTGCTGTGATGTCTGTCATTAATGTTAATCAAAGAACAAAGGTAACAGGATTAATCACTATTTCATTTATAATTTATGCAGTTACGAAAGGTGTTTAATAACTTTATTCAATTTCTGTATATTGATTATATATGAAGGCCACAGGTAAATATGACATTTCTTATAATGGGTTTATGTGAAGATTGTTTTAAGTTCACTTAAATTAAAAAAAGTTATTTTTTAAAGCCTAATAAATGTTGAAATTGATAGCTTTCAATTATACTGTAATGTTTAATGTTAATGTTTAATTTCATAGAGACATCAGTAGCAGTATTAGTATCAGTGATTCTGGCCTTCATTCATAAAAAGATGCCAATCCTAATCCTAATCCCACCCTAACCCTATAGTAAGTACATGTAGTTAATCAATATTACTCAGTACTTAAATATATAATTACATTGTAACAATGACACCGTAAAATAAAGTGTAACCCCAAATTCTGACATGAAACTCTAGATGGCACAGGCTGATTGGTCCTTAACACAACCTGAGGCCTGTTGCATGAAGCTAGTTGAACAAACTCTGAGTTTCAGAGTAAGTTGACTAGAGTTGACAAAACCATACAAATCAAAGAGATCAGGTTCAGCGGGCTCACAACGCTCGGTATAAACATTCTCTGTCAACTCAGGGTTTGATCCAGAGTTTGGGATTAAGAGCGTGTGCACCAGAAAGTGTGACGTGCTGCATACAGCCAATCACTCAGAACATGGAAAGCGTCAGAAGGCAGCTGAATGAAAATATCTGACTATATCAATGTGCTTGTATCAACTGAATTCAAATAATAATTTATATAGGTTCACAAAAGCTCAAAAGAATATATATGTAAGCTTAATCTATTTAAAAGCTTTATGTTTTAATATAGGATACTGTATATTTGGACCATTAGTGTAATTTTTCAAACTAAAATATACATACAGTATATAATATCTCATTTATGGTGGTTCACAGATGAGTGTGGACTAAACCGAACCCTGCTATTTCCTTACGTTGAAATCTAGTGTCAATTTACAGCATACAGCGTGCCTGACTAAATAGACCCCTTGACTAAACACCCTCGTTTCCCCAGGAAGATGAGCAATCTGCTCATCAGATCTCCCTGGCACTGAGTGGGAATACTGGCATGCATGTCAATGATAAAACGATTTTAGGAGGCATCCTGTGGAAAAACCTTCTCTTCAAGTGTTTCATTTCCTTAACTGCTCTCACTGCTCTTGTGAAATCGAGTATGTATGTGTGTTTGCATGTGCATGTGTGTGTGAGGGTGTTTATGCCCCTGTGTTTGTCTAAGGTTATTGTCAGAGCCAGGAGATGTGTAAGTAAACTTGTTTGTCTGAACATGGTGGATATCCCTCCTAAGGAAACATCTCGCAAAACTCTTGGCCACTCCTCGTTGGATCTACGTATATGGAACAGACAGCATTATTGTTCCTTGATGTAACATGCCACAGCACTTTCAAAGCCAAGCTGACGCAGTAACATCCGGAAATGCTAATGTCAAAGTGCTCTAAATTGTTTATGCCTAAAACAATTAAAACACCTTAATATCCTAATAGCATGTTTGGTTATGTTTTCATTATACTAGCACAGGATGTTCAACCTAAAAATTGACAGGTTAAAACTAGCTGTACGGAAAGGCACATTTACACTTAATGAAGCACATTTTGTGCATATGTGCTCACAAACAGACTTAACCGGTGTTTACAGCTAAATGCTAAAAAAAAGATTGAACACAAAACGTAGAGGTTAACATAGGGCATTCACTGAATATACAAACCAAAGCACAAATCCACCCACATACCGCTTCAGATCAGATGCCATTGAACATGTTTTGTATTTAGCATCACAGAGCATGCTAACAACCAAGACTTGTACATGCAGATGCGTAGTTAACTCACATACACGAGGCACAGGCTGCAGAGTCTGGTGAATGATTAAACGCATGCTGAGATATGTTGCATGGACATTTGACTTAGCAAGAGAAACTACTTGGAGTTTGGTGCTTTCATATTGTGTTATCTGATTGGGGTAGGAAACCTTGAAATGAACTGTGCTTTGCTGAATGGCATTCTGTACATATTCAGAGTGTACCGAACCAAATTCAACAACTAGCTAACAACGTCATTTAAAAAATGCATTTAAAAGTGAATTTCCTGAAGCGGTACAAGCAAATGTGTGCTTTATTATATTGAATGTGCCTGTAAGGGTTATTTTAGTTCTGTTAGTTAATTTGTGTTTTAGGGGCCGTTTACACAACACCATTTTCAACTAAAAACGTTTTGGCCGTTCATTTACACGACAATGCCCCCGAAGATGTTCGATCAGTTCTGTGCTTTCCTTCCTGCAAGACGGGTTGGAGCGAAGGCTGTCTCCCTCCACCCTCAAAGTGTATGTTGCCGCCATCACCACATATCATGATGTAGTTGATGGTAAGTCCTTGGGGAAGCATGATCTGATCATCAGGTTCCTGAGGGGAGCGAGGAGACTAAATCCGCCTCGCTCTCTCGCTCTTGGGACTTGTCTCTGGTGCTAACAGCACTGCAGAGAGCGCCCTTTGAACCATTGCAGTCAGTAGAGTTGAAAATCTTGTCTTGGAAGACAGTGCTCTTGACTGCATTGGCTTCCGTTAAGAGGGTAGGGGACCTGCAGGCATTTTCGGTCGACAAATCGTGCCCGGATATGTACCCAAGGTTCCCACCGCTCCCTTCCGGGACCAGGTGGTGAACCTGCAAGCGCTGCCCTCATAGGAGGCAGACCCAGCCCTGGCTTTTCTCTGTCCTGTCCGCTGCGGGTATACGTGGACAGAACGCAAAGCTTCAGGACCTCAGAACAGCTCTTCATCTGTTACGGAGGCCAGCAGAAGGGAAAGGCTGTCTCCAAGCAGAGGATGGCCCAATGGATAGTGGATGCCATCGCCTTGGCGTACCATACCCAAGGCGTGCCTTGCCCGCTCGGGTTGAGAGCCCACTCCACTCGGAGTGTTGCCTCTTCTTGGGTGCTGGCGCATGGCGCCTCGCTGACCGATATATGTAGAGCTGCAGGCTGGGCGACACCTAACACGTTCGCTAGATTCTATAGCCTCTGTGTAGAGCCAGTTTCTTCCCGTGTGCTTGCTTCAACCAGCCAGTAACACCGAAGTGCCCGTTCTAAGTGTCGGCTTGCTGGGCCATTCCCCTCCTCATGGACCAGATAAGTGTGCTTTATTGCTCCAGTAAGTTCCCCAGCTAGGCGAACCCTGTTGAGTTCCTCCATCACCATACGGCTGTCAGATGTGGGGGAGCAGTAGGCCCAGTAGCGTAAGTGCACCCCAGTGCTGCGCCCCCTGCTGAGCTAGGTGCCATATTTTGTGACCCCTACGGCGGTCCCATATGTGTATTCTTCCACGGTACGGCTCCCTACAGCGAGCCCATGTCTTTCCCTTGGCAGAGTCCGCTCTGCCGTCTCTGTCCAGTGTAGTCTCCCACCTAGGTTGGCTGGGGCCACCCCAGAGACATGCTGTATGTTGCACTGCCCAGCTGGCCAGTCCATATGTGTATCCTCCACATGATACCTCCGTGTGGGTAGGATGTGGCCTCCGCAGCATCCCCTCGGGGCACGCTTTCCCAGCGTTATCCAATACTCTGCTGAGTGGGTCTTGTGGAACAGCAGCAGTGACTCTCCTTGCGTAAGTTCCCGCCCCAACAGACGGGGGTCTGAGGGGCTTACGCAGGGCGCTGGAAGTGGCAGCAGCCGTGGCGTTTTCCATAGGGATCCCAATACTTCGAACGTGACCGACTGAAAGGGAACGTCTCGGTTACCCACATTCCCTGAAGGAGGGAACGGAGACGTTACGTCCTGTCGCCACGGTTGTTGTATCATCGCTGTACAGCCGAGTCACGAATCGGCTCCTCAGTGAAAAACAGATGTGCGCTGTATCCGCTTCCGTATTTATACCCGAGATGCAAATCTCACATACCAATGGCCATTGTCCCATTCTGTATACACTCAAAGCTGATAGGGCTCCCAGAAGTGATCCCAATACGTCGGTGACGTCGACGTAATGTCTCCGTTCCCTCCTTCATGGAACGAGGGTTACATACGTAACCGAGACGATATTGACACGCAGACAGGATCAGCCATATGTGCCTGATTTCGACGCCGGGGAAATACATAAAGCAAATTTGCCTGTGAACGCTTTATATAAATACAATATAGGTAGATCAAATGCTGCCTTCAATTGCTATCAGAAATGTCCTGCTTCCCACTTCTGAAGTCGTGATTACGAGCTCATTGCATTCAAATTTTCAAATCAAATCAAAAGTTTTGTGATCCTATGAACCCGGGAACTTGCGTGGTCAGTCGCATGATTGTCTGCTGTAAATAAAATGTCATATGCTTGAAAAAATAAATTTGTATTTAATTTAATAATAGGAAAATAATGTTCTATTTATTATTTAATTATTTTAATCTCCTTTTTAAAAATAGGAAGCTAGACATGCTATATTTGAAATGGTTTTCTATCTTGCATTCTATCTCAAAAGGATGGATGTCATTTAAAAAAAATATGGAAATTAGCGGAAATAAGTTAATGTAGCCTCCTATTTACATGTGGTAAACACAAAGCTGCTTGGTCTATATTTTTAATAATATAGAAAAATATAATATAATATATAAAAAATATAATATATAATTGTATATAGCTAATACATATTTTAAAATTGTATATATTGCTGACACATAACGGCCCATTTCAAATGTTAACGTGCTTTTTTTCTCCTTCTTGTTCGCTGAGGTGGAGCAGTGATGAAATATTTTTCTTTTAAAGCTGCAGTCCGTAAGTTTTGCCTCTTTGTCGCCATTTCTGTTTGAAACCTGCAATTGCAGTTATTTGCGAAATTATCGTCTTTACGTGGGTTGTGCATCAGCATGGCTCCTCAGCGTGGATGAATCTAATGTTTTGAGGAGTATGTGTGGCTTGCTATCAGTCACCGCACCGGTGTGGATACTGTACTTCGGAATCACAGATTCTACGTCTTGGAAGTACGACCAAAATAAGAATTTTCCCCGCAAAATGTCATCTGAACAAGTAAGTAACATGTCTGCCACTTTTGTTCTGACCAACTGAGGAAAAAAAGCATTACAATACATTGCGTTACCAATGTTGATTAAATTTAACGATCGCTTAGCTCAGTGTTACTCATTGTGCGGCTTGCCAGCCTCCTGCGGCTCGCCCAGCTTAATTTGCGGCTCGCATGGCAGTAAATAATAAGGTGAAACGATCATGCAGTCAATACATATATTTCATAAAAACAAGCAGGGCTATAACATAACCCATTAAAAACTCAAAGTGTCTGCTCTATTACAAATAATTTATATTTAAAAAATACCCAAAAACAGCGGCATTACAAGATGGAAATATAAGACTAGAAAGGATATTTAAACTTGCTCTGCCCTTAGTCCATGATTCAATGTGGAGTTGCCAGTTTTGGCTGTCTTTCCAGCTTTTAATGGCAAATGTGCTCTTGTAGATCAACATGTTCTCATGAAATGCGTATCTATAACACAAATTGTATTTATCGTGCGATTTATACGTCAAAATGACTTTTAACGTGCATATGATACGCATTGTCAACTAGGATTAGTGGTGTGGGTTACGCGCCAGCATCATGATCACAGACAGCTATACAAACTATAACACACAGAATTATGCCTAAATGTCCGTTTTGTCGAGTATCCTCATAAGAACAGTTTTAAATGAGCTAAATAACGTCTTAAATGAACTTAAAGAGTTGTGAGGAAATGGAACGCGCGTGACAGCGCGTCAGATCCGCGTCATGTTCGGCAGCGGCAGATCTTAAAGTGACAGCAGCAACTAATGATGTCTGTTATTAATGTTAATCACTCACTGCTCTTGACTAAAGAACTTTTGTAGCTTTAATAAGGATTAATCTATATTTAATTCATAATAAGTTTGAAGCCTAATAAATGTTAAAAAAGCTTTCAATTACACTGTAATGTTGAATGGCTATAATTAATGTTTAAAATTGGGGGAAAAATCTTTCATAGAGACATCAGTATCAGTATTAGTATCAGTGAAACTGGTCTTCATTCATAAAAAGATGCCATTGAACAAATATTTAAAATATACTGTCTTTGTTTTTTCTACATTAATTTGGTGATTTACTGTGAAATTATTACATTATAAAATATATTAAAAATGTGTTTTAAACAGAAAAATGTGTGAATAATCTGAAAATTATTATTATTGTTATACTTTGTTCTCAAATTGTTAATGTTAACAACCTCAGCATTGCGTGACTACGTATATTTAGTGTGTATTAGCGTTACCTGTAGATTTCAATTTCTGTACAGTCTAATCTTTTGCTTTTGACTACGGGTGAATCTCCAGTTGTCACTGTTGATTGTCGTTTAGACCTTTCTGGATTACAATCCGCCATCAAAATGATAAATTTAATTATTCCAGCTGCAGTGAGAAAAGGCTGTAAATGATCCGCCACCTGCAGCATCCTCACATGCGAGCCGGACTCCTTCTTTATGTATACAGACGGGACGTAATGACGCAAAGACATGCTCGAATTTCTCACGGAAAACCACCAGTACCGCTTCAATTATAACACATTATAACACCGTTGTGAATCAGGCTACGGTAAGGAGATAGTTTTGAACACTGTTAATGTACTTGCTCAAAAATAGATTTTGACTGCAGCTTTAAATACTTTCCAGCATTTCAGTAATAAAAGTATACATCTTTAAAATGCATGCAAATTACAGTGAAGTGCAACAGTTACCATACGTACGGTGCTCGACAGTGGTCAAAAAGGATTTAAATTGTGAATTTTGAATTGATTCCTCTTGTAAAGTTAGAGATGTGGATTCGGACGGCAATTAAATTACTACACGACCTTGGTGTTTGTCAAAAAACAGTAGGTAATTCAGCCGGGGATTTTTTTTTACGTGGGTGGTGGGAGAAAAACACTGACATTCTGGATTCGGACGGCAATAAAATCACCGACTAGCCCCTGTAAATGTTGAAAATACCTTACGACCCCATGAGAAACAATTACCGTCCGAATAGGGCTTTAATTTGGTTTTCCCTGTTCGCTTGTGTTCTCGTTCATTGTTAGTTGCCTTGGTTTCTAATTGAATTACACACCTGTTCCCTGTTTCTGACATAAGCATATTTTTATTTACCTTAAATGTTTGTCACTACATTTTGGAGAGCACTTTAACCATATTTCGAAGAAAATCGAAGTAATTATGAAATTACAAGATGTACTTAAGCAATACTTTAATGGGTCAAAAAAGCACTCACATTTAAATATACTGAAACTATTATGCATTATCATTTAATTGTAAATATTATTCTTTTCAAACGTATACTAAAGTGTACTTCTTTTTTTATAAGGGTATTTTAGCAACAAACAAAAAAAAATTGTCCAGGATGGCCTACCAACATCTAATGAGCAGCTAAAAACCAGTTACTGTGTTCAAAACAGCTACCAGCTTATGCTGTGTTTGTGTATTTCACTCATTCTCAAATGTAACCTGTCTCTCTCCTTTATAGTCGCTCTCACCAGCCTTGTGGTCCAAAGGTAAAATTAGAGTTTAGAGAGATGGTGCTGTTTAAAAGCACCAGCTTATCAAGCATAAATAAAACATGGCTAAAAATTGCCAGATATTTATATGTCTCTGGTCGCTATTATTACTTTGTCTTAAATAACAAACATTAAATAGCTTAAGCTGTTGAAATTCGTATTTCTTATTTGTAAGCATGAGAAAAAACTGTTGCTATGTTTATCTCTGTCAACCATCATAATGGCAAGGAACCAAAACTTCATCAGGTGACAGAATGGAGAAAAAAACCTTGGGAGAAAACCGGTTCAGTGAGAGGGTCAGTTCTCCTCTGGCCAAAGAACGAACAGTGTATGATTATGATTCAGTAGTCATGCCCCAAACGTTATAGTGTGCAAGTAACTAAAGACTGTATAAAGCAGAAGCAAAATTACTATTAAAATATGCAAGTTGAAGAAATCATAACGCTTTATATGACAGCTGTAGTTCCACCTTACAATTAAAAGAGCCATGCAGTGATAGAAGCATCACAATGCTTAATGCAGCCTAAAACAATCATTTAACTGATTTGAATAATATAAATTAAAAATGTTTTATGTGTATGCCATAGTAAAGAGATGTGTTTTTAGTCTAGATTTAAACTGACAGAGTGTGTCTGCTTCCCGAACAATGCTAGGAAGACTGTTCCAGAGTTTAGGTGCTAAATAGGAAAAGGATCGACCGTCTGCAGTTGATTTTGATATTCTAGGTATTATCAACTGGCCAGAATTTTGAGACCGCAATAGACGTGATGGAGTATAATGCGTTAAGAGCTCGCTCAAGTACTGGGGAGCTAAACCATTTAGTGCTTTGTAAGTAATCAAGATTTTAAAATGTATACGATGTTTAACAGGGAGCCAATGGAGTGTTGCCAGAACCGGGCTAATATGGTCATACTTCCTGGTTCTAGTAAGAACTCTAGCTGCTGCGTTTTGGACAAGCTGCAGTTTATTTATTAAGCGAGCAGGGAAACCACCCAGTAGAGCATTACAATAATCTAGCCTTGAGGTCATTAACGCATGAACTAACTGTTCAGCATTTTGCATTGAAAGCATGTGCCGTAATTTAGATATATTTTTAAGATGGTAGAATGCAGTTTTACAGATGCTAGAAACGTGGCTTTCAAATGAGAGACTGGTATCAAAGAGCACACCCAGGTTCCTAACTGACGACGAGGACTTGACAGAGCAGCCATCGAGTGTTAGACAGTATTCTAGGTTAGTACTTGTGGAGTTTTTTTGTCCAATGATTAAAAATTCATTTTTTTCTGAATTAAGTTGCAGGAAATTACTAGTCATCCAATTTTTTATATCAGCTATGCATTCCGTTAATCTTGTGAATTGGTAAGTTTCGTCAGGGCGTGAAGAAATATAGAGCTGAGTATCGTCAGCATAACAATGAAAACTAACGCCATGCTTCCTAATAATATCTCCCAGTGGTAGCATGTACAGGGTGAAAAGCAACGGTCCTAGCACTGAGCCCTGCGGTACTCCATACTGAACTTGTGTTCGGTGTGACATCCCTTCATTTACTGCTACAAACTGATAACGGTCAGATAAGTATGATTTAAACCATGCAAATGAAATTCCACTAATGCCAACATCATTTTCGAGTCTATTCAAAAGAATGTTGTGGTCGATAGTATCGAATGCAGCGCTAAGATCGAGTAACACTAACAGAGAGATACAACCACGATCGGATGATAAGAGTAAACCATTTGTAACTCTAATGAGAGCAGTCTCAGTACTATGATATGGTCTAAATCCTGACTGGAAATCCTCACAGATACCATTTCTTTCTAAAAAAGGAGCATAATTGTGAGGACACTGCCTTTTCTAGTATTTTTGACAGAAAGGGTAGATTTGAGATTGGCCTGTAATTGACTAATTTTGTAGGATCAAGTTGTCTGTATACAGTAGCCAGCACAAATGTCAAAACGGGATTTATCAATTTCACTACATAACGTTACATAAAGCACCAAACCTTCAAAGGAATTATATTTGAAACTAGACTTCTGAGTAATACCGAAGATATTATTATAAATTACAGCAACACCTCCCACTTTACCTTTCAGACGCGGCTCGTGTTTATAACAATAATCTTGGGGGGTGGACTCATTTAAAGTAATGTAATCGTCAGGTTTTAGCCAGGTTTCTGTCAAACACAGCACATCTAGGTTATGATCTGTAATCATATCATTAACAATAAGCGCTTTTGAGGAAAGGGATCGAATATTCAGCAGCCCGAGCTTTATCATTTGATCATCTGTATTATATATGTTGTTTATTTGTTGGACATCAATTAAATTTTTACCGTTGAATGGTTTTGATGGTTTTTTGTATTTACTAATTCATGGAACAGACACAGTCTCTATGTGATAATATCTAGGTGAAAGAGTCTCTATGTGCTGGGATTTATCTGACTTCTGTATATGACATTCTTCTTCCAGACGAATACAATCGGAGTTATATTAAAAAATTTCCTGGCTCTTCCAAGCTTTATAATGGCAGTGAATGACTGTTTCTGTTTTGAAGTCCATAAAAGTGCATGTATCCATCATAAAAGTGCTCCACATGGCTCTGGGGGGTTAATAAAGGCCTTCTGAAGCAAAGTGATGCGTTTGTGTGAGAAAAATATACATATTTAAAACTTTACAAACTGTAATCTTTAACTTCCGCTAACTGTCGTACGTGCGTTCACGAGAGACTGGCGTTCCAGCGTATGACGTAGGACGCTCCAGTGAGAATATGCTAGTTCTGGCGAGAACCAAGTTTTGTTTTGCTCTATGCTTCCGCGTTCGCCACCGGAACTTACGCTATGCCTACGTCATACGCTGGAACGCCAGTCTCTCGTGAACGCGTGTAAGTTAGCGGAAGTTAGAGATTGCAGTTTGTAAAGTTTTAAATATGGATATTTTTCTCACACAAACGCATCACTTCGCTTCAGAAGGCCTTTATTAACCCCCCAGAGCCATGTGGATTACTTTTATGATGGATAGATTCACTTTTATGGACTTCAAAACAGAAACAGCCATTCACTGCCATTATAAAGCTTGGAAGAGCCAGGACATTTTTTAATATAACTCCAATTGTATTCGTCTGAAAGAAGAATGTCATATTCACCTAAGATGACTTGAGGGTGAGTAAAGCATGGGCTAATTTTCATTTTTGGGTGAACTATCCCTTTAAGTACACAGTCTTGTCCGATTTTCAACATTTTTTTTTTTGTTGTTCCTTCAAATCAAATTTTGTAGTGTTGTGATCCACCTAGTAGCTGATTGGCTTGGTCCATGGCTTATAACTCTTTAATGAAGACTTTTTAAACATCTCTATGGGAAAAAATGAATGGAAAAAAATACTTTCGGAACCAGTGCCGCTGAAAAAAGGGGGCGGGCACTGTTGAACTCTATTTCATCTTCTTATTCAAACACGGTAGTCACATATCAATCATTGTTAATAATTCAAATAATTTTATGCCAGATTTAACCACTCAATTGCCATTGGTAAAAATAAATAAATTAATAAATGAAATTATTCAAAACTCGAAAATCGCTGAAGAAATCTGAAAGAAATGGTTACACTAACTAACTGGCAATCCTGGAGTGTTTTTAATGTTTGGTTTCCAGGATGTGACAGTTTGTGTTCCAGACCTGTTTGTGGAAAGGTTAGCGAGGTTTAGCAAACGGTTGCTAAGTCCCTGGCCCAGCCTCAGTGTGCCACACCTATTGACGCTTCTTCCACCCATCAAAGGTTTCGAATGTCAGTTAAGGGTTCACAGGTCCACAGATTAAGAGGGAGGTGTACTGTCATCCTGGTCATTACTGGTCATATAGTTTACAGCAGGTGCCATTGTTATCAGGAGAGGATTCATTAGTCTTTCAGCCGGGCTGGATTGAATTTGTAGATAAATTATCTTAGATGCATGGACTGAGTTTTCCGTGACGCGACAGATGACAGGTGCAAACTAGAGGACGGCTGGCCTGATTTTTTTTGTTGCATGGGTGAGAGATTTGTAAGGTGGGCTGGGAAAGTTAGCTAAAGTTGCTGTTTCCTCTTTTAAGCAGCATTACATGCAGGAGAAATGTGGTAGAGGGACAGTTTTTGCTGTTATTTATCTATTATTCAACTGAGTAGATGATTTAGAAATGTATTTTATGGTTTAATTTAGACTCGTATATCATTTTTAGGGCCAGATTTACTAAACAGGGCAAATTAGCATGAGAGCGCAATTCCACAAAAGCGCCGATGGGAGTGGAAAGTTCTGCACGTGATCTACTAACGATGCACAGATTAAAGAACACAGACACAGCCGGGTCATTTCCATAATAACCAACACAATCTACCAAAAGCAGCACAAATTAGTGTCTGGTTTAAGACATGCTTTTTTGGGCGGTAAATAATGCCAGTAAATTGACTAGCGCAAACCTTAGTAAATCACCTTGCATGATTCATTTAAAAACTCTCCTCTTATAAATTTTGTGTCTGAAAGGGAAACTCCTACAAATGCATATGCAATAAGGTCAGCTGCAAAAATAACTGTGTAACAAATCCACACTTTTTCAGCACAAGTTTTTTACTGTTTTTAATCTGACCCTTAGTATTTAAATGAAAGGTAGGTAAATGCAGATTAGTCGGTCATCACATGGATCTGCAAAAAGTGGTAGTACATGGCATGCAGGGGAGCCTTAAGATAACCAGAGACCTCTGGGCTACAGCATTACAGTAGGCCCCCCCTTTCCCAAATAAAATTGCCACTAGGCCATTAGTCAATACATAGATACAATATACAATAGTCAATACATTTCCATTTGTATGAATGAATTCAAATGACACAACTTTAGAAATGTATTTTCCTTGTTTTTCTAACTGAAAAGTCCCAGATAACGTCAATAACCCCCCCCCCCCCCCCTTTTTTTTAAACTAAGGCCAGTTTTGAGAACAATTTGAGAATTAGAGTTTTAAAATATCCTGTTCACACAGCAGCTTACAATGGACTTCTTGCACAACTACTTCTGCGTTCTACTTATTAAAACTCAGGAGTTTCCGGTAACAGGGTACACCTATAGGTAGTTGAGCTAACTTAAAATAATAAAGCAACTTATCGCATTCAACTTTTTAACTCAACTAATCCACTCCAGTTAAAATCAACTTAAATACTTTTGTTCATCTAATTAGTATCAGGTAATCTTTTGAATTTAAAACTTCTTGTCAAGACAAAAAAAAAAAAAAAAAAAAAGTTTTTGAGCAAATACTTTAGAATCTAAGTCAGTAAGGTCAACAAAAAAACTTTTGTTAGCAACGTTTAGAGCATTCTTGTTTAGTTCACTCAAGATAATATACCGACTCATCCAATATAATGTTTGTTCAAGCTATTTTTACATTTGTTAGAAGAACATGTTGCTAACAAAAGTTTTTTTGTTGACCTTACTTTTCAAGCATTTGTCTAAAACTTGTCCAAATGTTGTCCCAACTTTACAAATTGAGTTATTTGAACAAACATTTTTACTTTCAACAATGTTGTGCCAGTTCCTAGCATGCATTGCAGCTTGAAGAGTTTTGCTGTCATATCTTTCAGATTTAATATATTTTACTGAATTGCAATTGTTGATCATCACCATGTTTGAGATTTGTGCTGACATGAGATGTGTTAAGGTGTTATATGTGCTTCTCATTGCAACTTTTGCAACTTTTAAAAAAAAAACTGTGTGCCTCTAGTTTTAAGAGGCAAATGATGTTCATGTCACATAGTTAACTTTGAAAATCAGATATGGAGATGAAAAAACAGGGGTTGTAGCTGCTTGCATTACTAAACATTATTTGGTTGTCTTGACAAGAAGTTTTAAGTTCAAAAGATTTCCATTAGATGAACAAAAGTATTTAAGTTGACTTTAACTGGAGTGGATTAGTTGAGGTAACTTAAAAAGTTGAGTGTGAAAGGTTGCCTTATTTTTTCAAGTTGGCTCAACTTTATTTTTTTTACAGTGTACAAATACACGAGAACGCAGATTATTACTACTTTTTATGGCTGTCAATTGATTAAAACAATGAATCATATTCTCTGCGTTAACATGAATTATCTTTAACCTGCTGAAATGTTCCTTTAAATATATTTTCTTTCCAACTGTGCATTCTGAATAATAAATAAATATATTTCCCCACTAACCTGCAGCAGTGCAGTGCTCGTCTTCTCATTAACAGTGTTTTTCTCTTACTGATCATATTTCATACCTGTTGAGTTTACATTTTTAAAAGAATTTGACTGGTAAAAAGGATTGCTTGTGTGCGCCGGTGCTCTTATTCCAGCTTTTTAAAATATGTGCATGCCTTAAATAAATGTAACAATGTTAAATATTTAATTACTCTTAAACAGTAACGCACACAGTGTAGAGGAGAATGACAGTCCACTACTTTGAATATATTAATTATTTATTATATTAATTATTATATTTGAATATATTATTAACTGTATGTAAATTACATACAGTAAAATGACACGTTGCCCACAAAATAGTGATTAAAATATTTAATTAAAATAAAAAAGGTTCGTACTGATCTTATTCATCAGGTCTCACACACTACAGCATCGCAGTCACTAGTTTAGATGAGCACTGACACCCTGTGGTAAAAATAATCGTGTATGCTTACCAGCCGCAGCTTTCTCAGATCAGCTTGGGTTGGATTAAAACTTCACGTTCCGTTGAGTTTGGAAAATTCTTTACACATTTTCTTTACACAGTAATCATCAGAATATCTCTTCTCCTGTCTCTGAGAAATGTTCAAATCTTTAAAATTTCTTGCAGACATGCATCATTTTAGGTGGCGTTTAGTCAACTAGATGACTACAGCACATTGAAAATATACAGTGCTGCTTGAAAGTTTGTGAACCCCTTGCAGAATCTGTGAAAATGTGAATAATTTTAACAAAATAAGAGCGATCATACAAAATGCATGTTATTTTTTATTTAGTACTGTCCTCAATAAGATATTTTACATGATGTTTACATATAGTCCAGATAACAAAAAAAAAATTAAGCTGAATATAAGCTGAATTTATAATAATGACCCCGTTCAAAAGTTTACACACCCTTGCTTCTTAATACTATATTGCTACCTGGATGATCCATGACAGTTTTTTTTGTTGTTGTGATGATTGTTTTTGAGTCCCTTGTTTGTCCTGAGCAGTTAAACTGCCCAACGTTCTTCAGAAAAATCCTTCAGGTCAATCCTGCATCTTTTGCATATTTGAACCCTCTCCAGCAGTGACTGTATGATTTAGAGATCCATCTTTTCACACTGAGGACAACTGAGGGACTCAAACACAACTATTAAAAAAGGTTCAAGCATTCACTGATGCTCCAGAAGGAAACACGATGCATTAACAGCCGGGGGGTGAAAACTTCTACAAGGTGCGTTACGCTCACGGCGCCTCGCTGGCAGACATCTGCAGAGCTACGGGCTGGGCGACACCTAACACATTTGCGAGATTCTACAATCTCTGAGTAGAGCCCTTGCAGTGCCCTTCCCCTCCTAGGACGGGATACATGCGCTATTTACTCCTCAGGTGAGTTCCCCAACTGGCGAACCCTGCTTGGAGTTCCTTCAGCACCTTCGGCAGTCAGACGCGGCAGAGGCATCTGACGCCAGGTCTGTCACTTGTGTGCATGCCCAGTGGTCAGCCCCTGTGCTAGACTAGGTGCCCATACAGTGGGGAGAACAAGTATTTGATACACTGCCGATTTTGCAGGTTTGCCCACTTACAAAGCATGTAGAAGTCTGTAATTTTTATCATAGGTACACTTCAACTGTGAGAGACGGAATTTAAAAAATCACATTGTATGATTTTTAAATAATTAATTTGCATTTTATTGCATGACATAAGTATTTGATCACCTACCAACCAGTAAGAATTCCAGCTCTCACAGACCTGTTGCCCTCCTGTTCTCCACTTATTACCTATATTAACTGCACCTGTTTGAACTTGTTACCTGTATAAAAGACACCTGTCCACACACTCAATCAAACAGACTCCAACCTCTCCACAATGGCCAAGACCAGAGAGCTGTGTAAGGACATCAGGGATAAAATTGTAGACCTGCACAAGGCTGGGATGGGCTACAGGACAATAGGCAAGCAGCTTGGTGAGAAGGCAACAAACTGTTGGCGCAATTATTAGAAAATGGAAGAAGTTCAAGATAACGGTCAATCTCCCTCGGTCTGGGGCACCATGCAAGATCTCACCTCGTGGGGCATCAATGATCATGAGGAAGGTGAGGGATCAGCCCAGAACTACACGGCAGGACCTGGCCAATGAGCTGAAGAGAGCTGAGACCACAGTCTCAAAGAAAACCATTAGTAACACACTACGCCGTCATGGATTAAAATCCTGCAGCGCACGCAAGGTCCCCCTGCTCAAGCCAGCGCATGTCCAGGCCCGTCTGAAGTTTGCCAATGACCATCTGGATGATCCAGAGGAGGAATGGGAGAAGGTCATGTGGTCTAAACTCCACTCGCCGTGTTTGGAGGAAGAAAAAGGATGAGTACAACACCAAGAAGACCATTCCAACTGTAAAGCATGGAGGTGGAAACATCATTCTTTGGGGATGCTTTTCTGCAAAGGGGACAGGACGACTGCACCGTATTGAGGGGAGGATGGATGGGGCCATGTATCGCGAGATCTTGGCCAACAACCTCCTTCCCTCAGTAAGAGTATTGAAGATGGGTCGTGGCTGGGTCTTCCAGCATGACAACGACCCGAAACACACAGCCAGGGCAACTAAGGAGTGGCTCCGTAAGAAGCATCTCAAGGTCCTGGAGTGGCCTAGCCAGTCTCCAGACCTGAACCCAATAGAAAATCTTTGGAGGGAGCTGAAAGTCCGTGTTGCCCAGCGACAGCCCCGAAACCTGAAGGATCTGGAGAAGGTCTGTATGGAGGAGTGGGCCAAAATCCCTGCTGCAGTTTGTGCAAACCTGGTCAAGAACTACAGGAAACGTATGATCTCTGTAATTGCAAACAAAGGTTTCTGTACCAAATATTAAGTTCTGCTTTTCTGATGTATCAAATACTTATGTCATGCAATAAAATGCAAATTAATTACTTAAAAATCATACAATGTGATTTTCTGGATTTTTGTTTTAGATTCCGTCTCTCACAGTTGAAGTGTACCTATGATAAAAAATACAGACTTCTACATGCTTTGTAAGTGGGCAAACCTGCAAAATCGGCAGTGTATCAAATACTTGTTCTCCCCACTGTATATTGTGATTCCCCTCGGGTGATCCCATATGTGTATTCTTCTACGTTATGGCTTCCCGGGTGGAGAGCCCATGTCTTTCTCTTGGCAGAGCCCGCACTGCCGTCCCTGTTGGTGTTGTCTCCACCCTGGCTAGGTTGGATCCTCCGCAGGGACCTTCCATATGTAGCACTGCCCTCTGGCCAGTTCATATGTGAAATTCCACATTCTACCTCCCTACAGGCAGGATGTGGTCTCCATAGCATCCCTTTCCGGTTGGAATAGACACGCTTTCCCATTGTTATCCAATATTCTTACTGTATGGGACAAATAGGAACAGCAGTGATTGACTTCTCTGTGTAAGCCCTGTCCTTCTTCTGCCTCACTGGTGCAGGGGGATCAGGCGGCTTATGCGGGGCACTGGAAGTCACAATTCGCTGGTGTAACTCGTAGTGACTGACTGAATGGTAACGTCTAGGTTACCTATTGTAACCCCCGTTCCCTGAAGGGGGGAACGGAGACGTTGTGTCCCGTCGCCACAATACTCCCATAAAAATAACACTTTAAAAAATATTATTTTTACGCAGCTAGTAGGCCCCCTCCCCAGTGTAGGCCCCTGGGCTTCAGCCCATGGAAGCATGCAGTAACTGACAATAAACTAGCTTGTTTAAGTTGAACATAAACATTTTGTTATCATCCTCATATATGTTCCTCAGGCATGTCATGTCCCCAGGTAGTCAGTTATGATATTTAATCAAATCAAATTCTTGTGTGAAGTGAAAATGTCAGAAAGAAAAATGCTGCACATGGTTTTGACCTATGATTCCCCCCTCATATTTCACCTTTTCTCTTCTGAAAAGACCCTAAAAAATTGAATAGATTTGATTCTTGGAAGGAATTTTCTATGTTCAGTACAAGTAAAACTCAGTCAACAGCACTTGTGGCATAATGTTGATTACCAGACAAAAATAATTGACTCATGCCTCATTTTTTTTTCTTTTAAAAGAAGAAATACTTTGCATAAGCATTCTCTGGAAATCTAATTTAATTTAATAATTTGTGTACCCGGATGAAAACATATCCTTCAGCTTAGGGCTCTGCTGGGTCACAGGTTTTCCAAAGGGACAGCACTGTTTGGAGAGCTTTATTCCCTTCAGGACAGAAAAATGCTCCATTAGTCAAGCACCCGGCTCTCCCTCAATTAATACTTAATGCACAGGTATATGAGTGAAATATTTGAACTCTCTGGTAAAATTAAAAGTATAAATAAATATACTCTGCCCAGTGGGTATTTTCTTGTGTAAAGAGAGAACAAAGAAAAAAAAAGCCCCTTTCCATCAACAGCCCGAGGGTGTTTAGTTTATTATTTGTCATGAAATAAAGCTTTAAACTGCACACAGTACAGTCCAGTATGTCAGTTAAACAGACAACACAGACATTCGGGGCAGTGACTGATGTAAACCGGATGTGGAGAGAGTCCAAGTGACAGGTCAGGGCTGAGGCATGGCCACTCTGAGCCACATCTGTCTTCCTCTAATGACTGAAGGTCAGGAAACTGCTGGAGGATCTCACATAGGACAAGGGCACGGGTGGGGTTTCACTATATGTCAGGAGTCCCAATCAAAATCTTTGGGTAAAGAGGACAGTTAGTCAGGCTGAGGGTCAAAACAGAAGCTATAAAGTAATAGGTGATGTATAGTAGATGAAAAAATCGTGACAAATTATTTGGCATCAGTCCATTTCAAGTGGTCCAATGGAGTTAGCGATGTCTTTGTGTCATGGCCCACAGCAAATTTTGGTTATACGGATATGTACGGAAACCTCAAATCTGAGGTATCTCAGCTCAAGCTAATTTAAATATATAAATACAGTTTTCCACATTCTTGTTTCTTAAAGGGATAGTTCACCCAAAAATGAAAATGAACCCATGATTTACTCACCCTCAAGTCATCCTAGGTGTATATGACATTCTTCTTTCAGACAAATACAATTGGAGTTATATTAAAAAATGTCCTGGCTCTTCCAAGCTTTATAATGGCAGTTAATGGCTATTTCTGTTTTGAAGTCCATAAAAGTGCATCTATCCATCATAAAAGTGCTCCACACGGCTCCGGGGGGTTAATAAAGGCCTTCTGAAGCGAAGCCATGCGTTTGTGTGAGAAAAATATCCGTATTTAAAACTTTATAAACTAAAATAACTAGCTTCCGACAGACAGCCGTATGCATTGATTTATGGTGAAAGAGTAACCCTTGACCCGATGCATGACGTATTGACGAACGTGGAAGCGCAGAGGGTTGAGCAAAACAAAACACCGGTCATGAACTAGAAGTCTAAAACTAAAATTTTTAGAAAAAGAAATGTCAGAGGATTTCGATGTAGGAGAAGAGGTTGTTGCCCAGAGAGTTTGTTGCCCAGCCCTATTTGTTTGAACCGCGAGAGGCGTCAAAACTTGCAATACTCCTATACATCACGTCAGGGGTTATTCTTTTGTAGTAGTGGGAAGTTTGGATCATTTTCACTTTGAATCTCGTTCAACAAAATGAACAAATCTTTTACGTTCATTTCAGCAGAATATAATTAAAATGTCAAATGTTAAATTCCCCAACACATCTAGTACTTACGCAAACGTTGATCACATTTGGAATAAAAAATAAATTATAAACTAATGCAGCTACGGCCAAACTTTGAGAAAGAAATGATTAATTAATTGCTTAGCTGGGTCTTCAGGCTATGCAGTCTGTTAGTTCACCTCACCTCCGAATCCGAGTCGTTCTTTCTTTTGTCACTTCACATTTAATCACGTCTGCTCCCTGGAAAGATTAGTACACCTCTCATATTTTCAGGTTCAAGTCGTTAGTTCCGTCATCAGTGTCTGATCTGGGCCCCATATGCAATGCATGCAGTCCCGGAAACAGAATTGATTAGTTCACCTCTCGAGTCTTCGGGTTTGAGTCATTCGTTCACCAAGTCACAGCCCCATAGGCTGAATGCAGAAACAGAAAAGATCCTGTACAGAACCGATGGCATGTTGCGCATGCGCGGTCAACACAAAATGAACGAATCGCTCTCTGAGACAACTCGTTGTTCCCGAGTCATATTAAAGATTTGTTCAAAATGAACGAATCGTTCATGAACGACACATCACTATTCTTTTGCCATATGTCGACTTGTGTAGGGCGTCTGCCGGAAGCTAGTTATTTTAGTTTTTAAAGTTTTAAATATGGATATTTTTCTTACACAAACGCATCACTTCACTTCAGAAGGCCTTTATTAACCGTGCATTAATAACACACTCTGGTCTATTAACCGGAGCCGTGTGGTGGAGCACTTTTATGATGGATACATGCACTTTTATGGACTTCAAAACAGAAATAGCCATTCACTGCCATTATAAAGCTTGGAAGAGCCAGGACATTTTTTAATATAACTCCGATTGTATTCGTCTGAAAGAAGAATGTCATATAGACCTAGGATGACTTGAGGGTGAGTAAATCATGGGATAATTTTCATTTTTGGGTGAACTATCCCTTTAAGCTGCGGTCACATTTACCATTGTCCTGTGAATTTTCATGTCACTCGTAACTCGTAGTGACTGACTGAATGGGAACGTCTAGGTTACCTATTGTGACCCCCGTTCCCTGAAGAGGGGAACGGAGACGTTGTGTCCCGTCGCCACAATACTCCCATAAAAATAATACTTTAAAAAATATTATTTTTACGCAGCTAGTAGGCCCCCTCCCCAGTGTAGGTCCCTGGGCTTCAGCCCATGGAAGCATGCAGTAACTGACAATAAACTAGCTTGTTTAAGTTGAACATAAACATTTTGTTATCATCCTCATATATGTTCCTCAGGCATGTCATGTCCCCAGGTAGTCAATTATGATATTTAATCAAATCAAATTCTTGTGTGAAGTGAAAATGTCAGAAAGAACCTATGATTTGACCTATGATTCCCCCCTCATATTTCACCTTTTCTCTTCTGAAAAGACCCTAAAAAATTGAATAGATTTGATTCTTGGAAGGAATTTTCTATGTTCAGTACAAGTAAAACTCAGTCAACAGCACTTGTGGCATAATGTTGATTACCAGACAAAAATAATTGACTCATGCCTCATTTTTTTTTCTTTTAAAAGAAGAAATACTTTGCATAAGCGTTCTCTGGAAATCTAATTTAATTTAATAATTTGTGTACCCGGATGAAAACATATCCTTCAGCTTAGGGCTCTGCTGGGTCACAGGTTTTCCAAAGGGACAGCACTGTTTGGAGAGCTTTGCTCCCTTCAGGACAGAAAACTGCTCCAATAGTCAAGCACCCGGCTCTCCCTCAATTAATACTTAATGCACAGGTATATGAGTGAAATATTTGAACTCTCTGGTAAAATTAAAAGTATAAATAAATATACTCTGCCCAGTGGGTATTTTCTTGTGTAAAGAGAGAACAAAGAAAAAAAAAGCCCCTTTCCCCTTTCCAAAAAAGCCACTTTCCGTCCTGTGAATTTTCATGTCATTTTAACAAGAATTCATGCGAATGGGAATTCCCCCACGCAGATTAGACAATGAGTTCAAGTTTATCATGCAGATTCACTGTTGACCAACAGCAAACTGCTTGGTTTGAAACTTTAGAATACTGATCCAAATAATTAGCAATTCCTTCTGAAGGATTTGGTAATACTTGAGTCATTACTAATGGGTTACTATGATCTTCACTTTAGAATTATACATTATGCATTATTCACATTAATTATGAACCTGTATATACAGTGGGGAGAACAAATATTTGATACACTGCCGATTTTGCAGGTTTTCCTACTTACAAAGCATGTAGAGGTCTGTAATTTTTATCATAGGTACACTTCAACTGTGAGAGACGGAATCTAAAACAAAAATCCAGAAAATCACATTGTATGATTTTTAAATAATTAATTTGCATTTTATTGCATGACATAAGTATTTGATCACCTACCAACCAGTAAGAATTCCGGCTCTCACAGACCTGTTAGTTTTTCTTTAAGAAGCCCTCCTGTTCTCCACTCATTACCTGTATTAACTGCACCTGTTTGAACTCATTACCTGTATAAAAGACACCTGTCCACACACTCAATCAAACAGACTCCAACCTCTCCACAATGGCCAAGACCAGAGAGCTGTGTAAGGACATCAGGGATAAAATTGTAGACCTGCACAAGGCTGGGATGGGCTACAGGACAATAGGCAAGCAGCTTGGTGAGAAGGCAACAGCTGTTGGCGCAATTATTAGAAAATGGAAGAAGTTCAAGATGACGGTCAATCTCCCTCGGTCTGGGGCACCATGCAAGATCTCACCTCGTGGGGCATCAATGATCATGAGGAAGGTGAGGGATCAGCCCAGAACTACACGGCAGGACCTGGTCAATGACCTGAAGAGAGCTGGGACCACAGTCTCAAAGAAAACCATTAGTAACACACTACGCCGTCATGGATTAAAATCCTGCAGCGCACGCAAGGTCCCCCTGCTCAAGCCAGCGCATGTCCAGGCCCGTCTGAAGTTTGCCAATGACCATCTGGATGATCCAGAGGAGGAATGGGAGAAGGTCATGAGACAAAAATAGAGCTTTTTGGTCTAAACTCCACTCGCCGTGTTTGGAGGAAGAAGAAGGATGAGTACAACCCCAAGAACACCATCCCAACTGTAAAGCATGGCGGTGGAAACATCATTCTTTGGGGATGCTTTTCTGCAATGGGGACAGGACGACTGCACCGTACTGAGGTGAGGATGAATGGGGCCATGTATCGCGAGATCTTGGCCAACAACCTCCTTCCCTCAGTAAGAGCATTGAAGATGGGTCGTGGCTGGGTCTTCCAGCATGACAACGACCCGAAACACACAGCCAGGGCAACTAAGGAGTGGCTCCATAAGAAGCATCTCAAGGTCCTGGAGTAGCCTAGCCAGTCTCCAGACCTGAACCCAATAGAAAATCTTTGGAGGGAGCTGAAAGTCCATATTGCCCAGCGACAGCCCCGAAACCTGAAGGATCTGGAGAAGGTCTGTATGGAGGAGTGGGCCAAAATCCCTGCTGCAGTTTGTGCAAACCTGGTCAAGAACTACAGGAAACGTATGATCTCTGTAATTGCAAACAAAGGTTTCTGTACCAAATATTAAGTTCTGCTTTTCTGATGTATCAAATACTTATGTCATGCAATAAAATGCAAATTAATTACTTAAAAAGCATACAATGTGATTTTCTGGATTTTTGTTTTAGATTCCGTCATTCACAGTTGAAGAGTACCTATGATAAAAATTACAGACTTCTACATGCTTTGTAAGTGGGCAAACCTGCAAAATCGGCAGTGTATCAAATACTTGTTCTCCCCACTGTAGTACTTCTTAATAGTCCTCTGGGAGGTTATTGATTAACTAATATTGAACTACCACATTCAACTGAGTTAGAATGTTAATAGCGCATTACTCATTTGTTCCTGTGTAGTTATTCATTAATGACGGAACAGTATTCTAAAGTGTTACCAACATGTGCATAAGCCAGGGGTTCAAAACCCAGTTCATGGAGGGTCACAGCCCTGCAGATTTTAGCTTTAACCCTAATTCAATTAAGCTTATTTGAAACTATGGCTGTTTAAAATCGTCCCCTATACCCTTAAATATGGCACTATTTGAGGGGACAGCCATTTGTAGTGGTGTCCGAGTGCATTCATTCAATCCCACAATGCCCTGCAATAACTAGTGTATAACCATTGTATGCTCAACGGCTAGAGAATACCCATAATGCACTGTGATGGTCGGGCTGAATGAATTCCTGCGTCACGCCAAAAGATGGTGCCCGCAGGCCGCAGCTGAACTATCATTCATCCATTTTTCAAACAATGTGGCTACAGCGTAATATCATATAGGTATAAATTCCGATTTACTTGATTATTAAATTGTTTAATTAAGGTTTATACATAGTTTCCATGACAGAGTTCAAGATAAATCTTTTCATCTTACTACTGGAGTTGCCAGTATGCTAAGTCTCAAACAGCAAGCACAAACTATGCAAAAGCGGCAGCCCGAATTCGTGTGTCCGAATTCACTCACTCATTTTCATTCACTCCTTCAAGTGGACTATATTAGCGGAGTAATGTAGGGAATCGTGAATGAGGGTATAGGGGGCGATTTCGAACTCAACCTATGTGTGTTGGAACATGGTTGGAAATCTCAGGGTTGGAACTAAACTGCATGGCTGTGGCAGAGTTTCGCCCCCCTGACATAAGCAATGCTTCTGTTGCTTGTTTCTGATCCTTTTTCGCCTGTGTTTTGATCCAGAGATTCTGTACTCTTTCAAATGATGCATAATAGCGCCCCCAAACGTGTAACAGTGAAAACATGGTTTGCTGGAAAGTTCTGTCGGTGGTGGGGAAAGAGTAGATTTGAAGTAAATTCCTACCAGTGGACTACATAAAAATTCCCATAGTCAGAATTAAGACTCATTAATGATCTGTTTTCTTAAATCAATATTTTCAAACAATGTAAGTTAATAAGACACTATGTAAAACTATGTTAAAAAAGTATTTAATAGGCTACTCAATCAAAAGAGTAAACACGACTACAAGCCAAGTATACTTAGAATACTCAATTATATTTTAAGTATATCTAGCACACTTGAATAAACTTCCTTTTTGTAAGGGTGAGTATTTCTGGTGGGTGGTGGACTAGATAGGAATGTAGAGGTAAACAAAGAAGAAAAAAAAACACCAACTTTGCAATTTTTGGACAGGGAAATGGACTGACCTTTTGATATTTTAGGTAACCCAATATTAACCAATTCAGCTAAAACTAGACCCCCAAACAAGTAAGGTAAAAAGGGATACCCATAGTCAAACTGGTTTGTCCTCTAAACACTGACTCAAAAATACCAATCAAACACACCATTTATGACCCGAGGCCACTTCAGGCAAACAACACCATTGTCTGTTACCTTGTATAATTCATTTCCTTGCCACTTTAGACAGCATCCTATTTGTCACCCTCATAGCCACAACCTTACATCAGCAAGGCACATGACCGTAATGGAACATCAAGCAGGGCAAAGCATAAAGTCAATTCTACTCCAAACAGGCCAATTGCCTCTTCATCAAGCACACTGACATAAATAATTACAAGTCCCCATATGAGAATGCTGTTATTTTACTGCATCAGAATCCTGCATATGCAGTGCTTTCTTGCACTAAATATCTAAATGAGAAACGTTTAGGTTATAAATACTGTTATTTATGGCCTTTTTATGTCATTTGTGTTGAGATCAAGCTTTATAGTAAATTTAGAAAGCTCGTCTAAGGGTGCATATGTCTGTGGTGACTTTACACCCATTTCACAACATGAAGGGTAAACAGAAAAACGATCCATCAACTCTTCTTGATAACTTTCACAACTAAAACTCACATAAGGATCAAATGTGCACAAATACACCTCTATACAGTAGATCTGTTGCAGCTGTTGTAAAGGGTCAGGTCACAAAACAACATTAGAGCAAATCAAATGACATGACCTTGAAGCGATTATTTTCAGTGTTTGATGTCTGTTGTCAGTTGTAAACTTGTCAGTTTTTGAGTGAGAAATGTTGACCTAGAAATACCTCAAAGTACTAAAGTGTACAAGAGAAAAAGGAAAGGGGAGGCTGAGTGTTTTTCTCACATCTACATCCTTTTTTATTTTTCCATTTGGTTTTTGCCTTTGGAAAATACCACTTTTGTCTGTCTAACTGGGTCTGGGAGTATATGTTTTATAATATAATAATTTCAGATGATGACCTTTATGAATATACAGCAAGCTTTATTCCACATTCTCTATTTTGGAGAAGCATACTTTGTTCTTCACTTTTGTGGGTTATATTTTACATCATAGGTACAGTGCCCTCCACTAATATTGGAACCCTTGGTAAATATGATCAAAGGCGGCTGTGAAAATAAATCTGCATTGTTTATCCTTTTGATCTTTCATTAAAAAAAAATTAACAAAATTCTAACCTTTCATTGAAGTAAAACAATTGAAAGTGGGGGAAAAATCTCATTATGAAATAAATGTTTTTCTCTAATGCATGTCGGCCACAATTATTGGCACCTCTAGAAATTCTTATGAGTAAAATATCTCTGAAGTATATGCCCAATCATATTAAGTTTTTTTTTTTAGCACACCAGGGTGACTAGGAGCATTAAATTGTCCAGCCATGACTTCCTGTTCCACAGGAGTATAAACATGAGGAAACACAATGGCCAAATTCCCTTAATCATCATCACAATGAGTAAAACCAAAGAATATAGTTCTGATGTGCAGCAAAAGATTGTTGAGCTCCACAAAATAGAAAGTGGCTGTAAGAAAGTAGCTAAAGCATTGGAAATGTTTGTTTAACCAAGTAACTGGTACGATTGACTCCTGGATGACAAGTGATTTTGGAGCAATGACCCCAACGGATAACATCAGACCGTAAGTTGTCAGGCACAAATAAATGACTCGGTGGACAACCGGACGGAGGCGTTACCCCTTGTAAGGCACTACGGACCTTCGATTCGATCTCCCAGACGACCGCAGAAATGAACAGTTTCTCCGGTACGATGGAATCGGGAGAAGACGGACGCTCGGAACGATCAAAAATACGAGACAAGGCATCGGGCTTGATGTTTTTAGAGCCCGAACGGTACGAGATGGAAAAATCAAAACGGCCGAAAAAAAGAGCCCACCGAGCCTGCCTAGAGTTCAAACGTTTAGCGGATCTAATGTACTCTAGGTTATTGTGATCGGTCTTGTAAAAGGCACCCCCGAACCTTCCAACCAATGACGCCACTCCTCCAACGCCAACTTGACTGCCAACAGCTCTCTGTTACCAATATCGTAGTTGCGTTCGACGGGTGATAAACGATGGGAATAAAACGCGCAAGGGTGCATCTTACCGTCCGCAGGAGAGCGCTGGGAGAGAACCATGCCGGCCCCCACCTCTGAGGCGTCGACCTCCACCACGAACTGACGTGAGGAATCAGGGGTCACCAGAATAGGAGCCGAAATGAAGCGGCTTTTGAGGTTGGAGAATGCAGCTTCGGCTACACTAGACCACCTGAACGTCACCCTGGTGGAGGTCAAGGCAGTCAGAGGAGCGGCCAGCTGGCTGTAATTGCGAATAAAACGCCGGTAAAAATTGGCAAACCCCAGAAACCTTTGCAGGGCCTTACGGGAGTCTGGAGTTGGCCAATCCACCACAGCCTGAATCTTGTCGGGATCCATGCGCACTCCCTCAGATGAGACGATAAACCCCAAGAAAGGGATAGGACTGTGCATGAAAAACGCATTTCTCCGCCTTGACAAAAAGCCCATTCTCAAGCAGCCTCTGAAGCACTCGCCTGACGTGCTGAATATGTTCCTGGAGAGACGGAGAAAAAATCAATATGTCATCCAGGTAAACATATATGATCTGATCAACCATGTCTCTCAGCAAGTCATTGATGAGTGCTTGGAAGACCACGGGGGCATCTGACAGCCCAAAAGGCATGACCAAATATTCAAAATGCCCCCTAGGGGTATTAAAAGCGGCCTTCCATTTATCTCCCTCCCTAATGCGAACCAAATGATAAGCGTTGCGGAGGTCTAACTTTGTAAAAAAGGACTGCAACCCTGCAACCGCTCGAAAGCTGAAGACATCAGTGGCAAAGGATATGTATTCTTTGCCGTGATGTTATTCAGCCCTCGAAAGTCAATGCAAGGTCGCAGAGAACCATCCTTCTTCTCCACAAAGAAGAACCCCGCGCCTGCAGGAGAGGAGGAAGGGCGGATGATCTTGGCTGCCAAAGAATCAGAAATATATTTACGACGTACCTGGCAATAAATCTATGGCACAGTCATAGGGACGATGCGGAGGGAGAGAAGCAGCTCGAGACTTATTGAACACTTCCTTCAGGTCCAGGTAGTCCTCGGGCACGTTAGACAGGTCCATGGATTCCTCCTGAAACACAGAACACAACACGGAAGAACAAGCAGACACCAAACAATACGCATGACAATAACTGCTCCAAGCACGGACAGTGTTCTGTTGCCAGCTTATGTGTGGGTCATGACGGGACAACCAGGGATGACCCAACACCACTGGAGCCAGAGGGGAATCAATTAACAGTAGTCCGATTTCTTCGGTGTGATTACCAGAGGTGATGAGCTTGATGGGAACAGTACACCGGGTGACAGATGGCATGACTTGACCGCTGAGTGCTTGGACAGATATGGGTTGAAGTAATTTGACAACAGGAATCAACAGCTGGGCAGCCAAAGTTTCATCAATAAAACTACCCTCCGCTCCTGAGTCCACTAAAGCCTGGCAGGTGTGAGAAGTGTTGGCCCATTGTAGTCTGACCGGGAGGAGAGTAGCTGAAGAGGATTTCTCGAAGGATACACCGCCCGTCAATAACCTCTACTGACGGGCTCTGGCTTTTACCGGACAATTTGAAGCGAAATGTCCTCTCGCCCCACAGTACAAAAGCACAGTACAAAATACAAAGCACGTTGCTCCGACGTCGATCCTTCTCCTCCCTGGTCAGCCGGGTACTGCCCACCTGCATGGTTTCGGGATCTTGAATGGGGCTGACTGTGCCGCCAGCGAACTCCATATCCGAAAAGGAACACGAACGCCTTTGCTGATCACTTCGTTGCAGACAACTGTCCACACGAATCGCCAGCTCAATCAGTCCATCCAGACTTGTGGGTAAACCCAGCCCGACGATCTCACGTTGGACGTCGGTCAGCCAACCCATGCAGGAAGTTGCACTGTGCCTCCTCGTTCCATTTAGTCTCTGCCGCTAGGGTGCGGAAATCGATGGAATAGTCGGTTACCGAGCGATTACCCTGTTGTAGATCCGCCAACTTCCGAGCCGCCTCACGGCCCGAAACCACTCAATCGAATACTCTTTTTAATTCCTCAGTAAAGCGCAGCATGGTTGTTGACTCTCCCACACCGCTGTTCCCCAGAGTGCAGCACACCCGGATAACAGCGTGATCATCAACGCCACCTTGGATTGCTCCGTAGGAAATGAAGTGGGTTGAAGAGTGAAAAACAACGAGCACTTAGTCACAAAAGCTCAACATAAATGTGTCTCACCGGCATACAGGAGGTGGAAGACGAGGCTCTGCGTGACGATCCACTCGCTCCGTGGGAAGGGGAACAGACGGCGGGGTGGGCACAGTGGGCGCTCTGTCTTACTTCAGCTCTTAGGTGTTGGAGCTGGGCAGTAACCTCCGACAACTGTGCCACCAAGGCTTGCACCGCACGACCAGTAGCCAAGATCTGTTCCTCCTGTTGATCCATACGAGCGCTGTTATTAGCAATAACATTTCTCCACTCACCACTTGCTGAATCCATCCTGGTCGGATCGTTATGCGACCACAGGACATACACAACAGACCACAGGAAAATTCACAGATAAAAAAACAGATATGTTCCTAATTCTGAGTATCTGAATTTTTATGTAGGCTAGTCCACTGGTAGTGTACATAGGAATTTACTTAAAATCAACTTCACTCTTTCTATTGACTGATTTTTCTGACTATCCATGTTTTCACTGTTATACAGTAGGGGGCGCTATTAAGCTTTTTCAAGTACAGACTCTCCGGATCAAAACACAGGCGAAGAAGAAGCAGAAACAAGTGATAGAAGATTGCTAACGCAAATGTAAAATAACGCGATCATCAAAAATTAAACAGCATATATAAGTTCAAAACTACCTAGTGTTACCGAATGAAATGTTGAACCCATGAAGAGGAAACGACTAGAAGCTTTGGAGGTGTTGATGGACTCTTCTCCATCTGTGTTTTGATTATCGTTCTGAATCTGATCTGGACGACCAATTTTCTCAGCCTTTTGTTTAAAATGTTGCTTTTTTTTATGAAACTTACCCAGATTCAAGTGTTGATGAAAAAGGATGCATGAAGCTACAATAAAATGTTTTTAAAATGGAAAGAGTTAAAGGTGCAATATGTAGGATTTTTTACAGTAAAATATCCAAAAACCACTAGGCCAGTGTTATATATTTTATTCAGTTGAGTACTTACAATATCCCAAATGTTTCCAACTATTTGTAAATCGTGTGAAAATTGAGATTTTAACCAAAGAACTAGGACGTGTGAGGGAGTCGCCTGTCAATGGCGTCATATCCATGTTCTTCTTCTTCTTCTCTTGGTTAATGGCGGATTGCAAACAACTTTAAGGTGCATACCGCCACCTACTTTACAGGAGTGTGTAATATCATGTCATTTTAAAATGTTCTCATATTCTGCTCATCAACCCTGTGTCTTTAATGAATGTAAATAGTGCCTTCCTGGTGATTCTTATCCCCTCTCCCTCTCCTTCTGCTCCCAGTATCCCCATCAGATTCCACTCCCTCCCTGCCTCATGAACCCTATCTTGCAACACCCATCTTTCCACCTCATATAATATACATTGCAATATGACATGTTCAACATTTTCTTTAGTCCCACAATTCATTATAATTTCTTCCCGCCTGTTCCTTTCCCTATAACTTTTAATACTGACAGACTTTTGTATTTTATGATATCCCCTTCCTTTCCTGTCTTCCTCCCACCATTTCTGCCATGTTTCAATACCTTTCTTCTTAACTACTGCTTTTCCTTCTTTTCCAAGTGGAATTGGAACTGTTATTTCCTTTTGTAATGCCTCTTTTGCTAGTTTGTCTGCACTCTCATTCCCTTTCACTCCCTCATGTGCTGGCACCCAACAAAACTGAACATCTATGCCACCCTAATGTAATCTTAATAAACTGTGATGCAGTTCTATAGGTCTTCTCTGACAGATGCCATAGATGTATGCTTTTTATGACAGCTAAGGAGTCTGTGCATAATACCACCCTATCCGGTCTGACCTCTTCAACCCACTGTAACACAACAATGACTGCCACGATTTCTGCTGTATATACAGATCTTTTTAATCTTTTTGAGATATTTATTTTGAATTCTGAGATATGTATTCCAACTCCCACACATTCCTGTTTACTTTTGGATCCATCTGTATAAATTGAGATTTATAGTAACTGTTTCTAAGATAAATGCTTGTCTTAACTCCCACTTCTTCCATTCTCCATTCTCTTTTCTTTTCCAGGATACTAAAATCTGTCTTTACATCTGTAAAAAAACATGGTGGAATATTACTAACTGGGGTGGGTGTGGTGAACTCTGCTTCCATTCCATATTCCTTCACTCTCTTTCCCCCCCGTCCATCCAAACACATGTCCCTGAAACTTGGAATATTCCCAGCAATCCTGTATTATTTCCTTTGTAGGATTTTCTTTCCCACTTCCTTTCAATTGGATCCAATATGCTAGCGCAAGTTTTTCTCTTTTTAACTTCAGAGGAGCCTCTCCTGCTTCTATGAGTATTGCGTTAATGGGTGTTGACTTAATAGCTCCAATGCATACACGTAATGCTCTATACTGTAATCTATTAATTTTTTCCAATGATGTTTTTGCTGCTGCACCATAAACTATGCAACCATAGTCTATTGATGACCTCATGCATGCTGTATATATGTCAATTGGTGAATGTTTGTCTGCACCCCAATCACATCCGGCCACAGCTCTCAGTAGATTAATAACCTTTTTGCATTTAGTTTCTAATTGCTTTATGTGTGTTTTCCATGTATACTTACTATCAAACCACAACCCCAGGTATTTGAATTCATTTACTTTCTCCATTGGCTGCTGATATAATGTTAGCTTTTCAACATGACACTTGCGTTTGTATGTAAACATCATGTAACAGGATTTGCTTTAGGGCTGGGTATTGACACAAATTTCACAATTCGATTCGATTTCAATTCACAAGCTTGCAATTCGATTGGATTTTGATTATTTTGGATATATATCAGGTACAATAAATGGCAAATTTTCTCAAGGAAAACAAATCTATTAACTAGTAAACTATGGGAGTCAGTTGTAGCCTACTATAATATTGAAGATAAAAATTTACTGATTTGTATACAAACACTTAAATTACACTTAATTTTTTTTATAATAATAAAGTTATATGAAATATAAACATTTAAATGGTGGCTGTAATAAAACTTGCCAGATTTATTCAAACATGCATTAAATATTGAAGAACATTAAAAATTATAATGAATATGTAGCCTAATATGGTGCATATCAAAATGCTCCTCTCTGGAGTTCATTTTTCTAGCTGACTAACGAGTTTATGGACACTGGATATGGTTTTTCTGAGGTAAATGTGACGTTACATGACATTGTTTACAAACTGTTTTACTGACGTATTTCCGCGGTTGAAACACTGATTTAGCGATTCCATGAGACATGATACTGATATGAAATCTCAGGGCAGGGCTCGAAATTAACTTTTTTACTTGGTAGCACTGGTGCTCCCAACTTCTAAAATTTAGGAGCACCAGCTAAAATTAAGGAGCACCACAACTAAAATATTTATATATTATATTATATAATGTTTAAATGTGTGTGTGTGTGTGTGTGTGTCATGTGCAAGTAAATCAGTCATTCAACTGTCAGAATAAAAATGTTGCTTGTCTGGAAAAAAATAGGATTTTTGTGTTAAAAATATAATTAATTCTGAAGCAATATTCTCACCAGTGTTCAGTTTTATCATATTTAAATCTGCATATTTGTGATATTTACCCTGAGGGCATTTTTTTTTTTTTTTACCTTTATAAAGGACATTTTTCCCTAATCTTATTAAATGTATGCTTCATCTTTCATTTTAAATTATTAAATTTGATCAATAAATTTAATTAGAATAATCATTTACACTGAAAAAAATACAACTGCATTGAATAATAAGATTGTTTTAAATATATTTTGAATATGGAAATAAGAAATGTTGGAAAGAATAATACTTTAAACATGAAACTAAACCACCAGTAGGGGGCAGCAGGTGACCGTCTTAATGAGTGAGTCATTGAGTCATTCATTCAAATGATTCGTTCAAACGGTTGATTCATTCAAGAATGAGGCAGTTGTTTATGAATGGTCATTGAATCTTTGACTCAACTGATTCGTTCAGAACGCTGATTCATTCAGTAACGGAACAAGGCTGAGTGTAGCTGTGAGACGCGCTGTTGTTCTGGGGCCCGTTTCAATAAGGAGGTTCAACCAACTCTGAGTTTAAACTTGAACTCTGAGTTGACTTACCCTGAGATGGGAAACTCTGAGTTTTGGGTTTCAGAACAGCTGAACTGAGTTAGTTCAATCAACAAGAAGGCAGAGGCTCGCAAAACACCAGCACCACTGACAGATGAAGAGGAGATGGAGGAAGAATATTCAAATCCAACAGGAAAAAGAATAAAGCATTTGAAGGTAATAAAGATGACCATATAAATTGTGAATAATTAGTGTTTATTTAACAGCTGTGGTGGTGGTGGTTATGGGATATATCTCAGACTACCCTTCCATCTAACATCCTTCCATTCCATACAGTAATCCGTTTTCAGAAAGTGCGATAATGGGAATATACCTGTTATCAGTGCATCCAACCACTGGAAATCCTAAACGAAATTCTAATTATTAGGTTACTTCTAGAGGTTTATCAAGTGAACGTCAGGATCCTTTATAAAAGGACATGCCATTTTTGTCACTTTGACCGTGCCCTCATGATGAAAATATGAGCAATGAATGAATGTTCCTGAATGTATTTTTGTCCTGTTGTTTCCAGTCAAAATTTCTAAAGATTCTTAAATCAAGATGCATTTTCTACATAAGAAAAATAACAAAGTATTTAGTCTTGTTTCCTGAGGTGAAAAAACGAATTTAAATGCATTTTTCATATTTTGCAAATTATCTGCCAGTGGAGTAAGAAAAATAATCTTGTTTCCGTTTGCATTAGGATTCTTTTTTTTACCCCACTGGCAGATAATTTTACTTGTTTTAAGTAAAATGCGCTTACTTTAGATTTTAGATTTATTTTATAATTTTTAGATATTTGCACTTGAAATAAGACACAAATACTCAGTAAGAAAAGCATTTGTGCAGCGTGAATGAATGAATGAAGTATTTAAACACCGCTGACGCTTTAAAAAGGGGGAGGAGACCGAAAGAAACTCTGGGTTTACCAAAGAAAACCTGCTCCTGACCAGGTTAGGTTCACAGAGTAAGTTAACCTGGTAACTGACTCAGAGTATAAGTTACCTCTCTTTCAGAAACAGGCTTGACTTACCCTGCTTTCTCGGGTTTGACATACCTCCCATTCCCAGAGTTTCCCTCATTTCAGGGTTAACATACTCAGAGTTTCCACTTAACCTCCTTTCTGAAACGGGCCCCTGGTGTGATCTTTGTTTGGAACTATTTTCGCTGCTGAAACAGAACAAAAACAGTCAATATTGCGTCTAAAATGTAAGTGATTTGATTTTAACTGTTTATTGAACTCTTGTATGAAATAAATGTCAAATTTTCAATCGTGATGGTATTCAGGAAAACAGCACTTTTGATCGTATGATGTTGCTTAACTTAAATATGTTAAAAATCTAAAAACTCCACATTTGGAATTTTAACCGCAGTGTGTTAACTGAGTTTATTTGTGTGTTGCGCTTATTTGTTTTGATTTCTCCTCGAGAGGCTGCACGAGCCTCAACAGCGTAACCTTGTTAAATTGTCAGTAACATTATAGTACGTGCATTATTATCCACCCATCAGAATCATTCTCGCGTTTTGGTGATTCCCTAGTTATTTTTTGATATTGACGTTTTAATCAGGCTACTTGTCCGGTCGGGCAAGTAAAATTCTCTCACTTTCCCCTTCAAAAAAAAATCCTCCTCTCCTCAGCTCTTTACATTTTGCGTGCTAGTCAGCTCCCTGTCACGAGACAACAGGGGTGAAAGGGGGTGATTGATGGCTAATATTAACCAATCTAAAAGTCTGCTTTAAAGTTAAGAGCCTGAAGATGAAGTTTGATTGGTTATTTATAGAACGGTGGACCGGTCACTGTATCTGCTCACAGGAGACACCATGCAGTAACTAGCGAACGTTTTGTAGAGAAATGAAAACAGGTCGCACCTCAGCAATTTTTTGCACTCGCACAAATGCTCCCAAATATTTTTTGAAGTCGCACAGATTAAATTTCAGGCGCATATGCGACCAAAATGGTCGCAATTTCGAGCCTTGCAGGGTTTCTGCAGGTTTCACCAAGTCAAATTTAAGACTTTTTAAGACCATTATGAATTAAATTTAAGACCTATATCACACAATAAAAAAAACATACAATGGAAATGCAGAATCAAATGCAAAGCAAATTAATTTATTCAAATTGAACAAAGTATTAGTAAACTTGCACTTCCTCATAGCTCAATCCCACCAGGATTTCACTATATATATATATATATATATATATATATATATACACTCACCTAAAGGATTATTAGGAACACCATACTAATACTGTGTTTGACCCCCTTTCGCCTTCAGAACTGCCTTAATTCTACGTGGCATTGATTCAACAAGGTGCTGAAAGCATTCTTTAGAAATGTTGGCCCATATTGATAGGATAGCATCTTGCAGTTGATGGAGATTTGTGGGATGCACATCCAGGGCTCCCGTTCCACCACATCCCAAAGATGGTCTATTGGGTTGAGATCTGGTGACTGTGGGGGCCATTTTAGTACAGTGAACTCATTGTCATGTTCAAGAAACCAATTTGAAATGATTCGAGCTTTGTGACATGGTGCATTATCCTGCTGGAAGTAGCCATCAGAGGATGGGTACATGGTGGTCATAAAGGGATGGACATGGTCAGAAACAATGCTCAGGTAGGCCGTGGCATTTAAACAATGCCCAATTGGCACTAAGGGGCCTAAAGTGTGCCAAGAAAACATCCCCCACACCATTACACCACCACCACCAGCCTGCACAGTGGTAACAAGGCATGATGGATCCATGTTCTCATTCTGTTTACGCCAAATTCTGACTCTACCATCTGAATGTCTCAACAGAAATCGAGACTCATCAGACCAGGCAACATTTTTCCAGTCTTCAACTGTCCAATTTTGGTGAGCTCGTGCAAATTGTAGCCTCTTTTTCCTATTTGTAGTGGAGATGAGTGGTACCCGGTGGGGTCTTCTGCTGTTGTAGCCCATCCGCCTCAAGGTTGTGCGTGTTGTGGCTTCACAAATGCTTTGCTGCATACCTCGGTTGTAACGAGTGGTTATTTCAGTCAAAGTTGCTCTTCTATCAGCTTGAATCAGTCGGCCCATTCTCCTCTGACCTCTAGCATCAACAAGGCATTTTCGCCCACAGGACTGCCGCATACTGGATGTTTTTCCCTTTTCACACCATTCTTTGTAAACTCTGGAAATGGTTGTGCGTGAAAATCCCAGTAACTGAGCAGATTGTGAAATACTCAGACCGGCCCGTCTGGCACCAACAACCATGCCACGCTCAAAATTGCTTAAATCACCTTTCTTTCCCATTCTGACATTCAGTTTGGAGTTCAGGAGATTGTCTTGACCAGGACCACACCCCTAAATGCATTGAAGCAACTGCCATGTGATTGGTTGATTAGATAATTGCATTAATGAGAAATTGAACAGGTGTTCCTAAGGTGAGTGTATATATATATATATATATATATATATATATATATTATTATTATTATTATTATTAATATTATTATTATTATTTTTTTTTTTTAGATCAAAATGACTGATTTTGTGATGGTCATTTCCAGAAATTTGCGAAAAATTGCGACAAATCACGACGGAGCTGTATGGAGCACGTTATATGACGGACAGATGCACTTTTATGGACTTCAAAAACAGAACAACAATCACTGCCATTATAAAGCTTGGATTAGCCAGGACTTTTTTAATATAACTCCGATTTTATTCGTCTGAAAGAAGAATGTCATATACACCTAGGATGGGTTGAGGGTGAGTAAATCATGGGCTAATTTTCATTTTTGGGTGAACTAACCCTTTAAAGGTATTTCAAGTATTAAAAACCTAAATAGGAACATAGTATGCTTAAAGTGCAAAAATAATATACATAGTAAACTATAAGTATGATGTTATGTTCACTTAAAGAATACTTAAGTATATTTGCAGTATAAAACTTCTAAATTAGTAGTTTACTGAGAGTACACTTAAAGTGTACTATCATAAACTAAAAAAAATGTACTACAAGTATTAAAACAGTAAACTATTAGAATACTTATAAGTTCACTTGTACATATGCAGTACAAATGAGAAATGTAGTTGTGAAGTAGTTGTGTACTTAAAGTTTACTACTGTTACACTTAAAGTATACTTAAATGTATACTTTTATATACTAAAAGTGGGCCAATTTAGTCCCAAGCAGTATTGAAATAGTACACTTACAACTTTACTACTGGCACATTGGTATTAGTATACATACTAAATAATTTATACTTAAAAATATACTTGAAAATTACTTAAGTATACTTCATAAAATGAACTTGAAGTAAACTTCTTTTTCATAAGGGAAAGATCAAAAGGATAAACAATGCAGATTTATTTTCACAGCCACCTTTGATCATATTTACCAAGGGTGCCAATATTAGTGGAGGGTACTGTATATTACATTTTGGCATTTAATCAAGCATACTAACTGAAATTTTGCTCACTGAATTTTATTTGCCTCATTTCCTGTATTCAATAATGCACACGCTTATGTTGCTAATGTATAATGGAATTCCAATTAGCCATGCAGTCAAGGGAACAACTGTGCTTTGCTACTGACTTATCTCTGTTGTCAGACGAGAAGGCTAATCACATTCTTGAAATGGCTTATTCCTGTGCTTGAAAATGACATGGTTTGATTGTAACAACGCTTTGATGCTGTTGACAGCTCTGGCTATGGTCAGTGTTGTGGAATAACTGCAGCTTTTATAAAGGATGTCTGATAATATGAACAGATATGGCTTTGTAAAAGAGATCTGATGCTGGTAGCTAATGGTACCAATAATTTAAGCAGTGGAAATAATTATCAAATATTCCAGTTTGTGACCATGTTTACATGCACATGAATTTGCTAATATTCATTTAAAAGTACACTTTTATAGTGAGAAGGACATATTTGTTTGTTTCTTTATTTTTTTCCAAGAATGTGTATGTCGTAGTTTATACAGAATATGTTCATTCCATATATACAGGAATATTCCAATATTAACCAGAATAAACACTCTTAAACATAAAGGTTTAAAAAGGGGGGTTTGTCGCAGTGATGCCATATAAGAACCATTTTGGGTTCCCCCAAAATAATCTTTCAGTGAAATGTTCTTAACCTTCATCCTCGCCTCACATCCTGTAAGAAATATTTCCCTCACAGGTCAAAATGACCCAAAGCCCTAAAGTTTATTTATTTATTTATTTTGTCCAGAAAGCTTATATCATATTTTCTATTTCTATTTTATTGCAATCTTTTGGGGATTTTTTTTTTTTTTTTTTATTATTATTTTTTATTTTATTTACCTTTAAATCACTAGATTTTATCAATAAAAAATTTTTAATTTAAGCATGTTCTTCACATTCTTTCAACTTTAATTCAAAATAGCTCTCCAACACATGCAATAGCCAGCTCAAATCAACTCAAAATATCTCACATTGGGTCAATTTGGGTGTCTCTGCCGACCTTTAGTGGAAAAAAATATATAACATGATATTTCATGACTTGCCACTAGATGTCCTTATAGCTCTATATGGAGCAAATGAGCTGTTCCGCTGGGTTCTAAATTCAGTTCTCGAGTTTCTCTCTTCAGAATTCATTCGGATACACATGTAGACAGTATAAAATATTTTTTTTGGTAAATAATAGGTTTTTCTATGTATACTGAAGCATTCCTCGCATTCCATTAATTTCTAAGGGGGTCAAATTGACCTGCGAGGGAAGGATTTACCTTTTTTTTATTACAACCACATAAACTTCTTGAATCCAGTCAAAACATTTTTTTTGTGTATTCATGGTTCAAGTGCGACAAAAGTCCTGAGGTCTTGGACCACTCTGATGAACACTCGATTTTAAAAAAGATTTTTTTTAAATGAGTTTTGGGTCAAAATGACCCGAGGAAAAAGATGAAGGTTTAAAAGAACCATTTTTTTTCTTGGTGTGAAGAACATTGTAATAGAACCTTTTTCCACTAAAGAACCTTTTGTGCAATGAAATGCTTCATGCAACTTTTATTTTGAGGAGTGCAGACATTAATCAGAAGAGGAATATGTGCATGTAAATGGGATCGATGGATGTGGGTATATTCTTTCACAAAATATTGGGATATGATACCCTCGAAATAAAAGATGATTTGCAAGGAGTAAAATCTTTCATTATTATGGGAGTTAAAACTAAAAAGGTCCCACTAGTCATCGTTTCATCCTCAGACATTGCCAAATATCATAAATCACTCTAAAAACAATGTAGTTTTGAACTTTAAACACTAGGAATTTAGACTCTGTAGTGTTATGTGAACTGTACACAGAATGTCATTGACACACTGGGTGCTTTTAAATGTTTGGAAGTTATAATCAGGCTGTCATAATAAGCACTTCTAAAAATAATTTCTGGATTCTGCAAAGTACAGTATGTGAGGTTCATGGCATTGTGTCCTAATTACAATGAGTTAGTTTTGCAAGAGCTGCAAAAGGCCTGGTTTGTGTCTTAAAGACTGATTTCTACTGATACAACTGCACTTTCAGCTTTTTTCAGAGTTGAGACTATGACATTTTTTTGTACTTTAACCTCAAAGTCAATAGACAGGTTTAATTTCTGCTGTGTTGTCTGAACACAGTAATTTAAACAAGCCTGCACTTCGTAATTATAAAATCTAATTGCAGGCCTTATTGGATTTAATAGTGACTAATTGCCAGGTACAGAAACTTATTTATACAGTATAGACAAGTTGATAACAAACGTTCAGAAACATTCCTACAAGCCCACCCAAAATGCTGGCTGTCATTTTTATGGGAATGCTATATTGGCGTTTAGTACAGTTACAATTTATCTCTCTCTCTCTTTCTCTCTCAATGCACATTCTGTACAAGGGGTTGTTTCCTTGGTTGGCACACTCAGATGACTTCAAATAGTCTCAGCCTAAATGAGACATTGTACAAAGAAGACATACTATAAACAAAGTTAATGAAAAATGATTTTTAATGTGCTATTTATGTTGAGGCTTTCTATAACACAATGAAGGTGTGGTTTCCGCTAAGTTATTGCCAAAATGTAGAAGAACTAACTAGGTGCGCTAGAGCGTGAACAATGAAGCTTCCCTTGTGAAAAAGAAGTACACTTTAGCACACTTTTAAAAAGAATACTTACAGACATAATATACTTGAAAAGAAAATACTTAACTGCGAACTGTATGTAATATTTTCAGTCACTTAATTGCATGTTATTTACAACTGAATGAAAAAGTATTATACTTAAAATTCATACTGAATGCAGTTGGTTGATCTTAGTCTACCTTTTGACAGGCAAGTAGGACTTAAGTTCATCTTTATTTAATCTTTGTGTAATTTCATAATTACTTCTATTGTCTTTGAAATATGTACACATAAGTACACTACAAGTGCACATTCAAAACAGTTAAGCACACTTAACTTGCAATAATGACATGGCCATAGAAATAAAGCTTTTGATGTAGGCATATGCATGAAGTATTAGAGTTATACTGAATTATTTATGATTCATAAAAAAGAATACATGCAAGATTCAGTGTCTGATTAAAGCTGATAGAAAATCGATTTACTACGTATTCAGTCATAAAAAGCATATGCCAGTTAATGTTTTTTTTTAAAAATACGTATATTAAGTAAGTATATTACCAATGCTAATGAAACATTTCCCTTTATTTGTGTTTTCATTTAGGCTTCGGTAAGCAACATAGCTGCTTAGCCTACTAGCTTAGCATAATGCTAACTGAAAGCTCTTTTGAATAGATAGAACAAGATAATGCACTACGCTTTTGATCTGGCATTGAGGAATTGGAATATGATTCTGTGGGGGATTGATTTTGTATAGCAACAGCATCTACCAGCACTATCTGCACCATGCTAACCAGCTAAACCACTTAATTTGGATTGTTGTTTGAGCAGGGGATGGATGTTAAAGGATTAGTTCACTTTAAAATGAAAATTACCCCATGATTTACTCACCCTCAAGCCATCCTAGGTGTATATGACTTTCTTCTTTCAGATGAACACAATCTGAGTTATATAAATAAATATCCTGACGCTTCCAAGCTTTATAATGGCAGTGACGGGGTCCATTGAGTTTGAGGCTCAAAAAAGTGCATCCATCCATCATAAACGTACTCCACATGGCTCCGAGGGGTTAATAAAGGCCATCTGAAGCGAAGCGATGCGTTTGTGTAAGAAAAATATCCATATTTAAAACTTTATAAAGTAAAATATCTAGCTTACGGAAGACCGCCTTCCTTATTCAACTTTATAATATTTATTTTGTAGAATATTTATTAATATAACTCTAGGATGGCTTGAGGGTGAGTAATTCATGGGGTAATTTTCATTTTAAAGTGAACTAATCCTTTAAGGTTAAAGGGGTCATGAACAGGCTTTTTTTATTGTTTTATACTGTTGTCTGAGGTCGACTTTTCTACCCTGGTTTTGAGCCTCTCTCATGAAACGCTCGGTTTTTATGGGCGTGCCGCATTGAAGACTTGGAAGTAAACGCCCACTGCTATGATTGGATAAGCTTTGCATATTATAATGAGCTTCGGCTCCCCCGTGAGTACACGTGAGGAATTGTTTTGAAAGCGTGTGGGAAAAAAGCAACCGGAATGATTCGTCCACAGGGCTCGCAAAATGTCTTTATCAAACAAACACAATGATTTATCTCTCATCCACCCGCAATTAATTGGAATGTTATTTTTTATTACTTGGCCCGCCCGATCGGTGGATATAACCGCGAACCGTGCATCACTAACACACACACACGCACACACAAGCCTCACTGCAGAGTCAGACAAATCAGCATGATCAAAACTTCCGCGATTGTATTTTTCCTTTAAATATCAAGTCAAGAGAGTGAACAACGCACATCAAGAAAGGAATGTTATTTCACTATTTAAGATAGCCCGTCGGCAGGCCGGTGATACGTTTTGGTAGCCCGTCTGGAAAACACATAGCCCCGGGACGTTGGGCTTTGCGAGCCCTGGCCCATAACGTTACATGTCCGAGTCTGATCCCGAATCGCAGCACAATGAACCAACAGCACCTCAAATAAAGGATTCTCCAGCCTGTGACAGCGTGCTAAGTTATGTTCAGTTAGACACATACACATAATCAATAGATATCAAACGATCTGTAACAATGCAATACTATCACATATAAAAACATTTTTTACTCACATAAGTGTGTTGCTTCATTCATTCATGTAATCTCATCCTGTCTGCAAATCCAGTCTCTTGTTTACAAATGAATCCGTGGTGAAATGAAGGAACAAACGCGCAATGTCTTACCCAGCTGGATATTCATTAAAAATAAAGTTCATCCATGCATTCATAATATTGGAATCCAAATGAAGCTTATGCAGCATGTTTATTGCTTGGAAGTTCGATCTGGTTTAGCTCCACGTAGGCCTGTTATTTATCTATAACATGCCATGCACAAATCGGTGGGCGGGGCTACAGGCGTTCGTCTTCTTCGGTTAAGGCGGTGTTTCACCACACTCTGACATCACAGGGAGGCACATTCCCAGATCAAGCGTTTGCTGAGCCAGCTGTCAATAAAAGCTTTTCTTTGACTAACAAGGAAGTTTTCAGCTCTGAAACTTACAGGATATTCTTATATAACCATGACCTTTTATATATCAAAAGCTCAAGGGAAAGTTGATTTCTCAATTCATGACCCCTTTAAGCTTTTTGGCTAGCGGTTAGGTAACTTAAAGAGAAAATGTCATCATATTGTTTAGTATTGTGTCGATCGGGGGATCCCAACTCTGACCCTCGAGGTCCACTTTCTTCCCTGCTGAAAAAAACTGCTAAAACCAGCCCATGCTGGTTGGCTGGTCTTAGTTGGTTTAAGCTGGAAGTAGCTGGTTTAGCTGGTCTCCCAGGCTGGCCAAGCCGGTGTTCAGCTGGTTTTAGCTGGTCTCCCAGCTTGACCAGCTAAGTCCAGCCTGGTCAGCTAAAAAAAGTGTCAAAAACCCCTCTAAAACCAACCTGGGATAAGCATAAGATGGTTGGCTGGTTTTAGCTGTTTTTTTCAGCAGGGAGTTACTTGATCAAACCTTGATCAAACTTACCTGACTAGAGGTGCGTCTTAATCAGCTCCCTGGTACAGTAGTCAGGGCACTGATCAGGGAGCCGGCCATTTTAAGGGATGTCTCAATCACAAAATCCTTCCAGTGCACTGAAACGTTCGCTCCCTAAAAAGTCCCACAATGCACCGTGAAAACCAGGGAGCATCGATGCTCACTATGTTGAAACATAAATCACGTGAGCCAACTCACTACACATAATGACACACGGTAGATGTTTTTTAAAATACAAACCATTATTTAATTATAACATACATCGCTAGACAAGCAATGGACATAATCTAGCTGACATTTATAATTTATTTACAGCTGAAATGTTGCATGTATATGTAACAAGCAAAGTATTTATCATAATGTATTTATCATATCTGCTGTTGTTCATAAATACCAGTAGTGATGTTGAACAAAGATGTTGTCATGTCGCCGGCAGAAATAGAGTCATCAGTGTCCCAGTGTGTAGTGAGCCAGGGTTGAGAACCCCTGGTGTAGATATTGGCTGCATCCGAAATCGCATAATCTCTTTAGTAGGTACTTATTTTGAATAAGTAATTACTTCACGACTGCTAAAAAAGTATGTTCTATATAGTATGAATGTGTGTAGTATATATGTAATCCAGACGTACTACATTCGCCATGTTGTCATTATCGTGTGACCTACCAGCGTAAATTGCGTCACTTCACTGCCATTCACAAATCCTCTCCTGTGGCCTCATGGGATAGTAAAGTGTCCATCATATGCACACTTCAGAATCTTGCCGAAAGAAGTAGATCATTCGGGTACTTTTTGCCTACTCTTTTATGAGTGCTATGAATTTGGACATACTTCTTTTGTCACATACTGTTTTTTCGCCTACAATACAGTAGGGAAGTATGCGATTTCGGATTGTGTAGTTTTGGACCCCATTGACTTTTATTGTATGGACAACAACAGCTGACAGTCTTCAAATGATCATGTTTTGTGTTCCACAGAAGAAATAAGATTTGGAACAACATGAGGGTGAGTAAATGATGACAGAATTTATATTTTTGGGGGAACTAACTCTTTAAGTATTAAAGTTTTAAACTTTAAGTATACCGCAGGTATAGCTTTCCGTTTATAAACACATGAATATGTGAATGTGTGTGTGATTGGGGGAGAGCGTCATGTCATTTCTGCATTTTTTCTTTTTTTGGCAGTCATTGCCTGTACTTCCAGTGAATGACAGTCCACTTATCTGCTACGGGAAGCAAAGTGTTTGAGAATGACTGTGCCACTGCTGAAACACCATGTGCTTCAGTGTACCCTTACCCGTGTCTTGGAAAGAATGTTACTCTGACACACTTCCCCCGCTTATAACTTTGATAGGTGAGACAATGAGCACATGTGCCACGCCTTGACTGTTGGAATTTAGGCTAAAAAAAATCTCTGTGTTGAAATAGACGGTAGTATATCAGGCCACATATGCAAATTGATTTCAAGTAGCAGCTCTCGTACATTGTGTACAGACTTGCACCGACTCTGCGTACAGTCCCATGAGCATGTTGACATCACATCACCATGGTGATGGAGAACTTGACCAGTGTGTGTCAGGCAGCACTGGTGGTGAGGTTCGAATGGTTCTTAATCTAATTCATACCTGATGAATGGCAAGTCAGTCAGCTGTGTTTCAGTAACCATGGTGACAGCATCCACATCTTGTTTGTGTTTGAGGGAAATGGGAGACCAAATGATGGAAAAGAGAAAAGAAATAAATGCTGGACTATTTTATAACACAAAGCAATTTTTAGACTGAGTCTGGTGGCTTTCTCAAAACTGGAATAAATGAGGCCGCTAAAACGCATTAAAATTGTGGTTCTAATTCCACCTAATGCTAATATCCAACATTAATGGACTTTCCCTATAAATTTAAATTCTTTTATGCAAAGTAGCTCAAAATAGACAAAGTTCTACAGTGCAAGGAGAGTAATTTCTCATTATTTATATCAACTGATTTGAGTATAAGCTACTAACGTAAGTTTCGAAAAATTTTGCTAGTTCAGTTTTTTAGGTTTTGTTCAAAGCATATTGGCTCTCTAAATGACAAATCTTACCTTGTTATGGCAATCTCAGGAACATTGCCTTTTAAAGCAAATAAATTAAACTGCGGTATAAAAATCCACACTACTGCAACTTAAAGGAATATTCGGGGTTCAATACAAGGTAAACTCGGGCAACAGCATTTATAATCAAATTATAATCAAGTACTTTACATGTGCTTTAGTATCTTAGTCAACACATTAAAATACGTGTACTTCTTTAAAGCACAACAAAATATTATTAAAGGGATAGTTCACCCAAAAATGAAAATTTGATGTTTATCTGCTTACCCCCAGGGCATCCAAGATGTAGGTGTCTTTGTTTCTTGAGTAGAACACAAATGAAGATTTTTAACTCCAACCGTTGCAGTCTGTCAGTCGTATAATGCATGTGAATGGTAACAGGTGAGAGTATGAGAACTATGAGAGTAAAAAAACATGCACATACAAATTCATATTAAACCCTGCGGCTCGTGACGACACATTGATGTCTTAAGACACGAAACGATCGGTTTGTGCGAGAAACTGAACAGTATTTATATAATTTTTTTTACCTCGAATGCGATCTATGTCCAACAGCCGTCAGAATGCGATGACTTCCGGTGAGTGAGGTCAGATGTACACGATTATTTTCATCCTGCTAAGAGAAACAACGCAAGTTGACGTTTAGTCACTGGTTTGATTTACTGACATTTCAGATCAGGCATTAGAATTAACACAGTTACTTACATGTTGCATTACTGTCGAGCCCAGGCACTGCACAATATTTTGTAATCCTCAACGGCATGTTTATTGCTTGGTAGCTTGATCTGGTTTAACACCACATAGGCCTATGTTACTTTTAGGCTACCTATTCTATTGCATGTCATGCATGAATCGGTGGGCGGGGCTAAACAGGCAGTGATGAAGTAGGCGTTGATCTTCTTCTGCAGAGGCAGTGCTTGCCTCCCTTTGACGTCATAGATCCCCACTTTGAAAAACCTGTCGTTTGCTGGGCCTGGCGTCAATAAAAGCTTTTATTGGACTAACAAGGAAGTTTTCAGTTCTGAAATTTACAGGATATTCTTATAGTATGATGACCTCTTATATGTCAAAAGCTCAAGGAAAATTTGATTTCTCAGTTCATGACCACTTTAACAAAATAAGATCATACAAAATTTTATTTAGTACTGTCCTGAATAAGATATTTTACATAAAAGATGTTTACAAAGCCCTACAATTATACTTTTTTTGTTTTTTGTCCAGAAAGCTTATTTCATTTCATTTTGATAATATTTTTTTCTATTTTTTAAATGCAATTTTTTGGGGAGATTTTTTTAAAATTTTATTTACTTTTAAATTACTAGATTTTATCAGCAAATAATAAATAAATAATAATTTAAGCACATTCTTCACATTCTTTCAACTTAAATTCAAAGTAACACAATTTCATGCATAACCCTTTTAATTCAGCTCAGAATATCTCACATTGGGTGTCTTTGCCAGCCTCTTAAAAAATAATATAACATGATATTTCATGACTTGCCACTAGATGGCCTTATAGCTCTATATGGAGCAAATGAGCTGTTCCGCTGGGTCCTAAATTCAGTTTTCTTCAGTATGCATTCAGATACACATGTAGACAGAGGCCCAATGATACGATACTTACGATACTTAAGCCACGATACGATATTATTGCATTTTTTTAAATATTGCGATGTGCTGAGTATTGCAATAACATAATATGGCCATTATGAATGGCCGTGCGCATTTTACTTTCACTTTAGAATTAGCGCCAATTCAGGGATGGCAATTGCTTGAATGGTGGGTTCGTTGTTATTCTTAATGAAAAACACAACAACAAAACAGTACAATGACAAACTCACTTAAATAGGCGCTTTTACATTTCGCTTTGAAACCAAATCTTCCATGATCATCTTGTCAGTCAGCTCCTCACTCTCGTGACTCCTGCTGCTAGTCTGTGCTGCAACTCTCATTTGGCTCACGCTGCACGTTCAGTTTTTAATTGTAGTGTCTGTTCTCTAACTGAACTAAATGATTTTTATCACTATAAAAAAATCAAATTGACGGTGGGAGTGGTGCCGCGGTACACGCAAGTGATGTTACCGACTATCGCAGCAAGCCTATTGTGTTGTATAATGAACGAGTGCGCTGACAGTGTAGATATGGCATAATATAGATAGCTTCTTTGATTGTACTTGCAAGCAAAGCTCTGTTGCATTGCAGTGCGCAGCTGGCTTGCACTTCAGCGTGTAACTAACACATAAACATGGACAGAGCGGTCCACGTTCAGAAATATGCGAGAATGCGCTTCCTGCACACACAGCTCACTGTGCACGTGTGAGTGAGAGTGATGCACTGTTTGTGATATTACAGTCTGAAAGAAATATTTCAAATTATTATTATTTAAAATAAAATTTTGCACAATACGACCTGAAATTCAGTCCCTGAAAATATTGATACTTGCCATCCTTGTATCGATACAATATCCCCACACAAAATATTGTGATACTATGCTATATTGATTTTTTTCCCCCAACCCGCACATCCTGTTCAAAAGTTTTCACCCCCCGGTTCTTAATGCATTGTGTTTCCTTCTGGAGCATCAGTGAATGTTTGAACCTTTTTTAATAGTTGTGTTTGAGTCCCTCAGTTGCCCTCAGTGTGAAAAGATGGATCTCTAAATCATACAGTCACTGCTGGAGAGGGTTCAAATATGCAAAAGATGCTGGAAAACTGAAGAATTTGCAGGACCTGGAGGATTTTTCTGAAGAACGTTGGGCAGTTTAACTGCTCAGGACAAACAAGGGACTCAAGAACAACCATCACAAAACAGAAAAACAGCCGTGGATCATCCAAGTAATGACACTTTTGAGCACGACTGTACATAAGTTAAGAAACATAGTCATGAAAGTGTACTCTTTTTAAGCAGCCTTTTATTTAATTAAAGGCACAATATGTAAGATTTTTGGATTAAAATATCTAAAAACCACTGGAACAGTGTTATATATTTTGTTGACTTGTGTACTTACATTATCCCAAATGTTTCCAAGAATGTTTAAATCCAGAGAAATAAGCAATTTTAACCAGGACACGGACCTTGTCCATGCGTCGCCTATCAATGACATCATACCCGCGTTACCCTCGATTTCTGTTTTTATTTTGTAGAAATCATAGAAACACCAAAGACGCTTTAATATGTTATGTGTTTTATTAGACAGGTGAGCAACTGTTTGGATACATTTATCGACAGAAAACTAATGATTGTTATATAGCTCAACACAGTTAGTCTTATTGTTTAAATCTCGTTTTCTAGATTTACCGTGAGTACCATGTTTTACCATTCCTAATACCGATCTATCTTACTGCAGTGTGCAACAAATGTCTCATAGTAGCCGCAGAGCAAACGCACAGAGTAGCATTATAACAACTTTCAACACACTCAAATGTTTCTAATATGATAAAACAGCACTGCCTATGCATGACTGGAAAAAGTGGAAGCGGTCGTCTGTGGCATAATAAAAGCTCTGCAAAATCAAGGCGTCATCAAGCCACGCCTTTGTTTTGAATAAGCGACCTCTAGCGGCGAAAATTACATATTGTAGCTTTAATATTATATTATCTGCAAGTACAGTTTCTTGAAAATATACTTTAAAGATTTGATGTAGGCACAAGAGCACATTAAGCAAATTTAGCACACTTCTTTTTCACACTGTTATTGTTCACATCGTGTGGCTAGCTATTAAAACAATATTTAAACATTTACACATCGACTCCATCCACTTTAATCCAGATTTTGGCCTTTTTTAAAGAAATATCCTCCACAAGTCAAAATAATTTCCTGGTAATCAAAAAGATTTCTATAAAATTGATTACGTATTTGGTTGTTTTTCACCAAAACTATTCGGAGCACTTGCAAATGCATGGCCTTTTTTGCTGACATTCTTGGGTGCTTTTTTAAGCATTAAAGTTCACAATAAATGCACTGCCATTTCATTGAACTCCCCCAACCAGGTATATTCACTAAATATCTCCATGTGTGTTCCACTGAAAAAAGTAGGTCATACAGGTTTGGAATTACATTAAGGTGAAAAAATAATGAAAAATTCATTCATTTTTGGTTGAACTATCCCTTTAAGTGCCCCTCAAGAGATGTGTTTTATGACTAGCATTACCTAAAACCCTGACCCCAACCTTTCACAGCAAATGCTGATTTCAGACTAATATTCAGAAGCTGTATATTTCCCAGGAGTACATCTTACCGTTTACCGTTGGCTTATCTTAATTGCCATCAATCAAAGTGTGTAATCAATATCCCCTGGATATCTCAGCACAAGCCAATGTCTCTCCATGTGAGCACAAGACAACTTTCACATTAGTACGTCTTACATAAAGTCAACCCAAAGCGCGCTGGCAATCCTCTAGTGACCTTTTAGAGGCTAGTGCTCCACAGAGAGTCTTGGCTCTGCACTCAGTCCCAAGTGCTGCCAGGTAAAGTGATCTCTGGGGTTAGAAAATAGACCGATCATGCTTACAAAATGAACCGTTATGTTTTATTACATCTCGAATGCCACAGCTCTACTCTAGGCAATGCCAGCATGGAAGAACGCCAGCAGGCACATATTTACCTACAGTAGTTTTGAATGGGACTAGCATGAGTGCTATTACGTTAATCACATGCCTAATGATCTTTTAGAGATTTAAAGGCTCTTGGTTATTGGAAAATCCTCAAGACCAAAGGAATAGCTGGTCACATGACTTCCTGAATTTTGGAAAGGATTTTTGCATGTGTTGACAACGTTGTCACAATAACATGATAGTTTTCTGCTCCTGGAAAACACACACAGTGTACATAGAACATACATCGCAATGGGGTAAGTTGTACCCCTGGGGCGCAAGAGCGGCCCAAATTTCCCCATTGACTTTCTATGGGGAGGGACGTCCCATTAAACGCATGTGTTTTTCCTACTATGGGAACTTGCATAGGGATTTTGTATTGACCATAGCTCTGGATCACAGTGTCACAGAGACAAGGGGGTGGGCTCAATTTACTCAGGCAACCAATCACTATCTCTGGATCATGAAGCTATCAAGCCACGCCCTAGCAACCATTTAGAGCCCCCTAGCAACTGATCCCATAGACTTCCATTGAAAGAGATCAAAGGGATATCTTTGGTTAGAAGTGTCATAGAAACACGAGGGTGGGTTTGTTTGACTCAGGGCATCAACAGCCAATCACAAATCAACTTCAACACTTCCTAGCCACGCCCTAGCAACCATTATCAAGCACCCTAGCAACCCAAATACAAAGAGGCATATCTTTTAATCTGAATGTCACAGAGGCATGGGGATTGGTTTATATTGTTAATTCTAGCAAGCAGCCTTTGGAGTATCATCATTGTCAGCTGCCAAGCGACTCCCTAGCAACCAAACAGAGTACCCTAGCAACCATTTAGCAAGACCTATATCTCTGTATCAGAACATCATAGAGACATGGGGGTTGGGTCTTTTGACTTATGCTAGCAAACAGGACTTTCAACACAGTTGACTTGAGTTTAGTTTTCATTATGTTATTATTGTTATTTTTTCAGACTGACTGATCTGAGCACAATCTGCATCTTCTGCTGCACTCCTTGATCAGTATCAATATGATTTAGTGTGGTTTCTTAAAAAGTATTATGACATTTTCATCACATTACCATAATTGTAGTTCATGTGACCTAATATGTCACTTTACTGTCTTTGTCCTCACTCCAATGGTCTAAACTTAAACCGGGCCTCACAAAGATAGTCACACACACACACACACACACACACATTGGGTTTCCATGTTTTATGGGCAACACAGCCCTCACAGAAAACTTTCTGCCTTTTTTACATTTTCAAAAAACATAATTTTGTATGATTTATAAGCTGTTTTCCTCATGGGAAGTTTGGGAACCAAAAAATGTTCCCACAAGGTCAAAAATCACTGGTATTACTATCCTTGTGGAGACATTTGGCAACATGAGTAAGGTGCTGGATTTCGTTGATACACCTTCCAGACGATTTTATCCACGGCAACTTTTAAGGCATTCAACATACTGATCCACACATTCCCTGGGAATTGAACCCATGACCTTAGCATATAGCACCATGCCATAGACTTTAAACTACAGGAACTACAGGAAGGATTGAGTGCAACGTATTTAAAGGGGTCATGGCATGGTTCACTTATAATGTTAATAAAGTTTTTTTACACAAAAAACAAAACAAAAACAGAAATGTGTATGTGGAAATACGATTATTTTCAACCCTCTGTCTGGAATTATCCGTTTTTATTTTATCATGGGCGGTAAACAGCCACTGTTATGATTGGCTAACATCATTGCATAGGAAACAGTATCAACGCCCATTCGCTATTACACTTGAGTAAGTGTTTTGAAAACATTATCCATACAAACCTTCATTTACAGACAAAGCATTATGAAATCATTTACTTACAGTTTATGATGCAACTGCTGTCAGATCCAATACAGTTGCTGCTTCATCTGTCAACAAAAAGTTTCTTTGTGAACTTTTCATTACACTATGCCTCCAAAAAAAAGGAGGTCATATTCTCAGAACAAACCTATAATCCTTCGATGTGATCCATGACACCATTAAAAATAAACCATCCACTTGTTCCTGATACTGGTATCCTTCTGAAGTCTATGAGCAAATTAACTGTTTAAACAGAACATTCCTTTACTCTTCCATCTTGTTGGAAGACTTAAAGGGTTAGTTCACCCAAAAATGAAAATTTTGTCATCATTTACTCACCTTCATGTCGTTCCAAACCCGTAAGACCATCATTTTTGGAACACAAATGAAGATATTTTTAATGAAACCTGAGATATTTCTGTCCCTCCATTTACAGCTCTGCAACTACCACTTTGACACTTCAACAAGTTCATAAAGAGATGGTAAAACTAATCATTGATCGTTAAACTTTGTGAAGATTTTCTGAAGAAACTTGATTGCTTTATATGATGAACAGATTGAGTTTAGGCTTTTATTCACATAGGACAGACATGGAACCCATAGACAAGCCCTTATCACATTGGCTTCACCATGAACTGTTTGGCTGGGACAAAGTATGACTTAATGAAGCTCCACTACTGTCACATGATGGATTTTGGGTTCCTTCGTACATCTCCAGTTTATCTATTTTGTCTTTGGATTATGGAGGAAACCGTAACTTATTACATGAAATCATTCTAAACATTCTGGACAAATATAAGTAGACAGTCTGATACTGAATAAGTACACTGCACATACTGCACATAACTAAGCTAACACTGAAATAAATAGCACAGTTTTGTAAACTTTTTTGCTGCACAGGGCATTAGTCCATCAACTACAAGGTCATTGACCAAACCAAAGACTGTTTGGTGGACCAACAGATCAATCCTTCGATTCCACTGTGAGTTAGACAGCTGTCTTTGCCACTAGCATCTACTAGCATGTGGTGGCTCTTTGCTGAGGTTTCCACTGACAAGGCAAGTGTTTTTTAAAATCTCGCAAGACTGAAAAACAGAGCATGCAATGTAGTAACATAGTCACCGTTCAGCTCTCAATTCAGCTACGATGTAGGCTGACAGAAGTTGCTAATTCATAATACTTTAATAAAAGGATAGTTCACCCAAAAATGAAAATTCGGTCATAATTTACTCACCCTCAAGTTGTTCCAAACCTGTATAAAATTCTTTGTTCTGCTGTACACAAAGGAAGATATTTGGAAGAATGTTTGTAACCAAGCAGATCTCATCCCCCATTGACTACCATAGTAGGAAAAAAAAAATACTATGGAAGTCAATGGGGGCCGAGTATGGCAAGCCGTTTTGACTTTTAATCATTCTCAGGATATGTATTTGTGATATCAACAATTAAATTTTCACTAGTTAAAATGTTAATTCTTGATATCGGGAATTAGATTTCCACTAGTAACAATGGCAATTTTTGATATCAGAAATTACATTTCCACTAGTAACAACGTTAATTCTTGATATCAACAATTACATTTTCACGAGTTAAAATGCTAATTTTTGATATCAAGAATTGAATTTCCACTAGTAAAAACTCTAATTCTTGATATCAGTAATTGTATTTTCACTAGTGAAATGTCACCATAGGCTGCCATTCAAATTAAATTGTTGATATCAAGAATGGATTTCTTACTAGTTGAAATTCCAATTTCAGATATCAGAAATACAAATCTTACTAGTAAAAATGCAAATTTCTGATATCAATAATTGCATTGATACTAGTGTAAATATCTATTCTTGATATCAACAATTGAATTGGTACTAGTAACAATGTTTATTTTTGATATCAATAATTCGATTGTCACTAGTAACAATGTTAATTTCTGATATCATGAATGTGATTGTTACTAGTAAGAAAGCCATTTTAGATATCTGAAATTATATTGATATCACAAATACATTTTCAGATATCAAAAATTAACATTTTTACTAGTAGCAATTCAATTGTTGATATCAAGAATAGACATTTCAACTAGTGACAATTGAATTCTTGATATCAGAAATCCGCATTTTTACTAGTAACAATTGAATTATTGATATCAAAAAATATATTTCTAAGAAGTACAAAGCTGATATCTGTATTCGGAAATTTTAACTAGTAAGAAATGCATTTTTGATATCTGTGATAGTTTTGTCACCATTTTAACATTTAAACACGTGTAGGATATGAATTGTTGATATCAACAATTAAATTCTTGATATCAGAAATGCTGATTGATGATATCAGGAATTGAATTCTTGATATCAAAAATGACGTCATCACTCGCAGAAATACATTTATGATATCACAAATGAAATTACAACTAGTAAGAAACATACTTCTTGATATCTGTAATTTAATTCTTACATGTTAAAATTAAATTTTCACTAGTAAAAGTTGTTATTGCAGATATCATGATTTCCTTTTCGATATGTGCATAGTAATGAACCTCTTTTTGGATATGTGCATAGTAATGAACCCCTTTTTGGATATGTGCATAGTAATGACGACTGCTTATAAATATTCAAATAAGAGCGTGATGTTTTCACGTGACAGAACGGCGATGTGTGAACAAATTGGCAATGGCAGTGGAGGTTTTGAGGCAAATTGAAAGGCAATGTTATGCCATTGAAAGGATGTACCACTATGGCTTTTGCGGTCAACGACATCTTCGCGCCATAGACTTGGTCGGCATTACTGGGAACGCCCACAAAAACGTCATATCCGTTTATGCCGTGGGGACAACCCATTCGAATGAAAGCGCGTAGACCTTGTTAGATACTTTATCTTTACTCTTTGTAATGATTACGATTAATTTTTGCCTGATGCAATGCCGAAAAGTTGCTGTGTGGCGTTCTGCACCTCTAATAAGTTAAACCTTAAGTTTTATACTGCCGAAACACCGACGGAGCCGTTCGTCAATTCCGAAAGCCTGTGCAATACGTCCATTACAATTAAATATTTGCACTACATGATGCTGGTATTATTGTTGTAAATATGAAAACAAGAGATTTCATTACTGCAATCGCAAAAGTTTGTTTAACAAAAACGCCAGTATAGTCATAGCCTACTTGTCACGGGACTCGAACTGCGTCAAAAAGCAGTCAACTTATCATTAAAGCAGTTTTTCACGCAAGCTATCACATAGTGTGTGAGGTTATTAATGTACAATACATTTAAAAGTCTTCTTTATTTCATGATGGGAAGGGCTGGGCTCATGTTTGTGCTTCAAGCTTACAAGCTGATATTAGTTACATTACATGTACGACACTTGAATGAAATTTCTCTTCAGAATACATGCTGCTGCCCCAAATAAATCATCCAGTCTTTCGATGAAGACGGTTGCTAGAAAAAAGCAAAAAACGTTGCTGTTATTGTCAGTAATTTGAGAATAGTGTGACACTGACAACTCCAAATTTGCTTTGTAAAATGTAAATGCTAAACTAATTCATTCGTGCATGGCTGTATTAACAAGAAAAAAAACGAACAAATAAACAGATAATGCTACATGAATGCAAGACAACAGAAAACTGATGGATGTCTAAACTTGATCTAAACCTGTTGCAAGTACCATTGAATTCTATTAGTAATGACAGAACTTGCGCCCAGTTGGCTCCTGTAAACACACCCCCGGTTTGACTTTTTCTTTCATAAATCTACAGAAGCTCTTAGTGAGAAATAACAGATATTTAGATGTTGGTGTTTTATTGAAAATGTCTGGTTACCATTATAGTGATCAGTATTTGCTTTAGTTGGGCTACTGACCTTTTATTTCTTAGTTCTTTTGGCTGCTGCGATGTGTTTATAAGACACGTTTGCTATAGCAAAAACAAAAAGCCAAGAAAAGGTGTGATTGTGATGTGGCTTATTTATTGATGATGATTTAATCATCACGTAGCGGCCTGACTCACTGGTCTCATCAAGTGTCAAGTCTGTTATTGACAGTGTTATGTTTTTAATGCACTTCACATTACCACAATTGTGATACCGCCGCAGTCAATTATAAAGGATTTTCAAACACACTGTCCACAAAAACATTTGAAAATCTATTCCACTCCAAAACGGAGATGTTTCTGTTGCATATTTTTTCAAATAGGCTATAGGATTATGTCTTAAGCAACTGTCAGATGGGTTAGTGTATCAGATCCAGTGTCCGTAAAATGGCTATCATTCATCTTGTCCAATGTAGGCCTATTTCAAGAACTGGACATGTTATATAAAAATATTCTAATGCAAGTTATTAGCATATTAGGTACAGTGTATCATGTTATATTTTACGCACACATTGGTCCCAGTGGTCAAGAAAATCAGAGCTGGGTAGAGAGTGTAAATAGTTTGGCTCATCATTAGGCTATCCCATAAGAGAAAGTGTCGGTGTACATAATACATCAAAATTTACAGTAAAAAAAAAAAAAGTTCAGCAGCCAATAACATTGCATTACACTGTGTTCTATCGCACTCGCACCCGTAGAATTTGGGCACGCTTTATGACGACTCACTCTGTATTATATCCATATGTAAATATCATGGAACGATATAAAAATGGTCCAGCAAAACGTTCAAACTTTGTTTGACTCATTACACATTATCTTTCGTTTTGGTTGTATTTTTATTTGATGCATTAGAAAGTGTAATGAAAACAAAAATAAACATATGAAAAAACGACATGAGGTTATGTTCAGGACAATGGTAAAATAAATGATAAATGAATGCCTTGTTAATTTTTTCCGTTAATTCTCCGAAGGACCCAGTGGCCAATAAAAATAAACAGGATTAAACTACTTTTTTAAAGAATTAACAGAAAAGGAAAAATCAAGCCATAATATCTTTTTTATGTTTCATTAACTAAACAAATAAATAAAGAAGGAGCCGTTTCTCTGCGTGGATGTTCTTCCTCCATCTTTGGCCTAAAGAGGATTATGGGAAAACCAGATCTCATTAATATTCATGAACTCATTACCATAGCTATTATTACATGTAAAAATGGCATTTCTAGATATCTGTAATAGTATTTTTACTAGTTAAAATATTATTTAAGATATCAGTAATTCTATTTCCACTAGTTGCAAGGGCAATTTCAGATATCAACTGCCTTTGTTGATATCAATAATTCAATTGTTACTGGTAAAAATGCGGATTTCTGATATCAAGAATTCAATTGTCACTAGTTGAAATGTCTATTCTTGATATCAACAATTGAATTGCTACTAGTAAAAATGTTAATTTTTGATATCTGAAAATGTAATTGTGATATCAGTATAATTTCAGATATCTAAAATGGCTTTCTTACTAATAACAATCACATTCATGATATCAGAAATTAACATTGTTACTAGTGACAATCGAATTATTGATATCAAAAATAAACATTGTTACTAGTACCAATTCAATTGTTGATATCAGAAATTTGCATTTTTACTAGTAAGATTTGTATTTCTGATATCTGAAATTGGAATTTCAACTAGTAAGTAATCCATTCTTGATATCAACAATTGAATTTGAATGGCAGCCTATGGTGACATTTCACTAGTGAAAATACAATTACTGATATCAAGAATTAGCATTTTAACTTGTGAAAATTCAATTGTTGATATCAATTGTTTATATCAACAATTCAATTTCTGCGAGTGATGATGTCATTGTTGATATCAAGAATTAACGTTGTTACTAGTGGAAATGTAATTCCTGATATCAAAAATTGCCATTGTTACTAGTCGAAATCTAATTTCTGATATCAAGAATTAACTTTGTTGATATCGAGAATTCATATCCTGCGAATGAATAAAAGTCAAAACGGCTTGCCATAGCCGAGATCTGCTTGGTATACAGGTTTGGAACAACTTGAGGGTGAGTAAATTATGACAGAATTTTCATTTTTGGGTGAACTATCCCTATATTTGAACTAAATAGGTTTATGCATATTATTAGCATTAATGCAATTCTGTCATTTCCTGCTTTTCCAATCAGCACTGAAAAATGCTGATAATATGAACCACAACCACATAGCTCTTGTTCTTTCATCGCAATCACTTCGTTGGTGAAATTAGAGTCTCATGATTGTTACTTTTTCTGGGGATCCCCTGCAGAGAAGCTGTATAGCAAGAGCATGAGATGCTTCATTTCTTCTCATAACTCTGTACTGAATGCTCAGAGACAGATATTGTAGACATTCAATCAGTACACCAAAGACAAGTGAATATTACTGGTACATGTTTGATATTTTTGGTAATTGCAACACAATCCATTGCTTCTAAATTTTTCAAGAAGGATATGAATATTATAGATTTTAGTGTGAACAATTTATCCATGCATGTTTCATTTTAAATCTCTTTTAACCTCATAAAAATTACCTTGTAATTTTTAATCAAACTGGCATAACTGTAACTTCCAGTGAAAAAAATAGACTTCTCTCTGGTGACATACACTCTAAAAACAGTGGCTTCAGTGGCTTTCGCTGATTTTCAATGTCACAATAATACATATATATATATATATGTGTAAAATATACTCAAATAATCTTTATTTAATTTACACTTCATTTTTTACAGTGTTGTTATTTATTGTTGTTTAGTATGTGTGTATATATATATATATACACCGATCAGGCATAACATTATGACAATATTGTGTTGGTCCCCTTTTTGCTGCCAAAACAGCCCTGACCTGTCGAGGCATGGACTCCACTAGACCCCTGAAGGTGTGCTGTGGTATCTGTCACCAAGATGTTAGCAGCAGATCCTTTAAGTCCTGTAAGTTGCGAGGTGGGGCCTCCATGGATCGGACTTGTTTGTTCAGCACATCCCACAGATGCTCGATTTAATTGAGATCTGGGGAATTTGGAGGCCAAGTCAACACCTCAAACTCGTTGTGCTCCTCAAACAATTCCTGAACCATTTTTGCTTTGTGGCAGGACGCATTATCCTGCTGAAAAAGGCCACAGCCACCAGGGAATACCGTTTCCATGAAAGGGTGTATATGGTCTGCAACAATGCTTAGGTAGGTGGTACCTGTCAAAGTAACATCCACATGGATGGCAGGACCCAAGGTTTCCCAGAAGAACATTGCCCAAAGCGTCACATTGCCTCCGCCGGCTTGCTTTCTTCCCATAGTGCATCCTGGTGCCATGTGTTCCCCAGGTAAGCGACGCACACGCACCCGGCCATCCACGTGATGTAAAAGAAAATGTAATTAATCAGACCAGGCCACCTTCTTCCATTGCTCTGTGATCCAGTTCTGATGCTCACGTGCCCACTGTTGGCACTTTTGGCGGTGGACAAGGGTCAGCATGGGCACCCTGGCTGGTCTGCGGCGTAGCCCCATACGCCACAAACTGGGATGCACTGTGTATTCTGACACCTTTCTATCAGAACCAGCATTAACTTCTTGAGCAATTTGAGGTACAGTAGCTTGTCTGTTTGATTGGACCACATGGGCCAGCCTTCGCTCCCCACGTACATCAATGAGCCTTGGCCGCCCATGACCCTGTTGCCGGTTCACCACTGTTCCTTCCTTGGACCACTTTCGCCAACTTTCTGCAGAGTCAATAGCTACAGACCTCCAAAGTTCATGTGGCCTTCAGATTAGCTCAAGAACAGTGCGTAGAGAGCTTCATGGAATGGGTTTCCATGGCCGAGCAGCTGTATCCAAGTGCAATGCAAAGCATGGGATGCAGTGGTGTAAAGCACGCCGCCACTGGACTCTAGAGCAGTGGAGACGTGTTCTCTGGAGTGACCAATCACGCTTCTCTGTCTGGCAATCCGATGGACGAGTCTGGGTTTGACGGTTGCCAGGAGAGAACGGTACTTGCCTGACTGTATTGTGCCAAGTGTAAAGTTTGGTGGAGGGGGGATTATGGTGTGGGGTTGTTTTTCAGGGGTTGGGCTTGGCCCCTTAGTTCCAGTGAAAGGAACTCTTAATGCGTCAGCATACCAAGAAATTTTGGATGCTCCCATGAATTTCATGCTCCCAACTTTGTGGGAACAGTTTGGGAATGGGCCCCTTCCTGTTCCAACATGACTGCGCACCAGTGCACAAAGCAAGGTCCATAAAGACATGGATGAGTGAGTTGTGGAGGAACTTGACTGGCCTGCAGAGAGTCCTGACATCAACCCGATATAACACCTTTGGGATGAATTAGAGCGGAGACTGAACACACTCCTAAACCTTGTGGAAAGCCTTCCCAGAAGAGTTGAAGTTGTTAAAGCTGCAAAGGATGGGCCAACTCCATATTAAACCCTACAAATTAAGAATGGGATGTCATTAAAGTTCATGTGCATGTAAAGGCAAAAGTCCCAAAACTTTTGACAATATAGTGTGTGTGTGTGTACAGTGGTGGTCAGAATTATTGTCACCCCTGGTAAATATGATCAAATATGGCTGTAAAAAATAAATCTGCATTGTTTATCCTTTTGATCTTTTATTCAAAAAAATCACAAAAATCTAACCTTTCATTGAAGTAAAAGAATTGAAAGTGGGGGGTAAATCACATTATGAAATAAATGCTTTTCTCCAAAACACGTTGGCCACAATTATTGGCACCCTTTTATTAAATACTTTTTGCAACCTCCTTTTGCCAAGATAACAGCTCTGAGTCTTCTTCTATAACGCCTGATGAGTTTGGAGAACACCTGACAAGAGATCAGAGACTATTCCTCCAAACAGAATCTCTCCAGATCCTTCAGATTCCCAGATCCATGTTGGTGCTTCTTCTCTTCAGTTCACCCCACTCATTTTCTATAGGGTTCAGGTCAGGGGACTGGGATGGTCATGGCAGAAGCTTGATTTTGTGTTCAGTGAAACATTTGTGTGTTGATTTTGATGTTTGTTTTGGATCATTGTCCTGATGGAAGATCCAGCCACAGTCCATTATAAGATTTCTAGCAGAGGCCGTCAGGTTTAGATTTTTTATCTGTTGGTATTTGCTAGAATCCATTATACCATGTATCTGAACAAGATGTCCAGGACATCTAGCAAAAAAATAGGCCCACAACATTAAACATCCAGCAGTATTTTTAACCGTGGGCATAGGGTACTTTTTATCCCTGTTTGCACCAAACCCATCTGGTGGATTTGCTGCCAAAAAGCTCTTTTTATAATTTCATCTGATCATAGAACCAGGTCCCTTTTGAATTTCCAGTCGTGTCTGACAACTGAATATGCTGGAGTTTGTTTCTGGATGAGCAAGAAGGATTTTTCTTGAATCCCTCCCAAACAACATGAGGTGATGTAGGGGTTGTTTGATTTTTTTTTTTTTTTTAGGCTTTCTGACCCCAAAACTCATCTAATCTCTGCGAATCTCCATCTGTGATCCTTGGAGAGTCTTTGGCCACTCAAACTTTCCTCCTCGCCGTGCATTAAGGTAATATAGAGACACGTCCTCTTCCAGGCAGATTCGTAACATCTTTAGTTGATTGGAACTTCTTAATTATTGCCCTGATGGTGGAAATGGGAATTTTCAATGCTTTAGCTATTTTCCTACAGCCACTTTCTATTTTGTGAAGCTCAACAATCTTTTGCTGCACATCAGAACTATATTCTTTGGTTTTACTCATTGTGATGATGATTAAGGGAATTTGGCCTTTGTGTTTCCTCATATTTATCCTCCTGTGGAACAAGACATCATAGCTGGGCAATTTCATGTTCCTAGTAACCCTGGTGTGCTAAAAAATTTAAATATTAATGGGAATATACTTCAGAGATATTTTACTAATAAAAAATTCTAGGGGTACCAATAATTGTGGCCAATGTGTTTTGGAGAAAAGTATTTATTTCATAATGTGATTTACCCCCCACTTTCAATTCTTTTACTTCAATGAAAGGTTAGATTTTTGTGAATTTTTTTAATAAAAGATCAAAAGGATAAACAATGCAGATTTATTTTTTACAGACATATTTGATCATATTTACCAGGGGTGCCAATAATTCTGACCACCACTGTGTATATATATATGTATATATATAAACACTTTAATTAAATGTGTTACTTGCATTTTCTTTGTAATTAATTGTGAAATTTACTAGCAATTTCTGAGAGAAAATTGTTTCTCCATTTTCTTTAGTGTATACTGCCTTAATAAAATTTCTGAAAAGTTTTTTTTAATGAAAGAAATTAGTATTTGACTAACAAATATTTTTATTTTTGATGAATTTCAATCAAAATATTTGAGAAAGGAGAAATGATACTGATCAGTTTTCAAGCACTACAATTATTACTTGTTCCATATCCATATTTATACAACAAATGCAAATGCAAATTTTATTTTCCCATAATACTTTAAATTGTTCATTTTTGGGTGGAGTATTCCTTTAAGGTCTGTTTAGGTGCACTTTAAAAAAAGTGTTATTTTTAACACTTTTTAAATCTAATCTGGTGTAATCTAATGTAATCAGGTTGATTAAAAAAAAGAATATTTTTGACTTGAATACAACTAACCATATGAAGCATGTATTAGGTTACATAAAACATTTCGACAGTGTATCTCAGGAAACAATGATTGTCATAATACGTGCACACTGAAAGAGTTGAAAGCCCCTATTCAGCTGTTACTTCACAGACAAACCCCTTGGGTGACTATGTACCTTTCACAAGATATTGACTTTTCTCAGTAGCCTGCTTGTGAACTTAGCCTACGGTTATACATGGCTGAGTTGTTCATGAATGTCAACGATCAAATAATCGTCAGGCTGGATTAAAAGCTGATAATGTCTAGAGCTATCTTCTAAACTATTAAACATTTGCCTCAGCTCAAGATCAATTATGTCAATATAAAATGACTAAATATAATATTTGACATGTCAAAACTTTAAACAAGCATATAGGCTATACGGGGAGCAGAGAGGCGGTTAAATAAAACACTGAATCTCTGCTGAGACGCTATAAGAAGCAAGGTTAATTAGCTTCCTCCATCTCACTGAACACACAATGTTCTAACATGGATGGCAAATTGCCCTCATCTTTGTATGCAACATCACGTGCGAAAAACATGAGATTTGTTGGAAGTAAGGGTTGAAAGCTACGCTGACACGACTGACAGTTGAGTGCTTCAGAACATCTTTAAATTCAGGCTCTAAAAAGCATGATGTATGTGATGATGCATTATAATTTTACAGTGTTCATTTTAAAAATATTTACACCTTGTCCTGCTCCATTTTTCAGACATAGATTGTGACAAGTTCTTAAACATGCTGTGAACAAAAAGTCAGTAAATCCTATTACTGCAGTTGTAATGCAAGTCCATGCATTTAACCTTTAAACAGACTGGATTATATCGTATACTGGAGGGTTTAACTGGAAAATGCACGACCACATGTTATTGCTCCAAAGAGAACAAAGAAAGGACCGAATCTCACCTTATGTGGTTTCAGAAAAATGTAATCGTGCTTTTAATGAAAATGTAATGGAATGTAATTTTTATGTTTCAGGTAAGTGATGTTCAGGATCACCCACTCTAACTAGAGCTAGTTTACCCAAAAATGAAAATTCTGTAATTTATTCACCCTCATGTCGTTTCAAACCCGTAAGATTTTCGTTCATCTTCAGAACACAAATTAAGATCTTTTTTGTGAAATTTGAGAGCTTTCTGTCCCTTCATTAACAGCTACGCAACTGACACTTTGACACTTCAAAAAGTTCATAAAGAGATTGTAAAACTAATCCATATGAATCGAGCGGTTTAGTCCAAAATTTCTGAAGAAACACGATCGCTTTACATGATTTTTACATTATTCACATGTTAAAATTGCTCAGCGAACATAAACAGAAGCTTAACCGAACCTGCTTGACACACAAGAACAAACATTATTGGTTCTTGTGGAAGCTCAAACGTGCTGTGTAACATGAGAATGAACCTCATTGGTTCTTGTGGAAGCTCAAACGTGCCTGGTAACACATGTAAATGAACCTCATTGGTTCTTGAAGCTCAAATGTGCTGCGTAACATGAGAATGAACTTCATTGGTTCTTGAAGCTCAAATGTGCTGCGTAACACATGAGAATGAACCTCATTGGTTCTTGAAGCTCAAACGTTCTGTGCAACATGAGAATGAACCTCATTGGTTCTTGATGTAGCTCAAACGTGCTACGTAACACACGATAATGAACATCACTGGTCTTTGAGGAAGCTCAAACATGCTGCGTAACATGAGAATGAATCTCATTGGTTCTCGAGAAAGCTCAAATGTGCTGCGTAACACAAGAGGATGAACTTCATTGGCTTTTGAGGAAGCTCAAACGAGCTGCGGAACGTGAGAATGAACCTCATTGGTTCTCGAGGAAGCTCAAACGTGCTGCGTAACACGAATAATTACCCTCATTGGCTTTTGAGGAAGCTCAAACGAGCTGCGTAACGTGAGAATGAACCTCATTTGTTCTCGAGGAAGCTCAAACGTGCTGCGTAACACGAAAAATTACCCTCATTGGTTCTTGCAGAAGCTCAAATGTGCTGCGTTACACACGAGAATGAACTTCATTGGTTTTTGAGGAAGCTCAAACGAGCTGCGTAACACACGAGAATGAACCTCACTGGTTCTTGATGAAGCTCAAATGTGCTGCGTAACACAAGAGAATGAACCTCATTGGTTCTTTCTGAAGCTCAAACATGCTGCGTAACACACGAGAATGAACCTCATTGGTTCTTGCTGAAGCTCAAACGTGCTGCGTAACACACGAGAATGAACCTCATTGGTTCTTGCTGAAGCTCAAAGTGCTGCATAACACACGAGAATGAACCTCATTGGTTCTTGTGGAAGCTCAAACGTGCTGCGTAACACACGAGAATGAACCTCATTGGTTCTTGCTGAAGCTCAAACGTGCTGCATAACACACGAGAAAGAACCTCATTGGTTCTTGCTGAAGCTCAAACGTGCTGCATGACACACGAGAATGAACCTCATTGGTTCTTATAGAAGCTCAAACGTGCTGCGTAACACACGAGAATGAACCTCATTGGTTCTTACAGAAGCTCAAACGTGCTGCGTAACACGAGAATGAACCTCATTGGTTCTTGCTGAAGCTCAAACGTGCTGCGTAACATGATAATGAACCTCATTGGTTCTTGCTGAAGCTCAAACATGCTGCGTAACACGAGAATGAACCTCATTGGTTCTTGTGGAAGCTCTAACGTGCTGAGTAACACATGAGAATGAACCTCATTGTTTCTTGCTGAAGCTCAAACATGCTGCGTAACACGAGAATTAACCTCATTGGTTCTTACTGAAGCTCAGATGTGCTGAGTAACACAGGAGAATGAACCTCATTGGTTCTTGCAGAAGCTCAAATGTGCTGCGTAACATGAGAATGAACCTCACTGGTTCTTGATGAATTAAACGTGCTGCCTAACACATTAGAATGAACCTCATTGGTTCTTGCTGAAGCTCAAATGTGCTGCATAACACACGAGAAAGAACCTCATTGGTTCTTACAGAAGCTCAAACGTGCTGCGTAACACGAGAATGAACCTCATTGGTTCTTGCTGAAGCTCAAACGTGCTGCGTAACATGAGAATTAACCTCATTGGTTCTTGTGGAAGCTCAAACATTCTGTGTAACATGAGAATGAACCTCATTGGTTCTTGATGTAGCTCAAACGTGCTACGTAACACACGAGAATAAACATCACTGGTCTTTGAGGAAGCTCAAACGTGCTGTGTACCACACGAGAATGAACCTCATTGGTTCTTGAAGCTCAAACGTGCTGCGTAACATGACAATGAATCTCATTGGTTCTCGAGGAAGCTCAAATGTGCTGCGTAACACGAAAAATTTACCTCATTGGTTCTTGCAGAAGCTCAAATGTGCTGCGTTACACACGAGGATGAACTTCATTGGCTTTTGAGGAAGCTCAAACGAGCTGCGTAACGTGAGAATGAACCTCATTGGTTCTCGAGGAAGCTCAAACGTGCTGCGTAACACGAAAAATTACCCTCATTGGTTCTGGCAGAAGCTCAAATGTGCTGCGTTACACACGAGAATGAACCTCATTGGTTCTTGCAGAAGCTCAAATGTGCTGCGTTACGCACGAGAATGAACTTCATTGGTTTTTGAGGAAGCTGAAATGAGCTGCGTAACATGAGAATGAACCTTATTGATTCTTGAAGCTCAAACGTGCTGCGTAACAGATGTAAATGAACCTCATTGGCTCTTGAATCTCAAACGTGCTGTGTAACATGAGAATTAACCTCATTGGTAATTGTGGAAGCTCAAATGTGCTGCGTCACACACGAGAATGAACCTCATTGGCTCTTGAATCTCAAACGTGCTGTGTAACATGAGAATGAACCTCATTGGTTCTTGCAGAAGCTCAAAGAAGCAAGGTTAATTAGCTTCCTCCATCTCACTGAACACACAATGTTCTAACAAGGATGGCAAATTGCCCTCATGTTTGTATGCAACATCACGTGTGAAAACATTTGTTGGAAGCAAGGGTTGAAAGCTACGCTGACACGACTGACAATTGACCATTCTCAAAGACCCGCCCCCTTTAGTTACTGTTGCTATGTCCGACAAGCCATGGCGCTCTCACACCACACACATTCTCACGTAGAGAAAATACATCAAGGAGCAAAGAGGAAACTGACAAAATGCCGACAGACAGGACAGAGCAAGTTACTTTTGATATGAAACAAAGTCTCAACTTTAAAATTTTGTAATTTAAACAACAAATACCGTTTTGTGGCTATTTAATGTGTCGTGATCGCTGTAGCGCCTCAGTTAAAGCTGATCATCCGTGAACCGATCATCTCTTCCTTCTAGTTCATTGATAAGCATCAAATTAACATGAATGAACACTAAAAGAATTGTTGTTTCAACCGCGGAAAGATGTCAGTACACACTGTTTTTCAAGTTCAAGTCCTCAAGTAACTCTCCTGACTGCTTTGTCGGACAAAACGGCAGATTTGGCGATGTGATTGGTCAGATCTCCTGTCAATCAAACTTGCAGCGAAGGGTGAATTGACTGCTTCAGAACACCTTTGAATTCAGGCTCTAAAAAGCATGATGTATGTGATGATGCATTATAAATTTACAGTGTTCATTTTAAAAATATTTACACCTTGTCCTGCTCCATTTTTCAGACATAGATTGTGACACACGAGAATGAACCACATTGATTCTTGCTGAAGCTCAAACATTCTTCGTAACATACGAGAATGAACCTCATTGGTTCTTACAGAAGCTCAAACGTATTGCGTAACACGAGAATGAACCTCATTGGTTCTTGCGGAAGCTCAAACATTCTTCGTAACATATGAAAATGAACCTCATTGGTTCTTACAGAAGCTCAAACGTGCTGCGTAACACGAGAATGAACCACATTGATTCTTGCTGAAGCTCAAACATTCTTCGTAACATACGAGAATGAACCTCATTGGTTCTTGAGGAAGCTCAAACGTGCTGCGTAACACGAGAATGAACCTCATTGGTTCTTGCGGAAGCTCAAACATTCTTCGTAACATACGAGAATGAACCTCATTTGTTCTTGAGGAAGCTCAAACGTGCTGCGTAACACGAGAATGAACCTCATTGGTTCTTGTGGAAGCTCAAAGTGCTGCGTAACACACGAGAATGAACCTCATTGGTTCTTGTGGAAGCTCAAAGTGCTGCGTAACAAGAATAAACCTCATTGGTTCTTGAGGAAGCTCAAGCGTGCTGCGTAACACAAGAATGAACCTCTGTGGTTCTTGCTGAAGCTCAAACATTCTTCGTAACATACGAGAATGAACCTCATTGGTTCTTACAGAAGCTCAAACGTGCTGCGTAACACGAGAATGAACCACATTGATTCTTGCTGAAGCTCAAACATTCTTCGTAACATACGAGAATGAACCTCATTGGTTCTTGAGGAAGCTCAAACGTGCTGCGTAACACGAGAATGAACCTCATTGGTTCTTGCGGAAGCTCAAACATTCTTCATAACATACGAGAATGAACCTCATTGGTTCTTGAGGAAGCTCAAACGTGCTGCGTAACACAAGAATGAACCTCATTGGTTCTTGAGGAAGCTCAAACGTGCTGCGTAACACAAGAATGAACCTCATTGGTTCTTGCAGAAGCTCAAACATTCTTCATAACATACGAGAATGAACCTCATTGGTTCTTGAGGAAGCTCAAACGTGCTGCGTAACACAAGAATGAACCTCATTGGTTCTTGTGGAAGCTCAAAGTGCTGCGTAACAAGAATAAACCTCATTGGTTCTTGAGGAAGCTCAAACGTGCTGCGTAACACAAGAATGAACCTCTGTGGTTCTTGCTGAAGCTCAAACATTCTGCGTAACACACGAGAATGAACCTCATTGGTTCTTGAGGAAGCTCAAACGTGCTGCGTAACACGAGAATGAACCTCAGTGGTTCTTGAGGAAGCTCAAACGTGCTGCGTAACACGAGAATGAACCTCAGTGGTTCTTGTGGAAGCTCAAACCTGCTGCATAACACAAGAATGAACCTCATTGGTTCTTGAGGAAGCTCAAACGTGCTGCGTAACACAAGAATGAACCTCATTGGTTCTTGTGGAAGCTCAAAGTGCTGCGTAACAAGAATAAACCTCATTGGTTCTTGAGGAAGCTCAAACGTGCTGCGTAACACAAGAATGAACCTCTGTGGTTCTTGCTGAAGCTCAAACATTCTGCGTAACACACGAGAATGAACCTCATTGGTTCTTGAGGAAGCTCAAACGTGCTGCGTAACACGAGAATGAACCTCAGTGGTTCTTGAGGAAGCTCAAACGTGCTGCGTAACACGAGAATGAACCTCAGTGGTTCTTGTGGAAGCTCAAACCTGCTGCATAACACAAGAATGAACCTCATTGGTTCTTGAGGAAGTTCAAATGTGCTGTGAGGTGGGGCCTCCATGGATCGGACCTGTTTGTTCAGCACATCCCACAGATGCTCGATTGGATTGAGATCTGGGGAATTTGGAGGCCCAAAACTTCTTGTTGTGCTCCTCAAACAATTCCTGAACCATTTTTGCTTTTTTCGCTCCCCAAGAGCATCAGTGAGCCTTGGCCACCCATGACCCTGTCGCCGGTTCACCACTGTTCCTTCCTTGGACCACTTTTGATAGATACTGACCACTGCAGACTGGGAACACCCCACAATAGCTGCAGTTTTGGAGATGCTCTGACCCAGTTGTCTAACATCACAATTTGGCCCTTGTCAAACTCGCTCAAATCCTTACGCTTGCCCATTTTTCCTTCTTTTAACACATTAACTTTGAGGACAAAATGTTCACTTGCTGCCTAATATATCCCACCCACTAACAGGTGCCGTGATGAAGAGAAAATCAGTGTTATTCACTTCACCTGTGTGAGGCTTATAAATGAATTACCATTCTTAATATTTCATTCAGTTGTGTTGTGAATTTTCTACCTCATTTTATATTTTCTGGTGTAGCAAGCTATTTTGAGACCAAAACACCTGAAAGAAAGACTGAATTAAAGAGTGAAAGAGACGATTCGTCAGATGGCAGATGAATGAATCAAGAACACAGAAGCAAGGCGCGGAAAAGAAAGAAGCACACAGTATAAGAGACTCTTCACTTCACCCTGAAGATAATTTGACTCATCTCCGAAAAGAACTGGGAATGGCCCTGGAAGTAGAGTGGTAAATGCTCTGCACATTGCCAGCAGGTGTTCAGCCTACACAAAGCAAAAGACCAGGAACGGGTCTGTCAGAATGTGTGAGCACAGCATCATTATTGAAAACCCTGAGGAAACAGGACTTCTTTCTGATCTGATCTGGTCTGGTTGTTTTCCTCTCTATGGATCACATTATGAAATAAGTTTCAGACAAAATCAGTTGGTGTGTTATAAAACTACAATCCAAATATTAACTAAGTCAACTAAATCCCCAAATAATTTGTGTTATGAGTATAGCTGTATAGCCTACATGACAATGGACTTTATATTTCTTATGCTTAAGTGTAAAAATGGACTATAAACCTGTTTATTGTTTATTTTCATAGATATGTTCATTGGCACATTTTATTAAAGTGCTAATTTATGTTACTGACTCATTAGGTTAATCAACAATTAAAGTAGACACTAATCATGTCTGTTTAATTTATAAGAACTGAATCAATGCTAATCCATCAATATATCAATAATCACCTTAATCAATGCTGTTCAGTGTCATTTATACATGACATCACTTGTAAACCATATGGAAGCTAAAATGCTGCGTTATATTACACATTATATGTATTTATTTTATTTGAAACACCTTGCTTCAGAATTCGGTTACCATATTGACCTTCAACAATGAGCCTCAAAGGCTTGGTAACCAAATAATTCATACAAATCAATTCACATAATAAATCTACAACTGAATAAAACAGATCCTGGTGACTAAGGTCCCGTCCACACGGAGACGTGTTTAGCTGTATACACTCACCTAAAGGATTATTAGGAACACCATACTAATACTGTGTTTGACCCCCTTTCGCCTTCAGAACTGCCTTAATTCTACGTGGCATTGATTCAACAAGGTGCTGAAAGCATTCTTTAGAAATGTTGGCCCATATTGATAGGATAGCATCTTGCAGTTGATGGAGATTTGTGGGATGCACATCCAGGGCACGAAGCTCCCGTTCCACCACATCCCAAAGATGCTCTATTGGGTTGAGATCTGGTGACTGTGGGGGCCATTTTAGTACAGTGAACTCATTGTCATGTTCAAGAAACCAATTTGAAATGATTCAAGCTTTGTGACATGGTGCATTATCCTGCTGGAAGTAGCCATCAGAGGATGGGTACATGGTGGTCATAAAGGGATGGACATGGTCAGAAACAATGCTCAGGTAGGCCGTGGCATTTAAATGATGCCCAATTGGCACTAAGGGGCCTAAAGTGTGCCAAGAAAACATCCCCCACACCATTACACCACCACCACCAGCCTGCACAGTGGTAACAAGGCATGATGGATCCATGTTCTCATTCTGTTTACGCCAAATTCTGACTCTACCATCTGAATGTCTCAACAGAAATCGAGACTCATCAGACCAGGCAACATTTTTCCAGTCTTCAACTGTCCAATTTTGGTGAGCTCGTGCAAATTGTAGCCTCTTTTTCCTATTTGTAGTGGAGATGAGTGGTACCCGGTGGGGTCTTCTGCTGTTGTAGCCCATCTGCCTCAAGGTTGTGCGTGTTGTGGCTTCACAAATGCTTTGCTGCATACCTCGGTTGTAACGAGTGGTTATTTCAGTCAAAGTTGCTCTTCTATCAGCTTGAATCAGTCGGCCCATTCTCCTCTGACCTCTAGCATCAACAAGACATTTTCGCCCACAGGACTGCCGCATACTGGATGTTTTTCCCTTTTCACACCATTCTTTGTAAACTCTAGAAATGGTTATGCGTGAAAATCCCAGTAACTGAGCAGATTGTGAAATACTCAGACCAGCCCGTCTGGCACCAACAACCATGCCACGCTCAAAATTGCTTAAATCACCTTTCTTTCCCATTCTGACATTCAGTTTGGAGTTCAGGAGATTGTCTTGACCAGGACCACACCCCTAAATGCATTGAAGCAACTGCCATGTGATTGGTTGATTAGATAATTGCATTAATGAGAAATTGAACAGGTGTTCCTAATAATCCTTTAGGTGAGTGTACGTAAACATTTTGTATCGTATCAGCGTTTCGTCCAGACGGATTCGCCGTTTTGGGAGCCTGAAACCGGTATTTTTTGAAACCGGGTCCCAGAGTGGATAAATCTGAAACCGACACCCTTGCGTTTCCGTGTGTACAGCCAATCAGTATATTCTGTGAAACGGTGATGTCATCACCCCACATCTCGCACATGCTCCAAGTCTTCTCTGTTTTTAGTGTATTTCTGTGGTAGAATTACAGCGCCACATACTGGTCTGGCATGTATACTACATCGTTTTGAGTCGGTTGCAGTGGTTTCGTGTGTACGCAATTATTTCTTGAGACGAGGGAAAAAAAAGATTGGATAGGGAAAGCTCTGGGTTTGTGTGGGTGTGGCCTTATTGTCACAGGTTATTGTCTTTTAAATGTTTTTAAAAAAAAAAAAAAAAACATAATACCCATAGACAAACAAAGTAGGCTAAGAAGACAACTGTTAATGAATGCATAACCCATGTTTATACAATAATATGAAAATATAGGTGAATGTCATTTACACATTAGACTTAAGATGGGATTTCAAGCATATGATTTGTTTATAAATAATAATAAATTATAATATTTCTTTAAAAATGATTAAACATATTAAACATTTTCTGCTAAAAATGTGTAGATTGTTAATAATCGACTGCATTCCAGCTTTTCATAAATTATTTATAAACCAGGCAATACATACTAGTATTCATAACTCTAGTAGGCGGTCCCCCCAAAGTATTTATAGTTATAAGAAAATAAATGTAAGTTCATACATATTTTCAAGTCAAGTCCATTCACATTTATTTAAATAGGCCTAGCACTATACAGATTGTTTCAAAGCAGCTTCACAGTAATAAACAGGATAATAACAGTATTAACGATGAATACAATTTCAGCAGTAAAGCTGTCAATGGCATGTGTTCAAAAATCTCTTCTGGTTGAGTGCTGCCACCCTGTGTTGAGTCTTTATAGGCCTAACTCATAATAAAGTGCTGATTGAGAACTTTTACTCATCAGTGTGAATCTGCTTAAGATAAATCTATTGAGAGATTATGTTTGAAATAAAATATGATGTCAATTGCTGGAATTTTTGGGACTCAAAGGGAGAGTCAGAAAAGGATGTGTGTGCACTGCTATTAATAAATGGGTAAGACTTTAGAGTAATGGTCCGTCATTAATAGGTAACTTGCAGGAAGTAATGCAGGACTAATGAGTAGTACTACATTAACACTTCAGCTACTAATATTAACTAATATAGAAACAAGCTTTAATCAGTAAATAATATCAAATTTAGGAGATAGTTCCTTGTTAAGTAATCAATAATTACTGAAGGAGATTGGCATCACTAAGAACAAATAGGTAACTATGACAAATTATAAAGAATTACTAATTAATTACTAATCACATCATTAACATGTCTGAGATGTGAGCAATTGTCTTCTTTTAATATACTACTATTATATAATAAATTAGCCAATACAACAAATTCTAATCCTAATTCTAACAAGATCTAATCCTAATATAGTTGTATATTGTATTGTATATCGCTTTGGATAAATGTGTCTGCTAAATGCATGTGTAAATGTAGATAGATAGATGGATGGACGGACGGACGGACAGACAGACAGACAGACAGATAGAAGACAGACAGACAGACAGACAGACAGACAGACAGATAGATAGATAGATAGATAGATAGATAGATGGATGATTGACAGACAGACAGAGAGATAGTCAGACAGATAGATAGATGATTGACAGATAGAGAGATAGATAGACAGATAGGTATATAGATAGATGATTGACAGATAGATAGATAGATAGATAGACAGACAGACAGACAGATAGATGATTGACAGACAGACAGATAGATAGATAGGTAGATAGATGATTGACAGACAGACAGACAGATAGTCAGACAGATAGATGATTGACAGATAGATAGATAGATAGATGACTGACAGACAGATAGATAGGCAGATAGATAGATGACTGACTGACAGACAGATGATTGACAGACAGACAGAGAGACAGACAGATAGATAGACAGACAGATAGATAGGTAGGCAGATGGATAGATGATTGACAGACAGATAGAGTCACCTGGTCCTCATTGTTTGGAGTTTATGGCAGGTTTATGACGAGATTTCTCCCCTGCATGCTTTCTTGTCATTTGTCGTGTTTTGAGCATTGGATCCTGACTTCCTGTCCAGTCTGGTTTCACTCCTGTGTTGTGATCCAGATGCCCATTCTCCATGTCTGGTCTGTGCTCTTGTGCACATGGCAGGGGTTATTTCCATTGCCACGTCTTCCTGTGTTGTTCCTGTTTTGAGCACATGGATTATGACAGTGTTCATTTGCCATGTGCTCATGTCCTGTTTCTTGTGAGCACTTGGTGTTGGTTGTTGTTTTCTTCACTGTGTGCTCTTGTCAAGTTTTGTGTTTGTTTTGTTTAAGCACATGGCTTGTGATTGTGTTCACTGGCCATGTGCACTTGTTTTGTCACGTTTGGTGTGAGCACATGGCTTCTGTCATGTTTGTTTCTGTGTACCTTGTGCTCTCCTGTCTATTGTCTTAACCATGCGCCCTTCTTGTTACCTGGTTTATTTTTTTATTCGTTTTGTTTTTAATTCGCATTGGTACTATTTTCACAATTAAGGTGTACATTTTCAAAACTCAGTACTAATATCATAACAGATCATCAAAAGTGCACTTTTTTCAAACATTTCAACATATTTTCAATTGTGTTAGTACATCACACAAAATCACAACGTATCCTTTTCACTACACAAAATAAGTGTTTCATCTATATAAATGTTTTATTCACAGTCATGCCTTTCATAAAGCTCTTACTATCTTACATCTCTTCGTTCAGTTTAATAAATTTGTCTATTATTTAATCCAACTGATGTTAATGGTTAATCAGTGAATCATTTGGTACACCAATAGATTTCTATAGATATTGATTCTATAGACAGTTTCTATAGCAATGTCCGATATGGATTACCAAATGTAATGAATTCTTTGTACAGTACTGACTGTGTACAGTACATCAGATTGACCAGAGATGCATCAGTAGAAGGGAGACAGATGGCATCAAATCTGCATGGCTGTCATACTTCATCACAACTTTTGATAACACACTAGATATATAACATTATGGATTCAATTACATAAGTTAGGTAATGTAATTGTATTTTCTAATGTGGCAGCTGTATCCTGTAGTACTGTAATTCATTCAGCAACAAGGGTGATTTGAAACATGTATCTTGCATTGTTTGCTGTTGAATGAACTGACTGTTAAAAGTACCAAACTGAAAGAAGATGATACTGTTGTGTTCTGGTGATTAAACCAAATGTTCTCATTACATTAGGGGTATAATGATACATCAATGCCACGGTTCGATTCATATCACGGTTTTGGAGCCACGGTTCGGTTCGGTTCGGTTTGCTGTGAAAGCACGGTTCATGGCAGGCCACCAGCAATAATAACACTAGATTCACTTTTAACTTAATAATAACAACAACAACAATAATTTAACTTATTAACTTTATCTTTATTAACTTTATACATTGGCTTCACATTTTCTTTAGAGCAGTTAGCATAACCTGAGTAAACTAAAATGAAATAAATGCCTCCACTGTAGACTAGTCAGAAATAATCTACTCATTTTACCATTTACCATAATGTTTATAAAAAAAAATAAATTAAAAAAAAAGCAAATTTATTTAATAAAAATTGATGACACACACACAAGTAATGTCCCACTTTAACCTACTTAACAAACACATACAGTGGGGAGAACAAGTATTTGACACACTGCCGATTTTGCAGGTTTTCCTACTTACAAAGCATGTAGAGGTCTGTAATTTTTATCATAGGTACTGTTCAACTGTGAGAGACGGAATCTAAAACAAAAATTCAGAAAATCACATTGTATGATTTTTAAATAATTAATTTGCATTTTATTGCAAGACATAAGTATTTGATCACCTACCAACCAGTAAGAATTCCGGCTCTCACAGACCTGTTAGTTTTTCTTTAAGAAGCCCTCCTGTTCTCCACTCATTACCTGTATTAACTGCACCTGTTTGAACTCGTTACCTGTATAAAAGACACCTGTCCACACACTCAATCAAACAGACTCCAACCTCTCCACAATGGCCAAGACCAGAGAGCTGTGTAAGGACATCAGGGATAAAATTGTAGACCTGCACAAGGCTGGGATGGGCTACAGGACAATAGGCAAGCAGCTTGGTGAGAAGGCAACAACTGTTGGCGCAATTATTAGAAAATGGAAGAAGTTCAAGATGACGGTCAATCTCCCTCGGTCTGGGGCACCATGCAAGATCTCACCTCGTGGGGCATCAATGATCATGAGGAAGGTGAGGGATCAGCCCAGAACTACACGGCAGGACCTGGTCAATGACCTGAAGAGAGCTGGGACCACAGTCTCAAAGAAAACCATTAGTAACACACTACGCCGTCATGGATTAAAATCCTGCAGCGCACACAAGGTCCCCCTGCTCAAGCCAGCACATGTCCAGGCCCGTCTGAATTTTGCCAATGACCATCTGGATGATCCAGAGGAGGAATGGGAGAAGGTCATGTGGTCTGATGAGACAAAAATAGAGCTTTTTGGTCTAAACTCCAATCGCCGTGTTTGGAGGAAGAAGAAGGATGAGTACAACCCCAAGAACGCCATCCCAACCATGAAGCATGGAGGTGGAAACATTATTCTTTGGGGATGCTTTTCTGCAAAGGGGACAGGACAACTGCACCGTATTGAGGGGAGGATGGATGGGGCCATGTATCGCGCGATCTTGGCCAACAACCTCCTTCCCTCAGTAAGAGCATTGAAGATGGGTCGTGGCTGGGTCTTCCAGCATGACAACGACCCGAAACACACAGCCAGGGCAACTAAAGAGTGGCTCCGTAAGAAGCATCTCAAGGTCCTGGAGTGGCCTAGCCAGTCTCCAGACCTGAACCCAATAGAAAATATTTGGAGGGAGCTGAAAGTCCGTATTGCCCAGCGACAGCCCCGAAACCTGAAGGATCTGGAGAAGGTCTGTATGGAGGAGTGGGCCAAAATCCCTGCTGCAGTGTGTGCAAACCTGGTCAAGAACTACAGGAAACATATGATCTCTGTAATTGCAAACAAAGGTTTCTGTACCAAATATTAAGTTCTGCTTTTCTGATGTATCAAATACTTATGTCATGCAATAAAATGCAAATTAATTACTTAAAAATCATACAATGTGATTTTCTGGATTTTTGTTTTAGATTCCGTCACTCACAGTTGAAGAGTACCTATGATAAAAATTACAGACTTCTACATGCTTTGTAAGTGGGCAAACCTGCAAAATCGGCAGTGTATCAAATACTTGTTCTCCCCACTGTAAATTGTATGAATATGACTAATACTGATGAATAAATAGGCCTATAAGTTAAAGCTATTAAATAGCAGTTTTTGTTAATACAATAAAGTAGCCACCACACTAATTTAAAAATATACAAAATAACATAAAGTGAAAATAAAGTGGCATTTTGGGGTTATGGAAACAACAGTTACCATGGCGAATACCCAAGACCAACATGAACTGTTAATGAAACATGAAAACTTCTCCTGATGAATAGAATGAACATCATACCTGCATGCCTTCCCAGCTAACACACGTTGAACCAGTTACGTGACTTGTTACTTTACTTTTATTTCATGACTTACGAATTGACAATGCAACGTTGCATGCTTGTAGTTTTTCTTGCACTTTACATATGAAGTGATATACAGCGCGCCCCGCCGCATTTGCGCTTGTAATTGAAGAGTGTGCGCTACGAGCATAATATAACGGCTGACATGACAGGAAAGCGGTTTTCTGAGGTGAGAGAGATTTTTTATTTTGTAACAAGCTACGAAAATGACGATGTTGCTGGGACTCCAAAGTAGCATTTAGCCAACCTGGCTTTGTCCTTCCACCATGCAACTTGAGCTATCACCAAGTCACGTGACATGCACTTGGAAGACAAAAGTTAGAGTATATTTTGTAAATAATATTATAATAATAATATTTAGTAAAAATACACAGGGTTCCCACTCTTTCATGAACACCAGATTCCAGGACTTTTAAGGACTTTTTAAAGCACCTTTTATTTTATATCAAGCCCAATAAATACGATAAAGGTGGGTTTGTTACTGCCAATCTGGACAGTATCAAAGACCTACTGTACCTGTATTTATCACTGCAGTAACGCTAAGGCATATACTGACAACTAAAATAAAATTTTAGGGGCATGTGACTTTTAAAATCCAACGAGGAAAGAGGCTGGTAGAGTGTACAAGAGAGGGAGCGAGTTTTAACGAGAGATGCAGTTTGCAGCTCTCTTATTCCTGCTTTTAACATTTATTTCACATTGGTTTTAGTTCTTTTTTACGAATCATTACTTAATTAAAACATTAATATAATATTACATACATGAATTTTCCAATTAAATGAAAATATATGGATAAGTTAATTGCTAGGCATTAATAATATGCAAAATTATTTATTAATCACCTGTACATGGTACCTTTTTAAAAATCAATTTTAAGGCTTTTAAGACCTGCACAGGATGAGATCAGTGTTTATTGAAAGATCCTAAACCATAAAATGACTGTAAAAATTTTTTTTAAGAAAACGACAAACAACAGTTTAGATAAGTTGACAAAAACAAGTTTTATAAAAAATATTTATAAAAACCTTCACATTTCAGCCTTTAAGCCATTTTTAAGAAAAGGCAAGAATCCAAATTATAAGTGATTATACGTAATAATTTAAAATATGATTATACTTAATATTTTAGATACCTTATTTTTCTACATTTTTTAAAAGCACATTAGCTTCTCATCGATCCACCAGTTAACATTTACAACTCTGTGTGTAAAAATTATGGGTTAATATGCATTAGTCTGAACAAACCAACTGATGCTCTGGAAATTTCACTCTTTGACAGTAGATGGCGCTTATGGAACAGCAGAAATATATTGCTTTCCCCTGTAACCTCTGTAAACAAAGGAGTGCTGCGCTTATAAACACTACTTTATTAAGCGTTATTCATTGGAACTTTGATAAACCAATTTTTATGTAGCTCAATACTGAGCCAAGCATCACTGAATTTGCACTTCCCTGGCACCGAGCAAGTTAAAAAGCTCCACGTTATGTGCTCATTATGCAGAGCTGGCTGCACGTGATCACGATCCATCCGCTCACGCAGCATTTTTCAGGTTTTTCCCGCTCCCTCCCCAATCAGTAGCGCTGTTCAGCGCATAAAGGACAATTTTTGTAATAGCACCATGTTACTCTAACAAAATGTATTTGATGCTTAATTCAAGCACTTTCAAGGACCTATGTTTGTTTTCAAGTACTTTCCAGTCCTTGAATCCATGTGTCTGAAATTCAAGGACTTAAAAGTACTTTCAAGAAGCGTGGGAACCCTGAATACAGCTCTTATTAGTTGTTAAAAGTGTACTAATTACTATTTAATCAAATGTCAAGGTAGAAAAAAATTATTTTGTGGCATAAGGTGAAGTGAGAGCTTGGCCGGGGCAGCAGGGGGCGGGGCGCGTTCGGTTCGACATGAGAGTATCGCGGTTCGTACTGTGGGTGGTATATCGCGGTTTGAATATCGTTACATCCCTACATTACATATTACAATAATTTTGTGTTTGAAACAATGATTATGTGGACTGAAATATGTGCAACTGAATGAAAGCAATACATAAGGGTTTGAAAGAATGACTAGCTGTGTTACAAGTGTGATCAGTTTGGATTTTTGTACTAAGTTTTGAAAACGTACACCTTGTGAAAATAGTACCAAAGCGAAAAAAAAAACTGTAAATAAAGCCCTACTGCATCTCTGAGTCCTCACCTTATCCCTTACCTGAAACCAGATAGATAGATAGATAGATAGATAGACAGACAGACAGACAGACAGACAGACAGATAGATAGATAGATAGATAGATAGACAGATGACAGACAGACAGACAGACAGACAGACAGACAGAGATAGATAGACAGACAGATAGATAGATAGATAGATAGACAGACAGATGACAGATAGACAGACAGACAGATAGATAGATAGATAGATAGATAGATAGACAGATGACAGATAGATAGATAGATAGATAGATAGACAGACAGATGACAGATAGACAGACAGACAGACAGACAGACAGATGACAGATAGACAGACAGACAGACAGATAGATAGATAGACAGACAGATAGATAGATAGATAGACAGACAGACAGATGACAGACAGACAGACAGATAGATAGATAGATAGATAGATAGATAGATAGATAGATAGATAGACAGATGACAGACAGATAGATAGATAGATAGATAGATAGATAGATAGATAGACAGACAGATGACAGATAGACAGACAGACAGACAGACAGACAGACAGATAGATAGATAGACAGACAGATGACAGATAGACAGACAGACAGACAGATAGATAGATAGATAGATAGATAGATAGATAGATAGATAGATAGATAGATAGACAGAGGACAGATACACAGACAGACAGACAGATAGATAGATAGATAGATAGATAGATAGATAGACAGATGACAGATAGACAGACAGACAGATAGATAGATAGACAGACAGATGACAGATAGACAGACAGACAGACAGATAGATAGACAGACAGACAGACAGACAGATAGATAGATGACAGATAGACAGACAGACAGATAGATAGATAGATAGATAGACAGATGACAGATAGACAGACAGATAGATAGATAGATAGACAGACAGATTACATCAGTAAAAAGTTAACCTGAGGTTTAGTAGGCTGAATACATTTCTTATGATTATATGATTTATTTAGACTTTCTATCTGCGGCGGTGTAATGTCTTGGAGTGCACACTTTTGTTCACTAAGGTGCACCACACATCAATTACAACTAGTTCATAGCAAGAATTTAACCCTAAAATAAAGTGTTACCGAAATAATCATTAACAAACATTATTACGTTACTGTAGCCTCATCAATTCATCTCAAATCATACATTCATCATTTAGCCTATCTTTCATGTTTGTTGTACCAGATTGGATACCCCTAGCCTACTCGTCCTTTATTATTACTCCTTAAAATGTTCAACAAATGTTTTTATTAGCTTTTTTAAATTAGCTAGGCTACGTCTAGAAATCACTTCACTGAAATTAAATTTTAACTTTGTAATCAGGCACAGTTTATTTGAGTCTACAAATCTTGTCACACATATTACACTATTTATCAAGACACATCGTTTAAGTACCCAGCAAGCAATTTTGTGTTTAAAAGACATCTAATAGCTGTCCAAACACAGCCCTGACGTCTACGCTAAAACAAGGAAAACTTTGGGCTGTCAGTGAAAATGTAATAAAGGACATGAACATGTCAAAGAAATGAAACCAAACACAGGGGCGATTTTCATTTTAGGGGGGCTCAGCCCCCAGTGAGGGTATGAACAAAATGGTAACACTTTAGTTTAGGGTCCAATTCTCACTATTAACTAGTAGCTTATTAGCATGCATATTACTAGGATATCGGCTGTTTATTATTACTCATAAAGCAAATATTAATGCCTTATTGCATGACCATATTGTACATCCCTTAATAGCACACAGGAATGTAGGCAGGGTTTTATAATCACTGAGATCCCAAATGTGAGGTAGTTAGGGGGGTTCTGTGGCATGCTCCCCTGAGAAAATTTTGATTTCTATGATCTACATATGTGCATTTTAAAATGTTCTGAAGGCCAGAAAATTAGATAATAGCTTAAAAAAAACATGTCAGTGGGCAGTAGATTATTTGTCTTTCTTCTTATCTCCACATCTCTTTTTCTCTTTGTTTTTATCTTGCCCTGTCTCTTCCCCTCCTAATGCTGAGCTTTGACTGATATAGTTTTTCCATTTTCGTCAGTGAAGAAAGTAAACATATGGTTAACTGATATTTATATGTTTTATGAATCATTTTCTTAGACACATTAATTTACTGAAGGCTACTAGGAAAGCTAGGTAACTAAGTTTATTAAATAATTCACAATATGCACACATTCATTACTAATCTTATGCCAATACAGGCTGAAAAAAGCTGAGCTTTTTTAATTTACTGAAGGCTACAAATTATAGGCTATATTAATTTACAATATGTACACATTCATTATTATTTTATACCTAATCTAATGAAAAAGGCTTTGTTAATATTTCTTGTTCGTTAATTACATTATGAATCACATAGGCCTATTTTCAATTCAAAATGGCGAAATTAGACAAAAGTTTATTAATTTGCCTTAATATTTTTGTCATTTGTTTAAAATTTCTGACTTGAAGCAGCTGGCAAATATGAAATGTTTAGTTTAGCTACTTACATATCTCTCACTTGACGTCGAGTCGCGCTGCTAAAATTCGCGCTCAGCCTCAGCAGCTTCTGTGTGAACATAAAGCCCGCCTACTCTGATTTGATTGGTTATTTTGACATTGACGAGCGGTGACAGACCAATAAGGCTCAGATGAACGCACACACCTCTGCTTCTGACGTGCGCTCTGAAGCCCCCCTAAAAAGGGTCTAGTGACGCCCATGACCAAACACCTTGTTATCACTGTTGACTTTGCTTACATGATGGAATATCATATCCTGCATCTCACAAATTCTTTAGCCAAAAACGACATCAAATTCAAGGTTATTTTGGCTAGAAGTTACTCATTTCCCCTCAATTGTTTTAATTAAAAAAGTGGTTACACTTTATTTGACAATGTCACTGTTACATATGTTACATGTAGTTACTATAGAAGCCTAAAAACTATAAATTATGCATAATTACATGCAACTAACCCTAAACCAAACCAAACCCTAATCCTAACCCTAGTAAGTGCATGTATTTACTTAATATTACTCAGTGTTTAAATTTATAATTACAGTGTAACAAAGACACCTTAAAATAAAGTGCTTTATTTTAAGGTGTCTTTGTTACAGTGTAATTATACAGTTAAGTACTGAGTAATATTGATTAACTATATGTACAGGTTAGGATTAGGATTAGGTTTGGTTTAGGGTTAGTTGCATGTAATTATGCATAATTTATAGTAATTAGGCTACTATAGAAACTACGGTTACACTTTATTTTAAGGTGTCTTTGTTACACTGTAATTATACATTTAAGTACTGAGTAATATTAAGCAACTGCGTGTAGACTTAGGCTACCAGGCTATAGGGTTAGGATTTGATTTTGTTTAGGGTTAGTTGCATGTAATTAGGGTATGCATAATTTATAGTTATTACTAAAGTTACTACATGTAACGTGTAACAATGACACTGTAAAATAAAGTGTTACAGCGAAACTACATGTAATGTGTAACAAGGACACTGTAAAAAAAAACGTGTTACCAAAAGTATTTTAAAATCGCTTTGATTTTACATTTTAAATTTGATTAGTAATTTAAATACCATTAAAAGCTGCAAAATGGATGGAAAAACTTCTGTTTTCATCCGACTTTTCCGAAAATTCTAAATCCAACGGCCAACTTGTTTGTTGCCGTTTGTCTGTGCGGTGTTAATTGTCCAACATCCAAGACCAACAGTTCAGGTAACTAGACTCCAACACTTTTTTTTAGCATTTAAAACAATATATACTATAAAAGGAGCACTGTATTCTCTCATTTGCCGTGAATGTACTAGAGACGACCACCTTGGCCGTGTCTCAAAACCTACTGAGCTGCCTACCTAGATAGCATTTTGGAGCGTTTCGATTGCTTTTGTGAGCAGGCAGCACACTCGGTTTTGAGTCACAGCCGCGTGTGCATTCACCTTCCCCGCCTCTCTCCAGCTGATGCCCGCGCCCTGTCAATCTCTATCCCAGCAGAGAGAGGACGGGGGGAAACCGAACCAGAGCGGGTCCGCGGGGGGAAGAGGCGCATGAAAACATCCATGGGTGGCTGTGTGGGCAGTCATCATGATTCTTCAGGCAGTTTAAACGAAAACTCGGACGGAACCGGAGGTAGGAAATGAAGCATATCCAGGAAATGCGAGGCAATTTGTGCTGTTTTGGGTCTGCGCTGCTTCCCTTGTCTCCTTCTCGGCTTGTTAGTGCATTGAAACATCGTGCTGGGTTTTGCGTCGCTTTGTGAGGCTCGGTCGCTCCTCTCGGACACGCGCCTGGCTGTAGGGACAATTAAGACTGTGATTTTGTGATTATGCAAATGTTTTCATAATTCTCCCCCACTGCTCTTTGTCTTTGGGCATTGAGTCGTTTTGCATATAACACCTTCCTACTAGCTGGTTAGCTTTAGCTGTGTGTTATATATAAAGAGAGAGAGTGTGTTAGCTGCATGGCTAGTGTGGCTCGGTTTCTCTTATTTTTAGTAAAATGCGGGTCATGGTTTTGCCTTAGAATGCAGAAACACGCCGGGTTATCCTCAATCCTAATATTTATCTTGTTTATTGCAAACCATTTGGTTTCAAACACTGTTTATTCATTGTTTATTCAAGTAATCTCACATTTAGTAGTGATGTTGTACTGAATATCTGCATGGCTGTGATTTGGCCATAAAACACAAGGCCGTGCCGATATTCAGAACAACAGCACGGTGGTGAGTGTGATATTGCTTTTATACAACTTGTATAACTTTCGTTTAAAAAATTGGCTAGTTAATTCTTATATTTTTTTTTCTCCAACAAAATACTTTAAAAAATAATTTCAAAAGAAACTATTTTTGTTAAAAAATTGTCCAACTATCTGATTCAAAACCTCTGGAACGTGAATATGAGTGAAGCGGAGCAACTAAGGCTATGTTAACACTGCGAGCCTTAGTGCTCAATTTCAATGTATTGCTCAGATCTGATTTTTTCTGTGTAGCTGTTCACATTGTTGTTTTAAATGTGGCCAATATCATATTCCAGTGTGAACAGATCATCGTCCTGAACTGACCCACATGCGCAAAAGAACGATAAAAAGACGTCACGCAGCACACTGTCATACGGAGTTGAACACGTAGGACATTAAAGTAAGCGATTGTGAGTTTATTTATAGTGTGATTTGCCACGGAAGCCAACAAATTTATGCTCAGACAATATAAAAAACAAAGACGAGAATGCAAAAAAAGAGTTGTTGATGCATTTATGATGCTTGTATATAGAGCTGTCACTGAAATACTACACATTTTGACATCACTGTCCTTCCACTGACTACCTTTCACAACTGTCTTGATAACGTCGGGTATGTAAAATCATTGAAGTGACTTCCATGAGCGCAGAATTGTGAAGAATGTTGCTCAAGAGTGACGTAATAGTTGCATGAAATCCGATATGACTGTTCAGACTGAGGTCGCATTGCAAAGCAAATAGGAATTGAAAAGATCAGATTCCATGTGGTTTGTGCCGTTCACACTGTCATAAGAAAAACAGATCTGAGTCACATGAGACGATATTGTATGAATCACTGTCAATGTTTTTATTATTCGTCAGCTGAAAAAAAAAACATTCTGAAAGTGATTATTGTTCTTGTATGTTGTTATCGTTATAGCTTTGGTTTGGACTTATTCAAACCTACAGTTAAACAGTTATACATTTGTAGTTGTTAAATTGTTCTCGTCCTTAGTGTGAATGGCTCTCAACTTCACTCCGGGTTTCTGCACATGGCACATTAGTGGAGGGAGAGAAAACATGGACGCTTCATTCAAAAATCTGGCAAATCTACTATAATATAATGAAGAATTAGTGATTAATATGTTGATTGCAAAAGCATTATTTTGTCACAATAATATGCCACTATAACTAATTTTGAATGGCTGTCAGTGAAGTGAATCTTTTTGCCTCATAATAGCTAGCAAGGGCTAATTGGACCACGCTAACCAGCCAAACCTTGACCCCTTCAGACAAAACTAATAATCACCCAGTGCCAAATGAGTCACTGATTTATGGTCTGTTTTGCTGGAAGAGAAAGACTAATTCAATGTGTATTTTTGTTTTTTAATACTGTAGTACACTAGCATATATGCTAAACTACCTCAGATATAACATAGGCCTACATGGTTTAACAGCCACAAAACTTCATCACAATGGTCAAAGTCTTCTGTGTTTGTTATTAGTTGAGACACTCGTGATTTCCCGCTTGTGTTACAGATGTTCCTACTGATGTCACAATCAAACTCATGTTATTGTTTGGAGAAGTGCTGATATACAGGAAGCTTCACTGGTGCTTGTGCCAAATCACAATATGGATGATATATAAAACAATATAGAAGATGTCAGCAATTACTGCTCTTCTCTTTCAGGCTCTCATATGGCGAACAAAAATAGCTTCTAGACAAAGCCTATGGGACTAAATTACTCATCATGTGTCATTATTGTAATGAGAGCGGCACCATTAGATGAAACCCTGAACGTTTCCTGAAATTGACAGTTACCTGCAGACTTAATGGCTGCTAATTTTCCACGGCTCACGGCGCTTGATTTGGATGTCAACAATTTAACAGCTCCTTGGGGATGGAGGTAGTTGTACCACAAGGGATTACAAATGTTTCAAAGTAATAGCAAAGTTTGGGTTGAATATGAAGTTTACTATGGCCACATACACACTGCAGCTAAATTCGGTTGTCAGTTCACCTTTTAGTGCTTAATCCTGTTCTGTACATACTAAGGTGGGGCAAAATATCCATAGGGCAATATATCGTTGTCCTTCTCCATGCAATACGAGAATCGATACGTTGGTTCCAAATATTGATATTTTAACTATTAAAATTAAGGGGCTCTAAATATATTTCCCTGCTCCTAGCGTCGTTATTTCATGGCTCCTCGAGGTGGCGCGCAACACATGGATGAGGGAAAAGTAAACATACGTTAACTAGCAGAAAAAGAAAGAAAGAGAGGTTTTTAACGGGATGGCGGACAGCAGAGTGGTCACTTTACCCTGCACCTGGTCACTTTAATAACTCCATAAACCCGATCGCTGCAACAACCCCAAAAACGGTTATAATAAGTGGACATGGCACAACTAGCCTTTAAGCAAACAAAACAGGACGCCTCCGTCGACTGTGCTTTATTTAAAATTGCTGAACACAACTATTTTTTGTCACTGTAATATTACTTGGTCAGAATAGCGGATACCAAACACTTCGGTAACAAGTCTGTACTGAAATTTAAAAAATGTGATGACACCAGCATTTCCCTCCAGCATTTTGATCGCTGTTGAACAAATTCTTAAACTCCTCTGATTGGCCATTGTGTTCACGCACTCTTCACTGAGCGCTTACACAGATACACACAGGAGCCTGCTTTCAAACGCTTCTGTGTGTATCTGTGTAAGCGCTGGGTGAAGAGCATCAAAGATGTCTATTTACAACATGTTTTTGAAGCGTTGATCAGTGTAGCCAATCAGAGACATATATGTTGAGCGCGTGAACACAATGGCCAATCAGGAGTTTAAGAATCCGTTCAACAGTGCTCAAAATACTAGAGGGAAATGCTGGTATCGTCACATTTCAGTGTCGACTAGGTACCATGGTCGGTACTTTTGACAACAACTTTTGTTTTTGTGTGAACAAAAACTGACATTTAGCGACATTTTATGAGGTTTCTAGGGTGCTCTGAGTGATTGCTTGGTGGTTTCTTACTGGCTTATGTCAACAGAGTCCATCCCCAAGTCTCTGTGATAATCTGGTCCCCAGATATGCCTTGGTTCCTTCTTCTTCATTAATGTTTGTTGCACTAACAGTGTGGGACAATTTAGATGCCAAAGTTTAAGGGTGTGTTCACACTTGGCAGGTTTGGTTCAATTAAAATAAACTCTGGTGCAATTGCTTTGTTAGTGCGGTTCATTAGAATAAGTGTGAGCGCTGCCATCCGAACCCTGGTGCGCCCCAAACAAGCAGATCGAGACCCAACTTTTCAGGGGGTCTAAGCCTGGTTCCAAGTGAACTCTGGTGCGGTTCGACTGAAATATGAGCTCAACATGGACCAAAGACATCTAAACAAACCAAAAACAGGATGTGATGTCATAAGACGCTACCCTAAAAAGGACAGAGTGCTCAAGCATACCTGTTTTTTCTTGTCATAGGAGCTATGTTGCCCATTACAGTTCTGTACAGTTTTGTTTTATATCTTTAGGTTCGGTGTTAAAAATGTAGTGAATGCTAAGCGAACCATTTTTTTTTTGGTCCAGATCAAAAGAACCAAGAGAACCAAACTACACCCTAATACTAAGGGTTATGGGTTTGTTCCAAAAGTCAACTTTTTTTTTAATCGGGAATTCATTAAGCATTCATGCATTATCACTCAGATATTTTTGTCATTTTAACACTCAGCAGTCAGCAGTCTGTTCGCTGCTCATGCCAGGTGTTTTCTGAGTTGTTTGTGAGGTGAAACTTGAGTGCCTTGTCTGTCTTGCATTATGCAGTGTTCGAGTTCTCCAAGCAGGCAGACGCAGTGGTCCTCATGCCAGGCCACGCTTCACCTGGATCATTGGGTCGTCATGGAGATGAATGTGGAACGTGGCATAGGCCTGACATCTTGGCCTGCTTCCTTTAATGATGATGTCTAGGTTTCTCCTTTATACCCTTGAAGGAATGTTTATTCATTTTATAATATGTGTATATGGAGGATGTAAGGATACAAAAAATGTCCGTCACTGACATATAAATGTTCTTGGCATAAATATGCCCCGGACCTTTGTTTTTAATTAAAGTGAAATATGATTTCAGAACCTCTAAAGCTGTTGGCTTACAGATGTTCTCAGTGAAGTGACCCATACCTGCCTATGTTAATAACCCAGACAGCTTGCCATTAATTTTCCAGAATTCCTTTCATCTTAGAAGATGTTTTATTGTTGGCGAGCTAACAGAGTATTCAAGACAGCTGGAAGTTATTCAGAGGCATTTGCAAAGGGCATATCAGGCAGCTCAGAATATGTGAACTCTATGGCAGAAAGTGTTGAAACATTGATGTTTTCCATAGTTAAAGAGATATTTCACACAATGAAAATGAAAGTTGTCATCATTTACTTACACTCATGTCGTTTCAAATCTGTATGGATTTCTTTCTTCTGCTGAACACAAAAGAAGGTTTTGAAAAATGTTGGGAATCAGACAAGATTTTGAGCTCATTGACTTCCATTGAATGGGCAAAAATCAACAACACTGAGACATTTCTGAAAATATCTACTTTAACTCTTTCCCTGCCAGCGTTTTTTAAGAAAGTTGCCAGTCACAGAGAGTGATCTTTTTTTTTTAATCATTTTCACAAAACTTTCATGGCCCCCAGAATATTTTGTTTTATGGATGTCTGATCATACAAAATATCAAAAGAAAGAGAAGAGCCTCACTGTGGGGAAATCTGTGGTGCCACTGAGCTGAGCAGAGTCTGCTGCCATAGACGCTCGAGGCGGTGGGCTGGAGTGACTTGCCGGGTGGATGGACAAAGTATGTGGCGGTATGTGGCAAGCAGGGCGGGGCCGCGAGCAAGCAGGGCGGGGCCGCGAGCTGCTGGAACGGAGTGAGGCCGGTGACACCACACCGATCTCGGGTCTCACGGAGGAGCTCCGACAGTGCAATATGAGAGAGGACCAGGCCTGGACTATTTATGTTGTGTTTTATTATGTTTATTTGCAGCAGTCATCCATGAGGAGCTACTTTCGTTTTGTTGTGTGTAGGGATTAGGGTTGGGTATCGTTTGGATTTTTTGCGATACCGAGGTTTGGTACTTTAAAAGTACCAAACCGATACTTTTAAAATGGTACCGGTGCCTGAACCGATACTTAAAATTTTTTTTTTTAAAACAAGCCACAAAACGACGATGGATGACATTAAAGAATGGCTTTTTATTGAAAAAAAAAAAATTAAAAAATTAAACAATTCTTTAAATTGAACAATTTATTAAAAGTTTAAAGTATACTTAAATATATAAATATAAATAGATACAAAACACAATTTACTTAAATTCATAGTAAAACCTAAGCCACCTAACTCAACTACAGTAGGCCTAATTTAACACTAAATAACAGTTACAGTACTAATAACAGCAAAGTAGTCGGTATTCTTGGTATCCTACAAACCAGCTTCAAGGTTCAGCATTATTTTGCAGAAATATGACCATATTCTCTGGCTAAATATTTTAGAACGCATCGCCTTATTGTTTCCATGGCGACGCGTCATGCTTCTCACATGACACACAGCAGCCACAATAGCGCTGTATGACAGCTCAGCTGTATCGGTTTTATTGCGTTTCTTTTTTATTCAAAATATTCACAAACTTGTTAACTATGTCATGAACTATCTGATATTCTGATTTTCAAATATGTGTAAGTGAATGTGTTTTGTCATTTAAAACCCTTTATAATGATCATGTTAGTTGATCTATAATGCGCGATGGGCGCCGCCATGTTAGTTTGCGCTTTAGAGAATCGGATCTGTCGGATTTACATCACGTAAATTCATCCTCGTCTCACGAAATACATGAAAGTAAGTGACCGCTGAACTGGGAGAAGAATAGCGTAAACTATATAGTTAACTATATAATGTGTATCTGATATGAATAAAACACGTAGTCAAATTGTTATTGCCGCTTCCATAGATATCAGTGTGTGTTTTTTTGCTAGTACTTATGTGCATTTAAATGTCTGAAACCTAAAATAAACATTATGTGGTTGAAAACACTGAATAGTTGTGATATGTGATGAGCGCTGAGCTGAGCCAGCCAAAGCGCGAAAGCACGTTTGAACTTAAGTGGCACCGAAATGAGGCACCGCAATCTGCGTTCTGATTCGGTCCGGTTACATACAGGTTATATAGGTACCGGTGCCATATTTCGGTACCCAACCCTTGTGTGTTTGTTGTGTCAGTGAACTATACGTTAATCGTTTGCTGGTTCCCGCCTCCTCCTTTCCTTATCAACGAACTTCGTTACATGCATAAACAATGCTTCTTTTCCGCCTGTGTTTTGATCTGGAGATTCTGTACTCTTTTGGATGATGCATAATAGCGCCCCCTACCGTATAACACTGAAAACACTGATTGCCGGACATTTCTGTCAATTGCGGGGAAGCATTGTGTCATAAATGATGGGAAAATTCCGTCAATGGCGGGGCTAACAGTATGCTGTTTTGTATACTTTGCAAGACGTGATGCAACAACTAAAGACATTTGTCTGATGTACGTAAAAGTGACGCGAATGGAATTCACCTCTGCTAACTCTAAATTTTTTTTCTAAATCAAACAGATTAAAACTAAAATCATTTTCAACGCTACAAGGACATTTAGGAATCACAGCATGTACAGTATGAAAAATGTATATTAATTTGTTAAAGATTACATTTAACAGTTACAATTATAATTATACTTGTATAATTATACAACTGTAATTATAATTACAATTATATTTGTTAGGATTAACTTTAAGTGAGCGTTAGCAAAGCTAATCTAAATGTAAAAATCGATGAAATTAGCATGTGGAATTAAATACCAAATATCAGCAGATATGATAAATGACGAAATCTCTAATATTGGCCGCCAACATTGTATGGTTAAGAATCAAATGAGGAAATACAGTCTCTCCTTGAATTTGCCCTTAAGAAGACAGTACTCTCATTCTGAGAAGAGGCGCAACCCGAGATGAAGATGGGTATATTCGTCTCCAGAGACTCGCAGAGATCTGAGACGCCTCTGCTGGACCGTCCAGAGGTTGTGCGATTCGACCCGTCTGTCATGTGATCCTGCCATATGTAGGCTACTTGAACGTGGCCTTTGAAAGGAGAACCATTCTTCCACCGCTTTCTTTCCACTGCCATCATTTTATCTTCCACCGTACGTGACACGTCTTGAGAGAACCCAAATGTGAGATGATTTTCTCTACGAGACACAAAGCTTCTGCCAGTCGCCATTGAATTATTGACACCCTGTATGAAGTCCTGCCTGAGTCTCGACAGGCCGATCTCCTCGGTCGATGTTGTAGACTTAATTGCGTCGGGCTTTTCTTTTGTCTCACCCTTTCCCCCCTCGTTCCCTCTCTCTCTCTCTCTGCACGTTTGTGTATCAGCGGCTCTCACTCCCTCCCGTGTGGAGGCCTGGCAGTGCCGATAGTTCCCAGATGTCAGTACGCCCTTCACAAATGCTTCTCAGAGAGCCCTGTGGCCGACCGGCCTGATGGGAAGTACATACTGTATTAAATACCTTACGGATGAAGTCGGTTTCTCTGTGTTTTTATGGGGGGTGTGGTGGCTACGGTTTCTCTAATGGGCTTTTGATGCTGACTTTGAGTTGGGGGAGGGACGAAGGAAAGGATAAAAAAAGAAGAATGAGGATGAAACGAAAGAATTCGGCAGTCGAATCAGGGAAAATCGTGTTGTGCTTGCACTCAAGGATGCTTTTTACACGCACACACTTACATCACAAAATGTTCTCCTTTTGGAGCTTAATCCAGATGGTCCTCGTTTGGGATTCTTGTGAAAATGGAATTCACAATCCTGCAGAATAACTGGGTTGAATCTTTGGTCTCCAGCGTTTTGCTGTGCTGTTAGTTTCCACTCTATAAAAACCATAAGGATTTGTTTGTGTTTAGGTGAAACAGGCCTGTCCAAATACCTCTCAGGTGTTTTAACTCTTGTAAATGAGTCTTGTTAGGTTTTGTTATGGCTGTTTTCTGCACTGTATTTTAAGTGAGACCGCTATGGACCACATCAGGTGACCACATGCAGTCTTATTGCAGTTCTCCACAAGTTTACTTTTCTTGTAAAGGAATTATGGGGAAATAATTCAGAAGCCGTTCATGAGCTGCAGCCGGTTGACCTACTTACACTTTGCAGTATGCACTTAGGGGTTGTACTGTATTATTGGTGTACACTTGTACTGTTCTACCAACACCAGTGTCATAAAATAACGTCCTGATTCCACAGACCCCTTTGTCGTATACAGGGCCCTATCATACACCCGGCACAATGCGACGCCAGGCACGACGCAAGTGTTTTTTGCTAGTTTCAGCCCGACGCAGTTATAATTTTGCGTGATGGTCTGAAAACGGGGTGTGTTCAGGCACATTGTTGGCGCTTTGCTATTTTGAGGCAACTGAAAACGACCACCATTGACCAACAAAAAAAGGTCTAAAGTCAATAGCTCAGTATTTTTTGTGTTATTTAAAGGGCGCGTTAGTAATATGCGCCTATAGGCGGGTCCACGATGCGCGTACACTCTGCTTATTACACACACAGGGACGTGCAACAGCACATAAAACATTTTTAAATATTAAAAATAAAAGGATTCCTCTCTGGAGAAGCGTTCAGTCTTTCCGCCATGTAAATAGCGAATCTCCCATGGTGCAAGCGCAACTGGCTTTTAAAGGGAAGGGGAGATGAGACTCTGATTGGTTTATTGCACGTTACGCCCAAAACACACCCATGACTCATTAAGAGACTAGGTACAACCCTTTTGGATCATGCACCTGGCACGCCGACCATTTTTCCATCGTTAAACTAGCAAAAGTGGATTCGGACACACCTGCACCATGCGCTTCAGACCATGTGCTCAGATCGTTAAAATAGGGCCCACAGTGTGCGTATAAATGTTAGCATCAACCTTAAACTGCCTTATGTCATTACCATGTTTAGTTTCATTTGTCTGCTCAATTGATTTTGGCAGTGTTACTCTAAAGTAAAGATTAGCCACTCTTTGCCACTCATTATTTGCAAAGTACTATGATTTGGGACGCATATTTTAATCACCCACACTATTTATTTGATCTTGTTTGGTATGCAGAAATGGGTACTAACATGCAGGTCAGTAAGAGAGTCCTGTTGATTCAGTAACTGCTCTGACAGATTCAGTGAGTTCGTTCAGTGAAAGATTCGGCCATCAGCCATCAAAAAAATAAAACCATCACTGGTCGACCACTAACCGAAACCATTTTGGAGGGCTGAAATCATTGACCAAAATGGTGACATTTAATTAAATCTCTGATGGCACATTTCGACTGTCAGTAGCTATGTTTCCATCACCCTTTTCAATGCGCATTTTGAAGTATTGCATCAGAAACGTGATGGAAACAACAAATTTCGATCCCTTAAAAATCCCTTAATTTTCAAAATAGTTTTTATGCTCGCTTGAGGTGGTTTTGAGGTGGACTTGTGCGAAAAAGAGTTAATGCGAATAATCGGAGATGGAAACGCATTTGCCAAATAAATTCTGACGTAGCGAACATTAAACCCACGTGACTAATCGGCTGTTTCCGCTGAAGGTGTTTTATTTACTGTTGGTTACTAGGTTACCAATACCACCGTCATCCGCTCGAACAACTTGATGGAAACGCACCTAATTCGCATTTGTTTGTTTTTTTCTTTTTTTTTTTGCGAACTTTGAAAAGATTTGATTCATGTTTGGATGAAAACCCAGCTAGTGTCTATTTCGTGTGCACAACATGAATAAGTTAGAACAGAATGAACATCAGACGGTATTAGAGATGTACCGATCGACCGGCCAGGGACCGGAATCAGACGATTTTCTGCATGCTCGGTCTGGACCGGTGACTGGCCAGTCAGTCTCACGTTTTTCCGATTCCAGCGGCATAGGCAATAATGTCAGCTGCGTGTTCTTGCGCTCATCCCGCCTCCTCTCACTCACTCGTCTCATTCGCTCCGGTTAAATAGTGCTTGTATTGCACATCATTTTAGTCATTCCCGCAGGTTTCACGCTCACACCAAAAGCGTGCGCACCACTAATTTATACAAGTGGCGCCTCTCAAACAGCTTGTGAGTCAAATAGCTTGTGAGTAAGTACCAAAATGAGTGGCTTACTGCGCTTAAACGGTCAAATAAATGCAAAATTATGTCAAAATGCCAGTCTTGGCGAGTATTCAGTTAAACAGTCGGTTTTGGAATGTAAATAGTTGAGAAAGAAAACGCATGTTGTGTTCCCTTTCCTCAAAAGCACTTATTGTTAATGATATGATTACAGATCATAACCTAGATGTGCTGTGTTTGACAGAAACCTGGCTAAAACCTGACGATTACATTACTTTAAATAAGTCCACCCCCCAAGATTATTGTTATAAACACGAGCCGCGTCTGAAAGGTAAAGGGGGAGGTGTTGCTGTAATTTATAATAATATCTTCGGTATTACTCAGAAGTCTAGTTTCAAATATAATTCCTTTGAAGTTTTGGTGCTTTATGTAACGTTATGTAGTGAAAGTGATAAATCCCGTTTGACATTTGTGCTGGCTACTGTATACAGGCCACCAGGGCACCATACAGACTTTACCAGAGAATTTGCTGATTTTCTATCAGAGTTAGTACTGGCTGCAGATAAAGTCCTAATTGTTGGTGATTTTAATATCCATGTAGACAATGAAAAAGACGCATTGGGATTGGCATTTAGAGACATTGTAAACTCTATTGGAGTAAGGCAACACGTGTCAGGACCCACTCATCGCCGTAATCATACGTTAGACCTAATACCGTCACATGGAATAAATGTTGATACCATTGAAATTCTGCAGCAGAGCGATGACATCTCAGATCATTACCTAGTATCATGTACACTTAATTTAGCAAAGGCTGCAAAGCCGTCCCCTCGCTTCAAATATGGCAGGACTATCACTGCTAAAGATTTCTTTGTAAATAATCTTCCTCATCAGTTTCATCTCCTCAGCATCCCAGATAGCCTAGAGGAACTCGATGTTGCAACAGAAACTATTGACTCTCTCTTTTCCAGCACTTTAGACACAGTTGCTCCCCGGCGCTTAAAGAAGATTAAAGAAAATAGTCCAACGCCGTGGTACAACGAGCACACCCGGGCCCTTAAAACAGCAGCCAGAAAAATGGAGCGCAGCTGGAAGAAAACAAAACTAGAAGTTTTTCGCATTTCGTGGAAAGAGAGCATGATTGCATACAGAAAGGCCCTAAAAACTGCTAGATCTGCTTATTTCTCGACTCTCTTAGAAGAAAACAAACACAACCTTAGGCATTTATTCGATACAGTGGCTAAATTAACCAAAGATAAAGCTTCACCTTCTGATGTTTGTAAACAGCACAGCAGTAATGACTTTATGAACTTCTTTACTTGTAAGATTGATAATATTAGGAAAAAAATTATAACCATGCAGCCGTCTACTACAGTATCACATCAGACAGTGCATTGTAGTGTCACTGAGGAAAAATTACATTCATTCACTGCTATAGGAGAAGAAGAATTGGCTAAACTCGTTAAATCATCAAAATCAACAACATGTATGCTCGACCCCATACCGACTAAACTACTAAAAGAGATGCTTCCAGAGGTCATAGATCCTCTTCTTAATATCATTAATTCATCCTTGACATTAGGATATGTACCGAAAACTTTTAAGTTGGCTATTATTAAACCACTTATTAAAAAACCACAACTTGATGCTACAAAATTAGTCAATTACAGGCCAATCTCAAATCTACCCTTTCTGTCAAAAATACTAGAAAAGGCAGTGTCCTCACAATTATGCTCCTTTTTAGAAAGAAATGGTATCTGTGAGGATTTCCAGTCAGGATTTAGACCGTATCATAGTACTGAGACTGCTCTCATTAGAGTTACAAATGATTTACTCTTATCATCCGATCGTGGTTGTATCTCTCTGTTAGTGTTACTCGATCTTAGCGCTGCATTCGATACTATCGACCACAACATTCTTTTGAATAGACTCGAAAATGATGTTGGCATTAGTGGAATTTCATTGGCATGGTTTAAATCATACTTATCTGGCCGTTATCAGTTTGTAGCAGTAAATGAAGAGATGTCACACCGAACACAAGTTCAGTATGGAGTACCGCAGGGCTCAGTGCTAGGACCGTTGCTTTTCACCCTGTACATGCTACCACTGGGAGATATTATTAGGAAGCATGGCGTTAATTTTCATTGTTATGCTGACGATACTCAGCTCTATATTTCTTCACGCCCTGATGAAACTTACCAATTCACAAGATTAACGGAATGCATAGCTGATATAAAAAATTGGATGACTAGTAATTTCCTGCAACTTAATTCAGAAAAAACTGAATTTTTAATCATTGGACAAAAAAACTCCACAAGTAGTAACCTAGAATACTGTCTAACACTCGATGGCTGCTCTGTCAAGTCCTCGTCGTCAGTTAGGAACCTGGGTGTGCTCTTTGATACCAATCTCTCATTTGAAAGCCACGTTTCTAGCATCTGTAAAACTGCATTCTACCATCTTAAAAATATATCTAAATTACGGCACATGCTTTCAATGCAAAATGCTGAACAGTTAGTTCATGCGTTCATGACCTCAAGGCTAGATTATTGTAATGCTCTACTGGGTGGTTGCCCTGCTCGCTTAATAAATAAACTGCAGCTTGTCCAAAACGCAGCAGCTAGAGTTCTTACTAGAACCAGGAAGTATGACCATATTAGCCCGGTTCTGGCAACACTGCATTGGCTCCCTATTAAACATTGTATACATTTTAAAATCTTGCTGATTACTTACAAAGCACTAAATGGTTTAGCTCCCCAGTACTTGAGCGAGCTCTTAACGCATTATACTCCATCACGTCTATTGCGGTCTCAAAATTCTGGCCAGTTGATAATAGCTAGAATATCAAAATCAACTGCAGGCGGTCGATCCTTTTCCTATTTAGCACCTAAACTCTGGAACAGTCTTCCTAGCATTGTTCGGGAAGCAGACACACTCTGTCAGTTTAAATCTAGACTAAAAACACATCTCTTTACTATGGCATACACATAAAACATTTTTAATTTCTATTATTCAAATCAGTTAAATGATTGTTTTAGGCTGCATTAACTAGGTCAGCCGGAACCGGGAACACTTCCCATAACACCTGATGTACTCGTTACATCATAAGAAGAATGGCATCTACGCTAATGTTAGTCTCTCTGTTTATCCCGAGGTTTACTGCAGTCGGCCGGATCCTGGCCGTATCCAGACCAGATGGTGGACCTTAGTCTGGACATGACGACCATATCCCTGAAGTGTCTGTAGAGACAATTGAAACTCCCCCCTGTAAATGCCACATCGACACGACATCCTCATTAAACCCGTCCCCGGCGTGACGACTCCAATCTTTCTAATAATCCTACGAATATCTATTGATCTAATATGACTTCTGACCTGTAATGTTGCCAGAATCATAATCATACACTATTTGTTCGTCGGCCAGAGGAGAATTGTTACCCCGACTGAGCCTGATTTCTCCCAAGGTTTTTTTCTCCATTATGGCCCTGAAGGAGTTTTGGTTCCTTGCCACCGTCGCTTTTGGCTTGCTCAGTTGGGGACACTTAAATTTCAACTATATTACTGATCTGCCCGCATTGACACTATATGATAATTGAAATGAGCTGGATGACATCACCGTTTTCACCAGAGCGGCTGTACAGCCGAATCAAATTTCGTTGCATTATTTTCCTGTTACCACTGTGAAGCTGCTTTGAAACAATTGCCATTGTAAAAAGCGCTATATAAATAAAGGTGATTTGATTTGATTTGATTTAACAGTATATAGAGTGGTGCAGGTATGACGTCACTTTGTAGGCCAACCGGCAGTTAGCGTCACACTGGTTCCCTCGATAAAAACCCAATATGATTTTTCTATAGGCATTTGGATTATCGCAAAAAACAAGCGCTGTGATCAACAAAGGTTTATAAAACTTACACGTTTTGTCCATAAACCATTATTACCTTTTCGGCGTGATGACGTTTAATCTCCCCGACAGCTTCTGTAGTCCCATTTAGCCACTTGTTAGCAACCGCATTTTTCAAGATACATAACAGCTGAAAAAAATCAAGAGTGGGGTAATACTGATGAATTTTATGTTGTAGAATAAAACGTGAAAGTGTCTTGAGCTTGTGTTCACCACAGACCTTATTTCAGCCATTTAACTAAAATCCCATTAATAAAAACCAATTGACTTCGGGGCGATGGAACCGGAAGTGCTAAAATGCTAATTTGCTTCTGCGTTTTGGCCTACAACGTGATGTCATACACTGGTATTGGATTCGTGCATAAACTGTGACAGCAGTCTAATATTCCCTCTGCTGTTTGTCATGTTAATCAAAAGACAAAAGACAAAGAAAATCACGTGATACTTTTGAGATGTACAGTGGGGAGAACAAGTATTTGATACACTGCCGATTTTGCAGGTTTGCCCACTTACAAAGCATGTAGAAGTCTGTAATTTTTATCATAGGTACTCTTCAACTGTGAGTGACGGAATCTAAAACAAAAATCCAGAAAATCACATTGTATGATTTTTAAGTAATTAATTTGCATTTTATTGCATGACATAAGTATTTGATGCATCAGAAAAGCAGAACTTAATATTTGGTACAGAAACCTTTGTTTGCAATTACAGAGATCATACGTTTCCTGTAGTTCTTGACCAGGTTTGCACACACTGCAGCAGGGATTTTGGCCCACTCCTCTATACAGACCTTCTCCAGATCCTTCAGGTTTCGGGGCTGTCGCTGGGCAATACGGACTTTCAGCTCCCTCCAAAGATTTTCTATTGGGTTCAGGTCTGGAGACTGGCTAGGCCACTCCAGGACCTTGAGATGCTTCTTACGGAGCCACTCCTTAGTTGCCCTGGCTGTGTGTTTCGGGTCGTTGTCATGCTGGAAGACCCAGCCACGACCCATCTTCAATGCTCTTACTGAGGGAAGGAGGTTGTTGGCCAAGATCTCGTGATACATGGCCCCATCCATCCTCCCCTCAATACGGTGCAGTCGTCCTGTCCCCTTTGCAGAAAAGCATCCCCAAAGAATGATGTTTCCACCTCCATGCTTCACGGTTGGGATGGTGTTCTTGGGGTTGTACTCATCCTTCTTCTTCCTCCAAATACGGCGAGTGGAGTTTAGACCAAAAAGCTCTATTTTTGTCTCATCAGACCACATGACCTTCTCCCATTCCTCCTCTGGATCATCCAGATAATCATTGGCAAACTTCAGACGGGCCTGGACATGCGCTGGCTTGAGCAGGGGGACCTTGCGTGCGCTGCAGGATTTTAATCCATGACGGCGTAGTGTGTTACTAATGGTTTTCTTTGAGACTGTGGTCCCAGCTCTCTTCAGGTCATTGACCAGGTCCTGCCGTGTAGTTCTGGGCTGATCCCTCACCTTCCTCATGATCATTGATGCCCCACGAGGTGAGATCTTGCATGGTGCCCCAGACCGAGGGAGATTGACCGTCATCTTGAACTTCTTCCATTTTCTAATAATTGCGCCAACAGTTGTTGCCTTCTCACCAAGCTGCTTGCCTATTGTCCTGTAGCCCATCCCAGCCTTGTGCAGGTCTACAATTTTATCCCTGATGTCCTTACACAGCTCTCTGGTCTTGGCCATTGTGGAGAGGTTTGATTGAGTGTGTGGACAGGTGTCTTTTATACAGGTAACGAGTTCAAACAGGTGCAGTTAATACAGGTAATGAGTGGAGAACAGGAGGGCTTCTTAAAGAAAAACTAACAGGTCTGTGAGATCTGGAATTCTTACTGGTTGGTAGGTGATCAAATACTTATGTTATGCAATAAAATGCAAATTATTTATTTAAAAATCATACTATCATACATATCAAATACTTGTTCTCCCCACTGTATCATGTCTCATGTTATCACTCAATCAGTGCTTCAGCTGTGGAAAGATGTCAGTAAACAATGTTATGTCACATTTACCTCAGGAAAGCCATTCAGTGTCCATAGCTTGTTAGTCAACTAGGAAAACTCTAGAGAGGAAATATGTGCACTGTATTATTATATATTTCTATTTTACCTGTTGTCTTCATTATTTATTGAAAACAAGTTATTACAGCACCGTTTAAATGAATTGGAGTAGAAAAATAATCATCATTAAAAAGTTGATATAACAACTGCATTATGCACAATATAAACAATTGAAATGTTTATATAGAACTTCGTTTTTATTGGAGTGTTGATTTATTAAATACATTTGATTAATTAATTAACTATTAAATAAATTTTATTTTTGGTAAATATTAATTTCGGTGCAGCACTAATAATACTCACACTACACATTTTAATACTACCCATACTACACATCTTAATACTACCCATACTACACATTTTGCCAAGAGTACATTTTATGTACTATGTAGAAATATTAAGAGATATTCCAAACATAGCCATGAGCTTTGGCCACTTCGTCCAACTCACTTAATTTAAATAGCCAATCAGGATTCACTGTGAAGCTGTCAATCAAGCTTAAGCTCTTTGACTTCTCACACAAGAAGCTAATAGGGAATAGCAGATTGATTGATTCGGAAACTCACAAAGGCTTAAATCCGTGTGCATACCATAGTAAGATGAGCAGCCGCTCTCCTGGGGCAGACTAACAGCAGCATTTTCAATTCCACAGTGCCTCTCTAATGAATTAGATTAATGTGGTCACCCGTCCATTTTACTCTGCTGCTAGTGCATCAGTTTATAAACAGGAAATAGAACTGTGATGTTATAGATTTTCTGTCTGCAGCATGGAGATATGTGCACCCTGAGGGAAGTCCATACGCTCCACAGCCCTCCGAAAGACAATTTTTTTTCCCTGAGGAATAGAGGATCATTGTTGCAGCTCTTAGCGTATTTATGCTGCAATTTGTATTGAGTCAAAGTGTATTACTGCCGGAGTCATTGTCTGTGTGAAAGCTTGATCATGGAGAGCGTCCGTAACAATCGTGTTTTGTGGACAGTCTCATTTACTAGCTGTCACAACTCTCAGAATACTGCGTGGTCTACTGTGGGTTTTTTGTTTATACACGATTAGCACTCAAAGTAGCAAAATGTCACTTTGAAATCAAAATGGATAATTCTTTTTTTATGGAATGGAATATTGCAGTATTTCTTATAAAGACTACTGAATCACAAAGAAAAAATGGCATGTTTTCTTGCTTTTAATCCACTCAATCTTTATTTTTATTACAATTTTTATTTTATTTAATTCACTTTTTTATGCATGTATTAATTAATTAATTAAATTCATTAATTTATGTATATATGTATTCATTTTTTGTTACTAATGGTTTTCTTTGAGACTGTGGTCCCAGCTCTCTTCAGGTCATTGACCAGGTCCTGCCGTGTAGTTCTGGGCTGATCCCTCACCTTTCTAATGATCATTGATGCCCCACGAGGTGAGATCTTGCATGGTGCCCCAGACCGAGGGAGATTGACCGTCATCTTGAACTTCTTCCATTTTCTAATAATTGCGCCAACAGTTGTTGCCTTCTCACCAAGCTGCTTGCCTATTGTCCTGTAGCCCATCCCAGCCTTGTGCAGGTCTACAATTTTATCCCTGATGTCCTTACACAGCTCTCTGGTCTTGGCCATTGTGGAGAGGTTGGAGTCTGTTTGATTGAGTGTGTGGACAGGTGTCTTTTATACAGGTAACGAGTTCAAACAGGTGCAGTTAATATAGGTAATAAGTGGAGAACAGGAGGGCTTCTTAAAGAAAAACTAACAGGTCTGTGAGATCTGGAATTCTTACTGGTTGGTAGGTGATCAAATACTTATGTCAAATACTTAAGTCATAATATTTTCTCTATCAGGAGGACACATTAGCTTAGTTCCAAAACATAGTCAGCGTTCATTCATTCTTTCGTTTTATTCATTTAATTTATCCGTTCATTCACTTTATTCATTCATTCTTTCACTTCATTCATTTATTCATTTTATTTTTTAATTTATTAATAATCATTCGTTTATTCCTTTTATTTATTTATTACTATCTTAGTTTCGCTACTAGTTAGCTGTTCCAAAAGACACACAGCAATGTTGTGCTGTCTTGATGTTTTGACCAGATTGACCAGGGCAGCATTTCACGTCTCCTTCACAGATAAGCGAATCCCACAATGCATTGCATATACTTGTTTCATTCAATACTAACAGTAACAGTAAAAACTATTTTATCCAGTATTTTTGCATTGATGTTTTTTAGTGTATCTCTTTGTTAGCCACATACTAACATCAAACTCTACTGAACCCTTCAAATCAAGTCATTTGCGGCGGCTTTAAAGGTGCTGTATGTAATTTTTTGACTGTACTAAAGAATAAAAAACATATTTGCAGATATTTACGAAACATGCTAAATTCACAAACTAGTTTCTCTGAAAAACAATGCTACAGCCAGTTATTCTACTTTGAAATGTGCGTTCCGTGTCGGAATGTCTGTTTTTGTTTTATTCTGTGTGATTCCGCCCACTGCCAATTTACCCAATGGTATTTTGACACCCGGGTTGCCAGTTGGCAGAAAAACTCAGCGTATTGCAGCCACGGAAGCCAGCAAACAAACTGGGACAGAGATCGCAGATTCTACCCAACCCAAAAAACCTTGGCATCCATCTAAAAATCTCAATGAACGGGAGCGTATTAAAATGCATGTCCTCAATCTGGCACCCACGTGAGCGTCGAGTCTGAGGAGGAAACAACTCTCTCCATATATTGGAGCAAAATTGTGGGATATCAAAGGCAGCGGAGAATACATCCATGCTGCCTTCAAAAATCGATCAGGTAAAGGTATCTCAGGAGACACAGCTAACATTGGATTCGGACGTGCCTTAATGCCTTCCTACCTTGGATTTTTAGCATTTTAAGCTTTCGGATGCAGCCGTAGCTGAGTCCTGGAAGAGTTTGGTTTGTGCTGTCAATTAGTGAGACTGAATCCTTTATTGAGCTGTTTCAGACACTGTGAGAAAAGAGCTGACGCTACGATATATGTTATGAGAAAATTAAAGGTTTTTTGACCTTAGATGCATGTAAGCCTATTGTAGGAGACATCCAAAACAAAAGTTAACCTCAAAAAAAAAAAATAGCACAATAGGGGCACTTTAAATTGGTCACAATCTCCTCTTCGCAACGAGAGGAAATTGCCTATAACTGGAACATAGTCTGTACTCTGCAGTAACCAACTAAGATATATATTTTTTTGATTTCCTTTCACAAAGTAGCATTTGTTGCTGGCTCTTTGACAACAGGAAGAGGTCATCAGCGAGCTGCTTTGTCACCAAGGAATAGCCTTGCTTCACAAGGCAGACAAACAGGAAGTGAACACGCAGAACATAGAACATCAATCTTTCCCCCCTCTTGCGTTACAAGGATTGACGACAAGGATTGATTCTGGGTTGTTTCTCTGGTGTTTCTGGGTCATAAAAAGTGCTATACTGATTCATTGGCTGTGCCTGAATTATTAATGGCCAATGGCTGCTGTTTTATTCGTTGTCTGTAGTTTTTTATGCTTGTAGTTTTGTCTTTTAATGGCTTGTTTTTGTGTCTCATCACTGAACATCTTAGTGCTGGGTAGCATTATCACAGGCTTTGGTTGTTCTGCAACCTGCGTTCCAGACCGAAAGGTTGTATATAATAGCAGCCAGATGTTTTACCCAATAAATCTCCTTTTCTCAAAAGACGTCTCAGGCCCTCTGATGTAACTGCTTGGGTTTCAGCCTTTGGTAATTCTGCCAGTGCTATTGTCCGGGAGTCTGTGTGTCTGTAAACTGTGTGCTGGTTTATAGAGAGTGCAATGCATCTCAAGGTTTTGCTTTCAACAAATGCCATAACTGCGGTATATCTATTCTCAAAGGAACAGACAGAATGGTACAACATGTGCCACAAACATCCACTTGCTTTTCATATGGGGTGTTTTATCAATAAGGATGGCCTGGAGCCTCAGTTTTAGGCTTTGTAAACTCAAACATTTAGGATTCTGTGAGGTTTTGAACACAGCAAATTCTGCTGTAAATATGTCAGCAAGCTAAGAGAGGAACTTTCGATTGCAAAAATTAGAAATCCGCATTGCACCATATGTCATCATTTAAAAACATTAAATGTGATGTATTGTTATTATATATAAATATATAAGTGACTTGTTTAAAAATATGTTGCTATAAAATGTATATTTTTTGCAGAAAAATCTAAACCACTGGCCCAAAAAAAAAAAGAAAGAAAAAAAAAAAGATTATGAATCTACTTGTGACCTCAGTAATTCAGCACATGTAAGACAAATACAAGATATGATCTGTTACCAAACTGTGTTGTTTTGGACCTAAGTCTGATATCACTTAGATTTCAATTGCATCTCTAAACTGGGATATAGCATGTTTTCCACAGCACCACCTGGAAACCTTATGAACCCTCAACCCTCACCCTTTTCCTGGATTTCCCAAAATATCTCCTGTCTTCTGATTTTTGCTTATGCCAACGGAAGACTCATTCATGAAACTTTCATAAATATATGAGTAAATTTTGCACGGAAAACGGACTTTCTCGAAAACTCTCCTCCGTATTCACAAACACGTTAATGAATCCCAATCATTTGTAAATATGGCGCGCGTACATGCTCATTCACAATTAGCATAATCCCCGCCTATGAATTACAACTACTGAATTACGTGTCCAGGTACGCTGTGGAATCTTCCGGACTCCTTTCTCAGGTTTGGTTCCATTATATTACAAAAATGCAAAAAAAAACTAATAGGTTTAACAATAAGTATTCAATTCACAGAACGTTTGAATGTTTAAATGTGTATAATTCTTTCGTACCAACTAACATTCTGAAAATTTATGTCGGAACAATTTACACACAAATTCGTTCTGCTTGTGTTTAATGAATGAGGCCCAGTAAGTTCCCTTTCAGTCGGTCACGTTCGACGTACGTCGGACGTCACCGACGAATTGGGATCACTTCTGGGAGCCCCTATTAGCTTCGAGTGTATAGAGAACGGGCCAATGGCCATTGGCGTGCGAGATTTGCATCTCGCGCTCCGCCCCGCATCGCGGGTATAAAGCGGAAGCGGATGCAGCGCACATTTGTCATTCACTTCGGAGCCAAACAAGCTCATGAAAGACTTCAAAAAGGCTGTTCAGCAAGAGAGAGAGAGAGAGCGAGAGAAGAGGCTTTTGTGCTGGGGAGAAGGCACGTGCAGTGACAACCGCGAGCTCACCGAAATCGGTGAAACAAACTGCTGTTTTTACAGCATCCCGGTTGGTTCGGTGGGGGCGTTCCACGGTGAGTGCAAACACAGGCTGCACTATCCCCTGTGTTTGCCGCGGTTGTTCCTGGGTGCTTCAGCACGTTAAGAGCTTCTTCTAAAAGAGCAACACGGGTGTGAAATTGCGTCTTTTTCAAGATGTCATTCCACCCGTGCGTTTCTGGATGCGGTCGTTCCCTGTCACCAGCTGACGGTCACAATCGCTGCCTGACATGTCTGGGTATTCAACATGCCGAGGCAGCGTTTGTGGATAGTTCGTGTTCCCATTGCGGGAACATGACTATCTCGGCGCTAAGGTCGAGACTCGCCTACCTTCGGGAGGGTGGAGTCCCCTTACCTATGCCCCGATCTAGTGCTATCCCTGCCCAGCAGGATAGACCTACTTCGGCGAATAGCCAGGGTGACCTGAGGATCACGTTTAGGGCACACCCGCCGAGCCAGCCTCCGTGGGCCCCTAAACCCTCTGTAGTGCCGCAGCCGGTTGAGCTTTCGGAGGAAGTCGCTGGCCCCTCTCGAGGTGGTCCAACGGTGACCTTTGGAGCTCCAGCAGAGGATAGGATGTCGATCGCTGCATCGGAGGGGGAGTTTCAGTCCTCGGGGGATGAAGACCCGGCTGCGTTGCCTCCCTCTGGGAGAGTGGCGTTGTCCGAGACGGACCCCGAGCTGACGGCTATGCTTTCCCGGGCCGCCGAAAAGGTCGGGCTCGTGTGGAACCCTCCACCGTGTCCCGAGCCTTCTAGGCTGGATGATTGGTTTCTCGGGGCGGCTCGCGCTGGTTCTCAGCGTCCCGCCCCGGTGCCCTTCTTCCCGGAAGTGCATGAGGAGCTCACGAGGTCGTGGACGGCACCTTTTTCTGCCAGAAACCGGCCGAGTGGCTCCTCCCTCCTCACTACTCTCGACGGCGGGCCAGCCAAGGGGTACGTGGGGATCCCGCCGGTGGAACAGGCGGTCGCGATGCAACTGTGTCCGGCGTCCGCTTCCACCTGGCGCGGAGACCCACGCCACCCATCCAAGGCCTGTAAGTTCTCCTCCAGTCTAACTGGGAAGGCTTACAAGGCTTGTGGACAGGCTGCGTCCGCCTTGCATGCCATGGCGTTGCTCCAGGTGCACCAGGCCCAGGCACTCATGGACATGCACGAGGGTAGACCTGACCCAGAGCTCCTCCGGGAGCTCCGGACGGCGACGGACCTCGCCCTCCGGGCGACGAAAGTCACCGCCCGTTCCATTGGTCAGGCGATGTCCACTCTTGTGGTCCAGGAGCGACATCTCTGGCTCAACCTGGCCGATATGAGGGAGACTGATAAGTATCGGTTCCTGGACTCCCCCATTTCCCAGGTTGGGCTGTTCGGCGACGCGGTCGAGAGCTTTGCCCAGCAGTTCTCGACTGTCCAGAAGCAGACGGAGGCCATCAAACACATCCTGCCCCGGCGGTCAGCTGCTGCCCAGCCGCCGGCCGCAGCTCCTCCGCCTGCTCGTTGCCGAGGGCGGCCGCCCGCCGCCGCCCCCGCTCCCGCCCCAGCCCAGCAGCAGCCTCCACCAGGGCAACGGCGTGGAGCCGGCCGCGGGAAGGCCGTCCAGCCCGCTCAGGCCGCTGCCAAGCCAGGTGGCAAGCGTCGTCGTAAGAGACCCTGAGACGGGCCACCCAGAGATGGAGGAGACAGCTCTTCAGGAGGTGGTGACAGCACCGCTCCTTCTCCCGCTGGAGGGCCGGGAGAGAATTTTATGTTCTTGTTTGGTTTCTGTTCCGCCACTGGCCTTCGGGCCAGTGGTACCCAAAACTTCAAAAAAAGAGCTGTTTCTAAAATCTCTGGGTGCCAAGAGAGCGCGCTTGGCGGTGTACGACGCTCCCATGCCTTGTCACCCTCCGGTGCCTCTCTTATCGCCAGCAGGGGGTGCTGGCTGTGTCCAGGACGCACACAAGAGGCCTCCGCACACTCGTGCACCCCCTCAGCGGAAGCAGGTAAGTGTTGCATTGCGCACTCAGACCCCACTTCGGGCCGCGATGCCGTCCGAGTCGGGTCCCTGCACTCCGCTGCGCTGCCCCGCTGCGGGTACGTCTGTGGTGCCGTTGGTCCCGCTGGTTCGGTCGCTGGGAGCCTGGTTAGCGCTCCCCAGCCCGTCCCGCTGGCTCATCCGTACTATCAGACTCGGCTATGCGATTCAGTTCGCTCGGCGGCCCCCCAAGTTCAGGGGCGTTCACTTCACCTCCGTGTCGAAGGAGGACGCCCCCGTGCTACGGGCGGAGATCGCAGTCCTACTGGCGAAGGACGCGATAGAGCCGGTCCCTCCAGCCGATATGAAGACAGGCTTCTACAGCCCGTACTTCATTGTACCCAAGAAAGGCGGCGGGTTACGGCCAATCTTGGACCTGCGGTTCTTGAATCGGTCCCTTCACAGGCTGCCGTTCAGAATGCTAACGCAGAAACGCATCTTCAGGTGCATCCGTCCCCAAGATTGGTTTGCAGCGATCGACCTGAAGGACGCGTACTTTCATGTCTCGATTCTCCCCCGACACAGACCGTTCCTACGCTTTGCGTTCGAGGGACGGGCATATCAGTACAGAGTCCTACCCTTCGGGCTGTCCCTGTCGCCCCGCGTCTTCACGATGGTCGCGGAGGCGGCCATTGCTCCCATGAGAGAGCGTGGTGTTCGCATTCTCAACTACCTCGACGACTGGCTGATTCTGGCTCAGTCGAAGGCACAGTTGTGCGAACACAGGGACATGGTGCTCAGTCACCTCAGCCTGTTGGGACTTCAGGTCAACTGGGAAAAGAGCAAACTCTGCCCCGTGCAGAGGATCTCTTTTCTCGGTATGGAGTTGGACTCGGTCAATCTGACAGCGCGACTCACAGAGCAGCGCGTCCAGTCGGTGTTGAACTGCTTGAATTCGTTCAAATGCAGGACAGCGGTACCACTGAAACATTTTCAGAGGCTCCTGGGGCATATGGCATCCGCAGCCGCAGTGACGCCGCTCGGATTGCTTCATATGAGGCCGCTTCAACACTGGCTACACGACCGAGTCCCGAGATGGGCGTGGCAGAGCGGCTCATTCCGTGTCTCAGTAACACCGAAGTGTCGCCAAACCTTCAGTCCGTGGTTGGACCCTTCGTTCCTACGGGCAGGAGTTCCCCTAGAACAAGTGTCCAGGCATGCTGTGGTCTCCACGGATGCCTCATCCACCGGCTGGGGGGCTACGTACAACGGGCTTGCAGTTTCGGGTCTGTGGACGGGGCCTCAACTGCAATGGCATATCAATTGCCTCGAGTTGTTAGCAGTTCGTCTTGCGCTGGGCCGCCTCAAAGGGCCGCTACGAGGCAAGCACGTTCTGGTCCGTACGGACAACACTGCGGCCGTTGCGTACATCAACAAACAGGGTGGTCTACGCTCCCGCCGCATGTCACAACTCGCCCGCCATCTCCTCCTCTGGAGTCAGAAGCATCTGAGGTCGCTTCGTGCCATTCATATCCCGGGCCTGCTCAATCGTGCAGCCGACGAGCTCTCACGACAGCAAGTGCTCCCAGGAGAGTGGAGACTCCATCCCCAGGTGGTCCAGCTGATCTGGAGTCGCTTCGGGACCGCACAGGTAGACCTGTTTGCCGCCCCGGACATGTCTCACTGCCAGTTGTTCTATTCCCTGACCGGGGGGACCCTCGGCTCGGATGCGCTGGCACACAGCTGGCCCCAGGGCCTACGCAAATATGCGTTTCCCCCAGTGAGCCTTCTTGCGCAGACACTGTGCAAGGTCAGGGAGGACGAGGAGCAGGTCTTGCTAGTTGCGCCATACTGGCCCAACCGGACCTGGTTCCCGGAACTAGTGCTCCTCGCGACAGCACCTCCTTGGCCCATTCCTCTGAGGAAGGACCTCCTGACTCAGAGACGGGGCACCCTGTGGCACCAGCGTCCGGACCTCTGGAAACTCCATGTCTGGTCCCTGGACGGGACGCGGAGGTTCTAGGTGGCCTACCACAGGCTGTGGTAGACACCATCACTTCCGCCAGAGCCCCCTCTACGAGGCACCTCTACGCGTTGAAGTGGAACCTGTTCGTCGAGTGGTGTTCTTCTCGTCGAGAAGACCCCCGAAGATGTTCGATCGGCTCTGTGCTTTCCTTCCTGCAAGAAGGGTTGGAGCGAAGGCTGTCTCCCTCCACCCTCAAAGTGTATGTTGCCGCTATCGCCGCAAATCACAGCATGGTCGAAGGTAAGTCCCTAGGAAAGCACGATCTGGTCGTCAGGTTCCTGAGGGGGGCGAGGAGATTAAATCCGCCTCGCCCTCACTCTATACCCTCTTGGGACTTGCCCCTGGTGCTAACCGCATTACAGAGAGCTCCCTTTGAGCCTTTGCAGTCAGTAGAGTTAAAAATGGAAGACAGTACTCCTGACTGCATTGGCTTCCATCAAGAGGGTAGGGGACCTGCAGGCATTTTCGGTCGACGAATCGTGCCTGGAATTCGGGGCGGGTAACTCTCATGTAATCCTGAGACCCCGGCCCGGATATGTGCCCAAGGTTCCCACCACTCCCTTTCGGGACCAGGTGGTGAACCTGCAAGCGCTGCCTTCGGAGGAGGCAGACCCAGCCCTGGCTTTTCTCTGTCCCGTTCGCGCTCTGCGGACTTACGTGGACAGAACGCAAAGCTTCAGGACCTCAGAACAGCTCTTCATCTGTTACGGAGGCCAGCAGAAGGTAAAGGCTGTCTCCAAGCAGAGGATGGCTCACTGGATAGTGGATGCCATCGCCTTGGCGTATGAAACCCAAGGCGTGCCCTGCCCGCTTGGGTTGAGGGCCCACTCCACTAGGAGTGTGGCCTCTTCCTGGGCGCTGGCACACGGCGCCTCGCTGACAGATATATGTAGAGCTGCGGGCTGGGCGACACCTAACACGTTCGCTAGATTCTATAGCCTCCATGTAGAGCCGGTTTCTTCCCGTGTGCTCGCTTCAAATAGCCAGTAACACCGAAGGGCCCGTTCTAGTGTCGGCTTGCTGCGCCATTCCCCTCCTCATGGACCGGATACGTGCGCTGATATGCTCCAGTCGAGTTCCCCAGCACGGCGAACCCTGTTGAGTCCTCCGCAACCCGTGGCAGTCAGACGTGGCGGAGCGTCCGACGCCAGGTCTAACACTCGTATGCATTGGTGGAACTTGTGTTAGGCTGGGTATCCATATGTTGTGACCCCTACGGCGGTCCCATATGTGTATTCTTCCACGGTACGGCTCCCTACGGCGAGCCCGTGTCTTTCCCTTGGCAGAGCTCGCTCTGCCGTCTCTGTGCGGTGTAGTCTCCCGCCTGCATTGGCCGGGGCCATCCCTGGGACTTCCGTATGTTGTACTGCCCACGGCCAGTCCATACATGTATATTCCACATGATACCTCCCTACGGGTAGGATGTGGCTTCCGCAGCGGCCCCCCGGGGCACGCTTTCCCAGCGTTATCCAATACTCTGCTGAGTGGGTCTTGCGGAACAGCAGCAGTGACTCTCCCTGCGTAAGTTCCCCGCCCCGAACAGACGGGGGTCTGAGGGGCTTTCGCTGGGCGCTGGAAGTGGTAGTAACTGTGGCGTTTTCCATAGGGATCCCAATTCGTCGGTGACGTCCGACGTACGTCGAACGTGACCGACTGAAAGGGAACGTCTCGGTTACGTATGTAACCCTCGTTCCCTGAAGGAGGGAACGGAGACGTACGTCCCGTCGCCACAGTTGCTGTACCATCACTGCAGCGGCCGAGTCACTAGTTCGGCTCCTCAGTGAAAAACAAATGTGCGCTGCATCCGCTTCCGCTTTATACCCGCGATGCGGGGCGGAGCGCGAGATGCAAATCTCGCACGCCAATGGCCATTGGCCCGTTCTCTATACACTCGAAGCTAATAGGGGCTCCCAGAAGTGATCCCAATTCGTCGGTGACGTCCGACGTACGTCTCCGTTCCCTCCTTCAGGGAACGAGGGTTACATACGTAACCGAGACGTTTTTATCAGACTCTTGTTCGAAACTGAACTCTATACTGACACCTAGTGGCCTGGATGCATGAAGCTTTTGTATCACATCGAAGCTGTTTGTTTTTTCCTTTCATCCATGGTTTTCTCAGTCATGCTCCGTATTCATATAAAAAACATTCTTGGATTCAATCTCATAAGCTTTTCACACATTGTTGGTGGTTTGTGGTGGTAGTTCAAGTTCTCTCTTTGCAGTGATTGTGTGTTGGCAGCGGCTGTGACCATCATGTGTTTGAGTTTGGCATTTGATGTTGTGCCTGTAGCAGGGATTCCTTGTTTGGACATTTTTATTTGTGCAGTTGTATTTATTCTCTTGGACTGGTATATCAGAATGTGTGTGTGCGATTCATCTCACTAGACTGTGTTATTGATTCAGGCTCCGCTGTGTCTGTAGAGTGTATATTGTCTGTGTTATATGGTTTGCTTGTTTTGTTTAGATATACTTTTATGCTTATGCTGTGTAGGCACCTTGAGTATTATATAAAGGTATATAATATAATAATGTAATGTAATAAAATAAAAATATATATAATATAACATAATATAATAATAAAATATAATATATTATAATATAATACAATCTGATGTACATAGATTTTAAATTTTATTTTAATGTATTTACTTATCTATTTTTTCAACCATACCGCTTGTCCTATGTAGATAAATCACAGGGTTTTAATTTTTATTCTATTCTATTCTATTCTATTCTATTCTATTCTATTGTGTGATTTTCTATTATATTATGTTATAATTATATTTTATATTATATTATATTAATCAATGTCAAAAAAATTACACCTGCACCTTCATGTGTTAGCCATGTGCTATTAATATAGCGCAAAACGATATGCAGTGCTAGTGTATTTTTGCTGTTAATATGCTACATTGATCAAGATCCATATTTAGCCTTAACCACCATTTAAGGGTCCAATCTGGAGCTGATGTTACTGGCAGGCTTCTCCCACAACTGTTAACCCTCCTTCTATTTTCACCCCATGCCAGTTTTGCAGACATAAACACTGAGATCAAGTCATGCTGTTTCAGTAAACACATTCAGTTTCTGCCATATGCTATCAGCTCATCAAGGATAAATATGTATATCGTAGATAGTTTAGTCTCTGAAATCTGATTGAGCCATGGACAAAGTCATTGTCATTTGATTGCCGTAATACATTTATTTATTGAACGTGTCTCATAATAATGCTGTTATAAAAGCAATAAACCACTCTGTTACACTGCTTTCACCACAGTTAAGGGAGTTTTAGGCATTTAAGTTGACATCATTAGCTTTATTACGTTAATGCTTACAGCAATGGTACAGATCTTGAACATCCTATTGTATTTTGACCTGTTTGTCTCTGTTTTGCAGTTGCACTGGGGCGAAACCAGCCCCTGAAGAGAGAGAAGCCCAAATGGAAGAGCGACTACCCAATGACCGATGGCCAGCTGCGCAGCAAGCGTGATGAATTCTGGGATACGGCACCGGCTTTTGAAGGCCGCAAGGAAATCTGGGATGCACTTAAGGCGGCTGCCCAGGCCTTTGAGAGCAATGACCACGAACTTGCTCAAGCCATTATTGATGGCGCCAGCATAACGTTACCACACGGTAAGGGTCACATGTCACTGACCAGAGTGCTTTGATTTAAACCAGTCATTTGTGTTGACAAAAAGTTTTGGTCAGTTTGGTAAATACTATGGTTTCCCGTTATGTATTAAATGAGTTTTATTGAAATCTATTGAAAAAAATATTTTCTCTTTCTATTCTTCTTCTGTCAGTTCCCCATCGGAATAGTTTACCCAAAAATGAATCTTGCAACGGGGGAAGCAATATGAATGTCAAGCACTTTACATGATGCAGTGAAATTTAAATATAAGTGTGGCTTATATTTCCAAATATGTTTTTGGTTCACATAAGGCCTATTGAACATTGTGTTAAGCCCAAAGTATACTTCAGTCCGCGCAATGTAATTTTTGTCATCGGGAGGGTCCACGCCCAATTTTTGTGACCGTGTGGACGGTCCACGTACAACAGCACATGCGCAAGGTAAATGTGCCACTAGGTGGCAATACGTACATTTGTGATGTACTGTGCAGTATTCAAAGAAGAGCGCGTAAAGAGTGATACAAAATAGTAAACAAAACAGTATATCCTTTTCCATCATTTTTATTTTAGTTCTAAACTTTGCGTGCAATGGCGGATCCGCTACTTTTCTTTTGAGCAAATGTCCTGTAAATGACAAGACTCATCGCTGCCCTCTGATGTCTGGTAGAGTATAAAAAACCAATTGTGCTGCACATGTCGAGGTCCATTCGCACTCATCTGCAGTTGAGTATACTGTGCGGACACGACTTGTGCGTGAGATGGAACGGAACTCTGAAAATGAAGTATAACCGAGCCTTTACAGAGAATTTCTATACATCAGTTTTAAAATCATGAGTGTTTTAATTAGGGCTACTTGATTATTTTGGTCAATATTGAAATCACATTCGTATTTAACACGATTATTGGTGGGTGATATGATCAGTCGTATTTCATGATATGAGTAATTTTAAATTAGTGCTGTCAAATCGATTAATCGCTTCCAAAATAAAAGTTTGTGTTTACATAATATATGTGTGTGTACTGTGTATAATTATTGTGTATATATAAATACACATGCATATATATATATATATATATATATATATATATATTTAAGAAAAATTAGTTTTATTTATATATAAAATATTTATATTTATATATAATATAAATTATATAAATACAGTGGGGAGAAGTATTTGATACACTGCCGATTTTGCAGGTTTGCCCAGCAGGGATTTTGGCCCACTCCTCCATACAGACCTTCTCCAGATCCTTTAGGTTTCGGGGCTGTCGCTGGGCAATACGGACTTTCAGCTCCCTCCAAAGATTTTCTATTGGGTTCAGGTCTGGAGACTGGCTAGGCCACTCCAGGACCTTGAGATGCTTCTTGCGGAGCCACTGCTTAGTTGCCCTGGCTGTGTGTTTCGGGTCGTTGTCATGCTGGAAGACCCAGCCACGACCCATCTTCAATGCTCTTACTGAGGGAAGGAGGTTGTTGGCCAAGATCTCACGATACATGGCCCCATCCATCCTCCCCTCAATACGGTGCAGTCGTCCTGTCCCCTTTGCAGAAAAGCATCCCCAAAGAATAATGTTTCCACCTCCATGCTTCACGGTTGGGATGGTGTTCTTGGGGTTGTACTCATCCTTCTTCTTCCTCCAAACACGGCGAATGGAGTTTAGACCAAAAAGCTCTATTTTTGTCTCATCAGACCACATGACCTTCTCCCATTCCTCCTCTGGATCATCCAGATGGTCATTGGCAAACTTCAGACGGGCCTGGACATGCGCTGGCTTGAGCAGGGGGACCTTGCGTGCGCTGCAGGATTTTAATCCATGACGGCGTAGTGTGTTACTAATGGTTTTCTTTGAGACTGTGGTCCCAGCTCTCTTCAGGTCATTGACCAGGTCCTGCCGTGTAGTTCTGGGCTGATCCCTCACCTTCCTCATGATCATTGATGCCCCACGAGGTGAGATCTTGCATGGTGCCCCAGACCGAGGGAGATTGACCGTCATCTTGAACTTCTTCCATTTTCTAATAATTGCGCCAACAGTTGTTGCCTTCTCACCAAGCTGCTTGCCTATTGTCCTATAGCCCATCCCAGCTTTGTGCAGGTCTACAATTTTATCCCTGATGTCCTTACACAGCTCTCTGGTCTTGGCCATTGTGGAGAGGTTGGAGTCTGTTTGATTGAGTGTGTGGACAGGTGTCTTTTATACAGGTAACGAGTTCAAACAGGTGCAGTTAATACAGGTAATGAGTGAACAGGAGGGCTTCTTTAAGAAAAACGAACAGGTCTGTGAGAGCCGGAATTCTTACTGGTTGGTAGGTGATCAAATACTTATGTTATGCAATAAAATGCAAATTAATTATTTAAAAATCATACAATGTGATTTTCTGGATTGAAGTTGAAGTGTACCTATGATAAAAATGACAGACCTCTACATGCTTTGTAAGTAGGAAAACTTGCAAAATCGGCAGTGTATCAAATACTTGTTCTCCCCGCTGTATATATACAGTATATACATGCAAATATTTCTTAAATATTTACATGTTTGTGTGTGGATTCAAATATACATCATAATTATACACAGTACACACATTATATATTATGTAAACACAAACCTTTATTTTAGATGCAATTAATGGATTTGACAGCACTATTTTAAATATCATTGAAATTTCACAATTATCGGGGGCCTGAAAACGCAAACGTTTGAAAACGGGTTTCAAAGTTTTTGAAAGCGATACCGTTATCATCTCAATGTAAAAATGCAAATTTGTGAGAACTGACATCATGTGCATGTGTATTACGTGTTCAGTTTCTTTACAAAGTGACATTTCCAACTACTGGCCTGGCAGCAGAATACAGCGTTTTTAGTCGTTTTCATGGATCCGTGTGAACAGGAATCGTTTTGACAGCATTGTCGTCTGTACACGAAAAATGCAAATAAAAAACTTTTCCGGTTTTAGTACATCATTGTCATGTAAACATACCCTTAGTAAGATTTATTTATTATACAGTAATGTTTTCAATTCAGTCATTTCCTTTCTTCACTAAATTTTCTGCCCAAGGTCCACTTTTCACTAATTGCATAATCTCAGGAGCCGGCATATTACAGCATATATTAGCCTACTGGCCACTGTTCAGACGTGAAACTGTCATCATTTGAATACAAGTGAACTTCCCTGTGTTCCTCTGTGCGGTTTTCATTGTCTACATCTGTCTGGGTGCAGCTGGAGATTCTTGCAGGCAGTTGTCAGCATCTCCTGAGAGCCCGGCTGCCTGGTGACGGTGTGGAAAAAAAACTCGCTCTGTTACTAGGCTGCAGTTGAGCTCTCCAACAGGACACATGCAGATCAAATCAACCCCTTCCTGTGAATCAAAACATACTTTTCTCCCTAGTCATTCTCACTTTTATTTTCCACCTAAGAATTCGTATTACTTGAGCAGTAGGAATTGAAGCCAGGATGTTTATGTGATTTTTGAACTGGAGTTTGAATAGCTACTATGATCAGGTGATATGATCATTTACATTTATTGATTTTACAAATGGTTTTATTGCACAGTTCATTCAGAGTATGTGTTCTCTGGGTATTAAACCCGTGACCTTTGTGTTGCTAGTGCTAGCACCATGCTCTACCAGTTGAGCTACAGGAACAATATAATACAATATATGCCTTAATAAGATTGTTAGCGTGCTGATGGATGTGTTTTTCTGGATTTCACAGTAAGATATAATGGATGTTTTTTGGTCAGTGGCATTACGTAATTTTTTTCTGGATTTATTAAATTATTCAGAAATACATAAAATGCAATTTATACATCCAACAATTTTAATACTCTTCTATGATGACCATATTTTTTAATTTCAGAAATATTTATACGATTTCATTAATAATCATTATTGTACTATTTTTTTATTAACAATAATTTTGTTATATTAATTATATAAATATTGATAAAATAAGTGGTATCTGAGGAAAAATACATTGAAACATATTTAAAAACTTTTGAAAATAGTTAAGATGTATACACTCAAAATGTATTCAAGGCCTAATAAAAATGTTAAGTTGTAAAGGTAAAGTTTTTACTTTTGAGTCCTTAAATTTGAACTTTTCTTAAAAATGGTATAAAAGTTGTTCAAGAACATATGCAAACAACATGAATACAGAGTAAATTACAAATTTGAGTGTTACTATTTATCATTAATATAAATATGTGTATATATATATATATATATATATATATATGTGTATATTTATACACCGATCAGGCATAACATTATGACCAATATTGTGCTCCTAATATTGTGTTGGTCCCCCTTCTGCTGCTAAAACAGCTCTGACCCGTTGAGGCATGGACTCCACTAGGTGAAGGTGTGCTGTGGTATCTGGCACCAACATGTTAGCAGCAGATCCTTCAAGTTGCGAGGTGGGGCCACACACGCACCCAGCCATCACGTGATGTAAACGAAAATGTGATTCATCAGACCAGGCCACCTTCTTCCATTGCTCCGTGGTACAGTTCTGATGCTCACGTGCCCACTGTTATGAACTGGCGCTTTTGGCGGTGGACAGGGGTCAGCATGGGCACTCTGACTGGTCTGCGGCTATGCAGCCCCATACGCAACAAACTGCGATGCACAGTGTATTCTGACACCTTTCTATCAGAACCAGCATTAACTTCTTGAGCAATTTGAGCTACAGTAGCTCGTCTGTTTGATCGGACAACACGGGCCATCCTTCGTTCCCCACGTGCATCAATGAGCCTTGGCCGCCCATGACCCTGCCGCCAGTTCATCACTGTTCCTTCCTTGGACCACTTTTGATAGATACTGACCACTGCAGACCGGGAACACCCCACAAGAGCTGCAGTTTTGGAGATGCTCTGACCCAGTCGTCTAGCCATCACAATTTGGCCCTTGTCAAACTCGCTCAAATCCTTACGCTTGCCCATTTTTCCTGCTTCTAACACATTAACTTTGAGGACAAAATATTCACTTGCTGCCTAACATATCCCACCCATTAACAGGTGCCGTGATGAAGAGTAATCAGTATTATTCACTTCACCTGTCAGTGGTCATAATGTTATGCTTGGTCAGTGTGTTGTGGATGATATATATATATATATATAAAAACTACAATTCAAAATATTAATAACTAGGGATGTACCTTACGCATTCTACGGATTCCCTAAAGGGACATGGTGATGGGAAAAAATATGAGATGGGTTTATAGGGATCTGACAGCACATTTTACAAGATAATATTTGTCAATGACGCTCAGGTTCTGTTGCACACCAAATCCTCCGCCATCGTGAAATGTGAAATGTGATGTACTGTAATGTAACCGACTACCGCAGAAAGCCTAACCATGTCCCTTTAGGGGCTCCTTAGAGTGCGTTACTCATTTTCCATACCTTTCCGAATTCGGATTTAGTTTTCGGGCACATCCCTATTAATAAGTATAATAGCATAACGAATTTAATACTAATTTACGTATATAATAGCATTTACGTATATAATAATAAAATAACACCGAATCAGACTACACAGTTTGCGCTGAATGTTTTATTCACCTAAAAAGAATCAGTTCATAAGAGTCATTCTTTCAGTTGGATGCACTACAATAGCCATGCTGCTATAGTTTTAATCCACAGAAAGAATCAACTCATAAGAGGGATTCGTTTGGGAATCTATCTACATCTGTACAGTCTATGAAACAGACAGTGTGACCAGTGTAAACAGATTGTGAAATGGTATTTTAACCCATTCCATTAAAAATAAACTGAACAAAAATCCCCTCTAGATGCACCTATTGTCATAAAGGAAAATGTTAGTTGTTTTTTAAGACCATATGAAACTAACATGAGTCCATGCAGAGTACATTTTTATGAATTTTGCACATGTATCAACTGTCAATGATATTTTGACTTTGACTCATCATTGACACAAATGGGTGCCAAGTTTTTTTTATTGTAAATGGTAATGTACAATGTACATTTCCAGGCATGTATTCTTCATAAGACCACCACTTTCACCTCATAGTGGCCTTTTCAAAGTATAACCCCCCCCCCACCACAGCGGATGACCAGGTAATGTCCAACAGTAAAGCGTCGCATGAGACTTTGTCAGCAATGCAGTCATAATGAGCATCAGTAGTTGTTTCAGGAGCAGGAGAAATTCCATCCACGGAGGTTTTCAGGGGTTCTAGAGCCGCTCTGCTTGTCATGCATCGGGCCTGTGGTTGTTCGACATGCACTGCACTCAGGAGAGCAGTGTAGGTGTATTTATAGCTCTGAGATTCATGTAGTGAAAAGGTCACAGATCATAACTATTCTCCACTTTCTCTTAACCTCTGGGCATGAGTAAACAGAGGTGTGTTACGCAGTTCTCTTGCTCTCTGAGTGTTTGTGGTCAAGTTTATGTGAAGAGTAGTGGCACTTGGAGTGTTCGTCAGCAGCGTTTTTTGACGTCCATTCACTTTATTGCTATTGAATCACATTGCTCTCATAGTGTAGAGACTGAGAATTTGGAAATTTGGTATTATAGACATCCTTGAATGTGTCTAACTGGGACGGTAGTCTTGCAGCACCGCAGGGCCTCTTTACTGTAACTGCTGAGCTCATCATGTTTCTGTATCTCAGATAGTGTAAATAAAGATCTGCATAACCCAGTTTTATCCTTTTTGTCCCAGAGGATCAAGTGCAGCTTTAAATATTGAAGTAAAATCACAAACTTGTTATTTTTCTGTGTTGATACTAAAACATTTTCTAACATGTGCCCTAATTGATTCCTTTTAATGGGCTTTAGTCATGAAACACATCATTTCCAATTGAAATACTTTTTGAAACTATTTTTGGTAGCACTTTATTTTTAAGGTGACGTAGTTACACATTACTACATGTACTTATTATAGTAATAACAGTAAATTATGCATAATTACAAGTAACTAACCTTAAACGAAACCCTAAGCATAACCATAACTCTATAGTAAGTGCATGTAGTTAAAGCTAAAGTAAGTTAAAGTAAAAGCTTTTTTTTGGTTAAAAATGATCCAAAATCTTTTTGAGCAAGTACATAACTAGCAAGTGTTCAAAACTGTCTCCTTACCGTAGCCTGATTTACAACGGTAAGCTTGTAATAATGTGTTATAATTTAAGTGGTACTGGTGGATTTCCGCGGGAAATTCGAGCATGTCTTTGCATCATTATGTCACGTCTGTATACATAAAGAAGGAGTCCGGCTAGTAGTAGTATCGCATGTGAGGATGCTGCAGGTGGCGGATCATTTATAGCCTTTCTTCACTGCAGCTGGAATAATTAAACTTTTCATTTTGATGGCAGATTGTAATCCAGAAAGGTCCAAACGACTATCATCAGTGACAACTGGGGATTCACCCGTAGTCAAAAGCAAAAGTTTAGACTGTACAGAAATTGAAATCTACAGGTAACGCTAATACACACTAAATACATGTAGTCATGCAATGCTGATGTTGTTAATATTAACAGTTTGAGAACAAAGTATAACAATACTAATAATTTGCACGGTTTGATGTGATATGAGCTAAGCGATCATTAGATTTAATCACGTTGGTGCCGTAATTGATTGTAATGCTTTTTTTTCTCAGTTGGTCAGAACAAAAGCGGCAGACATGTTACTTACTTGTTCAGATGACATTTTCCGGTGAAACTTACGTAGAATCTGTGATTCCGAAGTACAGTATCCACACCGGTGCGGTGAATGAATGACAGCCACACATACTCCTCAAAACATTAGATTCATCTGCACTGAGGAGCCATGCTGATGCACAACCCAGGTAAATATAATCATTCCGCAACTAACTGCAATTCCAGGTTTCAAACAGAGATGGCGACAAAGAGGCAAAACCTACGGACTGCAGCTTTAATTAATATTACTCAGTGCTTATTTAAGTACAATGTAACTACGTCACCTTAAAATATAAAATAAAGTGTAACCCAATTTTCCAAAAAAGCTTTTGAATTATGTTTCATTTTGGAGGCGACATAGAGCAAATGCCATACAATAATAACCTGCATGTGTTTGATTTAATGAAAAGAAACCGACTCCATAGAGTCATATATTTGGGAATCAGACCAGTTATTGTTAGCTAAAACTATTAAAAACATTTTTATTAGAGATGCCGATACTGATAGCCTATGATTCAGAATGTTATCTGCCGACACACAATAATCTCTTCCAACTAATGCACTATATGCAACTATACAGGGAACCCTTTCATTTGGTGCCTTACTATAATATTAGAGACAAAAATTAACAACAAAGCTCAAACTATTATATTCAACTGCTATTTATTTTCAGATATAATAATTAAACTCAAATAAAAACTGAAATGTTTGTATACACACAAGGTAGTTTTCATAAAATTCATGCATACCTGTAACTTGTATTAAAGAGGAAGTTTAGGACTCTGCTGCTTGAACTGAGGTGATACAGGAATCTGTCACGTCACATTTAAGAGCATCAAACGCCATTTATTGTTTGAATTTGTGATAAAAAATGAACAGAATTTGAAAGCTGAGACTTTTTTCTTATCGTAAGTAACAAAGCACAAATCTCTTTGCGATTATTGGATGGAAGGTGTGTTACAAATAATGTTTGTTTGGTGTAGGGAAAATATGCGGAGCTGACAACCCTGGCTTGAACTATGGGGGATTCACAGGGTCAAATAGAATCTGCTTTAAAGGCCCACTGAAGTGCCTTGAAACGCACAGCATTATTCAATGTGTTGGCGTAATTTCCACTGAAACATGAAGACAGGGCAGGACATATCGAACAGCTTCTCCCCTTTTTTTAAAATGGCCAATATAGCGTTTAGTTTATATCACAGCTCAGCCAGAGCTGTTGAGCTCTGTAAAGCCACAGTTTCCTCCTAATCTCCTCCATATTGCTATAAAAACATAGCATTCTGTGCAGAATTCAAATGGGTCCGATATATTTTGTGGTCTGGGCTGACTCGCACATATGACCCGCTCTGTGCTATCGTGTCTCTGGAATGGAGCTGCGGCGGTTCGCGTGACACTAACGTGAAAACAGACTTCATTCGCCCAAATGGAAAGCATATTTACACGGTCTGAATCGTTCCCTATGCCCTATATCAAATCAAAATCACCTTTATTTATATAGCACTTTTTACAATGGCAATTGTTTCAAAGCAGCTTCACAGTGGTAACAGGAAAATAATGCAACGGAATTTGATTCGGCTGTACAGCCGCTCTGGTGAAAACGGTGATGTCATCCAGCTCATTTCAATGATCATATAATGTCAATGCGGGCAGATCAGTAATATAGTTGAAATTTAGGTGTCCCCAACTGAGCAAGCCAAAAGCCAAAGGTGATGGTGGCAAGGAACCAAAACTCCTTCAGGGCCAGAATGGAGAAAAAAACCTTGGGAGAAATCAGGCTCAGTCGGGGTGCCAGTTCTCCTCTGGCCCACGAACAAATAGTGTATGATTATGATTCTGGCAACATTACAGGTCAGAAGTCATATTAGATAAATAGATATTCGTAGGATTGAAAAGTATTGAAAGCATGTGCATTGAAAGCATGTGCCGTAATTTATATATATTTTTAAGATGGTAGAATGCAGTTTTACAGATGCTAGAAACGTGGCTATATAGTGCACTATGTGCCATTCACCATGTATAAAATAGTAAATGTGTGAACAAATTACCAATTTTAGCCGCAGCTTCAGCGTCTATTTATAATGTAGGGGGCGTGACATTTCAGATTCTAGAGAGCATTCGATTGGACAGAAAATCTTATGAGAAGCTGAAGTGCAGCGTGATGTCATCAAAATCATTGATCCATATTGGTGGAAGTAAGAGACTAAGTTTTGAATGCTTATATCTTCGAAATATGAATTTTGTTATTGTTTTGGAGCACACTAGCTTATAGATAACAACAGTAAGACTAACATATTCATACTAAAAGCCCCCCAAAAAATCTGTTTTGATTTCATGGCTACTTTAATGTTGCTGTTTTTTATGTTTTTTAAACTGTTAATGCGTTATTGTTGCAGTTGCAGTCTGACACGTTTTTCCGCCCCCTTTTGATTGACAGGATATTATCGACCCTGATCATCTGCTGTTTTTAATCAATCTGACGATGACCGATAGTGAAAATAATTGCTTTTACTTGTGATACCAATTATTCCATCCTTAATTTTTATTACATGAAATATAGCTGAAATAAAATATAAATATTAGATGGAAAAATAAATTAAACCTAAATAGTAATATAAAAAACTAAAAATGACAAAATCACACAGCTAAAAATGAAATTAAAATTGAAATGAAAACTGAAAATATAAACAAAAGCTTAAATTAAACAAATTAATTAAAACTATAATAGTAAATAAATAATACTAAAATAACCCTGAATCAGACTACACTGGTTGCGCTGTATGCTTATTTCACTTAAGAATCAGGGTCATTCTTTTAGAAATGGGTTGGACTACAATAGCCATTCTGTACTGTTTGATTCCACAAAAAGATTTCATTCGGGAACCTATCTACATTCATTTTTATCTGTACTGTGTAGACAGATTCCGGAATGGGGGGAAAAAAAACTTAGATAAACCTATTGTCATGAGGATTGAATTGCAGCTGTTATCAATGAGTCCACCCCCCAAGATTATTGTTATAAACACGAGCCGCGTCTGAAAGGTAAAGGGGGAGGTGTTGCTGTAATTTATAATAATATCTTTGGTATTACTCAGAAGTCTAGTTTCAAATATAATTCCTTTGAAGTTTTAGTGCTTTATGTAATGTTATGTAGTGAAATTGATAAATCCCGTTTGACATTTGTGCTGGCTGCTGTATACAGGCCACCAGGACACCATACAGACTTTACCAGAGAATTTGCTGATTTTCTATCAGAGTTAGTACTGGCTGCAGATAAAGTCCTAATTGTTGGTGATTTTAATATCCATGTAGACAATGAAAAAGACGCATTGGGATTGGCATTTAGAGACATTATTTACTCTATTGGAGTAAGGCAACACGTGTCAGGACCCACTCATCGCCGTAATCATACGTTAGACCTAATACTGTCACATGGAATAAATGTTGATACCATTGAAATTCTGCAGCAGAGCGATGACATCTCAGATCATTACCTAGTATCATGTACACTTAATTTAGCAAAGGCTGCAAAGCCGTCCCCTCGCTTCAAATATGGCAGGACTATCACTGCTAAAGATTTCTTTGTAAATAATCTTCCTCATCAGTTTCATCTCCTCAGCATCCCAGATAGCCTAGAGGAACTCGATGTTGCAACAGAAACTATTGACTCTCTCTTTTCCAGCACTTTAGACACAGTTGCTCCCCGGCGCTTAAAGAAGATTAAAGAAAACAATCCAACGCCGTGGTACAACGAGCACACCCGGTCCCTTAAAACAGCAGCCAGAAAAATGGAGCGCAGCTGGAAGAAAACAAAACTAGAAGTTTTTCGCATTTCGTGGAAAGAGATCATGATTGCATACAGAAAGGCCCTAAAAACTGCTAGATCTGCTTATTTCTCGACTCTCTTAGAAGAAAACAAACACAACCTTAGGCATTTATTCGATACAGTGGCTAAATTAACCAAAGATAAAGCTTCACCTTCTGATGTTTGTAAACAGCACAGCAGTAATGACTTTATGAACTTCTTTACTTGTAAGATTGATAATATTAGGAAAAAAATTATAACCATGCCGCCGTCTACTACAGTATCACATCAGACAGTGCATTGTAGTGTCACTGAGGAAAAATTACATTCATTCACTGCTATAGGAGAAGAAGAATTGGCTAAACTCGTTAAATCATCAAAATCAACAACATGTATGCTCGACCCCATACCGACTAAACTACTAAAAGAGATGCTTCCAGAGGTCATAGATCCTCTTCTTAATATCATTAATTCATCCTTGACATTAGGATATGTACCGAAAACTTTTAAGTTGGCTATTATTAAACCACTTATTAAAAAACCGCAACTTGATCCTACAAAATTAGTCAATTACAGGCCAATCTCAAATCTGCCCTTTCTGTCAAAAATACTAGAAAAGGCAGTGTCCTCACAATTATGCTCCTTTTTAGAAAGAAATGGTATCTGTGAGGATTTCCAGTCAGGATTTAGACCGTATCATAGTACTGAGACTGCTCTCATTAGAGTTACAAATGATTTACTCTTATCATCCGATCGTGGTTGTATCTCTCTGTTAGTGTTACTCGATCTTAGCGCTGCATTCGATACTATCGACCACAACATTCTTTTGAATAGACTCGAAAATGATGTTGACATTAGTGGAATTTCATTGGCATGGTTTAAATCATACTTATCTGACCGTTATCAGTTTGTAGCAGTAAATGAAGAGATGTCACACCGAACACAAGTTCAGTATGGAGTACCGCAGGGCTCAGTGCTAGGACCATTGCTTTTCACCCTGTACATGCTGTCACTGGGAGATATTATTAGGAAGCATGGCGTTAATTTTTATTGTTATGCTGACGATACTCAGCTCTATATTTCTTCACGCCCTGACGAAACTTACCAATTCACAAGATTAACGGAATGCATAGCTGATATAAAAAATTGGATGACTAGTAATTTCCTGCAACTTAATTCAGAAAAAACTGAATTTTTAATCATTGGACAAAAAAACTCCACAAGTAGTGACCTAGAATACTGTCTAACACTCGATGGCTGCTCTGTCAAGTCCTCGTCGTCAGTTAGGAACCTGGGTGTGCTCTTTGATACCAATCTCTCATTTGAAAGCCACGTTTCTAGCATCTGTAAAACTGCATTCTACCATCTTAAAAATATATCTAAATTACGGCACATGCTTTCAATGCAAAATGCTGAACAGTTAGTTCATGCGTTCATGACCTCAAGGCTAGATTATTGTAATGCTCTACTGGGTGGTTGCCCTGCTCGCTTAATAAATAAACTGCAGCTTGTCCAAAACGCAGCAGCTAGAGTTCTTACTAGAACCAGGAAGTATGACCATATTAGCCCGGTTCTGGCAACACTGCACTGGCTCCCTATTAAACATCGTATACATTTTAAAATCTTGCTAATTACTTACAAAGCACTAAATGGTTTAGCTCCCCATTACTTGAGCGAGCTCTTAACGCATTATACTCCATCACGTCTATTGCGGTCTCAAAATTCTGGCCAGTTGATAATAGCTAGAATATCAAAATCAACTGCAGGCGGTCGATCCTTTTCCTATTTAGCACCTAAACTCTGGAACAGTCTTCCTAGCATTGTTCGGGAAGCAGACACACTCTGTCAGTTTAAATCTAGACTAAAAACACATCTCTTTACTATGGCATACACATAAAACATTTTTAATTTCTATTATTCAAATCAGTTAAATGATTGTTTTAGGCTGCATTAACTAGGTCAGCCGGAACCGGGAACACTTCCCATAACACCTGATGTACTCGTTACATCATAAGAAGAATGGCATCTACGCTAATGTTAGTCTCTCTGTTTATCCCGAGGTTTACTGCAGTCGGCCGGATCCGGGCCGTATCCAGACCAGATGGTGGACCTTAGCCTGGACATGACGACCATATCCCTGAAGTGTCTGTAGAGACCGTGTCAATTAAACTCCCCCCTGTAAATGCCGCATCGACACGACATCGTCATTAAACCCGTCCCCGGCGTGACGACTCCAATCTTTCGAATAATCCTACGAATATCTATTGATCTAATATGACTTCTGACCTGTAATGTTGCCAGAATCAAAATCTTAAACTATTTGTTCGTCGGCCAGAGGAGAACTGGCACCCCGACTGAGCCTGGTTTCTCCCAAGGTTTTTTTCTCCATTCTGGCCCTGAAGGAGTTTTGGTTCCTTGCCACCGTCGCCTTCGGCTTTTGGTTTGCTCAGTTGGGGACACTTAAATATTCAACTATTTTACTGATCTGCCCGCATTGACACTATATGATAATTGAAATGAGCTGGATGACATCACCGTTTTCACCAGAGCAGCTCTACAGCCGAATCAAATTCCGTTGCATTATTTTCCTGTTACCACTGTGAAGCTGCTTTGAAACAATTGCCATTGTAAAAAGCGCTATATAAATAAAGGTGATTTTTTTATTTGATTTGATCAGGTATAAGCTGTTTTCTGGGTCTCTTGATACTGGGGCAGTTACTGTATTTGACTGAGAGCCAAGAAATCACCTCTGAAGCAGCTCTTGAACATTTATTGACTCTCACTGGCTGAATACCTGCCTGAAGGCGTTTGTCAAAGGCACATTAATATGATGAGAGGGGTACTTGAGATTGTGATTGAATAGAGAAGAGGTTCACATAGAGGGAATATGTCAGTGTCATCTCATCTCCTTACATTCTTGTTTGGTCTTCACTTTGAGTGACACAACTAGGACATTGATACCCTCACACTGTGGAGAATGCTGATTTGAAACATCTGCAAGGAAGCAGTTCGGTGTCCACTAGGGCTGGGCGATAAAGCTTAAATATATATATTTCTATATTTTGCACTTTGATATTTTTGTTCAATGACAGGAATCACCATTTTGACCAATCTGTTGCCAAGAAGATTCAAAATGTATTAGGCAAGAAGTAAAAGACAGTACAGTTATAATCAATGCTGGGATTCCTTATATTTACTTGACGCTAAATAAACACAAAGAATATTTAATCATGTTCAGTTGTATGCAACAATTTAACACAGATAACTGTATTCATCTAAATTTATTTTTAATAATTTTGATTTTTAAAGCCAGAAATAGAAAAATATCTTTTCTTCCATATTGTGACGTAAATTGAAGTGAAATTAATTATCCAAAACATTTTTTTAAAAATTCGGAACTGCTTTATAGGTGAAATGAACTAATTTAATAACTGATGGAATTGAATCAACACTGAACTCACTTCAGCTGAACAATGACTCTATTTTCTTTTAGTATTTTCTAACTTTGTTTGCATCATTGAATCATTTTCCTGTTTTCACCGTAAAGCTGCTTTGAAACAATCTGTATTGCATAAAGCGCTATATAAATAAAGGTCACTTGACTTAACTTGATCTTCCGGTGAAACATCAGACTTCTCCAGTCATTTTATGACATATTCCCACGGTTTCACAGACAAGGCTTAAGCTAGTCCTGGACTAAAATTTATGTTTGAGCTGTTTTAACTGAAAGCAACTTACTCTGATATATCTTAAAAATATGTAAGTGCCATTGTTTTGTCTCAAGATGCACACCAGTAATGTTTTTTTTTTTCTAAGGCATGTTTATAAAATCTACTTAAATGTCCTAATTGAACTAAGGCCTAATCCTGACTTAATCTAAACCCTGCCTGTGAAACCGGGCCATTGACTAAAAATATAAGGTCAAGTTTAAAATAAAAAAATAAACATGCATGAACGAATATTTCACAATAAAATAATGCATTTAAAAAGTAGGTGGGGTGAATTTCTTACTGCAATGAAAAATGCAGCACATTATTGAATCGAACATGACTCTGAAATGAATCAAACATTGTGAGTTTTAAAGCATCAAAATGTCTCATTACACTCTCATATTGATAAGTTGCAGAACAAGGAAGGATTGTAAAACTGGTCTGATGACAGTCTTTAGGAAACTTTATTGCCAAATAATTGTGACATTCGGTATTATTGAAACTTTAAATCGCCACTAGCAAAAATCGTTGTTGTGAATATTCAATATATAGGCCTATCGCTCAGCCCTAATAGACCACCACCAAGAATAATACATGGGGTTTTTCTAAATGCTTTTCTCAAATAAAAATTTACATTTATTTATTTATTTATTTATTTTACTTCATATAAAAATGTCATGGTTCATTTCTAAAGCTTTTTTTTAGAAAACTAAACTTTATTGTTCATCAGCCGGGGAAAAAAATATGAAAGGGATTTCAATTATTCTTCCTTCAGTAATAATAGTTGTGGCTATTCTCTTTTTTAAAAAACTTTATGGCTAATGAGGTAAGTAACTCCACACAGAGAAAAAGGGGGTCAAAATTGTACCTTTAGGGGTACAACATCTTGTCACTGGGGCAGTACCCTTAAAAGGACAAGTTTGTACCTTTTTTTACCACAAAAAGGTTCATAGTAGTACCTTAAGGTACGCATTTGTACTCTAAGGTACTAATATGCACCTTTTAGGAGTAAAAAGGTACAAAGATGTCCTTTTAAGGGTACTGCCCCAGCGAAAAGCTGTTGTACCCCTAAAGGTATAATTTTGACACCCTTTTTCTCTCTGTGTGTGACATTTGGTTTAGTTTCAAAGGATTAGTTCATCCAAAAATCTGTTACTGACTCATCATTTGTTCCAAATATGACCTTCTTTCCATAAACCATTATATGTACTGGTTGTTTTATGGCTGGACTGAGGCATTCAAGTTTTAAGAAGGACGAAGAAGAAGCAACATAAATGTCATCAATAAAGGTTTTGGACAATATTTACTATGAAGTCACAAACCAAAGTTAATGTTATTCCCTGATATTCTTCCCCATCTTGTGAGTTGTTAACAGCTGCAACCAGACAAACTCCAATTTGGGAACAAATCATTTAGGCTGGTTTTGTGAATTGGATCAACAAATTCATTGACAAATTCTGAGCGCTATTTCTGTCATGAACTTTCATGAAAGTCGCAATAAATAAAGACTTAATTTCTGTTTGTTCCTCACACAAAGCTATCATTTGACTTCACAGGACAGAAATGATACATTTGTATGAACCGCATCTTTTTTTCTTTAGTACCATGGATGAAATAATTTTCATTTCTTGGTGAACTGCTCCTTTTATTTTTATTCTGGGTTAATCAGAAGTGGTTTGATCTAAAGAGCAGTAAAGAGTTTAACCAGAAAGTATCAGAAGCAATTAATGTAACCTTTTCATTACTGATACAATCCTTAAAAACAAAACTTACTTGTGTCATGATAGTATGAATATTACATAGTAATTTTTTAGCTGAATTCCATAGAGGTGTAGCTCATTATGATTAAAATGACTTACTTCCTCTTTGGAAGAAGCCAGTGATGTAATCTTATTGTTACTGTGGTGAGAAACCTGTCCCATTGCCATTGATTCATTACTTCTACTTCCTCTTTGGTCTTTATGTCATAGGCTCATCATGTGATGCGTTTGTGTGTTCATTTTATTTGTAGGATTTCAAAACAACCTTAATACCAGTTCCAAATAATACCAAGTGTCTGTTCTACAGAATCAAGAGCCTGGAGGATTTCTGATGGTTCTTAAAATATTATTTTAATTGTATTTTTTTGGTAGAATTAATTTTTGTTTACATTAACACCTGTATGCCTTTTAGAAATTAGTTTAAATTTGTGCCAAATGCCAATCCAAGGAGGAGGGCTTCCCCATCTGAGTCTTAGTTCCTCCCAAGGTTTCTTCCTATCTACTTGAACATCATTAGGGAGTTTTCCTCGCCACTGTCACCTTTGACTTGGTTTGTAAGACACTGTTGTTTTATAAAACTGCTTTTGTAAAAACATAAAGGGCCTTGATGATGATGGACACACAACAATTGATAACCATATCACCAGCATAAAAAAATGTAAAGTTGTGTTTGGTTAAAGAAAATAAAAATGGGCCCAGGACTGAACCTTGGACTCCATCCATCCATCCATCCATCCATCCATCCATCCATCCATCCATCCATCCATCCATCCATCCATCCATCCATCCATCCATCCATCCATCCATCCATCCATCCATCCATCCATCCATCCATCCATCCATCCATCCATCCATCCATCCATCCATCCATCCATCCATCCATCCATCCATCCATCCATGATTGTATGATATTGTCTTGTGCTTCAATGGAAGCAATGAAATCTGACATTTTAATCAAAGGATTTCATAATCAATTTCATAAATTTGCTCATTTGAATAATGTTCCAAAATATAGCGCAGAACCTTGAATATTTCTTGATTTTATTCATTTTGCGTCATAACGTTTATTTGCTTTCTCTATTTTTAAAATCCTAACACTGTTTATTTCCAGGTTTAAATAAGATTTTGAATTTGAAGAGGGTATACATGTGGCTTATTTAAAGCTTCTTTTTGTGTCATCTCCAGGCGCTCTGACTGAATGCTATGATGAGCTGGGGAACCGCTACCAGCTGCCCGTCTACTGCCTCTCCCCTCCCGTCAACATGATCGAGGAAAAGAGCGACTCGGAGACCATTGAGGTCCCAGAAGCTCCAGCTAGCGAGGGCCAGGAATGCCAGTTGCGTCTCCGTCTTTCCACGGGCCGGGATCTACGCCTGGCTGTCCGCACCAGCGACAACGTCCAGCAGATGAAGCGCCGTCTTCAGACCCAGGAGGGTGTGGCGGCCACCAGCCAGCGCTGGTTCTTTTCAGGCCGACCGCTCACCGACAAGATGAAGCTGGAAGAACTGAAGATCTCCAGAGACTATGTCGTCCAGGTGATCGTCAGCCAGCCTCCCACAACCCCACCACTGCCGCAGAACCCCACGCCTGTGGAAAACTAATGCCTCATTGGGGATTTTTACCGGCACACCAAGTGTGTATGATGTGCATGGGCTGCAAGATCTTTTGGAAGATTTCTTCGATTCGGGATTGGCCGTTTGAGTCTAGAGTGAACATCTCTAGAGGCTTCTCCCTTTAAATAACACACTGCCTTTGACTTACAGCTCTTCTAAGGGAGTTGAGATTCAGATTTTCTGGTTAAAAGTCTCAGGTCTAGAAAACTGGAGCCCTGAATTGACCAATAAAGGTTCAATGAGTATGGTTTTGGCAAGGGAAACTTAATGCTTTGTTATCTTTCAAGATTATGGAGTTATACTCTTCATATTCTATTCTTTTTCTTGTGACCAGAGCATATGTCTGCAAGGCAGACCAGAAGTGTGGACCTACCTGTGTCTGTCAGAACTTGAATTCTGAACCGGAGACACTTGGGGCCAATTGGACTTTATGAACCGCTATTGGCTTTCAGCAACAGGAGATCACTTGTCGGACTCTTTTCTTAAGTTTTGTTTTTATTAGAAACTCTGTAACCAAAAATATATAAAGATTTTTAAGAAGAGGAGGCCTGTTACATGTTGCAAAAACAATGCTTGTTTTTTTTCCCCACCATAATTGATCCCTGTTCTTCATCAGATTACCTTTCGACTACATAAATTCTCTAAACAGCATTCATTCAGTTCTTTTATTTCAAAAGAGGGAAGATTTTTGGTCATATACACTAGTAGATCAGCTGTTTGACATTTGGCTCATTTGGGAACATGTGCTTTTACTTGGAAGCGGTCATCAAATTTTGCAGATAGCTTTCAGTTCAGAGAGATATTCAAATCTTCACCAAACATATTTGACTTCCTCACTCCCTGTCAAACTGTCTGCACAGAAAGAGAGAGGATTTCAGTCATTACCTGCGCAACCATTCGGATTCCTTGTAATTCGAGGCGCTTTTAAGAATTTATTCAGCTCTGCAAGGTTGCCATGATGCTACGCTTTGCCTCACGCATCCCGAGGATATATAAGGGCGAGAAGGGGGTAATCATGTGGTAAGAGTGTGTACACGCATGAAAGGGGAAGCAAGTGATTTAATAGAAGTATGGCTGTATATTTCTATGCCAGAAAAGGTGGGGCTGGAACAAATATGGCTGGGGAGGACACGAATGTAGCTCTGAATGTAGCTGAATGAAGACATCCTCACAACGTACTCTATATACATGTTTTCTTTTATTACTTTATGTTGAGAGGGATAGTAGGACAGGAAATGGGAAATGACAGGAGCCAGACTCAAATGAGCTGCACAGCTCAATATGTCATAGCACGTGCGCTAACCGCAAGCACAGGACTCTTAAGTGTTTTTAAATGGATTCAAGACTTTGTCCTGACGAAAGAGAATTTCAAAACAGTTGCATATTTTAATGATGCAGAATGTGTTTTTAATTAAAAGATGATGAAACATTTGTACACCTCAGTATTGCTGTGTCTGATTTTGTTACAGTATTGCTATTATATACATTTAAAATATGAAATCTCATGTATGTGTGTGTATGTGTGTGTATATATATATATATTAGTGCTGTCAAATCGATTAATCACGATTAATCTCATCCAAAATAAAAGTTTGTGTTTACATAATATGTGTGTACTGTGTATAATTATTATGTATATTTGAATACACACACAAACATGTATATATTCAAGAAATATTTGCATGTGTATACTGTATATATATTTATATAATTTATATTATATATAAATATAAACATTTTATATATAAATAACACATTTCTTAAATATATACATGCATGTGTGTGTATTTATATATACATAATAATTATACACAGTACACACATATTATGTAAACACAAACTTTTATTTTGGATGAGATTAATCGTGATTAATCGATTTGACAGTACTAATAAATAAATAAATATATATATATATATATATATTATACAGTACCATTCAAAACTTTGGGGTTGGTAACATTTTTTTCAATGTTTAATTTTTTAATGTTTAATGTTTTGTTTTTTGTTTTTTGTTTTTTATGAAAGAAGTCTCTAATGCTCACAACGACTGCATTTATTTGATCAAAACAGAGAAGAAAAAGACAGTAAAAATTATAGTATTTTGAAATATTATTATAACTTTAAATATATATTTTAATATTAATATATTTTATAATGTTCCTGTGATTGCAATTTATTCCCGTAACGGCAAAGCTGAATTTCTGAATCTGTCACTTTTTGTGCATCCTTGCTCAATAAAAGTATTAATTTCTTTTATAAAAAAAATAAAATAAAATAAAAAAATATAAAATCTTACCTACACCAAACTTTTACACAGTAGTGTATAAAATGTATATTTATATTTAATATACATGTGCGCACACTATATTTATGAATTTTAATGGCAAACTTACTTTAAATATGTATTTGAAGCAATATTTCATAACATTTCAAACAAAAAAAACAGTTTAAAATACTTAATAAAATGTATTTATATTTAACAGTTTGCTGATGCCACTTGGTTTGATATTTCTATTAATGAATTATTGGTAATAACTAGGGATGCACGATATATCGGCCACCATATCGGTATTGGCCGATATATGTTCATTTTTAATCGTTATTGGCCTGATAAGAAAATTTGACTGATATCTTAAAGCCGATAAATAATGGATTATTTCCTTCAGATGCGCACTGTTCACCATGATGGTTTTGAATTGCTTGAAATATGATTGGAAAACACAGTTAAGTGCAACATGTGCAGCGCAAGTCTGTCATATAGGCTACATAAAATTATAATAAAAACATTATAATTGTGTGCTTGGGACATGGCTTTTAATGGTGAGATTTTTGTTTTTGTAATCAGGCTCTCAAAAATTATATAAAAATGTGGATTTAGATTTATCGGCCAATATATCGGTTATCGGCTTTCAAATATAAAGAATTATCAGTTATCGACTTATCAGTAATAACAGTATCAGTCTGTTGTATAAGGCCTGTTTATTTGACCCTGCTTAGTGTCAGCAGAGTTGAAGCCTATACGCTACTAAGGGTAACCATACACAAAATTATGTTTTTATTAAATATGAATAACATTTCATGTCCAATAAGACAATTGGCTTGGATTTCTGAGCAGACAAACCTATACAAACCTCAGCTCTAAACCAAGTTAAATATGTGCTTTATTCAGCCCATTCAAAGAGTCTTTTGTGTTATGATGGGGAAGCCGTAGTTCACCCTGGATTTTCTTTGTTTCCTGAGAGGACTGGTTTTTCTCTCTCCTTTATGACTTTGCAAGTTATGAAAGCTTTAGAGGTTTTCATAGACGTGTTGCTGTTAATAATTAATAAACTTGGTTTTTAGGCTATCATTAGTTCACATATTAGAGGAACTGTGGAACTATACGCAAGAATGACAATGCCGGTAATGTACAATATATATTAACCAATGGTTTGAGAAGAAATCTTTATTGCGGATACATTTATGGTACTGAAGCATCACAGAAACTTCCTCCTCATTATTATTGATTATTATTGGAAGCAGGATTTGAGTGGATGGTTGCTAGAGCAATCGTGACCACTCTAGAAAATTTCATCTTAATGCTGAAGGTTAACAATTTACCCATTTTACGCAAATTTATTTACGACCTGTTACCATGTAACGTCATTAAACCCAGCTCGACCTATATAGGTTTTGTGACTTTAGTTTAAAATGTTTCAGTGTGGCTTTACACACCATTATGCATTTTCATTGTTGTATAGTCATGATCATTGAGCATTCTGCAGCTGAGTTTTGGTTTGTGGTTGATGAACACTACGTGGATAAAGGTACACGCTTTCTCTTGTGGTCAGTGCTTTTACACATCACTACAACGTGTAACTCACACTAGGACAGAGGCTGTGGTGTAACAACTACTGCCTAAATATATCTACATGTTACGATTATGTTCAAATTGACATGCTCTACATTTGCATTTAGCAGCAGCGACCTAATTCATTTTCACCATTAACTTCTTCTGAACTAACAAATATGCAATTATACATATTTGTAATTAAAAATATGTAGTTATATATTTATAAATTGATATATTTATAAATTACAATATGCTCCCATATTGAAACCATTCATATATGTAAAAATATGCAATTATATTTATAAATTACGTTATATTTATGAATCACTATATGGTTCCATATTGATGCCTTTCATATAGAGTATATAAAAATATGTAATTATAATATGTTTAAAAAATACAATTTATTTATAAATTACTATATGCTCCCATATTGAAGCCTTTCGTGAATGTAAAAAATATGTAATTATATTCATAAATGACGATATATTTATAAATTACTATATGCTCCCATATTGATGCCTTTTATATATAGAAAAATATGTAATTATATATTTATAAATTGCTATATGCTCCCATATTGATGCCTTTCATATACATTATATAAAAATATGTAATTATATATATATATATTTAAAAAATTATTATATATTAATAAATTACTATATATGCTCTCTTATTGATGCCTTTCATATACAGTATATAAAAATATATAATTATAATGTTTAAAAAATACAATATATTTATAAATTACTATATGCTCCCATATTGAAGCCTTTCGTGAATGTAAAAAATATGTAATTATATTCATAAATGACGATATATTTATAAATTACTATATGCTCCCATATTGATGCCTTTTATACATAGAAAAATATGTAATTGTATATTTATAAATTGCTATATGCTCCCATATTGATGCCTTTTATATATAGAAAAATATGCAATTATATATAAAAAATTGATATATTTATAAATTATATATATATATATATATAATATGTGTGTATATATAATGTTCAATAAATAAAATTAAAATACACATATATTTATAAATTACAATATAATGACAATTATTACACACGTTAGAATTATATAACATATAATCATTTATTATAATTTTATATATATCTGTATGTATATATATAAGGAGATTTGATGGTGAAAGACATCAAAAACACACACAAAAATAATAATAATTGTAACTCTGATTTTAATCATGTTAGTAAATGTTGAAATGAACATTAAGTGAGATTAATAAATGCTGTAGAAGTATTGTTCATTTTTAATTTACGTTAACTAAAGTAGTTAACTAATGTTAACTAATGAAGCCTCATTGTAAAGTGTTACCCAAATAATCATCATATAACAGCAGTGAAAATATGAATCACCCAAAAAAAAAAAAAATCAATTTGGCTAAGTGATAATAATTGCTAGAGATGACCTGTGAGGTGTTTCACAGTTACACAGCTCATGGAAATCCCAAATGAACCACATCCACATCCCTTTGTTTACAGCTTCTGCTTGCTGGAAATTCACACTTCTGTATCGCATACATATATAAGTTGCTCAGGTCTAAAGCGACTTCAGTGAAAGGGAAGAGAGTCACCGCAACTCATTCAGTTCAAGGTAAGATTCAAACACATCCTGACTGCCTATATGGACAGCACTGTGGGCTATTATTTAGATATTATAAGAAGATTGTTTGTGAGAATGTTTATTAAACACTGTTTATAATTCCATAATGACTAACTTTTAAAAAAATAATAATATTAATAATAATTTTCTTTTAATATATACTTCTATATTAGCATCAACTTTCAAATCATTTACGCAATAATACTATATTAACATGTCATTTCCTCTTTTTTTTGTTTAGATGAACAAGATTGTCTTTGTTATTCTGCAAGCTGTCCTTCAGTTGGCAGGCAGCACTTCACTGAGGATCCTTAAGTCAAATGGTGACTATTGCTCAAATCTCATTTATTGTTATCTGTAGCTGATGTCTTTAAACTATATATATATATAGTGGTGTCAATCGATTAAAAAAATTAACTAATTAATCGCACATTTTTTTTGTAATTAATTGCGATTAAAAATCAGAGTTTTTAATATTTTTATATTGTAATAATTTCAGTTACTCTCCAAATTGATGTAGAAACAACTTAAATATTTAATGCCAGAATCACTGATACTAATACTGCTACTGATGTCTCTATGAAATAGATTTTTTTTTTAATATTAATGATTGACATTCAACATTACAGTATATTAATTTCAACCTTTATTAGGCTTTGAAAAAATAACAACTTTTAATTTAAGTGAACTTAAAAAAAATCTTCGAACTTAAAACACATGATAATAAATGTCATATTTACCTGTGCCCTTCATACCTGTCTAACAGGTAGGAAATATACAGAAATTGAATAAAGTTATCAAACAGTCTGCACTGCATAAAAAATAAATTAATTATAGATTAATCCTTATTAAAGCTACAATTTGTTAGCTTTGTTCTTTGATTAACATTAATAACAGACATCATTAGTGGCTGCTGTCACTTTAAGATCTGCCGCTGCCGAACATACTATAAATACTATAAAATACTATAAATACTATAGTATTCATACTATAAATACTATAAAATTGATCTGTCACACGCATCTCATTTTCTCACTACTCTTTAAGTTCATTTAAGACGTTATTTAAAGAGAGAATACTCGACAAAATGGGCATCTTGGCATAATTCTGTGTTATTGTTTGTTCAAACGAGAAAGAGAACTCTACTAATACTCAACTGGTAGTTGACATGTACTATGTACTTAGTAGAATGTCGGTAACACTTTACAATAATGTTTCATTTGTTAACATTAGTTAATGTATTAACTAACATGAACTAACCATGAGCAATACATTTGGGTTACACTTTATCTTAATGTGTCCTTGTTACAGTGTAATTACACATTTAAGTACAGAGTAATATTAATAAACTACATGTACTTACTATATGTAATTATGCACAATTTATAGTAATTACTATAGTGATTACAAGTAACATGTAACAAGGTAACTAAAATAAAGTGGGTTACACTTTATTTTAAGGTGTCATTGTTACAGTGTAATAATATATTTAAGTACTGAGTAATATTTAGTAACTAAATGTACTTACTATAGGGTTAGGGTAGGATTCGTGTTTGGTTGAGGGTTAGTTGCATGTAATAATGCATAATTTACTGTTATTACTATGGTAAGTACATGTAACATATGTAACAAGGACACTGTAAAATAAAGTGTTACCTACATTTGTTACTGTATTTGTTAATGTTAGTTAAAATCCAGCTGTTGGTGCAGAAGTGCAGTTCATTATTACTTCATGTTAACTAATTAAACCTTAGTGTTAACAGAATTTCTAAAGGGGACCATTAAAATAAAGTGTTACCATTATGTTCATCAAGGTTGTTTGTTTGATAAAAATATATATTAAAATGTCATTTATTCCTGTGATGGCAAAGCTGAATTTTCAGCATCATTACTCCAGTCTTCAGTGTCACATGATCCTTCAGAAATCATTCTAATATGCTGATTTGCTGCTCAAGAATCATTTATGATTATTAATTTTGAAAACAGTTGTGCTGCTTAATATTTCAAACTGTGATACATTCTTTGATGAACAGAAAGAAATTTATCTGAAACATATAATACATTTTGATAAATTTAATGTGTCCTTGCTGAATAAAAGTATTCATTTTTGGAAGTAGACTATTCATTTAGCGTGTCAACTGTGACGAATGATCTTTTCTGTTGTAGTTGTGGCTCTGGACATGTCAGATCTGTCCAGCTTTGAGGTCTCACTGCATTGTGGAGAGCAATATGAAGGAGAGCAGATTCACTGGGAGATGAATGGGAAAAGCATCTCTGAGACAGGAAACCGCATCACTGTTACGATAGATGGGCTGCTCGGGGGAAACTTCACATGTCACAGAGCAAACAGCAGAGCTCTCCTGAATTACACACTATTACTGGTCCATCCAGTCAACTTTCCTAAAGGAGTTCTTACACAATCCAGTGACAGAGGTAAATATAAAGAATATGTCTGTGTTCAGTGTAATTGCAAAAGTATTAGGAGAAAAAAAAATTCTGGTCCCAAAGAATAGTTTTCTTTATTGACTAGCCTATTGATAGAGAAACATAATGTGTGTAAATATTAGTCAAATCGATTAAATCACGATTAAAGGTGCAGTGTGTAGTATTTATGAGGATATATTGACAGGAATGCAATATAATATACATAACTGTTTTCAGTGGTGTATAAAGACCTTACATAATGAACCATTATGTTTTATTACCTTAGAATGAGCCATTTCTATCTCCATACACCGCGGGTCCCCTTACAGTGAAGTCACCATTTTGCGCCGCCATGTTTCTACAGTAGCCCTAAACGGACAAACTGCTCTACAGAGCGCTAGCTACTCTCTGCTCTCTCCGACGATGACATTTTTGTCCTGTGTCGGCCACCGTAGCTTCTCTATGTGCTCCGAAAGGGAGGGGTGAGCGGTTGCAATTCACAACCTCACCGCTAGATGCCGCTAAAATTCACACACTGCACCTTTATATATATATATATATGTTTTATAATTTATTTATGTTTTATGATTTACAAACTTTATGTTAGATGCGATTAATCAATTTGACAGAACTTGTGTTCCTATTTAATGTTTTGGGAAATTGCCAGTCAAGTTGCACACGTTTGAGATTTTGGGTTATTTTGCATCCATAACATCTTTTCTTTCAGACTAGTGGAAAGAAAACATCCAAAATACAAATGTACGTGTTTATTGCACTTTATCTGTTTGCGTGTGTAGATTTCAGGTACAATACAGAGAGGCCATTTTCTCAAAATGAGTTTTTTAAAGAAATCTCCACTTCAGTAGTGCATACACCAAACTTTACAGATCTACTGTATATTTTGAAGCTTTTTACATAGTTCATATATCCTTAGCCTGATAAAAAAAAAATTCTGCCTGTTGACATTTTCTGATTTATGGAGTGATAAAAATAATGTAAAAACCCTAAACTCTAATATGTTAACGCAATTAAACAATAATTTTGAATGTGGCTTTATCCAATGTTTAGATTTCTGTTCTGGAAATGAAATTAAATAATACCTCATTTGCATATTTAAACAGTATTTCATAAAACGTTTAATACAAAACTATTGTCTTAATCTAGTGCGACTAATCAACTGGGGAAGTAGGGTGATATCTTAAAATTGTATGAATTTTGTTATGTTTTTTAAAACATCTGTTTTTATGGAGCCCCACACAACATGCAGGAAAAAATATGTGGGTGGCCACGAATTATTCATTTCCACAACTTACTAATACATCAGCACGTTTTACCTTCCCTCGTTTTATGTAAATAGTGTGCAAGATATAATAATTTGTTACCTCGTTTTACTAAATTGTGGCCACGTTGTAATAATTTGTTTTATTTCAGTTAAAACAAGGAAACGAATTAGTACGCCGTCGCGATTTACTAAATTGAGGGAACTAATTAATAAGGGCCGTTTTTAACAGAAAAAAACGCGAGACGCATGTCATTGGAACGAAAAAAAGCACAAGGTCTAGAGATGCGTTTTTTAAAAGTTGAACTTCTTTTAACTTGAGCTCTGCTTTTTTAGAATGCACATTGAAAAACTATGGAAAAGTAGGGCAATGGAATGGAAAAACACGTTGGGCCCTATTTTAACGATCTGAGTGCATGGTCTGAAGCACATGGCGCAGGTGCACTTAGTGTCTGAATCCACTTTTGCTAGTTTAACAATGGAAAAAACGGTCAGCGCGCCAGGCGCATGGTCCAAAAGGGTTGTACTTATTCTCTTAATGAGTCATGGGTGTGTTTTGGGTGTAATGTGCAATAAACCAATCAGAGTCTCATCTCCCCTTCCCTTTAAAAGCCAGTTGCGCTTGCACCATGGGAGATTCGCTATTTACATGGCGGAATATAGACACCCTCAACCTGACGAGTCAGTTTAAATACATGTGTGTATTGCCACGATTGGTCAAATAATTAGCCAATTTAATTCGTCATTACTGCAAATAGGTAATTCTGATACATGCAATGACTATCCATTATGACATGTAGGCATTTTTATCTTTATGTACATAATAATAATCTTTTACATTGTAATCCTATTATTTTTCATTTTTTAAAATGTTTGTGTTGCGGCGCGTCGCTGTGTGTGTAATAAGCAGAGTGTACGCGCACTGTGCACCCACCTATAGGCGCATATTACTAACACAGCCTTTAAATAACACAAAAAAATACTGCGCTACTGACTTTAGACCAGGCGTCGGGTTTAAACTAGCAAAAAACACTTGCGTCGCGCCTGGCATCGCATTGCGCCGGGTGTATGATAAGGCCCGTTCTGTGCGAACGACCCCTAAGGGCCAGTTCACACAGGACTCGTTTTTGCAGTTAAAAATGCGAGACCCTGGTCATTGGAGCGAAAAAAAGTGCAAGATCTAGAGGTGCGTTTTCTAAAAGTTGAACTTATTTTAACTTGAGCTCTGCTTTTTTAGAATGGTGTGTTGTGCTCGAGACGCTGCAAAGACACAAGACACGAGCGCAAAGGTTAAAGATGAAAAACAATGGAAAAGTAGTGCAGTGGAATGGAAAAACACGTCCTGTGTAAACGACCCCTAAGGCCAAGTTCACACAGTACTCGTTTTTGCAGATAAAAATGCGAGACGCTGATAATTGGAACGAAAAAACGAGTAGGTACGAGTTAGTAAACACCACAATTTACTACAATGAGAGAACAAATTCTTAATTCGTGGCCATGATATATATATATATATTTTTTTTCCGCATGTCATATGCAGGGCTCCGTAGCTTTTGAAAAAATAAGTCGAGTAAAAGATTCAGTGATTCAATGAGTAAAGGATTCAATGATTCAAAGATTCATTGATTCAAAGACTCAAACTGATTTAATAAAATTTACATATGATTTGTGTAACGAACATGAATGTGAAAAGTATTATCAGTTTTTGATCACTCACTGTACTGGACTTATATGAAACTGCTCAACTTTTTTGTCTGTCTAGAATTTATTTCTTGCTCTGCGAGAAACTATAATGGACAATTTCATTGCTCTTGGAAGTGGCATCAGCAACGGAAAGACACAGCCGTGGTATATTTCGCAGCAATACGGTAACGATTCAGGATTATTCTTATTCTGGATTAATCATTTATCAAGAATAAACAATCAATTTAATTAGGATTATGTTGAAACAGCAAATCACAGCTAAACTGTGCATGTGTTTATGCAGGAACTCTAGTCTCATCAATTGCACTGTGGACTCTGATATCTCTGGACTGACGTGTAACGACAAGGAATACTGTCCGTACTCCGAAGAGTCTAGGAGCATCAATCTCACTCTGTTCGTCAGAAACCGGTATAGGCTGGAGGAACACCAGAGGACTTTCTTCATCCGAGACATTGGTAAGAGCTTTTGTGCCCCCGGGTGGTCACTACATGTAATGGACTTCAGATTTGGGGTTGGTTACTGTGTGTGGACCCATAATTTATATGAACACAAATATATGATACTTAACTTCAATACTTTTTGTATTCATTTTGAAGAGTATATCTATTGTTTTAGTATTTGAAGCCAAAAATTGTAGCTCAACTGACCAAATCGTATGTGTAAATAAATACATAAAGAATTATGCAATATTACAGAAATAATAGAATATACTTAGGTGCGAACTGAATGTAATGCTTTCAGACACTGAAATTAAATGTAAATGTATTTTAGTTTAAATTTATATTAAATGCAATTAGTTAAACTTACAAGTGCTTTTAACCCACTTAAGTAGGATTTTTATATGTAAAGAAACATATAGAAGAAACAGTGTTAAGAAACAGTCATGAAGGTCTACTCTTACTACTTTAAGTACACTTAAGTGCCCTTTTATTTCATTAATATTATATTATCTGCAAGTACAGTTTTTAAAAACATACTTTAAAGATTCGAAGTACACTACAACTGCACATTCAATACAATTAAGCGCAAACATTTTGCTAGCGAACGCAAAGTTTCTCGGGGGGAACGCAAACATTTTGTTAGCGAATGCAAAGTTTCTCGAAGGAACGAAAACATTTTGCTAGCGAACGCAAAGTTTCTCGGAGGAACGCAAACATTCTGCTAGCGAATGCAAAGTTTATCGGGGAATGCAAACTTTTGCGTGCAAACAACAAACGCAAAGTTTCTCAAGGGAACGCAAACATTTTGCTAGCGAACGCAAAGTTTCTCGGGGGGGGGAACGCAAACATTTTGCTAGCCAACGCAAAGTTTCTCGGAGGGAACGCAAACATTTTGCTAGCCGACGCAAAGTTTCTCGGAGGAACGCAAACATTTTGCTAGCGAACGCAAAGTTTCTCGGGGGGAACGCAAACATTTTGCTAGCCAACGCAAAGTTTCTCGAAGGAACGCAAACATTTTGCTAGCGAACGCAAAGTTTCTCAAAGGAACGCAAACATTTTGCTAGCGAACGCAAAGTTTCTCTGGGGGAACGCAAACATTTTGCTAGCGAATGCAAAGTTTCTCGAAGGAACGAAAACATTTTGCTAACGAACGCAAAGTTTCTCGGAGGAACGCAAACATTCTGCTAGCGAATGCAAAGTTTATCGGGGAATGCAAACATTTTGCGTGCAAACAACAAACGCAAAGTTTCTCGAGGAAATGCAAACATTTTGCTAGCCAGCACAAAGTTTCTCTGGGGAACGCAAAACATTTGCGATAGAACGCAAAAGCATTAACTCCCATCTCATATTCTTTTCACCACCATATCCCCTTAGGGTCTCTGTAGATTAAGGATTCTTAAAAATATTTGTACTCACAAATTTGTAACCAGCCTTTTCTAGTATAGAATAAATAGTAAAATGTTTATTCATTATAAAACAGCCCATCCCGTTGTAAGATTTTATTTTATTCTTATTTTAAACAATTTTAAGACATCTCGAGGCCCCCTAGTGGGACCCGGTCTCCTGGTTGAGAACCACTGTACTAGACTGCTGATTTCCATTAAACTATTATTTCTGTCCTAACTCTAACCACATTAACTCAAACTCTCAGTCCAACCAGATAAAGTTAATATCACCAAGATCGAAGATGATGTATTTGAGTGGCGCCCCCCTAAGACGTGGAGTTTACCCTGCAGTTTCTTTCCCCTCTCCTATGAGGTGAAAGTGGTTCCCAAAAATCATACATGTGACTTCACAGGAAGTCATGTTGAAGTAAGCCACTTTCCTTGATTTTTTTATTTTCAAGATCAGTTTATTAAGATCGATTTATGAAAGATGTTGTTAATTTCTGGTAATACAGAAAATGGAAACCAACGAGACACATTACAAGGTGAACAGGGAAAAACCATATACTTTCTGCATCCGAGCTCAGGACCCACTAATTAAAAAAGTTTGGAGTGACTGGAGTCACCATCATATTAAGTAAGTACAGTTTGACCTGCAGTATCATTGTATATTTTATGAAAATATGCGGCTTTACATTCTGCATCTTTTGTGTAACAGGAGAAAACACCGGCAAACCTTGAAACATTAAAAGGTGTGTTGATTTGTGTTTTAATGACCATATTGATCATTTTTAGTTGGTTATATTATCCCGGTGCTGTTATTTTAGCATTTTTCAATTTTGTTTTATGAATGCAGGTCTCAAGGGAACACATCACTCTGCTTGCTATTCCTGACAAAATATTGCAGCTATTCATATTTATATAGATTTTATGTTATTTGTGCAATAAATTTCATTAAAAATACACTGTGGCTTCGGATTTCACATTTTTTTCTATATTTTATAGATATATTTCATTTTTATATTGTTATGTAATGGGGTTTGTGTTAGTCGGGCTGAGAGTGTCATCCTGCCTGTGTGATTTGTCTTATTTAAATGCAATAACGTGTTTCCTATAATACAATATAATATTATATAATATAGCTAATGTTTGGAGATTTAAATAACATTTATATTCCAAAAAAGATCATGGCATAAATTGTTTAAAATCCACTATTTTGGTTTCAACATGTTCTACGGCATCATGCTAAAATGTGCTACAATATTCTTTATAATATTTGTTTGTATAACATAAGTTAACATTAGTCAATTCATTAACTAACATTAATAATGGGCAATATATTTGTTACAGTACTTATAAATCTTTGTTAACGTTAGTTAAAAAATACAACTGTTCATTGTTAGTTCATGTTAGCTCAGGTCCAATAAATAATATTAACAGATACAACTTTTGATTTTAATAATGTACTAGTAAATGTTGGCATTAACATGAACTAAGATTAGTAAATGCTTTAGTAGTATAGTTCATGTTAACTAATGTTGAACCAAATGGAACCTCAATGAAAAGTGTTACCATTGTCTTCATATACTGTACTGTATGGTGTATATAGCATTATTTATGATATGAGAACTACAGTTCAAGCCTGGTCCATTGGCCTCATTTATAAAACGTGCGTAAGCACAGATTTGATTTTAGTGTGCTACGGCAACATTCTTATTTATAAACGTTAGGGTCCACGTTAGAGCCATGTTAGGGTCCGAGCAGGCGTACAGACTTTTCCTTGAGCCAGAGAGTCGGTGTATACTGCAGGTATATTTGAATTATAAGCAATTCTTGCTGTTCACCATTCTCAAGTAAAGGATTTGGACTTTGACTGATCATCTTATATACACTATATTGCCAAAAGTATTGGGACACCCCTCCAAATCATTGAATTCAGGTGTTCCAATCACTTCCATGGCCATAGGTGTATAAAATCAAGCACCTAGGCATGCAGACTGCTTCTACAAACATTTGTGAAAGAATGGGTCGCTCTCAGGAGCTCAGTGAATTCAAGCGTGGTACCGTGATAGGTTGCCACCTGTGCAATAAGTCCATTCGTGAAATTTCCTCACTATTAAATATTCCACGGTCAACTATTAGTGGTATTATAACAAAGTGGAAGCAATTGGGAACAACAGCAACTCAGCCACGAAGCGGTAGACCACGTAAAATCACAGAGCGGAGGCAGCGCCTGCTGAGGCGCACAGTGCGCAGAAGTCGCCAACTTTCAATAGCTATAGAGCTCCAAACTTCATGTGGCCTTCAGATTAGCTCAAGAACAGTGCGTAGAGAGCTTCATGGAATGGGTTTCCATGGCCGAGCAGCTGCATCCAAGCCTTACATCACCAAGTGCAATGTAAAGCGTCGGATGCAGTGGTGTAAAGCACGCCGCCACTGGACTCTAGAGCAGTGGAGACGTGTTCTCTGGAGTGATGAATCACGCTTCTCTGTCTGGCAATCCGATGGACGAGTCTGGGTTTGGCGGTTGCCAGGAGAACGGTACTTGCCTGACTGCATTGTGCCAAGTGTAAAGTTTGGTGGAGGGGGGATTATGATGTGGGGTTGTTTTTCAGGGGTTGGGCTTGGCCCCTTAGTTCCAGTGAAAGGAACTCTTAATGCTTCTCGTCCAACATCAGTGCCTGACCTCACAAATGCGCTTCTAGAAGAATGGTCAAATATTCCCATAAACACACTCCTAAACCTTGTGGAAAGCCTTCCCAGAAGAGTCGAAGCTGTTATAGCTGCAAAGGGTGGGTCAACTCCATATTAAACCCTACGGATTAGGAATGGGATGTCATTAAAGTTCATGTGCATGTAAAGGCAGACATCCCAAAACTTTTGGCAATATAGTGCATGTTAACGAAATTAATTAGGTGGCGTTTACAAGGCGGAGGTCTGAAACCAGCATTCAGCAGTGCTAGATTTATAGATTTCACATCTGAAAGAAAGGCGTACGGGCGTTCTCTGAATCACACATTTGAGAAATGATCTTAGACGGTTTCTTCGCAATAATTTATAAACGAGGCTCCGTATTTAGGCTGGAAATATGGAAGCAGATTAAAAGATAGACCTAAGGGACTAGTGAGCTATCCCTGCTAATTTATAACATGTATAAAATCTTGACTGATATATTAACCTTTCATTTGAGTAAAGTATTAAACGCTAGTCAACGTCAAGGATTGATGTCTGACAAACTACACACAAACAACTATAAAACCATTTTAGTTTAATTTACATTTAGGTTACAACCATAAATCCAATGCCCACATCTGAGTACCGGATGAAATGCAGTTACACAAAATGCAATACTGTTTCCATAAGTTAATATCTACCGAACTTGATGACTTAACTAAACACATACTTTGTGTTTAAAATTGAAGGGGGGAAAATACCAACAAGCTTCAATGTTATGACTTGGTAAATGGAAAGAAAAAAAAAAATATCTGTCAGGCTACTTTGATATGACCTCTTCTTCGCCCTAGAATCATGTGACTGCTTTTGTGAACATAAATATACATCACATTTGTATAAAAAAAAATCATGCATGTAAACATAACAAATGTCATTGTTCATTTGGAGAACTGATTTGATCTGCTGATGAAGCTGCAAATGCATGTTCATCTCTAAAACCTCTTTTGTGAGGCTTGAAATATACTTTCTTTGGAATTTAGAGCCATTCGGACAAAGAATTATGTAGCCAGCCAAGAATTATTGTTTCTTTTAAGACATGGCCAGTGTTTACACCTTCCTGTAAACACTTCATTCTTTCCATGGACTAAGATTTTGCAAAAACAAAATTACATTTGCATCATTTCAATTAGATACAGTATTAACAGAATGTCCAAATTTCCATATTACCACCAAAAGAAAAGAAAGTGAATTATAGGAAGAAGAGAGCATCAGGCAGGAAGTGAGGTAAGAGGACCATCATGCTTGCTTTAAATGCAGTCGATGCTAGTTGTTGAATGCTTTTCATTGACCTGTTGAGGTAAATAGTGTTTTGAGGAGTACAAGCACTAGATTCTTTTTTTGTCCTCCAGTAATGACCGACTATAAACAGATGTAAGATGAACGACACGAGACACAGAGAAGCTGATCTGTGGAGCAGCAGTTGTTTAGTGAGGATGGAGTTTCCAGCACCAAACCTTTCTAGACTCAGCTTCTCCTCAGTGCTGAAGATGTCATTGATTCTGCCTCTTTGAGAGGTACCTGTTGGACAAGGAGACAAAATCATTAGGGTAGGGTTGTAAAAATCATTCATTACATCACACATTTTATTGAATTAATTACATGATATTCTTAATAATGAGTCAAATTGATCACAATTAGTCACATATCTTATTTTGGGGGCTTTAATTCCAGCAAATACATTACATTATTGTGGAAGACAACAGCATTGAAGAGACAAAAAGTGTTTTATTTCCATATTATTAAGTCCCATATAGTCTGTCACAGTCCATAGCAGTGCTATTTTAGTATAACTGATATACTTGATATCGTTTTTGTTAAATGTTAAAATGTATTTTCTCTTTTTAATTTTAATTCAAGTTAGTAATTTTGTTGTTTTTGTAATTTTTATTAGTTTGTCTATATATTTTAGTACTTCACATTAAACTAAATAAAATTGGGAAATGTTGCCTTGGCAAATAGCTGAAATAAAACAAATGAACTGAAAAAAATATTAATATATAAATAAATATATATTTTTTTTATTTCAAGTATTTTTTATGGTTTTAGATTTGGTTAATGATAATGACCCTGGTCCAAAGCAATCCATTATGACCACCTTCCTAATATTGTGTTGGTCCCCCTTTTGCTGTCAAAACAGCCCTGACCCAAAGCATGGACTCCACTAGACCCCTGAAGGTGTGCTGTGGTATCTGGCACCAAGATGTTAGCAGCAGATCCTTTAAGTCCTGTAAGTTGCGAGGTGGGGCCTCCATGGATCGGACTTGTTTGTTCAACATCTCACAGATGCTCGATTGGATTGAGATCTGGGGAATTTGGAGGCCAAGTCAACACCTCAAACTCGTTGTGCTCCTGGGAATAGGCCAGGGAATACAGTTTCCATGAAAGGGTGTACATGGTCTTCAACAATGCTTAGGTAGGTGGTATATGTCAAAGTAACATCCACATGTATGGCAGGACCCAAGGTTTCCCAGCAGAACATTGCCCAAAGCATCACACTGACTCCGCCAGCTTGCCTTCTTCCCATAGTGCATCCTGGTGCCATGTGTTCCCCAGATAAGCGAGGCACACGCACCCGGCCATCCACGTGATGTAAAAGAAAACGTGATTCATCAGACCAGGCCACCTTCTTCCATTCCTCTGTGGTCCAGTTCTGATGCTCACGTGCCCACTGTTGGTGCTTTCGGCAATGGACAGGGATCAGTATGGGCACCCTGACTGGTCTGTGGCTATGCAGCCCCATACGCAACAAACTGCAATGCACTGTGTATTCTGACACCTTTCTATCAGAACCAACATTCTTGAGCAATCTGAGCTACAGTAGATCGTCTGTTTGATCGGACCACATGGGCCTTCGCTCCCCATGTGCATCGATGAGCCTTGGCCGCTCATGACCCTGTTGTCGGTTCACCACTGTTCCTTCCTTGGACCACTTTTGATAGATCCTGACCACTGCAGACCGGGAACACCCCACAAGAGCTGCAGTTTTGGAGATGCTCTGACCCAGTCGTCTAGCCATCACAATTTGGCCCTTGTCAAACTCGCTCAAATCCTTATGGTTGCCCATTTTTCCTGCTTCTAAAGCCCAATTTATACTTCTGCGTCGAGTGTACGCCGTAGCTACATCATAGGCTGTGTGTTGCACGCGTAGCCTACGACGTACCCTGACGTGCACCTCTCCAAAAATGTAACAACGCGTCAATTCTACGCGGACCGCAAGCGCTGTGATTGGTCTGCCAGAACCCCTCCCTCGGTGGTACACATGCTCCCTCTGCATGTGTAACTGCACGTTGCCGCGGACAAGAATGCAGAAGTATAAATGAAAATCGACGCGTAGCGCACGGCGTAGAGGCTACGGCGCAGGTCTGACGCAGAAGTATAAATCAGCCTTAACACATCAAATTTGAGGACAAAATGTTCACTTGCTGCCTAATATATCCCACCCATTAACTGATGAAGAGATAATCAGTGTTATTCACTTCACCTGTCAGTGGTCAATGTTATGCCTGATGTGTGTGTGTGTGTGTGTGTAATATATTTATTTATTTATATATATATATATATATATATATATATATATATATACACACACACATATATATACATACAGGTCAAAATGTCATGAAGTCCTCATTTCTCAAATGCCATTTGTAGCTTTTATTTTCTGTGAATGAGTTACACAGTGAATACAGTATTTTATTCACTTCACCTTTCCCAGTGCTTGTGGTTGAGACCAGAGAAGTCATCCAGCTTAGCGATTTCCTTCAGATACAGAGACAGCTTGTAGAGCTCCTTGTCTTTCTCACGGTTTAAGTGTGCCTTCATGAACGGTCTGATCTGTGACCAATACATGGAGAAGAATACATGTTTAAAACCATTTAATACAGTTTCTTATAAAGCAAATACAAAAATAACAGAGACAATTATTTGACAACGCTAGAAGAACGCTAGAAAAAAGATTCTCTGATACCGAAATGATTTTGAAGAATTTCACATTTCATGTTTAGTTTTTAACTGCAGCTGCCACTTATACAGTGCTGGGTAGATTACTTAGTTAATACAAAGAGAAAGAAAATATATTCCATTCTTTATCATCAACAACATGAACTGCATTAAATATTACATCACATCAGGGTTTCCCAGACTGGGGTTCGTGATGGAACTGCAGGGGTTCGTGAGTTTAATTAAAAGCTATTAAGTAATGAAATCATAAACATTAAAATAATAAAAATTATAATAAAAATGGGTTTGAAAGACAAACGCCTTCCATACACATAGCAATACATGATTAAATGACTTACTGAGAGATAATTCAAATAAGTAATTTGTTCATCAGGAGCTGATTAGATATGCAATGTTGCAAAGCTGAGAAAACACTCCTAAAAAGTGAAATGATTTCTATAAATCCAGCGGTCAAATGCTTTGTGGCCTCTCAAACTGCCACGTAATTATAGCCACATGACTAGTGGCTGGACTGTGTGTGCAATTTCACAAAACTAGAAGACTTTCTAAATGTATAAGCTAATCCTTTAGAAAGGAAAAGTGAAAGCATGAAAAAGAATAATAAGGGAGAATCAATAAATCAATGATTTACTGTCAGTGTGTGAATATGTAGTCACGTAATCAATAAAAAAGTAATTGTAGTCTGATTACGAGTATTTTACGTAATCCAGATTACATGTAATCAGTTATACCCGGCACCGCAGTTATATATGTGCCAGAAACAGCCATATTCAGCTTGCTGTTAATTATCTTGCGAAGAAGCATCTAAACTTTCCATAAAGTTTGGAAAGGTCGAAGCAAATTACTAGAACAGGATATGTGGTGTGAAAAACCCGGGATTTTGCTAGATGTTGCAATGACTGTACACTGCGAGGCTACACTGCCGTTCAAACATTTGGGGTCTCTGAGATTTTTTAATGTTTATGCTCACCAAGGCTGCATTAATTTGATCACAAATACGGTAAAAATGGGTAATAAATATTATAACAATTCACAATAACCATTTTCTATTTAAAAATATGTGATATGATGGCAGAGCTGAATTTTCAGCATCATTACTCCAGGCTTCAGTCACATGATCCTTCAGAAATCATTCTAATATGATGATTTGCTGCACAAGAAACATTTTTTTATTACCAATGTTGAAAATGTGCCGCTTCATATTTTTGTGGAAATCATGATACATTTCTTTTTTCAGAATTCTTTTATGAATAGAATTTTCAAAACAACAGCATTATTTAAAATATTTTCTAACAAAAATAATGTAAAAGTCAATTTAATGCATCCGTGCTGAATAAAAGTATTAATTTCTTTTAAAAATAATAAATCTTACTGACCCCAAAACATTTGAACAGTAGTGTATATTACTTCAGAATAATTTATAAGAAAAAAAAACACAATGTAGAACAAGAATCGATTTGGAAGGAATTATATTGTGACTCAGAATCAGATCAAATCAAATAATGAGGTGCCTAAATATTCCTAATTAATTCCCTATTTAAATCAAAAATAAACTGTAAACTAGAGCTGCACGATTCTGGATAAATTGAGAATCACTATGTTTCAAACAGAGATTACGATTCTTCCACGATTCTGAATAACTAACTAAACAAAAACAGTTTATTAGAGGTTCTGACAAAATGTTAATATCTGCAGTCTATTTAAAATTTTTAATGAATCTGAATTATTTAAAAAACTCGGATTGAATGAATGATTCAATGACTCAAATACTTTCATTACTGAATGAATCAGTGTTTTTGAACAAATCTCTTGAATGAATGATTCAATGGAAAATACATTTTTTAACAGTCACTTGTCGCCACCTGGTGACGTAACGATGTAATGATACAATTTTATTCATTCAAATTTGTTATTTGAAGTGCCATGTTACTTTCAAAAGGTAATTTACTCTATTTTGATCGCTACCGTAGACATCAGTTTATATCCGAACTATAAACTTATCCCAGTACTTCTATGATAAGAATATTTGTAACAGAAATAATGATATTGTGTGGTTAAAAAGACTGTTTGTGAAGCTGTTTAATACATATACATGACAACTGGGGGGTATTCCAGAAAGCAAGGTTAACTTACCGTCACATATACCTTGAACTTTCGGTTGATTAACCCAAACATTGCTTACTCGAGGTATGCTTGTTCCAAAAACGGGAGTGAGTTCAGACAACACAGAGTATGTTCCCGGTTAACACACAAGACTTTCTCAACAGAGCAACGAATCGACGAGTCACCATGGAAACAGACGCTAAGAAAAAGCGTGCCATTCTACTTCCTCCTTCTTTTGTTTAATGGCGGTTTACATAGTGCACATCGCCACCTATTTGGTGGTTGTGCAATCATTTTTTCAATCTTTTCATTTAATAAGTAATCTTTATTCACTGAGAATAAGGATTATATTGTTTGCTTGATGCTAATTAATTGAATGCAGATCCATGTGTGAGATGACAATTAAATAAATAATAAATATATTTGAATTGAATTAACATTTAAACATTATCTTGTTATAATAGTGCTTTAGAATTAATATATAATATTGTATGTTATATAACTAACTATATAACAAATTTAGTTATATCAATATAACTATATTAATTATATAAAACACATCTGAATACCTCTTAAGCAAACTAACCCTGGAACATAACCTACTCTGGAGCAGGTTATGTTCAGAGAGTGAGTTGCTATGGCTACTTACATACCCTGAAAGTTACCTCCGTTTTTGGAACCGAAAGTTGAGGTTATCCGCTTACTTACTCTTAGGCATACCCAGGTATGTCACATAACCTGCTTTTTGGAACACCCCCCTGCTCTCTCTGGATCAGCGGCAGCGGCAACACAGATCTGAATGTTCGGGTGTTATTTTGTCAAAGGTTTAATAGACGCAGACGAATCATCGTCATTAAGGAATGAGATTGCGTCCTTTTAACGATTAATCGTGCAGCTCTATTGTAAACTAGACTCCAGCATACCTTCAATCCATTCTGTGGATTCATGAGGAAGTTTCTTCCGATGTCATCAAACATAACTGTGTTCTTCCTGTCGTAGAACTCACTATATTTACCCCATATGACTCCCAAAGGCTTGACCTGAAACATGACATGCAGACATTATGCACTAATGGAACGTATAGACAATGACGTGTTGATTTTACTAGAATATGTCTGACCTCTACGACTCCTCTTTTAGGTGTGTGCACAGTGATCATCGCTGCACTGTCCAACATGAAGGTGATCTTGTAGTTTGGGTTGTCCGTCACCCCCAGTTCCTAAAAGACCACAATATAGTTTACTTACTTTATTACCAGAGTACCACCATAACCTGAGGCACATTCGAGGCTTAAGGGAAAACGGCACATTTCGGTGGAATACACTTTTAGCACATCAACATATTTAAATGCTTTACGATTGAAGTCTTCCATTCTAATGCGGAAAACAAAACAAGGACCTACTTTCATTTTAGCATCAATCCACTTCATACTTGTTGCAGCTAAAAAGGAATAAAAGAGAAACAAGAGATCCTTGAGCATCTTGAAGAGTCTGCAAAACTTGATTATCTAGATGGATACTTACACCAGATGACAATATCATAGTCCTCATATGCTGATGTAAGAAACTCGTGCAAGTACGGTCTCATCAGCTCCTGACCCGTCTCTGCACATGACTTATGATCTACATTTAAAGAAAAAAAAAAACAACATATGCATATACATACACACACACACACACACACACACACACACACACAAGTGGTAAGCGGTGACTTCTTTAACAGGGTATGATGGGTGGTGCGTCATGTCAAAAAAAGCACCCGATGCAGATACATTGGATGGGTTTATTATAAGCGAGACGGTCGCATTTGCTCTATACAGAGTGTTAGCTACTCAGTATGATGACACATAGCAACACAGCTAAACGTATTATTAATATGTTGGACCTTTTATTGAAAGTAGCCTACAATGCCGTCACAAGCACCCGTAAGAGCTGTGATCGTGATGTTTGAGTTGGCCCACGCGCAAAAGGGCCGCTTGCAAAATATGCTGTATTTTTGTAATTCCGCTAGGTGCCACTAGTCGCAGAAACTGTAAATGGTACGGCGCATCGGCTTTTCAATTTAAATGTATAGGCTACCAAAAGTATTTTTTTTATTTAGAATTTTAAAAAAGTATAATATAATAAATATAAGTAGCCTATTATAAATAAAATTAGCTAAATATAATAATAATAATAATAATAATAAATACAAATATAAGTATTCTTTAAAAAACAATTTGAAATAATGCAATGACTTTAACAAACGCAAGACCAGTGGTCTTCGCTATTTTTTTCAGGAGAGCCACACTGATAGGACAAAATCAATAGGAGAGCCACTTTTACCGCAAAGTATCAAAAGTTACATCCAGTCATAAATAGCATGTCTGCTTATCAATCTGTCATCTCTGAACATACAATATGCAATGCAATAAATACAAAAGGTAGATAGATAGTGGGTATGCATAATATATTTTTAGTGCTGTCAAGCAATTAAAAAAAATTAACTAGATTTAAATCACAAATTTTTCTGTTTAAAACATGTTTTTATACATTTTTAATATATTTTATAATGTAATTTCACAGTAAATCGCCAAATTAATGTAGAAAAAACAAAGACAGTATATTTTAAATATTTGTTCAATGGCATCTTTTTATGAATGAAGGCCCCCACTGATACTAATACTGATACTGATGTCTCTATGAAATAGATTTTCCCCCAATTTTAAACATTAATTATAGCCATTCAACATTACAGTGTAATTGAAAGGTTTTTAACATTTATTGGGCTTCAAACTTCAACTTAAAACAATCTTCACATAAACCCATGTCATATTTACCTGTGCCCTTCCTGTCTAACACGTAGGAAATAGGCTACAGAAATTGAATAAAGTTATCAAACAGTCTGCACTGCATAAATTATGAATTAAATATAGATTAATCCTTATTAAAGCTACAAAAGTTCTTTAGTCAAGAGCAGTGAGTGATTAACATTAATAACAGACATCATTAGTGGCTGCTGTCACTTTAAGATCTGCCGCTGCCGAACATGACACGGATCTGACGCGCTGTCACGCGTTCCATTTCCTCACAACTCTTTAAGTTCATTTAAGACGTTATTTAGCTCATTTAAACTGTTCTTATGAGGATACTCGACAAAACGGACATTTAGGCATAATTCTGTGTGTTATAGTTTGTTCAAGAGCGAAAGAGAACTCGATTCTGGCACGCTGTTTGTGATCATAATGCTGGCGCGTAACCCACACCACTAATCCTAGTTGACAATGCGTATCATATGCACGTAAAAAGTCATTTTGACGTATAAATCGCACGATAAATACAATTCGTGTTATAGATACGCATTTCATGAGAACGTGTTGATCTACAAGAGCACATTCGCCGTTAAAAGCTGGAAAGACAGCCAAAACTGGCAACTCCACATTGAATCATGGACTAAGGGCAGAGCAAGTTTAAATATCCTTTCTAGTCTTATATTTCCATCTTGTAATGCCGCTGTTTTGGGGTATTTTTTAAATATAAATTATTTGTAATAGAGCAGACACTTTGAGTTTTTAATGGGTTATGTTATAGCCCTGCTTGTTTTTATGAAATATATGTATTGACTGCATGATCATTTCACCTTATTATTTACTGCCATGCGAGCCGCAGATTAAGCTGGGCGAGCCGCAGGAGGCTGGCGAGCCGCACAATGAGTAACACGGGCACAGACTATCGATTAACAGCCTCGGATAGTTACAGTAGGTCTACTTACAGTAGGACGGTCTATAAAATTTTATAAATTTTTGTAAAAAATACATTTCCCTATGGAGACAATGAAAATAGTTTCAGTTATGATTTTTTTTTTTTTTTTTTCATTTGATTTAGTCTATTTAGTTGATCAAGATCTGGCAGCAACAACACATTTTTCCTCTTGGGCGAGCGATTCGCGAACTGCTATTCCCCTATGCGCATGATATTCCCCCATATGCCAGCAAACCAATGAGAATGTGGGACAATGATGACGGTGCCAAAACTGCTGTGGATCCGCTTACCCGGAACCCTCCGTAACTGCAGATTTACCGTCGTTTGGAAAATAAATAAATGACAGACAGTTACATATTTATTACCAAAATTCTATCATGTAAGCTTTATGGTACACCTCAAACAAGGGAATTTATAGTAATTGATAGTGTTAATAGTAATTAGTGAGTCCACGAATGGCTTGGGTATGCAGAGCATTCGCAGCTTATATGGGCCGCACGCCCCTGATGCATGTGTATGTATGTATATAAGGCCAACACAGTTGATTTTCCTATCAAGGGACACTAAAGAATTCAAGTAGAGCAGATCTTTGCATTTCAATTTAAAGGTGGCATGAAACGGAAGTTGCGGTAGTCTTTTCTTTTCGATTGTGATGTATATTCAAGTGAAACAACAGCGGGACTTGATTTTGTCCATCTGGAATTGATTGGATGGTTGTGGTTTGCTATTGCTGTGATGTCATGTGAGTGACAGGTTGTCCCGCCCTCACACCAGTAAACACATCATCAGAGAAGAGATGTTGTCAGTTTTGATTTCATGACTTTGCTATTGGCTAGATGGATTTACTCAGTGTTACATACATCATCAGATGCATGTGGTTTGGGTTTTAAAGACTCACCAAAGAGCGTATAGTCAATATCTAGAACAAGCAATCTTTTTCCTGGTCTTGGGGGATTTAACTCGTCAACTTTATAGTCTTTCACTCGACGAGCTATCTTGGCCAAATTCTCCTCTCTGTATGAAATGAAGACAAATATAAAACATTCAATCAGAATAATGGGCTGAATAATCTTGTTTCCAAATGTATGATAGTGGCAAAAGAAAATAAAGTAAATTTAACTCTGGTGATTCATTATCATTATCATTTCATACATACATACAAGTAAATTGCCAATATTTATTTATATATATATATATATATATATATATATATATATATATATATATATTTTTTTTTTTTTTTTTTTTTTTTTTTTTTAAGTTCAAAAGTTTGGGGTCTGTAAATTTTTTTTTATGCTCACAAAAAGTGCATTTATTTGATCTAACATACAGTAAAAACGGTTTCTTATTTGAATATTTAATTTTTTTAATTAAATATAAAATATTTAATTGTAATTTATTCCAGTAATGGCAAAGCTGAATTTTCAGCATCATTACTCCAGACTTCAGTGTCACATGATCCTTCAGAAATCATTCTAATATACTGATTTGCTGCTCAAGAAACATTTCTAATTATTATCAGTTTAAAAAGTTCTGCTGCTTAATATTTTTATGGAAACCATGATATTTCTTTTTTTTTTTTCAGAATTCGTTCATGAAAATTTTTAAATAAACAGCATTTATTTGAAAATTTTTAACATTAAAAATGTCTTTAATGCCTCTTTTGATCAATTTAATGCTTACACATACTTACTGAATAAAAGTATTAATTTCTTATATATATATATATATATATATACACACACACACACACACACCAATCAGGCATAACATTATGACCACCTCCCTAATATTGTGTTGGTCAGTTTTTGCTGCCAAAACAGCCCTGACCCGTCGAGGCATGGACTCCACTAGACCCCTGAAGGTCAAGATCTTAGCAGCAGATTCTTTAAGTCCTGTAAGTTGCGAGGTGGGGCCTCCATGGATCGGACTTGTTTGTTCAGCACATCCCACAGATGCAATTTGGAGGCCAAGTCAACACCTCAGACTCGTTGTGCTCCTCAAACCATTCCTGAACCATTTTTGCTTTGTGGCAGGGCGCATTATCCTGCTGAAAGAGGCCACAGCCACCAGGGAATACCGTTTCCATGAAAGGGTGTACATGGTCTGCAACAATGCTTAGGTAGGTGGTATATGTCAAAGTAACATCCACATGGATGGCAGGACCCAAGGTTTCTCAGCAGAACATTGCCCAAAGCATCACACTGCCTCCACCGGCTTGCGTTCTTCCCATAGTGCATCCTGGTGCCATGTGTTCCCCAGGTAAGCAGCGCACACGCACCCGGCCATCCACGTGATGTAAAAGAAAACATGATTAAATCAGACCAGGCCACCTTCTTCCATTGCTCCGCGGTCCGGTTCTGATGCTCACGTGCCCACTGTTGGCGCTTTCGGCGGTGGACAGGGGTCAGCATGGGCACCCTGACTGGTCTGCGGCTATGCAGCCCCATACACAACAAACTGCGATGCACTGTGTATTCTGACACCTTTCTATCAGAACCAGCATTAACTTCTTGAGCAATTTGAGCTACAGTAGCTCGTCTGTTTGATCGGACCACACGGGCCAGCCTTCGTTCCCTACGTGCATCAATGAGCCTTGGCCGCCCATGACCCTGTCGCCGGTTCTTCACTGTTCCTTCCTTGGACCACTTTTGATAGATACTGACCACTGCAGACCGGGAACGCCCCACAAGAGCTGCAGTTTTGGAGATGCTCTGACCCAGTCATCTAGCCATCACAATTTGGCCCTTGTCAAACTCGCTGAAATCCTTACATCACTTAATCAGTTTTATTCACTTCACCTGTCCTTGGTCAATGTTATGCCTGATCGGTGTATACTGTATATTACTGACCCCAAACTTTTGAATGTGTAATAAATAATTGGTTTCACTGGCCTGTTTTCAACCTCAGTCACTTCCTCTTCAATGTCAAAGTCATTGACCACATCATCATTTTCTGGTGGAGGTGCCAAGACATCTTCCTATAGAAAGGGAACTCAAAGGTTAGGAGATCTTGCATTGTACAAAAAGCAAAACATACTTGAATATCCATAACAAAGTCTAACAAATGTGAAGAGATGTGCAACAGAATTGCATAACCACCACAAATAACACACATATACAAATAAATACATACGTTCAATTAAACTTAGTAATATTACCAACCAAACTTTCCTCTCTGGTGCCCATCATCATAATTTTGGTATTGGGCTTCAATTTCAAGTCACCCAGTTTGACCTCGTCATCTGCTGGTTTACCTTAAAAAATAGAAAGTTAAAATACATTTTTTAAATTAACTTTACATATAACATATCAGACATAGGCCTGGTTTCACATACAGGGCTTAAATTAAGCCAGGATTAGGCCTTAGTTAAATTTGGTAAAACATTGGTGTGCATCTTGAGACAAAACAATGGCACTGACATATTTTAAGATATGCAAGTGCAAGTTGCTTTCAGTTAAAACAGTTCAAACATACATTTTAGTCTGGGACTAGTTTAAGCCTTGTCTGTGAAACCGTGTCTGTTTTAAATGCCACTCACCTTTCACTTTCAACCCCAGGAGCTTCTGTCGTTCTGGAAGAACTCCTGTGAGTGATTTAATGGACTGTTTCAGATCCAACACAGTGTCCTCCTCAGACAGTGTACTAATGGAGTACTCCTGCCCACCCCACTTGATAATAACCGAAACAGACATGCTGGTGGATGAGCTGTGAAAAGGGAGTTGTGTGTTATTTGCACATCATTGGAATGATTTTTGATATTAAAATCAACTGTCAGCCTGTCAGAAACACAATGAACACTTAATGGAGTGCATCAGTATATACAAGGGCTGGATAATGACTGAAACTGAAACACCTAGCTTTAGAACACAATTTACGTCACACTTTAGATTATGGTCCAATTCTCACTATTAAAGGCACAATATGTAATTTTTTACCGCTAGAGGTTGCTTATTCAAAACAAAGGTGTAGCTTGATGACGCCTTGATTTCGTGGAATCATGGGAGTTGTTGTTTTCAACTCTACAGCCGGTGGAAAAGAGTCCGACGGGACTCGGGCAGAAATCATATTCATGGATGAGCTAATGTAATAAAGATTTATTAACGTTACTGTATGAAGCAGGGTGGGGCTGAAAGCCGTTGGAGCTGAACGAGGCCACTGGAGCGATTGCTAATGAGAGACGAGCGCGACACATGGCTCAAGAGCAGCGGAGCTTTTATTATGCAACATACGACCGCTTCCGCTTCTTCCGGTGTCATGACAAATCGGGTCCTCCCTTGAAATCGGGTCTCCCCAAACTGTCAGTTAATGATTATCCTAGGTATATACGAATGATATTAAATTTAAAATACACATAGCTTACTATATAATGCATGCGGAAATACATTAGTCCATAATAAAACCAAATGAATATAATTTCTTACACAAGTCGCTTAATAAATAATAATAGCATATTAAGTGAATAATTAAACATCATTAATTTGTTTTATTTATAACTGAAATATTTGGACATTTAACACTTAATTTAACACAAAACTGCATCAGGCCAAATAGAAGCTATCAGGCTAAATCGCTTATCTGTATGCTATGCTAGTATATAAGCTAACTAATACAGACATAAATGGTCATTATAACAGTTGAAACAGAATTTATCATAAAATGATTTTGTAGAAATTGTAATCAGGCGCTAAAGAGAATACCTATTAAAAAGCAATTTGAACCAATGGGATCACTTGGGGTCCTAAATGAGACCCGATTTGTCACTACACCGGTCACACAGTGCCGTTTTATCATATTAGATACATTTGAGTGTGTTGAAAGTTATGTTATAATGCTACTCTGTGCGTTCACTCTGCGGCTACTATGAGACCTGTTGCACACTGCAGTAAGATAGATCAGTATTAAGCATGGTAAAACATGGTACTCACGGCAAATCATGAAAACGAGATTTAAACATTAAGACTAACTGTGTTGAGATGTATAACAATGATTCGTTTTCTGTCGATGAATGTATCCAAACAGTTGTTTACCTGTCTAATAAAACACACAATATATTAAAGTGTCTTTGGTGTTTCTATGGTTTCAACAAAATAAAACTGGAAATCGAGGGTAACACGGGTATGATGTCATTGATAGGCAACGCATGGACACGTTCCGTGTCCTGGTTAAAATCGAAACATTCTTGGAAACATTTGGGATAATGTAAGTACACAAGTCAACAAAACATTGTTCTAGTGGTTTTTGAATCTTACAAATTGTTCCTTTAACTAACTATTAACTATTAACTATGACTTTTGTCTCAAACTCCTCATTACTGCTTATTAATAGTAAAGTAGTTAAGTTTAGGTATTGGGTAGGATTAAGGGATGTAGAATATGGTAATGCAGAATAAGGCATTAGTATGTGCTTTATAATGTTAAGTACTAATAAACAGACAATATCCAAGTAATATGCATGTTAATAAGCAACTAGTTAATAGTGAGAATTGAACCCTAAACTAAAGTGTTACCATAATTTATTAGTATGGCTCCTTTTGCTGCCAATACAGCATTTATTTGTCTTGGGAATGATGGATACAAGTCCTTGAAAGTGGCCAGAGGGATTTTGAGCAGTTCCTCTTCCAGATAGGTGTCGAGGTCACTATGTGACGCTGGTGGAGGAAAACAGTTTCTGACTCGCTCCTCCAAAATACCCCAAATTGGTTCAAACATATTTAGATCTGTTGACTGTGCAGGCCATGGGAGATGGCATGATCAACTTCACTTTCATGCTCATCAAACTATTCTGTCACAGGTCTTGCTGTGTGTATTGGTGCATTATCATGCTAATACACGGCACCCTCTTCAGGGTACAATGTTTGAACCATTAGGTGCACATGGTCCTCCAGAATGGTTCGGTAGTCCTTAGCATCAAGCACAGTAGGGAATGCTATGATATTGCATCACTGATCCACCTTGTGCTTCACTGGGCAGCAACAGTCCAGGTGTTCAGACTCTTTGGGGCTTCTCCACACCGTAACTCAGTGAAGATGGACTCATCAGAGAACAATACATGTTTAACATTGTCCACAGCCCAAGATTTGAACGGTTGGCATTGATACAAGTGACCAAATGTTTAGCTATAGCAGCCCGATCATGAATACTGAGTCTGTGGAGCTCCCGGTGAACAGTTTTGGTAGAAACAGAAGAGTCGAGATGCGCATTTCTTTCTGCAGTGAGTTGGGCAGCTGTGTTTTTATGTTTTTTGGATACAATCCGTGTTGACAGAGGCTGCATCCGAAATCGCATACTTCCCTACTATATAGCATGCAAAAAACAGTATGTGACAAAAGAAGTATGTCCGAAAACACAGTACTCATAAAAGAGTTGGCAAAAAGTACCCGAATGACCTACTTCTTCCGGTGAGATTCTGAAGTGTGCATATGATGGACACTTTACTATCCCATGATGCCACGGAAGAGGATTTGTGGATGGCAGTGAAGCGACGTAACTGATGCTGGTAGGTCATAGGATAATGACAACATGGCGAATGTAGTACGTCCAGATTACATTCATACTACACACACTCATACTATATAGAACATACTTTTTTAGCAGTCATGTTTAGCAGCCAGTTACTCCTGTTGGATGTGTCCTATGTGGTGGTTTGCACTTTGCAGACACTCCCCTGCAAACCATAGCTCTCAATACACCACAATGACTTTCTATCCTGGTCACAGATGCGCCAGCAAGACACACACCAACAATTTGTCCTCTTTTGAACTCGGCTATGTCTCCCATTATGTTGTGTGGATAGCAATATTTTATGTGCAGCTGTGCTATCACTCTGTTAATTCAACCTTCACTCTCCGCTCATACTGAACCAGCCCACGCATATATAGGTGTGAAACCTCCAACATTATACTGGCCAGTGTTTCAGTTTATTGTCCAACCCCTGGAGATGTTACCTTGGCAACGCTACACCAACATCAGCAACAGAAGATTCCCACTGGTCAATACACAAGAAAAATGGGTCAAGTGCTACATCACTGTAAAAAATTGCAAATAACAACAATACAATCTAAGAAAATACAAGCTAAGCCTATGTCATGATGATCACAGAGCATATTACATCTCTATAAGTGTTTGTAAAAAAAGTGTAACTAACTAGTTGATGTATTTACTTTGCAATAATTCTAGACCTCAAAGACCTCGATCAAGGGATGGTTGGATCTGGCATATTGCATTAGTCAACAATCATGGATTAGCTTCATTAGCTGTTAACTCATTAAGTTATTTTGCACGTAATGCATTAATGAGATCTGATCTGATAATCGTAACCACGCCATTAACTTCTAAATGAATTTAATCTAAAACACCTATATTAAACAGACAAAAAGAATAGGCAAAGGTTTCTCACGTACATAAGCTCCAGTTCATTCAAAGCTCAAGCTGACTAGTGCAGGCACCGCTAGATTTGCTTTGTTCTTCTTCTCAGTCTCTCTGCTTATGACGGCCTGACTGCTGCGCCTACTGCCACCTGCTGTTGAAAAGTAGATTGAACGCTATTTTTTGCTTTCTCTAATAACCTGATTGTTTTTTTTTTTTGTTTTTTGTTTTTAATTGGACATTATTTGTGTTTAGCGTTTGGGTTTGAATTTACGATCTGCCGACTAAATAAACGCATTTTCGGGGAGTTTTTTTTGTGTGAGCTGTAGTGAGTTCGACTCCGCGAATCGGTTCTTTCAAGCAGTTCATTTAAAGGAACCGATTAAAAAGCGACTCGATTGGTTTGCTTGCAACGGTGCCACCACACCTTTTTCAGTATTTCAGTTCCCCATTCATTTGTATGAAAATGTATTCCAAAATTGCATATATATATATATTTTAGTATTTTGAGAGCGCGTATAGCTGACGCGATTCTCTGATTGGTGGAGATTTCTCTGCAGAGTCATTGGTAATGTAGTTTCTCACCACAGTTCCCGATTATTAAAAAGCATGTTGAAGTAGTACAAGCTGATGGCTTCAACAGAAGCATATACCATCGATTAACAACTTCGTCGCTCACAGATCTTTCTTTAAAGGTTTGTAAGTTATAGTTCAAAATCAATTCCTCTATGGAGACATTTTTTTATTGCTTGACATACACACATACAAGATACCAAAACAAACCTCAAAAAAGACAAAGCTTAATACAATTCCAAGAAGTCCAAATAGCAGCAAACAGAATAAATAAATAAACAACATAAACCTAAAAAACGTAAAAAAAATAATTAATAATACAAAAATAAAGAAAAAATAAACACATAATTAATGCCGCGTTCAACCCGTGTTTTTCCAACCTTCTACCCGTGAAAGTGCACTGGAACGGCAGTCAAACCCGTGACTTCCCACCCATGAACTCGTATTAGATCGATGTACTCCCAGTCACGCGATCTGACGTCACATAGCCCGCGAAACAACAATGGCAGCCTCTACGGATGCGGTGTTTATGAAAGTCGTACACGGTGAGAAATAGACTTTAGGACAATATAACGTTGGAATCAGATTAATAATAACATAATAATGATAAATAATACACACACGATTATGTATTATAATGTTATGTGTCTAAATAACGTAAAATAAAAGGTATAACAGCTTCTCTTGCCTTATGCGCCGTTTTTTCTCCTCCGTTTCCCTCAAATAAGCAAGGAGTAAGCACCTTTGGCGATAGAAATGTTTGTAAATGAGCATAAGCCCCGTACGGTCCGCCATGCTTTGTTTACATCTAGCTACCACAATTCCTTGCGCTCAGGCAGTTTGGCGTGACTTTGCCTGGAACGCTACAAAGTCGTGAATCGTGGTTTGAAGTCGCAATTTACGGGCTCAAAAACCTGCCTGGAATGCAGCATAACATTACACAAGGGGGTTATCCTCAAAAAAAATACCTTCTGAAGATTACATAATGTAATGGCTTTTTTGTTACGCATGAGTCTTAAAGATTTGAAGAAGATCATTAAATCTGTAAGGAAAAGTAAAAAAAGTGGGAGGGTTCTTAAAGGTGCACTGTGTAAATTTTAGCGACATCTAACGGTGAGGTTGCGAATTGCAACCGCTCACCTCTCCCTTTCGAAGCACATAGAGAAGCTACGGTGGCCGACACAGGACAAAGATGTCGTCGTCTGAGACAGCAGAGAGTAGCTAGCGCTCTGTAGAGCAGTTTGTCCGTTTAGGGCTAATGTAGAAACATGGCGGCGCAAAATGGTGACTTCACTGTAAGGGGACCCGTGGTGTATGGAGATAGAAATGGCTCATTCTAAGGTAATAAAAACATAACGGCTCATTATGTAAGGTCTTTATACACCACTGAAAACATAGTTATTATGTATATTATATTGCATTTCTGTCAATCAATCCTCATAAATACTACACACTGCACCTTTAAAGAATCTGCATTTATGTATAAAGTAATTGGCCAACATCACAATATTGTTAACCAAAAATTCACCATCATAATTAAAAGAAAAAGACAAATATTTTATAGTTTTAAAATCAAAGTCAGGTATTACATATTCCAAACATAAAGTTCATCCCAGATTTTATTTTGAAAATTTGCACAAATAAAATAAATGTTCCAACAACTGTCTGTTTCACAAACGGTGCACTCATTACAATCCGGATTAAATCCGGAACTGATTACAGGGATAAATATCATTATCATTGTCATTAAACTGAACCTCTATGGAGAAATGAATGGGATTTTTTAACTTCCGGAACACGATTGCTGCTAGTGATGGCAAAATGAGGCTTTCTGAACCACTGAGACTTCGCAGCCCATTGCTTCACCAAAAGGTTCATTACCCGAAGCTTCATTCATTATTGCTCACTAGTGACACCTAGCTACTGTGCAAAGAAATAGCAGACAAATCCATTAATCCTGAGCCAATGACCTGAGCAGACATTTGTCCATTGCCTGGGTATAAAATAAAATATGTATCTTTCTCTGTCTGACTTTACTTGTGCAGAGACAACTGTCACACACACAGTTAATTAATTATTCATAAATTGCAGTTCAGTCTAAATCCAAAAATCCAAAGCAATCCAACTACTCTTATCTAACTAATATAACAATAATATAATATAGCTAATATAAATAGTAATAACAATATAGTATAACTAATCTAACCTAATATAATGTAATAATATATAGCCCTAACACATATATAACACAATAACGACAATGACACAACTCTCTGACTCTGCTACTCCTGACAACACCCACAAGGTGACGCGAGTTTCGAACCCCCTTTATCCGGAAGCGACACTCCAAACCGATGACGTATTCTACACAAACCAAGGCCTAGTTTGTAATCGGTCACGTGATTTCTACGTTCACAATACAAGCCTCGAATCGAGGCTTCATCTGGCACGCCCAAACACGGAACATATATGTATGATTATTGAGGTATGCCATAAATGTTTGTACTTGAGTTCTGTTCAATAAAAAAAATAAATAATAATAATTCTGGCACGCCCATTTATTCTCGACACATGCTCCTACGCCTCGGTTCAAATGTCACATCACTAATTGCTGCACACATATGGGACCACGAATCAAAAAAAGGGACCACGAATCGTTCAGACCAGTTTTATGAACCCGTTCAACTGATCCAACTCACACGAACGACTTGTTCACCCGTCGCTGGTAAACGGAAGTGACGCGCGGAAGCCGGTGAGAGCGGTTCTTCACGTTGGAGGAGTGTACGTTTTTAAGACTTTGTGGCTGTTTGTACCTCACTTCATCGGAAAAAATGGGTGATTCCGTTGCCGAACACACGTCCCGACTTCAGCGACAGGTCAGCTTTGCAATAAAACGCTGAAAGTTTTGTTCATTTAAAAGTTATGTTCATGTTTCCATGTGTTTCTCGTGTTCTGACGTAAGAGACTGAAACAAGCATGCGGGTCTGACAGTCGCTGGCAACGTACTGCACATTCAGCTCTTTTGGCATGTCATATACTTTAGTCTAGCTGTTTCATTCAAGTATAAAGATAATAAATCATGTCATACTGTGCTGAGGGTGCCTTAATATCTAGTGAGCTGCAGATCTAGGCTGTGTTGAGGGTTATTGTGTGTACATTAACAAAAATGTTAATATGAGCATCATGAAACTGTCCACAGCTAATGCTTAAATGCAAATAATCCCAAGTATGCTCGTTAATGTGTTGTTTTTTTCTTTCTTTGAACAGAAAGCCTATAGGGAAATAATCACAATCGCAGTCGCAGTCAATAGAATTGTGTAGCATAGTAAACAATACTAGTGACGTCACGTGTCACAATGTTAATGCCACAATCATCTTGCACTTTGAAGTTCTCCTTTATAACTGAGATATGTGGTATCTGATGTTATGTTTATGATCTTCGCCCCTTGCCTACTTGAGATTTTCTGTGGTTTCGATTTGCCATACAGGAAAGAGAAATCAAGTTACTCCAAGACGAAATCGAGAGGCTGAGAGATCCACAGCAGCTGAACTTCACGTCTTCACAGCTGGATGAGTTGCGAGAAGAGAATTCCCGTCTGAAGTACCGCCTCAACATCCTGAAAACAGTGAGTGTGATGTGCTTTTCCTTTAAATGAGATGATTGTGATCTTTGTAGTGCGACAGTTTGACCTTCACTGCAAATGTTCAATGTGTGTTCTGGGCAATTACATACATTTCACAGATTAAACCATGGGCTACATACATTTTGTTGAAAAATTGGGCTGTTCCGCTGAAATTTCTAGTTCAGTCCTATGTAATGTTTTGTAAAACTTGTATTCGCAAAGCTTTATTACATTGTAACAGGATCACAAAAAAATCTGCACTGAAATTACACGTTATTTCATATTTTTTTATTTATCAGTATCCGTCAATATTTTATTGTGCATGCTGATTTCCCTTTTTATCACGTTTATATAATATATTTATATATTTGCCATCATCTTACACTCAAAGTAAATCTTAAATGAAATGTAATAAAAATATATATATTTTCATACTCAGTTACACTTTATTTCGATAGTTCACTTTAGAAATTCTACTAACAGAGTAACCAAGTTTATTTCTAATTTACTTACATCTATTTAGCCAAAGATTTGTACAACCGTTATATTATGCCATTTATAGGTTATCAACTATAACGGTCATAATTATCAATTATTTAATCCGTGCATTCATATTTAAAATTAACCTTGATATCAAAATTATGCTCTTTTTGGTCAAGAGACGAAATTTTGGGTTGTGAAGGCCACAACGCGACGTTCACAAATGGAGAATCGCTTTCTCCATGACATGTTTGTTATATTGCTTGAATATCTATTAAAATTATAAATCAAGTAAACATGTCTTTTTTCATTGAATTAGGGATTTGATGAAACAATTTGGCAGTGCTGTTATTGTTAACTAAAACTAAAAGGATTCGAAATTACGTTACACTTGCCTGTATATAATGCATCATAAAACTATTATTAATGCATTATTTATACTTTGCAATGTACCTTATAATGCTTTACATGATCTCATGGATGATTGTAACCACAGTTATAATACATTATAATATTTCATTTTTAAGATAAATGGAATTATTCTAAAAAACTAAAATGAAAACTGAAAATAAAATAAAAGCTAATTCAAAGTATGGTTAAATACTATAATAGGCTACGTTCACATTGTCCGTTTTTGGGATTGACAACCGCATTTACTTACAGTTGTGGTCAGAATTATTGGCACCCCTGGTAAATATGATCAAAGATGGCTGTAAAAATAAATTGCATTGTTTATCCTTTTGATCTTTAATAAAACCTTTCAATTCTTTTACTTCAATGAAAGGTTAGATATTTGCTTTTGTTTAAATCACATTATGAAATAAATGCTTTTCTCCAAAACAAGTTGGGCACAATTATTGGCACCCCTAGAATTTTTTATGAGTAAAATATCTCTGAAGTATATTCCCAATCATATTTACATTTTTTAGCACACCAGGGTGACTAGGAACATTTAAATTGTCTAGCTATGACTTCTTGTTCACAGGAGTATAAACATGAGGAAACACAAAGGCCAAATGGGGATAAAAAGTACCCCATGCCCACAGTTAAATATACCGCTGGATCTTTAATGTTGTGGGCCTATTTTTTTGCTGGAGGTCCTGGACATCTTGTTCAGATACATGGTATCATGGATTCTAGCAAATACCAACAGATAAAAAATCAAAACCTGACGGCCTCTGCTAGAAATCTTATAATGGGCCATGGCTGGATCTTCCATCAGGACAATGATCCAAAACAAACATCAATATTGATCATATTTACCAAGGTTGCCAATAATTCTGACCACAACTGTACAGGTGTTTCGAAATGTCCCGTTCACACACAAACTTACAGTAGCATCTCGAATACTGTCTGAACGTGCAATGAGAGTCAAGCCCGTTTTCTCTTACCAGTAAACCATAGTGACAATAACCAAAGTAATATCAAAGATAGTGTCGTCCATAAAACTGAAAAACCTCACTTTTGACACAAGAGTCCAATCGGTCCACGAGTTCATCCGTGAAATCTTCGTTAACTGACAGCAGCTTTTATATCTGGGTGGAGAGCGGAGCATTTGAGCAGCGCATAAAACACAAAACTGACACGAGCAGCTCCAGTGGAGAACAGTGACTGGATCTAAAACCTTCAGATCACACACTGCTCATATCTTCATCGCTGTATGTTACCGAAACCAAACATGAAAACCCACAACACACAGTAGACAAGCATTTGTTTAGCGCAAAGCGGCTCTCTCGCACTGTATGACGTGACAGACAACTAGTTTTCCAATCCGGTTCCATTCACACAGCACAGGTTTTCCGAGAATGCGGTTATGAGTCCCAAGAATTTACAGGTGTGAGTTTGGTTATAGAATGCGGTTGTCACTCCCATAAATAACCGAACAGTGTGTGACTCATATACAGGACTGACAACCTCATTATGTTACTGTGTCAATGTGGCCATGGTATACTAAAATAACACTGCAGTTCAGTAATTAAATCTGTGTTTCCTCAGAGTTTACAGGAGGAGATGAGCCAAAATGGCAAGACGATGTTCAACATCAACCAGCGTTTGCAGCAGATCTTTGGGGAGGCCATCAATACCGCCTACCCTGACCTAGAGAACCCACCACTTGCGGTCACCCCCAACCAGCAGGCCAAGTTTGGCGATTATCAGTGTAACAGTGCCATGGCGATGTCTCAGGTCCGTTTCCTTTATATCAGGGGTGTCCAATCCTGCTCCTGGAGGGCCACTGTCCTGCAGAGTTTAGCTCCAACCCCAATTAAACACTTGAACCAGTTAATCAAGGTCTTAATAGGCATACTAGAAACTTCCAGGCAGGTGTGTTGAGGCAAGTTGGAGCTAAACTCTGCAGGACAGCGGCCCTCCAGGACCGACTTTGGACATCCCTGCTTTATATGGTGTCCAAATTTTCATATTTGGGTTTACTGTTTCGGTGCTCCCCTTTATGTTGTTTCAAACCTTCTGTCGAAAGGAAAAGTTCTGAAGAATGTTGATGTTGATTCTTTTGTCCAGTTGTATGGAGTCATTTTTGTATATGTATGTTTTAAGATGATGAAAGCTAAAGGACAGAAGGTCAGCCCCAGGGAGATAGCAGAGAAGATTGTCCAAAACATTCCCAACAATAAGTTAATTGAGAGAACAGAAATCGCAGGACCAGGTTTGTTCAGAACACCAGTATCACCAAGATCTTTTCATTTTAAAGATTTATTATAAATAATCAAGTACATATTGCATTGTAGGGTTTATCAATGTTCATCTCAAGAGAATGTTTGTCTCTAAACTTCTCTCAAACCTGCTTGTGAATGGAGTTCAGCCTCCACCACTGGAGAAGAAAAAAAAGGTAGGCGTTTCACTGTAGTGATGAAATGCATGACAACCTAGTTCTATAAAGCCGTGTGTTATCAAGTGGTCTTTATCCGTATTGGTGTTTTTCAGGTCGTTGTGGACTTCTCCTCACCTAACATTGCCAAAGAGATGCATGTCGGTCACCTGCGCTCCACCATTATTGGAGACAGCATGTGTCGACTCTTTGAGTTCCTGGGTTATGAAGTGCTAAGGTTGGTGTGTATTAGTTGTGAATTTAAATAAAATTTAAACCTCTGTTGTAGAGGTCGACCAATTGATCGGCACCAATAACCGATTGCTGGAATATTCTTACGAACTTCTTAGAATTTATTTTAAGAACTTTCTTAACTTCTTTCTTAAGTAGATTTTCGTGAATCCGGCCCCAGTTCCTTTATGATTTTGCAATCCTTTTTTCCCTTTATAAAAACATAAACCTGTGTGAAAAGTGAAAATGATATTCTTTTATATAATTTGTGTTGACCAGCAGTAATGTGTGTTCATTAGTGTTCGAGTGCATCTGTTTCATCCTTTCGTCCTCTATCTGTCAGGTTGAACCATGTTGGAGACTGGGGGACACAGTTTGGGATGCTCATTGCTCATTTGCAAGACAAGTTCCCAAATTATCTCAGTGTTTCCCCGCCTATTGGTGACCTTCAGGCTTTCTACAAAGTGAGTACATGTTATAGACAACCCGAAGGGATGTGCTCAATATTGGATATCGACTGCTGATCGTACCAGTCGATGTTTCCCCAATATTTCACCAGTGTTTACACTGCATTACTTAATTGTTTATTTTTTTTTATTTATTTTTTTTATTTATAAATCAGGTCAGCTGATAAATGGTGGCATCAGGGGGTCTGTAAAGAATATCGGTCATTTTTTAGACTGAGAAGAACATCTTCAATAGTTCTGATTATGTGACCTCAGCTAGAATGTCAAAAATATTAAGCAGGACTACTAAACATTTTCTTGAGCATCAAATCAGCATATTAGGATGATTTCTGAAGGATCACATGACACTGAAGACTGGAGTAATGATGCTGAAAATTCAGCTTTACCATCACAGGAATAAATTACATTTTCAAAGGTATTGAAATAGAAAAGAGTTATTTTAAATTGTAATATTTCACAATATTACAGTTTTATAAATGCTGCCTTGATAAGCAAAAACATTCAAACAATCATAACCCCCCCTCCCAAACTTCTGAACGGTAGTATAAACAGCATTTATATTTGTATCTGATATTGTTTATATGATTATTGTTATTAAAACATGTTATGTTATTGTTGGATTCTAATTACATTTAGTTAGAAAAAATATATAATTGTGCTTACATTTTTAAATACAAATTATCTGACACTTTATCACCAGTATAATCTGGAATTTATGGGGATAGTTCCCCCAAAAATGAAAATTAATTTACATTGTTTAAACTCATGAGACGTTGGTTAATCCTTGAATCACAAATCAATATAACAATGAAAGTCTAGGTAACCAAAATTTAGAAGATCCAAAAAGGTCATAAATGCATTTTAAATTGAATCCATAGGAATAGAGGTTTAATCCAACTCTTGTGAAGAGAAACCGTCGCACAGATTTAAATTATGCTAAACAATGATCAACACATGCATAGAGCACATCACATTTGGTAAACACGGAAGCTCAAACATGCATGTATGATGCTCGAGAACCAATGAGGTTTGTTCTAGCTCATGATGCACGGCACAAGCTTCCATTGCTATCATGCATGATGCGCTCTATGTATGTGGATTTTCAATGGAGGTACAGAAACCTCTCAGATTTCATTAAAAATATCTGAATTCATGTTTCGAAGATTAACTAAAGTCTTAGGGGTTTGGAACGACATGATGGTGAGTAAATGACAGAATTCTCATTGTGGGGTGAACTAACCCTTTATTTTGTTCTGATTTTTATATCCACTCTTCAATAACAAAGGTAACACTTTATTTTAAGGTCCAGTATTTATGGCTAAGTAGCCAGTATTACAGTACTACTAAAGACAATTTATGGTGTGTTCATGCATAAATAATGGCAAATATTCTTTACTACATGTTCAGTTAATCATTAACTACTGTGTGTTAATGTTTAACTACCACATGATTATTGACCTTAAAACAAAGTGTTACCAACTAATAAGTATACAGTAATAAAGTACTAAAAGTCATTAACAAACTAAGTTATAGTTAATATATTAATAGACGGTGTATAAATAGTGAACTTTAGTGCACTTTAGAACGGGGGGGACAATTTCTTTTAGCAATTTATTACTCAACTGTAAAAGCAACACAAATTATACATAATGATTCATATTGTTCAGTTTACTTAATAGATGGTAAATCACAGAAATATAACATGTAAATCACTTACTACACAAAAAAAAAAAAAAAAGTTTAATTTGTAAGTAATGGCTAAAAGGGGTGACACTTTTTTTTAGAGATTCACCGATGTATCGGCCGCTGATATTTATCGGCTGTTTTTTTTATCAATTTACAACCATTGGCATATCGGCTATAGCATGAAAAAGGCCGATATAACAAACCAATGGTTTGTTAATTAACTGCGTGAAGGCACTGAGCTGTATAATGTCTGTTGCATAATCCAAGATTATACTGTAATATTCCTGCTGCGCTGCTGTCTGCGTTTTAATGTTAATAAAACAACAAAAGACCAATAAGACAAAAAATAACTCCGTGATGCGGAAAACGCAGTCAGAATCCAGTCATAAAAACGGAATTTACAGCATAACACGGAATGTCACGGAATTTGTCAAAGTTGATGAATAAATAAAACGTAGGTCAGTACACTTAAATCAAATCGCGATATATACTAGTGTCTGTGAATATTAAGCTGCAAAAAGACCGTTTAAATATGAATCCTGCATGTTTCTGTGTGTCTCTGTGTGAATGAATGGCGCAGAATTTAGCTACGTCTCAATGTAATAATAATATATGTATTTAATTTATACAGTGAAGAATATGCAGTGTTATTTAACATTTGTTTACTTTATTTCTGTACCTGGAAACTGTTAAACCTACCTAAAAAGCACTGTTTATTTCATATGTATCTTTGTGCTGTTGTATTTATGTTGGCCTGCTGAATGTTAAATGGACCCAGTCTTATGTTCATTAGAAATTATTTGATAATACAGCAATAAACTAGCTAGTAGGCTATAAGTTAATTTTTTAACTTTGCTGATTTAAAACATGATCAAAACACTATCTATTTTAATGACAATTTCAAATAAGAGGGCAAGTGACAAATATCGGTATCGGCCAATAATTATTTGTTAAAATCGGTATCAGTATCGGCCCCAAAAAATCCTATCGGTGCATCCCTACTTTATTTCGATAATCCACTTTGACATTCTACTAACTATAAGTAAAGCCTTGTTTATACTTTCGCCTGGCTCCACAGCGCGAGTCTCCGCTGACTGCTGTTACGATATTGATCCACTGGAGGCAAGCTTTAAGAACCCAAGTGCAGTTTATTTACAAAACAGAAAGTGAACAAAACAAAGACTTGACTTGAAACTCACCAACAGCGTTATACACGAACAATACTAGACAAAACGCATGGCAAACATGAGGGCTTAAATACACAGGGACTAAGGACTAAACAAGACACACCTGTGAACAATCAAGACAATGAACCAATGACAGAACTCACATGACTAAATAAACCAATGACAACATGACACAAGAGACTAGGGAAGAACATGACATGATTACATGAGGGCACAATGGAATCACATGACAAACCAGGAACTATGACATTGAACATAACAAAACAAGAACATGAAACATGAACATGAATCAGAAACAAAACCAAAACACTAGACATTACAACTGCGTACGCACCTTCCCAAACGGACAAGGCATTTATATTTGACGCGCTCGCTGTTGTGCTATTCTTTGAAACGGCAGGGGGCGACGTAATTGTTCTTTAAACCACCAGGAATTAGCATTGAGAAGTAAGGTACACACGTGACGATGTTTATTTTAGTACACTTCACCAAAACCACACTACAAAAGAATAAACCCAGTAAACCTTGAGATTATTACTTGTGACATTAGAACAAAATATAGATATGAGATCATGCATACAACTAAATTAACGATCTCTTATATATTTTCTAATTTCACTAAGCATTTTCATTTAGTTTCATGAACATTTTTATTAAACATGGACCTTTATGTTCTCTAAAAAGGCTTATTATGATATTGTAGGCTCATTTTGTAAATGTAAGCAACTAATTTAGACATGCGTAAACTGGGTGCCGATGTGATGAGACGTACATGCTCGGCTAGATTCGCCTCAAAGTCATGTATCTTCGGGTGCGGAGCCATGCGAAAAGTTACAAAAAATGCTGTGCACACCGGCAAGCGAACTGGGGTCTCGTGCACTCAACGCGCACTACCGCACACTCCGCAGTGACGTAATTTTTGCCACAAGCACCTTTGTGCTCGTGTGGCCACGTTGAGTGTAAACCAAGCTTAACATCACAACTACATGTCAACTAGCAGTCATTAGAGTATTAGTAGACTGTCTGCTTAATATCTGCTAGCACTTTATTTTGATGTTCCCCAACAGACATTCTATTGACTTTAAGTAACTTATGTCAACTTATTCAACTAAACCTAACCCTAACCTAACAGTCTAGTAATACTCTAATTAGAGTTAGTTGACATGTAGATGCAAAGTGGCAAAAGTATCAAAATAAAGTGTTACCATAAAAGGCATTTATTGTACATTATTAACCATTAAAGGCACAATATGTAAGATTTTTGGATTAAAATATTCAAAAACCACTAGAACAATGTTATATACTTTGTTGATTTGTGTACTTACATTTTTCTGAATGTTTCCAAGAATGTTTAAATCCAGAGAAATAAGAAATTTTAACCAGGACACGGACCATGTTCGTGCGTCACCTATCAATGACATCATACCCGCGTTACCCTCGATTTCCTGTAGAAAGCATGGAAACACCAAAGACGCTTTAATATATTATGTGTTTTATTAGACAGGTGAGCAACTGTTTGGATACATTCATCGACAGAAAACTAATGATTGTTATGTAGCTTGAGTACCATGTTTTACCATGCTAATACTGATCTAGCTTACTGCAGTGTGCAACAAGTGTCTCATAGTAGCCGCAGAGCGAACGCACAGAGTAGCATTATAACATAACTTTCAACACACTCAAATAATGTTTCTAATATGATAAAAAAGTGCTGCGTTACCCCACATACGCATGAGCGGAAGAAGCGGAAGCGGCATCTGCGGCATAATAAAACCTCCGCAAAATCAAGGCGTCATTAAGCTACGCCTTTGTTTTGAATAAGCGACCTCTAGCGGTAAAAAAAATTACATATTGTGGCTTTTAATTATTGCCTTATTTCTGCTTATTTATCCTTCAAATGTTTTATAAGTTGTAAATAATGCTAATATGCCCCCTAATATATGTTCAGTTAATTATGAATTACTGATTTGTTAAAGCTTAACTGCTGCATAAATAATAGCTAATATGCCTTTACTATATGTTCAGTAAATCATCAACTAATGGAGTGTTAATACTTAACTACCGCATAATTATGGACCCTTAAAATAAAGTGTTAGCCAAAAACTCTCTATAATTTCCTGTTCCTTCTATACAGGCTCTGTCATAGAAATAGTTTAAAAATTCACAAAAAATGCCAACAAACTGCAAGAATCAGCTGTTTTCTGCAGGTCTGTCTGAACACTTTGTGCAGTTCATTTGTTGTGATGCATTTGATGCTTTTCTTATTGCTTGCAGAGCCATTTTGCTTACCCAACAGAATGTTTGGTTGCTAAACTGCTGTTTCACAGTGGAGTGAACAAATGAAAGTGCAATTTGACAACCTTTACCCTTTTTTTTATTATTATATATTTTTACATAGGACACTATACCGATTGCGGAGAAGCTTGCTTTAACTTGTATGTGTGGTTGTATTGTTTGCATCTTGTCTTGTAAAAATAAAGTGGTTCAAGTAGTTTTTCATGGTACCTTGTAATATACAGTCTTTTAACAGAAGGCATTGACAGAAACACAAGTGCTAAAAGCTTTGATCCTGTGCAGCTGAATATTTTACCTTTCAAAGCTGTTCAACTCGTTTCTTCTCTCATCTCTATAAGGAGTCTAAGAAGAGGTTTGATGAGGATGAAGAGTTTAAGAAGAGGGCCTACCAGTGTGTGGTTAAACTCCAGAGCAAAGAGCCAGACTTCATCAAAGGCTGGAACCTGATCTGTGACGTTTCCCGAAACGGTACATGCGAGACACACTAAGAATGTCATTCTCATTTGATCAAGTATTGAATAGATTAAAACCTTTTCACGTTCATGCTGGTACAAACCTCCACAGACAGCATGTGCCCTCTAGAGGCATTTACCGTTACATTATTCTCTGAAACAACAGCCCGCATGCGGTGTGGACAAAATATCAGCTGAACCAGCAAGAAATGGCAATAACAAGTAGTTTGCCTAACTTTATGCATCTAAGGATAATGTGAATTGTTCACTGGTAAAGGAAGCAGACAAAACATCAAAGATCAAACAGCTACACTACCGTTACATTTTTTTTTTTTTTTTTGCAAGAAATTAATATTTTTATTCAGCAAGGATGTATTATATTATTCAAAAGTGACATTAAAGATGTTTGTAATGGTACAAAAGATTTACATTTTAAAGAAATGAATCCTGACCAAAAATCGCAGTTTCCACTAAAATATTAACTGTTTTCAACGTTGGTAATAATAGTAAATGTTTCTTGAGCAGCAAATCAGCATATTAGATTGATTTCTGAAGGATCATGTTACACTTTAAGACTGGAGTAATTCAGATTTGCCATCAAGGGAATAAAATACGTTTGAAAATATATTAAAATTGAAAACGGTTAGTTTAAATTGTAATAATATTTCACAATATGACAATTAAATGCTGCCTTGGTGAGCAAAAGCAACTTTAAAAACATTAAAATATCTTACTAAACGCAGTCTTATATATTAGGTTTTGTATTAAAAATATCATTACAATTTTTATTTATAGTATTCACTATTTAGAAATATATTAATAATTAAAATGTTTTTTTTTAAATTTTACATTTAATTAAAATGCATTTATTTTTGTGCATTTATTTTTGTTTTAAAAGAGCTGTACAAGAATCTTTTTTTTTTTTTTTTTTTAATGGGTAAAAATATTATTTTCTTCTCAAAGTAATATTCATACACGCACATCTACTCAGGCGGCCTTCCCTCAAATTCCTCCAATGGGATTGAAGCCCAAAAGTGCAGACTGACCAAATTTAGTCAGTATCAATATCACTTTTTACATCACCAGGGTTTAGACTCTAAGTAATATTTGGTAACACTTTAGAATAATGGTCCGTCATTAATAGGTAAATATGCAGGAAAAATGAGTAGTACTACATTAACACTTCAGCTACTACTATTAACTAATATAGAAACAAGCTTAACTAATCAGTAAATAATATCAAATTTAGGACTAAGGTCCTTATTAGGTAATCAATAATTACTGAATGAGATTAGCCTCATTAAGAACTAATAACTATGACAAATCAATTAATTACTAATTATCATGTGTCTGAGACATAATCGATCATCTTTTTTATTCTGAATATAGTCATAAAATTCATCACTAATACACAGCTACCTAAACACTGTGCAGGAACTACTGTTAATCTGGACCAAAAACATCTTTTTCACTTTAAAATAATGGTTCAGATCACTAGTAGTTCTTGAAGAGTGTTACCCAATACTGTATAAAGACAGTAGAGGTCAGTATATAACTGCGACTTAGTAGTAAGTTAACATAAACGTAGACTTTCAGTTTATACCAGTAACTAAAAAAAGAAGAAAGAAATACTGCCGAAAATGAGTCATCATTTACCCGCATTACTTCCAGACAGGAAAGGAGAAAATATAGGGATTATGTGTTTTTCTAAAGTAGTGATGCTTATGTTACAAATATTGTAATTCATTTAAGAGCTTTCATGTCCGAGATGGTATCATTTAAACGCTTTATCTGTCGTTTAGACTTAATTCTACAGAACATTCCTTACACATTTGTTCTCCTTTTCCCTGCAATTTCTATATTTATTGCAGAGGAAAAATGTTTTAGTTAAAACAAGTTTGAACATTGAAGGGCACAGATGCCCTTCACCACCATCCGGCGACAGCAGCTCCAGACTCTGATGTGACAGCATCTACCTTTACCCCTTAATCAAACCTCGTTCCCCCACTGAGGCTTGTCTAATGAAGGTCAATTAGTGTGTTTTTTTTTTTTCTTTCTGCTGATGCTGTCCAGTCAGGCTTTGCTAAATCAGGAGAGTGCTGCATTTGATTTCCCTGTGGTGTGACTGTTGTAATTAAACCGTCTTGTCCCTTCCGCTTCTGTCCGCTTTGCTGATGCAGAGTTTCAAAAGATTTACAACTGCCTGGAAATTCGCATAGAAGAGAGAGGAGAGTCCTACTACCAGGACATGATGACAGCCGTGGTGAAAGAGTTTGAGGGAAAAGGTACAGATGGTCTATTCTCTTAGTCACTAATAGTAAACTATTATTATAAAATATTTAGTTTGCTTGCTTTGAGAACAGATATCATAGTCTATTGACATTTGAATAAATATGAATAAGTTGCTTTATTTCCTGTGTTTATGTATTTCTAATTGAAACAGGAAGTGTGGGCGGGACATATTGAAGGGTTAAAGTTTATTTTGGGAACTTTTAGGGATACATCATAATATTGATGGGCTCAAAGCTAACACGCATGGATCTGGAGCCACAAAACCCCTATTTTGAATGGGAAGTGCATACATTTTTTTGCATCAATAATTTCTTAAATCTTTTGTTGTTCAGATAAACAAACAGTTCCAGATTGCAATTCTGTTTTGTGCTGCTAGTGATACCAAAAATAATAGACTTTACTTCTAAGATGGGATAAAAGAAAGTGTGTGTGTTTTATTTTTTATTATTCTTATTTTAATTACATTTTATTTTTTATAATTTTATTATTCAATTATTTTCATTTGTTTATTTGTAGTTTATTGATATTTATTTTATTTGTATCAATGTTTGTTTTATTTATAATTTTTTTATTTGATTAACATTTATTTGTATTAATTAGTTTTTTCATTTATTTAGTTATTTTGCTTTTGTTTATTACTTTTAATTGCTTAATATTAAATTATTTGTATTTGTTTATTTTATTTGTATCGTTTGTTTTTTATTTTTAATTGATTTAATATTTTTCATTTTTTTTTTTTGTTTATTTATTTTTAATTGCTTATTGTTTGTTTGAATGTTTAATGTACAGCAGATCAGATCAAGAATAATTGACAATTAAACGGTCCCAGTTATCCTTGCAAACAAGGTTTACATTGACATCATGAGTTAAAGATTGAATATAACGTTGGACAGGCAAGGTTGATATGTCATTTTAATCCACTAGTGTCATAAACTAGCGGCTGTACTTCCAAAACGGTGTGTTTAATGTTTAGAGTGCAACACAGTTTTTGTTTGTTTTTACAAACCAAGTCTTTTCTGTGCCAATCAACAATAATTGATTGAGCCAGAACATTCCTTTAAAAAAAGCATTGCACGTCTAACACATGCACATGTCCAGTGGGGGGCAGTGTTGTTCCAGGATTGATTTTAGCCTCTAGCTCTGCTATACATCCAAAGTCACATTCCCCACCGATCCTCTTCTCTCTCATCAGGGCTGGTGGAGTTGGACGAGGGCAGGAAGATAGTTTTTGCTCCGGGCCAGTCTATTCCCCTGACGATTGTCAAATCGGATGGAGGCTATACTTACGATACCTCCGATCTGGCTGCCATCAAAAATCGTCTGTTTGACGAGAAAGCTGACATCATCATCTATGTGACCGACAGCGGCCAGGTGTGTGGGTGTAGGTCTGGATATATGTGTTTGTAATGGAGAGTGTTGGGGAAATCTTGAACGGCACAAACCTTTCCAAAGTTATCTGAGGACACATGCAGCAGGGGTCAAGGGTGCTGGGCGAGACACAAAAACACCTCAGAATTCAAACGTCTGTATGTTTATAAATGTGTGCAATAGACTCCTCACCTACTCAATTATTAATGCGGACTAGGTCAGAAACGCGGTCTGCTTGCATCTCTATCACTGCTAGTTTACATTTCTGCTTTGTTTATATAGGAAAGATGCTTTCTCTGGCTAAAATTGAATTTATGATTCATCAGAAGGATCTTGATTCAAACTGTGTAGAACTTATTTGTATTGATGGTCATATAACTAAATGTTCTCTGTGTGTTTTTTTTCTTGCCGATGTACGACAGGCAATGCACTTCCAGGTGGTCTTTGCTGCTGCTCAGTTGATAGGCTGGTATGATCCCAAGGTCACACGGGTAGAACATGCAGGTTTTGGCGTTGTGCTCGGGGAGGACAAGTAAGTGCATTGATCGGTATGGAAGTCACCTTTTGTCAGCATCATGTTTCCACCAGGAAGACCCATAGTGCTGCAACAACTAGTAATCAATAAAATTGATAAAGGAAAATATTCAACACATTTCATTATTGATTAGTTGAGTCTTTGTGGGTGGCCACAACGAACCCATGACGTGACCTTAAAGTAGTTTAAATGCATTTCTGTGAAAAACAAAATGTTTACATACACTACGGTTCAAAATATTTACTTTCGAACTATGTTCTAATTCTTTTTTTCAGCAAGGTTGCATTAAATTGAGCAAAAGTGACAGTAAAGACGTTTGTAATGTTACAAAAGATTTCTATTTCAAATAAACAAAAATGTTAATGTTTTTGGTAACACTTTAGTATGGGGAACACATATTCACTATTAACTATGACTTTTGCTTCAATAAACTCCTAATTTACTGTTTATTAATAGTTAGTAAGGTAGTTTTTGTAGTGTTTAAGTTTAGGTATTGGGTAGGATTAAGGGATGTAGAATATGATCATGCAGAATAAGGCATTAATATGTGCTTTATAAGTATAAACAGCCAATATCCTAGTAAAATGCATGCTATTAAGCAACTAGTTAAATAGCGAGGATTGAACCCTAAAATAAAGTTCTACCATGTTTTCAACATTGATAATAATCAGAAATGTTTCTTGAGCAGCAAATCAGCATATTAGAATGATTTCTGAATGATCATGTGCCATTGAAGACTGGAGTAATGATGCTGAAAATTCAGCTTTGCATCACAGGAATTTTATAATATATTCACATAGAAAATAGTTATTTTAAATTGTAATAATATTTCTCAATATTACAGTTTTTACTGTATATGTGATCAAACAAATGCAGCCTTGGTGAACACAAGACTTCTTTCATAGACATTAAAGATCTTACCAACCCTAATTTTTTAATAATAATTTTATATAATGCCTTTAAAAGTTGCATCTCAAAGCACTTTACAAGAACATACAAATAAAATACTTTGAAATAGGGAAAAAAAACATACATCATAACAAATTTAAGACATATATGTAATAAAACAGAATAATCACATATAAGATAGCCTGAAAAAAATAGTTTTAAGAGAAGATTTAAAGACACTAAAAGATTCTGCATGTCTGATCTCAGTGGGAAGAGAGTTCCAAAGTTTTTATATTCTTCTAAATATTCTTGTAATGCAAGCATTTCTATTTTGCAAAACAACAGCAAAAGTGTAATTAAATGTCACTGTCAGTGTGAAACTTTGAATACTTGGTTACATGGAGCGCAGAATAAATGGGATGAATTCATTTTGATTAAAGCAATGTTTGCTGTTCAGCGTCAGATTTGATGAAATGCAAATAGTAGTGTTTTTATATGAACGATAACTGGATTACTGCAAGATTAATGAAAAATAATAACACTTCAGTGTTCAGAGGAGATAATGTGTATGCTAGCGTTGGTTGTTTATCTGCTGAGTGGATATTTTTGTTATTTTTTTCAATTACTTTTTGACATTTTGACATTTTATACCATAACATTGTTTGAAGGAGAAAACTTGGCAAGGTACCCAATAGAATATTTAATGTTTGGTTTATCAAATAAATAATTGACCGAATGATCAGTTGTCATCAGTATAGTGGGTAGTTGCAGCGCTAGTGGTTTATGTATCACTAGTTTTAGCTATAATAGAAATATTGTATTGAATTATGTATTTTAAGAGCACTGTTTCCACATTTCCGTGATTCTTTTTTCATAAACATGAACTTTCCATCCTAGGAAAAAGTTTAAGACTCGTTCAGGGGACACTGTGAGATTAATGGACCTTCTGGAGGAGGGTCTGAAAAGATCCATGGACAAACTGAAGGAGAAGGAAAGAGATAAGGTGAGCCCCTAAAAACTCCAAGGAAACTAGCACCTTCTGGCCCTGTTTACACATGGTATTAAAGGGTTAGTTCACCCAAAAATGAAAATTCTGTCATTAATTACTGACCCTCATGTCGTTCCAAACCTGTCAGACCTTGTTCATCTTTGGAACACAAATGAAGATATTTTTGATGAAATCCGAGAGCTTTCTGACCCCTCCATAGACAACAATGCCATTACCACTTTCAAGGCCCAGAAAGGTAGTAAAGACATTGTTAAAATAGTCCATGTGACTACAGTGGTTCAACCTTAATTTTATGAAGCGATGAGAATAATTTTTGAGTGAGGGTGAGTAATTAATGACAGAATTTTAATTTTTGGGTGAACTATCCCTTTAAGATATGTTTTGGTCGATCAGATCGCAAGCTTGTCCACTTCTGACCACTTCCAGAGGTAGTCGAAAACTCATTCGACCAGATTGCTTTCGTAGTGTAAACGCTCATGTGGTCAAATGTGAGTACAAAAGACTGGCTACTCTCCGCCTACTGACCTAATGCGCAAACATTATGGGAAGTACGCTAGCCAGACTGGATTTGAACTTTGTCGGCTGAAGACCCAAGTTTGGTTTGAAGATGAAAAATGTACCAAGCATGATGTTCTCTCACCATTCCTGATTTCTAACACACACTCACTGCGTTCGGCGTGGTCTTGCAGCTATCAGAGCAGAAACAAAAGCTGTTACTCTCTGTGTGTTTTTCTGTTTTCTCCAGGTGCATTCATATGTAAATTACATGAGCTTATTTTGTCCATTAGATCAAAAGATCTGAAAAAGCCCATACATTTACCCGTCCATAGACCCTCCCCTCGAAGAAATCAGGACAGAAGTGGTTGAAAGTGGAAAAAAGAGACGGATTAAAACACCAGGTGTAAACGGGAATGTGTCTGCATCGTCTACTTATGATCCGATCGACCAAAACACATCTTTATACCAGGTGTAAACAGGGCCTCTTATGCCACCCTGAAAGCTTCCATCCAACTCCTTTTGTGTGCTTCAGTACTTCAGCTCGATTCAGAAGAGATCAATGGATCTCAAATGAGACCAGATGTGCTAATGACAATTACTGCCTATATTACTCGCAACTCCTTTGTGCTCAGAAATAAAGAGCATCCTAATGCCTCACTCACTTGATTGATATCTCACAAACGAGTGAGCTTCTGACAGGAAAGGAGTTTGAAAAAGACAATTATATTGTTCCAGACACAAGCAAGCAAAGTAAATGTCCTCGAATAGCTTTCCTTGGAAACGTTAAAAGCGCACACACACCATTTTAAAAGTTTTTGTAGCTTTTATTATTACCAAGTATAAAAAAAGACTTCCATTCCCTAAAGTCAATCAGACTTTTGCCAAGTGCCTTGTTTGTTAGGAATATTGAAAGTAACATATGCTGCATTAAATTAGGCAGAAACGTTAGCAGGCGTGTAATCCTGCAAATGTTCCTGTGAGCATAATCAGTTTGAACCAGTGATGTAAGACAGAGCCAATATTTGATCTGATCTGCTGATTTTTTTGTCTTGTTAAAGCACTCTGAACACTATGATTCTCTCTTCAGCGATTCTAGAGCAATTCTGAAAATTTCTAAATCGTTTCTGAGTTTAGATGCGTGATGGTACTTTTTGTGCTTTAGAAACAGCCGTAGTCTTGCAATTCCACACACATACACAAACAGAAAAACCCTCGAACCATCCATAAAATAGTCTTCGAAAAGGTCGAAGTGAATTACAAGGGCAATTGCGGGCTTTATGGCATAGGATGTTCACACTTTAGATTAGGGTCCAATTCTTACTATTACCTAACTATTAACTACAACTTTTGCCTCAATAAACTTCTAATTACTGCTTATTAATAGTTAGTAACCTAACTAGTAAGGTAGTTGATACATTTAGGTATTGGGTGGGATTAAGGGATGTAGAATAAAGTCATGCAGAATAAGGCATTAATATGTGCTTTATAATGTTAAGTACTAATAAACAGCCAATATCCTAGTAATATGCATGCTAATAAGCAACTAGTTAATAGTGCGAATTGGACCCTAAACTAAAGTGTTACCCATAGGATATATATGTTGTGAGAAACGTGCGTTTTGCTCGATGTTACACTGTACAATGTGCGGACTCGCCCGCCGGTGTTCTAGTGTTTTCCGTTTCCAAATGCTCTATGAAGACATGTAATTTATGCCGTTTGGAATGCAGTTCAATACACAAAACTCACTTACTGACAGACGGCTGCTTTCAAAAGCTAACGTGCGCTAAAGAGTAAGTACCTAAATGCACTTGCATCTCAAAATGCTTTTATGATGCATAGGCTAATTAATGTAAACACAGCAAGTTACGTCTCATGAAATAGGTCTGGGATTAGAGAGGATATACATCTGTTAGATCTGCCGCTGTATATGATGTCATAAGTAATAGTCAAACTGCTGTGTTCAGAAACTTAAAGCACTCTTTGTTTATTGCTAATTGTATTATATTTCTTTGTTCCTCTTTATTATTTACGATTTGCTTGTCTGTTTTGAAGCTATTTAGTTTGAAGCTTTGAAGCTATTTACAATTTAATTTAATTATTATTTTTAAATATATATTTTTTTAAAGTAGCTCCTTAAAATTACATGATTAGTTAAATAAGAAAAGTACAGATCAATTTAACATTTAAAGTCTAATTAAACTAATTAATAAGAGAAAAAAAGTAGAATCGTTTTGGAATTGGTCATGACTCCCAGAACCGGAATCGGATCGGATCGTGACTCCCAGAACCAGAATCAGATCGGATTATGACTTCCAGAACCGGAATTGGATCGGATCGTGAGGTGCCTAAAGATTCCCACCCCTACTGAACTCTAGTTATCTGTTTATTCTCCTTTAATTGGATACAAAGCTATATAAAATCTAAAAAGGTATGGTCACATTTTTGTTGCTCAGCGAAATTTTGTGGGCAAAATCCAGTCATTTTCAATAGGAATTCACGCAATCTGGAATTTCATACGAAGGCGAAAAAGTTCCCTGTGCAGATTTTGCTCACACACTGACCAACAGAAAGCTGCTTGGTTTAAACTGTGTCAGCAGTGCTTTATGCATCGCTACACCATTTCACTGACGTTTTGCTAATGTAACCGTAGGTAATTTTATCCTCATTGCCTACTCAGCACATACTTGCTAACTTGTTTATCTGAAGGTGGCAAAAGGTCTTGGTTGCTCCAACCTCACAAGGGGTCATCCACATTTTGAAAGGGTGTTTGTTGCAGGTTCTGAACCCGGAGGAGCTGGTAAAGGCTCAGCGTGCCGTGGCCTTTGGCTGCATTAAATATGCAGACCTTTCGCACAACCGCATCAATGACTACGTATTTTCCTTCGACAAGATGCTGGATGACAGGGGCAACACTGCGGCCTACCTCCTCTACGCCTTCACACGCATCAGGTAAGCCCTCAATGTGATGGATATCTTTAACCACATCAAATGAGTCCTGCTAGGTATTGATCTGCATCAGTCTGCATCTGAATCTGAATCTGTTTTTTGTTTTTGTTTTTTGTCGTCGTGTCTATTCATTTTTTTTTCTCTTATTTTTTCAGCATTTTCAAGAGGACCTATTATGCCCTTTTTTTAAAGTCTTGATTTCTACTAAAACAGGTTTTCCTGCTTGAATGTTAAAAAAATATTCTTTTTCACATATTTGACCTTTTTGCAGCTCCTCTTTTCCCAGTCTGTCAGTAATGCTCAGTTTAGTTCCAGTCTCTATGAAGCCCCTCCTTCCAGAAAGCGCAGTGTGCTCTGATTGCTTGGCAGGACCAGTGTGTTGTGGTTGGTCAACCTCGTCGAGCGTGTTTGGGAAATGTCACACTTCTTAACATAACTGCGAGTTTCAACACCCTACTAGTGCAACGCAACCAGGCCTCACCACTTTACAAGTTCAGAAACAGTGCGCGCCGATATAGAGAATAATTCGCTTTGGAGTGACTTTGTGCTTTATTTTTTTCATGCTAAAACAGCAACTGTTGTCAGACTGTTGAAAATGTAAAAAAGCATAATAGGACCCCTTTTTAATTTTTTTTGGTGGCATAAAATAAAGCAATGTTTGGGTGTATAGATCTGGGGAATTTAGAGGCCAAGTCAACACCTCAAACTCATTGTTGTGCTCCTTAAACCATTCCTGAACCATTTTTGCTTTGTGGCAGGGCGCATTATCCTGCTGAAAGAGGCCACAGCCACCAGGGAATACAGTTTCCATGAAAGGGTGTAAATGGTCTGCAACAATGCTTAGGTAGGTTGTACGTGCCAAAGTAACATCCACATGGATGGCAGGACCCAAGGTTTCCCAGCAGAACATTGCCCAAAGCATCACACTGCCTCTGCCGGCTTGCCTTCTTCCCATAATGCATCCTAGTGCCATATGTTCCCCAGGTAAGCGACGCACACGCACCCGGCCATCCACGTGATGTAAAAGAAAACATGATTCATCAGAACCAGGCCATCTTCTTCCATTCCTCCGTGGTCCAGTTCTGATGCTCACGTCCCCACTGTTGGTGCTTTCGGCAGTGGACAGGAGTCAGCATGGGCACCCTGACTGGTCTGCGGCTATGCAGCCCCATACACAACAAACTGCGATGCACTGTGTATTCTGACACCTTTCTGTCAGAACCAGCATTAACTTCTTGAGCAATTTGAGCTACAGTAGCTCGTCTGTTTGATCGGACCACACGGGCCAGCCTTTGCTCCCCACGTGCATCAATGAGCCGTGGCCGCCCATGACCCTGTCGCCGGTTCACCACTGTTCCTTCCTTGGACCACTTTTGATAGATATTGACCACTGCAGACCGGGAACACGACACAAGAGCTGCAGTTTTGGAGATGCTCTGACCCAGTCGTCTAGCCATCACAATTTGACCCTTGTCAAACTTGCTCAAATCCTTACGCTTGCCCATTTTTCCTGCTTCTAACACATCAACTTTGAGGACAAAATGTTCACTTGCTGCCTAATGTATCCCACCCACTAACAGGTGCTGTGATGATAATCCGTGTTATTCACTTCACCTGTCATAATGTTATGCATGTTATGTGTATATGTATATGTATATATGTGACCCATACTGGAAAAATGAGTCAGAATGCGCACGGATACAAACATTTAAATTTTTTTTAAGTTTCTAAATTTCTATAAGTTTCTATATTTAATGAAATAATTTGTACTCCAATTCATTGTTTGAAATATTTAAACAGTGCTGTCATAACTTGTTTTCATGACAGATTTATTCAAACATACATAAATAATGAAGACATCACTAACAGGTTAAGTAAAAATATGATGAATATTTAATACAGTGCATATTTAGCAAAGTGCTTCTCTCTAGAGTTATTTTTTTCTAGTTGCCTAACAAGCTATGGACATTGAATTTCTTTCTTATGTCCTATATTATCTTCTACATTATTGACCCATCTTCACCTGCTTCAGGTGAGGCCCTCTGGGCTTTGATATACCCCTTCTGGGATATCTTTACATGGGTCTGTGCTGGAAACGGTGGCCTGATTGATTCCCACATGGGTGTTGGGAAACAGCTCACCAACACTGTTGAATAGCCCTTCCAGTTCATTTTCACCGATTGTTGGTTATTTGTTCTCTTGGCAGTTTTAACCGTGCTGATGTGTGGAAATGGTATGTGTGTGGGTTTTGTGTACATGAATGAATGCATGCATCTGCTGCGCAGTCAGTGTGTTTTTCTGGCTGAAATGTGTTTGTTTGTGACAGATCTACTTCTGCTGTCGCCCGAGTGGATGCTCAGCACAAGTGCTCTATTATTCTCACTCTTTATCACCTTGTGTTTGCTCTTCTGTCTCAGTAGGGCTGTTGACCTGATGTCAGGAGCATAGGGTAGCACAATCCCTCTGCTCTCATGGCTCTTGTGCATTTGGAGAGCTTTTTCCTGTCTTTAATTGGCTGTTTAAAACAATTGGTAACAGAAAATCATATCTGGGAGAAGTGAAGGTGGAAATCAGAGCCAATGACAGGAGAAGGAGCCAAAAAAATAATAATTGGCCATGGCAGCAGTCTTTGGTTTCTCAGAATGCATCCAATAGAACCTGATCCTGTAGTTCTCTGGCAGAAAGGTCCTTTTAGACACTTAGTCATGGCGATTCTTTCTTGTAACATGTTTTTCTTATTTATGTGAGCTGTTGCAACGGTTAAATTTCACTTCTTTCTTTCCTTTGTGCACATTTAATCTTTGTTTGGCCGTTTGCATTGATCTCATCCTGTGCTGATCTCAATAGTAGACCATTTAAAGTAATAGTTTGCTTGAAAATCAAAAATGATGTCATTGTTGTTCTTCAAAATCCATGAGTTTCTTCTGTGGACTACAAAAGAAGAAATTTCTAGGTGCTTTTTTCCGTACATTAAAAACATACAGTGACCGGTGGCTGTCAAGATACAATACGACTTTTGACCTGTTTTCCAAGTTTTCTGAAGCCATTTTTTTGTGAAATTAGTGAGAAACAGACTTTTAAATCAATTACATTTAAATTTATTATTCACTAAAAACCTTTTAAATCCACTCTACCTCTAAAATGTCATTTGCATATGGCAGCATAGTTATCGTTGATAACTACATGAACATTTTTTTTTTTTGTTAACGGAAAAACTTAAAGTAAGAGTATGTTGAAAAGCTGAAAAGTTTTTTCTTTGCATTTTTCATGTACAGGCGATTTATGTTGTCAAAACGATCCCTGAAAACGACTAAAAATGCTGCATTCTGCTGCCAGGCCAGTAGGTGGCGATGTCACTTTGTAAAGAAAAACTATGCGCCTACATACTGAACACTTAATATGCATGAGCATGATGGCACCATTTTCACACATTTTTGTTGTTTACACGGAGACGATACTGGTATCGTTTTCAAAAACTTGCTCCTTGAAACCCCTTTTCGAAAATTTGCCCCCAAAACGCCATTGTCGTGTAAATGAACGACCAAAACACATAAAAAGTTTTCCATGCCGTGTAAACGGCCCCTAAAATACATTTTCATGGCATCAAAATTGTTGAATACATTTTAAAAATACCCTCACAAATTGCATAGAATATTAACGGCATTAAGCATTTTTAAATGATATGCAGTAAGCAGTGTAAAGTTTGGCAGCTCTAAAATACTACAACTAGGGCTGTGATTATTTTATGCGCAGCTTGTTAGTGAAGCTCTGTGATCAGTAGTAAATGCTGCTCCATCTGAAAGCCAGAGGGCGCTCTCATGCAGAAACTCCAAATATGCCCTGCAGAAGTATGATAAAGCATGTCATTCCAGGAAATACCTATGGTCATCATAATATCACCGTAGCTGAATAAACAGAAGATTGAAACACTTTGATTGATTAAACATGACTAATAAACACGACTACGACAATATATGGTTTATCTGAGCTCTTCAAGCCTTCTCGGGTATTTTCATGATAATAAAGTATATTTATACTTCAATGCTAATCGACATAGCCTTTATCACTGTATAAAATACTATGAAATAATATGTTGTGTGTCTTATTCTGTTTAAGAAGCCACATCATCTCACAGAAGGATGCTTAACTGTCGCTATTATGTGAGTTTGGAGTAAAAACATGTTATTAAATGTTGTCTTTTGTTGGACAAGAGGTTCATAAATGCTTCTCATGTTTGGAAAGATGTTTGACGCGTGTTGCTTTTTCAAATGTACGTCATAAGCAACTCTAACTCGCAGTGCTTTCAGATAAAACATCATTTACTACTGATCACAGAGCCGTGCTTCACTGACAAGCTGTGCATAAAAAATAATCGCAGCCTTAGCGATTTCATAATCGCAATAAGCCAAATCGGTTTAGGCGTGATTTTGTGTTATTTGTGATTAATCGTGCAGCCCTAACTAAAACTATAATAAAAATGAAATAAACTGAAAATTATAAAAAAATTAATAGAGTGGTGCAGGTATGACGTCACTTTGTAGGCTAACTGGCAGTTAGCATCACACTGGTTCCCTCGTCAAAAACCCAATAGGATTTTTCCATAGGCTTTTGGATTATTGCAAAAAAAAAAAAAAACAAGATCTGTGATCAACAAAACTTTGATACTTACACGTTTTGTCCATCAAGGTAATTGTCACAGATGAACACAACTTTTATGAATATTGAAGCCTACTGTAAATGCAGTTGCCAGAAGTAAAAAGCTAAAGGTAGGCTATAAACGGACTATGCCACGGTCGCTCGACTTCAACGTCACCATCACTAAGCTTCCGACAACTCTTTCAGTTTTTATCTCAAAACATTTCCCCAGAAAGTTTGAGTTAAAATGGTTTATAAGAGCACAATTATGAGCATAATGAGGCTGTAAAAGCAGACTGAGTTTACCTGTTCGACGTGATGACGTTTAATCTCCTTGACAGCCTCTGTAGTCCCATTTAGCCACTTGTTAGCAACCGCCTTTTTCAAGACACATAACAGCTTCAAACAATCATGAGTGCGGTAATACTGATGTATTTTATGTCGTAGAATAAAACGTGAAAGTGTCTTGAGCTTGTGTTCACCACAGACCTTATTTCTGCCATTTAACCGCAATCCCATTAAAAAAAAAAACATTGACTTCGGGACGAGGGAACTGGAAGTGCTAAAATGCTAGCTCGCTTCTGCGTTTTGGCCTACAAAGTGATGTCATACCTGCACCACTCTATGAACAAGCAAAAACTAAAGTAAATTGAAAATAACAGAAATTCAAAAAAAAAAAAAAAAAGTCATTACTAATTAATAATTAAAATTCTAAACTAAAATAACCCCAGCATATTGTGAGGTTTGTTCCAAGCTCAAGTCGGTTCTCTCATCTCACAACCAAACATGATGTGCCAAGTTTGACCATGCAGAAATGTGTAGTATATTTTATAAGACGCATTCTTTTTCTGTTTACCTCCAGGTCTATAGCTAGACTGGCTAACATCCAGGAGGCCACCCTGCGCAAAGCAGCCGAGACCACAGAGGTCTTACTGGACCATGAGAAAGAGTGGAAACTGGGTAAGTGCATCCTGCGCTTCCCCGAGATTCTGCAGAAGATCACAGACGACCTGCTGCTTCACACACTGTGCGACTACCTCTACGAGCTGGCCACCACCTTCACAGAGTTCTACGACAGCTGCTACTGTGTGGAGAAGGACCGGCAGACAGGTGGGTACCCTGAGGGAGCACGATACAGAAGTGAGCGGGATCTATATACTCCACGCTTTCACTGACAGTGATGACGGGAAATTAGTGTAGCTGGCCCAGAAATCCCCCCCATACTGAGAAAGAAAAACATACTCGGTGCCCAACACCTTGAGTTTTAATGGTTAAATAAATTCATGTTCTTGGAGTATGTGGATTTTGGTCTTTAGAAGATGTGTCAGGAGAGTAATTGATCCAGAAATGTATTTAGTTTCAACTCATAGGCCAGTATAAACTTTTATACTGTAATGAAAGATACCAAATAGAGGAGCTGTAATTTAGATGTAATTTAATAACTTTGTTTTTCACGTTACAATACGTTTTAACGAAAAACAAATGATTCATTTGAACAGGGAAATCTAATCTAGGACAATATCAGATAGAAAATCCCTTAGTTGTTTTTTTCTCTCTCCCATTTGAATCTCCTCATTAAAAACTAGTTACTTAGGCACTGATGAAGCTGTCTCTTGAATCATACAGTTTCTTTAGTTTCTTAAAGGGATAGTTCACCCAAAAAAGGAAATTTTATGTTTATCTGCTTACCCCCAGGGCATCCAAGATATAGGTGACTTTGTTTGTTCAGTAGAACACAAATGAAGATTTTTAACTCCAACCGTTGCAGTCTGTCAGTCGTATAATGCATGTGAATGGTAACACATGAGAGTATGAGAACTATGAGAGTAAAAAAACATGCACATACAAATCCATATTAAACCCTGCGGCTCGTGACGACACATTGATGTCTTAAGACACGAAACGATCGGTTTGTGCTAAAAACCGAACAGTATTTATATAATTTTGTACCTCGAATGCGATCTATGTCCAACAGCCGTCAGCACGCGATGACTTCCTGGCGTATCTCAATCGGATACAAGCGGCAGAAGTGATCTCTCGCGCGTATCTCTACGCCATATCGTGTACATTTGACCTCACTCACCGGAAGTCATTGCATGTTGACGGCTGTTGGACATAGATCGCATTCGAGGTAAAAAAATGATATAAATACTGTTCGGTTAATTATATATTTCTATTGTTTATTTTATTATTGGCTGGTCACATTTGAGCATTGATGTAAATGTAATAAATAAATAATTAAATAAATAAACAACAGAAATATATTATTAGCTGGTCATATTTGAGCATTGAAAATATGAAAAAAAAAAAATATATATTTATTTATTTATTTATTTTTATCAAAATGTGCAGTTTTTTCAAAATGCGCAGTTTCAATGTGCAGGTTTTTTTTTATATGTATATATATATATATATGTATATATATATATATATATATATATATATATATATATATATATATATAAAAACCTGCACATTGAAACTGCGCATTTTGGCCTAAAGTGTCAGACACCAAATGTGTTACAGGTGTAAGTGCATTTCCACCATTTTTTAAAAACATTTTTAATGTACAAGTGTGACTAGCCAAAACTATAATAAAGGCTTTGTAACTTTTTGTAGTAGAAGTGCATTGGACCTTTTTTTCTAATGTTTAGGGGGGAAAAAAAAAGTATTTTAAGATACTTTTTTCCCCCAAGTTTAATAAATGACCTTTAATGACCAAGACGTGATGGAACGTCATTGATTTGATTGAAATGAACCTGCCTCTTTGAAAATGGGCTGTTTGACTAATGACTGCTCTAAATCGTTCTCCTCAGGGGAAGTGGTCAAAGTCAACATGTGGCGGATGCTCCTCTGTGAAGCCACCGCAGCTGTGATGGCCAAAGGTTTTGACATTCTGGGTATCAATCCAGTTCAGAGGATGTGAATTGGTCAATGCCTTCCTTCTCTGAACACAAGACCTTTTCCACAAAAACATCGATGTCCCGACGGATCCTTATGGTATACCAAATAAAAGTCATTCGACTGTCCATAACAAAAACTTTGATTTCCTGGTCATTTCTCCTCACGTAAATGTCAGATTAGCCATCTGGGCCCTGAAAACTGCCAAAAAGTCAATCTCTTCAACCTTTCCTTTTTATATAACAAGTCTGAATCTTATTCGTGTCTAGCAATAAGAATTATTCACCTAATTTTGGTTTACTTAAAGCAGGGGTGTCCAAACTCAGTCCTGGAAGGCCACTGTCCTGCGCTGTGTCTGAAATTGCTGTCTGAAGGGCACTATTTGAGGGAGCAGCCGTTTGTAGTGGTGTCCGAAACCATAGTGGAAGTTATTGAGTGCACTCATTCAATCCCACAGTGCACCGCAATGACGAGTGTACAACTGATGTACGCTTAACGACTAGAGATTACCCATAATGCACTGTGAGAGTCGTGCGCCGAATGAATTCCCGCGTCTGACCAGAAGATGGTCCTGCAGCTGAATCATCCATCCATCCATGGTCCAATGTGGCTACAGCGTAATATCATACAGGTATAAATTCCTTTTTAATGATTATTAAATTGTTTAATTAAGGTTTATACATGGTTTCCATGACAGAGTTCAAGATAAATCTTTTCATCTTACTACTGGAGCTGCCAGTTTGCTGAGTTTCAAATAATTATTAAACAGCAAGCACAAACTATGCAAAAGCGGCAGCCCTTCTGGTGGACTCAGTTTCCGAATTCGCTCACTTGTTTGCATTCACTCCCTCAAGTGAACTATATTAGTGGACTAATGTAAGGAACAGTAAATGAGGGCATAGGGGGCGATTTCGGACACAGCCCTGGAGAGTGTAGCTGCTGCCTCAACACACCTGCCTGGAAGTTTCTAGTAGGCCCAGTAAGACCTTGATTAGCTGGTTCAGGTGCATTTAATTGGAGTTGGAGCAGGATTGGACACCCCTGACCTAAAGATTTTACAACAACAGCGGCTTTACTCATTTTGCTTTTGGACTATTTATTCCACAATATGCATAAAATATTGTTCTCCCTTGAATTGTAATGCAATAAATCAACGTCTTAATGTGTTTATATTCGCTGGTGTATTTCTGTATCTGCTTTGGCTTTAGGAGCATTATTCAGTTTGAGATAGTAACTTATTTCATTTAAGATTTTTAATAGAGTTCAGTGTTTATTTTGCTCTTGCCATCAGGATTAAATTAATTGGGGGTGATAAATGCAGCGTCCACACCTGGTAATCTGTATGAAGATTAAGAGGAATGATTTAATTCCCTCGCGGGGTCACTGGTTATTTACTCTTTGGATGTACTGCAACTGGGATTTTCTTGATAATTTCAGGTCTGAGATCAAAATGAAAGATCTGGACACTTAATTACCTGGTTGAGTCAAGGTGAATCTATTAGTTAGTAATCTATAAAATACTCTAAGGGCATGTGTACTTCATGGGTTTATTTTCAACCCCTGACACAAAACGGTTGTTTCCAATAAAGCACAATTGTACATCGCACATTGCTGGAAATTGTTGTAGTTTGTAATTCTTCTATAGCTAATCAAAAACAACCTATTTAATAACATGCAAGATGAAAATATAATTTAATGTTTGAATATGCAAGTGATTATGTAAAATGTACAGTCAAAAGTCTTTATTGGATAATAGGGTTTATTTTGCGATAACTGACTGACTGTACTTTATCCCACACTAGTTCAATCTGTCAATCGATTAAATTTTGATTAAGATTTACTAATTTGCACATTTTTTTCTGTAATTGTGATCGCTATTAAAAACATTGGAGTTTTTAATATTTTCTTTATTGAAATAATTTCACAGGTACTCTCCAAATTAATGTAGAAATAACTTAAAGACAGTATTTTGTAAATATTTGTTATTTGTTGTCTTTATTAATATTTGTTGTCTTTTTATTAATGAAGGCCAGAATCACTGATACTAATACTGCTACTGATGTCTCTATGAAATTGATTTTTTTTAAACATTAATGATAGACATTCAACATTACAGTATAATTGAAAGCTATCAATTTCAACATTAATAGGCTTTAAAAAAATAACAACTTTTAATTTAAGTGAACTTAAAACAATTTTCACATAAACCCATTATAATAAATGTCATATTAACCTGTGGCCATCCTACCTGTTAGATGTATACAAAAATTGAACAAAGTTATCAAACATCTTTCTTAACTGCATAAATTATAAATTAAATATAGATTAATCCTTAACACTACAATTTTCTCTCTTGCCTTTGTTCTTTGATTAACAAAGAACATTTGTTATTAGGCTTATTATGCTGCTGTCACTTTAAGATCTGCCGCTGCCGAACATGATGCGGATCTGTCACGCTATCATGCGCATCTCATTTTCTCACTACTCTTTAAGTTCATTTAAGACGTTACTCAACTAATTTAAGACTGCTCTTATGAGAATACTCGACAAAACGGGCATTTTGGCATAATTCTGTGTGTTAATGTTTGTTCAAGCGCGAAAGAGAACTCGATTCGGGCGTCTGTCTTAGCGTCGTGTGTGTCACATAGACAGGATATTCACAGACTGCACATTCTTTTTTGTCTTTTCGCGCTTAAATGGTTTAAAAGCATTTGCAATTGCAAATACCCTCAGTAAAACTGGCAGTAGCAAGCAGTGTAGCAGATCTAATCCGCCAAGACCAAATACATTAACATTGCCATATACATTACCACGCCAATTTCTATTACCATACCAATCTCTCCGAGAGTTGTCATGACAAAATTATCTTAAATTTATTAAATTTTAGAAAAAAATTGCATTTATTTTATGTAGTATTTTATTATTGATTTTCAGTTTTTTTTTAAATGAACCTGTGTTATCTAAAAGTCAGCATGAATGGAAATTCACCCTGTCTATTTTTTAAATGCATGTTATAGATCTTGTTCATTCATGTATATTTATTTTCTTTCGTTCTTTTTTTTACGTTGACCTCATAGGGCCAGATTTACTAAACAGGGCAAAATAGCTCGAGAGCGCAATTCCACAAAAGCGCCGATGGGAGTGGAAAGTTCACATTAAAGTTAAAGAACACAGATGCAGCTGGGTCATTTCCATAATGGTCAACGCAATCTACCAAAAGCAGCGCAAATTAGCGTCTGGTTTAAGACATGCTTTTTTGGGGGGGCCATAAATAATGGCGCAAATACCAGTAAGTTGACTAGTGCAAACCTTAGTAAATCACCTTGCATGATTCATTTAAATACTCCCATAAATTTTGCCTTTTCAGCACTAATTTTTCACTGCGTGTCATTAGTAAATCCTGACAGTCGTTTTTTAACGCCAAAAGAGGGTTTGCGGCTTTGTGCTGGCGCAAGCTGTTAGTAAATCTGCTCCTTGATGTTTATCATAAATGTAATTGAATCTTTCTGTGAAGTCTCCACTTTTGAGTGCCACGCCCATATCTCAAAATCCAATCAACTGATGCACAGAACCAAGTCCCGCCCTACATTTTCTCTATTCTATAATCCGTACAGAAGCTACTTCCATTTCATCATAACTTTAAAGCTTCAGATAAGAATAAAAATAGCCTATTACAAAGTAAAAAGCAATCAGGCTAGTGATTGACCAATCAGAATCAAGTATTCCATAAAGTCATGTTATAAATAAGAAATAATTCATCAGAGCATCAAAAAATAAGTCGTCAAGCCAAGGTGTTACTCCAATGATATATATTTAAATAAAATCTGTAACATATCAACAAAATCATCACAAAAATATGTTATATTAGAACTTGCTATAATAAAGTTGATATTTATATATTTTGATTTAATCAAATGTGTAGCATCACATTTTGATCATATAATTCAAAACTCTTTGATAGTAAAATGCAAAATAATTATAATACAGTGGTAGCATTTGAGCCTGACACAATAAAGCTTTGTAATGTGCCAGGTCACATATATCACCAAATGGTCGATCAGAATAAATAAAAGCGAACATGGCAGCTTCCAACTGAAAAAACGCTCCTGCTTGAATCAGTGTCTCAGCTACTCTACACAACATGGCTTATCTGCCCTCATGTTGAAGCATGTTTATGATGAAGGTGTCTCAGTACACAAGCATGAGTCGAGTCTTCAGACTGGTATAGTTCCAAATCATGTCACCCAGTCCATCCTTCAATGCTGAAAAACAGTGGGATTTGAGAGTCTCAGAGTCAGCCACTGCAACGCATTAGCCCGTGGAATGGTCCTTTAAATAGGATGAGACATTTCATTACTCTGACACTCTCTCTTGTCAGTCTTGATAATGCCAAGTGCGCCGGCTCTCTTGGAACAGCTCATCACAGTGTTGTTGTTCCTTGTCTGCAGGCTGAATGGTCTTTGCATTAAAATGGTTCCGTAACTCTCCACGGTACCGAGATTCTGGAACAACTTTGAAGATTTCACTTCATCATCTCTGAGCTTTGGAGCTCATTCGCTTGCTCACACGCACTTTATTTATTTTTTTTGTTTTTTGAGCTGACACATAGCTCTGGGATTTTAAAGCTGTCTGGGGTTTAACAAATTACTCTTTGGAGTCCTTATGCTTTGAGTCTTTTGTTTTGTGTCTAAAAGAGTCCCTCATGGCCATCAATACGGATGACACCAGGTGTCCTCCTACTTTATGGTGCCATTCTGGAGATCGACCTCTGATGAAAGAGAAAAGAGTAAAAAGTCAATATACGGGTTCATGTCACATCATAAAATAAACAGAAGCTCAAAGGATTGAAGAGTAAGACAGGTTTACTTTAAGACTTTGTTCACACTCATTGTTCTCAGTATCTGATTCTAAAAACTGAAACTTTCGTCTTTTGTCATGTCCATTCATGACGTCTCGCTGTGGTTCTGAAGTCATTAGCATGTCAGACATTGCTTCACATTCAGGCATATTGTAAGTCAGAAACCACTAATTCAGCATTGAACGCATTGTCACAAGCTCACATCCCAAAAGATGAAGAAAAAAACTATATAATCCGATTTGTCCATTCACACTGACACACATTTCCAAAAATTTGATTTACATGTTTGTTTACATTTGCATTATAACTATATATTTCATGTATTATTCACATATGTAAAATATTAAATAAATGATACAGTAATTTTTATATATTTTATTAATATAAATATATTTTACATCATTTATATTTGTATATACAAAAATGTATATAACATAATTTTATAATGTAATTTTTATCTATGTGGTTTAGAACATCATGTTTTTTTCCCATATGAATCGGCTACACAAAAATTTAGAATTTTGCTGACTGTCTCAGGCTTGTGTATAATATTACTGTAGCATGATTTTTTAAAACCACATTTATATTTATATATATGTATGTATGTATGTATGTATGTGTGTATGTGTGTGTGTGTGTGTATGTATGTGTGTGTGTATATATATATATATATATATATATATATATATATATACACACAGTCAAACCAAAAATTATTCAGACACCAGATATAATTTTTTACTAGTGGGTGTTGGACACTATAGTTCATTTATGTAAGTGAGGATAGCAAAATAAAGTAAACTATGACATATTATACCCAAAAATTCTTCATACAGTGGACTACCAGTAAAATTTATAAAAAATTGGGACCAAAATGATTCAGACACTTTGACCTGACCATGTTTTGCTTAAGTGTTTTTTCTTGAATTGCTAATGCGACCTTTTACACCACAGCCTGAACACAATTCAGCATTGCTTGGTAACTGGTTGACCTAAATTGGTATTATCTAATTGTGTACTTAAATTTAACAGCTGACAGCTGATTGGTGGATTGTAATCCATGACATACCTTTCTATCAAAGTTATCTGACATTATCAAGATGAATTTGTTGAGTTCTTGTCATATTTTATTACCATTTTCTAAACTATAACGAATAAACTGTGATAATGTGAGAAAATGTTGAAGGTGTCTGAATACATTTTGGTTTGACTATATATATATACAGTGGGGAGAACAAGTATTTGATACACTGCCGATTTTGCAGGTTTTCCTACTTACAAAGCGTGTAGAAGTCTGTAATTTTTATCATAGGTACACTTCAACTGTGAGAGACAGAATCTAAAACAAAAATCCAGAAAATCACATTGTTTGATTTTTAAATAATTAATTTGCATTTTATTGCATGACATAAGTATTTGATCACCTACCAACCAGTAAGAATTCTGGCTCTCACAGACCTGTTAGTTTTTCTTTAAGAAGCCCTCCTGTTTTCCACTCATTACCTGTATTAACTGCACCTGTTTGAACTCGTTACCTGTATAAAGGACACCTGTCCACACACTCAATCAAACAAACAGACTCCAACCTTTCCACAATGGCCAAGACCAGAGAGCTGTGTAAGGACATCAGGGATAAAATTGTAGACCTGCACAAGGCTGGGATGGGCTACAGGACAATAGGCAAGCAGCTTGGTGAGAAGGCAACAACTGTTGGCGCAATTATTAGAAAATGGAAGAAGTTCAAGATGACGGTCAATCTCCCTCGGTCTGGGGCACCATGCAAGATCTCACCTCGTGGGGCATCAATGATCATGAGGTGAGGGATCATCTCAGAACTACACGGCAGGACCTGGTCAATGACTTGAAGAGAGCTGGGACCACAGTCTCAAAGAAAACCATTAGTAACACACTACGCCGTCATGGATTAAAATCCTGCAGCGCACGCAAGGTCCCCCTGCTCAAGCCAGCGCATGTCCAGGCCCATCTGAAGTTTGCCAATGACCATCTGGATGATCCAGAGGAGGAATGGGAGAAGGTCATGTGGTCTGATGAGACAAAAATAGAGCTTTTTGGTCTAAACTCCACTCGCCGTGTTTGGAGGAAGAAGAAGGATGAGTACAACCCCAAGAACACCATCCCAACCATGAAGCATGGAGGTGGAAACATCATTCTTTGGGGATGCTTTTCTGCAATGGGTACAGGACGACTGCACCATATTGAGAGGAGGATGGATGGGGCCATGTATCGCGAGATCTTGGCCAACAACCTCCTTCCCTCAGTAAGAGCATTGAAGATGGGTCGTGGCTGGGTCTTCCAGCATGACAACGACCCAGAAACACACAGCCAGGGCAACTATGGAGTGGCTCCGTAAGAAGCATCTCAAGGTCCTGGAGTGGCCTAGCCAGTCTCCAGACCTGAACCCAATAGAAAATCTTTGGAGGGAGCTGAAAGTCCGTATTGCCCACCGACAGCCCCGAAACCTGAAGGATCTGGAGAAGGTCTGTATGGAGGAGTGGGCCAAAATCCCTGCTGCAGTGTATACAAACCTGGTCAAGAACTACAGGAAACGTATGATCTCTGTAATTGCAAACAAAGGTTTCTGTACCAAATATTAAGTTCTGCTTTTCTGATGTATCAAATACTTATGTCATGCAATAAAATGCAAATTAATTACTTAAAAATCATACAATGTGATTTTCTGGATTTTTGTTTTAGATTCCGTCACTCACAGTTGAAGAGTACCTATGATAAAAATTACAGACCTCTACATGTTTTGTAAGTGGGCAAACCTGCAAAATCGGCAGTGTATCAAATACTTGTTCTCCCCACTGTATACACACACACACACACACACACACACACACACACACATATATATATATATATATATATATATATAAAATATCAACTTATTTAACATTAAAATAGTATAATAATAAAATGTAATTTATAATCATGTGGTTCGGAGCAGGTTTTTAAAAGTGTATTTATTTATTTGCTCATATCATGTCAGACTGCAAGTTGTCTAAGGATACATATACATGACAATGTACTGAAAATGGAAAAGTGTTTTTCGCGTACAGGTGACAATGTCAAAACGATTCCCAATCACACAGATCCGTGAAAATGACTAAAAACGCTGTATTATTCATGCCAGGCCAGTAGTTGGCGATGTCACTTTGTAAAGATAGACTGAACACATAATACGCATGCGCATGACGTCACAGTTTTCACAAATTCACGTTTTTGTAGTTTACACGGAGATGATAATGGTATTGTTTTCAAAAGTTTGTGTTTTTAGGCCCCCAAAATTCCGTTTCCCATTTTTAGTTGAAACAATGTCGTGTAAACGGAGCCTCACTCATTGCTTATTTTTGCTGCCTGTCAGAACAAAGGAATACGAGTAAACTCTTAAACAAACTGCAATAATATAGTCATTAATAACAAATCTAACTGTGAAAGTCCGTGATTTAAAAAAAAAAAAAAAAAAAAAAAGAAGATAAATGGGTAATTTACTACTTTAAAAATAAATGAAATGCAGCTTATTAGTGGTTTATATTTTAGGTTCTCAAAATAAGTGTAAAAATGAAGTGATTAAATGTGCAGTGTTTAAGCCCAAATTGTCACTTTGTAAAAGCCTGCTTGCTTAATTGAAAACACAGATTCATGCTTCCAACCCACCAATCAATATGCAGCAATATAATGCTTACTTTGTTTTGACAGGACAAATACATGATGCAATCACAATAAAGTATAGTGTCTCCCTTCGCCTGCACTCTCAAATATGCCAGCTAGACGAGTTCTAGCCAGTGGAGGTAATATAAGATGTCTCAATGATTGTGCCGCATGTTTGTGATGTCACACCACATCCCCAGGAACGCATCTCAATTTTCAATGACAACTGAT